>OY720430.1:61337013-63737013 GCA_963082735.1 Pocota personata
GATTGGCTATAATTTACACGCGATTAGCGGTCTGCAGGTAATAGCTGATGCACTGTTTACACTTTGTACGGATACATATTCAAGTCAAATTGCGTGGCCCGTCATCTGGTTTATGTTTGAAGATCCTCATGGACGTCTGTAGCCATAGCAGCGATATTATATTTCCACTAAAAAAGACTTCAATTGAAAATCAAATGCATAAATATTCAAATTTTGTATTTTTACCCCAAACAAGTCCATTCTTTTTGTCAATGTTACGTTTGCTTTTATACCACCATTCCTCGCTCCTTTTTTGTATTTCACAATATGTCTACTCCAGGAAAAAATTCAGAACGGCATTCCAGATTGTTCCATATATTCTTCCTAAGTTCCATCCTTCAAAAGAACTCCCCACATGTCATAAACCATGAGAATATTGATGTGCATTTGAATATGCATTTATTATTCTCTCGGTCTCTCGATGCCTTTATGTCCATCACGATATTCACATCTCTCTTCCTTAGCCGGCTTAAAATATTCTCCCTCCTAAATCATTTATTGCCCTCGCTTGTGATAGAATGGTTCTATTTTTATGGCTCCAACTGTTCAAATTGAAATAGGAAACGAATTCTGTAACAAAAAAAAATATTATCGCAGCTCTTCCAGGATTTAAGCCGCTGTCAGTATATCCTGTGATGTGTGCCGTTTGTTATTTGCACTAGTGCAAGCGAAATTTGAAATTCCAATTTTAGTTTTACTGTGATGTTTACCATTCGCTCCAGGAACTACACTCATACCCTGGTTTCATTCATGTATTTGTTTAAATTTCACTACGTTCTGCGTCTGTTACCTTCATGTGGTTCGGAAAATTTATCATGAACGCTCATTGGTGGATGCGCATCGTTTTCATTAATTTTATTTTCCCACCTCGGATAGTTACCCGGTATATCCGGCAGCCTATCTAGAGTTTAGTTGGTCATATACCAACTCGTATATATCATTTCGAGTGACGATAGTGCTGGGAATTTACACCTGCACGGAGAATTTTCGTTTGTGTCACTGAAATGCATGGTTTTTCATTCCAATATTTATGGCGCCAATTAGATACGAGTATATGTGAACACTTGAGTTGTTTCCTGTGGGGGAGAGGAAGATTTTGGTGTCTGTGTACTTGCCCCATGAGTCACGTAGAACTTTCCTTATTTTAGTAATTTTTGATGCAATTTAAATCGTCCGTTATTGGACCTTTCAAGGTCACACGAAATGTCACCGTCGCTTTATTCTTCGCTCGGCATTTATCTGCGAAAATATGTTATTCAAAAGACACAGGGGTTTACGTAACGTGAGGTTTTTTCTATGATTGCGCCAAAGGGTGTGTAATCCCCATAGATACCAGTAGCCCGGGATACTGGTATGCACGTTTCGCAAACCGAATGATCGAGGGCAGGAATACGTATACGTACTAAACCACACCCTGCACACTTCGAAACATTCTCCCCGCCTGACTGACGTTAGATATTACTTCGCGGGGCTTTTATGTTCTTAGGTGATTGGCCCGCCACTGTTCGGATTATTCGCGTTACGATGGCGCTCTATGCGGCTAAGGTCGCTGAGTATGCGGCGTTAGGTTAGGTTAGGTAGATGGGTGCCTTGTGACAAATAGAGTCACTGCTCACTTAGTCCAACAAATTCGGGTCCATTGTGCCCAATCGTTTAACCCTGGAAACGTTAAAAAGTCCGCTGTTAGAACCACCCAGATAATGATATAAATCTCAGGAGGTCCGTAAGCTCTATATTACCTAAGTCCTCCAATTCCGAGAAGAAATTACTTCCTTTCTCTTCTTCGTCCCTGCAGCTTCTACAGTAGTCGTTATGTAGCACACCGAGTCGCTCCGCGTGAACTCTAATGGCACAATGACCAGTAATTATTCCAGAAACGACCCGTGTATTATAACGACTAAGTTTCACCAGAGAGGTTGATCTCTTCTTGCTAAAGGCCGGCCATAGTGCCCTGGCCGTTGCGCATGTTTCCAGATGAATCCATCGGCTGATTGCTCTATCGATAGTCTCGTCTTCTATTTTCTTTCGTAGGGAACTGATTGGGGTTACTACAAAAGGGAGGTCCCGCGATAAGTGCAGCGCCGACCCTTTCCTAGCAAGCTCATCAACCCTTTCATTTCCTTCGATTTCCATATGCCCTGGAACCCAGCAGAGGATCACCGCATTGGCTCTGGATATTCCATTTAAGACCGATTTGCAGGTTCTCATACAGCAGAGTCCAGAGCCTTAATGTCTGGCTGTCTATATAGACAGTTATCGTTTTACCAACGATATTACTCTCGCGTATAATTTCCGCAGCCTGTATGATGGCTGTGATTTCGGCCTGAAAGACGCTGCTGTCGTCGCTAATTCTAAAGGAGTTGTTTATTCCTAGGGCCTCACAATAAACTTCCGGCTCCCATGCCAACTTCCTTCTTAGAACCGTCGGTATAGAACGCCAGTTCCTTTTTCTTCATGGTTCTCAGGTTCCTCCAGTGCATTCTGTCAGGAATTCTTATATTGAATCTCCTTTCAAATGCTAGCGTAGGGGTCATGAGAGTATACGGCGTACTGCAACATTACTTACAATGGTCCAGTTTTCATCATTCTGAAGCAAGTAATTTACGATATTCTCAGGAGTGGGCCACTCCCCAAATTGATCCCGAAGGACGTTCCTCTCGGTTTCATACCGTGGGCAATCAAAAACCACGTGTTCCGCGTTTTCCGGAACATTTTCACAATGTGGACAGTTTAGGATAGTTTCAAGTTTGAAGAGGTATTCTCTGAAATAGTCATGTCCCGTCAGAAACTGAGTCAGATAAATGTTCCCTTCGCCGTGTTTTCGTATTATCCATACATCGATCACTGGTATAAGGCGATGCGTACATCTCGCCTTCGCGGATACGTTTCACTATTGTTGCCAGGTAGCGAGTTCTTTCGTATTCTCTTCTTTCGTTGTCTACCCGTCCATTTCGAACTCGACCGCTTTTTAGTCTTATCTTTTCTTCAGTGAGTAAGTCGATGGGTAGCATTGAAGATACGGCGAGTATAGTATCGTTCGAGACAGTTCAAAATGCACTGGCTACCCTTAGTGCGCTAAGACGGTGGACGGTACGACTTAACTTTTGCGGCACTTGACCATATTTCTGCTGCGTACATACATATAGAACTGGCAGCTCTTGCAAGTCGAAGTCTTTTACTCAGTTTTGAGCCTCCGATATTACTCTTTAGCCTTTTGACAATTTTTTGTATGCATACTTGAAGTGGTGTTTGAAACTTAAACGAGCATCACTCCAAGGTACTTAATATACAGTTGAGAAACCATTTCGTGCCATCCGACTCTAAACGATATCGTTTCGCGAACTTTTCTACTTGTAATAATCACCCCCTCGGTTTTATGGTTGTCAAACTGGAAACCAGCGTTAGCTGGTACAATGGCGTACCATTGTGATTGTCTCATTGCAGTGGAGTTCAACTTCCTCAAGAGTTTTTGCTACAACCCCCACCGCTACAAAGCTACATAGCATTCCACAGCAGGGGTCCAAGGACCGAACCTTGTGGGAACCCGCCAGTTACTTCGTATGACATAATTCCCTCGTAAGAATCGTAGAGGGGGACTTTGTACGCGAAATAGCTCGTATTTTGCAGAGATAATCGGTATTTGAATCGGATAAAGACAGCTCATAATGCGTTCCCAATTCACTAAGTTAATCGCGTTTTTCACGTCCAAGGTTATAATGGCGCAGTATTTTTTGGTAAATGTAAATAGTGGCCTCTAATTGGGGTTGCTAAAGCTCAAACTAGTTAAGATAAGTTAAGTCAGTACTTGGAGGTTTGAGCAGGCAGAACAATGTTCAAATTATTTCGGTATCAAGTGTGACTTCATTGGTGTTATGTTCATATGTACTTTCGCTCATGCAATTAGAGCATCTGCAAAGCGTATGTCATTCCAGAGCCTCATCTGCATCCAACTCAACTCAAAAGAAGAAAGCCAATGCGACATGTCGACCAAAGAAATCAAAATCACAGTCCATAGATCAAATTTCGCCACAAGTCGATTTGAAGAAGACCACTACCATTATAATAATCACCGGCCTTGCGAATTCGAAATCGATTCGGGTTCGAATTATACTATTAAAAAACCGGCCATTCACAAATGCGATTTGAGGTTCATGGATTTTCAAAGCAATCACATTCCAATAAAGGGCGTGGTGGACGTTAAACAAATTACCGACCTTCCAATTGTAATCGTGGACGGTGATCGATCGGACGTTATGGGATGTAACTTGTATCAGCATCCAAGGTGTCAACTTCGTGGAAAAGACATAATCTATCCAGAACGTTCTTTCAAAATTACAACCTTTGTTCTCTGGGAACTTGGTTGTTCAGTTCAACCCATTCGTTATCCTTCATGTCGAATTCTGTCGGCAACCAGGGGACTCGTCGAAGCAGAATTCAGTTAATAGTACTCAAGGGATTCTCAAGCCAATTGAGTACTCTGACTGGGCCACTCCCATCGTGCCCGTTCCAAAGAGTGATGGCTTAATCCACATCTGTGGGGATTACAAATTAAAGCTCAACAAGGCACTTAAGCCTCACTGCTTTCAAATTCCTGGGACCAGCACACTCCTCTCTTGGCCTCTTCGCCAAGCTTGATCTGGCGCAACAATATCAGCAATTGTCCATTGACGAACCGTCTTCACTTCAACGGAAAATCATAACTCACAAAGGTGGTTTTAGGGTGACTAGGTCGCAGTTTGGAATTGCACCTGCCTCAGGTATTTTTCAGAATTTTATTGAGACTCTCCTTCGAAATGTTTCAGGGGCCTTGCCATACCTTGATGACATCGTTTTAATGAGAAAAACTGAAGTGGAATTCGCTGATCGTCTAGATCAAGTTCTCTCTCATTTCAACAGTTCTGGGCTTAGACTCCAAAAGTATAAATGCAACTTGAGGTGCCGAAAAATCTATAGCTTTTTATTTTAGGACGTTATCCAAAGCTGAGAGGAACTACGCTCAAATTGATAGATAGTGGCTGGTGTAAAGAAATTTCATGACTACTTACTCATACATGGAAGAATATTTGAGCTGGTGACGGATCACTGCCCCCTCTTGGGAGTTTTCTTGATACTTCGTAAGCCGACGATTTATCAGCGTTTCCATGACCTTGGAAAGAAGGGACATAAGTGCAATGGGTAGGTAATTGGACAAGGAGGAAGATCCGCCTTTTTTAGGGACGAGCTGGACAAATTCTATTTTCCATCTACTGGGAAAGAGCCCTGAAGAGTAGAATAGACAAGGAGGCTTACGCAGAGGTTTGCTAGCATGGAAGAATACCTCTTCAGAACAACGGGGATTTGTGTATGTTAAAACCTTTGAGTACTTCTGCAACTGTAGGAGTGCGAAAGTGGACTTGTCCCATAGCAAATTCGACGCTTTCGAGTACAGGCGGATACAAAGCATTATCTGGCAGCTGGAATGTTATTGTAAATGAGCGTAGGGATGGTAGACGCGGCAGAATTTTTAATATTTTTGACGAATGATCAAAAAATGTTATTACCTTTGAGACATTGTAGAATATGTTTGCCTTAATTTTTGATCATGTAAGAATTTTGCATGTCGAATATGGGCATTGCAGTCTTTTCTGGCTTGTTTAAATTTCTTTCGGTTTTCCTCAGATTTGTTGGCTTTATAAGACCGAAAACTTACTTCTTTCAACCCGATAGCCTCTTTACTGCTCTGACCAAACCACAAGTTTGCCTTTATTCTGTTAAGAATAAAGTCATTCATACATAAGGGGATAGTGTCAGTGATCATATCAGCAGCGGCATTCACGTCGCTATCGAGGAAGAATAACGACCAGTTAAAACTCCTGAAGAAGCTACTAAGGCCGCCCCAGTTGGCTTTCTCGTATTTATTTTTTCTTTTAGCATTTCTAGAGGGTCTAGAGGTGGTAAAACATAAAAGGTGTATTTATCAGGGTACGAAGTAAGAAACAATGTCCAGAGTGTTGGTGGAATGACTTTCAATGTCCGATATACGTGTAAGCTCATTTGCAAGCTAACTAAACTACGGATGCGACGGAGAAAATCTACAACGCCGACTGTGCGGGGAACGAAGTCAGTCGATCGTGCTCCTAAGTCGGTAGAGCGCGTTGCTAAGCAAACTGAGCGGACTCGTGAGCAAGTTGTACAGACTCCTGAAAGGACGCTCGAATCAGCAGTGCAGACTCTTGAACCTGATTAAAAGTACGTCGAAGTCGTCCACTAAAAAGACTGAACGAAAAATAACATCGGATAAGCCAACAAATCTCAGTTTTCTGACGCATTCTCAGGCTGCAGTCAAAGCAACCAAACGAAACGACGGGCCACCCTCTGATCCGCTGAAAGAAATTCTGAACTGCATTTACGCTAAGTTCGAGGAACAATGTGAAACGAACAAACGAATTCTCGAACGTCTCAGTAACGTCGAAAGCTTTTGTATGGCTAACCTTATATCTAAATCTAAGTAGATATGGACACTTTGCTTAAAATAATATAACATGGAATGCAAACGGACTCTTACAAAAACTCTTACAAAAATTAGAAATTTTTCTAATTAGAGAAAATATCGACATATGTTTGATCTCCGATATCCGTTATCACGCCTATCATCCTTCTGATAGAGCGCGGGGCGGTTTGTCCTTATTCATTAAAACTAACATCGAACACTCGGTCGATATAAACATAGAGCTGGAAAAAGTTCAGTTGTGCGCGGTAAGGACTGAAAATAAACACTTGAGGTACAACATAGCGTCTGTTTACTGTCCGCCGCGATGCTCGCTTGAAAAAGATGACTACTTTCATGTCTTTAATGCCCTTGGTTCAAATTTCCTTATTGGTGGAGATTTCAAAGGAAAAATTCTCTACGAAGTGGCAAATGAATTCGGTTGTTGTTTTTATTCGACAGGAAAACCCACCTATTGGCCAAAAGGTATTTACGATAAATTTATTACAGTTGAAGAAAGTTTTGATCTCTCTTCTGACCACTCTCCGGTAATTTTATTACTTGGTGAAGCGTTGATCAAGAAAGAAGAACCTCCAAGACTTACTAGCAATAGAACAAACTGCGAGGGCTTTAGAAATGCTTGCGAAACAAATATCGCCTTAAATGTATCACTTAAAACACCTTGTAAACTAAAGGGCGAAGTTAATCGTTTTGTGGAAGCAATCCAAAGAGCGGCATGGAGAAACACTCCTTCTAGAAACTATAAGATTAACCGCAACGAAAAGTATCCAAATGAAACCATTGAACTGGTGAGGGAGAAAAGAAAAGCACGAAAGAAATGGCAAATCACTCGTGCACCGCAGCATAAAAAGATCCTTAACTGACTATGCAATCACCTTAGAGATAGTATTCGGGAATTTAAAAGCAATAAGATACCGACCTACCTTGAGAATCAAATTATTCACTTTGGAAAGCGCTGAAAGGCATCCGGAAACCTCAAATGCAAGCGCCACCAATTAGGAAAAACGATAGAACTTGGGCCAAAAGCGACAAAGAAAAGGCGGAACTTTTTGCTTTGTACTTAGAAGATACGTTAAAGCCATTCGACGGCCCTTTGATAACGCCCGACTCCCCAGTCACGACATCTGACAACTTTAAAGTAAAAAAAAGTTACATTAATTGAACTGAGGGAAGTGATTAAAAACCTAAAGACTAAAAAAGCACCGGGTTACGACTTGATAACGGCGCAGGTGGTCAAGGAATTGCCGAATAAAGTTCTTATCAAACTGCTATATTTGATTAACGCTTCGTTCAGATTGCTCTACGTTCTGAGACAATGGAAAGTCGCCGAGATTATAATGGTCCCGAAATCAGGCAAACCTCTGAATGAGAAGAAATCATATCGGCTTATTTCCCTATTGCCGGTTATCTCTAAAATATTCGAAAAATTACTCTCTAAACGACCACAACCCGTAATCAATGAAAGACGTCTTATTCCTGACCATCAATTTGGATTGCAGCCGAAGTCCCACAAGGAAGTGTCCTTGGCCCGCTTCTAAAAGTTCGTTATCATCTCACGATAGCGAACACCATTCACAGTAACTGCCTGACCGGCCTCATTTTGGAAAAAATACGGCCCGATAATGTGACTCTTTGTGGGTGCATTGGTTTTTCGACAATCACTCTTGGATTATCATTCGCCCAAATGCGGCAATTCTGCTTATTGACGAATCCACTAAGATGAAAGTGTGCCTCATCACTGAAGATGATTTTCTTCGAAAATTGATCATCCACTGTTGCCATTTCTTGCCACCATTGTGACCATTGACGACGCTTGAAATGGTCAAGAGGCTTTAGTTCTTGAGTCAATTGCACCTTGTAAGCGCGTAAATGCAAGTCTTTATGCATAATGTTCATCAACGACGAGCGTGAGAGGTGCAATTGTTGGGCACGACGACGAGTTGAGGTGGACGGCTCTTCAGCCACACTATCGCGAACAGAAGCAATATTTTCTGCAGTACGAGCTGTACGAGCATGCACTGGTATTTTCGCATCTCCTACAGACCCGGTTTGCACAAATTTTTGCACGATTTTTCCGATTGTACGCACATTTGGACGATTAAATTGACCGAAAGAATCACGAAATGCACGATATGCATTTAGATTTGAACGCCCATTTTCATAATAAGCCTGAATAACTTTAACGCGTTGCTAGATTGTGTATCTTTCCATGGTTGAAATTGAGTTAGTCTGAAATTGAGAAATGTCAAATGAAATTCAGAAAAAACTTGACGTTTACGTGTGGTTCACATTCAACATCGGCCCTTAAAATTTAACCACCCTTTATATGTACTCTACACGCGTGATATCCCTTAGGAAAGAAACTGCGTCGTCGCCACGTTTGCGGACGATACGGCGATATTGACAACGGGCGTTACAATTCTTGGCGTATTGTGCTGAACGAAAGCAAATCTACTCACGTCAACTTTACCTACAAAAAAGTGGACAGATTACCCATATATTTAAACTCGGCTCAAATACCATACGCGAACGAAGCAAAATATCTAGGAATACTCCAATTGTTAAGCTTAATGAGCGATGAGCTCGAAAACAAATACCGACAAATGTACTGGCTACTCGGAAAACATTCAAAGCTGAGCCTACATAACAAACTGCTTATCTATAAGCAAGTGCTAAAGCCAGTGTGGACGTATGGTCTACAACTAGGGGGTTGTACCAGGAAAAGCAATAGAAACATCCTACAAACTTTTGAAAATAAAGTTCTTAGAACGATCGTTAGCGCACCGTGGTACGTACGTAACGAAGATATTCATCGGGACTTGGGAATTCCTAGCGTCGTCGAAGAGATAACAAATTTTGCTCGTAAACACAAAGATCGTGTTCACGGCCATTGTAACAGTACCGTCTTTTAACTACTTGACGCGAACAATTCAATTCGTCGTCTGCAAAGGACAAAACCTTTTGACCTCGCGTCATAGTATATGCCGGTCGTGAATACAGCAGGAACTTTCATTGGAATTTAACCTGTCTAAAGCGCTACATTCTTTTTAAATTACGAGTCTCGTAAGCGAAAATAAAACTGCTTAATAAGCGTCGGCTTAGTTGTAGTATTAATCTTGAAGAGTGGTGTTTTTAGTGAGTAAAAATCTCACACTACCATAAGCACGCGCGGTCGGGCGTTATGGTGTCTTTAGAAGATTTTCATCCTCTCGGCAAAAAAAAAAAAATTCCAAGCTAAGTCAAATTGTTTACCTCAACGAAAAGTTCAGCATACCTTCCTTCGGGTGTTGTCTGGGCAGGCCATTTGAAAGGAAATACCGGATTGGAACAGTGACCATACTGTGGTGGAATTTGGTAAACAATACCACTACAGTTTAATATTCATATACAATATTCAAATACTCAAACAAAAGGAGAAGCTTACGAGGAACCTTAATTACATTAGATACCATAAATTAGATCCATGTGCTCCATGAAAACACATTTTCATGAGACTCGAACAGTTCTTGATAACATTTTGCACTTTCACACCTGCATCCTGTAGAACACGTTTGCACTATAAAACACCTACCAACAGCAGAAGTAACATGTCAGGTAAACATTGTAGTGTAACGTTTTTACTAATAGAGAATCCTTTCTTCCATGCACTGTGCCATGGTGACAGTGCCATTGCCAATGTGGAGGACCACTATTGCATTAAACTCTTGAAAGTGTTGTGATGCGATAGTAAATATTTTTCTGTTTCCCCTCATCTCTTTAATGTGCTCTCTGGCTTCTAGAATGTTGTACAGAATATCCATTAGAGAAGTTTCTATGTGCTGTGCTTACATACGAGTATATGTTTACGACATGTAGTTTTAAAATTTACTGAAAGAATTAGATTAAATCCTGGATCTGGCAGGCAACAGTAAATTGACTGTTAAAAAAGAAGCTACAATGCGATTTTGTATGAGGGTGGATGGAAGCAGCTCGTATAGTAGTTGAAAGGACAGATGGACAATTTTAAATGTTTTGTAAATATTTAGTATATGACAAGAGAAGGGAACTGCTTCCATATGAAAAGCGACATAATTTAAGGAAACAAACGATTAGGTTCTGGTTTTTAGAGTTGAATAGTTTCCGAGCTATCAAATGCATAGTTTTTTTTTTTAATTTACATCACTTGAAATGCATAAAATGTATCGCAAAAAACTTCTAACTCATCTTCTTATCATAACATTATTTTATACACCAACTTGCCGAAAAAGGCGCACTCGAGCTGACCAATTTCCTGATTCCACCAGTAAGCTTGTGAGCGGTGGTTACACAATCTTGACCATACGAGTTACGAAGCAACAAAAAGCCTCGGAAGCAATAGGATTCCCTGATGACGAACCATGCAAACGAAACAAGGACAACAAACTTCGGGTCTGTACGTAGAATGTTAGGTCCCTTAATAGACCACGTGCAGCCGAACAATTAGCGGAGGCCCTAAACTGCTGCAAAGCAGATATCACTGCCATCCAAGGAGTGCGATGGGACGGGCCTGGCAAAAAGAGTATGAAAAACTGCGATATCTATTACGGCGATTGTTTCTGGCAACAAAAGCAGCTCCTATTTGGATGTGGATTCATCGTTGGAGGCAGACTTAGGCAAGAAGTCTTAAGTTTCAGATATGTGGACGAAATCCTCATGACAATTCGCATCAAGGATAAATTCACTAAAATAAACCTGATATGCGCGCATGCCCCCACAGAGAAGAAAGACGATGACACCAAACACAGGTTCAACGAGCTCTTGGACAAAACATACGAGCAGTGCCCTTGCTGTGACATTAAACTTATCTTTGGTAGTACTGTCGGAAAGTGCAGCCTACACGACACCACCTAACTTTGCTGCGGGACCAAATGTTGTCGCTAGTATGCAGTTCCAGCATGTCGATATTCTCAAGAGAACTTGGAGATCTTCTGACCAATCAACTATCAACTAGATTGACCTCATGGCGCATGGCTATCGACGTAATGCACTCCTCCAGTATTATGGATCTCTGAACGTCGGAATGTTCGTGGCCGAGGTACCAACATTGATTCGGACCACTACTTTGTTTTAGCCAATGCACGGTTGTGGACATTCCGAAGACCGTCAAAATAAGGAAGTACTGTGAGGAAGTTTGACTGATTTTCCGATCGAGTCTCTCTTAATTTCTTAAGAAATACCGCCAGCATCGAGTATGAAGGCCATCAGAAATACCGCCTCTGGTGCGTTGGGTATCTCTCAGCCGTCACAACAAAACTCCTAATTTAACGACGAGTGTCGGCGAGTACATAGAAGGCCTAGAGCTGCTCGCGAGCTCTTCGAGCACAAGAGAAGAATTGAACACAGATTTCTCAGGAGGAAAATGAAGGAGCATGAGAAGACCGCGATCGAGGAAATAGATAGATGTTACTACGGGAATGAGGTTCGGAAGTTTTACCAAAGGGTAAAAAGAACTTGTCAAGGCTACAAGGCCCGAACCGAAGCCAGCAAGGACGATCAAGGCAACATCGAAGTAGAAATGCAGTCGATACTGAGGATATGGAAGAATCATTTCTGCAGACTGTATAACGGCGACAAAGAATCGAATTCCGCTGTCAGGCAGAATGAACCATTCAACCTGGATGAGGTGGATCAACAATTCCATCCACCTGACCTAGACGAAGTGAAGATAGCCATATCTAAACTTAAGTCCAACAAAGCTGCTGGGGCTGATGGACTAGCCTCACTATTGTCTGCCCGATCCTCAAAAAATTAAACCCTCTGAACTACAGAGGTATCCGTCTCCTTAACATCGGGTCTTATCCGCCATGTTGTGTCAATAACCTTATCGGTCCATATCAGTGTGGCTTTAGGCCAGGAAAGTCCATCATTGACCAAATATTCACACTACGGCAGATCTTGGAAAAAAACCCAGGAGCTTTAAATCGATTTTAAGGCCGCGTATGACAGCATTTATAAAGACTAGTTATATAGAACAATTTCTAAATTTGGCATCCCTGCCAAACTGGTCCATTTGTGGATGAGAATGCACGCTGCTCCATCAAGGTCGGTAAAGACCTCTCCGAGACCTAAGCGCCAGAGACACAGTCTTTCCAAAGTATGTCCAATTACTCGTATAACCCGACGATATTGACATAATCGGAAGAACGCAACATGATGTTAGTGGCGCTTTAGTGAGTATTGAGGCGGAAACGGCGAAGATGGGTTTAATGGCCAATGAGAGCAAGTCCAAGTATATGCTGTCAACAAGAAATAATAACCAACAACGACGTCTCGGGCAGAACGTCACCGTAGACAGATATAACTTTGTCTACCTAGGCTCCGCTATATATTCTGACAACGACACGAGTCCTGTCTCTCGAACAACTAAAGTGGCCTTTTATAAAGCCCTAATCATCCCAGTCCTACTCTATGGTGCAGAGGCATGGACTTTATCAAAAGTGGATGAGGTTACTCTTGGCTGTTTTGAGAGAAAAATTCTTCGGGTGATTATTGGACACGTCTGCATAGATGGTGAGTGAGAAGATACAGCGACGAACTGTACGGGATATTCGGCGATATCGACTTAGCCAGGAGATTGAAGGCCAACAACTGAAATAGCTGGGTTATGTAGAGCACATGGACACCAATGCTCCGTCCCGGAAAATCTTCGAATCCATTCCCGAAGGACGGCGCAGTAGAGGAAGACGGCGACTCAAGTGGTGCTCGCAAGTGGAAGAGGTCCCCCCAACCAACTTAGCGTGTGAAACTGGAGGCAGCTAGCTAAAAATCGAGCTTGCTGGAGACGCTTGTAGGTTGAGACCCAGGTCTATCTCGGACTGTAGTGCCACCTTAAGAAAGTAAGGTTTAACTTAAGCTTGTAATTAAGGGATGGAAGGTCGTTGACTGAAATTTAATATTTCCTTGAGAAAGAAGAGGACTAGTTCAGTTCTGTGGGGATTCACCCCTAGACCACACTGAGCTGTCCAACTAGGTAACTTTTTTAAAGCGTTTTGAAAGTTTTACCAAAAACTGCTATAGCAACAACATCTGCCACCAGGTTTTTCCAAAGCAGTGGGGATAGGACACCACCTTGTGGAATATCCCTTCTAACAAATCTTCTAACAGAAGAGTTGATAATCCGACTAGTAAGCAACAACTTGATCAACTCACCAAGTGAGCTATTCACCTTCAGACTAGACACTGCATTTATTATCTTCTTCTATGTCCAAGAAGGCTACCATTGTGTACTCCTTATGATACAGAGTCTACTCCATTCTGTTACCTAACGTATGTAGTGCTGTTTCTGCTGATTAATCATTGCATTAAAGCCGCAGACAGTAGTTGCGTGTCAATACTGTCACGTAAATGGATATCAATCTGTCGTCCTAGTGCTTTTTGGGTATGAAAACTACATTAACTTTTTTCCATAGTTGTGGAATATAAACCTCTAACTCTAATAAAGGATAGAACTTGTTGGAAACTTTTTAATATGAACACAATGACATCTTTCTAAAAAGAGGATACTTCCGCGATTTTTAAAACATTTTATCAGAAAATTGCAACTGAAGTTCAAGGATTCTAATGAGATATTCACAATAATAGTTATCCTTCATTGTAAATAGTTTTGAGAAAGAAAAATATGGTTTTTTTTAAAGAAAATGCGCCAAAAAGTGGACGTTGACCCGTATAATATATGAAAGGAAGTATTGAAAGCAAACGTAAATCTTTGTAAGGTTTTGAAGATATGAGACTTGTGCGTGCTCTTGAAGTATTTTTTTTTTTATAATTTACACGTGTTAAAGGGGATATGAATACCCTTATACTAATTTTTGGAACACGTGGGTTTTTTTTTTGGAAAGGGGAAGAGACAGAGAGAAAGACAGAGTGGCGTAGTTTGAAACTCAGGTGGTTTCTCCAAGGGTGGCTGTCCAGATAACTGGGGAGTATTTTGATTGTTTTCGCTATTATTGTAGTTGCTTATGATTCACAGTATTTTTTTACATCCTCCTGATATCATCATCACGATCAAGTTGCATTTTAGCCATATGACCGCCCTACTGCCAGTGTTATGCCTTCACAGTAGAGTAGACTTAGCTTTCGCAAGTGATCGACTTTTTTATTTATTTCATGCGAAATAAATAGATGATTCTTGACATCAGGATTCGAACCGTGAATCAACAGCGTGACAAGCGATGATGTTACTACTACACCACGGCCACCCTCCAAATTTATTATTTACTTCCACTTTTGCCCCAATTCATAAAGTAGAGTTGTCCAGCCGGAAATTCTTCTAATTGCTTTCTACATTTCAGTGATTTCTTTTTTTTTTTTTTTCTTTTGCTTTAGTAGTAGAACTATTTGATTAATTTTAATTGATTTTATATAAGTTTACTAAATGCCTCAAACTGCAGCCAAACACTTTACGCTGCTGAACTGTGATATTTAGAAATTTAAGCCGACCATATAAGCCGGCTTCGTTATTTAAAACTTTTTGAGTTCGTATTTCCTTATATCTCTTTCACTTTCGTTTGACTTGACATTTTTTTGTGCACGTCCCCCAAAATTTAATCAAACCTAATACAAAGATACTCTAAAAGAGTATCAGTATCTAAAAAGAAATCCACAAAGTTACTGCTCATATGTCAACGTTCTTTCAAATTAAACTTTCATTCAACCTTCAAATTAGCAGTGACTATCATAGAAATCTATATTTTTGTCCTATTTTCTACAAACCGAGAGTTAAAAAAAAAACTATCAAAACTGAAAGAGCACTGAACCAAGAATGCACTGGTGAAACCGTTTTGCTGTAGAAAGAAATCCAAATCAGGTCATTTTATTCCACCATCCCTATTACCACTGCCAACTACTGGTATGCAGCAGCATTTCCTTTTCGTTAATGAAGTTCGGGAAAACAAAATGCTTTAAGCTTCTTGAATAGATGAACGACGTCCATTCAAAATAAATGGATTTATAAAAATAAGAATAATTCATTTGGACAGAATTCATTACAAGGGTTCTTATTTACATATGTAAGTCATAACTCTACTGAAAAATGCTCTCACTTTCAGAAATTGCGTCTTATTGTTGAGTTTACCAACATTCGTGGGCGAATTTAAACGAATTTCTTCGACATGTACGTCCGCACCCATTCCCATAAACCAGCTGTTTTGTCATTTAGCGAAACACAGGTAGTTGTAGAATCTTCTGATTTGAAACTGCCTGGATATAACTTAGTGTCATTATTCTCTCACCACCGCGGCCTTGCTATTTATGTCCGTAGTGATATTGCTTACCAAGTTCTACCACAGTATGGCCACTGTTCCAATCCGGAATTCAATTTCAAATGGCTAAAATTCACCGTCCGTAAGCAATTAATCCAGTACTGTTCTATCTACAAGTCTTAGTGCGGACAGCAACTCAACTTTTGACAAATTTGATGCGCTATCCGATTCCATGCTGTAAAGAGGCTATCACCTTGAAAGAAGTAAGTTTTTGGTCTTATAAAGCCAACGAATCTGAGGAAAACCCAAAGAAGTTTAAACAAGCCAGAAATAACTGCAATGCCCATATTCGACGTGTAAAACTCTAACATGACCAAAAATTGAGGCAAAAAATCCTACAATGTCCCAAAGGTAATCAAAATTGTTGGTCTTTCCTCAAAATTATTAAAAATTCTGACCCGTCTGCCATCCCCACGCTCATTTACAGTGACATTCCAGCTGTCAGCTCCTTAGATAAAGCCAATCTGTTTGCTGCTTACTTTGCAGAGAACTCCACGCTGCCAGATAATGCTTTGTCTCCGCCTGTAATTGAGAGCGTCAAGTTCTCCATATGACAAGTCCACTTTTGCACTCGTACAGTTGCAGGAGTACTCAAAGGTACACAAATCCGCTGGTCCAGATGACATACCCTCCATTTTGAAGAGGTGTTCTTTCGTACTCTCTGCGTAAGCTTTTCTACCTATCCTACAGGGCTCTTTTCGAGAAGATTGAAAACAGCATTTGTCCAGCCCGTCCCTAAAAAAGACGAATATGCCTTCCACTTGCACTTACGTCCCTTCTTTCCGAGGTAATGGAAACGCTGATAAATCATCAGCTATGAAATATCTTGGTTCACGAAATCTCCTTAATGACCGGCAGTATGGTTTTCGTAGCCGCAGGTCCACTTGGAGTATCTCACCGAGAAGTAGAACCAATCTCTCCACCACTTCGGTGAAACTAGAATGGTTGCACTAGATATTTCAAAGGCATTTGACAGAGTTTGACATCAGGCTCTTTTGTCGAAAATGCGTGCATATGGCGTCGATGAGTCTCTCCTTCAATGGCTTCAAGTCTGCAATTCACCAAATAAATGCTGGTATTCCCCAAAGCTCTGTTTTGTCTCCGACTCTTTTGCTTTGTATCCGACTGTTCTGCACATTCTAGAGAATGGCACGTTAAAACTTATTGATAATAGAGACGTTGTGAACTTCATACATTCACTTGAATATTGTAGGAAATTCTCGTGTTTTTCCCTATTTTTTTATAAAAACTGTTCCAGCGAAATAGCCAGTCGCATTCCTCCCTTTCAAAATATCATCCGGAATACGCGTTATGCTTCGAATGCACATCAGTTCAACCTTAAGGTCAACTTCGGTCCTACTGTCAAACATAGGGATTCGTTTATAAGCCGAACGATACGAATATGGAATGATCTACCAGGCTCTGCATTTCTCCATCACTGCAACCTTCAAAGCCAACGTGCACAGGCTTCTCCTCTGTTCCTTTTCCCGATTTTCGAAAACGCCCGCGCCCTGAAACAATATAATAGTATTCATATTCCCTTTTGCGCGCAAATTATAAAAAAAAAAAGAAAAATGTCATCGCGACTTTGATATCTGTGAAGTAAACAGAAGCAGTAGACAAGCCATTGATAGCTCTTGAAGACCGTGGAATTATTGTGTCTATGTTTTTGACAAACAATCTGTCCGTTGTTTTACTTACTTACTTATGTCATGTACCCCCTTTTGGGCCCTAGCGCCTCTACAACGCCTACGCGCTATTGTGTGCGATTTATGGAAATGTGCCTCAGCTCTCCCCAACTCCTTCTCAGTTGCCGTGCTTCCTTCTCAACTGTTCTGCGCCACGTACTCCTAGGACCGCCGCGTATCCTGCCATCCTGGGTTAGCGGGTTCCATTGCATCGCTTGGTTAGCTATGGACCTGTCACCCTTTCGGAGAGTGTGATCGATCCACTGCCACTTTCGTCGTCGTATGGTTGTGCCATAGGTTCATGGCCCGTCCTCTGATAAAGCTGTTCATTAGAGATACGGTTTGGCCAGAATATCCTTAAGATCTAGCGTAGACACCTATTGAGAAACGTTTGCAGCTTCCTCGTGATAGTAACGGTCACTCTTCAGATACCACATCCATACAGTAGCACGGATTCAACGTTGGAACGGAACAGTCGTAGCTTGGTGTTTAAGCTAATTGCATTACTTCGCCAAACTATGGATAGCATCCTAAATGCAGATTTTGCTTTACCTATTCGGCTGGCTATATCCAGTTCGGTTCCGCCATCGGTTGAGACAATACTCCCAAGGTATTCTAAACTCTCTACTCTCTCAACCGTTTGTCCAGCAATGCATATATGAGTTGATGAGTTTGGTCCTAGGCTGATCATTTTTGTTTTTGCCGAGTTAATTTTCAGCCGAACGAATATTTTATCCATATTTGCTGTCATTTAGTGGAGGTCCATACATCGTCGGCGTACATCGTTGGCGTAGTCGAGGTGTTTGAGTTTAGATGTGAGAGTCCATCGAATTCCTCCATTTCCTGTTGATAAGGCCGCATTCAGCACATCGCTAATCACCAATAAAAACAGTATTGGTGAAAGTATGCAGCCTTTCCGAACCCCACTTTGACTTTGAATTCCTCAGACAGCCTTCCTCTGTGCAAAACATAACATGTGGATCCATCATATGTAGCCTTAATAATTGCTATTAATTTATCCGGAATGCCTCTCCTGCGCAAGGCACGCCAAATAAATTCCCGATTGACACTATCAAATGCCTTTTCAAAATCGATGAACAACAGGTGAAGTGGTGATCGATATTCAACACATTGCTCGATGATGATCCGCAGGGTGTTGATGTGGTCTACACAGGAGGATCTGGAGCGGAAACCTGCTTATTCGGCGTCGAGTATATCTTCAAGGTGTTCTTTGATGCACTCCAGGATAATTCTAGCTATTATCTTGGCCACAGCAGGCAGCATGCAGATACCTCTCCAGTTTTCGCACTGCATTAGGTTGCCTTTTTTAGGGAGCTTGACGATCATTCCCTTTTTCCACTCATCCGGAAAACTCTCGGCTTCCCATGTTCTCCCGACAAGTGGGAACAGTAGCTCTGCCGATGCTGTTGGCGCAGCTTGAAAAAAAGCTGGTCCTTTGTTTCGGCTCAAAGTGAATTTCGTCATCGTTTCCATGGTCGTATGGTACCAACTGCTAGAGACTAGCTCAACTCGGGACAGTATCAGGTGTTGCCGACCCCGAAGCCGTTCGGTCGAGAATATCGCTGCTGTAGCTGAATATTAAAGAGGACACTCAAGCACCTACAAGACGACGGCCCACGCAATTGGGCATTAATAGACAATCTTTACAGGGAATTTTGGTGAAAGACTTGATGTATTCGTACAAAGTGCAACCAGTGCATCACCTACGCCTTCAGACATAATGTAAATTACAGCCAAGCCCTCCTAAACTTTGACGGCGATGAGGATGGTTTTCCATCGAAAATCATCCGAAGAGACCAGGCGCATTTCCACCTATGCTATGCTCTGGGTGTAATACAGGAAGAGCCATTACATCGTCTCAAAGTCTTTGTTTGGCGCAGCGTTTACGGAAGAAAGGTGATTGGCTCATATTTTTCCGAAGACGGCTTCGGCAACACTTTTGCAGCGACTGGTTAGCGCTGCATAATCATGATCAATGACTTCTTGTTGCCGCAAATTGACAAACTGAGGTTGGAGAACATGTGTCTCCGGCAGGACGATGCAACACAAAACAGACCCAATTCTTTTTATTTACAAAGTTACTGCCTTGGGAAATCGAGTGAGGACATTTCTTGTATATATTCATATACCTGGTACATGGTGACACGGAGGAGATAAAAGCTATTTTTATTAATTACCGCATTGTTTTTCTTTTCTTTTTTTATTATTCCTGATATCACTTGACAGTTCTGGGCCATGTTCTGACACTTATCTTCTGCTTAATAGTAAATTGTGAACTTTCTCCGCCTCCATCGGTTTTACGCTTTATAAATAATTTATAAACGCCAGATGCCAATCAGTCTGACAGGAATGACACTGCCTTTGATAATTTATAGCACAGAAAAAGGGTTAATTACAATCTGTCTATCATAGGTATACCTACTGTCAATATTTTTTTGCGAATAGCTCCATTCGCATGTGTCCTTAAGGCTATGTTAAATGGGTATTTTAATGAATTAATATTTTTCTGACACTCCTGATTTCGTTGGCTATTAACAAGTTCCTCTTCATATAAATTGGGGATGCATTCGAGTACATTTCGACAGACTCAAGGGAAAATTGACCGAAATCCACTAAAATAACAATTCGCCGATGACTCAATGATGGGCTTTGGAGTCGCTGAGTGAACTTCTGGAAAACGTTGAACGTATCAAAGCCATATCGTCTACCAAATCTACTAGTTTTTCCAGTTAAAGCTATAAGCAGTCCGCATATGGTGTTAGTTGATTTTGAAAAAGCCTTTGATGGATAACCAAGAAATCTCTTATGTTTGGCGCTAAGACAAAGAGGAGTTCCAGAAACCTACGTGCTCATGATCATGGAAATCGCGCAGGAGTCACCGAAGAGTTCCCGATCAAAGTCGATGTACACCAGGGAAGCGTCCTCAGTCCTTTGCTATTTATTGCAGTCATTGATTATCTGCTTGAAGGAAAAGTGACGGACCCCAAAGCGCATCAGTTATTCTTTGGTGACGATGGAGCCATCATAAGTGAAGATCAAACGTCCCTGCAACGAGCACATGATGTATGGGTGGATGTTTTGGAGGTAAATGGGTACCGTATTAGTTAAAAAAAAAAAGACTAAGTATCTGTGCTACCACACTTCTGATGTCAAACCAGCAAACCCCATAGGCGGACCAGTAGGGATGTAGTAAAGTGGGAGCGTTGTGATCCTTCTACTCCAGATCACAACCTCGCCGTAAGGAAAAGAAGAAGAAGTGTTTAAAAATAAAAGAGTTATATACAGACGTGCAATCGACAGAACCTGGGAGGAGTCGATGAATGAAGAGAATGTCTGCTACATCTCTGCGTTGTTCAAGGGTATTCAAGTTAAAGAGGTTAAGGCGGTCTTGATATTGAGGCAAGATAACAGGGTCGTTCCAGGGCAGATTTCGAAGAGCAAATCAAAGAAAACGACGTCGAATATTCTCGATTCTGGGGACTGACGTACTCGAGGAGGCTAATGTGAAGGAATCTGATTACGTAAGAATTGAATAATTTTTTGGACCACCGTTTGACAAAATCAAGTTATGAGTTAGCTTTAAGGATTATCTCATTGATATGCGAACGGAAATTTAGCTCCCTCTTATAGAATATGACAAGGTCGTGGAGATTGAATGATGATTGGGTGACTTTGGAGAAAATAAAGTCGGGAGGGGTCTTGCTGCATTTAGCGATGTTGAGCTCTAAGCAATTTTTGAATCACCAAAGCGAAAAACTATAGAGGTCATGTTGAAGGAGACCAGAATCTTGGGGAAAAGATATGGCTTTGAAAAATTTGGTATCATCAGCATAGAGGGAGAAGGAGGTGTGTCTAATGTCCCTCTTAAGATTGTTTATAGTTAGGATGAAAAGAAGAGGAACACCAGAGGTGGCCAAGAAAGAAGCTGAAAGGACGGACCTGAAACGATCGCTATAAAAAACGTTTTCTAGGTAAGTGGATATCAATTTAAATAATATTGGTTCGAAGCCGAGGGCAGTCAGTTTGAATGGAATTAGTTGATGAGATATCTCATCAAAACCTTTACTGAAATCGGATGCAATAATAACGACCTCGATGCCATTCTTTAAGGCAGAGATGGGAAAGGCGATGAATTCGACGAGATTTGTAGTAGTTGATCTACCTTTCAGGAAGCCATGTTGACATGGAGATAAGGGACTTCGTATAAAACACTTTCGAAGATTTCGGGTATAAGAGAAAGACGATAATTAGTTACTTCGTTCTTTGATCCTTGTTTGAGTATCGGGGTTATGAAAGAGGTCTTCCAAACTTGAAGAACATTTAATTGTAGAAGATTAGACAAAAAACGTAAGGAAGGGCGAGGGAAATGCTGGAAGGCCACCTTTGAAATGAAAATGGCCGAAAGACCATCTGGTCCGGGTACGAATTAAGTTTCTTTCTGGAAAGCCAAGAAAAGTATCAAAAATAATGCAATCGCCAAAGATCAGAAAAACCAATGACGAATGGGCGAAAGGTGACAATGAAAATGCGGATCTATTTGCCGAGCACTTAGAATAAACGTTTAAGTCATTTGATGGACAAGCATTGATAGACAATTTTAGCGGTATGACAACTTTAAAATAAAAAGTGTGTCATTTACCGAACTTTGCCAGACAATAAACAACCTGAAAAATAATAAAGACCCTGGCTTTGATTTAATAAACGGACAAGTTTTCAAGGAAATGGCAAAAAGTACAGACCGATATCACTACTACCAATAATATCAAAGGTATTAGAAAAACTCCTATTGAAACGCATTCAGCCAGCCATTGAAGAAAGACGCCTAATACCTGACCACTACTTCTGCATTTCACAATTGACCAGGTTTATAAAGGGTGTCCCAAAATTCATGCAAGATTTGAATTTTGCGCCATTTGTGCGGTAAACTGTTGCCAACAAAAAAAAAAAAAACATCGTGACAGCTGACAGTTCAGGGTTATTAAAAATGGAGTGCTACACGAAAGAACAACGCGTTTTCATTGTTGAGCAATATTTTAAAAATAATGAAGGTTTGGCAGCTACAGTTCGCAATTTTCGTACAAAATATGTTTGGAATAGTGATTTAACTTCATCAACTGTGAAGAGATTAATTCAAAAATTCAGGAAGACTGGTTCAATTACTGATATTAGACACTCAGCACAAACACAATTTGCTATCAAGAATTGGACATTTGAGAAGCTCTCTACAGCGTATTCTCATGAAATATTTGCATCCTCTTACGTATAAAGTGCAATTGACTCAAGAACTGAACCCTACTGACCACGCACAGCGAAGAGAGTTCGTTGAATGGTTTATGGAACAACAAGTGGATGCTGATTTTACAAACAAAATCAGGTTCAGCGATGAGGCTCAAAATTGTCGAATTTGGGGTTCAGAAAATCCACGAGAGAAACAAATGCACCCACAACGTGTGACTTTTTGGTGCGGCTTTTGGGCTGGAGGCATCATCGGACCGTTCTCCTTTGAAAATTAATAGTGCCCGCTTTCGCGACATGATAATGCAGTTTTTTGTGCCTAAATTGCAAGATGTGGATGTGGACGACATGTGGTTTCTAGAAGACAGTGCCACATGCCATAGAGCCCGAGAAGCAATTTATTTACTGCATGAGTCATTTCCTGGTCATGTAATTTCCCGTTTTGGTGATCAGAATAGGCCGCCCAGATCATGGAATTTAACGCCGTTGGGCTATTTTCATCGGGGTTTTTTTAAGTCTGATGTTTATGTCAACAAGCCCACAACCACTCACGCCTTGAAGGAGGAAATTGAGCTCTGTGTCAACAAAAGTCAGCCACATTTATGCAAAATGGTCAGGGAAAATTTCGACAAAAGAGTGCGTATGTGCCAGCAAAGTCGTGGAGGCCATTTACCCGATATGCTATTTGATATATAACTCTAAACTCTATGCTTTATGAATCAATGAAACATTTAGAATTTTTAATTAAAAGTCTGTGGTTTTTCGATTTTGATAGACAAAATGACTTCTTGTGTGAATTTTGGGACACCCTTTAGAATCACCAATGCAATTGGAAAAGTCCTAAAGGGAAAAAAGATTTGCTCTAATGCTTTTCTTGATGTCTCTCAAACCTTCGACGAGGTTTGGTACGATGGTTTGAAGACGGGTTCTTCCGAAGCACGAAGATCTAAGAATCTCAAAACAGACTTGTTCGTGTTAAACGTGGAACCGAATATTCTGAGTTTAAGAAAATCATCGCCGGAGTTCCCAAAGGAAGTGTCCTTGGTCCTGTCTTATTTTTGCTGTACCGCATATTGAATGCACCATTGTAGCTACATTCACGAATAATACGGCTGTTCTGACAATGGAAAGTTCAATCGAGTTAGCAACTGAAATACTCCAACAAGCTTTGGTTATAATCTTCAAGTGCTCTAAAATTCGGAGCATTGTTCTTAGCGAGACCAAATCGACGTATATCAACTTCATTTACAAGAAAATAATCAATCCAACCACTCCGTACACATACCCTATGCAAACGAATCTGTAAAGATGAAATGTTGCAAAAAAGCAGCTGTGAGTCTTATGAAGCACCACTGGAACCCATTTTCATACATTTATGTTCTGAAACCAATTTTTTCCAAGGATAAGATAGATGTCATTTGGTCTCTGTTAATTTGTTGCAGGAAATGTGAAGTAAGCGAAACAATGAGGCTTACACTTCATTTGAGATAAAAATGTTGATTATCTCTTGTAAATATGTGATTGTGATTTTTTTTTTTTTTTTTATAATTTGCACGTGTTAAAGGGGATATGAATACCCTTATACTAATTTTTAAAACACGTGCGTTTTTGCGGAAAGGGAAGAGACAGAGAGAAAGACAGAGTGGTGTAGTTTGAAACTCAGGTGGTATTAAGTTTCTGTAAACTCCAAGGGTGGCTGTCCAGATAACTGGGAAGTATTTTGTTTGTTTTTTTGCTATTGTTGTCGTTGCTTATGATTCGCAGTATTTTTTTTCCGTCCTCCTGATGTCATCATCACGATCAAGTTGCATTTTAGCCATATGACCACCCTACTGCCAGTGTTATGCCTTCACAGTAGAGTTGACTTAGCTTTAGCAAGTGATCGACTTTTTTATTTATTTCAAGCGAAATAAATAGATGATTCTTGACATCAGGATTCGAACCGTGAATCAACAGTGTGACAAGCGATGATGTTACCACTACACCACGGCTACCCTCAATTGATAAGCCCATAATGTTTCAACTTTAATGAACTACCTACATGTAGAGCAATTGTAATGATCCCACCTTTGAAACACATTGTGGTTCACCACTTAAAGAAAAACAACTTCCGTACTTGTGACACTCCTCTTTATCAGCCATTGGTATTAGAAATGTCTTTAACAATCTTCATCAGATACTGTCCCATCAGAATATCAATGCAAAAATCTCTGCTAAATTGTAGCACTAAACTTAGCCGTTAAGTTACTAACTTTCATCCAAACACACATTCCAAAACAACTCTACAAACCATGAAAGTACCCACAAGAGCCAACTTAGGAGTAAACATAATTAAATTCATAATCCAATGGATAAGGCAACAACGAATTAATAGGATACACCTTGGCCACAATCCAGGCAATAAACACAAATTGACAACAAACTTTGGCTAAGGCGATACCACAGCCATAACCATTACCGAAACACCTACACTTTGCCTTCTATACAGATACGAGTACATTGCATGCAACCCATAGGACCCTGTCTACAGTTTTGTTAATTTGGGAAATTGAATTTTATTTAATTTTTATGGGGAATTATTCTTGTTGTTGTAGGTGACCCACTTCTTGTTTTATATAAGAAGGTACCCTTGCAGAGGCGACATAGCCGAGTGACTGCACCCACGACACAAATTTTATGTCTCAAAGGATTCAACTGGAGAGAGAAACTGAGTGTCGGCTGAGCATGCTGGGGTTTCAGTTATACATAAGTATGTCAATGATAATCTGATTACGATATGCATTCGCTTTAGGGGTTGTTCGTTCCGGACACAGTCATCGACGATGCTTGTCATTTCAGTAGCTGCGGTACCACCTAGTCTACAGAATAAAAATTTAGACATGAGAGATTCTTTGATTTGAGGGTTGTGGTAGCGGTAGAACACAAGTGGCGATACCTTATCCACTGTCTACCAAATCCTGCACTTGGCGAATGATGGGGTTAAATACCTGTGGGATGTCTTGGCGGCAGCAAACGAGAGAGAGAGGGAAGGGTGTTTAAAATAAGGTGGATTCAGATGGAATTAACGTTGGCATCGGGAGTTCCAGTCAGGTTGAACTGCTTAGCGAGTACCTTATAAGGGCTACTTCGACATATTTGTTGATCAAGCCTATAAGGTTTTTGAAAACTGCGTCAGGGTTAGGTTAGGTTAGATGGTGACGATAGAGTTCTTAACGGACCAACGATAGCGCTCGCATCCCCTTAGGGGTCTACTGCCAACCAAGAAACTGGCCCTCTAGGTCCAAACATTTTTTTTTTTTATATAATTTGCGCACTCCAAAGGGGATATACTTATATCCTATGTCCCCTTGTGGGTCCTAGGGCTCGACTACGCCTACGCGCCATCGTGTACGGTTTCTGGCAATGTGTCTCAGCTCTCCCCAACTTTTCCCCAACTGCCGTGCTTCCTTCTCGACTGTTCTGCGCCATGTTCTCCTTGGACCACCAGGTCTTCTGCCGTCCCGAGTTAAGGGGTTCCATTGCATAGCATGGTTCGCTATGGAGTTGTTACCCTTTCGGAGCGTGTGACCAATCCACTGCCACTTCCGTCCTCACCCGTTCTCTCGTAAAGGTGTTCATTACGATTGGGCCAGAAAATCCTTAAGATGTTGCACAGGCACCTATTAACGAACGTTTGCAGCTTTCTGGTGATAGCAGTGGTCACTCTTCACGTGCTGCACCCACATAACAGCACGGATTCAACGTTGGAGCAGAACAGTCTTAGCTTGGTTTTCAAACTGATTGAATTGCTTCGCCATATTTTGGACAACATCCCGAACGCGGACTTTGCTTTGGCGATTCTGTTGGCTACATCCAGTTCGGTTCCACCATCGGTCGAGACAATACTCTCAAGATACTGGAAATCCTCTACTCTCTCTACCGGTTGTCCAGCAATGCATATTTGAGCCGATGAGTTCGCTCCAAGACTGATAATTTTAGTTTGTGCGGTATTAATTTTCAGCCCGACGACGCCAGCCTCCCTCTCCACTTCTGCTGTCATTTGGAGGAGGTCCACAATTATATGAGAGAGTAAGCATACGTCAATAGCGTAGTCAAGATGTTTAAGTTGGGATGTACGAGTCCATCGAATTCCTCCGTTTCTCGTCGACAAAGCTGCACGAAGCATATCGCTAATCACCAATAGGAATAGTATGGGTGAAAGAATGCAGCCTTGTCTTACCCCACTTTGGATCTCAAATTCCTCAGACAACCTTCCACTGTGCAGAACGTGACATTTGGACCCTTCGTATGTAGCTTTGATAATAGCAATTAATTTGTCAGGAATACCTCTCCCGCGTAAGGCACGCCAAATAAACTCCCTGTTAACACTGTCGAATGCCTTCTCAAAATCGATGCAGGTGAAGTGGCGATCGATATTCAACGCACTGTTCGATGATAATCCGCAGGATGTTGATGTCGTCGACACAGGAGGATCCAGAGCGGAAACCTGTTTGTTCGGCATCGAGCAAAATCGATCCCCCATCAAAGGGGATATGAATATTCTTAGATTATTTCAGGGCACCGGCGTTTGTAGAAAGTGAGAGAGAGAGACAGAAAGATTGGTGTAGTGGGTTTGAAACTCAGGTGATATTAAGTTTCAGTAAACTCCAAGTCCAGATAAATGATTAGCATTTTTTTGTTTTTTTTTTAATATCATTGCTTGTGATTCACAGTATTTTTTTTCAGTCCTCCTGATGTTATCATCACGGTCAAGTTGCATTTTAAGCCATACGACCACCCCACTGCCAGTGATATGCCTTCGTAGAGAGTTCACATGAGCTTCGCAATTGATCGACTTTTTTATTTATTTCATGCGAAATAAATAGACGATTATTGGCATCAGGATTTGAACCGTAAACCTGCAGCGTGACAATGGATGATGTTACCACTACACCACGGCTGCATGGGTCGCAACTCATAAGACATAAGTAAAAGTAAAGGTTGACAAGATAGCAATGATAGTTTTTCCAATTATCATGTTTCAGCAGCTTGCAAAGATACCAATAATATCTAGCTGTTCAAATATTCAGTAAGGTTTGCCATTTCATCATGCATCATTCGACCCTTCCCGAACATGTGTACTCGTAAACTATTAAAAAATATTATCGAAATTCCGGCTCAGTTGTAAATCCGTAGAAAAGTTTGAGCATAAGTACACTCTTTTGGACCTTAAGCCACCAACCAAACATAGATGGGTGCGAAGTGAAGAAAACATAACCGCCGTAGTGATCAGTATTGAAGAAGACCCAGTCGATTCGGCGCCGATCAGCTGAATTGAGCATCGCCAAAGAGTCAACCAGGCTTACTTTGCGATTGGATTTGGGCCTAAATCCGTATAAGATTGTGCTGACGCAAGAATTGAAGCCGGACGACCATAGACAATGCCTTGAGTTCACTAATTGGGCACTGGAAATGTTGGTGGAGATCCGGATTTTGGCCAAAAAATCATCTTTTCGGACGAGGTCCAGCGTCAGCGACTTATGGCACGGCGGCAGCATCGGACCTTATTTCTTTCAAAATGAGGTAGGAGACACCGTTATCGTCAATGGACTTTCTGTGGCCAGAGCTCGACAACATCGATATATTGGAGCTGTGCTTCCAACAAGACGGCGCTACATGCCACACAAGAGACGCAACGCTCGAAGTGGTGAAGGAGACATTTGGGGACTGGGTCATCTCACGGCGAGCGTTCATCAATTGGCCGCCGCGATCATGTTACGTAACACCCCTGGATTATTTTCTCAGGGACTACATCAAGTCCTTAGTCTACGCTAACAAGCCAACTACTTTGGATGAGCTCGAGGCCAATATTCGAGACGCTATTGCCGGAATAACGCCGCACATATTGAACCGAGTCATCAAAAATTGGACCGACCACTTGAAGCACTGCCAGTGAAGCTGAGGCGGCCATTTAAATGATGTGCTATTCCATACATAATGGCATGAATGTAGCTTCAAAATGAAGCCAGAATCAGTTCGATATCTCACAACCTTGTTGTTTTATTTAAATTTCTTTTCCTACCGTTCATATCTGGTCACCCTATAGTTACAAGTTATACAAGTAGACACTTTCACTCATCCCAAATCACAATTGATTCAGAAAAAATATCTCCGAAGTAAAAAATATTTCTTATAAACTATTTTCATTTGATTTTTGTTTTTTTTTTTTTTTGCGAAACCCACCTGAGATTGTAATCGATTGTCAGCCGAAAGTAAATCCTTTTGAATCTGGAGTGGTATTTGCTGCTGGAACTTTTGCAACTGTTGCGGTGGAAACCTCTGGCAATTTGAACAGAAAAATCGCAATCCAAACACAATGAAGAATAATATTAGATTGCATAGAACATTCCCCGTTACACGCATTATATTTTATTATTTGTTTATGTAACTCTATGACAAAAAAAAAAGCGATTATGCGAGTAGATACTCTTGCTTTGATCTTTCACTTTTCACTGATTATTATGTACTATTTAATTATTTTTCTTACACGCTTTTCGGGCGAACAAATAAAATTCTATTCAAAATTACAAACAAAAATTACATTCAAAAGATACAATCGCTTTTAATTTAAAACCTTGCATGTGACAGACCACCGATGGCACGGATAAGCGATTTTAATCGTCGACGAATTGGTATCAAATTCCTTTGTTACTGCTGCTGTGCCTGCACTTATTAATTTCTTTTGTATCGCAAAAAGAAAATGAATTTTTCTTAATAAATTTTTACAGCCTATAAGGAGTTTTCCTTCACAACTGACTGCACAACAAAAAGTTAATTTTTCCACGGGAGTTGTCATAAAGCCAGAAGACAAAAAAAAAAACACTGAAATCCCTTTCGGTACAAAATCCCTTACTAAAAGGATGCTAATCGTTTATACAAAAAAAAGATTTAAATTTTAAGTAAACGACGACATACTGACGGCAGTAAACGCCAAATGAAAAAAAAAAAAAAACTTTATTAACAAACGTCTTGGCAGATCAGAAATCCCCTCGTGGGTGACCTTTACACTTTAAATGGCAAACTCGATTAACTACCACGAAAAGCAGAAAAAAAACCTCCCCAACTGACAACAAGATTGTAAACGGAACACTCTCACACCTTTCGTTTTCGGCTAAAAAGTATCTATTTGAGATATCTATGCTTCGCACGTTCATTCATTCAGTATCTATGTACTTTTTTGGCGGGAAAATTTGGCCCAAATGAAACAAAAAAACGTGCTTAGAGTTTTCCGAACGTTCCAAGCGCATTACTTATTACTACTGCTGAACCGAACCGTGCGAATCCGTCGAAGTTTAAAATGTGACTGAATCGACTGCGAGTGGAAATGTGCACTGTTGGATGGTTGGATGGTTGCGGCTTGCTCCTGCTGCCGATGCAAAAGTTTCTAGCTCTTCATTCATGAAGATTATAAGGTTGCTGCTGATAACGATGTGATGATGATGACGATGCTGATGATAATGTGAGTGCGATGGGGAAAAGCTTCGGATAAGTTCACAACCATGTGTGCGTGGTTATTGGTATAATGGAAACAGAAGTTAAAGCTGCACTGCTGTTTGATTTTTGTAAACAGGTGAGAGGAGGTAGTGTCACACAGTGGCGGTCGTGGTCACCCGTACATTGAATGCTTTTTTACATGAAATCCCCGTGCACCCAAAATTAAAACAAATTTATTGGAATTTTCTAAAACGCATTAAAAAGTTTGAAAACTTTTTTAACGAAACGTCCAAAATTGAATTGGATCAACAATTACTTAGATGTCAAATCTCAATTACTTCAGAGATGAGGTTTTACCAAAATTTTTCAAAATTTAGAAAGCATATTTGACTGTATATCCAAAATGTAGCTTCGAAAATGACTTGGATAGGGGTTTCTGTATTAAAAAAAAAAAAGTTTTGGCGCTAACGGTTCAATACAGGGCCTGACTCAGCTTCTCGCAGCCACTCGAACTATGCACCGCACGATTGTTTGGGACCTACAGTTCTATGCTGTTTCCGAAAGGAATTTTTTCCGGTTGAGAGAAGCTTCTCATAACAATTTTTACTCTCGGATGTTTGTAACGCGTTCGCGATAGGTGGGACCGTGAGAAAACTTTTTTTTTTGTGTTTTCTGGGATCCGAATCTTGAACCTCCCGCTCAGTGATTGCGGACTTAACCACTGAGCAACGGCGCGAATGGTTTCTCTGTTTGATGATTTTATTTTGTTGAGTTTGTTCCAGGGATTTTGTGCTTGTCGATTTTGGTCCGGGGATTTTGGTTTCGAAGATTTTAATTTGGGTATTTTTTATCAGCGGTTCCTTCCCCAAATGCCGGGATTCCTCTTCGACTATCGCATGTCATGCGACATCGGTGGCCACTTTCCAAGTGCTGTATCCGACTTCACACTTGTGTGGAATAATCCCGGACTGGTGTTTAAGATTTTAGACTGTATCACAGTCAGCTGCGACAACACATATATGTACTTCTGAAATACTCACTCGGCCTGTTACCCAGCTATATTTACTACTGAGGTTGATGCATTGTAAATAAATCTGATCATTTTATTTCAAGTTTATCCTCAACCCCACCAGATTTGTTCCGTGTCACCTACGTGTCGCGCATTCAGTATAAGCCTTCTTTTTTTGTTTGTTTTCGAAAGATACTGTAAAAGTGATTGGTTCAATAGCATGCCGGATTTCTACCAGCTAAAACCAGTTCCCCTCCTCTCCCCTGTTCCTTGAAGTACCGCCAGTTAGGCATTTCTTCACAGGGGGGGCTTAGGCTTTCCTTGCCTGTCCCGTTTGGGCTTTTTTCAGACTTAGCTGTTTCTTCTTACGCAGTTTCTTCATTATGCGGGTTATATACCAGTACCAGTACAGCTTTGGTTTTCCAGGTGGTTTAGATAGTATAGCCGTAGCTATTCGTCAACTTCGTCCCCAAATTTACCCCCCCTACCATACCTAAACAAACGTCTTCTTCTTCTTCTTTAAATGCACTTAATGTCGCCGCGCCACCGAAGCTCACACACAAGCGAGTTTCGTTTAAATTAAACCCAACTTCTCACACTGGCTCCTCTTAACCGCCACAACCCTCCGCGCCACCTGCCCTCACCACCTCACTTTCCCTAATTTCAATCTCACAACTGGAGCCAAATACCCTAACTTTATCAGCTCTCATATTCTGAACCCCACAGCTAATGTCTCATCTAATACACCTTTCTCTTCAATCTCTTCCTCCACTGCTCCCAGTCTTAATCCAGTTTTACCGACTCTAGTTAAACTAACACAGCAAACCATCGACACCACAGAATGTCGCTACGGACTCTCCAGGCTAAGAGAAAAAAGGGTTTACGAGAATATACGTCTCTTTCTCGCGTATCTTCATAACAAATCTGACTCAGTTTGCTTTGAGGGTAAAACCAAAACAAGTGTCATGGTTTCCATTCAGCAGGAAGGCCTCCCATTAAAATAGACAGTCTCAAGAAAATCTATATCTCAAAAAGTAGCAACGGAGCCGAAGTGACCACAACAAATTTTTTCTTCCATAAACTGCCACTATCATCAGCACTTCAACTACCTTCCCCTCCTTCGCCGACAACTCTTTTGAACCAGACCCCTCTTACTTCACTCACCTTCTTAACCTCTCCGTTGGCCCCTTTCTGTCCCTGCTTTTTGATCCTGCTGTAATTGAAAATAAACTACAAAATCTTAATGATGAATTCTCTCTCTCCCCCTCTCATATCTTCCGCTTGTCTCTATCACTAGGAGAATTCCCTCAGATTTTGAAAACCTCTTTCATAACCCCATACATAAAAAGGGATCAAAGAGCGAAGTAACAAACTATCGCCCCATTGCTAAACTTTTTCATCTATCCAAACTTTTCGAAAGTATTTTATACGAAGCCTTAAGCTTTCAGTGCAAGTCACCCAACACGGCTTTCTGAATGGTAGATCAACTACCACTAACTTAGTCGAATTCGTGTCCTTCGCCCTGTCTGCCTTAGAGAATGGCAAAGAAGTCGGCGTTATTACAACTGATAGTAAGTAAGGCTTTTGATAAGATACGAGTATCTCATAACTTAATCCTCTTCAAATTGTCTGCCATAGGTTTCGAACCCATATTGTTAAAATGGATATCTTCTTACCTGGAAAACCGTTCTTACAGAGTTCGCTTCAGCTCCATTTTATCGACTCCCTTCTTGGCCACCTCTGGTGTTCCGCAAGGCAGCCATCTCGTCCCCTTCTCTTCATTCTAACCATAAACGATGTCGAGAGGGTTATTAAACACTCTTCCCTCTCTATGTACGCTGATGATACCAAATTTTTCAAAGCCATCTCTTCACCACATGACTACTGCCTCCTTCAACAAGACCTTGATAGTTTTTCGAACTGGTGCCTACAAAATCGCTTAGAGCTCAATATCGCCAAATGTCTATCCATTACCTTATCACGTAAGCACCACGTGTCCTCCACCCGCCTTTACCTTCTCCATGGTCAACCTATATCCATCGTTAAATCTCTCCGCGATCTTGGTATATTGTACGATAGGGAACTAAATTTCCGTTCACATATTGATGAGATAATTCGAAAAGTTAACTCATCACTTGGCTTTGTCAAACGATGGTCCAAAGAATTCTCCGACCCTTACGTGACCAGATCCCTCTACATTACCTTTGTGCGCCCCCTCCTTGAATATGCCAGTCAAGCGTGGTCACCCTTTTAGCAAGTTCATGTGACCAGAATCGAGAATGTTCAACGTCGATTTCTTCGATTTGCCCTTCGAGGTCTTCTTGGAAAGATCCATTTATTTTGCCCCCATATCAAGACCGCCTCAACCTCATCAACCTGAGTACTCTAGAGAAACGCAGAGATGTTGCAGATATTCTTTTCATTCATTTATAATTCAATTTTTTTCAATACCAACCCACGAAATTTACGATGCCCTCGTCTTTTCTATCTACCGTCCCACCGCACTTCATATGAATCTAATGAACCAATTTCCCGTATGCTGCGAGAAGTGAACTCAAACCTCACCCATTTTGATTTTAACCTCAGCACTCCCTGCCTCAAAACCGAACTCCTTCACCATTCTCCTTAGCTTTAAGTCTTAGTTTTAAGGTTTAAGTTTTAGGTTTAAGTTTTAGCCTTAATTTAGTTGTAGCTTGTAATAAGCCAAATAAATGGGGGCTTTCGCCCCCACCAAAATTAAATTAAATTAAAACTAATATATCGACTGGAATCATGCCACAACGCACACCGCATCGCTGGAAGTAGTGTGGTAGGCACAGCATGCCCTCAGTGTACTTACTCGGTATGTTTGCGCATTTTTACTATTATATGACTCAATCCTCGTAGCTCTCGCCCATACTGGTGAGGCATATAGATTAATGGACGTTACTACTCTTGCTAATAACAGCCTCTGGTGTTTAGCATAATGCACGCTAGAGCACCACTCGCATTTGCTGCTTTATTACTGACATTCGGCAGGTGTTCTTTGAATGTTAGCTTTGTATTTAGCATGACTTCAAGATATTTGAAATGCAGTTTCGAAGTGATGGTATGGCCACCGACTGTGAACGACACTTTCTCCATCGGCTTCCTGCTGGTTATAAGGATCGCCTGGGTCTTGTGTTCCACTAACAACAAGCCAGCTGAGGTAAGCAATTCTCGGACGATCCTTATGATTGATTGACAATCTCTTCGATCTCTTCTAACAGTTTGGCTGTAACCACAATTGCGATGTCATCAGCAAAACTAACTATTCTCGACTCGTCGGGTATTAAGAGCCGCAGCACGCCATCATACAAGATGTTTCACAGTAGGGGCCCAGATCTTCTGCTTTTTTATCATCAATTTTGTGGCATCATTGAGCTCCACTGCAGTGATTATGCTGGTAGTGGGTATTTCCTCCATCACTACATTTGTCATTTCTACTTGATGTGGGAACAATCCTGTGAGGATTCCTTTACGAAACTCAAGGCAGGTAGAATGTGGTGGTCATCTTTTAAGTTTTCTTATATGCTCGCCTCTATAGATTTTGTTCAGCTCCGCTACACATTTCTAAGAAACAGTTTCTTTTACTGCCGTAAAGCTGTCGGCGTTCATCTGAATCAGCACTTGGTCTGGCAAGGGTGTACAATCTTCTCATCAGTTAGCCAGGCTTGTGAAGTAAGTTGTTGAAACCATTGAATTCCACCAATTCTTACCGAAAAAAAAACTCGAAGTAGTCGTGATAGCATCTCAAATCCTTCATAGTTTATTTTACACCTAATGCGGTAGAAAGATAGGCATAAAGGTGATGGGTCCTAGCGGCTAGGCATTATTCGAACAAGATTCTCGAAATATATACCATGTTAGTATCTACAGTATAACCATAGGTCTGCTACCAGCTTTCGAATGAGCCGACGGTTGGGGGAAGTTTATGCGAGCTGTTCATTTTTAGATGCTGTCCAGTTGATAAAGAGAATAATTTGCTGCCGAACTCCAAACACGAGAACAACAAGAAGAAGTTGCGCCGAAGTGAAGCATCTCTTTGCTTTAAACAGGTAGCTTAACATCACACGGATTTTTACACTAAAGCTGACTGTGACACCAAGAAGATGCATGATCTCCTTGGATCTGTTCTTTTTAATGTCCATTTGCAGCTATGGTAGAGCAGACGTGTTCTAACCTGGAAAAGGCGATAAATTGGATTTCATTCACATTGAAGTCGGCTAAGTTTACTTTTCGCCACTGTAAGATTTTCTGCAGATCTTCTTGTAATAAGTGGATCTGCATTTCTAACGATGTGAGGTGTTTACACGCACGGACATGTTATGGAAGCAAGATGATAAAATGCTGCTGTAATCGGCAAAACTGAAGATCTTGTTGCCTGTCGATTTTAATAGGCCATTGGTTTGGAATAAAAACAGGGTTGGTGAAAGTATTGATCTCTGAGGCACTCTAAAGCTTACGGCAAATACTTGTTTAATATGATAGTTGGTAGGTTCCTTCTTTTATGGATGGAATGCTCTACATTCTTTAAATAGATGCCCTGGGATTTCCTCAACGTCCTCAAGCAGTTTCTATTTTGCTCTATGCTCTACGCGAATTTAGTTCGGCCTGTCTTAGCTTCGGGAGTTCCTCCCAAAGATTGGTTCTCTTGTGGGTTTCTTCTCTTCTTAGTTTTTGCCGTTTTTATGCGGTTCTAATCCGACGAAGACAGTAGCAGTTCTGTCTCTTGCTAGTTCGTCAGCTGCTACATTACCCTATACTCCCACATGGCATAGCACCAAATAGAGGGTGATTCTGTTGTTCTGACCAAGTATATTTAGCTTGGCAAGACAATCCCATACCAGTCCGGCTGTCCAACACTATTGCGATATCTTGTCCGCGGTACTTGTTGTCGATGTTAAATTGGTAGCATCTTTCAATTGAATGTGCTTCTGCTTGGAAAATACTGGGGGAAGTTCCCATGGCTTCCGAGTACTTGGTTCTGGGCCCGTATAAACCTGCCCCACTTCTCGTGGATGTTTTGGATCCATCTGTGTACCATTTTATGGTTTTTCGTTTGATTTGGTACTTCTCTAATTCATTGGTCCATTCTCTTTTACTACTTAGACTTGAGTTGAATTTCCTCTCGAAGCAGTAACTTTTTACCATATCATCTCTGGGCGAGTCCAGAAGTGGGATATCCTCCAACCTTCAGCGAAAATATTGAACAGATTGCATTTTTAAAAGGTGGGCGTGCTTGTGGACGTATACTTGTATTGCTTCAGATCCTAGGCAACTTATATGTATACAGGTACAACATTTTATCCCCATAAATTAAAATTTAAGATCCAAAAGCTGGTAACATAAAGATTGACGGACGGGCGGACCGGCCTTATTGCCGCTTGGAGGTCCTTTAGAAGGACAAGACTTTTTCGACGTTCACCTATGCTGGGTGCCAGACCATAGAAACATTCTAGGAAACTGGAAGGACGACGGGATTGCCAGAAAAGGCACTAGCTTCATTATTCTGCCAGAAAGGCAATTTTCGCTACATGTAAACTTTAACTCATTCTGGATGTAATCAGCAAAGCCAAGCATAGATGGGAGACTTTCACGACGTATCTCTAGACAGATGTGGATTAAGCTAGATCAAAAAACGCTCTAAGAAATTAGTTTTGGAAACGATCACAGATCAGCACCGTCATAGTTATCCTCACCAGACGCTCTCCTATAAGTCTAGATGCTTAAATATTAACCGCCTCTTTTCAAACGAATTCTGCGGGACCTGCAGGGTCTATGAGGAGAAAGAAATAATCCTTTATTTCCTTTGGACCTGTCCAGCACTTTCCGAAAAAAGACTGATACATTTCGTGACTTTTCTCTTCGACGACCTCGGCGACCTCGCGAAGCATCTTCTGGTTCAATTAGCCCTTTAGGTAGTTAAAATAACAATATACCCTTACTTAACCTAACTATGGGACAGAGTATAACTATCGTATAATCATTGATTGCATCACTGGGTTTAGAAACTTCAAAGAAAAAATTCCGAAGTGACGGAGTACATTAGAAATAAAGGCAACTGCAATCAGCGACACGGCGGCAAGAATTCGCAAAGATATTAGACGCATAGAACGCATACATAATGGAAATCTTACCACTCAATAGCGAAAGAGCGACTACTTTACACCGACCCGCGAGGGAAAATATTCGGTTATCGAATGCGCAGGGGAGGTGGTTTGCAGTTAATCGGCAGTTCATCGGCACTACCGATGAACTGCTGACCATCGGCGCCTATGAAATTTTCCACCTTCCTACCCAAAAAAAAACAGACAAACAGACCGACCGACAGAAAAAATTGAAAGACCCACTTTCATAGTAATGTCAAGTTTGATCAAAATCTCGCCGAAACCAATACCTGCCTTTATAAAGGGTGAATAGACAACAGTGATAGTTTTTGCAATTATTATGTTTCAGCAGCTGTCAAAGTTACCAATGACATCCAGCTGTCAAAATATTCAGTAAGGTTCGCCATTTGTATGTAGAAATGTCTAATCGGCGCCGATAGACTGAATTGTGAATTGCCTGAGAGTCAACCAGACTTATTCTGCGGTTGGATTTGGGCCTACATCCATAAAAGACTATTCTGACGCAAGAATTGAAGACGGACGACCATAGACAATGCCGTTAGTTCGCTAATTAGGCGCTGGAAATGTTGGTCGGAGATCCGGATTTTAGCCAAAAAATCATCACCTTGGACGAGACCCATTTTTGGTTCAGCGGCTATGTCAACAAGCGAAATTGCCATTATTGGAGCAATCACAATCCGCAAGTGTTCGACCAAGCAAAGCATCCCCAAAGACTGATCGTTTCGTGCAATTTATGGCACAGCGACATCAGCGGACCTTATTACTTTCGAAATGAGGATGGAGACACCGTTACTGTAAATGGTCCTTGGTATAGACCGATGCTAACCGACTTTCTGTGGGCAGAGCTCAACAAGAAGAGATCAAGGCGCTATTGCCAAAATAACGCCGCACATATTGGACCGAGTCATCAAAAATTGTACCGACCGCTTGAAGCACTGCCAGCGAAGCCAAAGCAGCCATTTAAATGATGTGCTATTCTATACATAATGGCATAAATGTAGCTTCAAAATGAAGCTAGAATCAGTTTGATATCTCATACCGTTGTTATTTTATTTAAATTTCTTTTCCTATCGTTCTTATCTGGTCACCCTATAGATGAAAGTATTACATAGACACACTTTTTCTTTCATCCACTGTACTGGTAAATCCAATTTCTTCAGCAAAACTTGAAGGGCACTTCAATCTTAAAAATCATTGCCCCAGTGCAGTGTTCCGCTCCATTGAATTCTCTCGCTACTCGTACATCCATTACCCTTGCTACTCCAAGTGTGTATGCTCCTACATCAGTCATGCTTGAATTCATGATTCAGTTGAAATGCTCATGGGAAAATTCACAAATGCATGCAGACGCAAATGTAGACAACGACTAATAACGACAAAATGACAGCTTTCACTTCGCACTGGACTAGCGCACTTTGCTCGAATGACATTCCAACATGACAGGAGAGATCCGTTTTGAGAGTTTTCCGTTTACTATTGGATATTTAAATGCACAAGAGAGTAAACCTGTGTTCATTACGTACATAACCGTAACAATACAGATGTGTTTCTAACTTTGCTGAGCTTAAGGATCACGTTCACACGGCTTTAAAGGGTTTTTGTATTGTGTGCAGTCAACCCTTCAATTTCCTTGCTGGACGGTGTCCCCGACTTCTTTCGCATTGTGCGTTGACCATAGCTAAAGACAATTTTTTTTCGAAAGCAGAGTGGATACACTCGTATGGTAGACCGTAGATAAAACATGAGCATACGAATCAACGGGCAGATTCTGTTTCCTTCCTTTGTCGAACGAGCTGCATTTCACATGTGTAGTTAGCCATCCTCTTCTCCTTTCAGATGGCTAGTCCCCATGAATTTAAGTATCGTTGTCCTCATTGCATGTCTAAAGTTTGGTTTTGCATACTCGAGAGTTCTTTCTGTGGGCAATATTTACGGTTGGTTGGTGTCCTTTTGCAGGCTGAAAACCTATTAGGGTGAGGCGACCTAAATAGGCAGTGGAATTTTCGTGAATGGAGTAAAAAGCCTTTTTTTAATTTACTATTTGTGCTTTTGCCAAACAAACGAAATAAAGGGGATAATGTTTTTGTAAAGAACAAGTTATTGGTTTCGGGGAAATTTTCAAACTCATTGTGACTCCAGATTTTATAAAACGGTCCCGGAAAAAGTGTATCTCTAAATTTGGTTCGACTATCAAGGTGCACGGTAATGCGGCGCCAAGTTTTTCACACACAAACCTTATTTTTTTTTTATAATTTGCACGTGTGAAAGGGGTATGAATACCCTCATACTAATTTTATGACTCGGGTATTTTGAAGAAAGGGGAAGAGACCGAGAGAAAGGCAGATTGGTGTACTTGGTTTAAAACTCAGATGGTATTAAGTTTCAGTGAACTCCAAGGGTGGTTGTCCAGATAACTGGGGAGTATTTTTTTGTTTCGCCGTTATTGTCGTTGCTTATGATTCACAGTATTTTTTTATATCCTCCTGATGTCATCATCACGATCAAGTTGCATTTTAGCCATATGACCACCCTACTGCCAGTGTTATGCCTTCGCAGTAGAGTTGACATAAGCTTTCGCAATTTATCGACTTTTTTATTTATTTCATGCGAAATAAATAGATGATTATTGACATCAAGATTTGACCCGTGAACCTGCAGCGTGACAATGGATGATGTTACCACTACCCCACGGCCACCCTTACTTATAGCAAACAATTTAAAACACGATGATTGAGTGTTGTGGAAACTGACTGGCTTTAACCTGTCATTGCCCAGTGTTGTAAATGTTACCACACATCAATTGTCCAAGTGGTAGCGATCGGGTACTGGTGGTTGTCCTGTCCACCCGGACTCAGCTTGCCAAACTTATAAGAGCGAGTGTTGATCAAGAGAAAATAGCAGCACTATATACACGTCAGCGGACAATTTCCCTCGATGAAAACAGCGATGGCGTCAAACTTCCCAGAACGGAAACAACGCCTTTTTCTGGGCTACTTCGACATATTCGAAGCTCAGGTCGACACGGTTTTTCTAGGTACTAGTCAGGGTCTTGAAAAAGAGCAGCGCTCACATTCCCGAAGTGGATTACTGACATCGGTTATTAACCGGCCCCTCGTCCTAGGGGATTCAACAATGGACCTTTCCCTCCAAGTTGGGAGTTGTGCCGTCGGGGTAACTTCCCTAGACCAGGTACACAAAAATGACAAAACTGCGACATTTATTACAGCTGTCACAAAAGATTGCACATGTTAGTATGAGGATTCGTCGTGGGAAATCGACTTCGGTCAAAGCCGATAAGCGACTAGCTGTGATCCGTATCAGAAGCGCTTTCTACAACACCAGAGTTATATATGCACAAGCCCCTACCGATGAGACGGAAGATCCCATCAAGCAGGAATTTTACGACCTCCTGGATGGAACCAATGGAGCCTGTTTGATACAAAGGTTGTATTCGGAGTTTTCAACGAAAAATTGATAAGGAAAACATCTTCGGCAGTTTAGTCGGCAAACACAGCCTCCATGACACAACAACAGATAACGGCTTCCAACTAATCGATTTTGAAGCAGCACGTAATAAGCTGATGAGTAGCACCAGGTTTTCAAGACAACGAATCCACACAACTACCTGGCGCTCCTCAGATGGTGGAACCGCCAATCAAATCGATCACGTGCTAATTGATGCGAGACACGCATCCAACATCCTGGATGTACACACTTTCACAGGGACCAACGTCGACTTTGACCATTTTCTTGTAGCGGCAAAATTCAGAGCTCGACTGTCTAACGAGAAAAAGCTTCAAACGGCCCAGAAAAAGAAATTTAACGATGGTGGTTAACGCATTGCATGGAGAAGCCAGAGACTACAGAGACCGCCTAAGCCAGAGTCCCTGCACTGTGCATTCACCATCCACAAACGCCAACAATATGGAACCAGTATCGCGTCATCATCAAAAAGGTAGCAGAGACCACTGTTGGATACCACCCAAAAAGAACCCGTGGTATGATAAGGAGTGCATACGCCGGAAAAAGATGACAGATATATACGCAAACAAACGTGTTGCGCAAAACAAGAGTAGCGATGGAAGAGTATCAAGCAGTAGAAGGCAGAAGAAGAACACCCTGCCCAGGACGAAAAGGGCATACACATCTTCCAGCTCAAGAATATCAAAGAGTCCCACAATACAAACAACATCCGGATTTTCTACAGGGAAGACAAGTAAGCTGGTTTCTAGCACGGAACGCAGGATCTTCGAAATAGTGAAGTAAACCTAGTCATCGAAGAAAAGAGAATAGTAGATGTCTTTAAGCAGCATTTTCAGTAGCTGCTAAATGGAAATCATGTAGAGAGAGTGGTATGGGAAGAAGAACACCCGCATCGAGTCAACGAAGAAACAGTCCCCCCTCCAAGTATAGAAGAGGTCGGCACAACTATCAAAAAGCTGAAGAATAACAAAGCCGCCGGCTCTGATGGATTGCCTGCAGAGCTTTTCAAATATGGTGGTGATGTTTAGGTAAGGTATATGCACCAACTCAGGGCGAAGGAGATACATCCGCGAACTTTATGAGCTGTATCAAGATGTATATTTGGTCCGAAAAGCCAAAACACGCCGACTGCACTGGCTCGGTAACATCGAGCGAATAGGCAATAATGCTCCAGCTAAGAAGATCTTCGAATCCCAGCCCCCAGGTTCGAGGAGACAAGGAAGACCGAACCTCCATTTTAAGGACCAAGCTATTGCGGATGCCAGCGCGCTTGGTCTGGAAAACTGGAAGCAGCTTGCCCAGTGTCGAAAAGGGTGGAAGGCTGCCGTGTCTCAATCAGGGACCCTTCAAAGGTTGGGAGCCAGTTAAGTATGATAGTAATTTGAAGCACTTTTACCCCCTACAACTCGGCTCCCAATATTGACGTGAGCATACAAATAATATACGTACCACACTGAGCAGCACCAGTGTGGTACGGGATTTGACAACTTACACATAGACGAGTATTTAGCTTAGATTTTGTTCTTCTGTATAATCTACACCCATTTCGGTGAGGCCTGAAAATCATATTTTGAAAATGTCTTCTCTCATGCCTTCTGGTCAAATATTAACTAATACCAAACGAATAGCAGATACAACATACTAGCAAATGCGTGCGACTAGAATGTGCGCTTTATTTACTGTGGTTTTAAGGACATGAATTTCCAGTTTTTTTTTTTCAATTTCCAACAACAACTTAAATCACTTGATGTGGAAAAAAGGTCACATATTCACCGACTACAGCACTATGGAAGTTGGGATTAAAAATTAAAGGAGATTTCATGTGAGAGAGTTATTTGACTTGGAGCTGGAGTCCATTTTTTCAGGTCAGTGTTTTACGAAAAACTGATTTTGATTTGACAAAAAATGCAGAGAGAACCAAGAGTCTACTTCAGCATTTTTCAAACTTTTAAGACCCGCGATCCTCCTAAAAAACATTTAAAACTAAATTATTTTGACGCGATAATTTTTAAGAAAAACAAAACCTCTTCAAAAGCTCTTTTTTGGTCTTGGCATGATTGAGGATTTGCGAAATTTTAAAGACCAGATATTAAGTAAGGGATACTTACTTAGACAACACGTTTGAGCTGCTGCAAAGTGTTTGATTACTCCTTCCTTGTTCTGCATCATGTTTCCCTAGGACGTCCCGCAGTTTCGCCTGCATGGACGTGTGTCTAATCCATTGCCACTTTCTCCTTCACATACTAATGTCTAGAAGTTTTTGGCCCGGTTTCTTCAAAAAATTTCATGGTTACCTTCCTTCATTGTTACACGGAATACATCGCTGATGACCACCAATAACAACAGCGGTGACAGTATGCACTCCTGACATACTCCACTTTGGACTTCAAAATCCTCCTTCATCTTACCATTGGGTAAGAAGTTGACCCTCGTATGTAGCCTTGATAATAGCTATGAGTTTTTCTGGGATGCCTCTCCTGCCACAAGGCCAACCAGAGAGTATCTCAATTCAAGCTGTCAAAAGTCTTTGCAAAGTCGATACACAGTAGACAGTATTTCTCTATTAAGATCCGTAAGGTGTTTATGTGGTCGATGCAAGTGGATCCAAAGCATTTTTTTCATCATTCAAGCTTATAAGGTGGCAACAAAAAAAAAAATTAACGTTATGCAGCATATGGAGCTCGCCATAATGGAACCGCTTTTTCAAGACATAGTGTGAGGGTACGGTGTTTTTTTTTTAAACTCGTTTAACTATTACGATGCCTGCCACAAATTCAGGTGACAGCCACGTCGAAGATGACACCATGCACTTCGTGTGTTACTGCCCAAACATCTTTGGAATATCGTAGGAAGGCCCTTCTTTAATAACTTGAACGTCGATCTTGAGGCTTTGCGGGAAATCCGGATGAACAAAGTTTCTGTTCGGTGTGAATAGAACAATATCAATCCATCGAGCATAAGTATCGTACATGTTGGACCTAGAGATGTTTTAATGGCAGAACACGAAGGTGATAAAACAGCGTTAATTTATTTTTTTTACATATAATCCTGATTATTTGCTTCTGAGCTAAAATTAGGGGTTCAAGGGGGTTATACTAAGCTCCTCTCCAACATGATAAACCATACCGTAGCTTCGAGTTTACAAGTCCACAATATATTATTTGTAAAAGCAATATGGTTTCAGCAAGTACATGTTCCGGGTTGCAGATATCATAAACCTTTGTAGTTCCGATACAAGTGCCTTCCAATTCATATTTGTGCTAATTAAGACACCTAGATATTTAAAGCTATCGACCGATTCTATTTCAAGAAACACTTGTGTTATAATTACATTTACCACAAGTGTGAGAAGATAAACAAAGTTTTTCGCATCCAGTCGAGTAGAAATGGATACTACAGTCTATTAGATCCGAGTTGTTAGACTACAAATCATAACTTTGGTTTCTTCACTCACTAAAAGTTCATGCTTTGCGAACCATTGTCTTAAAAGATGTATATCGTTTTGCAATTTTACCACCGATTCAAACAGACATTTATCGACATATGTAAAAGCCATGTCATCCACGAATGTTGTAATGTTGCTACTGAACTTTTGCTGGAATATGGAGTTAACGTATATTAGAAACAAGCCGGACCCAAAACCTAGCCTTGAGGTACACCGATTCCTAATTCCAACTTTTCACTTAAAATACCTTCGAGTTTAGTTCTTAGATCTTAATCCCAAATATGACGCAAATGAATCACCGAACCCCTAAATCCAGCTTTATAAAGTTTACCTAACAGAATTGACCATATCAATATTAACGTTAAGGGTGCCCGTGGTGTAGTGGTAACATCATCGCTTGTCACGCTACAGGTTCACGGTTCGAATCCTGATGTCAATAATCATCTATTTATTTCGCATGAAATAAATAAAAAGTCGATCAATTGCGAAAGCTTATATCAACTCTACTGCGAAGGCATAACACTGGCAGTAGGGCGGTCATATGGCTAAAATGCAACTTGATCGTGATGATGACATCAGGAGGACGGAGAAAAATACTGTGAATCATGAGCAACGACAAAAGCAAAAACAAACAAGCTCCCCAGTTATCTGGACAGCCACCTTCGGAGTTCACTGAAACTTAATACCAGCTGAGTTTCAAACCAACTACACCAATCTGTCTTTCTCTCTGTCTTTTCCACTTACCTCAAAACGTCGTGTCCTAAAATTAGTATAAGGGTATTCATAACTCCTTTCACACGTGCAAATTATAAAAAAAAAAAAAAAAAAACCTTATTAAAACCGGCACATATTTCACTTCATAGTTTCAATATTGGTATCTTCAGTGGATTTGCCCTTACGAAAACCAAATTGTGCATTGCTAAAGAATTTGATCGAATTCAAAAATGATACCATACGGCTTTTCATAATCTTTTCAAATAATTTGGAGGACGTTGGTAGTAACCATTGATAAGGCTGCACAAACTATACTCGTACATAGCAAAAAACTAAATCCCTCAAAGACTACAATTTTCGTGGATAGTCAAGTGGCAATCAAAGCACTAGACTGCGTGGAAGTCAGATCGAAAACAGTTTCCAGATGTCGCAATTCGTTAAACCGAATATGCAACACCCATGACGTAACTCTCTGTTGGGTTCCTGGACATAGCAATATAAAAGGAAATGAGACAGCAGATGAACTAGCTAATAAGGGATCGGCATTGGAGTTCCAACATACTCGGATATCAGTAAAAACTCCAATAGATGAACTAAAAAGGAAAATATACCTAAAAGAAAGATAACTGATTAACTCCGCATGGTCCGCCAGAAGCGACTGTGTCATGTCTCACAGCTTATGGCCTACAGTGGATGAAAACATAACAAAAAGCCTACTGGCATCAACACCGCCGCCTCCGTCATATAGGAAACAGGCATTTTGACGAACTAGGGGATTTCGTACAAGTTCCACTTACGAACATGATAGGCTTCATAAAGAACGCAGGCTGGTTTGCTACAGAACCCACCGCAAGACAAAGGTTTTAAATATATGTTCCACACAACAAAAAGGGAAACACAATGGACCGTATGGCCCCCGTGATAAGCACTTAGGTGAACTTCCCTCCAACCTAACCTAACCTACCCTATGGTATTAGATGGATCGTATGACCCCCGTGATAAGCGCTTAGGTGCACTTCCCTCCAACCTAACCTAACCTAAGGTATCTTTTGTCGCACATAATGTCCTTTACGACAGTCCACAATTTGTGATTAAGTGGTTTAAGGTCTAGGGTAGTGGAAGGCTAGTCTTTTTACCAATAGAACGGGGTATATTTATTTGGACCGCACTATCTTACTGAAATGTTCCTTGCTTTTTTTTGGAATAGGGTATGGTTTAGAGGTTTCACAAAGGTTCGGTGGTACGAGTACACTTTGGCCTATGTTTTGATGCTTTTTTTGGCAAATATGGAGGTCAGTGACCGCGTCATAAGAGACTACCCAGCACACAAGGCTAACTCTGGGGGATGTCCTTTACAGACTCTTGAGACTATCTCGAACACTTCCCTAGATGACCGTGCATATATCCTATCACTTTATTTGTTTAATTTCTTCTGCACCGTGAAGATTTTCTCATCGGTAAACAGAATTTTTCTGTACAGAAGAGCGGCGTATTCCACCAAGAGTCACTTTGATTTTTAAACCTATTTTTTTGTAAAAGCCACTGTTAGCATTTTTGCAGTATGGCCCCAAGCCTCAAGCCTATCTTGACATATGAATCATTCGCTTTTGTGTTACATTCATCTCACGTACCAGTGTTTCCTGCGTTTAAGGACTTTTTTATACCTTAATGGTTTTGATGACTTGTGGTGTTCTTATCGTGCGAGGAGAACCAGATCACAGGCGGCCTTTAATGTAGCCTGTTTTTACCACGCAATTGTAAATTGGGGTTGTTAATGAAAATGGATGGACTTTACTTCCACGATGTAAATTCGATGGACTTTACTTCCACGGCTTGCGAACAAAGGAATATGCATACAGTAGTAATCGTTTATAGCGAACCCGGTTAAAGCGAACTTTTGGTTATAACGAACCATTTCATGAAGTCCCAATCAATGCCCCATAAGAATAATGAATTAAAATTTCGCATATAGCGAACCCGACTAAAGCGAACTTTCGCATATAACGAACGCATTTTGCGCGTCAAATAAAGAAAATGTCCGATTATAACGAACCGAAAATTTGTCATTCGGATTTTCTCAACTTTTCGGGGCTTCCCCGAAAACTGTATAGCTGCATACGTACCAACATTCTCAAACATCAACATTCTGTCCTTCAATATAACTTTTTCGGTACTTCCCCGAGTAACGATATGTTTACAAACGAAAGGCAGCACAAATTAGTTGAGTTACATCCAGGACAGAGAAAGGACATTTAAGTAAAATGGGAGATCTAGTATCAAATAAAAAAAGAAAATGTTTCTCATTAAAAGACAAATACGATTTAATAAAGCGTTTACAACAAGGTGTAAAGCAAAGCGATATATGCAAGGAAATGAGTCTAAGTAAATCGACTGTTGGAACAATTTGGAAGAAAAGGGAGGAGATCCTGGACCACTTCAATCAAACAAATTCAAAGGTAAAAAAAAGTAAGAAAACCTACAAACGAGAAGGTGGATAGTGGATTGTTGAAGTGGTTTAGCCAACAAAGGGCTAACAATGTGACCGTGAGTAGTGCGATTCTACAAAAAAAAAAAAACCGAAGAGTTTGGTCGGAAATTTACGAATCAGGAATGCAGTCTTAGCAAGAGTTGGTTAAATAGATTTAAAAAACGGCATGATATTAGCACCGGAAAAATTGTTGGGGAAGCGGCAGCAGTTGATATGGGTATTGTCGATGATTGGTTGCAAAACAAATGGCCAAGTATTAAGGGAAACTCTAAGGATGAGGACATTTTCAACGGCGACGAGACTGGCTTATTCTATAAACTGACCCCTAATAGAACATTGCGCATTTTAAAGGAGAGACATGCGTTGGTGGAAAACTATCAAAAGAACGTATAACCGTATTGGTGGTGGCAAATTTGTTGGGTAAAGAAAAAAGAAGACTGCTGGTCATAGGAAAACCAAAAAATCCCAGGTGCTTTAAGAACATCAAACAATTGCCGGTGAACTACAAAAATAATCAGAGGGCTTGGATGACTTCCGAAATTTGTTTAAATGAGTTAAGGCAGTGGGACAATGAATTACGTCGTACTAGTGGATAACTGCCCGGCACATAATGAGGTAAAGGATTTGACGTCAATTAAGTTAGTTTTCATGCCTCCTAATACAAGCTCGAGGCTCGAGCAATTATCGGCATTTGCTTCTCATGAAAATGATAAATTCATAAATTCATACTAGATGCAATAAATTTAACTCATATGGCATGGCAAAAAGTTACACAAAAAACCATTTTTAATAGTTTTCGACATGGCGGATTCATCAGAAGTAAGGACAATTTCGATTTACAGGACGACATACCCTTAGTTGACTGGCTGAGACTTAACCACGATGAAGACATAGGTTCTCAAGACGCATTAACAACAGTTATCGAAAGCGATGCTTTTGAAGAATATGTGCACTTTGATGACAACATTATAAGTGTAGAACTTCTGGATGATGATGCAATTGTGGATTCTGTAATCGGTAGTGCAGATGTTGACGAGAATGAAGACGTCGAAGCAAGTGAGAATGATGAATTTGTAGCAGCTCCTGCACCTATATCTGACGCGTTACGCTTTGCTGAGGGCCTTCGTGCTTTTCTTCAATCACAAAACACTCCCCAAAGAATTTTCAATAGATTTGCAGACGTCGAATTGTTTTTAAACCAATTGAAATCTTCTCAAACAAATCAAACTAAAATTCTTGACTTTTTCAAATAAAAAATTAATAAAAATATAATGTTCTATACTCAAATACTTGTTTTTTATGTGTACAAAAATTGGTTTGAACACTTTTTCTTTTCTTTTTTTATTTTCGAAACAAAAGTTGATGATTTTTTTTTAGCATATCACTTATAACGAACTTCGGTTATAACGAACCAATTTGGTCGGTCCTTTCGAGTTCGTTATAAGCGGACACTACTGTATATGTAAAAATAAAACGCACCGATCTAAACGTTATAAGGTTTTTTATTCGAGTGTACTTTGACTTTACATTTAAGAGTATTTATGCCTTTGTTATTTACTTTAGATTTTTGGCGCGAAATACAATTTGCCAATATATTTGTTTCATATATTTGGCGGAGTTTGTGTATAAACGAATAAATGAATAAATTACAAATGTATTTATTGTATAAAGATTTAATCATGGAGATAATGATGGAGGTAGACAAAAATATTCAAACCCTAACCTGAAAATACGCAATTTGAATAAATTCAGGTCTTCAGTTCAGTGGCACAGGGCAAACCGCGCGAACCATTTGCAAGGAACTTGAGGAATTGTTCCATAATAAAAACGTCGTTAATTGCATCGTTAAAATCAGCCGAGCAAAACATAGAATTTAAACTAGTTGTGTTCGTTTTAATTTAATTTTACTTTTTTGAGGAACTATTCTTGGTTTTAATCGCCAACATTCTCCCCCGCTGTGAACGGAGTTCGCAAATTATTGCCAATAAATGTCTTGTATTTGAAAGTTTTATGCTTCATTTTGGGATCACCCTGTGGCCTTTGCTGCAGAACCAATTGCAATGGTTGCATGTAAAGAGAAATGCGATTAATGTATTGAAACATAAAAGAGACAACACAATGCGACACATATGGAAATACGTGGAGTGATAAGACAAACACATTACTGGTCGATGTTGTTCATTTATTGACTCATGATGATCATTCGGGTGATATGTATGTATGTGTCCTTCTCTTACTTCCACTGCCTTATGCGATTTTCATAATACATCTTCCTTGTTCCAGCTGGAGTTGTTTTGATTTGTAAACTGTAGTAATGTAGTTGATTTATTGTGTTGTGTAGTTCGGTGTATTTTTTTATGTATAATGTTTTATTTTAATACTTTTTTTTGTTTGGTGTCATTTGGACGACGTGAGAGGATTCCATGTATCCAGGTGAGTTGCTTTATTATTATTTATATATTATGTTTTATGTATTTTAGTAAATTTGGGTTGATTATATTTTTATTTTTTTTGATTAATGAACTTGTACCGGTTCATGTACACGTTTTCGGTGCATTGAGTGGGTGACATCGCTGCAGTTGTGTTGTTATTTTTTTTTTCTTCTCTCGGTGTATGTAAGTTAAGTACGTAAGTTTTGTGTGGAGTTTCGCGTGAGAAAAAAATTAAATACGAAAAAAAAAATCAAAAGAAATGTGTGCAAATGTTTGTGAAAAGTGCAGTGCCAAAAAATTTTGAGTGTGCGTAAATACGATCGTACATCGATCGTACGTTGGTACGCGTCGTGTTGATCTGCATCGCATGTGTTTGTTTTGATTTTCAGTTTGTAAGTGTAGTTTTTTTTTTGGTTAACGGGTAACGGCGCGATTCGATTTTCACAACGCGAATTAGGCTGTCGGCTCCAGGGTGGACTTCTATAATGCGTGCAAGTATCCATCGAGATGATGGTAATCGTTCATCCTTAACCATTACTAAATCCCCAATCTTCGGTTTCTGCTCCGTTTTCAACCATTTTGGCCGCTGTTGTAAGCGCGAAAGATACTCGTTGTACAACTTATGCCAAAAGCCGTCGGCAAAACATTGAGTTCGTTTCCATCTATCAATATAGCTTAGGTTTCCGGGTGAAGTGTTTCCTTGCGGTACCGTATGAAACGATTCTAGGATGCGGTCGAGTTCTGCACTAGTTCCAACAAAATTGGTGCCGCAATTGCTGTAGACTTGACTTTATGTGCCTCTTCGTGAAGTGAATCGCCGGAATTCCGCCAAGAATGCCTGTGTTGTAAGGTATGAAACTACCTCGATGTGGATATTCTTGGTGGCCAAGCAGACGAAGACTGCGAAATAGCCCTTAATGCTTTTCGCTCTAAGCCCTTTCCAACTTTTCATCTTGATCGGTCCCGCATAGTCGACGCCGGCATTTGCAAATGGTCTGGCCATTCGAACATGAGGTGCTGGTAGACTCCCCATCAATTGTTGCATGTGTTGAGCCTTGTGTCGGAAATGCTTCTTCACAGTCCGTATGATGTGGAGTATCCAATATTTGATACGAATGTACGCTACCATTTGCTGTAAGCCTCCGTGTAGCGTTCGATTATGTGCGTCGCTGATCACGAGTTCCGTGAAGGTGTGATTGGGTTGTACTATAACTGGGTGCCTTTGCTCATAGGGTAAAGCTGCGTTTTGAAGTCGTCCCCCTACGCGCATGATATCCCGTCCATCAACGAAGGGGTTGAGTGGCTTCAAATTTGTCGGTGTCATCTTGGGGTTTTCTTCGTCGAGTCGTTCCGAAGAGAACATCTCCTTTTGAGCTGCTCGAATGGCAATGTGTGTCGCTGCTTGTAGCTCCTCCGGTTCGAGAGCCCTCATCTTCCTGAAACTGACTCAACTTTTACAATTTGTAATGAATCGTAAACAGAAAGCCAAAACTCGAACTGTTTTCGACAGCCGAGAAAATTTCCGCAACTGTGCATCGCGATCAGTCAACTGCACGAAACTCTTAACTGACTGTGGTGTCTCCTCAGGAACCTTACCTACGACGACCCATCCCAATTTGGTCTTTTGGGCTATTGGCGACTTGACGTCCTCACTCCTAATAATTTCCGGAAGGATGACCTGAGTGTAGACATCGATTCCGAAGAGCAGATCGATTTTTGCTGGTGTGTGGAAGTCTGGGTCAGCTAACTCCAAACTATGTATGTGGTTCCAGTTGTCAGGTATCGTTGCTTTGGACGGAAGGAACCTAGTTAACGATTTAAAAACGAAAGCTTTGGCAGAGCCTTTAAACGTCGAAATCCTCGACGCAAACGTCACGTCGACATAGTGTTGGCTGGTTCCGTTACTGACTTTCCCCAGCCCTGATACCTGATACCTGAATGTGAAATTCCCAAAGAATTTTATACACCGATAAGCAACCATTACGCTACTACCTAGCTGCTGCAGTGTCTTGAAAATCTGACCTTTGTTCACACCGCACTTATGAAGCGCTACGACAGAGATGCGATTCACTTCCTCAAATCATTCCAGAGCCAAAGTGTAAGCAAATTTGAAATATTTTTATAAAGAAACAATTGTGACGTTAACTGCTACAAATGTTATGTCAATCTTTGGATACGCCTAAGTCTTGGCCGTGCTATGGGTGTAACAAATGTAATAACAGTATTTTTGTCCCTACTAGGTATTTCACCTGAGGTAAGTGGTTTGAAATCAAAACAGCTAAATCCGAATACGGGTCAGATCCGAAAATATTTTGTGGACGAAGTGGTTTCGACGCAGAGGCAACATTTGCAAAGTGTTTATTAAAGTTATTAGGTGTATCCATCGCATTTGAAACTAACTCGCTTTCAACTTCAACTTCAGGAATCCTATCATTTGTTGTTTGTTTATTAACTTATTCTAAAACGACAAATATACACCTCCACTTTGTTAGTTCTTTCGAATCATATTTTTAGGCTGAAATGTCATGGCTATTCTTTTGCAGCCTGTAACATGCAAAAATAGCATCAGTCTGTGTTAAAAAACAAAAGCCACCCAATCGTTCACCATAAACGTAATTTAATCAAATTAATTAAAGAAAATATCTGACCTGGCCAAATAAGGATGAAGCACTGCAAAAAAAAAAATTCTAAGGACTATTGTCCATCCTTGTGCCTTTGATCAAACCATCGCTACGATAATTAGAGTATTTTTATGTTTTATCGTCAATCCATGAGGTGCAATTATTCTGGCGAAAGTTTCACCCCTAAGCAAAATTTTTCCCATCAAAGAACAAAAACGGTGCTCGGAGTCAAATCCAACAAACGGGGAGGTCTTAGGTCGGCGGATAAAATAGTTTTCCATAAACTTTTCCATTTGAGACAAACAAAAATTCGAAACTAAGGAACCGTCCGAAAAAGGCAGCCATAACCTTAACGCTTTGCTATTTTCCTGTACTTTTATTTTTCATCGAATTTCCTCCACAACTGAGGATTGAAAGAGGTCAACTTACGAGTAACAGGGTGTCTGTGAATGCCTTTCTCAGTCAAGTGTATGATTTTGAAGTGCCATCAATTGCAGTTGTTATGAGTGTACGAGTATGTATACAAATCATAACTTTCCCAGTACGAAGTGCAATGAAAGACCAAGAGTCGTATCGTTCTTTGTGAAGTTTTGAATTTTTCCTTTTACATAGAGACTCTAATAACAATTGCACGGAGAATAAACAGAACTGCAAAAGACCTCAACCGCTCATGTGTATAATTTTCGTTTACAACGAGAAAAGTTTTACTTCCAAAAAATTCTGAAATTCTGCAAATCGTTTGAAAACGAAAGATTTCAGGATTTCACTTTTTTGTTTTCTTTTTTGTTGTTCGGCTTTTAGAAAGTTTAAAGCTAAGGAAACTGACCTGCTCCGGATGTGATATGATGGAAGGAAAATAAATTCACTCCGCCAAGGTGGTAATAGTTTGAGAAAAAGTTCTGCCTATTGAAGTGAAATCGGTCTTTAGAACGAAGACAAACATTTTTAATTGTTCAATTTAGCTGTGTGTTATTCCAAATTCTTACATCAAAGCTAAAGACAAGAGGTAAGTGGTTTAAGGGGCATGCTTCTTGCCTTCAGTTTTTTATCGATTTTGTTTTCTGCTTGGCTAAAAATGTAGAAAGGTGTAGTAGTCAGGTATTGTAGTCTACTCTAAACCTCACCGGCTAGCCCGGTTACGAGCCAGCTGCCTCCAGTTGCGCACGTCAAGTTGTTTGAGGTCTCCATCGACTTGTTCGCGTCCTCTACCGCTCCGTCCATTCAGGTTGAGCTCCATCCGCTTTACATGACCCTGCCATCTTAATCGCAGTATATGAACTCTTCTGGCTAAGTTGATGTCATTGTATAGGCCTTATAGTTCGGCATTGTACCTTCTCCTCCACTCGCCGTCTATGCAGACCAGACTAAAGATCACTCGAAGAACTTTTCTCTTAAAGTAACCAAGGGCAACTTCATCCTCATTTTGACAAAGTCCATGCCCTTGCGCCATACAGCAGGACTGGGATAATAAGTATCTTATAAAGAGTTACCTTAGTATTTCAAGATAGAGCTTTGTTACTCAATTGCCTTCTTAGCCCATAAAAACACCGATTGGCAAGAGTAATTCTTCGTTTGATCTCCAAATAGTGTCATTTTCGGGGCTCACCATAGAGCCTAGGTAGACAAAGTCTTTTACTACCTCAAACTTGTATCTGTCTATCGTGGCGTTCTGTCCAAGACGCCGATGTTGGGTGTCCTTTGTAAACACCATATATTTGGTTTTGCTTTCATTGACCGCTAAATCCATATTTGCTGCTTCGATCTCAATACTAGCAAATGGACGGCCCGCTGAGTTCTTACGATTATGTCAATGTCATCGGCGTAAGCGAGTAGTTGTACAGACTTGTAAAAGTTGGCTTGTGCACAATTTTTTCAAATCAATTATGTTAAAGAAATCGCATGATAACGTGTCACCTTGTCTAAGACCTTGCCTGACAGCGAACGGTTCGGTGGTGTTCTTTCCGACTTCGATGGAGCAGCCGAATCGTGAAGAGATGATGCGCATCCATTTTATATTCATGGGTTTTTTCCAAGATCTACCGTAGTGTGAACATTTGGTGAATGTTGGATTTTCCCGGCCTGAAACCTGTCAGGTTTTTGACGATCGGTTCTAGGCGTTCACATAATACGGCCGACATGATATTATATGCGATGTTGAGAAACTTATACCTCTGTAGTTGGCACAGTTCAGAGAGACTCCTTTCTTCAGGATCGGGCAAACGATGCTGGAGTTCCATTCATCGGGCATACTTTCATTCGACCAGATTTTACAGATGAGCTGGTGTATGCTACTCATCTCCTCCGGCCTCCGAAAAGTTTATCGGTAAGGCCGTCGGCTTCAGCAGCTTTGTTGAATTTAAGTTTAGATATCGCTTTCCTCACTTCATTCTAATTGGGTTGACGGGAATCTTGACTATCATCGTCACTGTTGAATGGCTCATTCTGCCTGGCAGCGGAATAATAGTCATCGTCGCCGTTTAGCAGTTTGCAGAAGTGTTCCTTCCATATCCTCAGCACCAACTGAATCTACTAATATATTACCATTTTCGTCCCTGTAGGCTTCTGTTCTGGCTTTGAAACCCTGGCATGTTCTTCTTACCTCTTGGTAAAATTTTCGAACATCATTCCTTCAATAAAATCTGTCAATCTCAGCTCAAGTCCTTCTATGCAACCCCGCGCCTTGTACGACTCTTGATTCGCTGCATGTGCTTGCCGGATTCTTTGTGGTGGCCGAGAGAAACCCAGAACATCAGAGGTGGCATCTCTGTAACTTTGTTTTTGGTTCTTCAGTTTATTTTCTATATTTTTCGATGCAGCAGTACCCGCTGTCTTTCATTTTGAGTCCTTTTTGATTATATCTTGAAGCTTGGGTATATATTTTGACGTTTTATGTGCGTTATTTTCTGCAATTTGTTGCGTTTTGTTTTCTTCTTATCTCTTGCAAGTTGAATTTCTTTTGCAACTGAACAACCTCTATAGTTGGCAGGAACAGCCGGTGTCGCAGAAGACACCAGCGAAGAAAGGCAAATTGACATCTGCTCGGACAGCAAAGCAGCAATTAGCGCGATCACAAACCCCATGTCGAAATCACGACTAGTAAGGGAGTGCAAAACTAAATTGAACTTACTTGCCAGACGCAATAGAGTCCGTCTCACATGGGTACCGGGGCACGAGGGTGTACCGGGTAACGAAAAGGCAGACGAACTAGCAAGGAAAGGAGCAGGCAATACAGAACTGAACCCGGATAGTACAATGGGGGTCCCGCTGACAACTACTAAAACAATAATCAATGACAAGATACGACAGGAGTTCAATAACTACTGGACGAATCTAGACACGTGCAAAGTGGCTAGATCTGTAATAACCAAACCGACTAACAACACAGCAAAAAGAGCTCTTAACTCAAGCAGAACACAATTGAGATTGATGGTGGGACTTTTAACAGGGCACATCAATCTCAACAAACATTCGTTCAGACTCGGGATAGCTGATACAGCAATCTGTGCCAACTGTGAAGAGGAGGAGGAAGATATAGAACACTTCCTCTGTCACTGCCCCGCTACAGCGAGGCTAAGGCTGAAAATTCTGGGATCTCCAAGGATTCCGGATATTACACACCTCAATAAGAAAGGAATCGGGGATATACTGGAGTTCGCCAGACGAACAATACGATTCCCCGATCACAATACGATATAGTTGATACTACCCATGATCCCTAGACTTAAATCCTCTCAATACATAATTCCCAAAACACATCACTATTCCTTACAGTTACGCAGATGAGGGGAACACAAAAGGCCCAATTGAAGCCTAAGTGAAGAGCATAAGCTCACCCTCTCAAACCAACCAACCAACCAACCATAGTTAACAGGATGTTTAACCTTGCAATAAGCACATTTTGGTGGTTCCTCTGCAAAATTTAGTATGCTGATTTCCTGCGTATCCAACGCATCTTGTTTCAGAATTACAGTATTTATGCGTATGTCCATACTTTTGACAATTTTTGATTTCCTTAAGGTATCAATCCCAACTTCCATTCCCAGGATATCTTTGATTTCATAGAAATTTTTGAAAGAAAAAGAATTAAGGTAGTCGGGTATCTTTCTCCGTGATTATCTTTATTATTATGTATGCGGATGACATGGTAATATTAGTGTCAGGAATGTTGCCCTCTGTGATAAGCGAGATCATGGAAAATGCTCTGAATAAGGTAAGCACCTGGGCCAAAAAGTTTGGTCTGGGCATTAACTCGAGCAAAACTGAACTGATGCTTTTCACCACTAAATCCAAAATACCTGACACTCTCACTATCGTCCAGTGCTAGGTATTTAGGAGTTATCCTAGATCCTAAGCTCAACTGGAAGCTAAATATAGTAGAATGGGGAAAGGTAGCATGTATAGCCTTCTACGCCTGCAACAAAACATTCGGCAAAAAATGGGGCCTGCAACCAAAATTGACCCTATGGATGTACACAGCCGTGGAACGACCGATTCTTACATATGGGTCAATAGTATGGTGGCCGTCTACACAGACGGTTCAAAGTTGGACGTTTCAAAAGTGTACTTTCCGAATACTTAAACATCTCAAAATTCCATAGACTTCCAGATAATGCCAGTGTTTTTCAGGCGGTTCGCTGTCTGAATATAACGCCAAGGCAATAGATTGCCATACTCATTGATAGTCAAGCTGCTATCAAAGCCATTGCCTCGATCACTGTATCCTCAAAACTAGTGTTAGAATGCCGAAATGAGATAGCCTCGCTAGATGGACAATCCTGATCTGGGTTCTAGAACGTTTGTGGAAACGAACTTTCTGATGAACTGGCCAGGCAAGGTTCAGCCCTCCACCACTCACTTGTGGAATCAATCCAAGTTCCGCTTAGTGAGGTCAAGGTAGAAGTCTCCTCAATATTCCTTAAAAAAGCCAACCTCAGATGGACTAAGCTAACTAACTGTGTCATATCCAGAAGGTTGTGGCCAGGCTACAACAAAATTAAAACAACCGACTTTCTAAATAGAACGCGTAAAGACGTCGCCATATTAACAGCGATCGCAACGGGTCACTGGCCTATAGGAGACCACGCAGTCAGACTAGGTATCCCACACAACACACCCTGTCGCAGTTGCAATGTCGCAACTGAAAGAGAAACCCTTATCCGCTATTTATGCGCCTGTTCAGCACTAGTTAAGGCCAGACAAATCGGCTGGAAGTGAGTTCCATAGTCACACAGCATATACAAAAAATAGTTTTTTCCGTAGTGTTATACACCTGAAGGTTGGCAAAATAAAGACCCGACTTCTTTCGGAAGATGCATATTGAATTCTATGATAAAGGTACTCCGGAATTTTATTTTGTTTGAGTTTGAAAAGAAAGACTAAAATGTTGAAATCCAAATATTCTTGGAATCCCATGCCAAGAAAATTGGGGATCTGCATGGCGATTGATCGGGAAACTACTGACTGTCCAAAACATGGATTGGACCACTAGCGCAACAATAAAGTTCGTAATGTAGTGATTGCTTTACTTCCTCGTGGTGGTCCCCGGGCAACTGCATGTATAAATCCTTATACATATAGGCCAAAATTGCAAGTGCGAGATTGTCTAGGGTCTTATGCCTAGGCTAGGTAGCCTGGGCCAGCAACCCGCGTTACCGAAACTTCAATCGCTACGGAAACCGACACAATGCCTCGGATAAGGACTGATAACACGTTGACGACCTTTGGCTATCGTACCCGGACTAAGATTGGTTTCTGGAATGTGAAGACGCTCCTTGACTCTCAGAGTGAAGGACTTCAGAATGCCAGATTCCTTCAATTGGAGCATGAGTTCATGCGATATAGGCTGGTCATATTGGGAGTAAGCGAGATAAGATGGTTAGATGCGGGTGAATACCAATCCCCAACGCGTAACACTGTATTACTCTACTCCGGAAGACCAACCGGAAACCCCCGTGGATGTGGAGTTGGACTGCTGCTAACGCCAACAGCACGCAGAGGCCTAATTACCTGGCAGCCGCACGGTGATAGGATTTTAGCGGCCAGATTCCGGACGAGAGTACGTCGCGTCACCATCATGCAGTGTTACGCCCACACGGATGGTTCGTCTGAGGAAGAAAAGGAGAACTTCTACAAACAGTTGGGAGCTGTTCATAATGCAACACCCAACGGCGACATTGTCATTGTGATTGGGGACCTTAATGCCAAGGTAGGCTGCGACAACGAAGGGCTCAAAAATGTTATGGGACGGCACGGACTAGGCAATCGCAATGACAATGGCGAAAGATTTGTTGACTTTTGCAACGCAAATCGTCTTGTCATAGGTGGCACCATGTTTGAGCACAAAGCCTGCCATAAAATCAGTTGGGTGTCAACTGACAGGCAAGCAACCTCCAACCAAATTGACCATTTTGCCATCAGTCGCCGTTTTAGAAGTAGTCTCCTAGACGTCCGAAACAGACGAGGTGCCGACATGGGGTTGGTACGAGATCACCATCTTATGATAGCTACTCTCCGATTACGCACTGCTGCCGTTCGCAGATCTATCGACACAAGAATACCAAGGTTCAACGTAGACCGACTGAGAGTTCCCACAGTGCGCCAAGAATTAAGGGACCATCTCTCACGTGGAGTGGAAACAATCAGCAGCTCCCTGCCCGCCACCATCCAAGACCATTGGTGCGCTGTGAAAACTGTTTTCACATCAGGTGCTGAAAGGATTGTCGGTCGATCGCAGGGAAACCACAGGGCGTAGCTTTCCGAGGATACCTGGAGAAGGATCAACGAACGAAAACAGCTAAGAGCTCGAATTGCAGCAACTCCAGCAGCAGGGAGGATCGAGCTTGAGTCCCTATATCGCATGAAGATGAGAGAAGTACAGCGTAGCGTGAGACGTGACAAGCGCAATTACATCAATGCGCTGGCTACGGAAGCAGAAGAAGCAGCAGCGAGGTGCGACAGCAGAACCGTTTATAAAATCACTAAAGAGCTTATAGGTGGCCGAAGCTCTACTCAACACCCAGTGAAAGGCTTAGACGGTTCGTTGCTAATATCGGATGAGGATCAACTGAAGAGATGGAAGGAGCATTTTGCTTCGGTTCTAAACCGAGTATTCGCCAGCAATATGCACCCAAGTCAGACTGCAGTGTCCGTAGAAAGAAGTTCCCGAATTCGCACCACAACCCCCAGTAAGAAGGAGATTATTACCGCAATCAAAGCACTGAAAACTAATAAGGCGGTAGGACTTGACGGCATATACGCGGAGCTTTTCCAAGCTGCGCCAACAGCATCGTCAGAGCTACTGTTCCCACTTGTCGGGAGAACATGGGAAGCCGAGAGTCTTCCAGATGAGTGGAAAAAAGGAATTATTGTCAAGCTCCCTAAAAAAGGCAACCTAATGCAGTGCGAAAACTGAAGAGATATCTGCGTGCTGCCTGCTGTGGCCAAGATAATAGCTAGAATTATCTTGAAGCGAATCAAAGAACACCTTGAAGACACACTCGACGCCGAACAAGCAGGTTTCCGCTCTAGATCCTCCTGTGTCGACCACATCAACACCCTGTGGATCATCATCGAGCAATGTGTTGAATATCGATCACCACTTCACCTGTTTGGGATGCTATCCATAATTTGCCGAAGTAATGCAATAAGCTTAAACACCGAGCTACGACTGTTCCGTTCCAACGTTGAATCCGTGTTGCTATATGGATGTGGTACCTGGAGAGTGACCGTCACTATCACGAGGAAGCTGCAAACGTTTGTCAATAGGTGTCTACGTTACATCTTAAGGATATTCTGGCCAAACCGTATCTCTAACGAACAGCTTTATCAGAGAACGGGCCATGAACCTATGGCACAACCATACGACGACGAAAGTGGCAGTGGATCGCTTACCCAGGATGCCAGGATACGCGGCGGTCCTAGGAGTACGTGGCGCAGAACAGTTGAGAAGGAAGCACGGCAACTGGGAAAGAGTTGGGGGGAGCTGAGGCACATTTCCAGAAATCGTACCCGATGGCGCGTAGGCGTTGTAGAGGCCCTGGGACCCACAAGGGGATACAGGACATAAAAAAAAAAAAATATGCCAAGAAAATCTTTAACATATCCAGAAATATGATCATGATGGCGAATATTGTATACAAATCTCACAGCGCTGTTGAATGCAACCCTTAATTTTCGTGAACTAAGACTGCTCAAATCACAAAACACTGGGTGTGCATATAGCAACATTGGCAAAATCAAGGTCTTCACCAGTGTCGCCTTCAACCTTGTTGGAAGACAGTAGCCAGATTGGTACAATGTGCGTAGACCACCGTTTACCTTGCCAACAGTAGTAGCCATGTGATCGTCCCACGTTAGATTTCGTTTAAAGTTTAGCCCTAAGTTTTTTACCCACTCAGCATATACCAGGTGGACACTATCTACTTCTATAAGGGGAAAACATGATATATCTAAGCTGGTACGGCTTATAATGATAGCTTGGCTTTTGTCGCAATTGAGTTTAAGCCTGTTTGTTTGGGCCCAACGAACCACTAATCTTAAATCCTCATTTATACGTAAAGTCGCATCTTCTATCAGTCCGAGGGGGTAGCTGACGTGCAATTGAACGTCATCGGCGTACATCTGTACTTTACAGCTATGTATGATTGAAGGTAAGTCGTTATTAAACATAGAGAAAAGCAACGGTCCCATAATAGATCCCTGTGGTACCCCAGCCTTGGATTCTATAAAGTCCGACATCTTACCATTGGATGAAACAGCATGAGTGCGATTTGCTAAATAACTTCTTATCAGTTTTAACGCAGTTTCATCAAAGTTGAAGTAATGTTTAAGTTTAAGTAAGAGAATCTCATGCGGAACTATATCGAATGCTTTCGAGAAGTCGAGCAGAACTAGTGAGGTAGTATCGCTGAGCGAAAATCGTAAATCAGATTCAGCAGGGCGGTGGTGCAGCTATGTTGCTGTCTAAAGCCTGATTGGAACGGTGAAAGGAGATCGAATTGGTTCAGGTATGTATATATTTGCATGCTCATCAGCTTCTCGAACGTGGGGGGTATGGAAATAGGACGATATTCTTTTTCTTCGGCGACTGTGCTTTTTAAAACCGGGATTATTTTCGAAACCTTCCAGGATTTCGGATAAGCTGAGTAGGACAACACGTTGTTGAAAATGTACGTCAGGGGAGACAGTACTTCGAAGATAATGGTCTTAAGAAATTTTGGGTGCACGGAGTCCAAACCAATTGTATCCGATTTAACGGCAAAAACCACATTAAGAACATCTGGTAGGCAGACTCCAATAAATCCAAAATTTTTGGATGTTTCGTGGGTTAACAATGAGTTTATGACTGAGTCTTCATCTATAACATCTTGAAAGCTACATGAGGTTGAAGCAACAGAAAATTTTACATTAAGGTCTCTGACGTCAATTTCATAATCATTCGCAGCCAGATTTATTCCTATACCCAACTGTTTGACATTTTCCCAGGCTTTCTTTGTGCTTAACCCTGACTTGAATTTAGAGGCAAAGAACTTCCATTTAGATAGTCGGATTTCATGCTTCACGGAATTTCTAATCTGTGTGAATTCTTGTCTTAGTTCTGGAATTCTAAATCTATTCAACAGATTGGATATAGAGAATACTCACCAAGACACCGTAACACCCAGGTTATTATTATTATTATTATTATTATAATATTATTTGTGTAGGGTGTATGAGAAGTGGATCTATGGTATATCTTCATCTTTGTTTCAATCTTTTGTGGGTCAGTGCCCCACATGACTCCAGAAGATGCTCTGGAGTCTCACTGGACTCATTGCAGAATCTGCAAAGGTTTGTTATACCTACTCGTAGTTTCCTTAAATGCTCCCGGAGTTTACAGTGCCTCGTTGGAAAGCTTGTTAGGATACGTAGGTTATTCTTGTTAAGGAAGATGCACGCTTCGAATCTCTTCATACCCAGGTTACATGAGTTGTGGTAACAAAACGGCACCTAGTGCTAATTAGGTTCTCAAAGAACCGCCACTCTTACCTATACGTATGCCAACAACACTGACAAATTTGTGTCTATTGCAGAAAAAGTTACCTGGCCGTTCAATTTCAAGATTTAGCGACATCAATTCACCACCAAGATCGTTTGATCTGATTCCGTTTGATTTCTTTTTGTGGGAAGGATCTTGCATCGTAACTATGCAGATAATTCTCAAAGTTTTGCGTACTTAAAAACCAAGAACCGTGAAGTTATGGCCGCAATACAGCCACAAATGTGCCGAGGAGTCATTGAAAATTACCTCACAAGCATAGAAGTTTACTTAAACTCCCGCGGAGGTAATTTAACCGGTGTTGTATTCCAAAGATCTTTTCTATAGCTTCGTCACCCTTAATCTGTTCAATTATGTTCTTTCATAGCATCGCTATCTGGTCCTTGGCTCCGATGCTCATATTAGACAAACAACGTTGGTCAATGTAATTCAAAAACTTTTCTAATTAAAATGTCCCTCCATTACCCAGAGCTGGAATTTTAAAGTTATTGACCTCGTTCCTGCCCTCTTCTCATTAATTTTTAAGCAACAGAATGACAGCAAACTGTGCTTAGTTCTGAGTTAAATTAGTTCCTTTACACCACGGAACTGGTGCATTAATTTCAAACACCAATAAATATTGGAGTAGTTTCACACCGCAAATGATACTCGTATAAGAAAACACCACCCACCCATACTTTGGGGTAATTAAACGCAGCACGTCCCCTCTAACTGTAAAAGTGTTAGAGGGTAATTTGAATTAATACGAATTAAATTGTGACGCTTTGGTTATGAAGTCCCCCGGGAGAGGTGAATAACATGGGAGAAAAGTAAGATGTGGTCAAGAAATTCAGTTCCTTTGGGTACTTTCAGACTGAAAATATTTAACCTCACTCTACGTTGGTTCTGCATATGTACCAACTCTGGAGTGTTTGCTAGTTTGTATCTTTCACAAGTATTTACTTCCCTACAAAATTCTTGAATATTCTTTTGTGTTTTGTTCTTGCTTTAAAAAAATTCGTTGAGGTATGTGGAGTGAAGAGGTGCATATCGGGGTTAAGAGCAGCAGTGGTGGCAGAAAGGACTCTTGAAGTCTGTTTTTTAACTTCTGGCAAGTTCTGCAGTTCGTAGAATGAGCAGTGCAGTGCACCACTGTACAGTATGCAGTCGCTGTAGTGGGGTGTTCCATATTTCCTGTTGACTTAGGTCTCTTTGAGTTTGTTAAGTTCAGCCACAGGGAAAACTTAGTAAATTCTTTTAGATACTTAAACCGAATGCTGTCGGATAAATAAGGCTAGAACTGGTAGTTCTTTCAAATGCTTTACAGGTTAATTTTTGATGGTACTGGAGTACATAACTGAGAAGATTTCATTTAAATTTAAGGAAATTAATGTTCGTTAACATTGCCATTAACCATTTGAATTGATTTTCAGTTAACGTAGAAAACGTTTGCGCTGGATGGAATCCTTCAATTTATGAAGTTATTTGTTTATTGTTTACTTGAGATTCGAAATTTTCAGGAACAACTTTCTGCCTAATTCGAATAGTGCTGTCTTTTTCACGTCAGGGTATATGTACGTTCGTAGCCAGGAACCAATGTACGCTATGCTTGCAATAGCTTGTATACTGTCTTTATTTAAGCGCTTCCTATCTTTAAATTTGCATAAAACAAAGTGTGTGCGAGATATCATCGAAATTTTTTATTTGTTCGAATGGCCTATCGATGCCATTATGTACGGAATATAACGTCGTACAAAAAACAAACGCGACTTCTCTGGGTGGTGCGCATCCGAAATGTACAATTTTCCATGACTCTGGCGCATAAATCAGGCTGAATTTGACCGATGGCATGGGTTATGTTGGCTTTGAGGGCCGCTGTGGTTTGTGGCTTATTCGCATAGACCTGCGACTTTAGAAAACACCACAAGAAAAAGTCAAGATCTCGGTGGCCAGTTTACATTACCTCCACGTGAGATGACCATGCCCTCGAATCGCTCATGCAGAATTTCCAATGTGGCGTGAGCTGTGTGGCACGTAGCGCCATCCTATTAAACCAAAGAAGTTTTTAATCATCGACCTATAGCGCTCGCCGTTGACAGTGATGGCCTGGCCAACGCAGTTCTCAAAGAAATATGGACCGATGACGCTGCCAGCCCAAAATCCACACCAAGTAGTGACTTTTTCGGGATGCATTGGACGCTCTTGGATTGGTATCGCCCCAAATTCGACAATTTTGTTTGTTGACGTACCCATTCATCCAGAAATGGGCCCCATCACTGAAGATGATTTTGCGATGAAAATTAGGGTCAGTTTCCAACTGCTCCAGAGCCCATTCAGCGAACACACGTCGTAGTCTATGGTCGTTTACCTTCAGCTTCTGGGTCAGTTGAATTTTGTACGGGTGCAAGCCCAAGTCACGTTGCAAAATTCGCCAAGTTGTGGTCTGCGAAAGGCCGAGTTCTTGTGAGCGAAGCGAAATCGACTGCCTCGGATTCTCCTGCACACTCTCACGGACAGCGGCGATGTTTTCGGCAGATCTTGCATTTCGTTCAACGTATAGGTGTTGGTTGATCATTTACTGAACCAGTGGACTCAAATTTATTCACCACACTGCGAATAGTCCTCTCGGAAGGACGATTCTGTCGACGCTAAAATGGGCGAAGCGCGCGGAACATTGCCCGAACAGAAAACCAATTTTGATAAAACAATTTTATTATTTGCACGTGTTGTTGAACGCTATATCCATCCATGGTGATTTGGCAAAATAGACTGAATAAATGACAACCAATTTGACAGATGTAGCTTCAACAATATGGCCGCTATCAACTGTCAAATGGAAGTCCCTATTGGAAGACCCTGTATGAGATCAACTAACCAGAGGTGTCATTTTAAATCAACAGAAAAACGCAACATATTTTTATTTTAATCTAAAATTCAAACTCTGAGATTAGCAATGGAATACAATACCTGTCAAATGTCCGCCTCGGCCCTACCTACGAATAGTCATTCTTTTGATGAAATGTTTCATCACGTTTTCGCATAATTGCTCTGATATTTTCTTTTACTGCATGAATCGTTGGTGGAGCACTGACGTAGACTTTATCTTTAACATAGCCCCAAAGGAAAAAGTTTAATGGTGTTAAATCGCACGATCTTGATAGCCAATTGAAGTCTCCTTTCCGAGAAATCATACGCCCAGTAAACTTGTCACGCAATAGAGCCATTGTTTCACCAGCTGTGTGGCATGTAGCGCAGTCCAGCTGAAAATGAACGTCGTCAACGTCCATAGCATCAATTTTAGGCAAAAAAAAAGTCAGTCAACATCGTTCGGTAACGCAATCCATTCACTGAAAAGGTCGCACCAGAAATATGGCCCACTGACACGGCCAATGGTTCACTATAGCTGTGCGAAAAGTGGCTTGATGATGACCAAAAGCAGTGCGAACTTTACAAAACGTTTCCTCGATATTTTCACCGTTTTTGTAGTGAATTTTCAGTAGCACGTTGTGCGAGAGTGTATCAATCCTAGTTTTTACTTATCAAAAGTTATCGTAATGATAGTTGAATGTTGACAGTTCAACAGTGGCTCGAAATTTAAAATGACACCTCTTGTTGGATGACTCTATACTTCTACCTGAAAGCTACCTTATTCCATCAGGTAGCTTTCCAGACTTTTCCACTCGACTCCCTCTGAACAGATTCCAGTTCCAAAGTGCTTCCATTTTATACCCGGGATAGTGCTTCCTAGCGAGAAACCAGTACAGCCTCTAATCATAAATCATTCCTAGCGATCCGAAATTAGACACTGGATCCTACTTACAAGAACTTATTTTAAACAAAAGTTATCGAGAGCTCTTGCTCGTAATCTCGGCGCAGAGTTGAGGAAAATTTTCGGCTTCCCTTTATCTGAAGCTCTCACTAAAATCCAGTGAACCATTTTAGAACTTCATCTCCAGCATATGCTAATAATTCGATCAGAGTGCTAGAGTGTAGTCCGTAGTCCCAAGTTGGTCCGGAAAAGTTGACTGTGATTTCCAACTTAGCTGATGATACATGATACTGAGGGTGCCCATCATTTCCGACTAAGAAGGTGACAGGTCCTCTAGTCACTCTAGCTGTCACCTCAACTAAAGCCGTTACCGACGAGTTACCTCTCTTATCAGCATGCTGACTGTTTGTTATGTCGATTTCGTTTTCAAAAAATATCGAAATCGAGCTATTGTCTTACGATCAAGGAGCTTTAAAAAATGCTATGCTTTTAAAGTCCCTCTTGTTACAACACTCACTACAAAGTTTCGCCTTTAAAGATTCCCATCCAGCCTATCAGCATTTGTTGAAGTTGCATGAGGTCTTTTAGCACATTCACGTTAGCATGGGGTCAGCAGAAAAGGTCCTGTGTGATCTAGAGATTAGGCTAAAGTTCCTTAGTTCGTGAAAGGAACATCTTTAATTATTTGAATTACCATTTATATTCTTTTTGAGTATCCTGTCGGCCATTGTCTTATATGACAAGGCTCTACTAAGGAACTCCCTCACTCTATTCCTGATCATAGGTACCCAACTTCTCCTTGCAATCAGTATGTTATTACTTCACTATCATTACTATTCACTACAAGAACGTACTAATTCCGGAATCAACTGAAAGGATTTCGATTCAGCTTTCACTGTCCTACAGCTTATTCTTTGAGGTGAACAAAAATAATCGCTGTATCTTTTGGGGATTCTGCAGAAAACACAAATGTCCAGCAAATCGCAGTAAAATTGTTGTTGATACATGCAGACCTTAAGGAGCTGCGAAAACTAAAGGAGATATGATACTTTCATCAAAACAAAATATGAGAATTTGTACCTGTTTTACTGGTCAAATCAATAGGTAGCTCACAATTAGAATTTTGTTTGCTTCGGGCGAAGATGGGAGAGAAGTGGTGACGTGTCTTTCTTTCTGATTGGACGCGTTCATCTTGAGAACCATTGAACAGATTTTAGTGCTGCTTTCACTATCGTAGAACACATTTTTTTAAAGAAAAGTTCAGGCATTTAGAAATAAAGTCTGTCTCCTCAAGAGGCTTGTTAATGCAAAGACAAACGTAAGACGCTGCAAAACTTATAAAAGACACAAAAGTTGTATGAAAAATACAGAAAAGTCAACGTATACCCAGGACAATAGGTTACTCCCAATCATTAATTCTTCTTCAGCTCTTAGCGAAGGTGCTCCAATCCATCAGTGATGTTAAAACACCATTTTGGGATTTGGAGGAGCTTACGATCACCTACCACCCCTTACTGATCTGCCGCCCTTCCCAGAGGAAACTTCTCTATTGACATCACAACTGACGTAGGCTCTAGTAAAATTGGAAGGACCGGAATTCGCCCACATGATGTTATAGCTCACATCTCGAGTGCAGACACAGCAATACTTTTAGTTGCATATTTTTGAACACATAACACACAAATGTATGCATATTTAAGTGAATGAAGGTACCGAGCAGGCACTTGGTTCTGCCACTAGGTGATTTTAACGCCAAAATAGGAAAGGAGGACATATTTGGTAGTACAATCGAAAAGCATAGCCTACACGACGCCACGTCTAGAAACGGTCTTAGGCTAATTGACTTTGTTGCGGGACGAAATGTTACTTTAGCTAGCACACGGATTCCTCACATCAATATTCATTAAAGAACCAGGCGGTCACCAGATCATCAAACCGTTAACTAAATTGATGATGTTGCGATCAACATAGGGCACTCCTTCAGTATTATAGATGTCCGAACATTCCCGAGACTCGGACCACTACTTAGTTGTAGCCAAGGTATGACTATGGATATCTCAGACGTAGCAACAACGAACAAATACTATGAGGAGATTTAACGTTGCAAACCACCAGAAACTTTAAAGATCGAGTATCTCTCAACCTCTCGAGAAGTCCTATGCAGCCAGCATCAAGTGCCGAGGACCAGTGGCATCGAAGCCAAGAAGCTATCAGAACCGCCGCATCTTATGTGCGGTGTTTCACCCGACCAGCCCCATAAAACGGCTCTGCACAGAAGGGCGAGAGTGGCTCGTGAGCTCTACGAGCAAAAGAGGAGGGAAGAATATCGACTTCTGCGGAGGAAAAGGAAAGAGAATGATCGAGGAAATATCATAGAAAGGCGCTACTCCAGGAAGTTTTACCAAAAGGTAAAAAGAACGTGTCAGAGCAACGAGACCCGAACAGGGGCCTATAGAGATAAACAAAGCAACCTTGTAGTAGTGTCACAGTCGATGTTGAGGATATGAAAAAAACAATTCTGCAGACAGTTAAACGGCCAAGACTTCTGTCCACCCGAATAACATTAAATGAATGAATAACAATATCTAAACTTAAATCCAACAAGGCTGCTGGACTAGATGGCCTACCTGCCAAGCTATTCAAGGCAACGGGAGATCACTTGGTGGAGAGCATACACCAACTCATTTCCAAGATTTGGTCGGAGGAAAGTACTCGTATGCATGACGAATGGGAACCTCGGCATCGTTTGCCCGATCCACAAGAAAGGAGACCCACTCAACTGCGCCAACTACAGAAGAATCAATCTTCTCAACATCGCATCTTCGCTGCCATATTGTGTGAACGCCTGAAACTTTTCGTCGGCAACCTGATTAATCCCTATCAGTGCAGTTTTAAGCCAGATCCACTTAGACAGATCCTGGAAAAAACCCAAGAAGTCCAAATAGCAGCATCTATAGAGATGAGTTATGCAGAACTATGTGTAGTTCTGGCATCGCTTCCAAACTCGTCCGCCTGTGTAGGATGACGAAGGATAAAGTTTGCTGCTCCATCAAGGTCGGTAACAACCTTACCGAGACCTGCGATGTCAAGGAACGATTTAGACAAGGAGATGCGCTATCATGTGACTTCTTTAACATCATACTTGAACGAATTGTAAGAAACTCGCAAGCCAACATACAAGGTACGACTTTTTAAAAGTCTATCCAATTACTTACATACACCGACGATATTGACATACAAGGGCGGATCCAGGGGGGTGGCACAGGGGCACGCCCCCCCCCCCAGACACGATTCAGATAAAACAGGCCAGTCGAAAAAACACTAGCAATTAGAATACTATGGGGTATACTCTTTACCTATCTGGCCTTTGTGCCCCTCCCAGAAATAAATCCTGGATCCGCCCTTGTTGACATAATTGGTAGAACACATTGAGCTGTCACCGGTGCGATTGCGAGTATAGAAGCAGAAGCTGCGAAAATGGGTTTAGCGGTTAGCGATGGCAAAAACCAAGTATATGCTGTCAACAAGAAAGGACACCCAACAATCCACGAATAGGGCAAAGCGTCACAGTAGACAGGTATAACTTTGAGATAGTAAGGGAGTTTGTCTACCTAGTCTCCGCTATAAACTCTGACAACGACATCACAACAGAAATCTAATAAAGAGTTACACTTGCTAATCGTTGTTTCTTTGGCGTGAGAAGGCATTTGAGTAGTAAGCCCTTATCAAGAAACACTAAGAAAACTGTATATAAGGCCCTCATCATCCCAGTCCTGCTCTATGGCGCAGAAGCATGGATGTTAGGAAAAGCGGATGAAGACATCCTTGGTCGGTTTGAACGTAAAATTCTTCGAGTTATTTTCGGTACCGTTTGTGTTGACGAGCTTTGGAGAAGGTGAAATAACAGCGGACTCTACGAGCTATACATTGACATGGGCCTGATCAGAAAAGTGGGCATCAGTCGTCTAAGATGGCTAGGATATGTAGAGCGATCGGACACCAAAGCTCTAGTTCGAAGAGTCCAATTTGGAGGGACAAGGCAGTAGTGGAGGACCTCGTCTTACGTGGTGCGCGCAAGTGGAAGGGGACCTCAACCAACTTGGAGTGCGCAACTGACGGCAGCTGGCCAAAGACCCCGCTAACTGCTATTGGTTGAGGCCCAGGTACACCGCGGACTGTAGCGCTACCTAAGTAAGCAAGTAAGATGGAGAGTACGAAGAAAAAAGTTAAAAACCGAGTGGAGATTTACGCTTAAGAGTCTGCAAATGCCACAGCTGTCGGCGGGGAGTACTCGTATGTAATGGACCACTCTGGGGTGGGAATTGTGCGATGCGCGAGAGAGATGTGATATTTTGTTTGTGTTGATGCGTCATGGTATAGGTAGTTATTGTTACGGGAGTACGAAAGTCCAAAATCCTGAAAAACCAAAATCCTGAAAGGCCAAAATCCTGAAAGGCCAAAATCCCGAAAAAAAATCCCGAAAACTAAATCCCGAAAAATTATATAAAATTGAAAATTTATCAAATGTTCAAATATATATATTATATCCACAATGCATAAACAATGCAACCCCCCTGCTTGGGGTCACTGTAGGATTTGGAGTGGATGCGAGGTGTTCACTTTCATTTTCAGGAATTTGGCCTTTCGGGATTGTGGATTTTCGGAATTTTGGGTTTTCGGGATTATGTTTTTCGGGATTCAGTCCGACTCCCATATTAACCGCGTCTAAATAGTGGAACGAGCAGAAGCTTCCATTCGAAAGCACTTGCAAACGTCTTTATTTCGGGAATAACAAATTGATTAAATACGTCTTAACTTATTTGCAGTAACTAGCAAATATATATCGAAGGGAGGTAAGTGAGAATCTCACACTACTATGAGCAAATTTTCACCTACTCACATCCATTTCTAATTTGGCCTCTCTCTGCCGCTATTCTTCTAACTCAGTTCACTCCTCCATCACTGTCAACCTGCCAAAACCATTTACGCTCATAAATGATTTACCGACGTCCATGATGATAAAATAGATTTATTTTTATAGCTCCAACTGTTCAAATTGAAATAGAAATTGACAAATTCCATAAAAAAAAAAAATATCGCTACTTTTTCAGGACCGATGTAGCCACTGTCGCTACCAGTATGCTCTGTGATGTATACTGTTTGATATTTGCACTAGTGGAAACAAAATTTGAAAATCCAATTTTAGTTTTACTGCAAAATATTTATCACTTGGTCTACGAATACCTATGATTCCATCTAAAACTCGTATTTGTTTAAAGTTCACAATGTCCCATGTCTGGTTTTGTCATTGGGAGCGGAAAATTTATCATGACGGCTCATCATCAATTTGGAAATTTTCATCGTTGCCATTCATTTTATTCCCACCTCAGGGTTACATATGTACATATGTACGTACTCGTATCTCCGAAAGCCTATCTAGTATTTTTTGGTCACGTATTTCGTTTCGAGTGACGACCGCGCTAGGAATATGCACATGTACACCTGCACCACGAATTTTCGTTTATGTCAATGCATGGTTTTTCATTCCAATGAACATTTAAATTGTTTCCTGAGGGAGAGAATGTGCACAAATAAATTCGGTAAATTTGAAGGATGGTTGTAGAATTCTTTTTGTTGGGTTCTTGTAATTTTTCCCATGATTGACTCAGAAATTTACCCATTAATTGGTTCGTTATTTTAACTGGGGATGACCTAATATTTTAAACTAATAAGCAGTATGAATATGCGATGGTAGAGCTTTCAATGAGTCAGTTGGATTGTGCTTCGCTTGACATGTCCCTCGCAAAGCGTATTACTCAAAGGCTTGTGGAAAGTGACTTTAATTTACGCAAAAACTTTTGTGAGAAGAGATTTTGCACTGTGAATTGCATCTTCTGGGGCGACGAGGCCCACTTCCAATAAGTGGAAGTAGAAGAAGACAGTAAAACTGTCGCTACTGAGCGATTAGTAATTATTTTGACAAGTGCATGCTCCTGATATTTGATTTATGTTTGATCTTACTTTTACAACACCGGTGATCTCCAGTCTTATCAACCCACGAATACGTATGCACACTTGCGGGACAGTTTTAAGATGGTATATGTGTCGCTAGGCTCACCTGGATGTTTTCATAAAAGTTACCTAGATGTGATTTTCACCTTAGTCGCCTTCTACGACAAGCGCTATGTATTTGTGATATTCTTAACCCATCCCTGCGCGGGGAAGAACTTGAATAAGGGAACAACTATCTTCAAAATAACCGCCCAGAGAAGAATAAATGCTCAGAAAATTCGTTCTCCAAAGTTCATTAACAATGCTCAAGGCCAGCTTCTTGTGGAAAACGACGAAATTCTCCACAGATGGCGACAGTATTGTGAAGGACTTCTGAATGAACAGTTTCCCCGGGTATACTTTCCAAAAGCCGGTCCTAACCATGACGAAGTACCCAACATTACTGTCGAAGAAGTTAGGAATGCGGTCAAATACTCCAAAAAAAGAAAAGCGGTTGAACTAGACGAGATACCCTCTGAGTTCTGGGGAAAGATGGGAGACATCGGGTCCAGGCTCATGATTCTTATCTCCAAACTTATGAACGGTGATCCAATGCTTAATAAGTGGAGGAAAAGTTATCTTCTTCTTTTGCACAAAGGAAAGGGCGATACGCGAAACTTCGATAACTACCGTCCTGTCAAGCTGATGTCACACACCATGAAGATCGTTGAGCGGGTATTAGATCGTATCTGATGACCAGTGCGGGTTTGTCTAGGGTAAATCAACAACAGATGCAATCCAAAGTATAAGGATCATAATGAAAGAACATCGTGATTCCTTAAAGGACTTCCATATGGTGTTGGTTGATTTTGAAAAGGCCTTTGATAGACAACCAAGAGATCTCTTATGGGTGGCGCTAAAACAACGATGAGTTCCAGAAACGTACGTGCACATGATCATGGACATGTATGAGGGAGCAAGGACAAGAGTAAGATGTCCCGCAGGAACCACCGAAGAGTTCCCAATCAAAGTCGGTGTACACCAGGGAAGCGTCCTCAGTCCTTTGCTATTTATAGCAGTCTTTGATTATCTGCTTGAAGGAAAAGTGACGGACCCCAAAGTGCATCAGTTATTATTTGCTGACGATGGGGCTATCATAAGTGAAGATCAAATGTATGGTGATATATGGGTGGATGTTTTGGAGGGAAATTGGTACCGGTCTATTTCAGACATTTACTTGAATGGAAAAGTGCTTCCCAAGTGCGAAAAGTTCAAATATCTAGGATCTACAATCAGATTATGTACACTACATAATATATAGTAATAAGAAGATTAGTTGGGACAAGTTTTCGTAGATGATAAATCTTATTTAGGGCTATGTATACAGTCCCTTTTAAAATAGATATGTGTAGTTACCAATATAATTTCCTATCTAGAGTTACACCTAGGTATCTAAAATCTTTTACAGAATTGTAAAGATATGCAATTTTTACCACAGATTAAGTGATTACAATCATGATCCTGGATACCGACTCCATTGAGAATATATTTATTAGACAGTGAAAAAGGCCTAACTTTTGACTTACTGATGAGGACCATTTGATGATACCTAAACCAGTCATTTATCGAGGTTAAGTCCATATTCATCTGTTGAATTAAGTCAATAACTCTGGGTGCAGTATAAGAAAGAGCAACATCATTCGCAAAAGCAACTACTTTACCATTTAAAGGTAACTAAAAGATGGAATTTATGTATATTATAAAGATCAGAGGACCAAGTACTGATCCATGTGGGACACCTGCTCCTGAACAGGGTAAGGGCTTACTCATGTTTGAATTTATGCGAACGTGTTTCTTTTTGTTGCTTAGATAGGACGAAAACCAACTGAGAAAATAATTTCTAAAAACCAAAGCTCTGTAGTACTTTCAATAGAATGTTATGACTAACGAGGTCAAATTCTTTGGTCAGATCTAGGAATATACCCCCTGGGGTACTACCCCTATCGTTACTACTAAGTAACGATAGACCTCCAAAAATATATATAGCAAAAGTTATATCGATCTAGCCGTCCGTCCGTGCGTCCGTCTATATACTTACTTCTAAGAAAAAGTAACAACAGATTTGTGATAAAATTTCTTAAAAATCGCGGAAATATCCTTGGTATAGAAAAATAGCATTGCATGTGCTTTAAAAATTTCGCAGTGCCACTGTTATTTTAGTAGGATTGAGTTAACAAATGGGGGATATGGTATCATACGATCTGTTCTTGATGGACTGTACGTTTTTTTTATCGTTTCCTTAACATCAAATAGGTGGTTCCAATACAGCTGCCATTGCAAACAGATAATCTCTCGAGACCTCCTCGAATATGAAATATGGAAAAATACGTGGAAATGTTATACAAGGTGGCACAAACGTAATAACCCAATTTGATTTAGCTATACCTTCTTTTCTGAATTAAAAACTTGTTTTTATTGTTTTCTTTCAACCTTTTTTTCTTCCGTTAAGTCTAATGGTGGTGTACAAAATGTATGCAAATTTGAGTCCTTTCTGTAACATTTTCCATCACTTTTCTCAATTCTTCCGCCAGTATATTCTCCATTTCTTGTCCAATGTTATTTTCCAGTGCTGCGAGAGTCTGTGGTTTGTTTACATAAACCAATGACTTGAAATAACCTCAAAGAAAGAAGTCAGGAATGGTCAGAAATGTTGAAACCACATATTATTTCATGTTCTTGAGGAGTATAGCATTCCATTGTTCATTGTCGTGTTTTTCGCATCTGTTTACTTTTGTGGTCTAAAAATTGACAGAAACACTTACTCGTATCGTATCTTTGAGGTTCGAAATGAATCGATTTACGCCTGAATACCGTTGGGAAATATTGACAACTTGAAGTGAATGCTGTGTTGCCGCAACAGGGAGAATAATGCACAAACTATGCCTGCTGTACGCAAAGTTTGTGAAGAAAGTTCGTGAGATTGGCATGATAATTGGTAACACAACTTATTCTCTTATTGTGCTCTCCGAGCCGAGAATATTGCTGCTGTTGCCGAAAGTGTGCACCTAAACCGGAAAACCTTAACTCGCTATAGATCCCAGCATTTTTCTTCGAAGATGAAGATACGTTACGATCAACAGAGAGCTCTACGTAGGCATGATAACTGACTTTTTTCACCAGGAATGAAATTGGTTCCAGCAAGATGGCGCTATATGCCATACAAGCTGTCCAACAATCGATCTTTTGCGCACTAAGATTAATAAACGTGTAATCAGCCATTTTGGTGATGTCACTTAGCCTCCGCGGAGTTGCGATTTTACGCCAATGGATTTTGTTTTTTGTAGGGCGTTGTTAATGATTAATATTATACTGACAATCCAGAAACGATTCAGGTACATAAGCACAATATTGATCCAGCTATTCGTGAAATAGGGCCTCGAACCGTCGAAAATATACTGCAAACTTGAGTTGACAGGATGAGCTATTGACAAGCCAGCCGCGGCAGCAATTTAAGTAAAATTATTTTCCATAAATAATCGGAAAGTATACTCTCTTCAATAAAGTAAAAAACTTTGAAAAATATCAAATGCATTTTTTTTTATAGCAATTTTAAAACAAAACCAAATTTATGGTCCACCCTTTATCTGGAAAATATATTTTCCTTTTAACTTAATTAACCAAAAGCTACCGGTGCGGTGGTGGATAGTACCTCACACACTGTGCCCAAAATACGGATAACAATAATAGGCCACCCATATTTGTCTATCAGGTTGTTGCTTTTGAGCTTTTCGATACACGAATTGTAGCTATTCACGTATGTACACTGTCAGATTATGTGATTACTCGTACTTATGATTAATTTATGCCGATTGTGGTTATTGTAATTAAAGTAGTTACGCTTACATATATTGCAGAACCTACGGACTCCACAAATAGAGTGACAACTGTTTGGAATGAATATTTGTTGAGTGATTCACATAATTGAATTTGCAGTCCATAATTGTTGGGGACACAAATGAAACACCCTACCTACACTGTGGAAAGTTCATATTGTTATGCAAAATCCTTTGCTCCAGTTAAGGTCAAGTGTTCTAAAATATGCGAGACTTTTCTCTTGGGTATCCTTTGTCTCCTACACGTACTAAGCCTTTCAAATCCTCAGTGTACATACACTGGAGGTGCTCAAGACAATTCTTGGAGCATTTGCATCAAAAGAAATCCGAGGACGGAAAAGTTCAAGGAAGATATTTCATAGCTCGCGCAGTGTATAATAATTAAGTTGACTTAAACAATTAGATGCTGAGTGTAGAATGAAATTGCGCATGAGTAAAACGCTGTAACGCTCTTGTTATTGTGTATCATGCGAACCAGAAAGAAAAGAAAATTGAAAGAAATGTGAGTGCTTTTTTTTGTAGTGCACAAGGATAGAGGGTTTTCTGTATGATATTCGGCCTTTACTGGCTTTAAGCCTACTCAAAGAATCATTCCGGTCTCCCGTCATTGTTTGTACCAATATCAACCACTGCATGGACAAGGAGGTGGAGGAAATGTTGCACCTTATTAGTAAGTGTCAAGTTATCTTCTTAAAAATAAGATCACATTATTTAGATACTTAGGTCACTTCATATAATATCAGGAATTGGCTCACCCTGTACGTTTAGTTTTTGAAGAGTTTGCCTCTAAAATGCACAACCAAAGAATGAGTGTCGCTTTTTAAAACTGTGATGCATTAGATACCCACTTGACCTCGGCGATTTAAAAAATAATTAAAGTAAATTAGTTTTTTTTTCCTCCCTTCTGGATTGGGGTTAGAATTTACCCGAGGTAGACATGCCTGTTGTAACAGGCGACTAGAGTCCACATTTTTAAACTATTTGAAAAAAATCATGCAATGAACAAAACAACAGGAAGTAATACCCCAGATGGCAGACCAGGCTTACTAGAAAATCCACACTCTATCGAGTTCGGTCCTACGGATTCTGGGGAGGACCAGTTATTGCATCCAATCGACTCATTCATAAGAAGAGCTAAAGTATCTATATCACCGTCAGGGGTATCTAATAGAAGCTCCAAAACAATACCCACAACATCTAAGGGTAACAAACCAATTAATGCATAGAATTGCACAGCAGTACTGCTAGCGGAGATGAAAAAAATGCAGGCTGAAAATGAAGAACTCCAATGAAAAATTGCTCACAAGTCATTTTCAAAAAAAGTAAAAGAGCTAGTTAAAGAAAATAGGGACCTCAAAAAGGAACTTAAGTCTCACTCACAGATGAGGAGGAACTCCTTAGAGAAACTGACTGGATAATAAAAGAGAAAGAGAGTATGAAAGAAGCCTAAAGCAGTGTCATCACCAGTCATAAATCCAGGCAAATCGCCCACAAAAGTTACAAAAAATAAAAACCCAACCAGATATTTTTATTTTGTAATCTGTAAAGCTATGCTTGTAGATTTTTTTTTGCGTGTAGCTGGGTGAAAATCGTTGAAAGACATCGCATGCAAGCTTTGCGATAGTGTGGGACTTGACCCACCCACTAAAAACACCCGGAGAAAGCATGGTGTTACCATCCTTCCTAGTCGTTAAACTAATCAGCAATTTTTTTTCTAATACTTGTAAATTTATGTTGTAAGGAACTAACTTTGGTCTGTTACCTTTTGTTTTTTAACATCACTTTGTTCGGGTGATTATATTATATATTTCTTTTTATTTTTTCTCCTAGTTAAGTAGTTCGAATGGTTTTATTCTTCGTAATTTTCTAACTAGATTGTTATTATTAAGTATTTCGACTACTTCTAAATTGGAATGGTTGCGAAGCCTACCATCATGACTTCTTGCTACCTTCCTGACCTCGTCCTCTACCATTTCAATTTTTAGATCCCTATGTAGATCAGCGTTACGTATGTACCATGGCGCATTAACAATATTGCGTAGCACTTTATTTTGAAAGAGAAGCAGTTTTCCAGCGCAACTTCGCGTCTAAAGTCATGCCTAAGTACTTAGCTGAGTTCGAATGCAGAACTACTTTGTTGTTTATGTACACAGGTATGTGTTGTACGCTTTTATTAGTGAAGTTAACATGGATTGACTTCAGTTCATTTAATTGTGTTTGCCATTTTTTGGTCCATTCAGATATTTCATTTACTGTCCTTTATAGTTTTTCGGTAACTTCCTGTACGATTTTTCCGACAGCAAGTACAGCAGTATCGTCTGCAAATGTGGCAATAGTAATTTCGTCATTTTGTGGTATGTCGTTCTTGTATAGGAGAAACAGCGCAGGCCCTAACACACTACCTTGCGGTACTCCAGATCTTATACATTTTAATGCGGTGTACTCATTTTCTTGGTTAATTCTATATAATCGCTGCTTTATATATGACACTAGTATTTCTGAGTATTGTTTTGGAAGATATTTTTCAGTTTATGGACCAATCCCTTGTGCCAGACTTTATTAAAAGCCTGTGTTACATCAAGGAAGATGGTAGAGCATATTTGTTTTTTGCTAAGGGTTTTTTCTATTTTGTCAGTTATTCTGTGGACCTGGTCTATAGTGGAGTATCTATTTCTGAATCCAAATTGATGGTTTGGCATCAGTGTCTTTTCTTCTATAATCGGATGGAGTCGTTTCAGAAGAATTTTTTCGAAGAGTTTCGACAGTATTGGCAGCAATGAAATCGGACGATATGAGATAAATTCACTGGGTAATTTTACCGGCTTTGGTACCATAATAACTTCCGCGACCTTCCACATGCGTGGGACATACCTTAGTCTGAACGCTGCATTTAATATCTGTGCTATTTTTTTAATACCTTTTCTAGGCAGTTTTTTCAGAATTTCACCCGTGATTAAATCAAATCCCGGGGCTTTTTTCGGGGTAATCTTCTATTTTACTTCTGTGGCTATTTCCTTAGAGGTTACTGCTGGGATTAACCACCTCTCATCTTCGCACATTTCTTCCGTTTGTTGGAGATAAGCATTACCTTCATATGGCCCAGTTTCCACTGCTATTTTTAACTGGCGGAATGTATGCCGTTGGTCTTTTCATTTTTTTTTTTGTAGCCTTCCATAGTGAGTATTCTGTACTAGCATCGTTTGTCAGATTTGTAAGGTATCTTTCCACAGACGCCTTTTTCAATTCTGTGATCTTTTTTCTGAGCGTATTGTTTAAACTATTAATTGTATTTTTATTACTTGGCGCTCTCGACAGTTGCCAGCGTTTACGAGCTCTCCTCTTTTCAGATATTATGTCACATATTTCTTTGGGATATATGTTTCTTTTTACTTTGCTATTTGATGCAGCAGCCTTTTGTATATTTAGGGTAAAATTATGAACTTCACTTTCTAGTTGCTCTATTGTATCGATTGTTGTACTTAGTTCGATGCATTCCTCCAGCAAATATCTAAAATATATCCAGTCAGTTAGCTTGTTCACTAGATATGGGTTGTGTTCCTTCATTATAATTTTATTAGCAAGTGTAAGCAGCACAGATGAGTGATCTGAGTCAAGATCTGGCCCTTCCTGCACTTGGGTAGTATTTGAGGAGATATTCTTAGTTACAAAGAAGTCGACAACGTCCGGGATTTTATTCCTATCTGTAGGCCAGTAAGTAGGATTTCCCGTTGAATGGTGATTAGCATTGCTTTCTTTTATAGATTCATGGAGTTTTCTTCCTCTTGTATTTGTTAATCTTGATCCCCAGGATTTGTTCTTTGCGTTGAAATCTCCGCCTATTATGAATTTATTCCCAAATTTACGATGCTTGTATATGTTTAAATAAATAAATAAATAGATATTAAGAAGAAAAGACCACCTATACCAATCAATATAATTGGAATAGCTAATTTCGCTGATTTTAAGACAATTCTGAACTATAAAATGGAACAATGATATTTGGAAACTTCATACTCCAGATTCAGATATATACAGGACTCTTGCGAAGAAGCTTATCTTAGGTTAGGTAACTGGGTGCTCTTGTTGACAGGGTTGTCAACAGCTTATTTAGACTACTAAGAGTCCATTGTACCCAACATTTAGAACAATGGAAACCTAAAAATCACTGGACAATCACACAGGAGATGACGAACGGATTCCATTTCTTCTGCTTCCCTGCAGCTTCTACAGTAGTCGTTATGAGATAACCCAAGCCGTGCTGCGTGATTACCTATCACACAGTGACCTGTCACGACACCAACAGTTATACAGTTATCCTTTCGACTTAGTTCTATAAGATTGATAGATCTCTTTTTGTCGTAGACTGGCCATAATGATTTGGCTGTAGCCCATGTATCTAATCGACACCAGCGTTCATTAGCTTCCTCATTAGACCTACACTAGCCTGGGAATGGGCCCGCGAAGGGCTTATAAGTGAACGGACTCCTCCTTTTTGGGTGCCCTGCCTGGTTCTCTTTCCTCCCCTTATTAGTTCTATCCACCCGCATATACCCGAGTGTACTTGGGCCCTGCGCAGACTGCCTACTATAGCTTCGGTACTTACATTTTTAAAAGGTCCTTCGATGTCAATGAATGCACCCATCGTGTATTCCTTCACTTGAAGAGCGTTTTCTATGGTAGAGACCACTTTGTGAAGAGCAGTATCTACTGATTTTCCATTTTCAAAGATGAATGGTCCAATGATGCCCCCAGCCCAAAATCCGCACTAAACAGTGGCAGGTTGTGGATGCATTTGCTTCTCAACAATCACTCGTGGATTTTCTGAAGCCCTAATTCGACAATTTTGACGACTAAAAATTGTGTTTGAAAAATCAGCATCCACTTGTTGTTGTTCCATAATCCATTCAACGAACTCTTCGCGGTGCGTGGTCAGGAGGCTTCAGTTCTTAAGTCAATTGCACTTTATATGCATTAAGCTGCAAATCTTTCGTGAGTGTATAGAGAGCTTCTCGAAATGTCGAGTTACTGACCACAGTGCGAATTGATGTTGCTGGACTCTCAACAACACTCTCACAAACTGCTTGGATGTTTTGTATTGAACGACTTGTTGAAGGACAGCCAGAGTGTCTAAGATCACTAATTTATCTAGTCTCCCTGAATTTTTGAATTAATCTCTTCACAATTGATAAAGTTAAATAGCTGCCAAACCCTCATTATTTTTAAAATATTGCTCAACAATAAAAACTCGTTGTTCTTTCGTGCAGCACTCCCTTTTTAATAACCCTGAACTGTCAACTGTCACGCTGTTTTTGTTTTTTTTGTTGGCAACACTTACCGCGCAAAATTCAAATCTTGCGTGAATTTTGGGACACCCGTTCGTCTTTTTATTCTGGGATATTAGAGGATGTGCACACAAACACTTAAATTGATTGTGCTGTCCCCCAATCAACTCTCAAATCAGTGATAAACGTTTTACTCTTGAGTTCGAAATGAAACAATTCTTAAACGTCAGTAGAAGATGAAGATTAAAAAATATTTGATTGATAAGAAATAATTTAGTTTCTTTGAAAGTTCGATATTTCACCCCCTTCCGGGTGTAGACGTAATATTTTTTAACGAATATCCTACGGGGTATAATTTTATTTCCTCGTGATGAAGTGGTTAAAAGAGAAAATCATTAAGTGGGGAAAAAGAATTATATTACAGGGAAGGAGCACACCTCCTTCAACAGCTTTGAAAGTCCTCTCGCCTTTCCTGTAGCGAAACTCGATTCAGCTGACTGTTTTCTTCAATTACGTGAAAGTGAACACAAAACAAAATAAGGGTAATTCGAAGTAAGAATACAATGTGATGGTAATAAAGAAAACTTTTCTCAACTTTGGTCCTTGGAGAGGGTTCTGAAGGATAGAGGTCAAAGTACTCGCTGGGGACTTTGTTTTATTCTTCGAAATGATTTACCATCTTCTGTCTTCTCTGCTAAGCAAGGATGAATGCAAATGACAGCATTTTAAAATTAGCTTCATCGCAATTTTATTCTGAAAATCTTTAGTGTTTTCTTTTTCGATTTTTTTTTTTTTCTTTATGTTTACTTAATTCCCCCTTCGGTAGTTGAAAGGATAACAATTGCAATTGTGAAAAGTTTGCTTTACTGCCAAGGAACTTTGTAGGGATTGTGTCTGTTTTTGTCAATATTTGCGACGAACAGGAGGATAATTGAAAGAATATTTGCAAAAAAAAAACAACTGTTTCAAAGTTTTGATGGTAAATCGATAGTGAAGCTTGAAAGGTGTAAAATCTTTAGAATAACTTTTGCATTTACTAGATCAACTTATTCTACGGCAAACGATTGCATTATTAATATTCATACTCTTAAATAAAGCCAAGCATGTACATAGTTACTTTTTGCTTTTTTGTCACTCATTAGGGTGGTCATGCTTTAAAATAAAAATCATATATCCTTAACTAGCTCCTCTTCATTCTCTGACTATTCAGTTTTATTTCTTCACGTGCCTATTCGTTTATGGAAAAACATATCTATAGGTATGTGTGTATAAGTATAAATGAAAAGATCATCTAACTGCATACCTTTGTTTTCTAAATGACACCCGCGCATATCCCTAATAGTGTTGCTTACAAGATCCTATCCACCATATTGTGTGAATGTCTAAAGTATTCCTGCGCCAGTGGTTGATTACTAGCCCGTAGTCAGGGCATCTTTTATGAACTTCGTAAAACTTATCTTGCATCAACTTCACTGCTGCTTCTACAGATTGATAACAAACAACGATCACTGTATCATCCGCATCGGCAAATGGAAAGTAGTGGACCAAGTTCTGAGCCTTGTGGAACCCCATACTGCACTCTTTGTTCACTGCTACAGGAATCATTGATTTTCACGCGAAAGGTCCTTCTTTCGCAATAATCAGTTAACTAGTAGCTTTTTGGATAGCTTCGATAAGTCTGTTACGATCCAGTGTATCAAATGCTTTGCTGAAGTCAAGAAACAAATCTAGTGCGTGACGTAGTTTGCTTAAACTGATGTTGATCAAGTTCGCAAAGCCTCCAAGGATAACAACAGAATATATTTAGTAATGAGGTACTGTGAGACTCTATATAGTTTGGGGATATTGAATGTTCGGAGATAGAAAGATTGTTATATCGCCTAAATGTTCAAAAGGCTTATGAAGCAGATGGTGTTAGAATGATAGATTTGAAATTAAATACAGATATTTTTGCTTCCATTATAGCAGGTGATAAATCTGAGATTCGATAAGTGAACGGTATTCAAAAAACTTAAAGAGTTAGTTGTTCGCCCAATATACAAGGAAGGTAGTAAAACCCAGTTTACGAACTATCGAGAAGATTACGAAGCAAATAGTTTCAGATCGAGTTTGGAATTTCATCGGATGAAATGACTTAATATGCAAAAAACAATATGATTTACAAAAAGGTACAACAAACACCAGAGACCGTCATATATATAGGACAAGTGAACTCCTAAATACTTGCGTCAATCAAGTTCAAATTAATTTATATATTCTACGCCACTTTCGAAGGTCTTAATTGTTGAGCAACCTAATTTAATTATTTATTTAGCTTAATGCAAGCAGTACTTAAAAAAACTACACTAAAACTAAACTATTAATAAAAATAATTAAGACTTAAGGCTAAGTACTTAAAAAACTAAACTTAAAACTAAAACTAAAGAGACTAAGGTGGAAGAGTGGAAGTGGAATTCTGGAGGGCGTTTCTGAGTGCAAATCTGCTACAGTGAAAATCAAAAGAGTTGGTCAAACGTAGCATTCTAGACATTCGGCTCGTTACAGCCATAATTGGTGTGATTAAAATTGAGACGGAAGAGGGGTAGAGACCTCAGAAAGCGTGGGTTAGTTACTGTTAAGGGAGACCTGGAGCAGATTAGGACGGTCGATGTTTCCTGCTAACAGCTGACGTACAAAGAGTATGTCAGCAATTTTTCGACGTATTTCTAGTGGCTGTACGTTGATTAATTTCAAACGATTCTCATACGGGGGTAAGTTAGATCTGTCAGACCAAGGAGGATCGCAAAGAGCAAAACGGATGAACCTGCATTGAATGGCCTCTATTCGAAGGGAATGGGTATCATGATAGGGGGACCATACTTGGCTAGCATATTCGAGGATTGGCGCAATAAATGTGAAGTAGAGAGATTTTGTGACGTAGGGGTTCGAGAATTCTTTAGACCAGCATTTTACGAAACCGAGCGCAGAGTTGGCTCTTCTAATAACGTCTCAGATAACACCCAAATCGCGCAATAAAGTTACGGGAGTTACGGGCTCGTCAGAGATGAAATCGGATCTAGGAGCTGGTGGAAGACGCTTTCGGGAATATGTAATAGCTTGACATTTGTTGACATTGAGCTCAAGAAAATTTGTCTGACACCAGGTTGAAAAATCGTTTAAGTCAGCTTAAAGTGGACGAGAGTCAACGGGGTTTGATATGCGCCTGAAGATTTTCATGTCATCAGCATTAATTGACATCAACGGCATTAATTGACAAAATTAAAATCAGAGGACCAAGATGGCTACCTTGAGGGACCCCGGAAGAGGCTTTAATGGGGTCGGACACAGCCGATCTAAATAATATTTTGTATTGACGTTCCTCAAAGTAGGATTTAATCCACCCAATGAAACCCAGTTGAAAGCCAAGGGATTTGAGTTTAAAAAGAATGATTCTATGCGAGATTTTATCGCAGGCCTTACTAAAATCTGTGGCAATTACATCAACTTCTTTGCCATCCTCTAATGCACACAGAGTGGTAGATACGAATTCCGTTAAGTTAGTAGTTGTTGACCTTCCCTTAAGAAATCTGTTACAATAGAAGAACATTATATCGTAAATAATGCTTTCGAAGAGCTTAGGTACGCAGGAGAGTTTAGCAATGGGTCGGTAGTTGGAGATTTCATTCTTAGGACTCTTTTTGTGAAGTGGAATTATGTAAGAGCTCTTCCAAAGCTTGGGGAAGACTCCTTGTGCGATAGAGATTTGGTAGAGAGCCATGAGGGGTTGGACCAGATGGTTCACGCAATTTTTCAGTATTATTGAAGGGAGACCATCAGGACCAGGAGAGTATTCGTTCTTGAGTTTTGTTATCTTTCCTTCCACGTGTTCCATGGTTATGTTGTCGGAGACTAACCACGTCTGCACACAGCTTTTCATGTAGGAGAAGTATTCAAAATCAACTTCAAGCCCATAGTTGCTAAATGATTGGCTAAAAAAGTGAGCACCTATCTTAGGATCACCGGAGGAATTATTAGACAATTTTAAAGTAGTTGGATAGTTGTCAGATTTTTATTTTTTTTTTTCTTTGTGTTGATGAAGTGGAAAAATCGTTTGGGATCGGAGATCATGTTATGCTGGATTCGGTCTAAATATACGAGATATAGAGATTCACAGAGTTCGGTAAAGTGGGTATATGCGTGGAGGTAATTGGAAAAGTCAGAGTGCGAACTAGATTTAAGGTACGTGTGCCAAAGTTTATTTCTTCTACTGCAAAGCCAGCGTAATTCTTTGGTGCACCAGGGTGGGGACGACTAGGAGTTCTTCTGGAGCACGAATGGTACAGATTGTGTGAAACAGTTGAAGATTTAAGAAGGACACCGTCGATAGTAATGCTAGGATTTTCAAAAGTAACATTGAAATTAACGTTACTCAAAAGGTTATTCAGTTTTATGAAGTCTGCTTTACGAAAATTTAAAACTGTATGAGTTTTCAGAGTGTTGTAATAAAATGTAAGAGATAGAGGTAGGTGGTAGAGGTCCAATTTAAAGAGAAGGTGATACGCTCGCTGATACGACGCAGTTGTGAGAAAATAAGGTCGATTTGCCTACCTAAGTAGTTAGCAAACTAAACTTGGAAGGTTCAAAAGACTAATTGGATAGAGCGTACCTAAAGATTTAAGGCTTATTCCTAGTGAACTGTATTAGGTCGTTTGGTAGGACAGGCCTTAGAACACTAATAACGTCAAAGCGGTCCTATATCAATCTTTGTTCAATATATTATTATTTTGATAATAATATGTGAAATTACTTAAAGACTATTCCTCTACTGTATTCCTAGCTGTGCCCTTTTATACCCACGATATTTCAAAGCAAAACCTTTTCTTAAATATCGATCTCCTTTGAGTACTTTTTCTTGTCGCCCCATGTCACAAGAGATTTAGTCTCAGTAAGATACCTCAATTTTTTCCACCAAAATAGGTCACTTTCCTTAAGTCGGATTAAAAGCATTTCAAAGAGGACTTAAATTGTTAAGTATTCATTTTTAATTAATCCTCCAATCCGTTTCCCTCTTCGTCCTTCCTTCTTTTACTTGTTTTTTCTCCTTTTATTTAATTTAATTTGACTATCATATCTCTTTATAACAGCCCTGTAGCCCTTCTTTGATTTTAAATCCCTTGAGGGAGTAGAAAATCCAAGCCCCGAAGAACATGAATTCCGAGCGATAAGAATGTGAATTATTATGAATTTGAATATTCATAGAATGCTCCAGTTTCATGTGGCCTGCATATTATTTTTCCTATTTGCATATTCATTCGATAGGCGGGTTAGTACTTGATTCTTGTTTGGTTTGACATCACTAGGAGATGTAGCAGTAGGTGTTTGTAATCTCATACAATTAATATTCTTATTGTCAAAAGGATTATTATTCGGGGAATTAAATTATACATCCCTTCGCCTTTGATATTCTACGAATATGCCTGGGTTTTCCGTACCTTAGGATTTATATTCCACATATAGGTAACGATTTTGGGATATATTGGTAGGCATCATGGATTGGAGAGTAAAAGTTTGCAGCTTAAAATTGAAATATGTGAAAACTCTTCAAGCAGATTGAGAGTTTTGCAGAAAGTAATCATTTAGATGCAAGGGTAATGGCTGAGGTGCCAGTGGTAACATTTATTCGAATTCTTATAAGAATATTTTTCAATTTCAATTCATTGACACAATAGGTTTGTACATTAAGACATAGTCTAGGACGCTCTTCGAATATATGGAAATATGATCAAATCTGCGCAGCTTGAAAATGTATCTAATAGCATTACTAAAAGCTACTTGGAGCTAGTGAAAAGATGTCCAATCGAGACAGATATATACCACTTCAGAGTATGCATAATAAATGATTGCACAAGCCTCTGACGTGTTTCTAATGGTGAGCTAGCTGTGATCCATAGTTTATTTATTTATCTTTTTATAATTCAAGACAGTATTTTTGAAACTATCCCGCAAATAAGATAGGTCAACAACATTGCATACTTCTTGATGATGACACCTCTTTCTACTGGCGATACAGGATGTACTGATTGTCACCGTATGTATATTTGAGAGACATTGCATCCAATCCAAGGTTGAACAGGGAAGTTTTGTATCATCTGATGGTGGACGTAAACGTTACAAGCAGAGTAAATGAAGCTCACGCCGCCTTTGCTATCTTATCTCCAGTTTAGAAATCCAGTCAAAACTCCTATCAATTTAGTAAATTGAGACTCTTCGCTCAAAAGCGCTAGGGATAAATTAGATGCTGAATGATATGGTAATACATAATCCGATTCATCTGATATAGTCTTTTCCGTGTCAATGCCATCCAAGGCAATACTTACTGGAACCTTAGCAAAAACTATCAACTCTCGTTGTAGCTAGTAGATAACTTTATTTAATGGTTATCCATTGTGAGCATCCTAACTGCAAAATTATTGTGAATTATCTAATCCCTTAGAAATCGCAGAAATTTCCTCTGAATAGAAAGACATAATTGCGCTTTATGATGATTTCATAATATCTACACCATTAATTTTTCAGAGCCAAAAGGCAGCACAATGGTGTGTATCGGGAATACATAATCCTTTGTTGAAAGTACTCTCCTGATTTTTGCATTTTAAACGACCGAAAATATTAAGTATATTAAAATCATCCACCAAATCCAACGCAACGCCCATACCAGTAAATAAATCGGGTTCGCGGATATGTTTCAACCAGGGCGACAAAGATCTCCCTTGTCCGAAATGACAATCCGTAATATTTATTTAACAACCATCATCTCACCCTCCGATGATTACCGGTTTTAATTATATTCTTTGGTGCACACCAATTAGTAGTAAATTCAAATTTCCCAGAGTCAAAAATAAGGATACTGATTCCCTATTCAAAGGAGCAACGAAAAGAGAAAAGGAAATGGATTAGAGAGTTAATAAAAAAAAACCTACAGAAAAGTTGCATCTGGAACGGTTCATATCTATGATACCCTATTGCCCGATTCACAATGCAGCGAGAGAGCGAGACTAGCGCGAGGCGAGAAATCCTCGTCCTCATAAAATCGTTTCCCAGTTCACAATAAAGGCGATACTTTTGACAGCGAGCCTGTGTTATCTATGTGTTAAAGTGAAAAAGCAACAACGGCAACACACCATCTTTCTTTCTGGCTACATAACAAAGTCGCAGGCAATCTCGTCGCGAGAGTTTTTCAATTTTCTGAAAAGAATGCGTTGCGTTAGAACGAGTCTCGCATCATTGTGTATTGTATATTTGCATAGATCGAAACCGTTTTTGACAACTCGCGCTAGACTCGTATCGCTCTCGTCTCGCTATCACTCTGCATTGTGAAACGGGCATATCCCTCATCTTCAAACCCATCCCTACAAAAAGGTGTGGCATTGTGAACTTTTCACTTCAAATTTTCTCCGAATTTTAAAAAGTTTTATCAAAAGAACTGTTGTTGCGACATGTGTAACCGAAGTTCATGGATTCTGATCAGCAAAGATCAACATCACCGTAAATGGCTTTGAGAAAGCAAAATATGAATTTTTTTAAGTAAACGCCCACAAAAATGGGCCCTATATAATGTATGGACGAAATAAAGAGAAAGAAAGAGAAAACAAATCTCTGAACTGCAGGAGGCAAAATACACCAACCAAGCCATGTGGACCTTATACGAACCATCTCAACATTGCAGGAAAGCGGTGAATTTAGAAACCTCAGCGAAATAAAGGAACACGGATCAGGCCAACAAAAGAGCGCAGATCAGCCCTCAAAACGAATAAGAATAGAGAGGAGAAACGACCACGAGGCGCAGAAGGCCAGCTGCCAACACTTGGGACAGAAGAAGAAGAGGGAAAACATATCGCACAGACCTTAGTACGGAAATGGTAGGAAGAAAGAAAAAGAACCGCTAGAAGTTTAAAAATAAAAAAGAGAGTGAGAAAGAAGAGAAAAAAGGAGATAAAATAGAGAAAGAAAGCAGTAAGACTAGAAGAAAGCCTGTAGCCCCGAACCATTGTAGACGGAGACTCTAATGCATGGGCAGGAGAGTGAAATAGTGCTATGGCAAACCAAAGAGGTGAAGTCCTACTAGAGGCCTCAATTTAGTGCTGCTAAACCATGCAGGCTGTAACACGTGTGACAATGGTAGAGGGCTTTCCATCGTCGATGTTTCCAATAACTGGACAATTTAAATGGCATGCCTCAGACCTATACAGGAACAGTGACCACCAGGCCATCATTTTCGAAACAGAGAGTAAGCGACACCAGTACCGCAACCCTCCTCCGAAAGTACAAAAATTGGGATGAAAAACAAGCAACTCAGATACCGAAATGCTTGAGTATATGCCGGACAGCATGGGCATATCAAGGGATACAGCAGAAGAACAAGCCACAGAAGTGGAGAGGTCCCTATTCCGAGGATGCGACCCTGCCATGCCACGTAAGGGGAAAGAAAATGGTAGATCACCTGTGTATTGGTGGAACGACGACATCTTTAATTTATGTGCAGACTGCTCAGAATGGCTAGACGATAACAGAGAACCAGAGGTATAGGAGATTATGACGTCCTGCGAGAACAATACCAAATGAGAAGAAAACAGCTTCGTAAATTGATAAAGAAGAGCAAGCGCGAACCTTTCCAAGCTCTCAGAGATGAACTGCAAAACAACCCACGGGGAAGCCATGAAAAAAAAACTTAAAAATAGTACGGCGGCTGCATCGACATGCCCGAACATGATGTGTTCAATTATTAGGGCCCTATTCTCGCGGAAAGATGAAATTTCCGTGCTCTATCGAGATATAGTACTCGTACATCAGAGCAAGCGGAGGCAATAACACCAGAAATTCTAGAGGCTGGAGTAGTGATAAAAACTAACAAGGCGCCAGGAATAGTTTGGATCCCAAACTTCATTCTAAAGAAAGCCATTCAAAGTAAGGCCAGATATCTTCACGCTTTTGTACACGACAGGTCTAGCGAAAAGCAAATTTGCAACACATTGGAAAAGGCAGCGGCTAGTCCTTATCACAAAAGGCAACAAACCTGACCGACCGTCGTTGTACATTCGACACACTATATAAAGTGCGTACGAGCAAGACGTAAAGAAGTGAAGAAGATTCCGGGCTTGCTTCAGAAAGAAGCGAAGCACAATACAGTCAATAGAGGCAGTGTGCCTAAAGCGAAGGACAAGGCAGTACTGCGCCTTAGTAACACTCGACGTCAAAAACGTGTTCAACTTCAGTTAGCTGGAACTGTCTGACCGTTAAGCAACCTGCAGGTCCCGAACTATCTAATGAGAATTTTTGCCAGCTACTTCAAAGACAGAACCCTTTACTGCGGCATAGAAGAAGGGCCAAAGACGTATAAAATCATTGGAGGAGTTCCTCAAGGGTCAGTACTTGGCCCAGTTCTATGGAACATAACCTATGATGGGATTCTGAGAATAACTAAGCCAAGCAGAGTGGACATCATCGGCAGTAATCATTGTGGCAAAAACGTTGGAACAAATGTCTGCAAAATGTGACTATATGATCAGGGATGTCAGGCCATGGCTACAGACATCAGACCTGGAACTGTCAGACCACAAGACAGAAGCAGTATTAATAAGCAGCAGGAAAAGAGTAGAACACCTCACTATATAGGTCCATTGAGTCAAGCTCTGGACCACAGGCTCAACTTCAAAGAGCACATAATATACGCAGGTGAGAAAACCTCCCGGGTAATAGCAGCATTATTCAGATTAATGCCAAATATTGGAGGACCCAGGCAACCAATTAGAAAAATTCTACCAATGATGAGCAAGTCGATACTTATATGTAAATGCATCTCCTATAGGGAGACGTATATGAAATCTTTCATGAGACGCATGAACTCGGCCCACAGAGTCCCATCGCTAAGAGTAAGCTGCGCTTTCAGAATCATGTCAGCGGAAGCGTAATTTCTTGTAGAATTGTAAAAGCGAACCAAAAGAGGTAGACAGGTAGAGTGGCAACACAGATGGAACACTTCAACTAAAGGAAGATGGGTATATACACTGATACCCAAGATGGAGAAGTGGACTAGCAGAGGACATGAAGAGGTGGACTATTATCTGTCGTACAGAATGCGGATTGTCGAAGGCATACAATGGCCAGAAACATGTTAGAAATGAAATGAGGTGACACTCAGACGGTTGATAACTTTCATGCTAATGACTAGTGAAGCCTGGGAGACTGCAAATTAAGTATAATGTAGCAACTACGCCTGGACGAATGGGCAGCTAGAAATGAAGAATCTGCAATCCCCAGCAACTCACAACCAGCAACAATGTACATTAGTTGTAATTCCTAGTCGGACCTCGAGAGCCCCAATGGTAATGGCCTGTACTAATCGTGAGAATTCTAGCAAAATCTGTCCGGTTTCCTTTTTGTTCTCCGCCAGTTGTAGTTGAGCCACATCTGCCTAGATATGACGCAATTCCGCAACCCATGCCATCGGTTATTGGCCTTTGAAAGGAAATGGGCGAAGGTATTACCCTTGAGAGCCCCAACGGTACGTGAACCGCTTCCGCAAGGGATCTGTTAAGACCAGATCCCCCCCTCGCTAGCTCATCAGCTTGCTCGTTTCTCACAATGTTGCTGTGTTCCGGCACCCAGAGGATCCTGAACCGATGACCCAGCGAGACGAGTTCCTCTTTGCATTGTTCCACCAGCTTGGAGGAAGTCGTAGCGGATAGCGGCCTGGCTATCAATGATGATACTCGTAGCGTTAGTTCTGAAGGGTGTACTGATGGTTTTCAATAGACAGATTTTGATTTCTTAGTCATTCGACACTTTGCCCTTTTCCCAGATGGCAAACTAACCATGACGACGTTACTCTTACATGACGTTGGTTACAGTTTCTGGTAGTATATTCAGGATATTGCTGTGACCATACGACTTCGCTTCTCGAAGAAGACAAAGGATCGGGTTACTTGTGACAAAACTAAAAAAAGGGGCAAACTGGGTAAGAGTGGGATAGCGATATGGTTTCTTGACTAGTTATTGGAAACTGATGTGAGACCACAGATGGCGCATATTTGGTGGGCGCGTTCGGTGACACCATCGTTTCCTGCACTTTGCTAAATAACTTGATGTTGTGGTCGTTTCTTAGCGCGGGCCACCAGACTAGTACCACTACGGTATACATCCATAAGTCCATCTCCGGGGGAAGTCCCCACTTCTCGCCGAAGGTTTCTCAATGTCTCAACATATGACATGGAAATATCTGCAGTTTATGAAAAACCGACTTGGGGCTCTGTCGTTCTAATTTCTCTATGTTACAAACTATGTGCGAGTATCACAATTAATATACCCTATGGGAAAAAGGTATAAAAATGGTAAGAGAAATAATTTGAGAGAGAAAAATGAGGATGTGCATAGTGATTTTTATTCATTTTGCATCACAGACTACTCGTACATTGCATTTACATTTTACTAAAAGATTCTACTACAGCAAGGTTAATGGAGTCAAAATAGGAAGGCTATAGAAAATATATCATTCTGCTGATGCAACTGATGCTGAACCCTTGGCAGGATATTCGAGACCTGTTTTTCGTTCTCGTTTTTATTTCAGTTTTTTTTTTTTTTTGGTCTCTAGTCCTTCGGAGTCTTAGCAATGTCTTTGGGATGTAAATTGTAATGTGTACGATGTGATCATAGTGGATAGTCGACCGCTGAAGTAATTTAGGTGCTTAGTTATGCAATTTGTGCCTTTAGAGTTTTTGCTACATTTCATGGTGTTGGTGGTAGAATTATATCTTGACGCAATAAGGAGTTGCTTTCGTTGTTCAGTTATAATGAGAATTTGCGGACTCTGAAATGATGCTTTGGCGGTAATTTGTTTTTCACTTGAGTGGATGGGGCTGCAATGAGGACAAACAAACTCGTAGGCCTTATGGGAAGCATTTTTTGGTTATATTAAATTGTGCGGGATATCAACACCAAACTTTGGTTGTTCTTCATATTACTTTTGGAGAGTTCTAATGTAGAATGTAGAAGAATGTAGGTTAAATGTTTTTTTTTTTTTTTTTTTCTTCTAAATCTAAACTCTGCCACACCACGTACTCCGACGATACAGCTCAAGCCGGATCTACAATATTGATCAGATGTCAGTTATTATCTGCCATACAATCCCTGCAACTTAATTCTGTTTCAAGAGGAGAACCAACCTACTGGCCAACCGATTGTAGACAAATGCAAGACCTCGGTCGATTTGTGTGTAACGAAATAAATGGCATCCATAAACGAGTACATCCAAAGTATATTAAGTGCAAATCTCTCCCCCGAACATTTCCAGATAATAATTTCCTGGACCACAAAACTACAAAAACCAGTTTCTCCTTGTAATCTTCACAACAAAAACACCGACTGACAGATTCTGTGAGGACGTTGAGGCAACTACTTAAAGAATATGGGGCACTGATCCACAAAAGAAGGAGCCACCTGAATGCCTACTATCAGAAGAAGATCTACCATCGTTGGATCAACTCAAATACTCTGGTTCATCAATGCAATTGGACTGGAGGAGGTACTCTGGGTCGAAAATACCATCGACTTGAGCTCTAAGTTGGGGGAGCACAATAGATCTAAATGGTTTTTCAATAAGGACATAATAATTTTGTATTTAAATAAAAGACAGAATAATTGTGATATATCGGGCTGAAATATTTGTTTCAGGTGTAGTACGCATATCTTTTATAAAGGTTGCAGTGCATTACACTAACATTTTGTAATATGCGAGCTACGGCTCGAGTAGATGAAACGATATTCTGTGAAATTGATTTCTTTATTTTCTAGTCTATAAAACAATTCAAGTTCACACTATACTATTCTTCGCAAACTCTTTTCTTACAAGGTCTCTTTCCTCTCAAAGCACTTTATCTCCTTTCAATTACTTAATTCACAAATCCAAACTAATTACTTCTTCTTGTTAACTCTCAACTTTCAATTTATCACAAAATTACAACTTCGCCCATTATCACTTTTCTAATCTCTTCACCACGGTTTTAAAACAACTGCTACCCCTTCTCAATCGCCATCTGTCCTTATATAGCAGAAGTTTCTGATAGCCAGAAACTTCTAGCAAATTCTTCGACCACTGGAACAAAAGAAATTCTGATGTAATAATTCTTGCAGTTATAATTCCCTCTTATCCGTGATATTATCCGTCTCTTTCGTTGACATGAGCTGTGGAGACTTCATCGCAGACACGAACCTCGAATGAAAGGACAGTTCGGACCAAAATTCTGCCAGAATGAAAAGACACTTCGGAATTTGTTGCATCATACTTTTAGGGAGCGTAGTTATTATTATGCTACAATATAATCAATATACAAGATTAAGAAACTCTTCCTCATCCACTTCTACATGTTCATCAAATCATATCTTGAAGAACGCGTCTTCCTGGTAAAGCAAGGTGAAGAGATGACAGAACTTCACGTGACAAAAAATGGACTACCACAAGGCAGTGTGCTTGGTCTGATTTTGTACCACCACGGATCTCCCGATGACAGCAGCAGTTCTAGTCAGCGACAAGGACAGATTGGCGAAAAATTGGCGAATAAAAGCTAACGAAACAAAATCCGTTCATTAAACAGAACTCACATTCCCCAAGAAGGAGAAGCAAAACATCTCGGCGTATATCTTGACAGACGTCTAACCTTTAAGAAATATACACTGGTTACAGTGATATATAAACCATATTATGATATTTTATAATTATAGTTTATTTAGAAGAATAATAACAATTCGTTGTACAAAAATGAATACATCAGTTGATGTATTCCATACAAGTCGAAATATTTTTCATTTTCATGAACTATTTGCCAAATATCGCTTAGTGTATGCATTATGAAATTTATGCAAAATAATTTAATAAATAAAATAAACAAACCAATAAATAATTTCGAATTGAAAGACGGGGGAACTTGTCGTTCATTAGAGCCAAATCTGTATGGTGTGGCACGTAGTAAAGTCTTGAAGAAGCCAAACAGAATTGATTATCATTTGACCATAGCAGAATTTAAAGAATTCACCATAAGAGTGAACCCTTCGTCGTTTTCAAAAAATACGGCCCAATCACGCTGCCGGTCCACAGCTAGCAACAAGGAAAGCTAATGGAGTGGTTAAGGGACTATCTGACAGGGAGGACCTTTCATGTTAAAATTAACAACTGCTGCAGCACCGAATATGGAGTCCAGTATGGGGTTCCACAAGGGTTCAAACTCGGCCCCCTACTCTTCAGACTGTACCCAAATGGAATGCTGAAATGCCTGAAAAAGAGTGTTCCATTCGCATACGCAGACGACACCGCAATAGTTGTATGTCACAAAGCCATAAACGAGGCAACGAGGATGATGCAGAACGAGTTCGACGAAATAGGGAAGTGGTGCCATGACAATGGACTTGTGTTGAATGCATTAAACACCAAAGTTATCAGGCATAAGACATTTAATTGCTTAAGACATTTAATTGCGCCAATCAGGTCACACTTAAAAATATTGAAGTGGTGGCTACGTATAAGTATCTAAGAATCACTGTTGACAACCACTTCCTCTGGGAGCCACACATCAACGGTCTGGGGTTCAACCAACAGAGTGGAAAATATCCCCTTCGGCACGCGCAGATTATAATAAAAGAAAAAGCTAAGAGGGTCCCTATTTGCATTAGCCGCCAAAGTCATCAGGTTGCGTGCAAAAGCAGGTATACCATGCTCTTATTGAGTCCATTCTAATATACGGCATACTAGCCTGGGGAGGAGCAGCGCAGGCACATATTACTAAGCTGCAATGTATTTTCGTACAAAATATGGTCGGAATAGTAATTTGACTTCATCAACTGTAAAGAGATTAATTCAAAAATTCAGGGAGACTGGGTCAATTAGACATTCTGGCCGTTTTTCAACAAGTCGTTCAACACAAAACATCGAAGCAGTTCGTGGGAGAGTTGCTGAGCGACCAGAAACATCAATTCGTCACCGTGGTCAAGAATTGGTCACTTCGAGAAGCTCTCTATAGCGTATTCTCACGAAAGATTTGCATCTTCATGCATACAAAGTGCAATTGGCTCAAGAACTAAAGCCTACTGACCACGCACAGCGAAGAGATTTCGTTGAATGGATTACGGAACAACAACAACTGGATGTTGATTTTTCAAACAAAATTGTTAGTCGTCAAAATTGTCGAATTGGGGGTTCAGAAAATCCGCGAGTGATTGTTAAGGAACAAATGCATCCACAACGTGTCACTGTTTGGTGCAGATTTTGGGCTGGGGGCATCATCGGGCCATTCTTCTTTGAAAATGCAGCTGGTCAGGCAGTAGCAGTTAATGGTGTTCACTATCGCGACATGATAATCCAGTTTTTAGTGCTTAAATTGCAAGATATGGATGTGGACGACATGTAGTTTCAACAAGACGGTGCCACGTGCCACACAGCTCGAGAAACAATTCAATTACTGCGTGAGTCTTTTCCTGGTCGTGTATATTCCCGTTTTGGTGATCAGATTTATGCCAACAAACCCACGACCACCAACGCCTTAAAGGAGCAAATTGAGCACTGTAGCAACGAAATTAAGCCACATTTATGCAAAACGATCATATGGAAAATTTCGACAAAAGAATGCGTATTTACCCGATATGCTATTCCATTCATAACCCTATACTGTATACTTTATGAATCAATAAAACTTTTACAATTTTTAATTAAAAACCTGTGTCTTCTATCAAAATTACTTCTTGCGTGAATTTTCGGACACCCTTTAGCAGGGATGTGCAATCCCTTCCTCAAAATGAATAACACTTTATGTAGTGACAAAGTAGAATACCAACACTTACAACAGGTATCCATGAATTTCAGGTCTTCTGCGAAAAAAAAATGAATATAAATAAATAACTTATGAGACATTTTTTTGTTGTGTTACCGTAGCAAATTTTGCTTTCCTTATTGCTATGCAATGTAAAACGAGAACACAGCAATGCGATTTATAATGTATAATTTCATTTAACTACTTCACGCCAGACGCGCCACCGTCATTTCGCCTATTTATTGAACGTACACATATATGTTGTACAAATAAACATAATTCGCAATAAACCCATCATAATAGTACATTTCGATAACAATTTATTGTGTTTAAGTGTAAACGTACCGAGAACAAAAAAAATTATCTATCAGTTGTAACCACTTGCCACTGAAATGCGCGAGTGGTTTTCAATTAAAATCAATGTATGTTTACATCATGCAAAATTTCAATCCAATTTATTTAATTATTATCATCCTTTTAAGGGTTTCAATATCCCACAAAATTATACAGACACAACAATAATACATACGAATTCATTTAAACATTGCAAATTAATTAATAGCAATCTGTTGTCTGTGGAAAATCTGCTCATTACCTATAGATACATTTACGAAATTATTAATTGAATAAAATCCAATTAGAAAGCATTTTAAAATAAATAATATGTCGTATGATTATTTGCGACTATCATAGATTTTTTTTAATTAAATTTGATCGCTGAATATGTTAAATTAAAATACCTATTCTGTTACACGCTGTTTGGCTTTTGCATAAAATTCTATGGAATTACTTAAATTTGATTCAATTTGTGTTCGGAAAAATTGTAATTACGAGTATATGTACATTCAATGCAATCCCAATAATTAGATTTGAATTTATTTGAAAATAAGATTAATTCAACGATAGTAATTTTTGAAATTCGCACAAAGCTAGGTCTAGGGGTTGCAGACAGACTAGTTGATGACTCGCATGAGAAAGAAAAATTGAGGTTTGGAATTAAAACTACGCGACACACACTATGGTAACTATTCTCTCCAATTGTTATGAGGGACTTAAAGTCTGTTATTTAAATGCGCGTAGTTTGAATGATCGTAAATTAGACTATTTAATGTCCTTGGCTCAAAATTATAGTCATATCAGATTTTAAAGAATGTTATTAGCCACTAAGTAACAGCTTTTTAACTTTAAACCCAGTGCTTAATTTTAAATTCAATTATAAACAATTTTTAACCTACCTACAACTAATATCGACTTTAGAACTGACTTACAGCAAATTTTAATCAAACAAACCCAACAATTTAAAGTTTGAGAACAAAATCACAGTTTAAGGGATAATGTTGTATCAAATTTAAAAGAATTTGACATATTTGATGTTGACTGTTTACATCCGTTAGTTGGCTGAAATTTGAATTTGAAAAAATGACAGATGACAGATGACAGATTGTTAAAAGCCCACTCTAAAAGATAAAAGCTACTTTTGGTGGTTTTAAAGTTAGCGCGAACAGATAACTATAAAGTGGATTTATGTCGACTATAAATAGGAAAATACTAATCTTGACTTTGTTACGTGCTAAAATCTTTTTTAAAGTGTACTTTATGCGACTATTGTTTTGCGCCCTTGTTTTCTAATTCCTGTATTGATGTTATTTGTGTAAGTGAAACTTGGTTCAAGCCAGTTGTACCTGATGTGCTATATAAAACACTAAGCTATGAAATCTATAGGAATGATAGAGTCACTGGTACTCGTACTATGGGTGGCGGGGTAGCGATTTATAGTAAATCGAACCTGAAATGTCAAATTGTTACTAAGTCTAGTGATAATGGTGGCATTGAATACATTCTCAGTGACGAAGTGATCCGAAACCGGGAAGTCTGTCGGTACTTCCTCAGGTCAAACCGGCAAACCCCACAGGCGGACCAGTAGGGATGCAGTAAAGTGGGAGGGTTGTGATCCTTCTACTCCGGATCATAACTTCGCCTTAAGGAAAAGAAGAAGAAGACATACATAAGTGGTATTTGTGTGCTTTTATGTGTATTTCCAATATAGTCACATACTCGAGTAGTTTCAACGATTCGAACAATTACTTACAATTTTCTCGAACATAATTATTTCTAAAGCATCTGGAGACAGGTACTAATTTGAATGTCGGATTCTGTTATAACATTTCCCAACGACTTAACTGTGACAAATGAAAACAAGATAACGTATGGATTGTCAGACACTCTGCTAAATATAAAATATTTACTGCATCCTCCCAAATGCTGTTATAAGTACTTACATGCAAATTCTCGGAGAACACCAGAAGCTTACGATAACTCTGATTGCATTAGACACCATAGACTTCACAGATGCATAGTAAGCACAGCCTCCCGACCATGAACAATTTCTTGACAAATTTTTCCAGTTTTACATCTGCATCCTGTGGAACATGCCTGAACCATAAAACACCTGCTAAGAGCAGAACCACCATAGTGAGTGCATGTGAGTGTAACATTTCCATTAAAAGTGAATTCCTTCTTCCATGCAATGTGCTAGTGGCAGTGCCATTGCCAATAAAGGGAACCGGGGAGGACCATTGTTCCATTAAACTGTTGAAAGTGTTGTGATGCAATCGTTGTATATAGATTTTTGTTCCCCATGTTCGTTTCAATGTGCTCTCTGGCTTTTATAGCCATAATATTGTATATAACATCCATTAGAGGACGTATGTGACTCGTATGTACGTACTTGAAAGCCTAAATTAGGTCAGAAGGCAAACAGGCCAGCAGTAGCATTGCACATCAAATTGACAGGTAAATATTTATAAGAAAAGCTAAGTGCATTTGCAGGGCTAATTATGGGGTGGATAGAAGCGTCCTGAAGGGACTGAAGGAATGAAATGAAATTTCAGAAAATTAAAAGAAATATTCAATTAAGAAGTACGCACAAATGAGCTTTGTAGTGATCTTTAGGGTTAAATTGGACCGGACTCTTTGTCTTATGAGAAAGGTTACTTCCGACGGACGTGTTAACCACCTATTTGACATTCGGATGTGGGAAAAAGATCCATAGGTTCTGTCCAATTCTGAGTCATTCGAGCAAAGGGATTTTTTTTTCTGAAAATCTCATATTTCTTCTCAATCTTCTCAAATGGGTTCCTTCTGCTTATAATTAAAATAGTCCGTCACATGATTCTAATTTGCAACATTACTCAACTGAACGGTGACCTTTCATCTACGTTTATAAAGGGTCTTCCATTAAGACCTTACATTTTAAAATTCGCGGTATTTTTGACATTTCAGACATAAATCTGTCATTCCTTGACAGCTGTCAAGTAAAAACTATGCGGTTCAAGAAAATGGAACGATATACGAGTACACGCGGAGACATTTCGTAAAGTTCGTACTTTTTTCGGTCGCTATGAAGTACCTTCTCGCCCAGCTACTGTGGACCTGACCATTAAATTTGAGTCAACTGGCCATGTTAGTGATGTGAAGACTCCAACTCGTGCTGGTAAAGCCATGTCAATCAAAAACATTACTGCTATGGCTGAAAGTGTCACCCAGGTTTGTCCTTTAAAAAACGTTCGCAGCAATTAGGTATATCCCAAGCCAGTCTACACCGCATTTTACATAAAGTGGCTTATAAAGTTCAGCTGACTCAATAATTAAAACCGGCGGCGCGGCGCAAAGAAACGGCAGAAGTTGAAAGCGCAAGTGCTGACAACAGTCCCTAGGCAACGACGGCAAAAAGAAACAGGTCGGTTACCCCAACCGAAACCGGCAAGACACTTGGACTTACGGTGGTTAGGGAGCGAGAAAAGCAGGTTTCTTACAAGAAAGCTGTTATTACCTCTTTAACAGTCCTAATTGTTTCCCTATGACAACAGCATGACCGACGCGGAGTGTAAACACTGCGAAGTTCTTCTGTCAGAGCTGGCCCAAGCAACGAATGCTTTCATTCAGGTGGAGGGCTGTGAGTTAAAGAGCGGAACCTTTATGGTGAAGTGCTCTTCACAGCAAACCTCTGAATGGATTAGCATGTCGGTGCCGAAAATCCCCTCCACCTCTGGAGACCGCTACTTTTGAGGTCTTCAGGCCAACTAAACAGACGAGCGCCATCTACTGGATCCCGGGGAAACTTGGGAAAACAGCGAATGTGCTAGTGCGCCTGCGTACCCAGAATCCTGGAGACGAGACGACCAAGTGGACTGTTCATTCATACAGGGAGAGAAAGAATCGTCAAAATAAAGATGATTCTACTCTGGTTGTGAGTTTGGACAAGGGTTCTGCCGAAGCCATTAAGTCTAGGTACGAAATGCGACCGTATTTGCAACTTGGTAGGATTCAGTTCCGCTCGATACCATGTAGTGCGAACAATGGTCGAAAAAAGCCCCTAGTATTTATAATATTTACTTAGATCAACCTATAAAACTGCAAGGCTTCCACCGCTCTTATCAGTAGCAGACTCGCAGCTAGTAGAACAAAACCCCACCTAATAACTATCCAGGAGCCTTTTGTGCGAAAAAAGCGTAATTGTGGCCTTGGAGGTAAGTGTAATATCACGGTACTTTATGATGTGTGGTCCAAAAGGCTCAGGACTTGTCTTATTGTACCAAATTCTCTCTCAGCAACAAAGCTAGAATAGTTTTGTGACCAGGACTTAGTCGCTGCAGCTATAAGCTACAAGACGAATGGTAAATGGGAAATCTACGTCGTTACGTATGCTTACTTCCCATATTACTCGATACTATCCCCACTACCAAGGGCAGGGGCCTAGCTAATAAAATATTGAGATACCAGAAAGATAGTCTTCTCATATGTTGCGATGTTAATGCTCAAAACTCTGTTTGGGGCAGCAGCAATGCAACGCACGGGTAGATCGTCTTCTGGACTTCATACTATCGTCTGATCTTACCATCAACAATGTTGGCTCACAAGCAACATTTGTTACGGCGCAAAGGCAGGTAGTGATTTTCTTGACCCTGTCCAACGGGTACTTTAGGTCTATTACCAACTGGAGAGTTCCGCCAGAGATTTCCCTTTCAGACCGTAGATACATCGAATTCTAAATCGAATGCAAAGCTACACCTTTGCAGGAGAGGAGAAATTCGAGAAAAACCAATTGGATACGATTTAAGGAAGAGTTAGGCAAATCTGCCAAAGGTCTACCCAAACATAGACCAAACAAAAGAGGAAGCCGTTCAAGACCCGAATAGCACCCTTACCAGATGTTTTGAACTAACGTGTCCGCTGACAAAAAACCCCTGCAGAAGGCCAGTTCCGTGGTGGAACTCAGACCTGATGCGACACAAGACAAATTCGGAGGTGGATTGGAACATTTACCGATCGAAGCAAAGAGAATATAAAAGGTTAATTCGAACTTCGAAAACTCTCGGTGAAACCAATAGGCTGGTCAAAGTTCTCAAGGAAAACTGATGGTACTTTCACTGAGTCGAAAGCGGATGCTTTCAGTCTTCTGCTGGAGACTAACTTCCCAGAAAATCAGTTCACCATCGGTTCACAACCAGGTTCAACTAGTGAAGCTGTTAGCGGGCTGAGCCGAACAACTCGGCGCAGCTGGTATACTGCATTGGGCGTGGCGAAGGATGAAGCTATCAAATATGCTGTCGCATCAACAGTCAGAGTAGCTTTCATACCGAAAATTGGCAGAGATGAGTACTCTCTCGTACTTCAGACCTCTCGTCAAGAGCTTCAGACCTATTAGTCTCACATGCTTCTTGCTGAAAAGCATGGAAAGACTTGTTGAGATACATGCGCGCAAAGTTTCTTTGAGGGTACATCCTCTGTCAGAGAAGCAACATGCCTATCAACGCGGAAAATCCTGCTAGACTGTGCTTTAAAATGTGGTCAGCAGAATAGAATGCGCGCTTGACAGGGATGAATACGCGATATGCATTTTTAAAGACATTGAGGGTGCCTTTGACAATGCGACTTTTAACAGCATGTGCAGCTCCGCCAGAAATCACGGCGTAGAAGAATCACTAGTGTTGTGGATCAATGATATATACTGTATATATATGTATATATATATATAAATATAGATGCAGATTGTGGCCGGTGTGTTATGGCAGCTGAAAATAGGGGCCGCCCACATGACGGTGTTCTGTCTCCACTACTTTGGTGCATGCTGGTTGACTCCCAGTTGAATAAACTCAATAGTTCTAATGTCTTTGTCTGCTCTAAAGTGCAGATGGCCCTAGACACAATCGACGATTGGCGCGCTAGGAAGCTAGGAATGGGCTTTCAGTTAATCCTCTTAGAACTGAGGTGTCCTCTTTAGGAGAAGGAAGAAATTGACTGGTCTGACTCAGCCAGTGCTAAAAGGCGTCACTATCTAACTCTCAAAAGAAGTCAAATATATAGGAGCAATCTTAGATAACAAACTTCTTTGGACGAAACATGTCGAGCTGAAGATTTTCAAAGCTCTGTCAATCTTCTGACAATGCAAAGGTGTTTTCGGCAAGACATGGGGCTTGTCGCCAAGAAAAGTCCTTTGAATCTACACGGCAATGATAAGACCCTTCCTCTCATATGCGTCAGTTGTTCGGTGGAATAAGCTCTCATGCAACCCCTGTCTGCGACTCCTGTGGAGAGGGAGATGACACTGCGGAACACTTCCTATGTGATTGTCCTGCCTTTGCTCGGATCAGGTGGCGGATCTTCGGTGCTGATATGGTGAGTGCTAATGACCTAAGCTCTTCATCACTGAAGCGTCTACTCGTCTTTTTACAAAAGAAAAAAACACATTAAATGGGGTTCTCTGCCTGGTTGTATAATGGACCTGGGTTTGATCAAAATCGCTAGATGCAACGTTTTCACAAAACCAATACTTGCACTTTATAGGAACAAATTCAGGTAGGATTACATCACAACACTTCAACACTTTAATACAACAGAGGTCCTGGTACGCGTTCCCTTTATTGACAATGGCACTGCCACTAGCACATTGCATTGGAGAAAGAATTTACTTTTAATGGAAATGTTACACTCATGCTTCTACTCTTAGCAGGTATTTTATGGTTCAAACATGTTTCACAGGATGCAGATGTACGAGTAAGACTGGGGAAATTTAACAAGAAATTGTTCAGCATCGAGAAGTTGTGCTCATGGAAGCAAGGAGCATTATTCATTTGTGTAGTTTAGGTGTCTGGTTGTGGTTTTGGTTTTCTCTAGAATTTGTATGTAGCTACTAGCTACAAAGGATGAAGTAAATATTTTACACTAAGCAAAGTATCTGAAAAGTCATATGTAATCGTGTCTCAATTGTCACGAATAAGCCATTGGGAAATGTTATAATAGAATCCAATATTCAAACTGATGCCTCTCGAAGATGTCTGTAATTACTGAGGAAATTGAAATTAAGAAATTGTTGTCAAATAAATGGAAGGGGGAATATAACGGAGCTAGTATCTTACACAATATAGAGATGAACTATACGAGGGTGGGTCAATATGTCCCTGGAAAATGAAATAAGGAACACTCTTTTCGGTATAAAAATATTTTATTTTTCAACATAGTCTCCTCTTAGCACTATACACTTCATCCAACGTTTCTCCAATTTTTTGATGCCCTCCAAATAATACGATTTCTCGCGCCCCTCGCGCTTCATTCGACCCAAATCTCTTACCTCTGAGCTATTTCTTCATGTTTGGAAAGGAGAAATAGAAATCTGGGGAATATGCTGGATGAGGGAGGAGTTCGTAGCCTAACTCATGCAATTTTGCCATTGCGACTGCGGACTTGTGCGCCGGTGCGTTGTCCTAGTGAAAAAGAACTTTTTTCTTCGCCAAATGCGACCGTTTTTGCTTCAAATCGGCTTGGAATCGATCCAGCAGCTCTGCGTAATATACGCCGGTGATCGTTTTACCCTTTTCAAGGTAATCGATGTGAATAACACCGCGCGCATCCCAAAAAACTGTCGCCATGACCTTGTTTGCTGACAAACCCGCCTTGGCCTTTTTCGGCTTCGATTCACCAGGAAAAGTCCATTGTTTTGACTGTTCCTTGATTTCTGGTGTGTTGTGGTGAATCCAGGTTTCATCCGCGGTTACGAAACGGCGCAAAAACTCAGCCGAATTTTTCTGGAACATCGCCAAACACACCTTTGAAGTTGTCAAACGAAGGCGTTTGTTGTTGATTGTGAGCAAACGCGGCACCCATCTTGCGGAAAGCTTTTTCATGTCCAAATATTTATGTAAAGTCGAAATCAATGAGCCATGTGATAAGCCTGTGGCCTCTTTAAGCTCGCGTTCTTTCACTCGCCGATCATCCATTATCAAACCATGGATTTTGTTCCATGGATGAATGTTCGGCGTCACTTGTGCTTGAACGACCGCACCGAAATTGACTAAACCAGTAGTGAATGGTTCCAGTAGATGGTGAAGAGTCCCCATAATATTTGTCAAGCTTTTGTTTGGTTTGAGTGATAGTTTTTTCTCGCAAAAAATAGTGTTTAATGAGCACTCGAAATTCACTTTTTTCCATTTTAACGAAAATGCTAGTAGGCGTCTATATAAAATGGCTGCCACAACAAAACTATTTGACAGATCTGTCTGAAAATTTGGGTGCGTTCTTTTGAAAGATGATTCTTGACAAAAAAAAAAAAAATTTAAGGTGACGACACAATTTGTGTTAATTTTCAGGGACTTATTGACCCACCCGTAATGCTGTTGAAACTATTTAAATTTGGGTACAACCATAAAATACCACAAATCACCCTTAAAAATGCACTGCTTAAAATACAGCATACGAGTAATTATATATCAGGACGTGTCAAGTCTCTAGACAGATTTAGTCGTAGCTGAATCGAAAATGCTCTAATAGAATGGTTTTGTTTAAATTATCAAAGATCAACGCCGTCATCGTTATCATCACGGGACACTGTCCTTTGGGTCTACACACTAAAATACTAAGTTTCGCTGGCTTGTTTAATATGTTTAAAGACTTTGATTAGTACTCACTATTTTCAAGGACCTCCTAAATAAGTATTATATGTTCTTTGACATCAAATGTTCATCCAACTTGTTTTACAAATTTATTTATAGACTGACACATTGCCATGGAGAGGATGCAAAGCTATTTTTATGGAACAAATTGCTCTCCTTTTTTTTTACTGGTATCACTTGACAGTTTTGGGTCATGTTGTGAAATAAATCTCCTGTTAACGGTATTGGAAATAGTTACCCGTAATTAGTTTCGATTTGGAGAGAATTATTTTGTCTTCCATTTCGGAGTTACGTTACAGTTGACAGTCAGTAAAACTTCTGTTCCATTCTGAATATTTTATAAAGGACAGATGTCAATCAATGTGACAGAATACACCCCTTGACAATTTGTAAGATAATAAAAAGAGAGTTAATTACGATAATTATATTTGCGAATAGCTGGGATGGGTTCCATTCTCATGCGATCTAAAGCCAACACTGGATAGGATTAGTATCCCATTAAAGGTCAATGTTATATGCTGTTGCTAATTAATTTATTATCAAGTTGATTGTAACTTGTGCGATCTTGGCATTTGATTGACATGCTTGTATGTATGGTGATGGGTATGACATCGTGTCGTCAGGATAATTCAAGTTTTGAAGTTTGAATGATTAACACATCAAAAATTCCATTGTGACAATTTCCCTAGGGAGATTTTCCATAACCCAACAAAAAGAAAATATTAACGCAGCTACATGAAGTTTGTTCCAATTACGCTTGATACATAAAGGGTGTCCCAAAATTCATGCAAGAAGTAATTTTGATAGAAATCAGAGGTTTTTAATTAAAAATTGTAAATGTTTTATTGATTCATAAAGTATACGAGTACAGTATTGGTCTAAGAGCCCGCTGCAGTTTTTTGATGTGAGATATAACCAAAAGATTTGCACATGAGTATAAAGCTTTGAAATATGTAAAATCACATATGACCTTCCGTCAGAATTTTGTTGATGCTCAAGTTGGTAATGTTATGTTCAAAATAGGGTTTCTTTTTCAAATCGTTAATATAACCACTTGGATTTAGTATCAAACAAAAGAACAGAACGGTTTGAATACAAATGTGTAGGTTCCAGACGATTCACATGGTGTTATCTCTTTGCCAGACGCACTATGGTTATACCAAATAATTGGTATAACAACATACTCATTACAATAAAACATCCTGATCGCGAATATATAGGTTGCAGACGATTCGTATGGTGCTATCTCTTTGCCAGACACACCAACACCTTTTCTGTAAGTAAAAATTTTGTCATATATGCCAATGCATGTGGGATGTATAATAAAAGGTGACAGTTTGTAGTTTAATTCACTTTTAATTATAAATTAGCTCAGTAAAGTACAATCATTAGTTATGTAGTTCAAAGTAGATTAGTTAAGTTTTATAGGTGGAAAGTGACAATCTTAGCTTTGTGGCCGTCTTCCTGATTCACTATCGAATAATTGCGCCTTTTTGTTCCTCTTCATCTTCTTCGTTCTTTTGACGTTTCACAGTGCAGCTGCATATTGCCACAGGGTGACCCCACATACATGTAGGTACGCTATAAATTCTCGACAACGATATACGACTATTGAAGTACCACACGACATATATTATACCACAAAACATGCTTTGCCAAATTTCTTCAAAGTGCCAATAATTTAGAAAGAAATGTTAGTAAAGCTAAACCGAAATACAAAGTTGCACACAAGCGCTAGCTTCCAACTGTTTGCGCATTTGTTGACGAGCATTTATTAGAACTAAAAGAAATGCATCCATTTAACGACATCGCTGATTTATTCCAGGAAAAATTATGTGAAATAGAGCAAACAATTACCTACTTATTCAAAAGTTTGGTTGAAAAGGAAACTGAAAATTATATACTCGTACGAATTGTTTTGAAAAACATTGGAAAGTAATTGTTGATTTTGGATGCAACTATAAATGGCTCCCAGGAGAGGTTGCTAAGCGATAGGCTGAAAGCATTTAAGTCAAAATCAGCGATTAGGTACTACTTATTTCAGATTGTGTTATTTACGAAGAATGGTCCGATGATGCCTCAGCCCAAAATCTGCACTAAACAGTGACACGTTGTAGATGCATTTGTTTCTCAACAATCATTAGTGGATTTTTTAAACCCTAAATTCGACAATTTTGACGATTAACAAAGCCATCAAGATGAAAATGAGCTGAAGACGATTTTGTTTGAAAAATCAGCATCCACTAGTTTTTGTTCCATAACCCATTCAACGAACTCTCTTCTCTGTGCGTTGGCAGTAGGCTTCAGTTCTTGAGTTAAAGATGCAAATCTTTCGTGAGAATACGCTATAGAGAACTTCTCGCAGTATTCAATTCTTCACCACAGTGTGAATTGATGTTCATGGACTCTCAACAACACTCTCACGAACTGCTTCAAGGTTTTGTGTTGAACGACTTGTTGAAAAACGGCCAGAATGTCTAAGATCACTAATTGACCCAGCCTCCCTGAATTTTTGAATTAATCTCTTTACAGTTGGTGAAGTTAAATCACTATTCCGACCATATTTTGTACGAAAATTGCACACTGTAGCTGCCGAACCTTAATTATTTTTAAAATATTGTTCAACAATGAAAACGCGTTGTTCTTTCGTGTAGCACTCCATTTTTAATAAACCTGAACTGTCAGCTGTCACGCTGTCTTTTTTTTCGTTGGCAACACTTTACCGCATAAATGGCGCAAAGTTCAAATCGTATATTATGCCCGAGTTAGATAACGATTTCTACACTGAATGAAGAAATATTTCTTGTTATTAATGCAAGTCGGGCGCACGCGTGGCTAGTGCGCCGTGCCAATATTTTAAGTGTTTGTTTGTCCTCACACGGTTCGCTCGATAGCCACTAAAGACATTTTGATGAAATTTAATTCGTATGTATATTCGTACATAGGTCATTTCGTCTAAGAACTGTCAAATTAAGATCAAGTGTGAGTTATATGTGAGGGCGGGGGTTAGCCGCCTTACTCAAGAACTCTTAACTGGTGTCTGATTAAGTTTGTTATGTTTGGTTAGATACAAGTTTAGTTGGTTAGTTAGCAGTTGCTCTTGAAATTGGTAGAAATATAATAGAGTGTGAGTAAGATGTAAGAAAGGGTTTAAAACAAACAGGTTTCTGGAAAATTTTGGTTTTGAATTAAAGATGCGAATTTGGGGATCTGCATTGCGATTGATTGGGCAACTACTGACGGCTCAAAACATGACTTGGTCATTAGCGCAACATTCAAATTCGTGATGACTAGCCTCCTAGTGGTGGTCCACGGGCAATTTTGCGTATAAACACTTATATTAAAGGCTGAAATTACAAGTGTAGGTTGTCTAGGGCCTTAATTCTAGACTAGGTAACGTGGGCCAATAACCTGCGCTACCGAAAATTGCGAAACACGTGGGTTGGTCAATAAGTCCCTGAAAATTAACACAAATTGCGTCGTCACCTTAAATTTAATTTTTTTTTTTGTCTAGAATCATCTTTCAAAAGAACGCACCCAAAATTTCAGACAGATCTGTCAAATAGTTTTGTTGTGGCAGCCATTTAATATGCCTACTAGCATTTTCGTTAAAATGGAATAAAGGGAATTTCGAGTGCTCATTAAACACTATTTTTTGCGAGAAAAAACTATCACGCAAACCAAACAAAAGCTTGACAAATATTATGGGGACTCTTTACCATCGATTGGAACCATTCACCACTGGTTTACTCAATTTCGGTGCGGTTGTTCAAGCACAAGTGACGCCGAATATTCTGATCGCCCAATTGAGGTCACCACCAGAAATGGTCGACAAAATCCATGGTTTGATAATGGAGGATCGGCGAGTGAAAGTGCGCGAGCTTGACGAGGCCACAGGCTCAATGATTTGGATTGGAGAGTGTTCCTTATTTCATTTTTCAGGGACTTATTGACCCACCCTCGTACATGTTTACGGTTTACCCGGACAAAGATAGGATTCTATAATTTTAAGACGTTCCTCGACTCGGGAAATGAAAGACCGCACAATGTCAGATTTTTCCAACTAGAAAAAGAATTCATACGATATAGACTGTATATTTTGGGGGCAAGTGAGACAAGATGGTTAGAAGGGGGTGAGTGCCAGTCCCCGACGCGTAACACTGTGCTACTCTAATCCCGAAAATCATCCGGAAGTCCACGGGAATATGGACTTGGACTGCTGCTAACGCCAGCAGCATTCAAGTACCAATTTCCTGGTAAACTTATGGTGATAGGATTAAAACGCCCAGATTTCGGACTAGAGTATGGCGCGTCACCATTATACAATATTATGCCCCAACGGATGGCTCACCTGAGGACGTGAAGAAGAGCTTCTATAATCAACTAAGCGCTGTCTTCAACACCACATCAAATGGAGACATTTTCATAGTGATTGAGGTTTTGAATGCTAATGTTGGCAACGACAACGAAGGGCAAGGCTGGGCAACCGCAATGACAACGGTGAAAGGTTTGTGGATTTCTGCAATACCAATCGCCTTGTGATAGGAAGCACCACGTTTAAGCACAAGTCCTGCCTCAAAGTCAGGTGAGTTTCCAACGACAGCAAGCAACCTCCAATCAAATTGATCATTTTGACATCAGCTGCCGTTTTAGGAATTGTCCGAAACAGGTTAGGAGCAGATGTGGCGATAGTACGAGATCACCGATATCATAAGAATGATATCTACTCTCCAACTGCGCACTGCTGTAGTTCAAATATCTCACAACAACACTAGAATGCCCAGGTTCAACATTAATAGGCTAAAGTGATCCCTCTGTGTGCCAACAATTAAGGGACCACCTTTTGCAAGTTGTCAACAGCTCACGGCCCGCAACCATCCAACCATTCTGTGAAAAATGTTTTTACATCTGGTACTGAAAGAATTGTCAGTCGATCGTAAGGAAGATGTAGGACATGGCTTTCCGAGGATATCTGGAGACGGATCAAAGAAAGAAATGAGCTGTAAGCTGGCATTGCAGCATGAGCGAGCTAGAGTCTCTACTTCGCTTGGAGATAAGAGAAGTTCAGCGTAGCGTGCGACGTGACGTACACAACTACATCAACGCGCTGTCTACAGAAGCAGATGCGACAGTGGGACCTTCTACTGAATCACCAAAGAGCTGATAGAAGGTCGCAGCTCCAATGTTGACTCAGTGAAAAGCCTAGACTTCTTCACTCATTTCGGATGAAGACTAGCACAAGAGATGTGAGGAGCATTTTGAACCGTGTATTCGCTGGCGATATACTCCCAAATCAGACTGAGGTGGCCGAGGTAAGAAGTCTGCGAATGCACACCACGACCCCCAGTAAGGATGATATCACTACTGGGATCAAAACATTGGAAAGCAACAAGGTGGTAGGAATTGACGGTATACCCGCGGAGTTACGGCTGAGCTACTGCTCCCATTTATAAAGAGAGCTTGGGAAGCTGAAGAAGGAAACGATCGTCAAGATTCCTAAGAAAGGAAATTTAAAGCAGTGCACGCAGGGGTTGCCTTCTGTAGCTAAGATAATAGACACACTCGATGCCGAACAAGCAGTTTTTCGATCTGAATCCTCCTCCTGTGTCGACCACATCAACAACCTGCGGATCATCATCGACCACTGTATTGAATATAGATTGCCACTTCACCTGCTGTTCGGACTTTATTTGAAGTGCAATACGCAGAAGTACTCCCGATAAACTAATTGCTATTGCCGAAGCTACATACGATGGGTCAAAATGTCACGTTCTGCACAGAGGAAGGTTGTCTGAGGAATTCGAGATCCAAAGTGTGGTATGATAAGGTTGCATTCTTTCACCAATACTATTCCTATTGATGATTAGCGATATGCTTCATCGACGAGAATTGCAGCAATTCGATGCACTCTTACTATGGACTTCCACCAAATGACAGCAGAAGTGGAGGGGGAGGCATGAGTCATCTGACTTTAAATTAATAAGGTCAAAACTAAAATTATTTGCCTTTTAACAAACTCTTCAGCTCAAATATGCATTGCTGGACAACCGGTAGAGAGAGTAGATGATTTCCAATGTCTTGGGAGTATTGTTTCGACCGATGGTGGAACCACACTGAATATAGCCAACAGGGTCGCCAAACTAGAGTCCGCCTTCTGGATGTTGTTCAAAATATGACGAAGCAATGTAATCAGTTTGAAGATCAAGCTAAGAATGTCCCGCTCATACGTTGTATCCGTGATGTTATATGGATACAGCACGTGGAGAGTGACCATTACTATTACGAGAAAGCTGCAAAAGTTTGTTAACTGGCACCTGCGCAACAACTTAAGGATTTTCTGGCGCAACCGTATCTTCAACGAACAAACGAACACCGCTGCCAAAGAACGGGCCGGAAGTAACACTGGATTGGTCACAAGTTCCGGAAAGGTGACAGTTTTATAGCTAACCATGCTATAGAATAGAACCCTTTAACCTAGCGGTCCAAGGAGAACATGGCACACAATAGTCCAAAAATAGGCACGGTAATTGCATAACCTCAATATTTGCATAGTGAATCACTACATAATGAAGAATCGCTTCATATGAACCAAATGAAACGAGTAGCTAATATTCTCTCGTACTCGTACGACTTTAATAACCCTTCATGTTCCGTCGAAATATCGAATTACTTCTAATTGCTGAAAAAGTTGCCAACATCAGGACAAAAATCGATACAACGATTTCTGTTAAAGGAATCAGCACCACCTATTGTCCCTTAATTAACTAAACAAACGCACATGCTCGAAGATAATGTGCTGTAGGAACCCAGAACTTGGCAATCTTCAGACCACTACAACACCCAACCTAAGAGTATAATCAAACTCATAATCCAATGGTTAAAGCAACAACGAATTAACACCACCATCACCACTTCTAAGGCATCTACTCTACGAATTCCACATCCTTCCGCCTTCAACCCACAAGCTTCCTCAACACTCTTCATAATTTCGTTGGCCAGCAAAGACGAGCATATTCCTTGTCGCTGTAGGCCAAGGAGACACAGCCAAGTGAATACACGGCACAAATTAAATTTCTCAAAAGATTCAAATGGGAGAGTGACTGTGTATTGGTAGTGCAGGCTGAGTTTATGTTAATAACTATCTCATTACTATGTGCAACCGTTTCACGGGAATGTACGTTCTGTCATCGTCGTTGCTTGTTACATCAGTAGTTGCCTTCGAGCCTGCAGAGGAGAAATGTGCACATGAGCCAAAAAACATTGGTGGTTAAAGCATCCTTCTCCTGGAGAAGAAGGGTGGAAAAGATACAAATCGCACTTTACAATTTAAATTGAGAAGTACAAGAGATGTGGAGACGATGGGATCTTGTCTCTGTTTTCTTGATTTGTGGGCAGTGGTAAACTAAACCGAATGTACAATTGCATTTGTCGTTGTGATAACAGGATTGAAGGGAATTCGCATCCGATGCGATACATAGTTCAGAACAACAATTGAAAACATCACAAATTACGCATCATTTAGTGTGTCTTATGGGAAAATGTGAATGTGAATGTGTAATATCTGGCAACATTTTGTCATTTAAGGAGTATGTATTCCATGCATCCAAATTCAAACCATGCATAGAGGTGGTGTAAGTTGAGGAACACAATGAGCGCGTTCCAAGCACTCTGCTAGAATATAGCAAACGACTTTTTGTACCAGGATGACAGGCCCTGCAAAACTTTTCGCTACTAGCGCTACAGCAGAAATGTGGACGGAATTATAGCGAGAAATAAATTGCTAAAAAAAAAAACACCTCCTGCCAAAACAAAAGCCTTGAGCACTTCTAACACCCGCACTCAACTCAACATTGCGGGACAAGTAGTCGAGAAAGTAGACAACTTTCTATATTTAGGAAGTGTGGTCTCGGCTGACCGCGATGGCATCGAATTGGATGTGTGTAGCAGAATCGGGAAGGTAAAGGCTGCGTTCGGAATGCTATCGAAAGTCTGGAAAAACAGATGTCTAAGAATCATCTTGAGGATCTTTTGGCCCAATCGTATCTCCAACGAACAACTTCATCTGAGAACAGGCCAAGAACCTTACTCTGCGAAGAAGAAAGTGGCAGTAGATTGGACACACTCTATGGCGAGACAAAAGCCCCACTGCTAGATACGCCATGCAGTGGAATCCGCTTACTCAAACAGGCAGAGCTGAATAAGGGTCAGTGACGAATAAGGGTCAGTGACAGAGTTGGCCCTGTGTTTCGATCAAATTGCTTTGTTGTTTTATTCCTGGGTTAAGAAGCAATTTGTTTTCCGTTGCTGCCCATTTATTCAAACACAAGCCGGCGGTAATGGCACTTAGTGAAACCCAGCTCCCCAATGACACTGATCCCTGTGAATTTGCCATAGCGGGTTATACATTGGTGCCATTATTTGTGTTACATAGAGGTATCACGCTCTATATTAAAAACGAAGTGAGCTTTCAGCTACAGCCCCAATTCTGAAGCTCAGACGACCCCTTCTTCCAATTCTTCTGGGTCAAATTTACAATAGGGAAGAACACAATTCACTTCTGCCTCCTGCATAGAAGCCCCAGCTCAGAAAAAGAACGGACATATGACCACCTCGACAAAATTTCTGAGTCTATAACTAGTATTTTTCCCCGTAACCCCTTAACGGAAATTGTTGTTGCGGGGGATTTCAATGTCCACAATACTAGTTGGCTTAACCACTCTGGACCGACAACACCTGAAGATCGTTACACAGAGATCTTCTCTGAGCTTAACAACCTCACCCATTCCTGACGTTGACAGTCAAGAAAAAAACACGCTCGACCTGTTTTTAACTTCCCTTCCGGATAAATATTCCATCACAGTTTTTGCGCCACTTTGTAGGTCGGATCATTGTCTGGTGTTAGCAAAATTCTCGTACAAACTAGAAAAAAGTACCCCAGAGGAACAATATGGCAATACGAGGAATGCGGATTGAAGCGGTCTAAATTTGTTCTTGAAATTTTTCAATTCGTCTCTATGCTTCCTCGATAGAGACGTGAATGCCGCAGCTGACATGATGACAGACCAAATATTACTTGGAATGCGCTCTTTTATTCCAAGTAAATCAGTTAGCCTTAAACCAAAAGAAGAACAACGGTTTAATCCGACTTGTGAAGTTGATGTCCGGAAGAAGGAAGAGGCTTTTAAGCTATGGCGGCAAACGCCATCTGAGGAAAACCGTAGCCTCTTTAAACAGGCTCGAAATGACTGCAGCGTCATTCTAAGGTATGCGAAATTCCAACGAGACCAAAAAGTGAGGCAAAAATCTTTTCCGTCTTTCGTTAAAAGAATAAAAGGCTCTGCCTCGTCGACCATCCCAGCGCTTGTCTTCAACGACAAACAAATCACGGACTCGAAAGAAAAAGCCAATCTGCTAGCTGCAATATTCGCAGCAAATTCCACTTTACCCGACAGCTCTCTTTCTCTCCACCTATGCTGAACCCGGTTCAATATTCTTTGGGACAGATATTTTTTCGAACCCTTTCTGTAGCTCGAGTTCTTAAAGATCTCAATTGTAACAAATCATCAGGTCCAGATGGGATACCTCTACGAAAGCTCTTCCACTTATCGTACTCTACAGTCGTCTTTCCTGATACGTGCAAACTTGCGCACGTCCAGCCAATTCCCAAAAAGGGCGATAAAACCTCTCCTTCTAACTACCGACCCATAGCATTAACGTCAGTGCTCTCCAAGGTTATGGAGAGCATTGTCAATTTCCAACTTATGAGATATCTCGAAACATAATGACCGGCAGTTTGATTTCCGGTAACAGCGTTCCACAGGGGACCTAATGGTATACGAGTACCTGACCGAAAAATGGAACCAATGCATTCATCAACATGGTGAATGTAAAATAGTTGCTCTGGATATATCTAAAGCCTTTGATAGAGTGTGGTATGGGACTTTCGCGCTCTATCAATACAGGTTGTATTAGATGGATGTATTTCTACCCCCTTCTCAACTAATGCTGGTGTACCCCAGGGTTCAGTACTCTCTCCGACCCTGTTTCTAATATTTATCAACGACCTTCTCTCTCTTACTCGCAATCCAATCCATTTTTTCGTGGATGACAGCACCCTTGACTTCACTTATTCTTTATCGACTCTACGACTAAGGCCCCAAGTTGTCGATATAATATTCGTAGATTAAGAAGAACTAAACCTTACGAGCTTATAATCTGACAATTATAAGAACCCGTATTTAAACTATAATACCTTCTCAAATTCAACTTAACGTTAAAACTAAAATCATTTGTCGATCTTTCTTTAATTGGTAATGAGGAGGTGTTTTTGTACGGTTAGAGTCCCATACTACTCTGAGTTTTTAACCCCAAAGGGTCTTTCGAAATTTTCACCTTCAATAAAAAAAAATAAAAATTTCACTACATTTGCATTCAAGTGATTGAATTTTCTTTAAGACACTGAACATTTATTTTGACCTTCAGTGCTGGAATTTTGTTGGCATAGTTCCAGAAACTTGAATGGAGATAAATCTTCAAAGAGATCTATTGTCTTTTGTACTCGCACAGAAGCCACAAAGGGTTTAAATTGTAATCAAATTAATTGGCGCAGTGTCTACTACGAGTATACACTATCCTCAAATCAATGGAGAGAATATGCGATAACTACATCAGAACACAGATTACAAATCCGCAGATGCGTCCTAATCAACACGCATACCTCAAAGGAAAATCAGTTGAGACGACACTACACCAGGTTGTATCCACAATAGAAGATGCTTTTGAAACCAAGGAATCAGTCGCAGTCGTTTTTCTAGATACCGAAAGGGCATTTAACAATGTGAAAACTCAAAAAATTATGGAGGCACTCTCGATATACTGTAAAAACCAAATAATAAACAATTGGCTAGAACACATGCTTACAAATCGCATTATCACAGCTTCACTGGGAGACGAAACAAGAAGGGGAACAGTCCGTACGGGAACACCACAGGGGGGGATAATATCTCCTTTTCTGTGGATACTTATAATGGACAACCTTTTAAAAGCACTGGATGGAACCTGTGCGAAATGTGTAGGGTACGCAGATGACCTAGCCGTTCTGATAAGAGGTAAGCACCTGAACATCATAGGAGAACTTATGCAAAACACCCTACGAATCATAAAACAATGGGCGGAGGAGAGTGGATTAGAAATAAATCCAAATAAAATGGAACTGGTTCTCTTTACAAAGAAAACCAAAACTAGTGACTTTTACATTCCAAAACTTGGAGGAGCATCACTGCAATTCCGTGACAGCGTAAAGTATCTGGGCATTATATTGGACAGGAATCTGACCTGGAGAATGAACCTGGAAGAAAGAGTCACCAAAGCAAAGAGAGCATATTGGATATGCAGGAGGGCCATCGGGAAGTCATGGAGCTTGAAACCGAAACAGGTCCACTGGATATACGAATGCGTAATAAAACCCATCATCTTCTCCGTGTAGTTGTATGGTGGCCAGTGATGAGCAAAAAGTATGCAAGAGACTTGCTAACTAAGGTGCAACGTTTGGTCTGCCTGGGTATTATAGGAGCACAATCCTCAACACCAACCGCGGCCATGGAAGCGATCCTAAACATTCTACCAGTGCACCTCGAAGCCGGCCATTTCAACAAAGGTGCAAACACGCCACATAAATAAATCACCGAAATGATAAGAGAAATGTCCCAGTGATGCAAGAGAATATTGGACGTATGAAAGAACGACAAGAAACTCCAATGGGATATCGGTATACACAGACGGCTCTAACATATCAGGGGAATCAGGGGCTGGCATCTTTAGTTCTAACCCACCGATTGAACTTGCTATTCACCTAGAACCATTTGTATCGGTGTTCCAAGCAGAAGTCTATGCAATTATGAAGGCAACTGAAACCAGCGAAGGGAGGCAAATCGACATCTGCTCGGACGGGAAAGCAGCAATTAGCGCAATTACAAACCCCGTGCCGAAATCACGACTAGTAAGGGAGTGCAAAACTAAATTGAACTTACTTGCCAGACGCAATAGAGTTCGTCTTACATGGGTACCGGGGCATGAAGGTGTACCGGGTAACGAAAAGGCAGACGAACTAGCAAGGAAAGGAGCGGACAGCACAGAACTGAACCCGGATAATACAATAGGGATCCCTCTGACAACTATTAAAACCACAATCAATGAAAAGATACGAAAGCAGTTCAATAACTACTGGACGAATCTAGACACGTGTAAAGCGGCTAAATCTGTAGTAACAAAACCGAGTAACAACACAGCAAAAAGAGCTCTTAACTCAAGCAGAACACAATTGAGATGGATGGTGGGACTTTTAACAGTGCACATCAATCTCAACAAACTGATACAACAATCTCTGCCAACTGTGAGGAGGAGGAGGAAGATATAGAACACTTCCTCTGTCACTGCCCCGCTACAGCGAGGGTAAGGCTGAAAATTCTGGGATCTCCAAGGATTCCGAATATTACACACCTCAATAAGAAAGGAATCGGGGATATACTGGAGTTCGCCAGACGAACACTACGATTCCCCGATCACTATACGATATAGTTTCCCGTTGATACTACCCATGATCCCAATACCTAAATCCTCTCAACACATAATTCCCAAAGCACAGCACTATTCCCTACAGTTACATAGATGAGGGGAACACAACGGGCCCAATGGAGGCCTAAGTGAAGAGCATAAGCTCACCCTCTTAAACCAACCAACCAACCAAACATACCCTATCCTAGATGCAATGTATTTTCCATAATGTGTCTTACCAAATTACTCTGTGGGAAATGTTTCATGCAAATATTAAGCTATAGGTTGTTTTTGCACAAAGTAGAGGATTATGTTCGTTGCCAGTCAACACACAATATTTTATACTTCAACCCTTCCGCTGATGACGTTATCACGGATGTAAGAGGCTTAGTTTGATGAACGTTTTATTTTGTTGATAGTTTCGCGAAATTTTTAGGATTATAGCTCACCATTTTGTTTGCAAGTCTTTTATGGATATTAACGGCGGGTGAAAGGTATTAAAAGCAACAGAATTGACAAAAGGGATAATTGGAAGTTTTATGTTCCTTCATACAATTTTAAAATGTTCCATGAAGTTTTGACTTGCTGTTTATCACTGTGTGTAAACCTTTGCAGACACTTATTTAGCTTATTGTACAGACTTAATAGATTTGTTTAGAAACAGTCAACTGAAGATAGTACTCACCATACAATTAGATTAAGAAAAAGGACTTGCTTTTGCGTCACAGGAATTCGAAATTCGTACTTAAGTATAAAGATATGAAAAATAATTTGTTCGCAATTTGCATCCCACAATGATTGAATTGTTTCCATTTCCAACTGGTGCTGGAACTTTAGCATTTATCATTTATAATTATCGCAAAGAAAAAATCAGAACCTAAAGACGATGAAGAATAACATTAGATCGCAGGAAACATTTCCTTTAGTATGTAATATAGAAAAGTAGAATAATAAATTAACACATGTAACCTCTCGGTTGGGCATTCTACTACTTTTGGGAGATCGAGACAAGTTATCTGACAGCCCAAGATTCAGCCAATGAGATCGCTCGTTCTATCGTCCAATGAGATTGAATGATCTATCGAGGTCCTCGAGGTTTTAGAAAAAACAAAGCGGAGAATCTGGAGAGAACCACCAAAGTGGGAAGTTGTACTATATATTTTGATTAAAAAGAATAAATATCTCTTGATTAAAAGTGATCATTATTGTACAGGGTGGCGAAAATTGTTGGTTTAAATTCGTTATAACTTTTTTATTCCATAGTAAATTGTATATACTCGTACGAGTATTGTACAGTACAGTACACAAATGAGGAATTTTATTGACCTAAACTTTTCGGCACATTTCTGGCTGTATTGCGGCCATAACTTTACGGATATTGGTTTTTAAGTATTCCTTAGTTCATAAACGACCAGAGTTACCAGCAATACTGAAAGTGACGGTCGAACCAAACCTCCAGAAATCTGAATTCCGCAAGCTTGGTGAACAAATTAGGGGTCTAGTATAAATGTTCGGCGAAACTAAGATGGTTGCGCTTGATATTTCAAAGGCATTTGACAGAGTTTGGGATCAGGCTCTTTTGTCGAAAATGCATGCATATGGCGTCAATGAGTCTCTTCTTCAATGGATTAGAAATTACCTTTCGGGTCTGTAATTCACCAAATAAATGCTGGTGTTCCCCTAAGGCTCTGTTTTGTCCCCGATTCTCTTTCTTATTTTTATAAATGATCTCTTGTCTGCAACTTCTAATTCAATCCATTCTTTCGCTGATGACAGTGCCCTCAGTTTTTCATATTCGTTCCCTAACTTACGTCCTTGCTCTCCTCCCGTAGAAGGGAAACGGTAACGTATGTTAATGCATTCATCCGCCCAAAGCTGGAATATAACGCCCATATCTGGTCTGGTGCACCCAAGATCGTACTGCACATACTGAACAGGGTAGAGAATCGCACGCCAAAACTTATAGGTGATAGAGATATTGTGAACTCCATACATTCACTTGAACACCGTCGAAATGTCTCGTGTCTTTCCCAGTTGCATTTTTCCCCTTCAAAATTTCACGCGCAATACGAGGCATGCTTCGAATGCACATCAGTTCACCCTTAAGCCCAACTTCGGTGGTTTTGTCAAATATAGGGATTCGTTTATAAGACGAACGACACGAATGTGAAATGATCTACCAAGCTCTGTATTTCCCCATCACTACAACCTTCAAACATTTAAAGCCAACGTGAACAGGCTTCTCCTCTGTTCATCTTCCCCTTTTCCTTAAAAGCCCGTGCCCTGCATCAGTATAAAGGTATTCATATACCTCTTGGCGCGAAAAACGTCATTCGATTTACCAAGCGTCGGATCTCTTAACGAGCTCTCGGCGAATCAACTGCACGACGAGAAAATTAAGGGGGTCATTAGTCAGAACAACTCCTCGCAAACTTCGCAATGGCTAAAGCCAATATTAGAGCCCAAGAGAAGGCAGGTTGCACACAGCGATCCTCCGGTGCCAAAGAAGAAACAGCAACATCCATCAAATGGAGTTACCCCCGCAGATAAAGCGGAAGCAGAAACATCAATCAAATGATATTGCAGACAGCGACCCCCGAAAGCAAAGTGGAAGGATGCTACAGACAGGAGAAGACAAACGGGAAAATGCCACCCGGAAGGTCTCCGAAAAGAAACCAGAAGAGGCCAAGAAATAGCAATATTGATGACTCCCATGGTCATTAAATCAAAACTTGTGTGGGCATGCCTATAAAAACTTAATGAATTGGGTAGCAGTAACAAAGTAACCCTCTATTTGATTCCTGGCCACGCTGGAAGGAGCAGACTCCTTTGCAAGACAAGGAGTAGCAGAATCATTTATTGGACCTGAACCATACGCAAAGAATTCAGTAAAATGGAGAAAGAAAACAGGACGACAACCTGGATCAATACTCCCGGTCTGAGGCAAGATAAGAAACTTCTGGGACACCACAACTGGAATAGATTCGAAGCGTGCATCTGCCTTAACAAGAATAACCTACGTATCTTAAAAGGCTTTCTAACGGGGCACTGTAAACTCGGAGAGCATCTAATGAAACTAGGTATAACAAATGAAGGTCTTTACAGATTCTGCAATAAGTCCAGTGAGACTCCAGAACATCTTCTGGAGGCTTGTGGTGCACTGACCTACAAAAGATTGAAATGCTTGGACAAGTACCAACTATCAGATGAGGATATTCCAACCAAAGACCCACTTCTCATTCTCAGATTCCTAAGAGAAACCGGATTAGAGAGGGTGCTCTAGGGCGAACTATCCTTGCCAAGATAAGAAAATAGTGTTTGACCCTCGATAATAATTCTGAAGGAATAGTCTAAGAAAACTTTAATAAGGGAATAAACCTCTCCTAGGTATTAGCAGGGAACACTATAGAGCATTAAGTCGCAGTGGAAGATAACTCTACACAAATAATAATAATAACTTATGCAGTTTTTTTCTATATCAGTTTTGGTTATAAGAGGTACGAGTATCATTAAGTCTATTCTACTTGCTAAGTTCAGCTTGAAGGCTTACCAATCTGTTCTTTTGTTTGTTAAGCTTTTAATTGGTGCTAAAAATTATTTGTTATCATGTCCCGATAAAGTTTACTAAGCCTAATCACGCCCTCGGTCCAAAATTCCCTCCAAACAGTGACTTTTTGTGGATGCATTGGTTGTTCATCTATGGCCAGTAGATATTCATGACCCCAAATGTAACAATTTTGTTACATTTGCCCCAGCGATGGCTATCCACCTTGTCATGGTGCTGGGGCTGAAGGATGGGTTGGCGAATGCTGTTTATTCATCGACTCCTGGAGGTCCGAAAACTAAGAGATAGCCTCCCTATTCAAACAGTTGTGTGAGCAAGTATAAAACCGTGCCGAAGATGGAAGGTTGGGGGGATAAAATACCAACCGATAACGAGCTCCCACGGAAGCCCTGGCGAGGTCTTTGATCTGAAAATGCCTTACCCCTGCATGGCGGCTCTGACGGGGCGTACCTATATTCCGACCTTACTCGTGGGAACAAAATGAACAAAAAAGAAAAAGAAAAATAAAAGACAAAACAAACAGCAGTTCGGACGATGTCACGTTATCCGTGGGCGTACCAGAATTGACTGAGCGGCAGCCACCATCGGCAGCCAACCTGGATGAGAAGATCTAGATAGAAATGGAGGAGCGGCTATTAGTAGATCCATCCGAGAGCACCCGGAAGTCCGAGATGAAGAAGAAAGTCTCTCCAGGTCAGATGAGAAGGCGATTGTTCCGTAGAGCGACGCATATCAAATCGATCCTGGAGGTAAAGGACCCATCTTCCCTCTCCGAGAAAGAACAAAACTCCCTGGCCTGGGCTATTGATATAATAGAAATGGACGCTCTGACGAGGCCTGCGCCTAAACAGACTGTAAGGTAGATGCCCCTAAGGCAGACATCAGAAGGAAGGGAGCAGCTCACACAAAAACTGCCAGCAAGACCGCTGCCGCTAAGGCAGGTCCTACTGGCCAGCCAGAAATGTCGAGGGCCGCTGCACAAAAAGGTTGAGATCCTCGGAGGACACTAAAAATCCCCCAAAAGGTCGAAGGCTGGTACGGTGATGCTTTTCAGGCGATTCGTAGTTCACTACAACTAGCTGTAGTGGACTTCGGAAAACCTAGTGGCCAGTACTCCCAAGAACGCGGTCAAATGATTGAGAAGGCCTTAGCTGGAGCAGTCTTTGACGGTATTCGAAAGAATACTGGTGCAACTGCACCCACATTCGGGAGAGCGAAGTGGTATCGTGGAGTCATTCTGATAGACTGTAAAGACCAGTTATCGCTTGAATTCGCGAAAGCAACGGTTCGCGGTCTTAAACTATGGGAAGGGGCTGCACTGCGAGCGGTACCTCCCGATGAAATCCCAACCATACCCAAGGGAAGGCTCTATGTTCCTGACTGGGGTGTGGACAAAACAGAGATCCTCAGCTTTCTAAAAGCCCAGAACCCTTCTACTGATATGAAGAGCTGAGAAGTCGTTGTGGAGCAAGAATCGAAGAATGGGACCAAGGGATTCATCATCCTCATGCCTCACTTCTGGAAGATAAACAGTTGAAGCTGTTCTATGGAGCGGGAGAAGTAACTCTGAAACTCCTAAAGCGGACTCAACGGGCAGAGAACGATGGGGCGACTGACGCTATGGAAGTTGAAATTGCGACAACCAATGAAGGTAGTGCAAATCAACCTCCATCATAGTACAGTCGCCTCCGACAACTTGAGGCTTTTCCTAATGAAGGAGCAGCTGGATCTGGTCCTAATCCAGGAACCGTGGATTCTTAACAATCGCGTGATGGGATTAGGGTCAAAAGACTATAATATATATGTGCTGGGTTCCAGGGCAAATGGATATCGAAGGAAATGAAAGGGCTGACGAGCTTGCTAGGAAAGGATCGGCGCTGCACTTATCGCGGGCCCTCCTTTTGGTAGTAACCCCAATCAGTTCCCTACGAAAGAAAATAGAAGACGAAACCACCGATCGAGCAAACAGACGATGGATTCATCTGGAAACATGCGCAACGGCCAGGGGGCTATGGCCGGCCTTTAGCAAGAAGAGATCACCTTCTCTGGTGAAACTTAGTCGTTATAATACACGGGTCGTTTCTGGAATAATTACTGGTCATTGTGCCATTGGAGTTCATGCGGAGCGACTCGGTGTACTACATAACGACTACTGTAGAAGCTGCAGGGACGAAGAAGAAATTGAATCAGTTCGTCACCTGCTGTGTGATTGTCCTGCCCTATCCGTTACAAGAATAAGGACTCTCGGAAGTTACTTCTTCTCAGAATTGGAGGACTTAGGTAATATAGAGCTTACGGACCTCCTGAGATGTATGTCATTGTCTGGGTGGTTCTAACAGCGGACTTTTAACGTTTCCAGGGTTAAATGATTGGGCACAATGGACCCGAATTTGTTGGTCTAAGTGAGCAGTGACTCCATTTGTCACAAGGCACCCTAACCGAACCTAACAATTTTGTTTGTTTACATAGCCTCAGTGTGAGCCTCATGTTCAAAAAATCGTCATCAACTTGGTAGTTCTCTAACACCCAATCAACCATGTCACGACGCTGTGCGTGGAGCTGTAGGAAAGGTTCAATTGCTCGTCACGATAGCGATATTTTCGCGTGACTGAGGCCATTACGAGGACGCACTGGTCTTTGCACACCCAACACTGACCCGTTTCGATGTAATTTGTCCACTAATTTCTTAACCACGGCATGAGATGGACGGTTACGTATACCGACATTATTTCGTAATTTATTGATTAATTATTGCATAAGTATTCGAAGAACGAGTATAGCACCTGACATCCCCAACGATAACGCCTCCGTGGCCGATGCAATGCATTGCATTGCGTGCTAATTAATTTATTCCGCATTTCAAAAAAGAAAACGGAAAGTGAAATACAGTGCGTTAGGGAGTTCCTTTTTATTGTTGACTCAGCCATGCAAAAGCTTCCCATGCGAGTTTCCACAAACCCCAAAGATAAATACATAAATAAAGCTGGGATTCCTTTCGATGCAAAATCCTTTACTCAAAAGACTCCGCAATAAAGGAATTTTAAATAAACGACGACAATCTGACCGAATGGGTGATAAAACGGTTGAAATTCCCCATAGTGAATCGTAAACCAAAACACGCCCTGGTGGAGTGGCAAAAATCCCTAAGGGGATTCAGCGGACTAGCACTACCAAAGAAAAGCAGAAAAATAATCTCCCCTACCGACAATATGACTGCTAGCAAAAGGCTTTAATACCCAATGATGTAGCTATGCTATTAGTAAGTGTCTCTATGCGGTTAAAAACTATCTATACGAGATACGAGTATGTATAGAACATTTCATTCATCGAGTGTCCATGTACCATCCTTTTTGGCAGGAATGAAGAATATTTCGCCATGTTGAACCAAAAATGAACAAATAGTGTTTAGTGTGTTTCGAACGTTCAAAGCCGACTATAGGAATAGGAATACTGTTCCGAGTAGAAATGTGTAAATACGTCGAAGCTTAAATTTGGACAGATGGTGTACTGTTGGCTGGTTGAATGTTTGGGTAGGGTGGGTCTTGCTCCTGCTGATGCAAAAGTTTATTTCTCTTTATTCATGAAGTTCACGAGATTTTTGTTGCTGCTCATGGCGATGGTGATGATGATACGAGTAATGTGGGTGCGAAGGGAAGGATAATGAGAGGATGGGAAAAAGCTTAGCAAAAGTTCCCGATTATTTGGTTGGTATAATGGAAGCAGAAGCAGAAGTTAAAGCTACATTGCTCTTTGACTTCATAAAGCGGGTGAGAAGAGGTTCTGTGGATACAGTGGATGATGTTAGCTTACAGACAAATAAATTAAAGGTAAATTAATTGCTATTTTCCTATAAAGAAATTAGTAAACTTACTTACTTACTTATGTCCTCTGACCTTTTGCGGGGCATAGGGAGTCGACAACGCCTGCGCGCCATAGTGTTCAGAGTTCTGCAACGTGCTTGAGCTCCCTCCAAGTCGTCCCCAATGATCTGGATTCCTCCTCGATTGTCCTTCTCCATGTCTGTTTAGGGCGGCCCACTCGTCTGCGTGATTAGGTAAGTGAATTGCAGGACGTACTTCGCAATGGAATTTTCTTCATGCCGTAAGGTGTGATCAATCCACTACCACTTTCTCCTCCGTATTTTGATGTCTATTGGTTATAGTCATTCGATATACTATTCGGCCAGAAGATCCTGAGGATGTTGCAAAGACATCTATTTATGAAGGTTTGCAGCTTCCTTGTGATGGTGTTGGTCTCTTTCCTAGTACTAATCCCATAAAGTAGCACTGTTTCCACCTTTCATTGGAACAATCTCAGCTTGATTTTTGTGCTGAAAACATTGTTTATCCAGATTTCTGACAACATACGAGTACTGAATGCAACCTTTGCCTTACGAATTCTGCTGTCCACATCCAGTTCGGTACCACCATCTTCTGAGACCATACTTCCTAGATATAGGTTAGGTTTGATGGGTTGACGTAGAGGTCGAAAGACCTACTACGCCACACTTAGATCAATGTAGATCCATTGTGATGCCCATTGCCTACAACACGCGGTATTCCAAGCGGTCACCCATCTAAGTAATAACCGTGCCCGACGATGCTTGATTTCGGTGATCCGACGAGAACCGATACATTTTTTTCATTTTTACTGCATTTTTATTATTACTTCATTAAACTTATAGCTAGACAAAAATGTCCCACACTGCCGTGTGCAACGTCTCTGTCGTAGTTGAGTCGCCTACCCACAACTGTCCGAGCAACGTGGAAAATTAGCGGCACTGCCAATCAGACCCTTCTCATCAAAATAGGGGAACGCCTCTGGAGGATCAAAGTCGTTAAGGCGCACTCTCTCGTGATACTCGTAATTGGGGTAATAAACCCCGGAGATCAGGTTGTTTGTCGAGCTCATTGCTCTTGCAATGTGCCTTCGAATCAGCTTGATAACGAAATTATCCACTCTTATTAGGTTAGCTCTGTTGTATAAGACCTCATTTATGAACTTTATGTACTGGGACTCTGGTGTTCTGTATAAATGAAGGCAAGCCCTCTCAAACACCTGAATCTTTTCCAACAAGCTTGGTCCCTCGTTGAACCACACGGGGCATCCATATACGAGCATGGGCCGAATGAGGGCCGTGTAGCAGATTACCTTTACCCTTGCATCGAGTTGCTTGCTATAAAACAGTCTCTTTGTAAGGGCAAGTCACCTTTGGCTCTGGCCAAGCAGCTCTATATGTTTGTTAAAATATAGATATTGGTCTAACCAGAGCCGCAGGTATCTGACTACACTTCGATACGCAAGTGGCTATCCGTGCGGTCCAACTATTGAGAACTTTCGCCAATTCTTTCTGGTATCCCTAGAGGCACCAGACAACGGCGTCCTAAAAAGAATGGTTTCCGATTTCTGGAAGTTGATTTTCAGCTTCCAGTCATCGCAATATCGCTGAATCTTATCGAAGTCACGTTGCAAAAGCAATGCAATGACCTCGATTGCTGGCCCTGATCTGTATGCGATCAAGTCGCCTGTGTACGCTATGGCATGATGAAGTGATCCTATGAGATCGCTTGTGTAAATGTTGAAAATGATCGGCGAATTCACCGCACTTTGTTGCAGACCGTTTTTAATTTGAAATGTTTCAGCAGAAGTCACATTGCCATTTTTCACAATAAACTGTCTGCTGGTGAGCATGTTGTAAAGTATGTACAGCAGTGGTTTGCTTATGCCCAGCCTGCTTAGCTTGTAGAAGAGTCCCTCTAACCATACAGTGTCGAAGACCTTCTCCAAGTTAATCAGGCAGGCACCCGTGCATTGGTTTTTGCTTTGGCTCTATTGGATATCCGATACCAGTTTAGATACGGCATATATTGTATGTCCCGCCTTAAAACCGAATTGGTTATCCGGAATTATTTTATTATTCTCAGTCCACGTAGTCAGGACTCTATTGATCACGTTTTCGAATACCTTGCTGATGTTCGGAAGGAGCCTTATCGACCGGAGGTTTGCCGGATTGAAAGTGTCCTTACCCCTTTTGTTGATGGATTTTATCATTGCTGTTTTCCAATGTGCTGCATAGTGTGCATTATTCAGTGCATTGTTAGACAGAGTGGTGTAAATATCCACCGCTTCCAGGGGGAAATGTCGAAGCATAATGTTTGATATTCCGTCGATTCCCACAGATTTCTTCCTCCACAATGAGTTGAAGATCGCTTGAAGCTACACCTTCGATATGTACGGGGGACGACATTATTGTCATCTTCGATGACATTATTTGCCATGATATCGTCATTGAACTCGGTGAAACCTATGTTCTCGGATCCCCAGTGCTCTATATAATTTTGAAGGTAGAAGTTGTGCACAAGGACGTGATTTTCCAGATCGTGGTTCGGGTAAATGGTATCATTCATCTTGTACACTTATTGGAAAGTCGCTTCAATAGCCTCTACATTCTCCTGCGGATCTTCGATCACAAAGAAGTTGTCATTCTCTACTGCGTTATCTGGATCTATACCTGCTGTTGTCAGTATTCGTCCATTGTTCGTCGTTCGGGGGGTCTTAAGCCGCGGAAGGTCGTTTTGATTGTTCCTCCGAAATATTTTCTTTATTTGCGGGAACATACTCGGGTTGTTGATTTTTACAGCCCGAATTTTATTGTTCCAATGCAAATTTACAGAAAGACTGCAGTTATCCCTGATTAATTTCTGGAGGTTTTTAATCAGCGACTTCAGCGTCCTAACCCCCAAGTTTTGTCTGTCAGTAAACTGTCTGTACAAGGTTTTTAGTCTCGACAGCAGTCTACTCGTACTTTTGTGTTGGTGTAGTGTGTCAATTGTTGCGTTGCGGAATATGTCTGCGTTGTCAGTATGTTGATACCGAGGTATCCTACTGTCCATAGTTCGTTTAATTGTCTCGTCCATTTGTTTTAGTTACTAGTCAATCTCCTCGTTTGACAGATTCCTATTGGACGGTGCATAGAGCGAGTTCGAGGAGAGTGCTCTTGTCAAAGTTCTGGAGAAGCGAGTCCAACGCCTCCTACTATAATTGGACAAACTCCTCTAACTCCTCAATTTCGTTGGGAATCGTTATGACGGCACTGAGTCCGCAATGGTCACTGTCATACACAAATATGTTTGTCGGTCCATGTCGGTCAGTTGCAGCCGTACGTCGAACGGTATAAGATCCATATAGGAGCCTCTTCTAGGAAACGACGGACTATCTGTAGCTTTCAAATCGAGTCTATAGCCGACACTGTGCCGACCCCACCAATTAATTAGTAGGCTCCCTCCAGGATTAGGTGTGTTATTTCCCCAATCTCTATGTTTGGCTTTTAGATCTCCGGTCATGAGGAAATAATTCTCCTCCGCTCCAGCCTTAGGCATCGAAAAAGTGTCACGAGCTCTGAAATAAATAAAGTAGATTGAGTAGATTGCGATTATCTATATCCTCCTGCCACTATGGAGAGGGATGCACACGATACACGCTTCCAGCACCTGGAAACTTCGCACTTCACCACTGTACATTACCTTAAAGCTGTTTTTTAATGAAGATCGAAATACCTCCTCCTTACGCTATCGGTTTTTGAATTGTTTCCTGTGGTATATTGCTCCAGCAATCCAATAGTATATTCCACAATGCAGATACTGATGATGAGCATTGATCGCAGGCCCTTCTATCCCACAACACCTTTCTCCCACAGCAGCTCAATAGGGTTTAAATCTGGTAATTGTGGCGGCCATATAATGGTTTGTAAGATTTCTTCATCTTCCCTTTATTTCGGGTAGCCTTGACAAAGTCTTGACGTGTGTTTAGGGTAGTTGTCCTGCTAAAATACGAATCCTTCGCCAATTAATCATAGTCCAAAGGAAACAGCCTTTTCTTTTAATATTGTTTTGCATGCCTAAATGTCGAAGCTTTGTCTTTTTTGTATACCTGATCCTATCCATCGGTATCTCCTGGATCGTGGTAATATCTGCCTTATACCGCTCGAGGACAGATTTAATTTGTTGAGTACCACCGAGGGTGTACAGTGTACGTACGTTTCAGGTGCATACTCTTAGTTCGTAGTCTTTTGACGTTCCGGGTCGTGTTGATTTATAAATGGGGTCCATTATCCGAGGCATGTTGTGTCTCTCTCATAACTAGATTTGTTTTCTATGGTAGGGAAGTTACGCCGACGGCACAACCTGGAGGACCAGGCCCATTGTTGAATACCCTAGGATGAGTGCCTCTTTAATAACCGATATCAGTAATCGCCTTCGGGGATGTGAGTTTTAACGGCTCATCCGCCACCATCACTTTTCCAAGACCCTGACTAGAACCTGAAAAAATCTTATCGACCTGAGCTTCGAATATGTCGAAGTAGCCCAGATAAGATGTTGTTTTCGTTCGGAAAATTTGAAGCCTCCGTTGTGCTATTTTCTCTTGATCAACAGTTGCGCTTATTATTTTTTTTTTATAATTTGCACGTGTAAAAGGGGATATGAATACCCTTACACTAATTTTTTAAGACACGGGCGTTTTTGTGGAAAGGAGAAGAAACAGAGAGAAAGACAGATTGGTGTAGTTGGTTTGAAACTCAGGTGGTATTAAGTTTTCAGTGAACTCCAAGGGTGGCGTCAAGATAACTGGGGAGTACGAGTATTTTTGTTTTGCAGTTGTCGTTGCTTATGATTCACAGTATTTTTTTCCGTCCTCCTAATGTCATCATCACGATCAAGTTGCATTTTAGCCATATGACCACCCTACTGCCAGTGTTATGTCTTCGCAGTAGAGTTGACATAAGCTTTCGCAATTGATAGAATTTCATGCGAATTAAATAGATGATTCTTGACATCAGGATTCGAACCGTGAACCTGCAGCGTGACAAGCGATGATGTTACTACTACACTATGGCCATGCGCTTATAAGTTTGGCAAGCTGAGTCCGGGTGGACAACGACCAGTACCCGATGGCTACCACTTGAAGATAAAATAAGCACATTGGATGTGTGGTAACAGTTAACCTGGCAATGCCCTGGCAATGTACTGTGGGCCGATTTTAAAAAAATATGGTGGATAAATGCTATCAGATGGCGTATCAGGTTTTTTTTCCAAAAAGTACTTTCAACTGTGCTTTACGTAATAAGCGGTTTCTGAAAATTGGCTATTTCGCGGCTATGATTAGATCGTTCAAAATTTAAACCATTTTTGACATATACAATCATAGCATACCATGCTTTGGAATAATTTACGATTTGGTATGAGCTTTAAATGCAAGTGATTTGCGAATAAGAGCGACCCAGTCGTGCACTTCAATTATTTCTCCTCCATCGTGAGTTAATGTAGCTCATTTACACCACGCGACTGGCGCATTAATTCTAACCTCTAATAAATATTGAAGTAATTTCAGACCGCAAATGCGATAACAATAGACTGCCTACACTTCGGGCTAATTGAACGCAACACCCTCAAATTATAAACGCGTTAGAGGGTAATTTTAAATTAAGATAAATATTGCACTCAGTTTACGCTTTGGTTGTAAAATCCTCCGGGAAAGGTGAGTAGCCGTAACGACAACAAAATGAGAAAAAAACAATATGAGCAGAGAAATATGCTCAGAAATACCATTCCGTTCGCTACTTTTACCAGACTATAAATATGTTACCCGGTACTAAGTACAGGAACTGAAATGCTCGTAGTAATATCTTTTTGCTCCTGCAAGTATTTTCTTCCTGCCATGTTTCTGCTGTCCTTTTCTTGGCTTCTCTTCTTACTTTTAATACCCACAAATTTGTAAAAGTTAGGTAAGCTCGACGGAAGGGAGGAGATAAGTATCGGGGTTAAGAGTGGCATTTGTTGGTGGTGGAGCTCTTGTTATTGTTTTAACTCTTGGCAATAAAATTCGTAGAACTACCAGTGCAGTCACTGTAGTAAAGTGTTCCACATTTCCTGTAGACTTACAAGATTTAACATTTCTTTGGTTTTCTGTTTTTTAAGTTCAGCTGGACGGAAGGCGAGTAAGTTCTATTAGACTCTTAACCTAGATGTTGTCAGATAAATGAGGATATAGTTGGTAAATCCTTGCAGGGCTTTTTTATTGTAAATTTTTCTCATGAAAGGCGAACCTATAACGCTGAACAGATGCCTGTAATATTAGTGGTTGAATTGTGGGATACTACTAATCCTTGTGTAGCGTAACCAGAAAGATGTAAGTTTGAAATTAAGAAACTGAATTCTCATTATCAGGGAGCTTTCAATTGATTTTCGGAGTTACATATCTACATATATGTATTTACCTACTCTAGACGTACAAATTTATGAAATTATCAGATGTGTTATGGTACCAGATAGTGATCAGTTAGTTTCGTAACGTAAGTGATTTTCTTTACTTTTATTTTGCATTGCAATATGACCATAATATTATAATAAGTGCGCGCCGAAGGGGATATGACCCTTATGACCGGATGCGGCACGGATGTTTAGGAAAGGCGGAAGAGGAACAGAGGAGGAGCCTATGCAAGTTGGCTCTACCCCTTGGGGTACGGGTTAGAATATACCCGAGGTAGGCATGCCTGATGTAAGAGATGACTAAAATCCACAAAGCGGAGACGAAAACTTCGCAAGACTGGCAAATAATAAAAAAAAAAAACAAATGACTCGGTTTTCCCGGCAGGGGATTTGTGTGTAAAAATTACTGTACTACCCAATAAAACTAATACGGTTACAATAAATATGGCAATGAACAAAACAAATGATATAAATATCCCAGTTGGCAGACCAGGTAAACTGAAAAATCCACCCTCCTCGGAGGTCGGTCCCATGGATTCTGGGGGAAGCTTTACAAATCAGTGCAAAATGTTAACTGTGAATTTATTTCGTCTGGATCACCAACTAATTGGCCATCTGACCCAACGAAAATACCAGATGTTATTGACTTCTTCATTACGAAAGGTATTAATAGAAAAAAAGTTATAGTTAAAGGCAGTGATGATCTGTCATCGGATCATACACCTGTAATCCTAAAGGCTGAACTATAATTGTCGGAAGCAATCGGAAGCTAATGTCATAATTCTACGTTAAGTTTCCTTCAGTACTGTCAATTGCTCAAGTACCCCATAATAGGCGTATGTGTTGGGAAGCAAAGGTTCAGGTCCGATCACCGAAATCAAGAACCATCCGGCGCTGTTAGTACTTAGATGGTGGACCGCTTGTCAAATTTTCATACGTACACTTAGCAAAAGTGAACGAAAACTTAACGAATCGAAGCAAAAAGCTATTATAGTCACACAATACAAATCCTTTGTATTCGCACTGTTTCGGAAGTGGTCGTACGAAACCATTCTTCTGTTATAGTTCAGCCTTAACAGTCAACGGTTTATCAATGGAACAGATAAAAAAACCCACGACTAACAAACAAAAGAACGAACTGGTGTAAATTCAGAGAACATCTCGAAGGTTTCATTAACCTTAGATCTCCACTTGTCACGCCAAAACATATTCCCATTGAAACAGACTAATTCATTGCCGATGACAATAGGCAACAGAAGGTATAACAGAGATCTAATGCATTTAAAAAATTTTAAAAATAAAGCGTTCAAGTTACTTAAAATATGTAATACAGATGTGAATATTTCTAATTCAAAGACTTCGTGGTTTTAAGCAAATTCTTGCACAGAAATTATATCATGAGCATTGAAAGTAAATTAAAAAAAGATTCCAAATGTTTTTGGTCCTTTATTAATTATAAACGTAATTCAATTGGTATTCCAAAGACAATGGTATATAAAAACGTTGAATCTTCTGATATTGAAACAATTCTTGACCATTTTGCAACTTTCTTTGAATCTGTTTATACCGATTCTCCATCTAATAATCTCTTTGAACCAAGCTCAACATCCAAAATTTATATTGGTTCCATGGAGTTGGATTTCGAAGAGATTTTATCTGCTCTTAATAAAGTTAAGCCTAATTCAAAACCCGGTCTAGATGGTACACCAGCAATTATTCAAAAAAATTGCTGTCAATCAATTTGTCTTCCTTTGCTATTTATTTTCAATATTTCACTCTCATCGGGAGTTCTTGATGATTGGAAGACCTCGTTCTTGGTTCCGGTGTTTAAATCAGGGTCCAAAAGTGTAATTCAGAACTATAGGGTTAGGGCTAAATTAAATTTTCAAATAAAGGAATACTAGTACATCTCTGATTTTCAACATGGTTTGGTATCCGACGTTCGACTACATCCAATTTGGCCTATATGCCTATATGCTATAAATGCTATTGAAAATAGGTATCAAGTTGAGACTGTGTATACCAATTCTATGTAAAAATCTGCTGAATTTTTGTTTCCATCCCGCTATGTTGAACTGGATTTCTTCTTTTTTATTGGGAACGGTCCAACGAGTACAAACTAATAATTATTGCTCAAAATCTATTAAATGTACTTCAGAAGTTCCTCAAGGAAGTCATTTGGGGCCCTTGTTATTCATCATTTTTATTGATGACATTTCTTCGCCCATACAATTTTTTTTCCCCGATCACACTTGTTATTCTCTTCGTTTCCTTAGCCAGATCGATACTTGAATACGCCGACGTTATTTGGAATCCTGATTAACAGCTTCACTCTGATCGTGTGGAAAAAATTCTGAGGCGGTTCACAAAATTCAACTTTTATAAAATGGGTTGACAATATTCACCATCTTATGAAACCAGGTGTAAGCTTTTGTGTTTACTTCTGCTGCATTATAGACGATATGCTCATGATTTATTGTTTGTAAGGGATTTACTATGTTATCACATTAAAAGACCTGCTCTTTTAGCTCTTATGCCAATTTATGCGCTAGAAAGAGCGCTTATAGGTAGACCATTTCTTTTTCCTCCTGGACATCGAACTAACTACGGCCTAAATGAGCCTATTACAAGGAGCATAATCTCTTTCAACGAAGTATGCAATATTGTTGATCTATCTTATTCGCGGGATAGTTTCAAAAACACTGTCTTCAATTTGTTTTCTTAACGCTTTACGAATTAATTGTACTTATGTATCTATTTATTTTTATATTTATTTTATTTTATTTTTTTTTAATTATAATTGTATATTATTATTAAGTTATTTTGTAATCTGTAAAGCTATGCTTGTAGATGATTAAATAAATAAATAAATAAATAAATAAATAGATAGTACACCGACTTATCAACGAAAAAAAAAAAACAGGCTTCGGTGAAATACCCCACGGAAATCAAGAATCTGATACTTGAAAAGAGAAGAGCTCGTAGAAAATGGCAAACGACAAGATATCCCGGCGATAAAACCATATTTAATAGACTTAGTAACAGACTTTAAAAAAGTATCACTGAATTGAAAAATTATTCTCTAGCTCTTGTAATCTAATCACACGGCTGACAAAGTCACGGACTACTCCCTTTGGAAGGGTGCTAAACGTTTGAAAAGACCTCAAGCTCAAGATCCCCCATTGAAAACACCTGATGGGAAATGGATCGGCGATCCAAAAGAAAAGGTTAAACTCTTTTGCCAGCACCTTTCAAATGTTTTCAAACCTTTTCCACCTAGCTTAGCGTAGCAAATGCAAATCTTGATTTCTATAACAGAGTATAGATGAAAAGGAAATTCCTTATGTTTCGTTAAGAGAGAACATATTATGATCTTATAACTGCTCAATTCTTGAAAAAACTGCCCTGCATTGTTGAAACCCAAGTATGTCCCACATCACTGGAAGATAGCAGAAATTATTGTTATATCTAGACAAGGTAAGCCTCACTTCACCGGTATTATCGAAACTTTTCGAAAAACTCCTTCTTAAAAGACTAGACTAAATTATAGAGCAAAGAAAGTTAATCCCCACCCATTGGACGATAGACCAAGTGCATCATATAACTAATGTTATAGAAAAGGCACTGGAAGGAAAACAAATTTGTTCTTCATTATTCTTACACGTTGCACAGGCTTTTGATAAAGTTTGGCATAAGGATTTAGAGTATAAACTTCATGGGGACCTGCCTAGACAGTACTATGAGATACTTACTCGTAAATCTTATATAGAAGATAGATTGGTTAGGGTTTGCTATGGTTCAGCGTACTCTTAACTTAAAGGAATACAAGCAGGTGTTCCACAGGGAAGTGTTTTAGGACCCACCCTAAACTTATTATACATGAATGATATACCACATGCGACTATAGCCACATTCGCAGATGACACTGCTCTTCTATCAACAGATGGATGTGTGGCTAAAGCAAGAGAAAGTTATAAAATTCAGTTAACGAGATATGTGATTGGACGCAGCGATGGCGAATTAAACTTAATGACTCAAGGTCCACCCATATCAATTTTACAAATAAAAAAATAACGAATGTTCCCGTGGTTATTAATGACCATGTAGTTCCTTACTCTAACACAACTAAGTATCTGGGTATGAATCTGGATGCTAAACTGAAATGAAAGGAACATGTTAAAAATAAAGTAGAAGACGTAAATAATAGATATAGAAAACTTTATTGGTTGTTAGGATATAACTCAGAACTGTCCATTGAGAATGAAATCCTTTTATATAATCAGATACTTAAACCCGTTTGGACATATGGTGTCCAATTATGGGTTGTACAAAGAAAACGAATGTACAAATAATACAAACATTTCAAAATAAGGTCCTTCGGGGAATAGTGAATGCCCGATGGTATATTAGAAATAGTGACTTGCATCGAGATTTGCAGATTGACCTCGTTACAGATGTGATTAAAAAGTACGCAATGCGTCGCAACGAGCGTTTGTAGATGCATATTAATCCTGAAATAGATGACATCTTAAATGTACGATATAATATTCGTAGGTTAAGAAGAACCAAACCTCATGAACTTTTTTTTTGAAAAATATGAGAGCCGTATTTAAATTATAATACCTTCTCAAAACCGACTTAACGTTGAAAACAAAATCTTTTGTCGATCACTAGTTGATTGGTTTTGATCAGGGAGGTGTTTTTAGTGCGGGTAGAGTCCCACACTACTTTGGGTTTTGAACCCCACTGTGTCTTTCGAGATTTTCACCTTCATTAACAACAAAAAAAAAGAAAACAAATGCAAGCGCCACCAATTTGAAAAAACGATAAAACTTGGGCCAAGAGCGACAAAGAAAAGGCAGAACTTTTTGCTTTGCACTTAGAAGAAACGTTTAAGCCATTCGATGGCCCTTTGATAACGCCCGACTCCCCAGTCACGACATCTGACAACTTTAAAGTTAAAAAAGTAGCATTGATTGAATTGACGGAAGTGGTTAAAAATCTAAAGACGAAAAAAGCACCGGGTTACGACTTGATAACGGCGCAGGTAGTCAAAAAATTGCCAAATAAAGCTCTTATCAAACTTTAAGGCTCCGTTCAGATTGCTCTACGTTCCGAGACAATGGAAAGTCACCGAGATTATAATGGTCCCGAAACCAGGCAAACCTCTGAATGAGAAGAAATCATATCGACCTACCTCCCTATTGCCGGTTATCTCTAAAATATTCGAAAAATTACTCTCTAAACGACTACAACCCGTAATCGATGAAAGACGTCTGATTCCTGACCATCAGTTTGGATTTAAAATCAAACATTCTATAATCGACCAAGTCCACAAAACAACTCACGTGATTGAGAAAACTCTCAAAGAAAAAAGATTTGTTGTGGTGTATTCCTTGACGTCTCACAAGCTTTCGATAAGGTTTGGCACGAAGGCTTGTAGTATAAATTGCAACGACTACTGCCATGGCAACTCTTCTAATCTTACGATCGTACCTCACCGAAAGACTTTTTCGTGTTAAGCACGGAAATGATTACTCTGATTTCAAGATGATTGTAGCCGGAGTCCCACAAGGAAGTGTCTTTGGCCCGCTTCTATACGTACTCTACACACGTGATATCCCGCAGGAAAGAGACTGTGTCGTGCGGACGATACGGCGATATTGACAACAGAAAGATACAATTGAAGCAGCAACTGAAAAGCTGCAACATACTATTAATAAAGTCCACGCTTGGACGAATTCTTGGCGTATTGTGATAAACCAAAGCAAATCTACTCACGTCAACTTTACCTACAAAAAAGTGGACAGATTACCAGAATATTTAAACTCGGCTCAAATACCATACGCGAACGAAACAAAATATTTATTAATGACTCTAGATGTTATGCTTAAATGGAAATCGCACGTAAAGAAGAAACGCGACGAGCTCGAAAACAAATACCGACAAATGTACTGGCTACTCGAAAAACGGAATAGCACATCATTTAAATGGCCGCCTCGGGTTCGCTGGCAGTGCTTCAAGCGGTCGGTCAAATTTTTGATGACTCGGTCCAATATGTGCGGCGTTATTCCGGCAATAGCGTCCCGAATGTTGGTCTCGAGCTCGTCCAAAGTGGTTGGCTTGTTAGCGTAGACTAAGGATTTGACGTAACCCCAGAGAAAATAATGGAGGGGTGTCAAGTCGCATGATCGCGGCAGCCAATTGATGAACGCTCGCCGTGAGATGACCCAGTAGCCAAATTTCTCCTCCACCACTTCGAGCGTTGCGTCGCTTGTATGGCATGTAGTGCCATCTTGTTGGAACTACAGCTCGGATATATCTATGTTATCGAGCTCTGGCCACAGAAAGTCGGTTAACATCGCTCTATACCGAGGACCATTGACGATAACGGTGTCTCCTTCCTCATTTCGAAAGAAATAAGGTCCACCGTGCCATTAACCGCACCAAACAGTCAATCTTTGTGGATGCATTGATGAACACTTGTGGATTGTGGTCGCTCCAATAATGGCAATTTTGCTTGTTGTCATAGCCGCTGAGCCAAAAATAGGCCTCGTCCGAGAAGATTATTTTTTGGACAAAATCCGGATCTCCGGCCAACATTTCCAGTGCCCAATTAGTGAACTCACAGCGTTGTCCATGGTCGTCCAGCACAATCTTATATGGATGTAGGCCCAAATCCAACCGCAAAATAAGACTGATTGACTCTCTGGCGATGCCCAATTCAGCTGATCGGCGCCGAATCGACATTTCTGGGTCTTCTTCGATACTGACCGCTACGGCGGCTTTGTTTTCTTCACTTCGCACCGATCTCTGTCTGGTTGGTGGCCTAAGATTCGAAAAAGTGTACTCGCGCTCAAACTTTTCCACGGTGCGACGAATTGCCTGCGCACTGAATCCATGGTGACATGTTGCGTATTTACAACTGAGCCAGAATTTCGATAATATTTTTTAATAATTTCTACACGTTCGGAAAGCATCAAATGGTGTATGCTGGACAGCTAGATGTCATTGGTATCTTTGATAGCTGCTGAAACATAACAATTGGAAAACCCTTTGTAATGATTATTTGCATCGCATCCATTCTGCCACAGTAGTTCGCAAGTATCTGCAGTGACAGAAATTTCAGGTCTTTTGAGTCTCCAGCCAGGTAAGCTGAGCATATAACTGCGTCTATTTTACCTCTTTGAGCTGGTAGTTCTATCATGACTGCCATCAGATTTTTGGTTGGGTGCTCTGGTTTTGTTTAACATCCAGGTGATCCTTATTGAATACATAACTTAAAATCATTGTTAACTTCCCCCTTTTGTTTTAAACTTAAACTCCAACAAAAAATCAATTTCCATCTCATATTCAGTATTTAGCAAGGGAATGAATAAGGAAATCTCGAATTAAAAATTGCTCCCTCTCTATAGACGCAGTGTGTGCCATATTTCACATTTCACATGACTTTCGCAAAAAGGAATTCCAATTCGGTTTCACTCTCCCCCTCACTATCAGATTTTAAAATAAATACAGAAAATGAAGAATTTTTTATTATTCTACCATCGTGTTTGACTCCCAGCACCATGAACTGTGCACTTCGTGTTTCGCCATAAAAAGCTTTTCGAACATTAAACTTATCCCGGTATCATCCTGGCACTCTGCACAAATTAAACAGAGCATTCGGGGGCAGATTAAAAAAGAAAGAATTTATAACTTTTAATCAGATACCATAAATTGTACCTGGACAAAGTATAACAAAAAAAGCCACATTAAATCCCACAGGAAATTTCTCCATTGAACAGCGGTTCTATGTTTTTAAATGAAACAGTTTTTTATATAATCGTTATCTATACAAAAAGAACTGGTAAACAAAATATAAATAAATCCCAAATCCCAATGTATACTTGTGCTCGTACAGTGCAGGTGCAATACATTATATTGATTGCCATATTGAGTGCATTTATTTTTTTAACTGGAGAAGCATGCCTGAAGGAACGGTGGGAACAAGTTGGGTGAAGGGTGAACCTTGAACTAAGGTCGTAAACATACACATATATTGTTAGTAAAGGGTCTTTCATTAAGCGCTTCCTGTCTTTAAATTTAAATAAAATAAAGTGTGTGTGAGATATCATCGAAATTTTTTATTCGTTTGAAAGACCTAGCGATGCCATTATGTATGGAATATAACATCGTTCAAATGTCCACCACGGCTTCTCTGGGTGAATTACAAATGTTTGTTTACACTGCGACTAGTTAAGAAACTAACGAGCAGTTTGCTTTTCAGTATTATTAGCGGGAGAAAAGTAAATGGCTAACAGTTTACTATTTTTAAGGTACATTATAATTGTAATTTGTTGTATGTTAACTTTTAATGACAGTCACTAGAGCATAGATGGGATTTAATCCATCCAAAGCGTTGGAGGTTAAGTTCACTCCGAACGCCTCTTTTCGCTCGTTGTTGTCGCTCTGTTACTATCTAGTAGAGTACGTGGTAAGTCCTGTCACGGTTGCCTTGCAAGATCTGACGGTCTTATACGTTGCAGTCGTCTCACCCCATATACATTTAGAAGAATTGTTGCTTCCTCGGTAATATGCTCCCGAAGTCTCTTCTCGTGTGCTTTGGCCCTAGAGTTGATCTCTTCAAGAACAGTAGGAATGCCTAGGTCCCGATGGAGGTCGCTGTTTCTGATGTACCATGGAGCATTCACAATACTTCGAAGGACCTTATTCTGGAATCGTTGGATGACTGCAATATTGGTCTGGCTGGCACATCCCCAGAGTTGAGCGCCATAGTTCCACACTGGTTTTAGGATCTGGTTATATAAAAGAATTTTATTAGTAATTGATAGTCCAGACTTCCTGCCTATAAGCCATTCTAATTTTCGCCATTTAATGTCTAATTCTAGTCTTTTGATTTTAATATGCTCTTTCCAACGAAGCTTGGCATCTAGAGTCATACCTAGATACTTCGCTGTATTTGCATATGGTATTGTCGTGCCTGATACTGCTATAGGGGAGTACGAGATAGACTTATTTGTGAAGTCAATATGTACAGATTTACTCGAATTCAGTTTTATACGCCATCTTTAAGTCCACCTGATAATTGGGTCTGCAACAGCTTGCAGCTTTTGCGTCGATTCTAGCGTTGTATCTCCCACTGCTAAGACTGTCGTGTCGTCGGTAAAAGTTGCAGTCTTGGTGTAGGGCATTGTAGGTAGGTCTTTAGTGTAAAGAAGGTATAACAGAGGTCCGAGGACGCTTCCTTGAGGAACTCCGGCTTCGATCTTCACTAGATTAGAGTAGTAGTTTTCTTGTTTTATACGGAAGTATCGCGATGTTAAATAAGACTCCATTAGGTGGAAGAACTGTTCTGGTAGGTACACTTTTAGTTTATGGAACTCCGGACCAGGCTAAGTAAAATGGAACTTCTCTGCGAAGAACTAAGAAAGGAATTAAATGTACTTAAAGCAGAAAATAAAGCATTTAATGATACATCGAAACCTCGTAATGAGTCTGCTGCGAGTTCAATCGTCCCCGATAACACGGATTATAAAACGGATGATGAAGAACTAAGTCGGGAAACCAATTGGATTCTAAAAAAACGGCCTGTCAAAAAACGAAAAGCTGGCTCTTCGCCCGAAATGTTAACGAGGCAAGAAAACACGCAAAATAAACGAGAAGGTAAAGAACAGCCTGACAAAATAATCACGCGTGCCGAAGAAAATCCACGAAATAAGGTACGACCACCGCCACCAATATACGTGATCGGAATTGCAGACTATAATAAACTGCATTCTTTTCTCAAACCTTTGTTGCTATCCGATTTTGAAGTAACATCGCTCAACAACAACAAATGGAAAGTAAACGTAAAGGACTCAGACAGTTACCGCTCAGTATCTAATAAACTGAATACTGAAAAAATCCAGTGGTATACTTACGAAAATAAATCTGAAAGACCGATACGAGTCGTAGCTAGAGGACTTCATGCCTCATGCCGAAAGGAAGACGTTGTTCACGATTTGAAGAACAAAAACTTTAAAATCGTCGATGCGGTAAACTTAATTAAACGGGAAAAGCAAAAATTGGAAGGAGAGGAAACGATGGTTAAGCGCGAGCTTCCTCTTTTTATGCTAACCTTTGATAAGGCTGAGAGTTTAGAAAAGATTTACGAAATAAGAACAATTCTGAATGTCGTAGTCAAAATCGAACCCATGCGCAAGAATACAAGGTTGATACCTCAGTGCAAGCGATGCCAAGGATTCAACCATACGCAAACATATTGCCGAAAAGAACCGCGATGTGTCAAATGCGCCGGTAAACATCTTAGTCAAGAGTGTGGTGTAAACAAAAAAACCCCTGCAGCGTGTATTAACTGCAATGGTAAGCATCCGGCTAATTACAGAGGCTGTGAAGTAGCCAAAGAATTACAAAAAAGAAGAGATCGACTTATGAAGCCGGAAAACCCAAAACCGGTAAATAAGGAAAAGTCGAAAACTGCTGCAAGAAAGGTGACTAGAGACAACCGAGCCGACCCTGGCGCGCTTACGTACGCTCAAGCTGCGACATCAAACACCAATCAAATTCCACACCGCGTTAAGGTAAAAGCGCCTAAAGAAAAGCCATCAGATTCTGACATGCAGACGCGTGCTCAAGCATCAGCATCAATAAAAACGAACACTGATAACTCGGAAAACCCCGTATCTCACGTCTTTTCTATTATCCTTGCGAGGCTTGAGGAGCAAACAAAAACAAACACGCTAATTGTCGAAAGGTTGGAGAAGCTTGAATATAAGCTTAACAATAGGAGCATTTCAAAACGAACATGACGAAACTTCTTAAAATTGTTGCATGGAACGCCAACGGTCTCATACAAAGACTAGAAGAGCTAGAAATATTTCTACGGGAAAATGACATTGACATATGTTTGATCTGTGAAACTCACCTGACGAAACTATCGCGTGTAAACATTACTGGATACAGTACCTATCACGCTTATCACCCGTCGGAAAGAGCCAGAGGCGGATCGTCTTTAATCATAAAAGATTGCATCGAACACTCTGAAGAGATTATGATAGAGCTTGAAACAATGCAAGTGAGCACTGTACGCGTGAAAAATGGACATTACTCTTTCAATGTCTCGTCTATTTATTGTCCACTGCGTTGCAGGCTTGAAAAAAATGATTTTACAAATATTTTCAACTCTCTTGGACCGAATTTTATTATTGGCGGTGATTTTAATGCAAAACACACCTTCTGGGGTTCAAGATGTGTCTCACAAAAAGGCAGAGCACTTTACAACGCCTGCATGCAACACAGATGCGACTTTCACTCGACTGGTAAACCAACATATTGGCCGACTGATAACAACAAAATACCCGATCTGATCGATTTCTTTGTTGTAAAAGGAATACCAGACAAATGTATTAAAATTGATGAAAGTTTTGATCTCTCTTCCGATCATTCCCCTATCATTCTAACGATGAGCGAACGCCTAATTAAAAAAGATGTACCTGCTAGACTAACTAGCAGAAAAACTGATTGGGAAGGCTTTAAAAAAGACGTTGAAGAACATACCGAACTGAGAGTATCACTTAGGACGTTTTCTGAACTCGAAATCGAAATTGATCGTTTTGTTGAAGTTCTGCAGCGCGCCGCGTGGAAAAATACTCCCTATCAAAGGAAAACGCCAATCAATCATGCCCAAAAATATCCACCGGAAATAAAAGAAATGGTAAGGGAGAAGAGAAAAGCGCGTAAAAAATGGCAACAAACTCGTGCTCCGCAACATAAATCGCATTTGAATCGCTTGTGTAACTTGCTAAAAAAGGCCATTATTGATTTTAAAAACCGGACAATACAAACCAGCATTGAAAGCTTAACAGCGGACAAAGATTCCAATTATTTGCTCTGGAAAGCTATAAAAGGCATTAAAAAACCGAAAATACAAGCGGCCCCAATCAAGAAAAATGACAACGAATGGGCCAAGAATGATAAAGACAAAGCAGAAGTCTTTGCCGCCCATTTAGAAGAAACATTTAAACCATTTGATGGGCAAGCGCTTGCTGAAAATGATAATGCGTCGGATATAGCATTTCACAATTACACAGTAAGAAATGCAAGGCTGACCGAACTTCAACAAGAAATAAAGAAACTGAAACCGAATAAAGCTCCTGGATACGACCTAATCACAGGAGAGCTTCTTAAATCGTTACCTAGAAAAGCGTTAGTTAAGTTCCTTTACATTATAAACGCAGCGATAATATTAGAATATGTTCCGAGTCAATGGAAAGTCGCGGAAGTAATAATGATTCTGAAGCCAGGAAAACCACCGAATGATAAAAAATCGTATAGAACTATTTCGCTGCTGCCGATTATGTCTAAAGTTTTCGAAAGAATAGTACTTAAGCGATTACAGCCGGTTATAGAAGAAAGATCTCTTATTCCCAATCACCAGTTTGGGTTTAGAATTAAGCACTCAACAATAGACCAAGTGCATAGAATAACTGATTTAATTGAAAAAGCTTACGAAGAAAAAAAGATTTGCTCGAGCGTATTCCTTGATGTTTCTCAAGCTTTTGACAAGGTCTGGCATGAAGGCTTGAAATATAAATTACGACAAGTTCTGCCGGAACACTTGTATAATATTCTAGAAAAATACTTGACGAATCGACTTTTCCGAGTCAAACACGGAAACGAATATTCGGAATTTAAAGAAATAAGGGCTGGGGTGCCGCAGGGAAGTGTCCTTGGACCGCTTTTGTACCTATTATATACTCGCGACATACCGCAAGAAGAAGGCACCGTATTAGCTACATTTGCCGACGACACTGCCATCCTGGCAACGGGTAAAACGATCGAAGAACCGACTGAAAAATTGCAAGAAGTATTGAATAAAGTAAATGAATGAACAAAGATTTGGCGACTAGCTTTGAACGAAAACAAATCTGTTCATGTCAATTTTACTTATAAGAAAATAAATAATTTGCCCATCTTTTCAAACTCGGTTCAAATTCCGTTTGCAAACGAGGCTAATTATCTTGGAATGACACTTGATGCTAAGCTGAAGTGGAAATCGCACGTGAAGAAAAAACGTAAAGAACTCGAAACCAAATACAGAGAAATGTACTGGTTACTTGGAAAACATTCCAAGCTTAATGTAGAGAACAAACTGCTTTTATACAAGCAAGTGCTAAAGCCGATATGGACATATGGAATACAACTTTGGGGTTGTACCAAAATAAGTAATGTCAATATTTTACAAACTTTTGAAAATAAAGTGCTAAGATCAATAGTTAATGCACTGTGGTTTATTAGAAATAGCGATATCCATAGAGATTTAGGAATTGCGACAGTCGAATATGAAATCAAAAACTTCGCGCGTAAGCATAAAGACAGATTACAAGGACACGTTAACAATGAAGTCCTTCGAATTCTAGATGAGAGGAATCTACTGCGTTGTCTACAAAGGACTAAACCTTTCGATTTAACGCGATAGCAAGAAACCGCGCCTAATTTGCGGAACAAGCAGGAACTTTCAATGGAAAGGGACCTGCCAAACGATCTCAATACGTGAAAGAAAAACTGCTGGATAAGTCAAAACTTAGTTGTAGTATGTAATCAAAGAAATTTATCACGAAGGGAGGTTTTTTTAGTGAGTAAAAATCTCACACTACTATGAGCACGCGCTACCGATCCTCATAGTGTCTTCATGAAGATTTTTTACCTACCCTCGGAAAAAAAAAAAAAAAAAAAAAAAAAAAACTTTTAGTTTATTGAGTAGACCTTCATGCCATACTCTATCGAAAGCCTGTGCTACGTCTAAGAAAATTGCAGAACATACTTTTTTTTCTTCCAGTGTTCTTTCGATTTCAGTTGTTATTCTGTGAACTTGTTCTATTGTGGAGTGTTTGCTTCGAAAGCCAAACTGGTGATTTGGGATTAGGTTTCTTGACTCTACGATTGGTTTGAAACGCTTAAAAATCAGTCTTTCAAACAACTTTGATGTTGAAGGAAGTAGAGATATTGGTCTATATGAGGATACCTCGTGAGGGTCCTTACCTGGTTTAGGGATCATTATCACGTCAGCTACTTTCCAGACACTTGGTACATACTCAAGGCTAATTGCTTTATTCATTAACCGCAAGAGTTTAGCTAACCCTTTGTTTGACAGTCGGACTTCCGCAGTGATCAAATCAAAACCTGGAGCTTTTTTGTCTTTTAATCGCCTTATCTCATATTTTAACTCATGCATTTTAATCGAAGAAATCATAGAATGGGCATTTTCATTGAGATTTAGAAGCTCATCACAGATAGCATCATTAGGCTTAAAGGTATTCGCTAGGTGGTCTGCAAAAGCAGTAGCTTTTTCCTCATTGCTTTTAGCCCATTGCCCATTACTGCATCTTATTGGAGGAATATGGTTTGTTGGTCGCTTAAGATATTTTGTACTTTTCCAAAATGAATATTCAGTGGTCTTATCAGCAGTTAGCTCTGATAGATATATTTTCATTGTATCATTTCGGATTAGCTTTATCTCAAGCTTAAGATCTTGTGTGGCCTTGTTGAGTCTTGTTTTATCGGAAGGAGATCGAGTTTGTTGCCATCTACGCCGAAGTTTTCTTTTATTCCTTATGAGCTCCTTTATTTCTTTTGGATAATTGGTACCCACCGTTTTTCTCTTTGTTGGAGGAGTACAGCTCCAAGCCGCAAATTGGATTAGTTGGATTAACGAATATGCTTCGTTTTCCAGCTTGTCTGTCGTCTCAATAGGTGTACTAATATTGATTTTATCTTTTAGGATATGTTTAAAACTAAGCCAATCTGTGAACTTATTTGAAAGGTATGGATTTTCCTCTTTAACTATATTCACTAAGTGTCAGATATATTGGTGAGTGGTCCGAGTCGAGATCCAAGCCTTCTTGTACCTGGATAAAGTTCCTTGATAATTTATTTATCACAAAAAAGTCAACCAGATCAGGAATTTTGGTAACGTCCGTCGACCAGTATGTAGGCTTACCAGTAGATACAAATTCACACCCTGTTTTTTTTTAGCTGCATCGTAGAGTTCACGACCTTTTGTTGTAGTGAGTCGTGATCCCCAGTACGTGTGTTTAGCATTGAAGTCTCCTCCCATTATAAACTTAGACTTGTGCATTTTAATGAGCTGTTGTCATTTGAAGAGATCGAATGTTTGGGAGGACTATAGACAGCTGTTATTGAGAGCGGTTGATTTTCAGTTTTTACAGTTACGGTAGTGGTTTGAAACTTGAGTGAACTTATTTTTTCTTCTCCATAATGATCGATGTTATTTCTTATAATAATAGCACTGCCTCCTCTCGCACAATTCTCTGGATGGACTGTATGGTACGAATTATAATTCTTCAACTTGAAATATGACTGGGTTGTAAGGTGAGTTTCTGAGATCAAACAAATGTCTATCTTTTTTGTATCTAGTACTATTTGTAGCTCGTTTAAATGATTGTTCAATCCGTTCGCATTCCATGCCATGATTCTTAAGAACTTATCCATTATAAATTGTAATTTATTTTTCCCTCAAGACTACTAATACCGTCTTGTGAGGGCCGCTGTGGTTTGTGGCTTATTCGCATAGACCTGCGACTTCAGAAAACCCCACAAGAAAAAGTCTAACGGGGTCAAATCGACCGATCTCGGTGGCCAGTTCACATCACCTCCACGTGAGATGGCCATGCTCTCGAATCGCTCGTGCAGAATTTCCAATGTGGCGCGAGCTGTGTGGCACGTAGCGCCGTCCTGTTGAAATCACATGTCGTTGGTGTCCATATGATCTAATTCAGGCCAAAAGAAGTTGGTAATCATCGACCTATAGCGCTCGCCGTTGACGGTGACGGACTGGCCAACGTCGTTCTCAAAGAAATATGAACCGATGACGCCGGCAGCCCAAAATCCACACCAAACAGTGACTTTTTCGGGATGCATTGGACGTTCTTGGTTCTCATGTGGATTGGTGTCGTCCCAAATTCGACAATTTTGTTTGTTGACGTACCCATTCATCCAGAAATGGGCCTCATCGCTGAAGATGATTTTCAACTTCTCCAGAGCCCATTCAGCGAACACACGTTGTTGTCTATGGTCGTTTACCTTCAGCTCCTGAGTCAGTTGAATTTTGTACGGGTGCAGGCCTAAGTCACGGCGCAAAATTCGCCAAGTTGTGGTCTGCGAAAGGCGGAGTTCTTGTGAGCGACGCGAAATCGACTGCCTCGGATTCTCCTGCACACTCTCACGGACAGCGGCGATGTTTTCGGCAGATCTTGCGTTTCATCGACGTACGGGTGTTGGTTGATCGCTTACTGAACCAGTGGACTTAAATTTATCCACCAAACTACGAATAGTCCTCTCGGAAGGACGATTATGGCGACCGTAACGTTGTCCAAACAGAACATCCATTTTGATAAAACAATTTTATTATTTGCACGTGTTGTTGAACGCTATATCCATCCATGGTGATTTGGCAAAATAGACTGAATAAATGACAGCCAATTTGACAGATGCAACTTCAACAATATGGCCGCTATCAACTGTCAAAGTTCAGAAGTCGCTATTGGAAGACCCTGTATAAAGATATAGATGCAGTTCGGAAGGCAAAAATCCGTCGACTACACTGGCTCGGCCACATCGAGCGCTCCAGCTAAGAGAGTCTTCGAATCCCAGCCCACTGATTCGAGACGACAAGGGAGACTGAACCTCCGGTTTATGGACCAAGTGATCGCGGACGCAAGAAATCTTGGTCTTGCCAACTGGAAGCAGCGAGACCGGGAGCGTGAAGGATGGAAGGCAGAAGTTCAGGCTCTTTTAAGCGTTTTTTTTGTTCGACAAGTAAGTTACAATGCATTAAAAATGAAAATGAAATAACAGCCTGAGCACACCAGTGTCCTTAGCTCCAAAAGTTAAAACAAAACTGAATCCATAAATCTTTCGTTTCGAATTGATTCCCATGATTTCCAATATACTCGTATTTTCTGGAAATACGAGTAAAACTTTTGTCGTTGTAAACGAAAGCTGGACCCATATGCCAGGGAGTTTCTTTTTTTTTTATTTTCCCTCCAATTGTTATTAGGGTGTCTACATAACCACAAAAAATTCAAAACTTTACAAACAAAGATACGACTTTTGGTCTTTCATTGCATTCCATGCCAGAAAAGTTATGACGTACACATACATATAACCATTACAGTCTCAGTCAGCGGCACTTGAAAATCGTTCCCGTTCTCTTGACTGAGGGAGGCATACACTCTCCTAGTTACAACCCTAGTGGTAGACGAAGTGCAGCAAAACAACAAAAACCAAGGAATTTTGCAGCCAAAAAAGAAAGGAAACAGGATACAGAAAGGGTGGGTGTGCAATAAAAAGTTATCGTTCCCTGTTGTGGTCGGTTCCTTGCTTTCTGTTTACAGAAAGGGGATGTGCAAGATAGTTTTTTTTTTTTTTTGTTTCGGGTGGGAAAATTTATGAAAACCAATTTTATCCTCAGACCTAAGACTAACCCTGATGCTAGCTCTAGGATTGTGCTTGCTGATGCCAGTGAATTCTATCAGTGAAAGGATTTGGATCATCAATAATGGGCAATGGTTCGCTTTTTCTCCCACTCCGGGCCTTCCTTATTTCGTGATCTTTTTTTTTGTTCTACGTAGAGGAAAAGTTTGCTGAAGGGTTAAACTTTTTACATCGAAAAATTGCACTTACTGGACGAACTGGAAAATAGGAAAAATACTTTAATTTTTCAAAGCATTAGTTTGACTACAGCAACAAAGGGCGGTGGTCATAGCGGTCGTGGTATTGGTTAGATAGTATCGTTTTTGATTTTGCCAGGTCAGATAGTTTCTTAATTAATTTAATTAATTTGTAAGTTGAACAATGGGGGGAGTCCTTTGCTTTGATTGGAGACTGTTGGATGCGATGTGTCAGATGATAAAGATGGTTTCTTATCAGGACTATGCGATGGAGAATGGTGTGTTGACGAAGGTGGTTAACGGGAGACCATTATTTGTTATTCCTGATACCATGATAGCTGGCATCATCAAGGGGGTGCACGAGAAAGGGCATTTTCCCGTAAAGAAGATGGTCGAATTTATAGACAAAGAGTTCTTCATTACTGATTTGAGGATGAATATTCAAAAATATGTGGATCCATGCATCAAGTGCATCATTGCAGAACAAAAGAAGAGAAAGGAAGAAGAAGGATTCCTCATGCTTATACTTGATACTTTTCATCTCGGTCACCTGGGGCCAATGGCGACAACATCGAAGCTATACGAGGGGCGGCTGATAAGTTCGCAGCCTGAGGTACTCAACAACGAGCCATCATATCATTAATAACAGCAATAACTGCGACACTCTTTAGTAGTATAAATATCACCTCGTTTCAATTATAACCTCATTTTGTTATCATCTGTGGTAGGATAAACATCACCATGTCAGCTGAAATCGAAAATTCTCGCAATTTTGAGCACCGCGCCGTGATAAGGTACCTCGTGAAAAAAGGAAAATTGCCTAAAGAAAGAGAAGAAGAAGTCATGTTATCGACTCTTCAGTATTGTGGGCCTTCGGATACCATGGTCAAAAAATGGGCTCGGTTATTTCAACAAATGCGAGAGAGTTGTGAAAACGACCCCCACCAATGTCGTCCTGTGTTAGTGGTCACTGAAGAAAACTTCCGAAAGTTGAAAATTGGTTCTACAACGGATTGGAGAAATTTTGCACGAGCATTTAAAATAAATGGTAAACGACTAACAAAGGCCTCGTAGGAGCAGCATCTCCCGATAGGTGTTAGTTCGCTAAGTAACGAGAAAGAGCCACTGCAGCCTAAAACCTAGCAGCTCTGTTAGTAAGCCCTACTCCCACCTCCTCGTGGTGCCATCTGGGAATTTCTTCGGAACCTGCGAACGGGAGAGGACGAATGGCGAGTCTCCTGTGCCATATAACAGGATAAGTGTCGGTTGGTCTGGGGCCCAGCGAGCCTCAACCGTAAAAAGAAAAATTGCTCCGAAACGGAAACATACGCCTCGGATACGGACGGATAATCTGATGACGACCTTTGGCTATCAAACACGAACAACGATAGGATTCTGGAACGGCCTTACAAAGTCAGATTCCTCCAAATGGAGCGCGAATTCGTACGGTATAAAATAGACATCTTAGGGCTGAGTGATATAAGACGGTTCGATGCTGGGGAATATGTCTCACCAACAAAAAGTACTGTCATGCTCTACTCTGGTAAACCAGCTGGAAGCGTACGGAGGTCTGGAGTAGGACTGGTGCTAACTCCAGCAGCGCGTAAAAGCCTCATATCTTGGAAACCTCACAGTGACCGGATATTGATGGCCAGATTCCAGAGTAGAGTAAAGATGGTCACCATCATACAGTGCTATGCTTCGACTGATGACGCGACTGAGGATGAAAAAGACAATTTCTATAGCCAGTTAGGCGCCGTCTTCAATGAAACACCTAATGCTGACATCGTAATGGTGATGAGAGATCTCAATGCCAAGGTTGATAGAGACAACAACATGCTTAAACACGTGATGGGAGTTCACGGCCTTGGAGACCGAAACGACAACGGTGAGCGGTTTGTGGACTTCTGTAATACCAACCGCCTAGTCATTGGAGGTACGCTGTTTAAGCATAACATCTGCCATAAGATCAGTTGGGTCTCGACTGATTGGTAAAGAACATCCAACCAGATCGATCACATTGCGATCAGTCGCCGCTTTAGAAATTGTCTCCTGGACGTCCGTAACAGACGTGGAGCTGATATCGGACAAGAACGAGATCAGTCTTCGTACTGCATCCGTCAACAACAACCGATCAAACTTGTGAACATCACCAGGTTCAATACCGATAGGCTTAAGGTCCCGCAAGTGCGCCAACAATTTAGGGACCACCTTGCCTTAGAAGCGGAAGCAATCAGCAGCTCAATACAGGAGAGCATGGATGATCACTGGAATGTTGTGAAAAATGCTTTTGCGAGCGGGGCACACACATATGTCGGTAAAAGGCAGGCACACCATCGCACATGGCTTTCGGCAGACACTTGGAGACGGATCGATGAGCGTACAACAATAAAGGCTCGGATTGCAGCGGCCTCAGCAGTAGGGAGAACCGAGTTAGAAACCCAGTACCGTAAGAAGAAGAAAGAAGTGTAGCGTAGTGTGAGACGTGACAAACGTCAATATATCGACACACTGGCTTCTAGGGCTGAAGAAGCAGCGAGCAGGTGAGATAGTAGGACTGTTTACAGCATCACCAAGGAGCTCATTGTTGGTCGAAACTCCAAACAACACCCGGTGAAGAGTCTAGACGGTAACCTCCTGATTTCGGATGAGGATCAGCTCAATATATGGAGATAACATTTTGCTTCAGTGCTAAATCACTTAGACGATGGCGATATGATCTCAAATTCGAATGAGTATTCCGAAGCAACAAATTCCCGAATACGCACGGTACCTCTCAGCAAAACAGAAATTATGGCAGCAATCAAGTCCCTCAAGAAAAACAAAGCGGTGGGTATTGATGGCATCCCTGCCAAATTGTTTCAAACTTGATGGAATGCAGAAACTGGAGAGGTATATGTGTTCTTCCAGCTGTAGCCAAAATAATAGCAAAAATAATTCTGGACCGAATTAAAGAGCATTTAGATTCGACTCTTGACGTCGAACAGGCAGGCTTTCGCGCTGGATCCTCCTGCATCGACCACACAAACACCTTACGGATCATAATCGAACAATGCGTTGAGTACAGGTCTCCGCTACATCTGGTGTTTATCGACTTCGACAAGGCTTTTGACAGCTTGAATCGAGATGCTATTTGGCTGGCCTTGCGCAGGAGAGGCATCCCGGAAAACTTATTGCTATTATCAAGGCTACATACGAGGGCGGTAAGTGTCACGTCTTACACAACGGTAAGATGTCAGAGATGCATTCTGTCACCACTATTGTTCTTGGTGGTTATCAGCGATGTACTCCGTGCAGCATTGACGGAAGGAAACAATGGAATTCGTTGGACTATGACATCTTACCTTAAACACCTAGACTACGCTGACTATGTTTGTCTACTTTCACATCGGATAATGGACCTTCATCTAATGGCCCATAATCTAGAAACTGAGGCAAACTTCCAGCACTAACGCTCAACTTAACATTGCCGGACAGGAAGTCGAAAAAGTTGACAACTTCCGATATTTAGGAAGTGTGGTCTCGGCTAACCGCGGTGGCACCCAACTGGACGTATGCGGTAGAATCGGGAAGGCTAAAGCTGCGTTCGGTATGCTATCCACAGTCTGGAAAAGTAATGTTATCAGCTTAAGAACCAAGCTGCGACTATTCCGTTTTAATGTAGAATTGGGACTGCTGTATGTGTGCAGTACCTGGAAGATGGACACCATTAACACACGCAGGCTGCAAGTCTTCGTAAATAAATATTTAAGAATCATCTTGAGGATTTCTTGGACGAACCTGATCTCCAACGAACAGCTTTATATGAGAACGGGCCAAGAACCTATAAACATTACAATACGAAGGAGAAAGTGGCAGTGGATTGGACACACCCTACGGTGCGAAGACAACTCCATTGCGAAATACGCCTTGCAGTGGAATCCGCTCACCCAAGTAGGCAGAATAGCGGGACGCCCTAGGCAAACATGGCGCAGAACACTTGAGGAGGAATCGAGCTCTATAGGATTGAGTTGGAGGCAGCTCAAACGCGTTGCAGAAGCACGAACAAGATGGCGCGCAGACGTGGTTGACGCCCTATGCCCCCCGAGGGGTTGAAGGACCTAAGTAAGTAAGTATTTAAACATGAAAAAAAATTGTGCGCGCTTTGTACCGAAAATGCTCACGCCATGCAAAGATTTTTTGGAGTTAGCCGGGGACAATCTCGACGAAATTTGCACCGAAACCTAACTGTAGATGAGACTTGGGTTCGCCAATATGATCCGGGTCCAAACAAGAGTCTATGCAGTGGATTCAAAAAAGGGGAGAGGCCGCCGAAGAAATTCAAGGTGGAAAAGTCGGCTTCGAAGCTATGGCAACTTTTTTTTTGGAACAGCGAAAGTGGTTTGTAGTTTTTCGTTAAGAAATTAAGTCATACGGCATTAATTTTTTAAGCCGCCTAATAATATTGGTGTTTTCTTCCACCATGTATTGTATTTGAGGATTTACATGGTCTTGGAGTTGTTGGTAGTGTCTAAATCCATATTTTTTTTAACGATTTCACTAACATTCTCTACTTGTAAATCCCTGGGTAGGTTGTCATTTCTTATATACCAACGTACATTAACGATGCCTCTTAGTACTATGTTTTGAAATGTTTGTATCATTCTTAGATTTGTTTTTTTTTTTGGTACAACCCCAAAGCTGTATCCCTTACGTTCAAACGGGTCTTAGAACTTGCTTGTATAGTAGCAGTTTGTTGTCAATTCATAGCTGAGAATTCCTTCCCATTAACCTGGGTTTAATTATTTAGCTCATCTTTTTTTCTTTTCGACATGCTCCTTCGATCTGAGCTTAGCGTCAAGGCAGTATTTGCGTAAGGAACATCTTTCCATCGATATTAACTTTTGCAGGATTTATTCTTCTGATAGTAAAGTTAATATGGATAGATATAGTTTCATGAAGCTTTATTTTTTTTTTATAATTTGCACGTGTTAAAGGGGATATGAATACCCATATACTAATTTTTAGAACACGTGCGTTTTGTGGCAAGGGGAAGAGACAGAGAGAAAGTCAGAGTGGTGTAGTTTGAAACCCAGGTGGTACTCGTATTAAGTTTCTGTAAACTCCAAGGGTGGCTGCCTAGATAACAGGGGAGTATTTTGTTTGTTTTTCGCTATTATTTTCGTTGCTTATGATTCACAGTATTTTTTTCCATCCTCCTGATGTCATCATCACGATCAAGTTGCATTTTAGCCATATGACCACCCTACTGCCAGTGTTATGCCTTCGCAGTAGAGTTGACTTAGCTTTCGTAAGTGATCGACTTTTTTATTTATTTCATGCGAAATAAATAGATGATTCTTGACATCAGGAGTCGAACCGTGAATCAATAGCGTGACAAGCGATGATGTTACCACTACACCACGGCCACCCCTATTTATTATAAATTGGTTTGTCCAATCACTTTCAAATTTAATAACCTTTTGTAATTAATTCGCTGCTTTATCAGCATTGGCGCCAATAGTCATAATCTCGGTGCCGTTAGCGAAAGTCTCTAAGCTAGCTTCTTTCTGCTGAGATAGGTCTCTTTTGTATAGGAGATAAAGGCTTGGTCCCAAGACACTTCCTTGTGGAACTCCTGCAGATACTTTCTTTAAATTAGAGTATTCATCTTCGTATCTTACTTGAAAGTAACGATCTGCGATATAAGATTTGAGAATCAAGTAGAACTCTTCTTGGAGATCTTATTGTAATTTAAATTTTAGTCCTCGATACCAGACTTTATCAAATGCTTGTGCTATGTCTAGAAAGATGGCTGAACAGACTTTTTTGTTCTCAAGTGCCTTTTCTACTATACTCGCAATTCTATGCACTTGTTGTACAGTAGAGTGCTGGTCTTTAAACTCAAATTAGTGGGAAGATACTAGATTTATTTCTTCTATTTATAGTTTGAGTCTTTTCAAAAGTAGCTTTTCAAATAGCTTTGATATTACGGGTAGGAGCGAAATCGGTCTACACACTTTTTTTCGTTTGGCGACTTATTTAATTTGAGAATCTCGATTACTTCTGCCACCTTCCATTGCATCGGAACATACTTTAGCCTGAGTGCTACATTAATTGTATATAATAGTCTACGTTTAGCTTTATCCGGGTACTTCGTATGTGCCTTTTTGCATTTATGTTACTTTTAATTTAATTTGTTTGCTCTTGTAATGTTACATGCTGTATGTTCCTGTGATCATGTTGAAGGTCGCGGAAGTTATTATGGTACCAAAGCCGGGAAAATTACCCAGTGAAGTTATCTCATACCGCCCGATTTCATTGCTGCCAATACTGTCAAAACTCTTCGAAAAAATTCTTCTGAAACGACTCCATCCGATTATAGAAGAAAGGGCACTGATACCAAACCATCAATTTGGATTCAGAAATAGGTACTCCACCATAGACCAGGTCCACAAAATAACTGACAAAATAGAAAAAACCCCTAGAAGAAAAACAAATATGCTCTACCATCTTCCTTGATGTAACACAGGCTTTTGATAAAGTCTGGCACAAGGGATTGGTCCATAAACTGAAAAAATATCTTCCAAAACAATACTCGGAAATACTACAGTCATATATAAAACAGCGATTATATAGAATTAAGCAAGAAAATGAGTACTACGCATTAAAATGTATAAGATCTGGAGTACCGCAAGGTAGTGTGTTAGGGCCTGTGCTGCACTTCGCAAATCACCTGCAAGAAATCTTCCAACCAGACTGCAGACGAAAACTTATTTCTGCATATGCTGCACCGATTTTATTGATTCTTCATTTAGTCTAAATAAAAGCAACCAATCTACAGTTTTTCTGTAAATTGTAAACGAATACTAATTTTCACAAATTTTTTTTTTTCATTTCAGCTCGATCTTGTGCTAGCCGCCTCCTGAAGTTGGTTGAGGTTCCTGTCCACTTGTGTGCGCCACCTTTAGTGAGGTCTTCCTTTACCGCATCGTCCCTCCGGAATGGATTCTAAGATTTTTGGACGGGAACGTTGATGTCAATTCGCTCTACATGTCCTAGCCTTCTAAGGCGGTGAATTTGAATACTTCTCACAAGGTCCGGTATAGTTCGTTGTTGTGTCTTCTCCACTATTCCCCAAACGGGACCAAAAATCACTCAAAAAATTTCACTTTGAATACAATTAAAGAAGTTTCCATCCTCCGTCCATGCTTCTGCGTCATATAGCAGGACCGAGATGATGAGGGTCTTATATAAATTCGCCTTTGTTGTCCATTGAGGGGCTTTGCTACTCAATTGTTTTTTAAGCCCAAAGGAACAGCGGTTTTCAAAGAGGGATTCTTCGCTTGATATCTGCGCTGGTGTGATTGTTTTAATTTACAGCGGACCCTAGGTAGACAAAGTCCTTAACTACCTCAAAATTGTAGCAATCTTTTGTGACACTCTGTCCAAGTCGCCGATATTGACTGTCCTTTTTTGCTGATCGCATATTTACCCTCGTTAACCGCTAAACCCATTTCGCTGTTTCAATACTCCCGAAAGTACCACTGACAGCTCGCTGCGATCTTCCAATTATGTCAATGTTGTCGACATACGAGAGTAGTTGTACCGACTTTTGGAATATTGTGCCCCTGATGTTAGTTAGAGAATTTTGTAAAATCATTTCAAGTATGATATTAAAGAAGTTACATGACAGCACGTCAACTTGTCGCAGTCCTTTTCTGACATCGGTGATGTTGTTACCGACCTTAATGGAGCAGCGTGCATTCTTCATCGTAATCCTGCATAGACGGACGAGTTTGGCAGGGATGCCAAAACTAAACTTGTCTCTATAGACGCCACTTTCAAATTGATGAAACGATGGTGAGTATCGATTGGGAGTTCCTGAATCTTTTTCCAAATCTGCCGCAATGTGTATATCTGATATATGGTAGCCTTTTTCGGCCTAAAATCGCACCTATTTAAGCTTAGATATTCCATCTTCACTTCACTTTTGTCGTCCGAGTTGAATGGAGTATTCTGCGAGCAGAGTTTTGATCGTCAGTCTGTAGAAGTAATCTGTGACTTTACTACTAGATTCCTGAAATCCTTATGGGCTTCTGTTCGACCTTTGTAGCCTTGTCATTCTATTTTTACCTTCTGGTAAAGCTTTCGAACATCATTCCTGCTATAACAGCTCTCTATTGTGTCGATCTCGCGTTTTTCATACTTTTTGTTTCTCCTTTCTTAGAGGCTGATGTTCCTCCTCGTCACCTAATGCAGCGTCACTTTATAAGCCTGCACTTCGCGACACTGTTCATCAAACCAGGGGTTTCTTTGTGGTAGATTCCATAACCACAGCACATTAGATGAGGCATTCTTGGTGACTTGCTGATAATTTTGCGACGGATATTTTGCGGCCGCATGATGTCAAGCAGAGGTTATGTGGGCTGGCACTCTCGATCCCTTGATTTGAAATGTACCAAAATGTTATGCAAAAGATAGTTGAAAGACCACGCATCTGACGCAAACCAAATAATCAAACAACTACCGAAGCAAATCCTTGCTTAATGACGCTTACAAGATCCTTTCCAGGGTAGTGTGTGAATGTCTAAAGCCATATTGCACCACGCAAATTGGCCGATATCAGTGTGGCTTCCGGACCAGTAAATCAACAAGTGACCAATGTCCACACTTCGGCAAATCGTGGAAAGGACCAACGAGTTCCATGTCGATACCCACTATCTCTCCATCCACTTCAAAGCTGCTTATGGCAGCATTCATCGCATTTCGGGATACTGGAAAAACTGATCCAGTTGTGTCGCACCACGCTCGAAAACACGCTATGCACTGTGCAACTTGGGAAGAACCTCCGAATTTTTCCAAACACGTACTGAATTTCGACAAGGACTTATTTAATCTCGTGTTAACACGGAAGGCACTATTTTTCAAGTCTGTGCAGCTGTTGGGGTATGCTGACGATATAGATATTATCGCGGGCTCCCAACGTGCCGATATTGAAGCATTTACGCCGATTGAAGAAGGGGCTAGACGAGTTGGTTTGACTAAATGGCACCATCGACAGCCACAATTTTGAGGTAGTAAAGGAGTTTACCTACCTCGAGACAAACATAATCTCCATAAATGACACCCTGGTGAAGATTCGGCGCAGGATAATTCTAGGCAACCGTTGCTACTTCGGCCTGTCTAAACAGCTAGGGTCCAAACTCCTAACCCGAAGGACCAAAATCATGCTCTACAGAACATTGATCTTGTCATTCGTGCTTTACGGAGCCGAAAGCTGGCAGAGCAGATCTTGGGCTCCTTCGAAAGAAAAATCCTACGTCGGATATTCAGTCCTATCTGCGAGGAGGGCGAATGGAGGAGAAGACATAACCATGAATTCTATGTTCTGTATAAAGATGAGGATGTAGTCCGGAAGGCAAAAATCCGTCGACTTCACTGGCTCGGCCACATCGAACGAATAGACGACATCTCTTAGCTGGAGCGTAGCTAAGAGAATCTGCGAATCCCAGTCCACTGGTTGAAGACAGCAACGGAGAGAGGTTTAATGAAAAAGTGATGGCGGACGCAAGAAATCTTGATCTTCCCAACTGGTAGCAGCGAGCCCGGGACCGTGAGGGATGGAAGGCAGTAATACAGGCTCCAAGAGTCGTAGGCCTATTGAGTTAGTAAGTAAATAAAAAAAAAATTGTGTTTCATTTCATAGTTAGTCAACAAAAAAACATCGACCTGGAACATAAAAAAACACCCTGTTCCATCCATCACAACATCTGATTACGGTAGGCTAACGGCCACAACGCAAGCTCAAAAAAGTGAAGCCAACCTGAACCTACCGCAAATCTATAACTCTACCTAATTCGAGCAGCTACAATTTGCACACTCGTATGCTCAGAGTTGAGATTGAAAACGTCAAACTTTAAGCCGCAAACCCGGCAAAGTAATTTAAAGCGTCTAAGTAATAAATAATTTACACTCGCAGTGTTGTGATTTGTGAATCCTTTATTATTCAATTTGCCAATCCCCATTGGCATTATTTTCAAATCTATTCCAATTCACAAGGGTTCTCCACCCATCCATCCACATCCGCTCTCACTGAGGAGTCTTATTTTTTTCATATCCGGTTGCAAGAAACCACAGGGTTTCGAGCAATATCCATCAAGAAAACAATATTTCTTCCTCTTCTTAATACATGGGGGATTTTTTTCTCTCTCTCACCCTCTAGTTGAAAGATTTTAACCCTTAGCTGTGGAGTGGCAACATTTCACGTGCTAGTGGTAAAAACGACCATGATTTTCGGATCAGAATTTTTTCATAAGGAAGAGAGAACACAAACGCTGCTTGAAATGTGGAAGGAAACGGAAATGAATGTGGTTAAAAAGTTTGCTACACAGAGAGTGGGAATTATTTGACATCTGTGGAGGGATTTCCTCTTTTAGTCGGCTTCAAACATTTTTTTAATTTTTTTTTTGTTCCCATCTTTGGGTGTCAAAGTGTAAAGATTTAGGGATATTAAAGGGTTATTTTGAAGTGGATAAATTATACAAGAATATTCCCTGGGATGTTAGGTATTTTTTCATGACAGCTTCGGCGAAGGGAAGGTGTAAAATGTTGTAGCTAGTTATATACAATGGTAATATTTTATTCTGTCACTAGACGTAGGTTAGGTTTCCCTTTAAAGCGTTCATTTTGTATTGCACGTTCTGAGAGGTTAGGTACTTTTCATATCACACACTTGAAGCTGTCTATTACACACATGGAATCTGGGCGTCACAAGTTTGTAAGAATCAATTAAGTTGCTTATGGAGCTCCCGACCTATAGACATCAAAGATATTCGAGAAGCTCATATACTTAACCAACGCCATACACTGATGATACCAACGCAATACCACTCCACCAATTTGAATTCAGGAGAAGACAAGACAAATGCATCGCATAGTTACCAAAATTAGAAGTGCATTCGAAGATAAAGTAATATTGTTCCGCTTTGTTCATTGACATTACCCAAGTCTTCGATAAGTCACACAAAATTAGACAAATGCTTCCCCAAAACACTGACGGAAAAAACCTTTCGGATCGTAAATTCCACATTAAACTTTACGTCCCATCTATGCAACATCCATGCCAGTGTCCCTCAAGGGAGCATCTTGAGCCCCTTATTGTATTTAATTTACAATTCTGTTAAGCCAACTCACCTCTTCACACTCAATTCATACATATATACGATTATGATACAACAATTATCAATTCTTATAAGGACCCAAACATCGCATCTCAACATCTCCAAAATCATATTTAAGACTTAGAAACATTGGAACCCAAGCCAAACTACCAGCGAAAGCTCTTAACACCTAAACACAGGCACAATCCGAGTGGCTTATCATGGATAACAACCAACGGATTTGCTGCTTTGCCTAAAAGTATGCTCTTCTATCTATAATCCCTGCAAGATGAGTGTACAAAGATCGCCCTCAGGGGGTAATTCGACCCAGTCGAAGAAGAATAACTAGAGTATCTCCACCTACACTACAGCCAAAAATTTGAGGCCTACCTAGGCAACCAACTTCATTCATTGAATTTTATGAATGGCATTGGGTTTGTTTACCTAAGTTTTCTACGTGGACAGCGGGCGTTTTGTTAACATATGTGGGAAAAACCGCTTTTGAGGTTTATTGAGAAGTGTTTAGGTTTTTCATAATTATTAAATTTGATTACTTTTGGTTGTTGACACAGCATTTATTTGTGACTCCGTACATCAAAATGGTTCTCAAATCCCAAAATTGTGTCGACCTAGATTGCAGGGGTCTTACATAAAAGCCACACTTTGAAGTCATAAGAATTTATTTGAGATTATTCACGTCTTGAGAAGGAGGATGCCTACGACGTTGACGTTGTGTGTATATAATCGTTGTGTGTATAAATATTGACATATCCAAATGTGATGAACCGAGCTTAGACATATGGTAAACAAACTGCTTTGACACATTAGTGATTTTGTTTTGGCGTCATATACTGATTTTGTGCCAAATAATCGTCATTTGCGGAAAGTGTTGATTTTCTTCTTTCATTCGCGGAAAATGGCGGCTGAAGCGCATCGAGAGCTCCAAAAAGTTTACGGTGATGCTGCTCTAAGTGAAACAAAGTGCCGTGATTGGTTCTGTCACTTCAAAGATGATGATTTCGATGTTGACCGTCCGCGTGAAGGAAGGCCAAAATCCTTCGAAGAGGCTGAATTGCAGGCATTGCTCGATGAGGATTTGTGCCAAATACAAGAACAGCTTGCTTCAGCATTAGGAGTTACCCGTCAAGCCATTTCCAAGCGATTGCATGCGTTTGGAATGATTCAAAAACAAGGAACTTGGGTTCCTTATGATTTGAAGCCAAGAGACGTTGGGCGTCGTTTTTTCGCCTGTAAACAACTGCTCCAGCGGCAAAAAAGGAAGGGATTTCTTCATCGCATCGTGACGGATGAAAAATGGATTCATTACAGCAACCCAAAGAAAATAAAGTCATGGGGACTGCCCGGTCATGCTTCTACGTCATCGGCTCGGCCGAATATTCACGTTGCGAAGATTATGCTGTGTATCTGGTATCGACTTCAATTGATGCGATTGAGCCGAGCACTGCGCAAAAACGGCCACAATACGAGCAGAGGCACGAAAAAGTGATTCTACAGCATGATAACGCTCGGCCTCACGTTGCCAAAACCGTTAAAACCTACCTGGAAACGCTCAAACGTCCTACCCTCGCAAATTCCCCAGATATTGCGCCATCCGATTATTACTTGTTCCGTTCGATGGCACATGGTCTGGCTGATCAGCAGTTCCGCTCATATGAAGACATCAAAAAATGGCTTGATTCGTGGATAGCCTTAGAAGATGAACACTTTTACCGTAACGGTATTCGAGCTCTGCCAGAAAGATGGGAAAAAGTTGTAGCTACCGATGGGTAATACCTTGAATGATTCATTTGTAACAATTTTTTCACAATAAAGTTGCATTTTCATCAAAAAAAAAAAAACAGCGAGAACTTAGTTGCGCACCTAATAATAAAATCTCAACAGATTTAGACAACAAAAAATACTACACTGCAGTCTTCTTGGATGTTTCTAAGACATTTGACAAAGTTTGGCATAACGGACTCTTATGTAAATTAAATCTTAGGTGGGGCAAAAGTAAAGTCATATTGTGAATGTGGCATAATTTTTACAAATGGCGTCAAATATCATTGTGCTTTGACATTTGTGTTGTAGACAGATAGAGAATTAGTTGACAATAAGCAATGGAGTGATACATAAAATTTTCGGTCTGTTGTTTTAACGCAGCATGAATTTCGTCGTCGTTTTCCATATGCGCGAACAATTAAGTGTTTGGCTGAGCGTCTCATGCAAAGTGGGTCCACTAAAGATGTTGCAAAAAGTGGCCGGCCCCGTATTGCTCGTTCGGCCGTGAATATCACTGCTGTGGCTGAGGACGTCCGAGAGAGTCCACAAACATCGACGAGACAACGATGCACACAATTTGGCATCAGCAGACGTTCGTTGAGTCGAATTTTGGTGAAAGACCTGAAGATGTTCCCTTACAAAATTCAAAAATGAAATGTACGAAAAGCCATTGCATTCCCTCAAAGTGACTGTTTGGTGCGGCATTTGCAGTGAAAAAGTGATTGGCCCTTATTTTTTTTTAGAACGCCGACGGCACCATCGTAACCGTAACTGATGAGCTACAGACAGAAGTCAAACGAATTTTTTTTTGCCTCAAGTTGCTGAATTGGGTCTCGAGCATTGTTGGTTCCAGCAGGATGGACCAACCGCTTATACAGCTTGGGCAACTATGGAGATTTTGAAGCACCATTTTTCTGGCCTTGTGATCTCCTGTTTTGGCGATTTGAACTGGCCGGCTTTGGGGCTTTTTTTAAATCTCGCGTTTACCACAACAAACCACAAACCTTGCAAGTCTTGAAAGCTAATCACTAATTTGAAGCCAGATTTTTTGCAATTTTTTCAGCTTAATGTCATCAATTTTACACCTCCAAGTAATCTTTTCGTGAAAACAGATCCCAATTTTTTTCATCTCTAACAAAATGGCAGCCAATTCACATTATGACATTACTTTTGCCCCACCTTGTACTTCCCTTGGACTACTATAAACTCGTCAAATGTTATATAAGTGATCGCTATTTTTACGCAAAGCAAAAGAAAGCAAATGTTCACCTGGGGTTCCGCAAGGAAGCGTCTTAGGACCAGTTCTATACCTTATATATACAGCAGTCATACCAACGTCTAGGTCTCAAATGTCGATGATAGCAACATTTGCAAATGACAAAATTATCTTGTACTCCCACAATAACTTAACTATCGCAGTAAACTGTCTTTAAAAGCTTCTGAATGAAACAATTCAATGGCGTGACAAATGGGGTATATGTAGAAGTAAACGAAGAAAAAACATTGCAAATCATATATACTACAAAAAGAAGGGAATGACTCTCCAGTTCTCAGACTAAATGGCGGAACTTTATTCATAGACAGCCAAGGTAAATACGAGTACATAGGTATGCATATCAAACAACAAGCTTGCACGGAAACATCACATAATTAAAAAAATTAACCAAATAAAAGACAAGTTCAGACAGCTATACTGGATTCTAGAAAGAAACTCAAAACTGTCAGTAAATAATAAACTACTACATTATCAAACCAGTATGGGCATACGGCCTTCAGCTCTGGGGCGTCTCCTGCAAAAATAACATCGAAATCATCGAACGACTACAATCAAAATTTGTTCGAACAATAGTGAATGCAGCTAGGTACGTACCGAAGAGTCACATCCATATGGACCTATAAAATGCGACTGTACTGGAATAAGGACATCAAGTACAAAGCACCAAAACCGATTCCTCAGCCATACTAACGATGAAGTGACGACCGAAGGCTCAAGCGCTTTTTGCTCGTACTCTTCACGGTTGTATCTCTGCATTCATTCGATCAAAGTATCACAGATATGAACATGAATGATCATAATCCCCCTATGTAATAGTTTTGAACCCTGTACTTTTGCAAAATTGAAATGGTAGCCGGTTTCCCGTGCGGTTTATCATACAGATGAGCTTCTTCTCTAAAAATAATGCTGGTATTAACCTTTCTAACATAGTTTGAACGTTAAAATCATTAATACGAGTAGGCACATGGATGGCCACGGTGTAGTAAGTAGTGTGTTTGCTTATGACTCTAGCTGCACAGGTTCGAGTTCGAGTGGGGAACAACAACCAATAGCCACCGATAATAAAGGAGAAACGAATAAAACACCAAAAAGGGGTTTCTTCAAAGTATGGACCAAAAATCTTTATAAAAAATAAAAATAAAAAATGTACGTACATACTTAGGGAACAAATGCACTTATGCAACAGATGATCAGCTACTTTCTCACACAAACCATAGTTAAGGGAGATAGCGTGATATAAATTTAGGTAGTTACCTCTCTCCCATATTCTTAACTGATTCTCATCTGAAATGAGAAGAGGTACATCTAAAAACTATGTCTACAATATCTGATACCAACAATCGCCTCTTTAGTCATTCGTTTCGCTATACTCTATTTGTGCACGAAGACAACACGAAGACTACCACGAAATGAGAAGGCTACTGTTCAAGCAGTATGTGGAACCCGCCCAATCATAACCCAATCTTGTTTCCAGTTTTATCATAAATCATGAAGTAGCAAAAGGATAATCTGCCTATGTCTAATCCTCGCTTAAAATTTAATGTATACACGCCTCCAACGCGATGCAGCATACTTCATCCGTGTATACACGGTTAACAAATTAAACATATGGCAGTACTACATAACTTTGGTTACAAGACTGACCTGACCTAATTAGAAGCTTGTGTCGGCCCGCTTTTCTACCTACAATCATTATCCTCCCACTCGTTTATTCTGCACCGCCTTCTTCCAATTTTAAATCCATAAACGATCGCCATCATTGATCGTCGCTCCACATACTCATACCAATACCTCCAACTGCAATTTTCAATTTATACTAGACAACTCGAGGACATGAAATAACGATGTTCCCATCTACAAAACCAACAAATCCCCATCCAGAGACTTCCACTGCCATGAGCCTCCGGCGTCGATCGATAGTACCTTCACCAGTGCATCTATCGATTGCTGCACGATCGTGTACGTGTAGCCTCTCCTTCAAGTGTGCCTCGGCATTCTCCATGTCACCTGGCGCACCAAAAATCAGTTATTAATTGTCTTGCTGTTACCACCACAGCATGTGTAACGTGTCCAAGTGGAAATCCCACTAAATACCCATCAGATTTGCCAGCAGATTCACTCCACCGTCATGTGGTGTGGCGGCAAAGAGGGAGTCACTCCGCAGGCAGAAGGACACATGATCGATAGGTGAAGCATTGGAAATGCTATAAGCGTTCGACATTGGCCGATATATGCTACTCCGGTGCACCTCAATGCCTTCGAAATTTCCGATCGTATGAGGTATCAGGTATCCCGTTTCCTCTACTGCACCTCTTGGTACATTCACCGGAGGACGCGCAGCATGCATCTTTTCCAGCTTATACAGCCGTGTGTGTTGATTGCGCATAATGGGGCTATCAATTGTGACTGCAGACACATTGCGGACGGAGAATGGCCAAGTAATGCCCACAGAACGGGAACAGCTTATCAGAGGAACTCGTATACGGTGGATGTTGTGCTGCCGCGGAAACAGGTTGCCCATTACCAGTGCGTAAAATTGTTTGGAAGATGAAGGATGCTGGAAAAATATGTGTCAATCCGGGTCTTGCGAATGCGGTTTAATTGACCGGTTTTATATTACCAATGGTATACACAGCTCAAATGGGGTTGGAACTCTTGCAAGGTTTGTTTGGTAATAGGTTATAAGTTATGATTGAGAAGTTGCGAGAACCGTTCAAGTGGCAATAGCAGGATGTTTTGTAATAAATTGCATAATATATGAATTGCATTGCGATTGATGTTAAGAATATTTATTGCAACCATTTATTGCAGATAATGATTAGATTGATGGATTTATGCGCCCGATGGGTGGGAATAGAAACTGTGTCTGGTACAAGTAACAGGAATGGAAGGGCAATGTAGTTTTAGAACTTTTGTTGACTTTGGTACCGAAGCAGGCAACACATACCACATGTCTTACCTAGGATACCTGGTGGCGGATTAAAGAACGTAAGCTACTTAAAGCTCATATTGTAGATACCCCAGCAGTAGGGAGGAACGTCCCTGTAGAGAAGTGTAGCGTAGCGCAGGACGTGACAAAGGTAATTATATAAACGCCCTGGATACAGAAGAAGAGGAAGTTTCGAACATGTGAGATAGTAGGACCATTTACAGGATCACGAAAGAGCTAAAAAGGCTTTCATCGCTCTTGCCAACAACCGGTGAAAGGCTTAGATGGTTCCGTACTCGTTGAAGGATTTTGCTACCATCCTCAACCTTGTATTCGCCAACGATATGCACCCAAATCAAACTCCCAGTAAAGATGAGATCAACGCGCTAAAGAACAACAAGGCGTAGAACTAGATGATATTCCCGCAGACCTACTGCGAGCCGCTCCTACATCATCAGCATAGATTTTATATCCCCTTGTAGAGAGAGCTTGCGAGGCAGAAAGTTTCCCCGTGGAAGAAGTGGAAGAAGGGAATGATTGTCAAGCCCCCTAAAAAAGCTAGTCTTATGGAGTGCGAAAACTAGAGAGGCATTTGCGTTTTTCTCGCAGTTGCTAAGGTAATAGCCAAAGAAGTTCTTGAACGAATAAAGGAACATCTGGAAGATACACTCGATGCCGAACAAGCTGGTTTCCGCTCTGGATCCTCCTGTGTCAACAAGATCAACACCCTGCGGTTGACACTTCACCTGCTGTTCATTGATTTTTAGAAGGCGTTTGATAGTGTCAACGGACAGTTTATCTGACTTGCCTTGTGCAGGAGAGGTATACCCGATAAACTAATAGCTATTATCAAAGCGACCTATGATGGGTCTAAATATCATGTTCTGCATAGAGGACAGCTGTCAGAGGAATTCGAAATCCAAAGTGGAGTCCGACAAGGTTGCATTCTATCGCCGATACTTTTTTATTGGTGATTAGCGATGTGCTTCGCGCAGCTTTATCTACTGGAAACGGAGGAATTCGTTCGACTCTTACATCTCAACTCAGACATCTAGACTACGATGACGAAGTTTGTGTACTCTTTCATAGGAATATGGCTCTGCAACAAATGATAACAAGTGTGGGGAGGGAGACAAATATCGTGGGGTTGAAGATTAACACTGCCAAAACCAAAATCATTGTTGAGTTCCAATATCTTGGGAGTATTGTCTCGATGTGTGGTGAAAAAGAACAGGATATTGTCAGCCGAATCGGCAAAGCAAAGTCTGCGTTTGGAATGATGTCCATGATATGGCGAAGCAATGCAATCAGCTTAAACACCAAGCTAAGACTGTTCTGTTCAAATGTTGAATCCGTGCTGTTGTGTGGGTGCAGTACTTGGAAGGTGACCGCTACTATCACAAAAAAAAACTACAAACGTTCGTTAATATTTGCCTGGCAAATAGGTACAACCGTCCATCGACGAAAGCGGCAGTGGAATTGTCATACACTTCGAAAAGGCGAGCATTCCATAGCAAACTACGCAATGCAATGGAATCCGTTAACAAAAGATGGTAGAAGAACGGGTCGGCCGAGAAATACATGGCGCAGAACAGTTGAGGAGAAGTCATGGCAATTGCGGAAGAGTTGGAGAGAGCTGAAGCTCATTGCCAGGAAAGAAGCCCGCAAGGGGAAACAGGACATAAGTAAATAAAATAAGTAAGCGAAATTTCGTGCGACATATGGATACCGATGGTATTGTGGTGCAGAATTGCAATATAATCTAGAGTGCAACTTCCGCCAATATCAATGACAGCAATTTCGCAGCGATGAGTTGTTAAAACTCTGACAATCGATTCCACCATTTAAACTCAATGAAAACGACCTAAATGTATGAAATTTTGGAACATATTCGTATAATCTCAAGGAATGAAGTCCCAACGAAACTGATTATATTAATAGTGGCCTAGTTACTTTTTGGTCCAAGATTAAGTCCAAATTTATAAATTTAGCGCAATATAATCATGCCACCATGCAATAGCAGCAGGTCTATTGCGATTCTTTCAAAAGAAAATCTCCATAGTAAATGAAAAAATATCTCCATAGCTCTCTGTACACAATATCCTAAATATTTTGCAGCAATTCCTAACAGGGTAGTGGTAGTGGTAGTAACGGGTGGACCATCTGCTGGTTTCTTTTTTAAATTATTAGTTATTTTGACACTAACAGCTTTTTTGCGCTCAAAAAATTTACACAAACATAATGCCATATTTCTGCGGTACGAAATGAATCAATTTATGCTTGAACAGCGTTAGTAAATATTTAAGTTTTATTTCCACATTTACACATTTTGAAAAGAAATTTCGAAATAATGCATTAAAAGAGCCTGCCGTACGAAACTCTGTGAAGGAAGTAGTTTATGCACAGCGAACCATATTCTTAGCAGTTCTGAATCCGAATTGATTTCAGAAATCAAATTTGGAAGTCTTACCGAACCGTAGGTTAAACCCACGTCATCTGCTAAAGCATTGAGAAGGCCTTTGAAAACTAGTTCAAATAACGTGTTAATATAGATCGGGAAGAAAATCGGTCCCAATAGAGAGCCTTAAGGTACACCTAAATTCATAAGTTTAGTTCCACTTCTAGTCGATCTAATCTTTAGTCTCTGTAATCTGTTTTCAAAATGTGATTTGAATCGCAGCAGAATGATATGGTTAACCATAACAAAGGTTTAGGAAATATTGGCGAATAGACCTGCTTTTAACTTTTTACCATCTAAGCTATTGAAGATTTCCAACAGTAACTCCACCGTAGATTTACCTTTTTGAAATGCAAATTGAAATTAACTAAAGAATGCTAACAACCCTAATTTTTTTATTTTTTCAAAAGCTTTCCTTATTGAATGAAGAAGAGAAATAGGCCTGCAGTTGCTTACATCATTAGCAGTACCTTTTTTGAAAAGTGGCACTACATCCACACATCTACTTTAAATGGAAGAAAAGAGTTTATGGCCCATATTATTTTTCCTTAATGGACAATTTCTTTTGACCTGTGCCAGTCCTCTTTGGTTGGTCCATCGATTCTTCACTGATGATGATGTTTGGGAAGTGTATTTCGGCAAAGAGCTGTTGCGTCTGTAGACAGTTTTCCGCACATGTGCTATCTGAGATTTTTCATCAACCCGATTTGATTCTGTTTAGAGAGAACTCTTTGGACAACACATGCCATTAGCTCTTCTAATTTCAAGGTTAAATTTGGTTAGAGCTTCAGAGTGTAAAACCCAATCATTATTACGTTTCACCTTATTGTACAATTTAATTGTTTTTGTTCTTAGATTGGCGAGTTTTTGTCCCACCACGGGCTGGGCTTTGGGTGGGATTGGTTACCGTGTTTTGATTCTCACAACCAATTCTATCTACAGTGCGCGAATATAATATAGCACAATTAATTTTTTAAGTGTTTTGTTTCTTTCTATATATAAAACAGGCTTAATGATTTTTTTTATACAAAAACTAAAGTAATTTCAATTTCTGCATGGAATTTCATTTGTTAAAGTAATAATAATACTGCTACAGCGAAAAAAAGAAGAATCAAATTCAGGTGCGAAAAAAAGTTTCTGGTATTTATTTTCAAAAACATTGTACTGATTTGTAAATTGCTGGCGAATTCAAAACATCAACATTGTAATCTGAAAAAACATTCTTCACAACCTTTGTCGTATGAATCGCATCATTGTTTTGCTGAAAAATCAGTTGCAAATTGGTATTATCTCGAACTGGTTGTAAAGGTTGTCCCAAAATTTGAATTTTGCGCCATTTGTGCAGTAAAGTGTTGCCAATGAAAAAAACAGACAGCATGACAGCTGACAGTTCAGGGTTATTAAAAATGGTGAACAACGCGATTTCATTGTTGAGCAATATTTTAAAAATAATGAAGGTTAGGCAGGCCCAATTAGCAATTTTCGTACAAAATATGGGCGAAATAGTGAGTTAACTTCAAAAATTCAGGGAGACTGGATCAATTAGTGATCTTAGACACTCTGGCAGTCCTTCAACGAATTGTTCAACAGAAAACATAGAAGCAGTTTGTGAGAGTGTTGTTGAGAGTCCAGGAACATCAATTCGGCATTCGGTCAAGAATGGGACATTTCGAGAAGCTCTGTATAGCGTATTCTCATGAAAGATTTGCATCTTCATGTACTTCATACAAAGTGCAATTGACTCAAGAACTGAAGCCTACTGACCAAGCACAGCAAAGAGAGTTCGTTGAATGGATTATGGAACAACAACAAGAGGATGCTGAATCTGTTCCAGCGATGAGGCCCATTTTCATCTTGATGGCTTTGTTAGTCGTCAAAATTGTCGAATTTGGGGTTCAGAAAATGCACTAGTGATTGCTGAGAAACAAATGAACCCACAACGTGTCACTGTTTGGTGCTGATTTTGGGCTGGAGGCATTATCGGACCATTCTTTTTTGAAAATGTTTCTGCATAAAAAATGGAATGGGCATCATTTAAAGATAGATTGGTAAACTCGAAGGAAGACCTGCTAAGATAAGCAATAGTTTTGAGGAAATTTGCTTTATGAAAATCGTAAGAAGTGAAATCTATGGAAGGAGTGGACTGGAGGGAATTCTTGTGGGAAAATGAAAGAAAAATGCGAAGATGACAAAGTGAGACTGAGGAGTTAATGGGAACTTTTGTAAATAAAATCTATCTTTAGCGGCAACCCACAACAATAATATTCAACGGCGTCAAATCGCAGCTTCACTTAGGCCAAGTAATATCACCCACACGGCTGGTTATACTATTATTGAACTCAGTGCACAAAAGATCAATTGTGACGGCTTTTACGGCAAATAGCGCTGTTTTACTGGAACCAGTTCATTTCCTCAGTATTTGTCGAAAAAAATCGGTTATCATGCCTCTTTAGCGCTCTCCATTGACTGTAACTTTGTTCATCATCGAAGAAAAATGGGCCAATAATGCCGGCATTCCACACACCACATCAATCAGTCACACGCTGAGGATTCATTCGCTTCTCTACGACTGCATACAGGGTGAGCACGAGGATAACTTGCGTTGTCAATTAGCATGTCAATCAAATGAGCTTTCTTCACAAACTTACGTACAACAGGCACTATTTCGATCAAAACCTCTTTTCAAATTTTACAGTGTTTCGGCAACACAGCACTCACTTTGAAAATAAGTTTACAAATTGAATATGTACGAGTAATTTAAAAATAAACCAGCAAATGGCCTACCTTTTATAAACTTCGAGCATCATCATTTGAGGATGATGTCAAAGCAAGTAGTTGTCAATTCAAAGAGACTACTTTTAAAACAATACAATAACTCCTGTGTTTATCCCGAGACTCCCATTGACCTATACCTAGTTACCTTCACTTCTCCTTCCAAACGCCCACCATAAAGAAACATCTGCCCAATCTGTACTGATAGGAAAACGAACCGATCTTCCTTTCGCCTATGTAGTAATTGGTATGAACAGCTAAAAGGCACCGACAGACGTGACGTCGCATTGTGATCATTGCATTTTTTTTGGACATTCAGCTCTTCCCCACTAGGTTTCTGTGTCGTCATTGCAACATACTCATACCTTTCTGCAGCCAGAACCCATCTGAAGAACTCTATTTTGCTTGGTGCACGATCATCATTACCATCTCTGCTTATGTTTTATGTTTCATTTGAATCGGTGGATTCTTGGACTTTCTTAGATCTCATTTCTTGTTCTTTCAGAATTTTTTTTTCTCGTCACCAATGAGTGTGCAAGTGAGTTGATGTATCTATTACGGGATAAGGATGCACACTGCCGGGCTTTTTCTTTGGTTGTTCTCCCATTCATTGGGTGGTATTTTATTCTGTTTTGGTTGTTCTCTCGCATTTCTTCTTTATTCTCCTTTATTCTTCTATTTCATGTCCGAACAGAATGCTGTTTCTTGATGGAAAAATGTTTGTTCTTTGTCGGTTTGGATTTCTGGAGAAAGAGGAACTGCAGCTTCTATCCCGATTCTTATTCCAGTCATTGATGGTAACCAAGTCACTCGTGTTTGTTCTTTCCCGTAAATCGAGTGTCGTTAGAATCTATTTTGGTCAACTTTGTCTTTGTTTTGATTTCATTCATCGGTTCGTTCCAAAATTTTGGTTTATGGTCAAAATTTAACAATTTGAAGGGGAAAAATTTGCTTAAATTGTAGTGCACTTTTAGTTATAACAGTGAAATAATTAATATAAAAAGGTTTATAAGGTGTATAATTATATAAAAAGTGTTTTTGTGTTTTGTGTGAGACAAATTGCCTATAGGATACGCAAGACGTTACATAAGATACTCGTATATCTGGGAAGTTTGTTTTTTTTCAAAGACTTGGGTAAGTGATAGATTTTAAGAATTATTTACTGTGGCGAATACGTGCTATTTCAATACTTTCTAAAAATGAAAGTGATACAGAATTCAGTCAAGTATATATACAAGTTTTGGCAAAATTAATATCGAAGATGAGTGTGGAGGGAAACATATATTTATTGTTTATTTACGTTTTTTGTTCCAAAATTAAATTTCTTATGACACACTGAACTTATAATGTGCCTATGGAATGACCTAATCTTTGGTCATTCCAATTCGAAGTGACATCATATTTAAAAAAAAAAGTGCGCTATCCAAACTGTCTGTAAAGGGTTAAAATCTAAATTTAAATAATAATTATCTCTAATGATTGTATTTATAAAAATGACTGCTATACACTATTAAAAATGGTGTTCCAAAATTCAAGCAATATTTGAATTTTGCGCCATTTGTGCGGTAAAGTGTTGCCAACAAAAGAAAAAGGCAGCGTGACAGCTGACAGTTTAGGGTTATTAAACACGTTTTAATTGTTGAGCAATATTTTCAGAATAATGAAGGTTTGGCAGCTACTGTTCGCAATTTTCCTACAAAATGTGGTCGGAATAGTGAGTTAACTTCAAAAATTTAGGTAGACTGGATGAATTAGTGATCGTAGATACCCTGGCGGTCCTTCAACAAATTGTTCAACACAAAACATCGAAGCAGTTCGTGAGAGTATTGTTGAAAGTCCAGGACATCAACTAGGCATTCGGTCAAGAATTGGACATTTCGGAAAGGGTATTCTGATGAAAAATTTGCATTTTCATGCACACAAAGTGCAATTGACTCAAGAACTGAAGCCTACTGACCACGCACGGCGAAAAGAGTTTGTTGAATGGATTATGGAACAACAACAAGTGGATGCTGAATCTTCTTCAGCGATGAGGCTCCTTTTCATCTTGATGGCTTTGTTAATAGTCAAAATTTTCAAATTGCGGGTTCAGAAAATCCACAAATGTTTGTTGAGAAACGAATGCATCCACAACGTTTCACTTCGTACAGATTTTGGGTTATAGGCATCATGGGACAATTTTTCTTTGAAAATGCGGCTAGTCAGGCAAACAGTTAATGGTGCTCGCTATCGCGACATGATAATCCAGTTTCTTATGCCTAAATTGCAAGATATGGAAGACGGTGCCACATGCCAGGGAGCCCGAGAAACAATTCAATTACTACATGAGTCATTTCCTGGTCGTGGAATTTCCCCTTTTTGGTGATCAGAATTGGCCGCCCGGATCATGCGATTTAACTTTATTGGACTTTTTTATTTGGGGTTTTTTGAAGTCCAAGGTTTATGCCAACAATTCCACGACCACCCACGCCTTGAAAGAGCAAATTGAGAGCTGTATCAATAAATTTCAGCCAAATTTATGCAAATCGGTGCGTATGCCGTGGAGGTCATTTACCCGATATGCTATTTCATACATAACCCTATACTGTATACTTTATGAATCAATAAAACATTTACAATTTTTAATTAAAAACCTGTGTTTTCTATAAAAATTACTTCTTGCATAAATTTTGGGACACCCTTTACAAATGATATAGTCACATGACGATATGTGATAGAAATATAACGGGTAGGCCACCTGCTGGTTTCTTTATAAATTACATGTTATTTTGACACTGACATCTCTTTCGCGCTCAATTGGAATGAATCGGTTTGCTCTTGAATAGCGTTGGAAAATATTGAAAATTGATTAATTTCCAAAGTGAGTGCTGTGTACCCGAACCAGTAAGAATTTTGAAAAGAAATGTTGCTCAAAATAATGCACCAACTGTGCCTGCTGTACGCAAGTTTGTAAAGAAAGTTCATGAGATTGGCATGCTAATTGATCACACAAGTTTTCCTAATTATGTTTCTGTGCGCTCAGTTGAGAATATTGCTGCTGTTGCTAAAATGAGCGCTTAAATTCGAGAAAATCAAATCGCCACAGATCTCAGCATCTGAAGTTTAGCCGCACTAACCTGAGGAGGATTATGCATAAAGACCTTCAATTATTCCTTTACAAGGTTCAACTGACTCAGGAATTGAAGTAAAATGCTTCGTTATCACTTCTCTGTTTCGACTTTAGAGCAGCTTGAAATTGACATCGATTTTGCTGAAAACAAAAAACAACAAAATTGCCGTATTTGGAGCTCGGACAAGTTCAATAATCATGTAGTTGCTTAGCCTCCGCGGAAGCTACTTCAGCTCAATATTGACCAAGCTATATCTGTATTGGAGCCCCGAAGCTTCGAAAATATACTGCAAAATTGGGTTAACAGGAAGAGCTACTACCAAGCCAGCCACGGCAGCCATTAAAATTAAATTATTTTCCATAAATAATCGGAAAGTGTGCCCTCTTCAATAAAACAAAAAACTTTGAAAAATATTAAAGCAGATGACCCACCGTTTATATCATTCCATAAGATATAGATTATGGAGACTCAATTATGAAATATTTCCCTCAGAAATATCTGATCATGATTTGAAACTTCCTATAAGAAAGCAGAACTTGACCATCACCATTAACCAACGGAAATTGATTTGAGAAAGTAAGAAAACAGAAAAAGTAGGCGTGGCCCTGTATGGTGTATGCATGGATTGTAGAGAATATCAACGTATATATTTTGTTATGGAAATATTTTTCAGTTTCTAGTAAAAATAGTGGAAAAACGACAATTCTTGAGGAGTGGCCGTGTTTGTGGCGGATTTCAAAAATTTGTACACTTGTATTGCTTCGGATTTGAATTTCATCTTCCTAGCTCAAAATTTAAGCTACAACAGCTGGTGACATAGGGGGTCTAATATTATAAGTTCTCTGTTTTATAAACTATGGGACAGGGTATAAACAAAAATACAGATTTTTTGAGTAATATGATCGGAATTCTGGAAAAAGGTTGGAAATCAAATACAATAGGCACCAAGAAAAATCCTGTCTAAAGGCCGTTAATAGGTGAATTGATTACAATTTTGCCTCCTGATTCCGAAAATTTTGTTCAAAATGTTTGTTTTTTACTGCAAATAAACACAAATATACAAATCAATTAAATTTGTTTTTAAACTATTTATTTAAACCTGAACCGCAAACACACTACCCACTGCACCATTTCCAGTGCTGACTGTAAAGAACAATGTAATTGAAAATTTTTTCGGAGTCTCTGTATCCGAAGTCAAAATTTGAGGTTTCAAAATAGCTAATTCAATATAATGTTCAGAAAATTCAAAAGTACTGCCAAAACCGACATCGATCGGTCCGCTTATATATATTTTTTCGAGGGTAATATAATATAAATACAAATGTGCATTATTTCCACTCATATTGCTCGCCAATATACCTGACACTTAGTGATACTATAGGGTATACTTTTCTTAAAAATAAAACACAATAAATTCAATGGAATGGCCAAGTTTTTAGCTTTATTAGGCCACAAATTTCATGGCATTTAATGTTTAAAAATAATTTCTGGCATATGGTCCAATTTTGCACCACTTTTTCGAGCATACCCGGTCTTATTTCATCAATAGTGCGTCGAATGTTGGCTTCTAAGTGATCAATCGTTGCGGATTTATCAGCATAGACCAGAAATTAGACGTACCCCCACAAAAAGTAGTCCAAATGTGTCAAATCACACAAACGAGGTGGCTAATTCACAGGTCCATTTCTTGAGATGATTCAGTCACCAAACGTTTGGCTCAACAAAGTCATGGTTGCACACGCTGTATGGCATGTTGCGCCGTCTTGTTGGAACCATTTCTCCTCCAAATGATTTCCAATGACATGAGGAATAAAAAAATCACAAATCATTTGCCTGTAGCGTTCGTCATTCACAGTAATGTTGCCACCGGTTTCGGATTTAAAGACAAATGGGCCGATGACGCCTTCGGCATGTAAACCGCACCAAACAGTGATTTTTTTCGGGATGTAGTGGAGTCTCAAGAGTCTCATGAGGATTGTGCTCACTCCAAAAATGACAATTCTTCTTGTTTACAAATCCGGGAAGACAGAAATGAGCCTCATCGCTGAAGATAATTCGACGATAAAAATCTGGTTCAACTTCCAGTTGATTCTCAGCCCATTCACCGAACACACGACGCAATTGATGGTCCGCTGGCTTTAATTCTTGCACCAGTTAGATCTTATATGGATGTAGGCCAAGATCTTTCCTCAAAATTTTCCAAGTAGTGGACGAACAGACACCGAGTTGCTGAGAACGGCGTCGTATCTATAAAATCGGGCCCTCTGTCACACTCACGTCTACAGCAGCGATGGCTTCCTCTGTACGCACTGTACGGGCTCGATTTGGATGAATGTTATTACAAAGAGTAAATGTGGTCATGAATCGATCCATAGTATTGCGTATTAGCCGCTCAGGTGGACGATTATGCGCACCGTAAACTTGACGAAGTGCTCTATAAGTTTGGCGAACAGAGCGCGAATTTTGGAAATAAATTTCCACGATTTGTAAACGTTGTTCTGGTGTTAGTCTTTTCATGATGATTTACCAAAGTATACTGAAAAAAAAGTCAAGCACACTTCATTAGTATGATAGCTAGTTTGACAGTTATCCCTATCGGAAGCTCTATACCTCTAAAAAAAACACCCTATATTCGTATTATAGTCAAAGAACAAAATTCATACCTTTTTAAATTAGTATACAGACCTAACCCCAAATTATCAGTTTGAATTTCGAACTAAGCACTCCACAGAACAAGTAAAAAACAGCCGAAATTGAAAGTGGATTAGAAAAAAAAAATCATGTTCTGCCATCTTCTTGGACATACCACAGGTTTTCGACAGGGTATGGCATGAAGACTTACTAAATAAACTAAAAGTATATCCACCTAATAGGATTTAACACCGCAATACTTCCATATAAAGCAAGGAAAATGTTATTACAGATGAAATTCAGAGTTCCTCAAGAGAGTATCCTTGGGCCTCTATTTTATCTTTTCTATACCAACGACCTACCAACAATACCTTACATTAAAAATGCAACCTTTGTCGATGACACAGTCTATCTAATCTAACGATGGAAGAATCAACGTCAGACTCGATGTTAACCCGCTGCAGTACCACATGTTAATACAGCAAAGTTTCAAGGTATGACTCTAGACGCCAAACTTTAGTGAAAAGTCCAGTCAAGTCTGGTACTAATTCTTGTATCGCTTTTTTTCATAATATCAATATCGGCAACTTGGACACAGCGTCACAATAAAGTGCTACAATTTTGAGGTAGTTAAGAACTTTGACTATCTAAACCCCACTGTAAATTCAAACAATGGCACCAGCGCGGAGATCAAGCGAAGAATCGCTCTTATGAACCGCTGTTTCTTTGGGCTTAGAAGGCAAGTGAGAAACAAAGCCCTCTCACGGACAACTAAGGTCACTTTATATAAGACATTCATCATCCCAGTCCTGTCATATGAAGCAGAAGCATGGACGTTGCCAAAGATGTATGACCCTTTGTTATTTTGAAAGCGAAATTCTTTGAGTGATTATTGGTCCCGTTTGGATACAAGGAGCATCTTAGATCGCTATGACATGTAGAGCGAATTAACACCAACGCTCCGCCCGGAATGTCTTCGAATCCATCCCGGAGGCACGATGCGGTAAAGGAAAACCTCACCTAAGATTGTTGGTTGAGGCCCAGATTCACCCTGGACTGTAGCGACATCTAAAGTGAAGAAACTAAAGTGAAAAATGTTTTGCTCAATGGGTATAACAAATTACAATTCGCGTGTAAATCGCAGAACCATATTTTAACATTAAAAAGTAGCTGAATATGATGGAATTGGAATTCTCTTACTTACAATTAATTAACCAAACAATTAGTAATTCATCCCATTCAGCTTAAAAATGAAGTTCTTCTACAAATATCAGAAATGTCAACCTGTCAATTTAAAGTACTTATTTTCAATCACCAACTCAACAACTTCAAATAAATTCCGCTGGCATAATATCATCTGCTATACCGCTAACTGTTTGCTCACAAAAAGACTTTCAATCCTTCATCCAATTACCACAATTACTGCTATATAACATTGCGGTGCATCGCCTTAATGCGCAACGGCTTCTACACTTAACCCCCGGACTACATCGACTAACTGTACACCCAAAGCTACACTACTTGTGCGCCGAGTTCTGGCAACTTCATCGCGTCGCACTTTTTTTTCACTTCGACACATGACTTATGTCATCAGAGATAGCTCTCGCGTACACCGTCACAAAATAATGACAATTCAGCGATCGAAGATAATAAACTGCAACTGCAGTCACCAGAAGTAGCATCGTCTATACTTTCCTCAGATGGCACATGTTCCTTCAGGAAGGCCAAGTGTCAACAAACAAATAATTATATTTTCAAAGACTGTCACGGTGTCCACAAGTAATAAGCTCTCAGTGGCTATTTAATCGAAGGAGTGATGGCTAAAGCATAATAGTTTACATTTAACAACTTAATCTCTGCTAATACGTCAAATTGAATTTCAACTGCAATTCTAATGACGTCTCAATTTAAACAGCAACGGTATATAGACAAGGAAGAAACTAAGACCTCAAATTTTACGGCAATTTTCGATTTTCCCCTTGATATGCTTATAAATTGGTGTGGCGCTTTGTTGCTTGGCGGTTCTTCCGATTGCTCCAGTTTTAGTTGAAGCAAAACAATAAAGACAGCAAAATTAAAGCGTCCACACTTTGTGACGTCTAATGGAGTTTTTCTTGTAAAACTGTTCACCAGAAGCAATTGCGCTGGAGTTGTTTTATTTATTCTTTCGGATTGGCATTGAAAATGTATGCATCCACATTTTTGTCTATGACTGGTCGGTAATTCGTTGTTCCTCTAAAGTTCTCGCTAAATTGTTATACTGTCCAATCTACTGTAGTCAATTTTTGAACAAGGGTCAGTGGGTCAGTGCACAAATACAGGACTGATTTATGCGGGTTTCTTTCATCTTTAATGGTCCGCCATTACCGCTGTTTATCTCTAACTAATGTTTAACATAATTGTTGTCGCAGTATTGTGCATGTGCATGCGGAAAAATCTAAACAATTACAGTTTGCAGTCACTGGGTTGCATTACCTGCTGGGTAATTGCAAATGATTAAAAGACGGCTTAAAAAGATAGACAAAGATTTGCTATTTATCATAATAATTCGAGAAAATTGACAGATTGACACTCTACACTTCTGTGAATAGCTAAGGATCGATCTTCGTGTGGCATTTCGTGATCGATTTAATATTAGGTCACCGCATTTTTGTGCTAAGTTTTGTGTTCTACTTTTGCGAAATTATTAAAAATTAATATATCTCTTGCAATCACGATGCCAAGTAGATTTCTTCAAAACTGTAAAGGATTCATGCAGCCAGATACCACTCAAACATGCATTCAATAGCTTTATAGGATTTCATTGTTGCATGAATAAAAGAAACCAATAATCATTAACAAAGCCGCAATGCTAAGAACATCACGATTTACTTAAAATCGTCCATGAAGATGACCAAGAGATTTAGAGATACACGAATGGAGTAAATCAGTGAAGCTATTAGTTGCCTAATTTATTTAGAAATTACATCCACAAATATACGAAAATGAAATGAAGTTGAGATCTTAATAGAGAATTGATTTAGATTGAATTGAAATTAAATCCTTGCTTTCTATGGAAACACGCAGTGTGGGTGGGAAATAATGAAAATTCATGATGCGAACTACACGTACCTATATGTGCACTTTGTATGTATGAATGAATATGCTGGCTGTAGAGAGCTTCTCGAAATGTCCAATTCTTGACCACTGTGCCGAATTAATGTTCATGGACTCTCAACAACACTCTCAAGAACGGCTTCGATGTTTTGTGCTGAATTTTTTCCCTGAATTTTGGAATTAATCTCTTCACAGTTGATGAAGTTAAATCACTATTCCGACCATATTTTGTACGAAAATTGCACACTATAGCTGTCAAACCTTTATTATTTTTAAAATATTGCTCAACAATGAAAACGTGTTGTTCTTTCGTGTAACACTCCATATTCAATAACCCTGAACAGTCAGCTGTCACGCTGTCTTTTTCTTTCGTTGGCAACACTTTACCGCACAAATGGCGCAAAATTCAAATCTTGCGTGAATTTTGGGACACCTTTTTAAAAGAAATGATAAGAAATACTCTCCTGGTACTGATGATTGGCCCGTAATAATTGTAAAAAAAAAACTTGCGAACTACTTTACTCAATGGTTCTCTTCCAACTTTTTGTCTCACAGGGAGTTTTCCAACATTTTTTGGAAGAGCTCCTATATAGCCTGTCATATCTGTCAATTTATTGCTTAATTTGTGTTTTATTTTTGACAGGGAACACACTTTTCGTTCCCATATTTACAACATTATTGGCAGAGCCAACTCTGCACACAGCTTCGTGAAAAGTCTAAGGAATTATAGACTACTCTACCTTTTAGATCAATCTTTGGATATGCTAACCAAGTCTGGTCCTCGGTCCAACAGTAAATAATTACCCAAAGGATCCCCCTCAATACTAACCCACGTAGCCTTAATTTTCTCTTTGTGATCTGATATAATTAGTGCATTGGACTACTGAGTGGGAGGTGCAGGTGTGAATTCCAGTAAAACACCAAAAAACTTCTCATTGTCAGACTTCTCGCGAATGTCTGACGGACGTCTGAGAATAAAATTGCAATGAGAAGCTTCTTAATTAAACCGTTTGGATACAGTAGAAATCCTTAGATCTCCAGCTAGTAGCTAGCTAGTCTAGGCCATATATGGGCTATTAATTCCAAAATATTTATTTGTTCATTCAGATTCGAAATACTCGTACATAGAATCAATTTTTTAATCGTCTGTTCTAAACTTACATCGGTTTTGAGGTTAGAAAGAAAGTGTAGAATGAAATTTTAAGTAAATCCATATTCTTATTCTTCGACACTGCTAATACAGTTTTCAGACTATTCCTAGGGCACTAATAGTCAAAATGTCTACAACTGTGGAGCTGTACATTGACAGTTTTTATTTACGAGTATAATCTTCTCTCAGAAAGGCAAACCTATAGTGGATAACGTCCCGAAATGCAATCCCCGAGACGGCTTTAAAAAAACCCAACTGCCGGTCGCTTATTAGATCGTGTCCCTCCAGAAATTTGATTATTCAAGCATTGATCGGATCCATCACTTTGGAAAGCATAGACAGCAGCGCTATAGGATGGTAGTTTTAAGGCAAGCATTTCTACAATACTTATTTTGTTGGAATCCGTTTTGCAGCTTGAAAGAAGAATTTTCTGCTCGAAAGCATTCTGCAAAAGATCGATGTTAGTTCATGTAAATAGATTTTAAGTATATTGGCTGTTATTCCGTCGGGACCATAAGAACGTCAATATTACACTCTAGTATAGAGAAAAAACAAGGTCGATTATGTGTACTCCTAAGCTTCATCTATTCTTTACAGACTTGCCTAAGACAGCGTGAAACAGAAGTTTATCTGATACGCCTTCTGCGGGTTAGATATTTCTGAAAGCATATACCAATAACAGGTATTGAGTTTTAATTATTAAATCCCATCCTGCACAACGGTAATACATCTAAGAACTTTAAAGCAGGGACTACATACAGGGTAAACCTTTTAAATTTGGACCTTGCAAATTTGTTCTGATCACTTTTTGAATATGATATAGCGTAAATGGTCGTCGCCAGAGCGGATGGCGCAATGTGCTCGGCATTTCCCATTACTTTTCGAAGTGTTTCGGGCTGAATAGCGGCCATTTTCTGTCGTATCTGGCTTGTTGATTCTTTCCGCATAAATTCCAGCCGAAATAGTCACGCGTTGGTTGTGAAGAGATTCTTCGTGAATTAATTGAGAGTTTACATTGGCGTAGAACCGACAATTTTGTTTATTTCCGGTCCCATTCTGAAGGTCTGAAGGCGCTTCCCTCACTCGATATTTCGCACGATACGCACATTGCATTTTCACAATTGAGAATATTTTTTTGGGTGTAAAACTGCACGATAATAGTGCGTTGTGGTGGCGTGTACTTGTCCATGGCACAAATTCGCTTGAATTGACGCTTCAAAAGCGGGCTGTCATAAGCACTTCTGAAAACAGGTGTCGAAGTTATAGGGTTGCCAGATGCCGAAGGTTTGAATGGCCCACCCTGTATACTCGTAATAGCAACTTTTTTTAAATCGAAGTAATCCTAGACAAGTCCATTTTCTATTTCTTACACGATTTACAAATTTGAGGCTTTTATAATAAAAGTCATCACATAACATTTAATTCAAACCTTTTTTTAATCAGCAATAAAAGTTAATCCTTAACTTGTTTCAGTCAGAAGCAACAGTTATCTCGTGATTTTTGTTTTTTGGGTAAAAAATAAGAGTTATTTGGAAACTTTTATTTTGTTCGATCTGATATAAAAGTTATGATGAGACTTTTTCTTCAATCTGGAGTTTATTTATATATTATTGGAGTTTTACGGTCAATAATAAGTCATTTATTGCAACAGAGTGTATTAGGAACATCCTCTGACACAGCTTATTTATGTACATTCTTTTCACAAAATACCAAATACTCGTTGACCGAAAAATATAAAAGTCCAATAGCATATAAATAAGCACCAGATTGAAGAAAAGGTCATCATACCAATCACTCTATCCACTATTGTTTCTTTGAGCTAAGAAGACAATTGAGTATCAAGACGATTGACAACTAAGGTGACTTTATAAGTCCCTCATCATCCCAGTCCTGCTAACGGATTAGACAAATGAATATTATCACAGGTGGATGAAAAAACCCTTTGTTATTTTGAAACAAAAATTTGTCAAGGAAGTATGAAGAAGAATATACAATAATGTGACAACGCGGTAAAGAAAAACCTCACCTAAAGTGAAGCATAAAAGTGGAAATGGAAATCAGTCTCAACCAACTTGGTGTGCAAAAATCTAGGCAGGTAGCTAGAGATTTTTGAGTTCCAGGTCCACCTCGTACTGTAGCGCCATCTAAAGTAAAGTATGTTACGATCGATTGTGTTTTTTTTTTTATGTGAGCAGCAAAATCGGGATTGCAAAGTTGCGTTCGTCAAGCTGTCAAAAAACTTTGAAAATGACTTACTTATAGTTACAACTAGTTACAGTTGAACAATTACCCGTCTATCTTATTAATCGACCACCACAATATAATCCCACATTTCATCTCATAAGTTTGGAAATGTTGATCATTTGAAGAGTATTTTCCTTTTCCTCCTTAACTGTCAACTGAGGATGTTTCGCAAAAACAATAAGATATCTTCTGACATACGCTGAAGATGGATGACACACATCATCAGATTTTAATAGCTTTCATGTGAGACTTCCTAGACACCAGGCTCAACAATGCATCAAGGTCTGTCGAGTAGATGAACTATTAAGAAGTTCTTGGCAAATATGATTTGCTATTTGTTTTATTGTTAAATCTAAAAGCTGTCAATGGTGACGTTTGGACATTGAAATCACACAGACAAATTATGTGACAGTTGACCTGAACTATTCATCAATTGGCACACATACTGGTACCATTTTATGGGATAAGATATGAAAATGTTCACTCCCTACTATTTTTATTTTCCCGTATTCTAATCCATAGTCTTAATAGAAAGTTATAAGTACCTATCAAATCTTTAAGTTTTATTACTTTAAAGTGCAACAGCACACACTGTATCACCATATCCACCTCTTCTCTCATAAAATTCAACCTCCTGACTCCATCATAAATAATAGTTATAATCATTTTAAAAGTTAAACTGCTCAACTATAACCAACACATTAGTCCCAAACACTCTCATATAAGGAACGATGAGTGTGTGCTTAGCACATATTACTCTCACGGGTTATACCTTGCATGCAGTTCCATCACGTGGCATTCTAAGTACATCGTAGGTGAATCTTTATTATAAAAGTTAATGTACTGCGAAGACAAAAATTATGTTATTCCACAGTGTTCGCTTTACGCCACAAAATGGTTGGCCTTTTTGTGAAAAACACAATTAAGCTACTAACTGAGTACATTTGACAATTAAAAGGGATTAGATGCTGATGTGACCTCTGTAATGAAATAAGGAATCAGAAAATTTAAAGCTTAAGGCTTTTGACTAAAAAATCCAGTTCACAAGAAGTAGTTAAAATGTAGTCCAGTAAAACTACGAAAAAAGGGTCTAAAAATACAAAAATTAAGATTTTTAAAATATTTCAAAAATCCCAGTTTTGCTTTATTATTTATTAGACCGATTCAGCAAAAAGACATTAACAAATTCAGTTTAATTGTAAATTATTAAAGTAAATCAAGGCGCTGAATCCGAATCCGAAATAGTTGCTGAATCCGAATTCATGGTCAAAATCTAAAATTTTAAAATTACGGATTTAATATAATATATCACACAGATTAGTCTAGATATATGAGTCTTTCGAAAAGTTTTTACCTAATTGAGCTCTGCAAATTGGACATCTACGGATACGATAACCTCCTCGTTCCAAAAATCCCTGTTCTCCTAGCCAAGTAAGCAGAATAAAGTAACAGAGGATAACCGCACTTCGTGAGTTTCGCCAAAGTTTCGAGCAAGTTCGGCACCCATGTCAAGTATGATATTTGCGTTCGTTTGATGTGCCCACTTCCTCTGCCCCTCTCTAACCTTCATTCGATAGTCATCCAGAATCATTTGGTGAACTTTTCCTATGTTATCGGTGGTTGTCGCAATTCTTGCCCGTCTCGAACAATCATCATCAACCAAGGTGGTAAGAATACGTTTAAATTCGAATGGCCATTTTTTCATGGTGGCATATGATGGTACACAGTTCCCTAAACAGCGTCCATCTCGGCTTTAATTTGCACAGACGTTTTGCCTTTTATATGCAAAAATTTAATTACGGGACGATATTCGACTTGTTCCCCATTTTTACAAGAATACTGACATAGGCAGCTACAAACGTCAGTGTCAAAAATGGCTGAAATTTTCAAAACTTATACGAGTACAATTATAGTACTAGAATAGTTCTGATGAGCAACGCCGTCAGGATGAAGCTTAAAACTTTTCGAACGACCTGTGTGTGTTTTTGAGGTTATTGAATACAAATCCGAGGTCAAAATTTCCAAATTGAAAATGGCGCCTTTTGAACGCAGTTTTTAATTTGAAAATTTTAACTTCGGATTTGAATTTAACTAATACATGTCAATTATCGCAGTCTTCTTTTGGAGCCATTTTTATAGCGGGCGGCATAAGAATCTACTCCTGAAATGGAAAGACAAACAGGTCCCTTAAACCTTGAATCACCCAATTTGTCCTTTGCATAGAAATTTGCATCTAATAGGGCTGATTATTATTATTTAAAAGATTAACTGTTTCGCAGAGAGGATGAAATTAAAATCTTAGTAATTCATTATTGATCGTGTTCTGACATTCTAAGACCCTAAGACACACTTAAATTCTTATAACTTGATCAAGCCTACGATATCATTTGGACATCCTGGGCGCTCCACATCTTTTGTGCTCTTACGATCGAAATTCAGTGAACCACTTGTGTACCATTCCATGCGAGGGAGCAGAGTCTCCGTAATATTTGTTAAGTCTGTCTTTAGTCTCTTTAATGGTTTTACCGCGCAAAAAGTAGTGCTTTACTAAAACACGAAACTCACTTTTTTCCATTTTGACCAAATCTCACAAACCAAAGTTCTTTCGATCACTATTTGAGTTTTGTTTGTCTATACCGAGAAAGAAACAAAGATGTCGGAAAAATATACTTTACGCCATCCGAGCGCCATCTTTCATCAAAGTCACTGACTTATCGAACAGCCTTCGTATATTAGAATACCTATACTCGTATATCGGCATTATTTGGGATCACCTATATGATTCACATAGACTTATTTACCTATGTCCTGTTTCTGCTGATGGACTACGCAATCTTACTTAGATCTTCCCAACTCTTCCACAATTGCCGTAATTCCTCTTCCACCGACCTGCGCCATGAATATCCCTCTCTTCTGCTATTTCGGGTTAATAGATTCCATTTCATCTCGTAGTTTGTTATAGAACTGTCGCCTTTTCGAAATGTATAACCAATCCACTGCCACTTCTGTTGTCGTATGGGGTGCCTATTGGCTCCCGACCAATTGTTGTAAAGAAAATAAATGTTTGCTACAAAACTCAGTCCAATACCGTTGTTGTCCATTCTATCTGAAGTGATGGAAAAGCCATCAATGCTGAAATAGTTAAATATCTAGATGGACACAGACTGATAAATGACCGGCTGTATGGTTTTCGCAGTTGTCGTTCTACTGGAGTCCTGCTGAGCTATATACTCAACCTATAGATCTCAGCCATCGAACAGAAAGTGAAATTAAGAGCCGTTGATCTGTACATCTTAAAGTCATTAGATAGGGTTTCCCATAGTGCTCTATTAAACAAGCTAGCTTCCTATGGACTACCACAACAGCTCTGCGGTTGGATGGAACATTTTCCTCGTTCGATGGTGTGTCTTCCGATACATTTGCTGTGCCTCAGGGTTCTCTACTTCATCAACACTGTTTTTACTCCATATAAAGGGCGTTCTGTAATCAGCAAACAATGACAGTACACTAATTTCATCTCTAGCAGCATACCCGTGAATGCAAATACTTCACATCGTCAGAGATGCAACCGGACCCACAGAAAATCTTGTAATGAAAAGCAAACTCAATCGACAATTTACCGTCGTTTACTGTACCAGAGCTTCAAATTAACCAACCATATATCCATATAACAATGCGAAATCGGCATCCATGAAGATACTTTACAGTGCAACAGAGAATTTTTCTATGCAAAGCATAAGTGAGACCAGAATTTGAGATTTGATTTCATTTTTGGAGTTCGAGAGACGAACAGCCCGCTTAATTTATATATTTATAATTGCAGACGTTCCGAAGCCCTCAATAAAATGATCCTTAGAAATGCGAATGGGCTTCAAGGCCCATCTCTATGTCCACCTAGCAACGGCGCGGACATCACTTTAACAAAACTCCTTCTGCTACAAGACAATTAAGCTTTAGAATTTACTCCCAGGAGACATAATTCCAGAAACTTTCCATCTCAAACAATTCAAGAGCAAAAATAACGGACATTATGCTAGAACTTGGGAAAAAATCCATCAGCAGCATTGACGAACCTAAAATTATTGAGAGAGATAAATTAGAAAAAAAATATTTGTTAGGGTCCTTTTTGGGGCTCCTTCTCTATCTACGAAGCGAAAGGTTTAGAAACAAAATTGAAAATCTGTATAGGTACAATCCTGAGAAATTACGGGAAGAAACTCATTACTCAAGCAGTTTATAAAAAAAATTGGAAGATGTGAGGTTTAAAATCACGCCCCCATTTTTTTTTCCGCAAACGTATATACTTCAGTTTAACCTAAAACTCAAATTTCATCGGAAACAGCTGAGTTCTTGCGTTAGATGTGTTAGAGAAATGATTCGAAGATTTTGAAAAAAACTCTTCCCCCATATCTTACGCCCGTTTCATCATATTTACAAGATCTCCAGGTGGGACTTACGTGTCAGTTAAGCTAGATTAGGACAGTTAGAATAATGATACGGAACACAACCCGCGAGAGTCCCATTTTCGGTCAGATTTAAAGGGTGGACCATCTATAAGTTTTTTTTTAAAAAATTGCTGTAAAAAAATAAGTTAAGTTTCTTACTTTATTAAAAGGTGTACCCTTTCCGATTATTTATGAAAAATAGCTTCATTTAAATGGCTGCCGCGGATGGTTTGGCAGTAGTCCATCCAGTCAACCCAATTTTGCAGTATATTTTCGATATTTCGTGTCTATTTCACAAAATTTCGTAGCTCTATCAATATTGTGCTTAAGGATCTGAATCGTCAAAGCGCAGATCTGCGGAGGACAAGCAACATCACCAAAACGACTTACATAATTATTGAACTTAGTGCGCAAAAGATCTATTACTGGATGGCTTGTATGACACGTAGTATCATTTTACTGGGACCAAAAATCGTACAAGTTCATTTCCTCAGTTTCTGGCAAAAAAAAATCGGTTATCATGCCTCTGTAGTGCTCTCCGTCGACCGTAACTTTATCTTCGAAGCTAAATGGGTCAAAATGCCGCCATTCTATAAACCACACTAAACAGTCACACGCTGAGGATGCGTTTCTACGGCTGCGTATGGGTTATCATTTTGTGCTATCAATTATCATGCCAATCTGATGATCTTTCTTTACAAACTTGCATAGTTAGGATAGAACGTTTGCTCGATTTTATTCCCCATCGCTTCGAGGGTAACACTCTAGCCGGACAATGAATATTAAAATCCAATCATCCCGAAATCTAAAATTTTTTCCATCAAGGAAGTTTTGCAGATTTAAGAACAAGTGGAAATCTAAAGGTGCTAAATCTGGAGAACAAGGCGGATTCACCATACCTTTAATATTGGACATACTCCGATGAGGTGGATAATGTCTTTCTTGACACATAGATTGCACAGTGAGCATTCAGCATTTCACTCAGCTTTATATGGCATGGAATTCAAATGTAGGAGTTCGCTTTATATTAGCTGAAGCATTGTAGGCTTTCGACCTAAAGAACTAAGTCGTCGGCATATACTAAAATTTTGATTGTGTGCCCGCAAAATGAACTCTCCCCCAACATATCAATTAATATCCCAAAATACCTCAAAATATATCACATAGCAATAGATACCCCATATATCACTAAATACCTCTCATTTCTACTTTCTTTGGAGAACTATATTTTTTCAAGTTTTTCATCCATGCCAAGAAGAAAACTTTTAAATTCGTCATTCGTATGCTTTTTATAGACATACTTTTTTGTTGCTACATCATCAACATCGATGAGTTCTTTAATATGGTACACTACCGACAAGCAGCACCGGAAGAAGTCCATGACATGACCATCTCAAACCCAAACACCAACCTGCTGATGGGCAGCGATGCCAATGCTAAACATACGGAAAAAAGAAGCTTGAACTGAAGCAAATCCAGCTGTCCGGAACTGACACCAATAAAAGAAGTGAAATATCTAGGAGTACACTTAGACAGTAAACTCATGTGGAAAAAGCACACAGAAGAGATGTCCAAAAAGGCCACCCGTGCTCTCATGATATGTAGGACTCTATCGAGTAAATCTTGGGGACTTAGCCCGCGAAGTCTAAGATGGATACACATATATCGCCAAACTGTGTTTCCGTTATTTTTTGACGCGAAAGAGCTGTCAGTGTCAAAATAACAAATAAATCAGCAGATAGCCCACTCGTTATATAGCAGCATAACACTTAATGCCATTTTCTCACCTACAGTTGGTCTTCTTAATTGCTTAGATGCAGCGAGAGGCATGTTGAGACGAACGAAAAAGATCGATTTCAGAGATTTAATGAGCGTCAGTTAAGTTTCTTACGTCTTTGGCATATATTACGTTTTCATTTCAGCCAACATAAAGCTTCTTTGGTAGCTTTTATCTCCTCCTGTAATACCCGTATGCTACAGTGGAATCCGGAAACACCTCTTCAGGGGAATTTACAGCAAACCATGTAGAAATGTACGGATTCATTGTCTAGTGGCATGTCAATTGTTATTCTCGACAAATCTATGAAGTTTGCATGCGACATCTACATATAACAAGTCTGTCACTTTTTGGGATACTACTATCTCTACTCTGTCCAAATGCCATTTCCATTTATAGCATGAAAGACTTTCCTCCACTCAAAATGAACTGTTAGCAACCGAAGACCATTACATCAAAGCAACATTCCTCCTTTCCAAACTGAGCTTGCTTAACTAATGCATTCTCTTCTCCTTAACCATTACGGTGTGCAGAATTCAAAAATCTGGTTACGATAGAGTGTCCTAAATTACTTGCCAGCCCCCATCTATACTACTGACCCAATTCCGGTTACACGTTCCATTCTCTTTGCAAGAATACAGATCACACTCACTCATCTCCACAGAGCAAATAAATTATAATAAATTGAATCTTGAGCAAGTGATCTTCATTCGGATATAACTAGAGATGCAATTAATCTCTCCCATCCCGGTAAATATAGAACAGGAGTAGCATATCAACTAAGAAGAGAACAAAAAAATAAAAAAAAAACAGACTCGCGCACCAAGAAGAAAACTGAAAAGAAAAATAAAACGGTGCACTGGACGATGCCCTAATTTCTGCACTCAACCTACAGCACCTTCTTCTAGTTTCTGCACCCAAGATCTCAAGTCCAAAGTCAGTTACCAGAACTACAAGATTATCTGCGAACGTAAAACGACAACGAAGCATAGAAGTTGTAGAGACAGATTTTAAAGTTGGCAATAAAGAACAAGAACCTGACATCTTTTAATGGGAGGAACAGAACCAGAAGAAGAAAAAAGAAGTTAATCTGTGCAGCAGCAATTCCAGCTCTAGGCCGCATAATCTGACTGCTTTTCTTTTAAATGGCAGCTCTGTGACTTCAGAGATTACTCTTGCAGGTAGTGTTGTTTCTGTTTCTGTCCCCGGAGGTGCCTATAACACGGCAGCTCCAAGTATACGAGTATCATCATTCGACCAGAAGACACAAATAAAATCCATAATAAATTATTGCAAACCATGTTATGGCACTGACACACATGTGAGTGGTTCGGATGTGTTTTGTTTTCTTTTAGCCGGCATTTGCTATTTTTTTGCTGCCGGTGCCATTTTAAGTTGAAGTCAACAATCTGTTGAGAGATTTGTTCTTCACTACCGCAACTGCACTTGCATCAAAGCACATGCACAATAGAGATATAAGATACAGTATCGCGTGGAACAATTGATAATAATTGGAGTGGACTCGACGGGAGCCATGTAAGTTAGTGGAACTTTTTTACAACATTCAGATGACATTGATACGATTGTTTTATGTGACTTTTGTCCTCTTCTGGCTTGTTTTATACAAGGTGGAGCAAAAGTCATCACTCGATTTTCTAAGGCAGTGACTTTGTTTGTAAATAAAAAGAACTGGTTCTGTTTGTTGATTATGTTTATTAAGACGTTTAATTTGTTTTTCATTAAGATACATATCATCGGTCAAGTGGCGGATACCAGAGTTGATGCACATTCGGGCTCATTCCACAGCATTTTCAATGACTTTTCTCAAAACTTCCAGCGATAAATTCTCCACTTCTTGTCTTGTCTTAGGACTGCCAAGGTCTGTGGCTTGTTCGTATAGATCTGTAACTTCAAAAAAGTCCAAAGAAAGTAGTCTGGAACGGTCGAATCGGGCGATCTTGAGGGCCAGGTAGGAGGGCCTGGCTATAATTTGCACTCGATTGGCATTCTTCAGGCAATAGCTTATGCACTTTGTGCGGGTACATCTTCAAGTCTTTCAACAAATTCGCTGTAAAGACCGTCTGTTGATATCCAATTGTATGATCCATCTTTTTGTTGATGTTTGAGGGTCCTTTCCCATGTTGAGCTAGTCTCTTCGAGGCGAGCGGCTGAACGCCGCAGTGTTTGTCGATTGGACATTTCAATCATGGTGGACATACGAGTACGCTATCAGATGGTGTACCAGCTTTTCGACAAAATAATACGTATAACGGTACTTTACATATTAACTGGTTCTTTTTCTACTATGGCTCTATAGATTTTCTTCGGAATTAATAACTAAACAATATTTGATATATGCATGGTAATGGCATACCAAGTTTTGGAAAATTGTCAACATATTCTTTTTTTTTAATTTTAACGGATTTAAAAATAAAATCAAATCTGAGTTCTTGCAGATAAACAACATATGAGTGCAAGTACGTGCGACCCAGTCTGCACTTTATTTTTTATTTTATTTTTGTTTGTTTCTGTTGTTATCGAACCGCAATATCTCGCTTTGAAAAAAATACGTAGCCCTTTCTCAACATTTATTTTCTGGTGAATCGCCACATCTTAACTATTAATTCAAGTTTAAAACTTTGCAATATTTCTTCACTGCCAGCTGTTTCTATTTGTAATTTTTGACAAGTTCGTGAATGCATTTCGAAAACAATGTTAACATCGCAGTACGTTCCTGAGAGCTAGGCAGTAGAAAGTACAATAACGTTGTCACAGTTCGTCAACATGCGAGAAAGCATTTCGGATCAGATAACAATGAACTTGAATTCGAATTGAACTGCCTAATACGGTTAAGGTCATTGCAGCAGTCAAAGCTAATAGAGGATTTGAAAACATTCCTGATTAACTTATAAAATCTTCACTAACTTCAGCAAATCGCTAAACTAAGTCAGTAGATCTCCTCATTCATTAATTTTAAAAACTGAGACATAATAAAAACAGGGGTCTTAGTAGTTAAAGAAATTAGATATTTATATTTGCTTACTTTCTATGATCTTTTGTAAAGAAAAAATACTCGTAAATCTCAATTGCATTAAGGGACATTTGGGGAATATTCTAGACAATCGACATCTTTTCAACTACGAGTATGTGCTCTAAAGGGTTGACTGCATCAACACACTACAATGTGTCGAGTAGATCTTTCGTTATACTTCCTTTTCGTTCCTTAAGAAATGTATTTCCATTGTGGCTTTGCTCAGAAGGGACGTCTGCAAGAAATTAAGAAAGCTCTCGAAAGAATTTGAATTTCGAAATGATATCCGACAAAGTAAGACAACAAGTAGCTAAGCACTACTGGACTGGGCAACAGACTGAAATCTATGCAATTGAATAGGGAAAGCAAAATCTGAACTCGGGGCTTTTCCACTTTGTTGAATATAAAACATAGTCCTTTCACTTCTTCGATGACTGTTATGTCTGGTTTATAGCAGCCTAGGACCCTCGGTCCAAACATTCTAGGTGCATATCTGAAAGTCGTTGTCCTTATTTCGTTTGCGAGGTTCAGAAACACCCTGACTCAGTTTTGAAAACCCACCGTTGATTCCTACGAGAGAGTTCTTCCGCGCATGTCCTCCTCCCTTAGGAACTCTTATTAGACTTCTGGCACACAAATTCCAGCATATAAGATCAACAAGAGATGCCTCTTCCAGTTTATGCTTGCGGAGGAACGTATGCTGTCAAACTCAGCATACGCTCAACGTTAGTTCATTATCAGATAGCTACACAGCAGATACAGCTTATGGAGGTGACTGCAATTTTGCCTACTGATAACGGAAACTTGTAAGTAATGTCGAAGTAAAATTTGATGCACACAAATATTTCCAATAAATGTAGACAAGCTTCTAGAAATTAGTACCACCTGAAATTATTTTTAATTAATTAGTTTGGACCCTATAAAAATTATAAAAGAAACTACAATACTCATTGACTAGTACTTAAAGTAACTTTTCCCAGTACAATATATCAAGCCCACTCCCATTTTTCCAAATCATTTCAAAATCACATTACAAGCATTCATAAAAATACTTTTTTCAATTCTATTATCTCTAAAGCCTAATTGAATGGTTATATCAATCTAAAAATTTTCAAATTAAAGAAAGCTGTAAAAGGCACCAAAAGGCCCAAGGTCCCCGAGACGCCAACCAAATTAAATCACAATGAATGGGCAAGGGAAGATAAAGAAAAAGCGGACGTTTTTGCGGCCCACCTGGAAGACACCTTTAAACCGTACGATGGTCAAGTGTCTTACGACAATATCAATAGGCCGGATTTACCATCTGACGATTTAGCACTTACAAGTGAAACGCTAAGCGAACTCAAACATGAGATCGGGAATCTAAAACCTAAGAAAGCACCTGGTTATGACTTGATCACCGGAGAAATTCTCAAAGCTTTACCTAAAAAAGCATTGATTAAGCTTATTTATATTGTAAATGCTGCGCTCAGATTAAAACACGTGCCTAACCAATGGAAAGTTGCGGAAGTTATAATGGTTTTAAAACCAGGAAAGCCGACAAATGAGGTAAAATCTTAGACCAATTTCGCTACTTCCAATTATATCCAAAATTTTCGAAAGGATATTACTAAGGCGTCTCCAACCGGTTATAGAAGGAAATAATCTTATCCCTGACCACCAGTTTGGGTTCAGAAGTAAGCATTCGACGATTGACCAGGTGCATAGAATTACTGACATAATCGAGAAAGCACTTGAAGAGAAAAAGATTTGCTCAAGCGTATTTCTTGACGTCTCGCAAGCCTTTGATAAGGTGTGGCATGATGGCTTGAATTGCAAATTACGACAAGTTCTTCCTGTATGCCTATACGACATTCTAGAATCATATCTCGGGAATAGACTCTTCCGTGTTAGACATAGAAATGAATACTCGGAGCTAAAATAAATTTCTTCCGGTGTACTGCAAGGAAGCGTTCTTGGGCCACTTCTCTATCTGTTATATAATCGAGATATACCGAAAGAAGATGACACTATCCTGGCTAAGTTTGCCGATGACACCGCTACCCTAGCCGTAGGTAAAACAATCGAAGAAACGACTGCAAAACTGCAAAACGCACTAAATAAAGTAAATGAATGGACGAGGGACTGGCGGATCGCCCTCAATGAATCTAAATCTGTTCACGTGAATTTCACTTATAAAAAAGCTAATGTTTTGCCAATTTTCCTAAACTTGGCCCGAATACCTTTTGCAAACGAGGCCAAATACCTTGGGATGACACTCGACGCAAAACTGAAATGGAATTCTCACGTGAAAATGAAACGTAAAGAACTCGAAATCAAATATAGAGAAATGAACTGGTTGCTCGGAAAACACTCCCAGCTCAGTATTGAGAACAAACTGCTTTTATACAAGCAAGTGCTAAAGCCGGTGTGGACTTACGGTATACAACTTTGGGGCTGTACCAAGAAAACAAACGCCAATATTTTACAAACTTTTCAAAATAAAGTGCTAAGAGAAATTGTCCACGCACCGTGGTATACTAGAAACGATGATATCCACAGGGATCTCGGAATTCCGACAATCGACGAAGCTGGAATTAGAAGCTTCGCGAGAAAGCATAGAAACCGACTAATCGGACATGTCAACAATACAATCCTACAAATTCTGGATAAAAGCAATTTATTGCGCCGACTACAAAGGACGAAACCTTTCGACTTGGCGAGATAGGAATCAACCGCGCCAAGATTGCGGAACATGCAGGAACTTTCACTGGAAAGTACAAACGAGTTTTTTTTTATGATAGAAAAATTGCTTGATAAGGTCCTTCTTAGTTGCAATATATAACAAATTAAATTGCAGGGTGGTGTTTTTTTAGTCAGTAAGAATTTGGCACTACTATGAGCACGCGCTTGCTATCCTCATAGTGTCTATGGAAGATTTTTCAGCAACCCTCGAGAAAAAAAAAAATTAAAGAAAAAAAAAATGGGCGGTACACAAGGTGTTGGGCTGGCTGTTTGTAGTGATGTCCAAATACTCGTACCATTATATTGATTTGGTTCTATCTTAATCAGATCTGTGCTGATTTGAGCGAATTTTACTTAATTCAAATCTGAAAAAGGAATTTTAGAGATATGTTTTTAAGTTATTATGTTTCAGAAACTGGTTTAAACTTACATAGATCTGTTAAACTCTCGAATTTAATTGCGTTCGCATATAAACTCTGTTTTTGTTAAACACCTTACCTGGAACGCACCCACTTCCATAGTAACCGGTGGACGTAGCCAATGCCATTCACACTGCCATTGTGATCTCGGCAGACATCTTCCAGCCACTGTGAATGAATTCGTTTTGTTTACTTTTTGTAATGTGACGGTGATTTCATCAATTTTTCCACGGAACAGCGTCATTTACCAGCGGTTATCAGATATTCTAATTATAAATCAAAACAAATTCAATTGAAAACAACACTAATGACGTAAACTGCCATTTTTTCCCGAATATAGCTGCAAAACCAATTGGTCATAGGAATTCCTCCGGCTGATATATAAAATGACAAGTAAAACGTCAGCCGTCAGTAGTTTGCTTTTTTCCGCCGACCAGATAAAACCTCGAAGCTGCTTGTACGTGCATTTTTCCGTTCGCTTTTTAATTCAGTTCGCCAATAACACAATAAAAGGATGTACACGCATAGAGATTACGCGTCACTTTTGTGCTTTCTGTTCATTTGCCTCGGCTCATGTTATAGTTCCATACTGGTTCCCCAGTTACAGCAGAATCTAGAAAGTTCGATTGCGCGAAGTCCTTCAGTAGATGCAGCCGAACATCACGGGAGTCCCAGGGGAACAGCGGCAGGTATTACAGACGATTTTCATTCAAGAAAAAGACGCGCGCTCTCTGATTGGCTTATAGCGCCGAACACGCGATGGTGTGGCCGTGGAAACACAGCTGGCAGCTACAATCAACTGGGCGGTGCATCAAGTGCGGACAAGTGCTGCCGTCGTCACGATCATTGCCAAATGCACATTCCTGGGATGTCGACGAAATATGATCTCTACAATTACCGTCCATTCACACTGAGTCACTGTAGCTGTGATCGTCGTTTTCGTACTTGCCTGAAAATGGCAGACAATTCAGACGCAAATATGGTTGGGAAGCTGTTCTTCAACATCGTACAGACGCAGTGCTTCGTGCTGCGATCCGAAAAAGTATGTCTGCGCCGGTCAACGGAGGGCAGTTGCGAAAAGGAAGAGGTGAAGCAAAAGGCCTACATCAGGGACAATATGAAATTCTAGATTGCATTATGCTTCTGATGGGGCGGAGAGGTTGAGTAACTTGTTCGTATTTTCTGTGCCAAATGCGTAGCGGGAGTTGTTTTTATTTGTATTTTTAGTTCTTAAGTATACCAATCAACGAGGTATTGAAAGTTAGCCTAATGAATTCGTCGGTTACCAGGGTTCTTGTGTCGATGTGTGGCATAGCATTCTCATTTATGTGTACCTAGACAACTTTTATATGTTTTTCTGTTGTAAATCATTCGTACTTAGAAGTAGACTAGATACAAATCATGTACTTGCAACTAACATAAGCAATACTCTTGAAGCGTTATAATCAAAACCGTAGTTCGTAAGTTAAACCTAAGTAGTGATGTAGAATATTCTGTTAGCCATCGGCTAGTACTAATGTGATTTTTTTTCCTCTCTATTTATAATGATTTTGAAATAGTTATATATATACACATATAGTCAAATAAAATACAAAAAAAAAATGTCCAACAAAATATATACATACGTGACTGTTTTATCAATTTTATTTAATTTTTTTTTTGAAATAAACCAGCGAATTCTCGAAATCACTTGTCTGTCGTCAACAACCGGGAAGAAGGTACAAAGGCCAAATGGAACAGAAAATAGAAAATTTTAATAAAACAAGTAATCGCAGCGAATTGTCGCGAAGTGATAACGTCGATTGGGGTTCACAGGCAAATTAATTATTACTTGTCTGGTGATAACTGGGTACATGTATGTATGTATATATGTCACAAAGTCCTTCAATATTTTCTTCGTGCCGGACTGTGACGTTGTTCTCTAAATAAAAATAAAAGCAAACTTATTCACTGCATAGATTAAATTTGAATGATGCCGACTTCATGGTGATAGCATTACCTACATTTGATAACAGTTGTAAAGGAAATTTTGTTTGTGTTGCTAACTTCTAAGCAGCGATGCCGCTCGTGGCTTAAGTGCTGAGACGGACAAAAAAAATTGGACAAGCACGCCTCTGTTTGTACATACAGGGACGTTAGAACTGTCTTTCTTTTCAGGAAGACAAAGAGTATGCGGTGGGTTGCTTCCTTGACATCGAAAGAGATTTTAATAACACCGAATACACATACATATAATGGAGTAGATTATACTACATGTAACTGGATAAAATGCATGCTGGAAGACAGAAAAATTAACATCTCACTAGGCAGCAACAAACTCAGAGTCACTTACTTGGAATTCTCACCTCACAGGACCAGGATCTCATTATGGACCAGCAAAAGTTTCATTGGTAAGAATTGGGGCCTAAACCCCAAAATGGTGCGATAACAAGGATCGATCGTCATATATGCAGCACCCGTATGGTGGCAAATAACGAAACAGAGACTAGATTTGTATACACAACAGGTGCAATGAAAACTGTTCCTACTGGAGCGCTGGAGGTTATTCTAAATCTACCACCAATTCATCTCCATATAAAGAGAGAAGCTATGGTTAACGCTTCCATGCTCACCGCTGAAGATGACAATCACAGACAAATTTCTGTCAAGATTTAACTTCTAGGTGACATTCCCAAATCACAATAACTGGGAACAGAACAAACCTGCATTTGCCAACGATTCTATTGTATTGTACACAGATGAAGGAGTTGGGGCAGGGGTATATAGTATGGTGCTACTACAAAGAGCTCCATCCACTCTAGTATGGACAGATGTAACTCCTTATCACAAGCCGAAATATATGCCATAGAAATACCCATCAGAGAAAATATAAACATATCTTTAACCAACAAAACCATTTATATCTTATCAGATGGCAAGGCTGCTCTATTAGGAATTAAGGCTTACGAAATAACATCCAAACTAGATGGGACTGCCTTCAACTACTCATAACGCTAGCCAGCGCAAACAGAGTTCACCTTATTTGGGTGCCAGGACACAGCGGACATGAGGGAATTAAAATGGCTGACCTGCTATCCAAAACAGGAACTGCATAAAGCTTTACGATGTCAAGCTCATTCTGTGGATTACCAGTCAGTAAGGCAAAAAGCTGTATAAAAAAAAACCGACTAAAAGAAAAAGCGCATAATTGCTTGATGGAAACTGAAGGTAACAGACAAGCCAAAATCTTTCTGCCAAATACCTCCCACAAAAGAACGAAACAACTCCTACAGCTAACTAGCAGTCCGATTAGAAGATCCACAGTAATTCTCACAGGCTACTGTCGTGTCAAAAAAAATCTCAGTGCTATGGGAATACCGCAAGATAGGAATCTTATGTCACTGTCTAACCAGAACAAGTCATCATTACTTATGTAAATTCTACCTTGTAGCAGAAGACATACATATCTACTAGCTCACTCAAAAATACAGTAGAGGAAATCACAATAGGCTCAATAGAGGCCGCAGTGATAAGGTGACCAGATCCTACCTCAACCAACAATCTATAATCTAGAACGGAGATTGTGTGAAACTTGAACTATGTATTATTTAATTTACGTATGTATAAAGCAAGTATTGGTTTCCTGAGCATTTTCGATCTCGAGATTTTGATGAAAGATTTTGACATTATTTTAATAAAGAAACTCAAAAAGTGGGTCTCTCAATCATATCTGTCTGCCTGTCTGTATGTTTGTATATCTGACTGAAGCCTAAATGGCTGGACATAGTTTATTCAAACTTTATATCCGAGGGTTCAAATTTTCATTTGAACCCCAAAATTAACAGTACTCTACTAATGTCCTATTTTGCAAAAAAAAAAATCGATTTACTCGAAATTGCCTCTGATGATTTCTATTTCTTGGGAATTACTCAGTCGATTTTATTTAAAATCGATATATAAACAATATTTGTTACAGGCAATGTCACGTTAGACCAAGTTTTGAAAAATTGTCAAAATACTTGATTTCGATTCTTAACGGTTAAAAATAAAAAAAAAGAAGTTTTTCCTTATATTTCTGCGTGGGAAAGCGATAAAGATAGACTATATGTTACTTATGTAAATAAGAAATGTGATATCTCGCAAATTAATATGATTTTCTAAATCAACTTTAGAAACAACTCCATTATGAGAAACTTAAAATTCTTAATTCAAACAAAATATTTTTGGATTCTACGCAAAGAGCTCTTTTCAGCGATATATCACATGCTTATATGCGAATAAGAAAAATTGTTACTGCGAATTAGCTTGTACTGTTTTTTTGTTTTTTTTTTTGACATGGACAATGTGTTTGAGTTATTATTCTGTACGGAACACTAATAGATTCAACACCATGTCTGTCTGTCCGTGTGTCTATCACAAGCTTGTGAATTTTAAACCGTTTGAACTAGAGAGCTGAAATGCATAAAAATTAGAATGTAGTCTTCCAAAAAGAGTTAAGAAAAATGATGTCTACAGCCCACCACCAATGCGACATCAAAAATTAAAGCTAAATTTACAATGAGTCAAAAATATAAATAAAATTTTTATAAGTAAGTAAAGGCGAACATATGACAATAAATGGCGTGCCAGGTTTTTGCCATAAAATGCGGTATAATGGTACTTTGCTTATCGACTTTGCTTTTGAAAATTAGCTCGTTCTCAAATATCACTCGGGCGATTTTATTCAAAATGGTACACAATATTCGACATCTGCAAGATCATGGCATATTAATTTTTGGAAGATTGTCAAACAATTTTCTCCATTTGAGAGAAGCTTCTCATTACAATTTGTCTGATGTTCGCAAGAGGTGAAAAAGTAAAAAAACCTTTTGATATTTTTTGGGACACGAACCTTGAGTCTCCCGCTCAGTGATGTCGCACTTAACCACAAAGAAGAGCAAATATATGTATATGTACCGAGCATTAAAAAAATAATTCAAAAAACGCAACCTACTTACTATGTATTATGAGGCCGACTTCATAGTGATGGAATTAGCTACATTTAATAAGAGCTGCAATTGCAACTTTGTTCGTGTTGCTAACTACTTACTAAGTAGTGGAGCTAGCAGTTAAATACCGTTCGTGACTTAACTTTTGAGACAGAAAGGAAAGGAGGAAAGAGTATTTTTCTCAAAATAATGTTTGATATGCCGAATTTTGGTAGAATGAACGAGAAAGTCTCTATTTAGCTGATATCGTTGTAAATAGGTACCAAAAATGCGCACTTCTAATTAACAATGTTACAACATTCTCTATAGGTATGCATTTATTTTCAAAACTCCTTCATCCCCCTTGAGTCCTTTCTATCTACATAATCATAGAAATCATTCAAATCGGTATATTTTTGCTCAAAATTAAATTAAACAAATCTTGAGTCCTACTCGTGAGCAAAAGAGCCAAAGGCAATGCCACAGAAAAACACACAAATGGACGGACAGACAGACAGATACACGCACAGCTACCATATGGAAAACCATTTTTCTTCACATTTTTAGTATAGTACAACTAGAATCTGACCTTATCTCGGATACGATTTTTTGACAAGATATGAATCTCGTAACCGAAATTGTTTCTATAAGAAAACTATGCAACTTGAAACACTCGCAATTCAAAGTGACAATTTATTAGCATATTTAGAATAGGTTAAATTGGCATTAACCAAAGAGATTCAATGCTGGAAGATGATGCAATACGGTTTAATACTAATAAATATCTGTATAATATACTCGTTATCAAATAAGTTAAATCATTTATTGCGGGCATGTTCTTAATACTAAGACGGTCTAAATTCTTTAAATATCAAAGAGACGTTAAAATTTTAAGTCAGTTCATGGATGACAGAATTAGTTTATAAATAAAAGAAATTAGAAATTCAAATAATAGAGCGTGCATTGATTTCTTAACTTTGTCGTCCGAAAAGTAGTACAAGGAGAGTTAAAGCCAGTTCGTCCCAATTTATTACACCAAAAGGCTATTCTGAAAGCCACATTTTGTACATTTTAGCAGATTGAAATTGCAGATCGGCTTAAATTATTCATGTGAGCTATGTACGTATATGGACCTTCGAAAACTCCACTCTTGCATTACGTTTTAAATCTCTTACTTTACAAGATTTTCGTTCATAAATATTCTTAGCCTAGGGACCTAGCCGAAACTGCCGCTACATAACACCGTTAAAAATTTTTAAAATATTTTTTCTTGCGCATAATCGTTGCGCATTAGTACCTGAGCTCTGTATGTGAAATAATAACAACAATGCACCACCTACGTATTTTTGATGCTTTCTTGCTGCATTATTAAAACGACTGGAATAGTAAAAGAATAGCCTAAGCATAATTACTTATTAGTGACAGCAATTCAATACAAATAACACGCACGTTTTTTATTAGTTTGGACCGCTTAGACCGAATACGCACCAAAGACAGAGTTCATTTAGAAATTTCAATCATAAATCTGATTACAATTTGGTCAGTTTTCTTCTAAAATTTTCTTCAACAAATACGAAATCTCACCTAAGAGTTATTAAAAATATTTTGAATTATTATATTGTGTATTTATTATATTCTTACTTTTTTATTATTATTGTTTTTTATACTTCTTGTGTTTCGACAAAATGGTAATACATAATTATTGACAGTACCAAATTTTCTTTTATAATATTATTATAATTAAGTACCAAAGCCCTCTCATGGATAACTAGGGTGACTTTATATAAGATTCTCATCATTCCAGTAAACAAACCTAAGATGGCTAGGACATGTAGAGCCAATGGACATCAAAGCTTCGGTCCGGAAAGACTTCGAATCCATCCCAGAGGCCTAGAAGGTCGACGCGGTAAAGGAAAACCTCAATTAAGGTGACGCCCACAAGTGGATAGGGACCTCAACCAACTTCGTGTGCGGCTACCACAAGTTCGAGCTGGCTGGAGACGCTTGTTGGTTGAGACCCAGGTCCACGCCAGACTCTAGCTCCATCTAAAGAAAAGTAAAGGTAATCCTTTAGGAGACTTAAGAGACTATAACAAGTAACAATTTTCTCAAGCCCAAAACATGTAATCACTTGCTTCTATTCTATTTAGTAAATCAAAATCTCGAACGATTGTGAGTGCACCTTCAATATACATAATTCTAATCAATTTTCCTCTTCTTCCAACTCAGAAACTGTTCTTCCATATGAAAACTTTCCATATCTATTTGCATCAACAGAGAAAAAAGATGGCAAATATTTTTGCGTATTTTAGTTAGAAGCAAATTATCATGATAAATCGAAAACAACATTATTTTCTTATCAATTCGTTTTATTATTTTCAAAATTCACTTACAGAATAACATAGCTAATCCTAATAGACATTCTAATATAAAAGCAAAACAAAATGTTTTCCACGCAAATATACCGCGTCATTCAAGTCGTACAAGTTTAATTTCCATACAATGACGATTGAAGCGTGCTTGAATTCTATGTAGTACCTATGCACATATGAACACTGATTAAAGCTAAAATCAACTCGAGCCATTCACAAAATTTTATCTGATTGAATTGAATTGAAAAATTAAAATTTGGAAGTATGCAAAGCTTCAGCAGTCTAGGTTAATGCAACTAACTATGTACATGAGCGATAAATCCATAATGGACTTATCCGCATGACGCACTAAGAAAAGAAGAAACGCATTAATTCAATGTGTTCAAGTAATAATAGCCGAACAACAAAATAACCAAATTTGTTTGTATTAGCCGATTGATGAGCATGGATGACTTCGCTCGTGGCAGAGACTTTAAACTCCCAGTATTTAATTTTCAGTTCAGACATTTAACGGTTTATCGCGCTTGAAATTTCTGTAACTGTAGCTCTTTTACTTTAGTCATATTGGCTTAGATCATTAAAATTATTTAAAAAAAAAAAATACATTACATATATAATATTAACGTAAGAACATCCAAAAAAGATACAATCCACTTGGCACGGATCGTATGATATCATATCCCTCATATTCTAACCCATTTCTAATAAAATATTTGTGGCAGTGTGAAATTTTTGTTCCAAATGCGATGATATCTTGCAACTCGGAATGTATTTCATCTACTTTTAAGTGATTTTATCAGAAGAATAATTTTTTCGAAGAAGAAAATGTGGGCTGTCAATATTTGCAACCAAAATTCACGTATTCTGGAAAGATTTCCAAAGTAAAACTTATCCACAGCCGTAAATACCTTTAAAAAACAAAACCTAACCCTTTTTTCTAGTGTCTATTAAGAATATTGATAAAAGGGCATTGCTGAAAATGGGCGTGTCTGTGGGCGGATTTCAAAAATGTTTACAAATGTACTGCTTTGGATTCCAGAAAGCTTATATGCAAACTTTCTTCTTCCTAGATGAACTTGATTAGATTTACATAACTTTCGATGCTGATAACAAATATATATTAATATATAGTGTACTCTTGGGGGCTATCATTATTATTTCTCTATACCTATTACAAATTATGAATGTCTCAATATTAACAAACCCTATGGGATAGGGTATAAAGAAGTGATGTTCCTTTACTGTAAAAAAATCTGCTTCTGAAATTAAATCTGATGGGTATACATTCCTCTTCTTTTTTCTCCCAATATCTAATTTTTCCATTTACAACCATCTATCATCGGGCTTATAAAATATACATAAGATAAATTGTAACATAACTGCTACAATCGATAATAGCTATTAATTCTCTTCAAATATGAAGGGTATGGGTTGATCATATCATATACATATACAATACCAATTTGTGCTTCCAAAAAAAGAAATCGACACCTGGTTCCAGAATTCTAAATAAAAAAAAAACCTCATCTAAAATATAAGCTATAAACTAAAGATTTAAAAAAAAGATAACAGCTGATTCTAATATTCTCATTTCTAAACAACAAAAACATGCGACTGCTTATCATATAGACAATTAACCTGATATCACTCACTAAGAGTGTTTCCAAAGAATATTTATTCAAAGCTAAATAATTGGATCAAGTTTCTAGTGCGGAAAACCCTATCAACTAGAACGCATTTTTTTATTATTTATTGCGCTAATCTGCTCCAGTCCATCTAGTGTTAAGTCTCTTATCAGGCAACTCTAAATAAAACTCTTGAAAAGCGTAGTGAGATGACGTAGAAAATTGTGTTATTAGTTTACAATGCATTCGTTATCTAACAAGTCTCAATTGAGCGCGTGGAATCAAAAAAAAAAAAACTTTAATCTTTCATTACACTCACACATCCTATGTTTTAGCTTTATCTCCATCTATCTGCATTCGCACAATTCAATTCGACCTTGAAACACATAAAACTAAAGAAAACTCTAATCTTTCGTATTCGCACATCCTCAATACATATTTGGATGGAGTACAAGTATGTTTTAGCTTGACAGTTTTATCTCCATTGTGACAAATCAATTCGATGGTCTTATGTTTTTAAAGTTATTGTCTGAGCTAGGGGTTTTAATAACAGCTGATTCGTTTTATATTTAAAACAATGTAGCACACTTCAGGTAGATTTAGGCGGTAGTAAAATACACAATTTGCAATTCCCTGTTCAGAAATGAAGTACAAGATAGTACATAATTCTCTTAAATTCAAGAAAGTACCGGTACGCTTTTCGTACGAAATTTTGAGAAACGTCAAATCAAGCTGGTTTTCAAATAAATGCCAGTGGAAAGCTTTTGTCTTTTCCAAACAAATATATCGCAGATTGCCAAACCAGTTGCGCCTGGGATGGAAGTATAAGAAATTGAAGTTCATAAGAGAGTTGTCAATAATTGCATGACTTTAAGTCACGGTGTAAATAATGACTAAATTATTGGAAAGAAAGTATTGTTAAATCATCACCGATAAGGTGAACCGAAAATATGAGACAAAATGGAATGAAAATTTATTTGTTATGCGTATTCATCGACAAACGTTCATATTGATGTACAGTAGCACTCGCGGTACAAAGTAAGGGTGTAGGATGACCCGTTTGTGACACATGCCTCTTAAAATGAAATGTCAATGTCCGAGTTCAGCAACATGAGGCTACGCTACTTCGGCTATTACGCATTCTGATTGGTTACTACACCATAGCACCACGTTGCCAAACGAAAGTATATCCGTACTACCTCCAACGGTAGTACTAACTCAGTCTTGTAATTTGGGCATAGAGCCCACTATCAGTAATAATGCCATCTTAATCAAATCCTTTATCATTACTTTCAAATCTTATGCCCAAGACAGCAGTCTGCACACTTTAATGCTCCATTATGAATGGAATCATTTGGTGAAATGGAGTAGTTGACAGACTGGTGGTATTCCATTTTCCAAAGTCATATATTACAAACAATCAGTCCCCAAGACAAAGTACATTTCTAATACACAAAAACCAAAATAAACTGGATTTGAAATCATATCTTACACAATTTTCATTAACAATTGAGAACCATCTTCGCAACAAATTTGGAATATCATCTCCCTTGGAATATTGAAATAAACGGAGATTTGTTAATAACAAATAAATCAAGTGTGAGTTTTATTCGTTCGCAGCTGTACGTAAATGACGTTTATTATCTCTTCCCCTATTTGTATTTTTAAGATCTAAAATTGCATACTTTTAGGCAGGTGCTCTCCATTAGAATTGAAAATAAAGCAAGTTATAACTAACTGCAAATGGAGTTACATAAATGCACCAATTTCACTTCATTAAGGTTTATCAGACACAAAATATTACAAATGGAGTTTAATTGAATCAGTGTGTCGCTTGCATTAAGTTCCGGAAAAAAATGTTGCATACAATGCTTCAGATCTGGCTTTTGACGTTTCCACTCAATTTTCATTTGGTACTACTTAACATAGGCCAAAAACAACAATATGATGTATGAAAAATAATTAATTGGATCTATTTCAAATATAATTGTAAACCAAATAAAAACAGCACATTTACGAAGATAGTGTGTTTGTTTTGTATGAGCATAAGAACAACAAACTAGTCCATTAATAAAATCGTTATGCAAAACAGTAAACAAATTTACTTGCTCCGATTCTGTTAACAAATAACAAATTTTAGGTCACGTTTTTCGACCAATCCGGTAAAGGTCCACCTTTCCGATCCGGTTCCTTCATTGTATGCGACTTTCCCGGAAGCCGTATGAAATGTAAGGGATGTAAAATGTTCCACTCTTTGGAACCACGAGAACGGAAAAGTATACGAGTATATTTGACAAAATGTCAAAAATATCAAAGTCAGTTAAGAGAAGTCGAACAGAAGTTACAAATTTAATAAACGAACGAATTATTGCAAACGAAAGCGTCCTGGGAGGCTACTAGTATTAACTCGATGAGTAAAACGTACGATTTTGCATGAACCCTCAAATTCTTATTTAACGGCTCCTCAAATCGCATCTAAAGCTGGAGTTAAACCCGACATAAAAAATGTGAGGAGTTTTGCAACAATGCGAACATCTCCAAAGGTGGAAACTGCTTCGGAAGCCACTTTTAACCGAAGCTCACAAAACGTGCCGTTTAGAGTTTGTTCGCAACCATTGCCATTGGAAGAAAAAGTGGAGAAAAGTTATATTCACAGTTGAAAAAAACCTAAATTTAAATTTACCTGATGGCTGGGATTACTATTTTCACGATCTGCGCAAGGAGCAACGAATTTTAAGTCGCCGTCAAATGGGAAGAGATTCTGCAATGGTGTGGGCTGGAATTGGCTACAACGGGAGGACCGAAACAAATTTGTCAGTGGCAGAATTAACAGCACCATATAGGTTGAACTTATTAACAAACAATTTGAGAGGTTTGCTTCAATTATTGTTTATTTCAACAAAATAATGCCATTCCATTAGTATAGAATGGGACAAGATGGATCAGAAATTGTTTAAAAAAGTATGTCCAAGCGAATGTTAGAAGTTGTAGAACATAGAGGAGCTAGCACACATTATTAAAAAATAAAAGATTGAAATTTTCATGCTGTTATTTAAATTCGTTCTACCCAATTTCGATTTTTTGCCCCAAAACAAGAAAATCCGGGATTTTCCCAGCAATTATTTCATAGCAGTGCTGTCAAAAACATCTTCCTACCAATAGCACACTTTTTTTCTTAAGAATTTGTGGGGATTTCTTATCATTTTGTCCCAGAGTGTAACTGATTGTTATTATACGTTTATTAATAGAGCTGTAACAAATTAAATCAGAAATAAATTATTTATTAGTTTATGACTAAATTGTAATATCAAAAACATAGTTTTTTTAATTGAAAAAAAAAAAATGTTTAAAACAAAAAAAAAAACATCATGAGCACTATTTAAATAAATTCCCATATAATCTCCCAGCATCCATGAGCACTTCTGAATAAAAATTACCCATAGCGACTGTCATTTCACAAACGTCAAAAAAGCCAGTCGAAAACAAACACACAAATAAGATACATAATCAGTTTCTTTTCTTTCTGATTTGCACTGAGTTCATAATTTTGTTTAGTTTTCTTTCGCACAAATTCTATACTATTAGCTATAAATTAAGTTAAACTATGTCTTCGCCACCGCCTACTGTTGAAACAGACCACACAGCATCCCCGAACACCGCACATACACGAACCACATCTACATCGCTGGTCGATGATTCAGGTTGTCTGCTAGACGCACGTTACGAATGTCCCATTTGTATTCATTGGCTAAATGAACCTGTACTGACGACATGTGGTCATAGATTCTGTAAATCATGCATTCATTCTTGGCTAAAAAATCAGAACCAATGTTGTCCTCTTGACAATAAGAAGCTTTCCACCGAACACGATATATTCCCAGACAATTTCACTCGACGAGAGATCGATCAGATTAAATGGAAGTGTCCAAATACTCCACTTGGTTGTGATGTCATTTCTTCACCTATAGAAGTTGATAAACATCTATTGCAGTGTCCCTATCAACTGCCATCTCCCGTGCAGCAGAAATGCCCATTTGTTTCGGTAAAATGTCCATTTGTGGCCACAGACGAAGGCCCAACTGTCCAGGAACACGTTCAAAAAGATATTGAAGAACATATGAATCTAATTCTAGAAGCAATGCAACAACAATCTCTAGCCCAATGGGCTCCACCGCAAAAAGTTAACAACGGCCTTTCAGCATCGGCGTTGCCTCCACCTCCGGCCCAGTATGCCAATGAAGCAGATGAGAATCTTATAACGGCAATGTACCAGCGGATTGTTGTCTTGGAACAACGATGTCGGGAACAAGATGTTAAAATTGAAAATCTCTCCAAACAAATTGTTGCACGTGAAAAGTTGGATCCACTGATAGATCCACGATACAGCAACGGTGTGATAGTCTGGGAAATTGCCAACTTTACCAGTCTAGTTGAAGAAATGCGAATGAATATTAATACGCGTTTCTACAGCCGAGAGTGCTATACATCACCGCATGGCTATAAGTTCTGTGCACGCATCAATGTACATCGAAAGGAACATCTGAGCTTGCATGTGCACTTAATGCATTCGGAAAATGATTATCATCTTGATTGGCCATTCAATGGACGTCTTAAGTTCTGCATTATTCATCCGAAGGACCAAAAACTTTCACAACACGATACGATTATGTCGAAGTCGGATTTTCTGGCATTCCATCGGCCAAAGGAGCGAATCAGTCCACGTGGCTTTGGATTTCTCGAATACGCGCATATCGCTGAAATCTTTCGGAAAGGATTCATTGAAACCGATAGACTGGTGATTAAGATACAAGTTAATATAGTTTAGAGTTAGGTATGGTTTTTTTTTTTTAGCAAGTATTATACTCATATATATTTTTTTTTTTTACTGGTTTTTAACTTAAAATAAATTTGAAATACTTTGTGAAGAACTGTGGTATTTGGAATAGGCTCTTTGGAGTTAAAAGCAACTTTCATCACCAGCTTAAGTAGGATCCTTTAGATTTTGCGTAAAGAATGAAGTCAATCCTATTTTTGATGTCTCAACTTTCTATTGACAGCATTTAGTTGAATAACTATCTCTACTGCATTATGTGTGGCTTCAGGAAGTCACAGTTTCCTTCATTACGTTCGTAACTGCTGGTAATGGTCTTCACACATCTGGGGTACATATTTTTCAAATTGATCTTCTCTTTCGTATTACGTTAGTGGGTTCACATAGCTAAGAACGTATAACTCTTTCGCTGTGAGTGACCAGTTTATTTCCGCTGTCGCTTCTGTATAATAAAATCAATACTTCCCTTGGCAGTTCTCTCATACAAACTATTTTTTAAATTATGATTAGGGGAGACCACGAGTTATTTCAGCTTTATTGTGACTACGCGTTTCAAATAAACTTCCACTTTGCTTATCTAGAGTTTGAAAAAAATACCGGGTGTAGCGGTATTTTCTTTCCTGATTGCGACGAACTTCTAATGTACATATAGGTACATATCACAAATTTCGTACCGTCTAGGTTTTTTATAATCCGACAGTCAGAGAAGCGAAGTATTGAACTGCGACCTGGAGCTTTAGGTTCTGAGATACTCTACTTACAGCACCTTTTCCAGTTCGTCTGCCTCGATAAACCGGAGTATCTGGAGTCTTATTCCAAGTAGTTCCTCTTTTTGTGGATCCGTGTACCACAAAGGATGCGCTGGGGTTTCCTCAACATCCCTGCAAAATATGCAATCTATGTTTTACTCTATACCCAGTTTTCTGAAATACTCCTTAAGTTCACAGTGACCCCTTGGGAAGTCTGTTAGAATACAAAGCCGTTTATTGTTTGTATTAAGTATACCTTATTTCTTTTCTAGTTATAGTTCCCGAGAAGTTATTTGGCCTGTCTCAGGCTAGGGATTTCTTCCCAGGGCTTGACTCCTATACACTCGTCTTCTTTCCTTAGACTTTCACGTATTTTGTGCGGACTTAGACCCTTCCTTGCTTCATTTCCCTCTACTTCCACGTATTCTAGGCGCAGTATATTTAGCTCAGTAAGGCACTCCGACATCAATTTGTATAAATTCTCGCGATATTTATTGTCAAGACTGTATTGGGCGTATTGTTCTGAGGGAGTTTCCACAGCTTTCTAGCCTATTCCTGTGGATGTTTTAGATCTGTCCGTATACCATTTGATGGTGTTTTGTTCGGATTTATTGCTCCAGCCTCTTTTGTTGCTCAGCTTCCAGTTAAAGCTTATCTCAATATCTCTTGGCCATCAATGATCACCCACTGTAAGTTGCTAAGTCTCTCCATTGTTTCTCACCGACAACATAATGCCTTCGGACACTGCTTCGAATCTGAAAGAACTTTACAAACCTACCCCATTTGACACTTTCGTTAATTATTTTTTTTTTAATTTTAAATTTAGATGAAACTACAGTTTGAAGTGAACATGGGCATGGAAAAATGAGCCTCTCCTCGTACACTAAGTTGGATGAGGTCTTACCACTTGTGCGCCCTACCTTAGGTGATGGCTTTCTTTACCGCGTAGATTCTGTAGCGTGAATTAGAAGACTCTAGGCTGGAGCATCAATTTTGAAGTTGTCGATGTGGCTGTACACAACATAAATTTCTTCGGGAGAATTTGGCAAGGAATGAAGAGGGGTGATGTCTCAGCAGTTCACGCAGTTCAGAGGCCGAACATCGGTCCTTCACTTAAAAAAAAAATATTTTGAGGCTAACAGCCAATACGGGGCTGATCTATCTACTCGCAGCACGCATGCTGTGCGCAGCACGAATAGTTGGTCCCTACAGTCTTATGCCGTTTCCGAAGGGAAATTTTTATTCGATTGAGAGAAGCATGACAATTTTACTCTCTCGATGTTTGTGAGACGTTCGCGAGAAGTGAGATCGTGAGAAGACTCTTTTTTCTGTGATTCAAATCTTGAGTATCTCGCTCAGTAATCGCTTAACCACTGAGCCACGGCCATTCATTTAGTATACTTTTATCCAGACATAATTTAGAGATGAATACAAATCATCCCCCGCAGATTTTTGGTCGTCATCGTCATTTAACAGTCTGCTGAAGTTTTATTTCCAGAACTCGGTCCTTAATTTCCTTTTTCGTCCGTGTGAGAACTTTGTAGCCTTAGCATGTTCCTTTTGCCTTTGTAACATCATTCCTGCTATTATACCTCTCAATTGACCCGATCGCGAGCTTCTCATTTTCTTTCTTTTATTTTCGGAGAAGTTTCTCTTTTGGTCGTAGACCTTGGGGGCAGCTGTCGTCGTTTCATGCAGTATCGCGTTATATGGAAGCATGTCTCTAGTTAACTTGCATGCTTTTGGTGGCGCTTTTTATCTAGCCAGGCGTGTGGTTGTGCTCTGATTGAAGGAAATCCAGCACATTATAGGCGGCGTTTTTGAATGGCTTGCTGGCTATGTTGCCATTGTCACTACAGATAGGTGGTAGTCGTTCGGATAAGGATGCTTTTGCGATACACCTGTAATGTTGCGGACTTCTGGATATTCGCATACGTAGCTCCATTGCATTTACAGCTGAATTACCAATAACCGTTAAACTTATAAAATTGGCATTGTCAGTCTCAAACCTCAAAAAGAAAAACCTAAATTACTCGAAAATACTAGATATGCCCTTTGCTCTTGAGACGGCAGCTATGCCGTGTGTGTTTGCATGCTTCCTTGACAGTATTTATTTTATTTTAGCTTTGTTCATTCCTTGACGTTATTCTGCTAATCCACTAGATATTGAGTGGGTATCCTCCCCCAATCAACTCTCGAAAAAAAACTACACGCAAGACAGTCCCTGCTCGGTTTTCTTTAAAAAAAAAATCTTAAGCTTCTCTCCAAAGAGTTGTTCCAATGCCTCAGAATCGTACAATAACCTATACACGACCATTCCATGGTGTTTTTTGTCAATACCAAACCTTAGTAGTTCATAGCAACTATAGTTCTAGATCTAAGAAAATATAAAAAAATGTATTTTTCGTAAAAAAAAAAAAAAATAAAAATTGTGATTCTGTTTTTTTTTAAAATAAATGTATTTAGCTAGTTTTTTTTTTTTTTGTTTTCTTTTTTATTCACATTGAACACATATTTTAAGGTAGCCTCTGGCTAATGGTACTTCATATGCGAATACAAGCCGGCGTTCTGTGCAAACGACTTCCCGCATAACTTACACACATACTGTTTTACGCTACTGTGTAGTTTCTCATGTTGCAGTAGCGCCTTCTTTCTCTGGAAAGTCGCACCACATGCGTCACATGCAAATGGTCTTTCATCTGAATGCATAACTTTGTGATCGTTCAGCAACTTACGATCGAAAAATCTCTTCTGGCAATGATCGCATTCGAACCGTTTCTCGCCAAAATGTCGCCTCCGATGACTACATAGATGACCAGAATTTGAGAATTTCCTGCCGCACACTTCACAGACAAACGGTCGTTCGCCAGTGTGCGATCGCATGTGCAGCTTTCGCTCGGTTGTCGAATGGAAACTCTTCTCGCAAAAGGTACATTTGTGTGGTTTGATTCCTTTATGGCGAAGGATATGGACATTCAAATTGGATTTGTCTGAGAAGCTGCTGCCACATATTTCGCATGGATGCGGTTTCACCCCCATATGACGCTTTATATGCAATTCTAATTGGTTTTCGGTTTTGAAAGTCTTTGAGCACTTGTCGCAGGTAAGTTGGTCAGGCTTCGCTCGGTGAATATTGGAAATGTGCCGCTTAACACCGACTTTAGTCACAAAGACTTTCGAACATTGGGGACAGTTGTAGACATTTTCTTTGGTTGCTGCTTCATTTTCATTGGCGTTGTCGTTTTCCACCTCACTGTCGTATGGAACTTCGTCTTTGTGATCTAAGTAGTCGTGATTGTCCTCGTTGTCGCCGTTGGGAGTGTGATGTTCGCTGATGTTTTCATTTGAGTAGGAGGCAATTGTATTCTCTAATTCGTAATCACTCCCACTAGGCTCTTCGAGAATTTCAATATGCAGGATATCTTGTGGGCTGCTTTGTGAAATGGGCGATTGTGGCGACTTTATCTTGAATGGCTGGACACAATCCATTGGAAAATCTGATTCTACATCTTCTTCATCTTCATCGATTTCGGTTTTGACATAGCTGGTGGGCGTGACATCAGAAACAAAGTTCTCAAAGTGTTTAATAAAATCGATTTTTTCCATCTGTAAGCAGAAAATTGGGTATGACAGTCAGATCTTATTGCTGATTCAAAATAGCAAGGAACATCTGTAGAAATTGAAAAATGCGCAACGAAAAATGCGCCTACATCAAAAAGACTCAAGGAAACATGGCATGGTATGGAGTGCAATCTACTAATCTTAACTGGTGAAACTAAGGACAACTTGAACCAAAAACTCTAGAGGCAGATTGATATGCTCGTCAGGCCAAAGCATCAGTGGCCAGAAGCTTGGTTTATAAAGACTGAAGGCTTGTACAAAAATATTCGCATGACTATGCAGAATAACAGAAAATCTCAAAAGATATTTACGTTGTAAATTGTAAATGCTTGGAACTATTTTCTAGTTAAGGTGTCAGTAATTTGAAACACCATATTTATTGTGTATCTTCCAGGAACTACATCAAAGGCACGGAACCAGAGCAAACAAGCTTCCAACTTCCGTGTTAACTGTAGAAGCACGGGTATTATTATTATTAATTTGTATTATCATCAGTTCACCACCAAGGCAGTTATGAATTTCATCAACTTCTCAGGGTGTAACAAATCCGTTCCCTAGAGTCCGAGGGAGGGACATTGCTGTAAAATGTGAAGACAGGTTTCTTCAATATCCAGGCATAGTCTAGAGGTAGGGGCCGGTGATAAGATGAGGAGGTGACTTTTCAGTGGCCACTAATGGCACCGATTAGTTGGTTCCTGCTCAGATCCACAAGAATATCTAAGTTTCGAAGAGAAAAAGTACTTTGAACTAGTGTCCGTCCAAATCACAAGGACTATTTTTGGTGGTTTCTGAAAAGGCCCTTGCTTATTCCGCAGAATTGCTCGACCAGTGAAGGCAGTTGATACACTAATCGTGACCAGTGAGTCGACCATTTCGTTACCTATATGACCTTTGTTTGTAGGAATCCAATTCCATATGAACAAGTTTTTATTTGCTTCGATTTCTTTCTGGCTGAGTCCAGCGACTTGGAAGCGGCTTGGCTATAAGGAAAGATGAAGATTGTAATGCACTGAAAAATAGTTGAGTACGTACCTAGGTTAACTGAGATAAGCATCAAGTGACTCGCGGAATATTCCAGTTCCGGATCCACTGTCCAATATGGTCATCCTTATACCATACTAGGTCATGTTCCGATGGACGAAACATTTCCCAGTAGTCCATCGGGGGACTGCTTGAAGCAGTAATTGGGGCAGCCAGCCGTCAAGTGATATGTCAAATTCACTGTTTTGTAGCAGAGCTAAGCACACCGAAATTACCATCAATGCAAGCTAAGTCTGGCTTCTATTTCTATGTGAACTTGTACTGGAGGTAAGCCCAGATTAGCATCCTTCCTGTACAGAGGAAGGTTGTCTGAGGAATTCGAGATCCGAAGTTGGGTAAAACAAAGCTACATTCTTTCACCAATAATATTCTTATTGGAATGATATCCACAGAGCATGGCAACTGCAGGAATCATCTAAAGAAGATGGGACCTGTGGAAGGCCATATCTGTAGTTTATACCTGGGGTATGTGAAGACGACGGCACATACATACGTTGTGTCTACGACTACCATTAGCTAGCAGAAGATAAAAGAGATAACTGGATACTACTGGTTGGAAACCGAGACAATTAGCGTTGACACAGTGAACCGACATCTGGGAGGAGTTCTGAAGACATCCAGATACACCCGGACAAGTCGCTTCTATGACAAAACGCAGCCTCTATATAAATCGAGTGCGCCATTTCTCAGGCAGAAGAACTACCAAAGTAACTCCGATTCAAGAAACCTTATAACAATTTTCTTATTGCAGCTAATACTACTATTGACGCTGTATTGCCCAAACAGTTTCCTATCAGTCGTTGCTTGTAATATATAAAAAAAGCAATAGTTCCTCTCACCTTCGTTGGGTCCACATCCAGGTCGACATCAATAAATTCCGTTTCACCTAGTAATGCTTTGGTTTTATTTGGTTCCAATATTTTCTGCACTGAATACTCGTCGTCATCGCTAAATTGGTACTCATCGAGGTAGTTAAGGTGATCGTAGAGAACATGTCGAAAGAATTCCTGTACTTTCTCGCAAACTCTTTGACAAAATATGCAGGCAAAACAAAATCTTGTATTATTGGAGAAGACTATCTCCCCGCACTTCAGATTGTTGTCATCTTCGATTTTTCCACTAAACGTGTAGTCTTCTTCTATTTTAATTAATTTTGACATATTTTGTTAGCTATTTTGTCTAGCTTTAAGCTAATTATTAAGGGAAAAAACGAAAATTCTTAAAAAGACGCGGGTATTATTTAAAAATCTACTCGCATGAAAACAAATGTGCGACGAATTCTAAGCTTGACTGTTAGTTGACAGCTGTCATCATAGAAGATTTCGATTTGTTTACATTGCGAAGTGCGTAGACTGTTTGTCAATTTGTTTTAAATGTAAATGTACGTGTTTAAATGCACTTTAAAAATATAAATGTGAAACTCTGTATGGATGTTCCCTATGGACTGCTAAGCCCTTCAATCGATCATCATGAAATTTTGACCACTTAAACACTTTCTACAGAGGCGTAGCAACGCGCGCCGTGTATTCGCTGCGCCCTTTAAAATGGATAAAATGAACTTTAAAATTACCATTGTAAAAAAATAAATACACTTTTCAAAAAAAAAAAAAACTAAAATAAAAAATAAAAACAATTCTTGTACTAAGGACGGTATTTGACATTAAAACAGCTTTTAACTTAATTAAGCTCACATTTCTAAATCTTGTGGAGCTTTTCACCAAACTCCAATATTTAAGATTCAAAACATTTGTGGAAAAAAATGTACGACTTTCTAAATTCATCCTCATAACTAAAGGGTGGTTAAGTTTTAAAGGCCGATGTTGATTTTGAATAAAACACAAATTATTTAGGAAATTACTGTCATTTCTTTTTATTATGATAATATTGGTATGGTTCAATTATGTATGGAACAAAATATCGGCCAAATGGCCGCCGCGACCTCGGCGGCACACCTCCATCCGATGGTCCAAATTTTCGATGACGCTGAGGCATAATTGAGGTTCTATGCCGTTAATGTGCCGAATTATCTCATCCTTTAGCTCTTGAATTGTTGCTGGCTTATCGACGTACACCTTTTCTTTCAAATAACCCCAAAGAAAGAAGTCCAACGGTGTCAAATCACATGATCTTGGCGGCCAATTGACAACGCCACCACGTGAGATAACACGGCCATTGAATTTGTCGCGCAAAAGAGCCATTGTTTCGTTAGCTGTGTGTCAAGTGGCACCATCCTGTTGAAACCACATATCGTCCACATCCATATCTTCCAATTCGGGCCATAAAAAGTTCGTTATCATCTCACGATAGCGAACACCATTCACAGTAACTGCCTGACCGGCCTCATTTTGGAAAAAATACGGCCCGATGATGCCGCCAGCCCATAAACCGCACCAAACAGTCACTCTTTGTGGGTGCATTGGTTTTTCGACAATCACTCTTGGATTATCTTTCGCCCAAATGCGGCAATTCTGCTTATTGACGAATCCACTGAGGTGAAAATGTGCCTCGTCACTGAAGATGATTTTCTTCGAAAATTGATCATCCACTGTTGCCATTTCTTGCCACCATTGTGACCATTGACGACGCTTGAAATGGTCAAGAGGCTTTAGTTCTTGAGTCAATTGCACCTTGTAAGCGCGTAAATGCAAGTCTTTATGCATAATGTTCATCAACGACGAGCGTGAGAGGTGCAATTGTTGGGCACGACGACGAGTTGAGGTGGACGGCTCTTCAGCCACACAGCAATATTTTCTGCAGTACGAGCTGTACAAGCATGCACTGGTGTTTTCACATCTCCTACAGACCCGGTTTGCATAAATTTTTGCACGATTTTTCCGTCTGAAATTGAGAAATGTCAAATGAAATGCAGAAAAAAACTTGACGTTTAGGTGTGGTTCACATTCAACATCGGCCCTTAAAATTTAACCACCCTTTACGTTTTCACTAGAGCCAAAAGAAGTAATTGAGGCAATAAATCACAAATGAGGTGTTAATTATCTCATTTCCCATATATTGTATTTCCTCAATTGATAAATTCCCTCATTACTAGCAAATGAGATGGCAAATAAATACAGAACAAATTGAATCGAATTGAATGTTTGACATTTAACGTATATTTCTCTTTCTTACATACTAAACGGTCGGCTATAAAGTATGGCCGTCACTTTCTTTTAACATTATATTCTTATAGCTTATATTGCCGATTCGATTAGCTCTTTCTCACGGAGCTGCGAGTATGTATCTGTTTCTTTCGATTATTTTCCTATAACCCTACAAAAAAAAGTGAATGCCAAAATGGCTAAACGTTAAAATAGTGAATATAGTAGCAGCTAACGTGTTGCCTTGTCGGTAATCTGAGGCAAATTGTTAAAGAAATAAATTGTGACATTTACAGGTCGTTCCATGTTTAAACACAGAAACAGTGGCATCGGTTTGTCTTACTGTCGATAATTATAAATGCATGCAATAACTGCTCGAAATTATATGTTTCGCGTTTAAATCTTCTGGGATTAGTCTACCACTTACTAAGATTTCCATTGCAGATCATTACAATTTGATTAAATCCTCTTTCATACAGCTCCTTCACATTCCAATGTCCTCGATAAAGTAAAAAATAGAAAATCGATGGTCGGAAAATGTTATCGATAGAATCATTTCACAATTAAATTAATTAAAACAAACAGTTGATCTAAATTTTTGGTAACTATTTGGGAATGATGCATTAGTTGACGAAATCAATTAGAAAGACAATCATTATTTCGCTTCAGAATTGTATTCTAAAGCCTAGTATGCTGCTGAAGCGAAACGAAAAATTCAATACAAAATTAACACGACGGAATCAGAAACGAACAATTCTGTTCGTCTATTCGCTGTTCAGTACGCAGTTCACGACGAAACGGTTTACTCAGTTTTCGACAAGCGAAATTTTGACGTTTCTTCTCTTTTTGAGTTTTGCTTTTATGAATATTTTCTAACAGTTATAACATTCTACATAATTATTTTTTCGTTACTGTTTCGTTTGATATTTGGATACCTTACACACTTTGCAGATGATGTGAGGAAATTGTTAGGGCCTTTTTTGTTTGCTTAGAAGAAATTCAAATTTCAATTCCACCATACATTTCTGCATTTCAAAAATTTAGACTATTTTTTCATATTCGAAACTAGCGACTATAATGACTTTTTGAAAGAACTCTAGGTCACTTTTCGTGAATGAGACGCTGGTAATGGAATTTCAAGTCTTAAGGCTGAACTATAATAGTCGGAAACAATCGGAAGCTAATGTCATAATTCTTCGTTAAGTTTTCTTCAGTACTGTCAATTGCTTAAGAAGCCCATAATAGGCGTATTTGTTCGGAAGCAAAAGCTCTCATCCGATCACCGAAATCTAGCATCGTCGGGCGCTGTTAGTAGTTGGATGGGGGACCGCTTGTCAAGTTGTCATAAGTACATTTACGAAAGAGCGAATCCATTCAGTAAGTGAGCAAAAGTGAACGAAAACTTAACGAATCGAAGCAAAAAGCTATTATGGTCACACAATACAAATCCTTTGTATTCGCACTGTTTCGGAAGTGGTCGTACTTATTATATTGTAGTTCAGACTTTAGTATTATTTTATTTGAAAGAAATTCGTCTAGCGCGAGTCTGTTCTTATACGGCTCGCTCGAGTGTTAACGAAGAAATATTTATGAAATTTGATTTGTATGTTTATCCTGATATGTAGGTACTCAGGTTCGTCAAACAAATTTTCAAAACAGATTGATTGTGTAAATCATCCCGATTGGCGCTTAATTCAAGAATGTAACAAATTTTGATGAAATTAATCTCGTAAATTAAGGCTTGCACTTTAGTTGTCCCATCTACAAATGATATGAACCGTATAAAGAGCGGGTAATATTATGTTTTCATTACAGCTAAATGAGGTGACTTCAAATGACTCATTTCGAGGTTCACTGAGTGGGAGACTCGAAGTTCGAGTTCCAAAAAGTTTTTTCACTGCCCCATTTCTCGCGAACGTCTGACCAACATCCAAGAGCAGATGTTAATCGAAAAAAATTAATTTCGGAAACAGAAAAAACTGTAGGTCCCTTCTATGCATGTATCGCACAGCACGAATGGAAGCAAGAATACAGCCTTGGCCTGTATGAGCTATTGGCGCCAAAATATTTATTTATTTATTTTTTAAGAGTTGTCAGGAATAGCACTGCAATCAAAGCCATTGTTCTTATGTCTGAGCATGGAATGACTTCCAAATGTCATAATTTATTTCTTTGACAATGGTATGGTATAAACCAGAAAGCAAACGGCTTGTTGGACTTTGTTTTGTACTTATTTGCCATCTCATTTGTTGGTAATGAGTTAATTAAGCAAATGAGGTAATTGACGGGAATGAGACAATTTAGCACCTCTATCTCATTTGCTGGCAATGAGGTAATGTACAGGAAATGAGACAATTTGGCACCTTTTTTTACCGTAATCATCTCATTTGGCTGTAGTGAAAACGTAGAATAAGATATTGGGAGGAGGTTTAAAAATCTTGGAGTTATTCTTCTCAATATTCTAAGTTAAGAATGATTATTACATATATAATTTTTAGTGTTATCCAGCTCAATTACAAAATTTAAACTTGTTCGTTAATACTTTGAATGATGAGCTGGAGGGTGGACATCGCCTTGGCGCTTGTTTTATACGTTTTTTTGTTCAACAAACTTTATCCGAAAGAAATATATTTTTAGATATTCGAATTCGATAGAACTCTAGCTTTCATTTGATATGTCGCATGCTGGGATGAAAAATATTGACATCTTACATTGTGCCCGCAAAAGCCTCTCCAAAAATATATTTTGTGCAAAATTTAAGCTCTCTAACTATTACGGTTCAAACGTAACAAGCTTATGACATACTGACGGACACACAGACACCTTGTTGAACGCATTAGTGTTCAGTTTTACATCATTCCTGTATGGAACACTAAAAAAAAACTTGTATTTCATAAAAATATGCAGGTATGTATTTTCAAATGTTAAATGTAAAATATAAAATTGTTAATAAAAACAAATTGCACGTTAGTTAAGAAAAAGCAATTAAAAAAGGAATGTTAATCAATCATGACAAGAAATCAGCCTTTTTTCATTATTCCTCCTCCTTATGCAGCTTCATATGAGTATATAATCCGGCAAATTGTGCAAAAGCACGATCGCAAATTCTACATGCATATTCCTTAGCACTACTATGTAACTTCTTATGTTCAGTAAGAGCATTCTTTCGCTGAAACTTAAATCCACACACCTCACAGGCATAGATCCTTTCCCTCGAATGACAAATAAGATGCGCCTTAAAAGTTTTTCGATTAGTGAATTGCTTCGGGCATTGATCACAGCGAAACTCTTTATTGGGGGAATGAGCCTTCCTGTGCAATGTCAAGTAACGCGGCAATGCAAATTCCTTACAGCAAAATTCACACTTCAAGTCCACTTCGTTGTTATGAGACTTTTTGTGCTTCCTTAACTGTTCTCTGGCAAAGAATTCCATGTTACACACATTACACTTGTGCACAAGTAGATTGTAACAGAATGTGCACTCGTTTCCGCGGCATTCCTGGACGTGACTCTTTACATGCAGCACCAATGAATTTCGATGGTTAAAGGTTTTCTCACAGTGATGACATCTTAGTACTTCGCTGCGATTATGGGTTTTAAGGTGGCGTATAATTTTGTAACGGTGTGAAAACTCCATTGCGCACACATCACATTTAAATAATTTTGAATTGCTCCTCCCGTTGTCATTCTTTGTGATATTGATTTGAATTTTCTCGAAGAGATTGTCTTTTGCCGATATAGAGTCAATCTTTAGGTAAGGATACTGCTCAGCAATAAGATTTTCAGCTTCTTCAGAAATATTTAAAAGATCATCAAGGATGTTTTCCAAGCTAGCATCATCTACCTGTAGAGATGAAAATAATAAACAATTCTTAAGTAAAATGGTTGGGATTTAATTTCAAAGATTAGTAGTGCAAGGTACAAATTTAAGTATTATATTATAGAAATAGACCCTTTAAACATCGAGACTTAGGGAGATCTATAGTGCTGGCGTTGTATTTACCCGAGAGCCCGATTAAGGCTCTTAATATGCCTCTATGTGTCTCACGGCCCCATTTTCCAAATGCCCATTGGGCTTATTATAGTATGCGATAGCCGCAGAAAATATGTTTTGCTGTCTCTTTTTGCTTTCCGCAAAGGGCTTCTGACCCAGATAGACTCATTTTTTCCAGATGGTATCTAAGCGGACAATGTCCTGTAAGATAGCATGTTAAAATCCTTTGTTCTTCTTTGTTAGGCTGCAGTCGCTTTTTGACCTTTTTGTGGTTGAATTGGATGAAGATTCCGCCTGTCTCAGGGCCTTAGATTCGGTTCAGTGTTCAGAAAAGTTGTACATTACCCATTGTTTTATTCGAGGACAGAACATTGCTCGATGATATAATGAAGTATTGTTCAGGACTGATGAATGGGCCCACGAAAATTTCATGTCCTGGTATCCAAGTCAAACACATTGACATTGTTATTGGATGCTAAGTTTACAAGGAGTTTGAGACAGTTCCAAACAAGCTTTGACCCTACCGTGTAGGATTTAAGGGCCGTAAGTGCTGATTGGCTGTCTGGAAGGATAAAGATGCAGGCACCAATAGTCTTCCTCCTCAAGCACTCTCAAAACTAGCTCTCCTGCCCTTTGAAACCTGGGCTTCGGTGCAGCCATTGTCCAGTTTCGAACCGTCTGTGTTCCATACCTGTTAATTTAGTGGTACCATAAGGCTTTCATTTTTCATAGAAGTGGTAGTCATGTAGGCCTCCTTAAAAAAAATTTAAGAAATGAAGCCTTTTAAACATGGTATCTGGAATTTTGAAAAACGGTTCATTACGTAATAAATTTAATATTCTCAGGTAGCCCGTAAAGTCATCAGCTTCAAGATCTAGTATCCTGGGCAGTCATAGAGCACTATTCATAGCCTCTTCTAGGACCGTTAGTTAAAGCGGTGTGAGATTAAGTATAACTTCCACAGCTACAGTAGGACACAAATTTAAGTAATCAATTTTAATATTTATGTTAACTATTTGTCTGTGAAGAGACGAAATGTGTCCACGAGTTCTCTTTACAACTACAGCATTCGAAGCTTTGCAAAACATACCAACTCCCACCAAGTTATTTTAAATGCTGTCGACTCTTCCTCCACATTTTAGCACCATGTTTGCTGAGAACGAGTCAATATTCCCACATATAATTGTTTTGCTAGTGAAGGACTGCAGCTCGCGAGTAATGGCGGCAGTCACCTTCCAAGTACTACACCCTAACGGCAATACTAATTTTACTGAGCTTTTATTTCTGTGGGTGTCCGGCCCCTACATCTTCTAATTCAAAAAAACGCCAAACAGATTTTAATGGAATTTGGTTTCTGGGTTCAGCGTACTATGCAGATACCTAAAACCCCTTTAAATCAGACTGAATTGTGGTAAGATGTTTGGAAATTCCCTTTAAATGCAAAAAAAAACAGCTTCACAGACAGGAGACAGCACAGGGTTTATAGCGCATTGAAATCAACTCGTTGAGGCAATATTACATAAATGCATTTCAAGCTGAAACCTTATCAAAGTGTCGAAGTGTCACTAAAAGTTTTTTTCTCATATTGAAGTAGTTATCAAATCACGCCTTAGGTAGATCAATTGTGCTAGCCTTGTTTTATTTTTATAATCTCACGAGAAGCGAACTTATAACGCCAGCGCCCCGAGATGTTTGCAGATGCCTGTTGATTCTGCTCTTGAATTGTTGGAGATTTAAGGTATCTAGAAATATGTTTCCGGGCAGTAAATTCCAAAGTTTGCCATGTAGCAGAATGAATTTAGATAAATGGATGTCCGCGCCGATGCTAGGTGGGCTTGTGACTTGCTTAGTAGAACCCTTAAATATTGCATTTCTAGAAATCATTCATCTGCCATGATATTATCTATAGTATGCGCATACATAGGGTCTGCTACCTGTCGTCGATTAGCTAACGATTGTATATTGTAATTAAGTGCGGGATCTTCTATTAAACAGACTGCTCGTCTCTGTATGCTGTCGAACAGATGAAGAGAATGTTTTGGCGACGAACTCCAAACGTGAGAACAATACTCAAGTCCTGGTCCAATTTGTGTTTTGTATATGAGAAGGAGCTGATTCGCTGTAATGTATCTCCTTGATCTAAATAGGTACCTCAAATTCATAGATGCCAATTTTACAATGTTGGATATGTGGGCATTGCATGTTACACCAGAGTTGAGTGGGGCGCCAAGAAGACGCATGGCTTCATTGGGATGAATAATTTGGTCGTTCATTTGAAGTTGTGGTAGAGTAGAAGAGTTCTTTCTAAAAAAGTATGGATGAGATTCGTTCAGAAATTGGAGGCAAAGCATAGATCCGATGGCTGATTCGTTCAGAGGTTTGCAATAAAGCAAAGACCCGGATGAACAACTTGTTTGAAAAAACTCGTTCAGATGTCCAATCAAAGTAATAGATTGAAGGAAAAGATTTGATCCATGGCTAAGGGGTGTTTTGTTTTGAAATGAAGAAAAAACGACCGAAGGAGTTAGAAATGACTTCGTTCGTCGGATCAGTCACAATGATTCGATTCATTTAAACTTATGAATGACACAACTCTATCGTAGAGTCGATAAAGAATGAGCGTAGTCAAGGCTGCTGTTTTTAGTGAAGGAATGACAGAGAGAAGTTCATTAATAAATATTAGAACGGTCGGTTGTAAATGAGATAATACAAATTGTATTGACAAACTACTTTCAAGAAGATGCTTCCAATACCACAAAATTGAAGTTTGCGAGCGCTACGCCACTCTCTATCGGTAACTTGGATATATCAAGGGCAACTACTCTACACTCATCATGTTGGGGAATGCATTGGTTCCATTTTGTGGACAGGTATCCGATTAGGTCTTCTGTTGAACACTATTGCTGGAAACCATACTGGCGATCATTAGGTAGATGGTTTCTTTTGAGATATTTCATAAGATGGGTGACGTTAATGCTTGGGATAAACTGACCTTTATTTTTCTCACATCAAATTCATTCATCCATGTCGTAAATCAGCTTCAGAACTCTGACCATGTGATCTACATGAAGGTATTTTTTTTACTCTACATACATATAAAGGCAAGTTGTAGACAGTGGGCTAGGCTAGACGTTTTCCCAAGCAGTCATAAGTTTTAACTGGAGTCTAGGTTAGAATCTACATACAGTGAGCAGATATACATTGGCTCGTTATAACTAGCTTGAACGAGTTTGGGCCACGGTTTTTAGACGAAGGTTACATCCGAAACATATTTTCTTCATTTTCTGCTCAGACGAGTGATATAATTGACCTTCAGTTAAGTGCAGCTTAGAAAAGCAATGACCTAGACACATTTACATACGTCGGAATAGTTAATTCTTTTCTTTCAATGCCTCACCGATGTTGAACAAATTCAGACAAGAAAAAAAAAATGTACTACGCAAAATAGAATCTCTGTTTTGCAGTCTATCTAGCAACTTTTTGTTCTATCATGTCACGACTTTTTAATGGGTTCATTCTACCGGAAACAAATCTCATATAACAGGTTAATAATGCCATAAGAGGAAGCAACAATCAGATTCCACGTAATTGGATTAATTTAGTAACCTTCGCCACTCACCTGTGATGCGGAGTTTGAACATTCCTCCACTCGAAAGCTAAAATCGCTCCCCTGCCACCAGTCTTCCAAGGCAATTTCATTAAGCATCTTCTCTCCAATTTGTTAATTTATTATATTTTATGAATGTAATCATTTCGCGAAGCTGAATACCTTCGATGCGAAGCAGTTGAATACTGCCCACTACCACACATTCGACTTGTATTATGGAAGATTTACTCAAATTGTATGTCCCACCAAATGATAAGACATGTTTAATGTCTTCAACACTTTGATTACTATTAAATATTTAAATTATTTAGAACAGATGCTGCAACTCGACCAACAAACAGGTGGCATCGCGAGATAAGTAAACAAAAATGTAAATAAATTAACAGAGGAGACGAGTTGATTGCGAACTCAAAGGGTTCTCCCTTTTGCTCCACCATCGATTGGTGCATTTTACGAAAGAGACAGAGCAATTGTGAAGGGGAGCAGTTGCTGGTGATGCCAAATCTATCGTAAATTATTAAAACCATTTAAAATTTGTCAAAAATATCGATTTATTTCTTAAATAAAAGTGTACAAAGGTGCAAGCAATTAAAATATGCAAAACTTCGTTGTACCCTCTCCGAAGATGGAATGCAGTTAGGTGCATTCAAACTTTATTGAACTTCCGCAGCGATCCCAGAATGATATCGTCTGGTGATTTGGTATCGAATCCAAAGCGAATAATCTCATGTTTGACCTTGAAGCCATGATCGACATAAAGTTTTCCCTTCGGCAGTCTGTATCTCAAGCAGGTAATCTTTCCAAATCGCGATGGTGCACTAATGAAGCGACTATTCACAAAGCCAGAGACGTCCGTTTGGCAGTATTCATCTCTTGATGGTAGCCGCACGGCTGTCTCTCTGAGATCACAGTCAATAAATGGTATTTGAAAATCAATAGGATTCGGAGTGCTCGATGCTGGTTTTCTACTTGGTGATGCGGTCAACGTTGACTGTCTATTTAGAGCAGTGGTCAGGTCAATTACGTTCGTTTTACTCTCATCGCACACGCGTAGTTCGCTGATACCTTTGTTTAAGGAGATTATGCCATTATCACTAGTCGTATTATTCAAATGCAACCTCTCTGCTAATGTTAGTGTTACACCATTCAATTTGCTTGGAATTTGTAGATTTGGAATCGCAAAAGCTCCAGTTGTCGTCGAATTTTTACTTTCACTCAGTTGACCCAGAATAAATTGATTCAATTTTGATTGAGTTTTACCGTTTTCCAGGCAGCTTCCGGTGGAAAATTGCGGGAGTTTTAGGCTTGGAATACTAAATACTGGCGGACTAGTTCCAGAGTGGTTTTCATTGTTTGCGAATTTATTTCTTATCGCATTCAACAGTATTGTTTGTTCAGCTGATTGATGATCGTCAGACATTTTATCCGTAGATCGCCGAAAGAGGTCATTGCTTTGAATATTCATTTAAAAAATAATTTTTTATTGATTTTACACTTTATAGAGATTTATAACAAACAAAAACAAAGTACGAAAATAAACAAAATTATCAAAATAAAAACACCAAGAAAAGTATTTGTGTTGCGTATTGCTATCAAAAGGGAATATTTGACACATGGGAACCGTTTAAGAGTGGTTCACAATAAATGGTTGAGAAAATTGTGCGGTTTTATAGAAGTATTTCTGTATGGGTGCATTCAGTACTATATTTGGTTAAAGTGCTTCAATATTTCTGAAGGAATTTAAGCGATTGCTCACTGAATACCATTTATTATTCATTGTATCATAAAATTTTAGGCGAAGAAAAGTATGCTTCATTGAAGCAGCATCGGTAAGTATTTTCCATCGGCCACATTAAGAATCATTTTTGGCTGAAACAAGCCAAACAGTCCGAAGAGCCTTCATGTGCAGGTTCACCACAATATGAACATGAATATTAGTATTTCAAATACTTTATAAATTACATTACGTATATATACATATAGTAATAAGATAATCATAATAATAATAATAATTAAAAACAAATTAAAATGCTAATAATAAGACTAATAGTAGTAATAACAATACAAGAACAATAGAACAGTAATATAAATAATACAACAATACATGATTTTTGACAGTACAAATAGGCAGAAACCGAGTAAGGGGCCTATTAGAATGTGTATCTGTACCTGATGCCCTTTTTATATTTGACTTACGAACTTTTCAGAATATCACGCACACCTTTGTGTGATATTCTGTCATATTATTGCAATAACAAGTGATTTTCTTGCCGTCTTTTCTTTCTAAATTAATAACAAAAAACAAAAAAAATTAACCCAAAAAGCCTTCATTTCATCGTTTTAAATTAAATAGTTCGCACAAATTGTGTTTGAAAATATTGTAGAAATATATTTAAGTGAAATTCGAATAATCATTTTTAATGAAGTGTACTTATATTAATTGATTATAATCGTTTTTATTGATGATCAGCAAGATTTCTAATCTGGTCATGGCAATCCAGAAGGCTATCAACAAGTGATTCAACATTTGACACGTTGTGGACACATCAACAGCGACGGACACAATTCTGTTCAATACCTTCTTTTTTTCTTTCATTTTCTTTGTTTACCTAGAAATATATATATATTCAGCAAATTTATCAATGAGTGCGTTGAATGTGGATATTCAACGATTAAATTCAAAGAGTATATTTGTTCGAAAGAACTCTAATAAAAGCAATAGACTTCATTCAATACGAAGTGAATCTACTCCTATCGGAGTCAAAGTGGTAGCCTTGGTAAGAGTGCATTTCAGGCTCATCCTGTTTCTGTGCGCCAGGTTCAAATTGCTCATATAAAAAAGTAAAATAAATAATAATTAAAAACCTTTCTCTGTAATTTTGTTGAATACTTTTCTATGATAGTGGGCACGAACAACTGTAAAAAAGGGAAGAAAAAAAATACAAAAATATCATTGATTTTTTCTGTAATTTTCATTGTTCACCTAAAATTATATAAATTTAGCAAATTTATCAATGCGTTTTAGGTTCATCCTGGTTTAAATTGCTCAGCAGGAATAAGGTAAGTGTGTTCGGGAGCTAAGAGCGGAAGAGTGGATTGATTTCATACGACTTTCTCGAGTTGTCGGCAGGGAACGTTCCGAATTTGTTTTCATGCATTCTCTACCAATACGAATTAGGAACAAATCTAGAAAGGCGTACAAAATCAATCCGCAGAATGCTTCCGATCAGATCCGTCCGATTCGATCAGGCATTTGACGTTTCACTATTGTTCAAAACAGGCGGAAAACAGGAAATTTATAAATGGAAGATTAATAATTGGACATTTTTCAAACGTTCTTTCACATTTATGGCACTTATTGTGTGCCAATGCATTAAGGAACATGGTGTGTCTGTGATGTGTGAACAATTCCTTTCTTGTGGGTTCCCAAATGCAATTTAATTTTCTCTACAAATTGCAAAACACTTTACGATGTCATTTGCGCCAATTCCACCAACAAACAGCAAATTCAAAGGTTCATTGTGTGCATCTTCCCGGCAAAGCCATACAAAATATATGGATTGTCAAATGTTCAGCTTTTCGCAAACTTTGAAATAGATACGAAATAGAGACTTTTCAATGTTGATTCTATTTCAAATTTGTACGCATCCGAATGTCAGTCTCGTGCTCTGAATTGTTTGTTTATTGGTGGAAAATTTTTAATTTGCATATATCATGATAAATAATCTAATAGTTGGAAGGAAATTGAGCAAAGATTAAGTGTCTTGTGCGCCGAGATTGTCTTCACAACCTCATTCTCAACGTAGTTGACATTTCAATCCGCCTACGTCTACATCACGCCCATCATGAGCGTTTAGATTGCCCCCATCATCGAGGGTGGCCGTGGTGCAGTGGTATCATCATCGCTTGTCACGCTGTTGATTCACGGTTCGAATCCTGAAGTCAAGAATCATCTATTTATTTCGCACGAAATAAATAAAAAAGTCGATCACTTGCGAAAGCTAAGTCAACTCTACTGTGAAGGCATAACACTGGCAGTAGGGTGGTCATAAGGCTAAAATGCAACTTGATCGTGATGATGACCTCAGGAGGACGGAAAAATTACTGTGAATCATAAGCAACGACAATGTTGGAAAACAAACAAAATACTCCCCAGTTATCTGGACAGCCACCCTTGGAGTTTACAGAAACTTAACACCACCTGAGTTTCAAACCACTCCACTCTGTCTTTCTCTCTGTCTCTTCCCCTTTCCATAAAACGTACGTGTTCTAAAAAATTAGTATAAGGGTATTCATATTCCCTTTAACACGTTCAAATTATAAAAAAAAAAAAATTAATCGCGATCAAATTTGGTAAGTCACGGGTTGAGGTCTGTCATTGAAAATTTCTCTTCTAAGTGTACTCCATTGTAACTTCACTTTTTTTTATGTTGGCATAGCGATAGCACTCACATCTGTCAGAAAATGCAAGGCTGAGTCAATTGAACCACATAGACTATTTACTCTGGATTTATTTCCGTTTTTAATAGTTATTTAATTAATTTTCTACCAACACTCAAACATGACTGAAATCCTCAATACCAATCCTTTCAAAAGTGAAACTTTCATAGACGGAGAAATCGACGATGACTGCCCGCAATCCATTCATGAACACCTCGTCACCGAAACGAAATGTGGAGAAATTCTTTTACTGGCCAATGCAAATTTTTGGTTTGTTTGCACTTTTTGCGATGAACGTTTCCTAAACGTTGTCATATTTGTTAATCACATTAAAGGCGTACACATTCCAGACACGGATATGACGACAACGCGGGACGATCCCCTGGGCCTAGAGGCACAACAAAATCCAATTAAACTCGAGGAAGAAGCTGAAAGTTCCGAAGAAGAGAACGACAGGGACGATCAAAGAGTTCTCAATGAGGACGATTGTAAGGATATTGAGGACTTGATATCTGTACCAAGTGGCGCTCCAAAGAAACGAAATCGCAAGAAGGCAATATACGCTTGTTCGGATTGCATGAAAACGGTTCGTGATCGCAGATCACTGGAAGAACACATGCGTTCGCATACCGGGGAATCACCATTTCAGTGTGAAGAGTGTGGCAAGTGCTATAAGAATTTATTCAATTTAAGATCACATCTAATTATTCATTCTGGAACGCGACCGTACAAATGTGAATTGTGCAGCGCTGGCTTCTCACATCCGAACTCCCTGAAGACGCACCGTTTCTTGCACACGGGTGAACGGCCCTATAAGTGCGAACGATGTGACAAAGCATTTGTTACGAGCAGTAGTCGTAAAGTCCATATGCGACAGCATACTGGCGAAACGCCGTTCGTGTGCGATGTCTGCGGGAAGGGATACACTGTTAAATGCCATTATGACAATCACATGCGAAGGCACCGGGATCAACGAGACTTTCGTTGTGACCAATGCGATAAGGGTTTCTTCAATAAGGCAATCCTCTTGAATCATATGGCTTGCCATTCGGAGGAGAAAACATTCGTCTGCGATGTTTGTCCGGTGAGATTCAGTCGGAGGAGAACCCTAATGGAGCATAAAAAATTGCATTTGGATGTTAAGCAATATGTGTGCAAGCTGTGCAGTAAGGATTTCGCACAGTATGCGGGACTATATTCGCATATGCGGTATCATAAGAGTAAGGAATAAGTTTGAGGGAGCACCGTCCGGGAAGTACATGTAATGTTTTAAAGTAATGATAATAAATTTATACACAAATTTTGATCTTTGCTTTCGTTACAAGTAGAAACTGTTCGTAGAAACTCAGACGTAATTGATAAATCTTATTAGGATTGACAAATATATTAAATTTCAACTGGACACTGTCGAGTTAAAAAAAATCGTTTATTGGGTATGCGAATACAACGACATGAAACAAAGGCGTAGAATGTGCAGAGTTTTTTTTATAGTTTTTACTTATACCTATGTATAAGGACACTCCTGAAAATTTTCAATTTCGAAGTTTTGATTTATTGTTATTATAATTTACTAACATAAAATTAAAATTTCCATGTTAGCAGTAGAGATGAGCACTAGCTGCATAGGTTTTCGGCTCTATGGTAACTTAAATGTGCAGTCAAATGTAGAATCAGTGATCATCTACTGCAAGCATCACGGGACGCTGTTCCAACTTTTTTTCAGATGTTCGCCTTTCCTTAGAGAAGATTATGAAAAAATTATGTATGAACGAATGGTAGAGAATGATAACGTCTATGTGCATATATTAGAGTGTGTCACTTTAATATGGCGAAAAACTACATATTTTTATTAAAAAAAAAAAACAACTCACAATTTTAGTTTCACGCTATTTTTTGAGTGCGAAAAAGTTACTTAGTCTTTTTTTTATTAAATTTGTGCATGGTTTGCCTAGAACTCAGCTTAGCAGCAATAAAACCTTCTCGGACTTTATTCCCAGCTAGAAATAAAGCTGCTTTTAATCGTCAGTTTTACGCCCCTTTCGACTGTGACATGGAAACTTAATAAAGTTGGTAAAGCTCTGTAGTTTCAAAGAATTGGAATAATTGTGTTTCTGTTACAAGGAGTTTCTTGTCCTGCCAGTCAATCATGTCTTAATAGTTACGAGTTTCTAATACTAATAGAAAAAACTCCTTATAGAAAAGTAGGCAGGAGTACTCAAAGGTCTTAAAATACATAAATCCGCTGGTCCAGATGGTATCTCCCCCATAGTTTTGAAGAGGTGTTCTTCCACGCTTGCAAAACCTCTGCGTAAGCTTTTCTGTCGATCTTCAGGGATCTTTCCGAGTAAATGGAAAACAGCATTTATCCAGCCCGTCTCTAAAAAAGTCGAATTTTCCTCTCTGTCCAATTACCAACCCATTGCACTACGTCTGTTCTTTCCAAGGTGATAGAAACGCTGATAAATCGTCAGCTTAAGAAATATCTCGATTCACGAAAACTCCTCAATGAGCGGCAGTATGGTTTTCATACCAACAGGTCCACTGGTGATTTGATGGCATTATTTCACCGAGTAGTAGAACCAATCTCTTTACCACTTCGATGAAACTAAGATGGTTACGTTTAATATTTCATTTTAATATTTCTCTTGTCGAAAATGCGTGCATATGGCGTCGATGAGTCTCTTCTTATTATAAAATACATTCCGGGGCGTTCAATACAAGTTGTTTTGGGCTGTTACAAGTCTTCAATTTACCAAATAAATGATGTTCTCCAAGGCTCTGTTTTGTCTCCGACTTTCTTTCTTACTTTTATAAATGATCTCTTGGTTGCAACTTCTAATTCAATCCATTCCTTCGCTGATGACAGTACCCTTAGTTTTTCAATTCGTTCCCTAACTCACATCCTTGCTCTTCGGCCGTAGAAGAAGAACGGCTACGTACATATGTTAGCACATTAAATTCCGAACTGGGCAGCATAATCATATGGGGTTCAACAAACATAGTGGAATTTAATGCTTCCAAAACACAATGCTGTCTTCTGTCTCTCAAGCGAAGCCATGTCCATGGAATAACCATCTTTGATGGAACGATCACATATTCGAGGTCGCTAAAAACGCTGCAAAATGTCTAGGATTCCTTAAACGGTACAAGAAATATGTTATCCCATCTGATATGACCTCAATTTATAAGGCATTCATCCGCCCAAAGCTGGAATATAACGCCCATATCTGGTCTGCTTCACCCAAGACCATTTTGCATATACTACACATGGTACAGACTCGCGCGTTAAGACTTATAGGTGACAGACATTGTGAACTCCATATATTCACTTGAATATATGGTGAATGGTGGTGTCTAGTGTCTCCCTATTTTATAGCTTTTTTTATAAAAAATGCTCCAGCAAAATAGCCAGTTGCATTCCTCCCTTCATAATTTCACCCGCAATATTCGTCATGCTTTGAATGCACATCAATTCACCCTTAAGCCCAACTTCGGTTGTACTGTCAAATAAAGGGATTCGTTTATATGTAAGCCGAACGACACGAATGTGGAATGATCTACCAGGCTTTATATTTCCCCATCACTACACCCTTTAAACATTTAAAGCCAACGTGCACAGGCTTCTCCTCGGTTCCCCTTCCCCATTTTCCTAACGCCCATGCTCTGAAACAATATAAGGGTATTCATATTCGCTCGCAAATTATACAAAAAAAAAGTTCTCTTATTCGTTTGTTGTCATCTGCGAACATGGACAGAAGCAAGTTTTCACTTGATCTATTACAGCCTTAATATCTTCAGGTAAGTATCTTGAGTTCTCAATTAAAAATCACGCATTCGTGGCACGCATGCAAGAGCTGATTTTAATTTGAAACCAGCAGGCGCTGTAAGTTTTGCAAGCGTAATTTGCCAGTTGGTCAGAAAACGACGCCTTCCCGGGCACCGTGAAACTTCCTTTTAATTTCTAAAACTTCCTTTTAATTTTTTGCTGTAAAGGTGTGTTTGTCGAGCCGCGCGCGTTTAGCGTTCCGTACCGTTATCTAACTTATCCTAATTTTGTTTCCTCGTTAATCCGCAAAAAAAAGAGTACACTGTGATCTCATTTGAAAGGGTCAGGTCAAACAAACGGTTTTTGTTCTATGGGTGCTGGGTCTCATACAGCTTGCTCGAGAACAACTCAAGAGATTCTGATGAAAGAAGAATGGGCAGTTTCCTAAAAACCTGTGCTTGTACTCCAAAGTTCAAATCCTCGAAAAAGCTCTATAAGTATGATCAAAATTCTGTATTTTAGAATTTTTAATAGCGAATTTTAGACCATACATAATACGACCCCAACCCTTTCCATTTTATATCATCTGTTGTTACGTACAACACTAAATAATTAATATATACAAAATTACTACTTCAATTAACTAATACTATAAGAAATAATATTGTCCATCCGACCTGTTTTTCTTCTGCGATTTTCTTTCTTTTTATTAACAAGTGTGTGGGGGCCCCATTTTGCTCATGAGTTGATGCGGTCCTTCTATTCTTTAAATACTACTTGTATTATGGCAGATGTTATGAAGAATTCAATGGAGCTATCATCAAAAATGGGATACTTGGACGGGATGGCAAGTCTGTAAGGACCTTAGGTCAACATAACTATATCAAAATAATTTTTGGTAAACTTTTAAATACACTCCCAGGAGACACACATATGTATATCTGCAGAAGCTTTCAATCTTCAGCTATTCAAGAGCAGAACCAACAGCTATCTACAGGCATCTCGGGGCGCTGGCTAGTAACGCAAGAGATCAAAAAAGTCAGCCACATTATAATAGTTAACATTACCTACGTTATCTAAGCAAAACATTTCTTATTAAAAGAGATCCTGCCTAATTTGTGTCTCTAACTCTCATATATCTCAATATTTCCGAAAATGTTCACACACTAATCGAAATCGCCAGAACAACACAAAGAGTATCTAACTTTCAATAGGTCTAGCAATGCTAGTATGCAAAGCATTTACGTATTTGACTATTCAAATCTACGTCCGCACTGTGGTTAGAACCGATTTACAGAACAGTCGACCGATATCTTCACTTCAATGCATGGTCACTTTGTTCACATGAATCATTAGGGACAAATAAGGTAAAGGACATTAGTTGCAGATACGCACGGACAAGTGATCAAATTAAATTACCTGAGTTGTTCCAGAGTGTAGCTGGTGATAGTATGAATAGGGATTATCGCACAAACGGTTACAGTGTGTTATACGGATTTCGAATTTTATTTTGAGTTGATTTTGTTACACTTCGTACATAACTTTTGTATTATGTATTTCCTGGAAGTTCGACACTTTCTTTTCCAAGAGAATATTAAAGAAGCTATGAATAATTGTAGTAGCAATGCTCAACTATGTATTATATGCGAGTATGTACTATACATGAACGGTGTGATTGATTTTTCAGGAATAAAGACATTCAAATCGTCGACCAAATTTTATAAGCTGCCACTTATTAAACCAGACAGTATGTTGAAGATATCGGGCCAATGCTACGGAGGTTCCAAAACTTTACATACTTTCGTCAAACCATATCTTAGAGATGAGCTAGTTCATGCTCCGTATCAAGCCACCCCCTCCAGCTTGCAACGAGTTCGGCTGTTAGACCATCTGAGCTAACAGTTTTCGTTGATTTAAAATCAACTATACCTGAGAAGATTTCGGTGTAGTTTAGTGGTTTGAGAATTAAATGACAGAGTATTTTTGGCTTTCATCTCTCTGTAACAGTCCGTTAAAATGTTCTCTTTGAATTTTGAATTCCATTTGTTTTTCGACTATGATGTTCCAGTTTGGGTAGTAAAACCTTGAGTAGATGTGAAACGCACTGCGAACTGAAAATAATTATTGTAGTCTCCTGATATTAGTTTGATTTTTGAGAAATTCCGCAAACAGCCAAATTTGGGATTAGAGCGTTGCTTCCTGCAACCATTCGTAATGTGCGACACGCATATTGAGGGGACCTACAGGTTTATGCTGTTTCCGAAGTTTACTCTCGGATATATGTCGGACATTCACGAGGAGCGGGGGGATCGTGAAAAAACTTTCAGGTTTTCTTATTTATTCTGGGATTTGAACCTTGCCGCTCAGTAGTCCAACGTATCTAGAAAGGGTAACTCTAGCGCTTAAAATATTTCGAGATAAAATAACTAAAAAAACTAAAGTAATAAAAAAGTCTCTCTTTGTGTATTTACAACTGCAGTCTAAACAACTAGACGAATAGGAATTTGCTGCTTACTGGAACGCAGCTCTAACAATTTTGATCAAATTCGATATTTGAGTTATGACGTATGCTTTCAGATGGCGTACCAGGTTTTCGCTTTTTTTGACATCAGATGTCTCGGTGAAGTCGTTACCGACCTTGATGGAGCAGCGAGCGTTCTCCATCGTCATTCTGCACAGACGGACAAGTTTAGCAAGGATGCGAAAACTAGACATGGCTCTATATAGCTCGTTTCTGTAAATGCTGTGGGTATCGATTTGGACATCTCGGTCGGTTGTGAACTTTGCTGGCCTAAAACCGCACTGATCGAGGGTTTCAGGCGTTCACACAATATGACAGATGAGATCTTATACTCGATGCTTAGAAGACATTGATTAGGCATACACTCATATGACCAAATTGTTGAAATGAGTTGATGTATGCTGTCTACCAGATCATCTCCAGCTACTTTATATAGCTCAGCAGGTAGGCCCTCTGGGCCAGCATCCTTGTTGGACTTAATATTGGGTATTGCTATCCTCACTTCATTTTGGTCAGATGGACGAAAGTTTTCGCTATTATCGTCTAGATTGAATGGTTCATTCTATATGACAGGAGGATGTTGGTCTTCCTCGCCGTTAAACAACTTGCAGAAGTAATTTTTCTTTACCGCCCAAGCCTTTGCGACCTAAAAAACTAAAATTTATGAAGCTACTATTTCCACGACGTTGAAGAGCTCTCTGATATATCATTCACAGATTTGTACAAATTCTCATAGACATCGGGATGGCTGAAAGTCGCTTAAGGTAATTTCAAAGTGTAGGAAGGACAATAGTTTCGAATTTCTATAATTACCCCCAATGGACATCACAATGAACCTGAGTGTGATAAAGAAGACTCTTCTTCCTCATCACAACAGAAATTGTGAGTAAGCGATTGCTCTTAAGAACAGACCCTATAGACAATGATGCTCCAATCAACAGAGTAAACAACATCTAGCTTCGTCAGTCTCCGTAACAGGTGTAATATAATAGTCAATTCCGGAGAAGAAGAACTACAATGAGAGAGTCACTAACAAGCTCCTGAATTGTCCCAGTAAAACACGTACTTTTTGGTCAATGGAAAAAGTGATAAGCAACAACGTCAGTCACTCCTCATTCCCACCTCTGGTGAATGAGGACGGGGCACTAGCCACAACACCAAATGAGAAAGCCGATCTTTTCGCTATGATGTTCTCAGGCAATTCAACACTAGACCCGGCACAACCGGAGCCAACAACTATCGCGGTGGTCCAGTTGTGAAGTTTCGACCTCGTGTAACTGTCCACCAAAACTAACACCTATTCGTTGTAGACTTCTTTCCTATATCTTATGCGCAAAAAAAGGTTTCTTTCTTGCTGGAAAACTGGCCGCATTCAACCGATTTTCAAAAAAGGAGAAATGCTTGCCGAAAAACTACCGTCCGATAGCGTTGTTGTCCATGCTAAAGTGACGGAAAAAACCATCAATGCTGACATAATCAAATACCTGGAGGGACACGGACTGATAACTAACCGGCAGTAAGGCATTCGCAGCAGCCGTTCAACATGATACCTGCTGAGCTATGTAACCGGCGACCTGATAAACTTCATGGAATAATCTCTAGAAATGTGATATTTGAGCATTCTACCTGGCAAGCCACCAGGACCCATCAAAACTCCTTCTACAGGACAAGCAAACTTTGAAATTCACTTCCAGGAGGCATATTTCTAGAATCTTTAATATCCAACAATTCAAGAGGAGAATCAACAAGCTTCAACAATCATCTTGGTTAGTTGGCCCAGCGTTATAGGTTCGCCTCTCCTGCAAAATTATAAAAGGAAACAAGGGGTCTACATAAACTTGAGTATGATGAAGATAGTCGAGTCAATGAACGGCCTTCCAGAGATTAAGTCAAAAAGAACAACAATTTTCCATTAAACTTTAGCTCATATTTATTTTACATTTCTTCAGCTAACTGCTATGCGTCTTTACGTGTGAAATTAACCCAGACTTTTGGGCAAATTCCTTGCCACATATCTCGCACTTGTGGTCTTTTACTCCGGTATGCAATTTTATATGTTCTAGTAGGTTCTTTCGCCAAACGAAACCCATGCCACACACATTGCAAATGTGAATTCGTTGCTTTGAATGAGACAATTTATGATTGTTCAGGAAACCAATCGTGTTAAACGCCTTATCGCATTTATCACATCTGAAGTCTCGCTTATTCTCGTGCTTCTGCTTTAGGTGTACCACCAAGTGTTGTCGCAGTCTGTAGCAAGCCCCACAAATCTCACAGATATATTCTTTTTTCGAGGTGTGTTTGGTCATGTGGACCTTTAGTTGACTGCTTGTACGGTGCGTTTTCCCGCATATAGTACAGGGAAATGTTTGCTCGCCTAAATGATACTTTAAATGCATTTGTAGATAGCGTTTCTGATTAAATTTCAGATCACAGTGGTGGCACTGAAAGGACTTGTCGTTGTTGTGTATAGCACGATGGAACCGGAGGATATCATTTGAGCGGAAAGCCTTAGGGCATTGATCACAGTTAAATGGTAGCTCGCCTGTGTGGATTGTAATGTGATCACGGAGTTTTGACTTGTAGCGAAATGTTTTTTCACAAAATTCACACTTATGTGGATAGTTTGGTTGGGGTTTTTTGTTTTCTTCTGTCCAGTCAGTGGGATACTCTTCGGTGTTACTGGATTCATCAAGTCGTTGCTCGTCTTCATCTTCTTCTTCGTTCGAAGGAAAAATTGGTGTAATCTCGAGATTAACAGCCTACAAAATGTTAGCGTAAAGCTTTAGGGAACAACAAAAAAGAAACTGAGACATACACCACCACATGTTGAAGAGTTCGTTTCCCATCCATCGTCATTTTCACATGGTAATAGTGCGATGTGAGCATCATTGACATGTTCCATGAATTCCGAGACTTCGGTGAATGATAATTCACAGAAAAAACATTTAAAAGTCCAAGTGTTCTTCTCCAAGTGTAGGATTATTCGACCAACTTCGGCAGTGTTTGCATTCGATTCCTCTGGCTGAGATTCCACATTGTCGGCGAATTCAATTTTGTAATCAATGTATTCTTCGTCGTCTACTGGTTCACATTTTAAATCGACCGTGCTCATTTTTCTTAGGAAATATTTATGGAGATACATATGCAAAGGAATTATTTACTTCTTTGTTTACTCTTTGTTTTCGTTTAGCTTTCGTTTGCTGGTGATTCCGCTCATTCCGTACTGTCAAAAATGTACTGTTTCGTTCCTTTCAATATGATACAGGGATGTGTGAGGATACGTATGCTGATTTTGATTATGTACGGCAATAGAAGGAACGTAAGGAACCTTTTCTAGCATGCACTCGTATTTTGCAGTAAAGATTTGTTTGTCAAAGGTATTCAAGTGTGTTAACAATGTCCATTTTGTAGTTCTAAATAATTACCTTCAACGAACTGAATTAATTATTACCTCTAATGTTACTTTTGAAGTTTCTATTTCCTTGTTTTAAAACATCTTTTACATTACGTTGAAAGTGATTCCTGAAGAGGATATTCGCCTGGTCAGACTAATTTATTTGAGGTTTGCCAAATAAAATGTTGTATAAAAGTCATGTTTATACTTTCACAATATGTATAGAATATCCCACAGATAGATAAATAATGGCGAAACGAATAATTTCAATATTTTAATAACTAAACCTCAAATGAATTGCTCTCACCAGGCACATTTCTTCTTCAGAAATGACATTCCTGTTCATTCCATCCCAACCACACTTCAAAATGTTTCGCGAACTAATTCGACCTCCAAAGGATCATCTAGATGATCTGTGGGTATTTAATAAATTGTAATATGCGAGCTACGGCTCGAGTAGATAAAACAATTATTCTGTGAAATTATTTCTTTATTTTCTACTCTATAGAACAATTCAAGTTCACACTATACTATTCTTCGCAAATTCTTTTCTTACAAGGTCTCTTTCCTCTCAAATCACTTTATCTCCTTTCAATTACTTAATTCACAAATCCAAACTAATTACTTTTTCTTGTTCACTCTCAACTTTCAATTTATCACCAAATTACCACTTCGCCCATTATCACTTTTCCAATCTCTTCGCCACGGTTCTAAACCAACTGTGTCTTTTTTTGATCACCATCTGTCCTTATATAGCAGAAGTTTCTGATAGCCAGAAACTTCTAGCAAATTCTTCGACCACTGGAACAAGAGAAATAATTCTTGCAGTTATAATTCCCTTTTATCCCTAATATTATTCGTCTCTTTCGTTGACATGAGCTGTGGAGACTTCGTCCCAGACACGAACCTCGAATGAAAGGACAGTTTGAACCAAAATTCTGCCAGAATGGAAAGTCACTTCGGAATTTGCTGCATAGACATAGGAGCGTAGTTATTATTATGCTACAATATTGTAGCATAATAATAACTACGCCCCCTAAAAATATGACGCAACAAATTCCGAAGTGACTTCATTCTGGCAGAATTTTGGTTCGTACTGTCCTTTCTTTTGAGGTTCGTGTCTGAAATTAGTCACCACACCACGGATAAAAGAGAACAAGAGAGAATTATAACTGCACGAAATGATTGTCATAATTTTTAGGGATTTTGTTTTTAGGTATTTTTGTTTTTGGTCGAAGAATTTGCTAGAAGTTTCTGGCTATCAGAAACTTCTGCTATATAAGGACAGATGGCGATCAAAAAAAAACACAGTTGGTTTAGAACCGTGGCGAAGAGATTGGAAAAGTGATAATGGGCGAAGTTGTAATTTGGTGATAAATTGAAAGTTGAGAGTAAACAAGAAAAAGTAATTAGTTTGGATTTGTGAATTAAGTAATTGAAAGGAGATAAAGTGATTTGAGAGGAAAGAGACCTTGTAAGAAAAGAATTTGCAAAGAATAGTATAGTGTGAACTTGAATTGTTCTATAGACTAGAAAATAAAGAAATAAATTTCACAGAATATCGTTTTATCTACTCGAGCCGTAGCCAGCATATTACATTGGTGTCAGAAGTGGGATAAAACTTATTCTGTGAATAACTATTTCCGTGGTGTGAAATTGCACAAGCAAAAAAAAAAAAAAAAAAAACGATTTCTGTGTTGAGTTAATTAGTTGCGCAAAATGGGTCGCAAATTGGGAAAACTAACTATAACTCAACTAAAGGCAGAACTCAGTAAGCGGAACCTCGACACAACTGGGGGAAAAGATGCCCTACTGATTCGTCTGGAAGAAGCAGTAACGCAGGAAGGTGAAAATCCGCATGACATAGAGTTTGACGTGGAAGAGGAACCAGCAAGTACAGTAGCCGACCCGGGTATAACAAGTCTGCTCCTGCAACTTAAGTTAGTCATGGACGAACAAAAGAAAGCAATAGAAGATCAAAGTCATAAGCTCGATGACCAAAAGAATTCTCTAGAACTTAAGCTGGATGAACAAAAGAAAGCGATGGACGAACAAAAGAAAGCAATGGGCGACCAAAGGAATTCTCTAGAACTTGAGCTGGATGAACAAAAGAAAGCAATGGACGAACAAAAGAAAGCAATGGACGAACAAAAGAATTCTCTAGATGCTCTGGAAAGTAAACTTGATGAGCAAAACAAGAACTTGGAATCCAAATTCGAAGTGATCGAAGAGAAAATCGAGAAGGTCGAGACGCAACTCGAAAAAGTCGAAATTAGATTCGATGAAAATTTTGAGAAACATGAAACTCAGTTCGGGAAGATAGAGACTCAGTTTGAAAAAGTGGATACGCAATTCGAGATAGTAGGAAAGCAAGTCGAAAATCTTGCTAAGGAGCTCAGCAACGTGAAGAGACAGAAAGCACGGGAATATTCCACCGACGGTCTGAGAAGAAAGGAGATGCAGCCTCCTATCTTCGATGGTCAAACATCATGGCCAATTTATAAAAGGCAATTCGAAGCGGCCGCAATGACCAATAGCTGGGACGATGAAGAGAAGTCCATTGCACTCACACTTGCACTGAGGGGTCCAGCTGCGGAGCTCTTGCAGACCATCCCGGAAGATAAACAGCAGAACTACGATTCTCTGGTTCAGGCTATCGAGATGCGGTTTGGGGATGAACACATGCAGCAGGTGTACAGGGTTCAGCTGCGTAGTCGAGTCCAGAAAAGGGGGGAAACGCTCCAACAGTTGCAAGCGGATATAGAGCGACTAGCCCATCTTTCATACCCTAAAGCCGGTGAGGAGCTTATCAACGAAATGGCGGTGGAAGCTTTTATTCAGGCCATAGAGGACAGACAACTGCAAATGGCTGTAAGGATGGCTGAAAAGCGAACACTCCCCGAGGCATTGGCATTCGCTTTGTCAATGAAGGCTGCGGACCAAGCATACCAGGGAATACACCGTGTCAGGGAAATGTCCGTCGTGGAATGCTCATGCCAGAGAACAGCCGTCATGGATGAAGACAGAGCTCGCGGAAGTCAAATCCGTTGCTGGAATTGCAACCAAACCGGACACCTACAACGGCAGTGCAGAAGTGCACCTAGACGAGGAAATTGTCCACATTGCGGAAGTAGGAGAAGCAGAGAGGAAGCATCCTGTCGGTCAGACTTCCCAAAACCAGCAGTCGGGAGATGCGTAAGGACCAACTTCGCGGGGCAGAAGTTGGTTACTGGAAGCGAGGCCCCCAGGAACACCATTCAAGTTTCGCAAACCAAACGGGGTAACAAGAGCCTGACAGTGGAGGCACTAATCAACGAGAAGAAGTGCGTAGCCACCATCGACACAGGTGCCACTGCCTCCATTGTAAGAAGAGATATCGTCAAAAGCTCCTGGCTGCACAACACCAACAGCTACTGCCTGAAGACTGCAACAGGGGAAATGGCGAAGGTATTTGGAGAAGTTCGTCTTACGATTACTCTGGCAGGACTGACGTTCTCCCATGCGTTTCTGGTGGCAGATATATGCGACGAGTGCATCATCGGAGTAGACTTCATGAAAGCAAATGAAGTAATCTTGGACATCGGGATGCAAGTACTGAGGTATCGAAATGTGGAGATTCCGATGGTGTACGGAAATGAGAATGCCGTAACTCTCAGGACAGTCACCAGCAAAGACGAAGTTTTGCCGCCGTCTTCAGAGACAATCATTTGGACGAAGCTGGAAGGTGATCTTGGGAGCCACCGATTCTACATAGTAGAACCAGACCCAGAGAAGAATTCTCAAGACTACATCGTGGGAAAGACGTTAGTCGAACCAAAGAACACCATGGTTCCAGTGAGGGTTTTGAACGCAAGACCACACACTGTCAAACTAAGGCGAGGGGAGGTGACTGGAAAATGCACGCCGATTACCGCCGTCGCAACAATATCTGAACGTGATGCTCCAAAACTTCTCCCATCACCTTGGACAGCGGAAGCGAGAGAGACGATTCTCCAGTCCAGTGAGCTGAATCAGGAGCAGCGAACTATGGCAGAGAATCTTATCAATGAGTACGCTGATGTATTTGCCTCACAGGACGGAGAATACGGCCGAACACACCTGGTACAACATCGAATAGACACTGGTGATACTAGACCAATTCGTCAGCCTGCTAGGCGCCTTCCATTGGCAAAGCAGACAGAAGTTGCAGAGATGGTGTCGGCAATGGAGAAAGAAGGTCTGATTGAAAGTTCCAAAAGTCCGTGGGCATCACCGGTTGTACTGGTTAAGAAGAAAGATGGCAGCACGCGGTTCTGCGTGGACTATCGGCAGCTCAATTACGTCACCAAGAAAGACAGCTACCCTCTGCCACGGATTGACGACACGCTAGACACACTATCAGGAGCCCGATGGTTTTCCACTCTCGACTTGAAGAGTGGCTACTGGCAGGTACAGATCCATCCAGAAGACCGGGAGAAAACCGCCTTCACCGCAGGAAATGGGCTATGGCAATTCACGGTAATGCCATTCGGGCTGTGCAATGCTCCGGCGACTTTCGAGCGATTGATGGAATGTGTCCTGCAAGGGTTAACATGGAAAACCTGTTTGGTATACTTGGATGATGTCATCGTCGTAGGAAAAACGTTTGCGCAACACCGAGACAATCTAAGGGATGTGTTTCAAAGGCTTCGAAGTGCCCACCTGAAGCTCAACCCCAAGAAGTGCGCCCTGTTTAGAGCGGAAGTCAAGTACCTGGGACACATAATTTCAGCGAAAGGAGTGAGAACCGATCCAGAGAAGGTCGAAGCGGTGAAAAACTGGCCAGTCCCCAAGGATAAACACCAACTAAGGAGCTTCCTGGGCCTAGCCACCTACTACAGACGGTTCGTGAAGGATTTTGCCGGGATCGCAAAGAACCTGCACCAGTTGACGGAAAAGGGAAAACAATTCAAATGGACAATTGAGTGCGAGAAGAGCTTCAAGGCACTTAAACAACGGCTATGCGATGCCCCGATACTGGCTTACCCCACTCCCGGGGAAACGTTCATTGTGGATGCAGATGCTAGTAATGTTGGGGTAGGAGCCGTACTCTCCCAGGTGCATGACGGCCAAGAGAAGGTGGTTGCGTACTTCAGCAAGGTGCTCTCTAAGCCAGAAAGGAACTACTGCGTGACAAGGAGAGAACTTCTAGCTTTGATCTTGGCTACGAAGCATTTTCACAAATACCTCTACGGGAGGAAGTTCGTTCTTCGCACAGACCATGCAGCCTTAAAATGGCTATTACAGTTCAAGAGTCCTGAGGGTCAGGTCGCAAGATGGATCGAAAGGCTGCAAATCTACGACTACGAAATACAGCATCGTAAAGGTAAACTCCACTCTAATGCGGATGCACTGTCCCGGAGACCATGCAGAACGGATTGTAAACATTGTGCGCGTCAGGAAGAACGGGAGCTGGTTTCCATCCAAAGAATGAGAGCCGAACCTATCGCCGGCTGGAGCGTAGATGAGATCCGGAACGCTCAGAAGGAAGACCCGGATATCGAGCCGATTCTGGCCTGGAAGGAGAACATGGAGAAACCGGATCATCAGGACATCTCTCACAGAAGCCCGACCTTAAAGGCATATTTTGCGCAGTGGGACTCCCTCCATGTCCAAGAAGGTGTTCTGAGAAGAAAATGGGAATCCTCCGACGGAAAGTCGTTTGTAATGCAGCTTGTCGTACCGCGGACGAGGGTCAAGGAGGTGTTACAGGAAATGCATGGCGGGGCGACCGGAGGCCACTTGGGAGTGAATAAGACGCTAGAAAAGGTACGGGAACGTTTTTATTGGTTAAAAGCGAAGGAAGATATCGAAGACTGGTGCAGAAAATGCGACGTGTGTGCAGCTAGCAAGGGTCCGAGAATCAAAACTCGAGGTAAGATGCACCAATACAACGTGGGAGCACCTTTCGAACGAATCGCCATTGACATCGCAGGGCCCTTTCCGGAAACCGACAATGGTAATCGGTATATACTCGTAGTGATGGACTACTTCAGTAAGTGGCCGGAAGCGTTTCCGATCCCTAACCAGGAAGCCAGAACCGTGGCGGAGCAGATCGTCTACAATTGGGTTAGCAGATTCGGTGTGCCCTTGGAATTGCATTCTGACCAAGGGCGGAACTTCGAGTCAAGAATCTTCCAAGAGATGTGTCAACTACTCGGAATCAAAAAGACAAGGACAACCCCGCTTCATCCACAGTCGGACGGTATGGTGGAGCGTTTCAATAGAACTTTGGACGAACATCTCTCGAAGGTCGTAGGTGACTACCAACGGGATTGGGACCGGCAGATTCCCTTGTTTTTGATGGCCTATAGAAGTGCCGTGCATAGCACTACTCGACATACGCCGTTCGAAATCTTATTTGGTGGAATAGCTCGTTTACCCAGTGAGGTGAAATTTGGATCTCCTACCAATGAGCCCAGAAATGAAGAAGAGTACGTGGCGGACCTTAGGGAAAGGCTTAGGGACATACACCAAAGGACCAGAAGCCAGATTAAGATGACGAGCGACCGCATGAAGACCAGGTATGATGCCAAGGCAACAACGTCAGGATTCCAGGAAGGAGATCTGGTGTGGCTGTATAATCCCCATCGCCAAAAGGGGAAATCACCTAAATTACAGCGGAACTGGGAAGGTCCCTACAGAATAATAACCCGCATCAACGATGTTGTCTACCGCATCCAGCGAGGACCGAGGGCCAAAATGAAAGTGGTTCATGTGGACCGACTGAGTCGATACAATGGCCGAAATGAGGATGCACTTGTTCGGGACGAACATGTCTAAGAGGGGGGCAGTGTAGCATAATAATAACTACGCCCCCTAAAAATATGACGCAACAAATTCCGAAGTGACTTCATTCTGGCAGAATTTTGGTTCGTACTGTCCTTTCTTTTGAGGTTCGTGTCTGAAATTAGTCACCACACCACGGATAAAAGAGAACAAGAGAGAATTATAACTGCACGAAATGATTGTCATAATTTTTAGGGATTTTGTTTTTAGGTATTTTTGTTTTTGGTCGAAGAATTTGCTAGAAGTTTCTGGCTATCAGAAACTTCTGCTATATAAGGACAGATGGCGATCAAAAAAAAACACAGTTGGTTTAGAACCGTGGCGAAGAGATTGGAAAAGTGATAATGGGCGAAGTTGTAATTTGGTGATAAATTGAAAGTTGAGAGTAAACAAGAAAAAGTAATTAGTTTGGATTTGTGAATTAAGTAATTGAAAGGAGATAAAGTGATTTGAGAGGAAAGAGACCTTGTAAGAAAAGAATTTGCAAAGAATAGTATAGTGTGAACTTGAATTGTTCTATAGACTAGAAAATAAAGAAATAAATTTCACAGAATATCGTTTTATCTACTCGAGCCGTAGCCAGCATATTACAATATAATGGAACCCACATTATGTCCATTTTTGCCCTATCAACTAGGATGGTGCATTCAACAAGATAGAACTTGATTTTAATTTTATGACCAAAATCGTATTAATTTTACACGTTTTCAAAGCAAAAACTACACTATACCTAGTCCTGCCAAAAACTTTGTTACAAAACTTCCAGCGAAAACTGTGTGAAGATAACATTAGGAATAGTACAGTTGAATACTTTTCAAAATACATACTAAAAAAAATCATGGAGTGGAGGTATAGAAGAAAATCGTATTGCTGTCATAGCGTTGCATAAGTACGGAAAAAATGCTAACCAAATTTTTGAAATTCTAAAACCGATCGGGATATCAAAAATGTTTGTGTACCGTTGTAAAAGCTGTGCACGAGCGAATTCGAAGAAATCCCCTTCGAAAACAGAAAATTGAATGAATGAATGAATGTACTTTATTTAGCTTTATAAAAGCCATTTAGTTTAGAATGTTTTACAAAATAAATTTATGTCCTATAAACTATTTCAAAGTCTGAACATATCCAATAAGCTTCCTTTTAAATAATTAAAGATAATTAGGCTTGAAAGATGCAAGCGACTCTTGCACTGGTACAATAGCCACAAAAATATCCTTTTTGCGGACGAAAAGATTTTCACCGTCTAGGAAGTTTTTAATAAACAAAATGATAACGGACATCTAAAAAAGCAAAAAAATGCAGTTCCGAGGGTTCAGCGCGGCCATCATCCCGCTTCGTTAATGGTCAAGGGGTTACTGCTTTAAATTTTTGTGAAAAATGAGTCAAAACTGGGGCAAAGGTGTATCAAGAAGATGTCCTTGAAGGCGTCGTTAAATACATTAACGAATACAATTTTTAATGGAGCATGATGGGTTTTCAACAAAACTCTGCTCCAGCACATAAAATCAAAACAACTCATCAGTGACTTAGAATCAATATTCTTGCTTTTAATGGGTCCGATAATTGGACTTCAGGAAGCCGAGATTAGAATCCTTTTGATTTCTGTTAATGGTCAGTGTTGGAGAACATAGCCTGCAAGAGAGCCCACGAAAATTTGGAGAGCCTCAGCAGCGTTGTCCATATCTCTAGAACCCGTGCGTACCGCTGAAGTCCAGGGCCAGACCGTTTGGTGGCCTTCGTTTATAAATAGAAATAGAGAGAGAAAGAAAGATTGGTGTAGAGGTTTGAAACCCAGGTGGTATTTTAGTTTCTGTAAACTCCTGGGGTAGCCATCCAGATAACAGGGGAGCATTTTTGTTGTGCTGTTATTGTCGTTGCTTATGATTCACACTATTTCTTTCCGTCCTCCCGATGTCATCATCACGATCAAGTTGCATTTTGAGCCATATGATCACCCTAATGCCAGTGTTATGCCTTCGCAGTAGAGTTGACTTAGCTTTCGGAATTGGCCGACTTTTTTGTTTATTTCATGCGAAATAAATAGATGATTCTTAACATCAGGATTTGAACTGTGAACCAACAGCGTGACAAGCGATGATGTTACCACTACACCACGGCCACCCCACTATTAAGCAAATAAATTTTATATATACTAATCCGAAATGTTTTGTATTTGTAACGTATTGCACTTGTACCAGCACTATGCCCTGCATTATAAGAACAAAGCAATATATTTTAATTGTTTTACATATTAAATAATTGACCACTTTTGAACAGTACAAAATAGTACTTTACAACGCATACTAAAGTACTACGTGACTTAAACGTCAAGACTTTTGACACAACAGCAATGACCAACCACTATCCACCCATGTAACTTTTTACTAAAAGTCAACCCAAAATCTGTCAAAATTGACATCTAACAAAAACATTAAAAAAAAACCTATTGAAAAAAATTTGTTTTCCATAAAATCTCTGAATATATATTATACATTTCATATTCTCCCTAAAACGCACATAAAAATGCATTAATAATGAATAACTTTCAAGGAATTACCATAAAGAAGGAGCCGAATATGTACGAAAACTATGAAACATTCAATTTCCATGACGACGAGGACCCGGGTTCACGCTGTGGAGAAATCTATGTTGGAAATAATGCGAAAAAATGGACATTTATTTGTACGTTTTGTGATAAAAGCGTCCGGGATTTTGATGAATTTATAACTCACATAAAACATGCTCATGTTAACCTTCCACCACCGCTTCCGGTAGACCCAAGCGATACCGGCCATTTGAATGAATCAATTGAACATAGCAATTCCATGAAACATGATGTTCCTCTATTTAATCCGTTGGATAAAGCACTGCCTGAGGTTTTAACTTTTTAGGATTTCCATTGAAATGTGACTTAAATTGCATTTATCTTTGTAGTATGTAGACTATAATGATTTTTTGGATGTGAATGTACAAACAGTTCCGGAAGTAATTCTATCGGATAACAATGGACATATGGAGGTTCCAGTCAATGAGGTACAGAATGCTATTTTTGTTTTATTTATTTATTGCATTAGTTATCTTTGTGGAGTGGAGTTCACGTTCATTCATGATGTTATGCTAACAGGCACATTGCTAAGATTGGTCTGGACGTATTTTTATACAACGAAACAGCGTCGGGGAGTGCTTTAGCAAGCAGCTGCTAGATAGAGAAAATTCGCTGTACCATTATGAATTGTCTTTTTAAGCGTTCCTTGAGAGAAAACTTACTTTATACGGCACTTACAGTCTGGGGCGGAATGGGCTGCTTCCAGTTTTGTACGCCGAGTTGGTTGAGGACCTCTTCCAACTACACACGCCACCTTAGGCAACCGATACAAACAGGACCGAAGATTACACGGAGAATTTTTCGCTCAAGGCAACTTAGAATATTTTCATCCACTTAACAGTGTCCACGTTTCTCAATAGCCTTCTTAACCAGCTAGAAACGGTGATTGGCATGAGTAATTATTCGTTTGATATCCGCGCTAATGTCATTGTCAGAGTTCACCGTAGAATTTAGGTATTCAAAGTTCTTTACCACCTCGAAATTATATTTGTCCTTCATTGCGTTTTGTCCACGGCGCTGATGTTGAGTGTCCCTTCTTATAGACAGCTCGTTTTGCTTTCATTCACCGCTAAAACCATCTTCGCCGCTTCTATCTCAATACTCACGAGTGTCATCAGGGTAAGCGAGTAGTAGCACAGACTCTTGAAAAATTGTACCTTTGGTGTTTTTTTGTGAGTTTCGTATAATTTGTTCAAGTATGATGGTGAGTAAATCGCATGATAGCGCGTCATCCTGTCTACCACCTTTTCTGACATCAAACAGTTCGGTGGTGTTCTTACAGACTTTGATGCAACATCGGGAGTTCTCCGTCGTTATCCTGCACAGTCGGTCGAGTTTGCCAGAAATACCAAAACTGGACATGGCTCTATACAGCTCATCTCTATACACGCAACTTTAAAATCGATGAACAAGTGGTGGGTATTTATTTTGGTATTCCTGCCGTAATGTGAATATTTGATGGATGGTATACTTTCCCGGTCTAAAACCGCACTGATGGGGACCTATAAGGTTGTTGGTGATTGGTTTTAAGCGCTCATATAATACGGCAGACAAAATCTTATATGCGACGTTGATTAGACTTATGCCTCTGTATTGGGCGCAGGTCTGAGGGTCTCCGTTCTTCAGGATCGGGCAAACGAAGCTGAGATTCCATTCATCCGGGCATGCTTTCATCCGATCAGATTTCGCATATAAGTTGGTGCATGCTCCTTACCAAGTCATCTCGGGTTTTGAAAAGTTTTTGTTTCACTTAAACTTAGATATGGCTATCTTCACTTCATCCGATCGGGTTGACGGGATTCTTGTCTATCATAGTGAATATTGAATGGCTCATCTTGCCTAAGAGCGGAATGTTGGTCGTCATCACAGTTTAGCAGTCTGCTTCTACTATTTCCAGGTCCGCGTTGTCTGATCCGACGTGGGCATTGAGGTCACCCTTGACGATTATGATATCGGCTCTCGAAGCGCTGCTATAAACCGAGCTAAGATGAGTATAGAAAGTGGTTTTCTCTTCCTCTGTCGCTTCATTTGTAGGGGCGTAGCACTGATGATCTTGAAAGCCTTTGAATATTTTTGGTGTTAAAGATGTGAATCAAACTTACATCTTTTCTGTGAAAATGGTGACTATTTAGACGACTAGTATGTAGAACAAGTATAGGTTAGGTAAATGGGTGCCCTTGTTGACAGGTTTGTTAACGGCTCACTTAAGATGTTCGCGGACAGAGCGGCATATGCCGCTTAATTTTGTGGTTTTTGCTGGGACAAAGCGGCATATCTCGTCTAAGTTTGCTATCCCCTAAAACACAAAGCGGCAAATGCCGTCTAGTTTTCCATTTAATTCTGTATACAATGAAACCTAGTGTCCCAGTAGAAAATAAAATATTTTGTAAATTGTCTCAGCAAAAGCTTTGCATCTGCAGTTGCAAGTACGGTGGGTGTACTTTTCAATCACTGTCTTAAATTTCAACTGTCCGCGAACGTGTTAAACCACATAGAGTCCATTGTGCCCAATTTGTTGAAAAATCTGGGAATCTAAAGATAAATGGATGAATCTCATCAGTTTGTTAAGCTCGATATTTCTTAGGTCCTCTAGGCCCGAGAGGAAGTTGCTGCCAAGAGCTGTGCTGCTTTTTTTCCTGCTAGTGCAGGTCAGTCACACAGTAGATGGCGAATAGACTCTTCATCTTTACAGCTTCTACCGTAGTGGTTGTATGGAAGACTCAGCTGTTCCGACCCAATTTGCCACCACTCTATGTCTCTGCAGATTGTGATGTGTGTAGCTGCTGTGATGCGTTCCATTTTTGTTTTCCGGACCAAATCTCTTCGCACAATCTTGTATATGGACACAACAAGATTCACAATAAGCTTCCTGTTTATGGATGATAAAGTTATGATAACTTGGTGTTTATCCGAATGCAGACTTTGGTTTGCCGATTCTGCTGATAACACTTTGTTCAGCTCCATTTTTAGCGGAGGCAAAAGTTTCTAGACATTGGAAACTTTTCTTGTTGTTTAACCTCAGCGCCACAGTTTCAGCTCTCTCCTCTCCCTTACTTATGTTATTTGGTGTAGTTCTTTGATCCTATGAGATAATAAGCGGATGCCATCTGAATCCATATTAAGTTGCTTGCAAATCAATTCAAATAAACTCCCCGGTGATACTATCGCAATCGTTTTCGAAATCGATGAACAGGAGGTCCATCGGTATTCAATGCGTTTGTGCACTTGTAATAGTGATTTTCTAGAACGTGCTGCTTACTACTGTTGGGACAGCTGCAAAGCGAACTTTGATTTCTCTTGCGATGCGCCGATCATCGCCAGTTATCGACGAACACCTAATTGTTTACAAAGTTGGATAAGGCTGCTATTATATATTCCACGCCAGTTTCAGACGTCCAATGGAAAACTTATTTTGACTGATCGGCAAATGTCTGTTGACAGTCCGATTGACGCAGGTTTTATGATGAAACATACTTAGTTCGCGTCGTAGAAATCAACAATCCTTTCACTTTTGGCATTACGATCGTGTAACGCTATCACAATGATGATGTTTCCGTCTGACGTTGAATTGTCTGTTGCGCCGAGTTGGTTGTAGAATTATGTTTCGATAAACAGCAGAAAGTAACTTTTCCAGACATGACACTGGTGACTCTGAAGCGTAGATACGGATGCGCTAGTTTTTTAGTTTTACCTGAAATCAATATTTGGCTTTGACCTATGAAAAATATCATCATTTTGAAACATAAGATATGACTTGACTATTTGAAAGCAGTCAGTCAACTAAACAGACACTGCTTTGCTATGCCGATCCAGCATATTTTATTTTCCAATTTCAGGATCACCACTGTACTGAAGTCAGGTATTGGTAATTACTGGAGAGTCATCATTGAATTTCTTAGCAATACTTTAATCCATAAAATGTTTCAAGGCAAAATGTTGCATCATGTCTCCCAGAATCTGCAGCATGAACGTTTTCTTTTCTATTCATTTGGTGTGAGATTCTGTTATATATAATATATATTAATTATTTCAAACAATGTGTTGTGGACCAATATAAACAAATTTAACAAATCGAATCAAATTTCAGCCTGCAACTCCACAGACCCGTATTAAGACCGAACCAGAATCCGAGAAAGAAGATTTTCAACCACCTAAATACAAACCACCTTCGCTGAAACCAGCAACTTCACGAGTACCGCATCTACCAGCAATATTTATGCAAACAGCGCCTCAACTAGTGGTTAAACCCCGAAGGCAGCGAAAAGGTCGCTCACGTCGAAAACAAATCAAAGGCCCTGCCTATTGCCAAATATGCAAACGAACATTCCAATACCATTCGCTTTACAGGAATCACATGGTAAAGCACACCTCTGAAACACCTTTCCAGTGTACGATCTGCAAGAAAGGATTCAAATCGAAACAGGCTATCCGCTACCACATGACCACACATCAGCGTGAAAAACCCTTCAAATGTGAACTCTGTGAGGCTGGATTCTACCATGAATGGCAGTTTGTCTCGCATATGGAAACGCACAGAAGTGAGAACAATCATCCGTGCGAAGTGTGCGGTAAAGTAAATCGCACCAAATTCGAAAAAGACATTCACATGCGAACACATACCGGTGATCGACCATTCGCTTGCGAGTTCTGTTTGAAACGCTTTCGACTGCGACATCATTTGAGTAATCATCTGAAGTTACATCTCACTTATCGTTGCGATTTTTGCCGTAAACAATTCAGCAACGGAGTGCCGATGAAGAAGCCCTACGCTTGTTCAGATTGTGTTGCCGATGCAAATAATATGCAGGTCCCTTGTAAACAAGAGGAAGAAGAAGAATTAGTAGAAGACTCTGATGATGAGGAGAAAGATGTAACATTTCATCCTCTTCGCTCGGCCCGAGATTTGGAAGGAACGAAACCGCATACCTGTAAAATATGCCACAAAATCTATGCGAACAAGAGAGGCTTGAGTGTGCATATTAGCACTAAACATAGTAACGTTTAATATTAGGATTTTCATTATATATATATATATATATTTTTTTTTTGTAAGAGCAACAGAGTACAGTAGTATTTCATAAGTCGAATCAATTTTAAAAAGTGTTTGTCTATCTTCGTAGTCATATAAGAAAAACAAAAAAACTAGGTTTACAATGTACTTACGAGATACATTCCAATGTTTAAGACTCTTATATTATTTTGGTTTTGAATTTCTTTTGATATTATATATTATACATACATACAAGTATTTATAAATTGAAAAAAAAGTAGTGAATTTTATTTCATAGATGTGCAATGTAAAGTGATTGTCTGGAACGATTCTCTTAACTTATTATTTATAATTTTTTTATTCTTGTTTTGTTTAAATTTTATCATTCATAATCAATAAATGATTTCTACTACAGTTGTAAAAGTTGCAAATAAATATTAAAATAAGAAATGAAATGAACGTTTCGTTTGTATTACCACTTCTTCGTTGGTCTTTAGTATGTCTTCTACAAATGAACATATTTCTCCTCCCAAAAATTGTACATTTTCGCATGTGAAATAAGTTTATTCTACAAAGATGGGAACGTATCACACACGACGGAATTTTTATTTCATATTGCATCACCAAGTGCACAAAAAGATGCTCAAACCAAGAACAAAAAAGTTTCATTTAAACCAATTCGAAGCCTAATATATACAGGGTGCGCCATCTTTTATGTCGGTATGTGAATATTGAATAACTTTATAAAAAAAACAACCGATTTCCATATAGAGGTATTTTTATTTAATTTGGTCCTTTACAATTTATTTGGACTAGTTTTTGAATACATCAATCAAGTGGCCGCCTCCATTGACCAAAGCAAAATGTACCCTTTTTGCTGCGTTTTCCATCACTTTTTCGAGCATCTCGGACGGTATAGCGATGATTTCGGCAAGAATGTTTGCCTTGAGCTCGTCAATGGTCTGAGGGTTGCTGGCGTACACTTTGCTTTTCAAATAACCCCAGAAAAAGAAGTCCGGAGGGGTTCTGGAGATCTGGGTGGCCAGTCAATATCTCCATTTTTTTACAACACACGTCCAGGGAATTTTCGTTGCAGAAACTGCATTGTTTGATTTGCAGTGTGGCATGGCGCACCGTCTTGTTGAAAGCAGTAATCGTCCAGACCTTTTTCACATATTTGTGGTCAGACATAATAAGCCAACTTCCACAGATTCGACTCCCATCGACTGTTTCGCCTTCTCGGCAACACTCTCGCTTACCGCTTCAACCAGTTTATTTTAAGGTCTTGGGCGTTGATGAACGGCATGTCGACGATCTCCCACTGTCCCGTTGAGTTAACACAACTGAACGACTATTTTCTATGTACAGCGTCACTATTTCGGCGCGTTGTTTCTGTGTGAAGCGATTCATGGTTAAAATTGTACTGAATTGACATTTCAAAAACATGTCTATTCAAGTCAATCGGATGATAAATGTCAAATTACGAGTATTCAATGTTTACATACCGACATAAAAGATGGCGCACCCTGTACACTCAGAGTCTAAAGTGAGTGTACACCCATCAGCTTAAAGTTTTTAAAGCTTCATATATTATATGTACTCTAACATAAACTAGAACTGAATTTTAAAAACACACGGGAAAGAATTTTATTTGTTTAAAAGAGCTTAAAATATGAATCAAAAGTGAATGTACACTTGTTTGCATCAATGACTGTAAGACATAACGGTCAATTTTTTCGCATTTAAAATTCACTGGAAAGGGCTCAATTCGTCGTGCCTTGAATAAATTTGGCCTTCATCGTAGAGTATCAGGAAAAAACCTAGTATATCAAAAGTAAACAAATCTAAGAGGTTGGAATTCAGAAAAAAGTATGACGAGTAAATTTGAAACTTTTGGATTTTTCCTTTCCAACCACAGGATCTGAATCCCATTGAACATTTGTTGGAACATTTAGGCCGGCAGATACGATACGCAAACAACAGATAACAGGTCAGCAAAGTCTCTACAACATGGCATAACAAGTCTCTACAAGATGGCATAACAAGAGAATGGGCCAAGATTCCAGAAACTGTTACTAGAAATCTTATTGAATCCATGCCTCGAAGACTGAAAGTCGTTTCAAAAGCCAAAGATATTAGTGGCCAATACGAGATATTAGCAACTAGCCAATACGAGATATGAGTAACTAGCTTCTCATATAAAATGTAATTGCTTTAAACAAAACTGAGACTCGTATTTAAAGTTTCTTTTTTTCTCTTAATTGAATTAATTACTTTGCTTATTTTTTGTTTTTTTGTTAACTTAAATATAGTCTATTTCGAAGTGTGTACATATATAATTGAAGCTTTGAATTGACCTATCCTTGCTATATAACGAGAATTGATACAAGAGTACTTTACAAAATACGCAAGAACAATTCTTAACTTCCAATAAGTTTTAATTTTATGGCACCATACGCGACGAAATTATTTCGATCCAAACATTTTATAAATTATTGTTTTAAATTAAAGACTTAAGATAACATGTTTGTTTTGAAGATTTGCAAGGTATGCTTTCCATTTTTGCCCAAAACTATATGTCGGTCAATAGATATATAAATTCAAGACAAAACGATTAGCTCGTTTCGTTTCGGAAAGTAATGTTGAAACCGATTTCAAGTTAAAAAAAAGTGTTACTATTGTTTCAAAATGAACAAAAATCTCATTAAACAATAACTCTCTCTATTGAAATGTCATACGTAGTTGAATCTTATTTATAATAATTCATAATTAAAATGAGGAAGTTAAATATGGAAAATATTAAAATCTCAAATTTAAGGCACGCCAGAAGCATCTATTATGCTTCGAAAGCTTAGTTGCAACTGAATTGTTGCTGTTTGAAGTCAAAATTTCTTTAATGGTGCTAATATAATTTATTTTTAGTTTTCAGTGCAACTGGAAAAGTATTTTTCATCCCTAGTTTTTCTTATTTTAATGTTTAATTTTTGGAGGGGTTTTAGCTCTTATATTCTTGTTGCCTTTGATGGTGATTATTTTTGTTTACTTTTTGGATGAAATGTAGGCTTGCCAAATTATTGTTGCCTTTGACGTTGATGACGGCTTTCGAAGGGGTTCACGCGTATTCACAGACATGAGTCGAAGATAGCTGTCATTAATTTTTTTGCGGGTTTTCGGGGATAGAGCATTGCAAGTCGTTTGTGTCTCTACGAGTATAATTTGTTTCTGGTCAAAACCTTCAAAATAAAATCGTGTTTTTCACTGCACTCCAATTTGGAGGTATTAAAAACCAAGTTTGCCGGTTTTGTATATTTATATTATACTTGCGACCTATTGATTTTGATTATTAGTTAAAAAATAAAAAAAAAAAATAATTATAATAAAATATATTTGTGATTGTTAAAAACTCATTTGCTAATTTATTCAAATTTGCTTCAATGTATCATAATATGATTGATATTCAGAAGCATATTTAAAATAACGTCTTCTAAATGTTCTGAATAAATTGTCACTAAGAGTTCATTGCCATAATAGTTCACAGTAAAAAGTTTCCTGCCATCATTCGTTATTTTTCCATTATACTCGTTACTCATTATTTATGTGGTCTTTGATTGGATATCTTTTAGATTCAGATCAACCTTTTGTTGATGTAGATTGCTTTTAATATTCGATTGGCATAGAAAACGAATTTTCTTTTTAAATTAAGATCAATTTTCGGATATCTGTATTTTTCGAGAAATTTAGACCGTGTGTCAATTGCTATAACGCACGCAAAATTTCAGCACATCCCAACTTTTGGGCCAGGCAATGAGTTCGCTACCTCGTATAACGTGTGTTAATTGTGAAGCATGAAGTACGATTTTGTAATACCATTTTTTTTTTCATGTTCGAGATAAACGGCTTTAAAGTGGAAATATTCATACGAAACATAAAGAAAACATTGCTCATTGTAAATGGAGAGTTTATCGCTTCCGCCAAAATATGGTACGTATGACGTACACTGCGCTTCAACTGAATAGGTACATTTTTATATGCAACACAAACAGATGTTAAAAAAGTACCATCGCAACAAAAAAGCATTAGGTGATATTAGCCCTGATTGTTCTAATAAAAACTGTATCTGTTCTGTTGAGGCGTAGTGTACACCGTAATTCATACTGAATTTTTCAGTAACTAGCCAAGAGAAATGAGCTCATTAGAAAGAGCATCTTTAAAAACGTAGGACTGTATTAAAAGGCCAAACAACACTCCAATGCTCAGGCGACAATTCGACATTTTACAACTTCAACGAATGAAATGACTCGCTCCATCGTTTATTGTGAATCAATGCAAATTTATAGTGGCCCCGTTCACAAATCCACAATCTCCGTCTGTATGTCTGACATTTCCCATTTCTAATTAGCGACGGAGTTCATTTTTTTTTTTTCGTTGAAAATAACTTTTTTTCTATAATTTTCCAAGTTCTTAAAATATTTATTTGATGGTAAATTTCCAAAGCTAATAATCGCCCATTCGACATTCATAAGTATCTACTCGAATTGTAGGTTTTACATTTGTGTAAATTGGTGACAAACCATCAGACAAAGAATCCAATCAGGACGACGACGACGACGACGGCGACTGCGACTGCAAGAAGAAAAAAAGTGTAAAAGGTCAGCAGACAAAACAAAAAATAAAAAAAAATACATATATATATGTACATAGGAGCATCCATATATTGATGTCTAGTTGTTGGTTACAATTTAAGACATATATTTTCGCAAAGGATACAAAAGAAATTAAAAAAACTGAGCGGAGCTCAAGGTGAGGATAAATTCCATCATAATTTTTATTTTTTTTTTTTTTTCATTGGCGTGACTCCTTTTTTATGTCACTTTCCTGTTTTTTTTTTTCCATATTTTTTGTTCATATTACCGAATGCAAATTGCATAAAAAAAGAAGCGAATGCGATTGGGGGTGGTAGGTTGGGTGGGTGGATAGTATTTTTGTTCATTCACAATATTGTCTGCTGCGTTTAAGCCGCCAGCGATGGGTTTTGGCTGTATACGGATAGGTGTATAGAAGGCGAGGGGCGGCATGCACAACAATCTGCATAAAAACAGACGTTTATCTAGAGTTGGTTGATATAATATTCGATTGAGGAAACTAATGGCATGGAATGGGTTCGGGGATTTCTGTATGTAAAATCTTTTCATTGATCCGTTTTTAGCTGCACGTCAGTATTTTTCGTTTTAACAAATATTCGGTGGCATTATTTTCTATAAATCTTTGTTTAAACTATGCGCAAGATGATTCTAAGGAAGATTACATATGTTTAAGTGCAGTTAGGAAGTTATATGTTAATAGGTGATTCGTTTAAGCAAATTAGAACCTGTAAATGAATTTTGGTTAACGTCAAAATTAGCGCTATACAAACCCACTAGGATTTGTATTTCAATTTGCTATAGGCTGATATCAGCTGACGCAGTAGCACTCAGCTGTTCCACGTCTGTTGCGCTTGCAGTACATATTGCTTGCGTGACTTTCGTATTTTTGAACATTTTACCATTTGGGTGGCAAAATTAGGACTCCTTTTCTTTAGCTCCCGATATAGCAGCAGGTCTTTTAATTAATATGCTTCTCTACCCAGTTTTTAATTTTCTCATCTAAAATAAATTTTTCGATCTCGAGATTTTAAAATCTTGGTATTTCTCGCAATTCTGTCCGTCTGTCGGTCTATATATCAGACTCCAGTCTAAACGGCTGAACGGATTTACCTCAAACTTTTTATCTGAGTTCTGTCGGCTAATGCTTCCCGTAAAAATTAGGGGAGATTTCATTCTAACCTCAAAATTAACAATTTCAACAAAAACTTACATCGTGTCACAGTTAAGTGCGCGATGACTGAGGGAAGGCTCAAAGTTCGAATCCCAGAAAACAACAATTTCTCACGAGAGTAAAATTGTCATGAGAAGCTTCTGTCAATCGAACAAAATTGCCCTTCAGAAACGGCATAAAATGGTAGGTCCCAATTATTCGTGCGGCGTACAACACTAGTGGCTGCGAGAAGAAAGGCCTGGACCTGTATGTAGCGCCCAAATATCTAATTTTGTTTTTTGTTTTTTTTTTTTAAATACAGATGTTTGCGATAAGACTACGTGATCAGTTTTTCGCTAAAAAATCGAATAACGGTAGTTTACTTACATTCCGGGACAAAGTGATAAGACACCTAAATATTCTTTAGAGTGCACTGGATCAACATTTAAATATTTTATTAGTAATGTGTGCTTAGTTACTTCCTTAGGTGACGCTACAGTTCGGGGTGAACGTGGACCTCAAGCAACAAGCCTCTCCAGTTAGCTCGGTATACTTATTACGAGCCATTGTATACCCTTACTTAAGAAAAACGTGTAACACTTGCAATAATCAAATTTTAAGTGAAATCTTTGACGCTAGATCTTTGCCACTTGCTACGGTAAAAAGTAATCGTGCATAAGAAGAAAATAAATGATGCACATTATTAAACAATATTTTTTTGTTGTAGGTATTTCGAAGAGTTTCTTTAGTTTTGTCCGTCAAAAATTAGAAGTATTACTATATTTTATTTTTTATTACGAATTGTTGATTGAATTCTTTATTTTTTTTTTGGTTTTTATTTTAAGCAGTATTGATAAGGAAAATAAATATATTACAATGAATTTAAAAATGTTGCTTTTTATTTTTTAACATGCATCCAAACGTTACATTCGTTTCAGTTTCCTTAGTTTTGTCCGATGCTGTATGTATGTATAAATATTTTAGGTTATCTTATATAAAGTTACTTTAATATTCCAATAACGGTTTGAGAGATTTTGCTCAATTATCAATCATTTAGATTTCCAGGTTAAATACTAACATACATATATATTACATACATATACTAAAAAGTTGAAAGGCATAAGAAAATTGTCTCCAAGTAAAAAATGTCCTGGAAAAGAACGAAGTGCGCAATTGCACACTGTTCTATAACCAAAAATGAATTGCCTGATGGAAAATTATTTAAATTTCCTAAAAAAGGAACAGTTAAATACGATGAATGGCTAGCTTTAGCAGAGGAGTCTCGGGAACACATAAAAAGCCTTAACACGCCCTATATATGCAGCAAACATTTTAAGAATGCCTTTATTGGAAAGAAATATTTAAAAAAAAATGCTTACCCTTCTCTCTTGTTAAAACGAAGTGTTGCTATATCTGATGAGGAGCTCATTTGTTTTGATCCAACGAGAGCTACGGTTAAATATGAAAACTGCAATGAATTAGTACTGGATTCGAATGATGTTACAGTAGAAGAACTTAACTTGTCTCCAAAGAAGGAGCCGGATATGTACGAAAACTATGAAACATTCAATTTCCATGACGACGAAGACCCGGGTTCACGCTGTGGAGAAATCTATGTTGGAAATAATGCGAAAAAATGGACATTTATTTGTACGTTTTGTGATAAAAGCGTCCGGGATTTTGATGAATTTATAGCTCACATAAAACATGCTCATGTTAACCTTCCACCACCGCTTCCGGTAGACCCAAGCGATACCGGCCATTTGAATGAATCAATTGAACATAGCAATTCCATGAAACATGATGTTCCTCAATTTAATCCGTTGGATAAAGCACAGCCTGAGGTTTTAACTTTTTAGGATTTCCATTGAAATGTGATTTAAATTGAATTATCTTTGTAGTATGTAGACTATAAGGATGTTTTGGATGCGAATGTACAAACAGTTCCGGAAGTAATTCTATCGGATAACAATGGACATATTGAAGTTCCAGACAATGAGGTACAGAATGCTATTTTTGTTTTATTTATTTATTGTATTAGTTATCTTTTTTGGGGTGGAGTTCACGTTCATTCATGATGTTATGCTAACAGGCAGATTTCTAAGATTGGTCTGGACGTACTTTTATACAACGAAACAGCGTCGGGGAATGCTTTAGCAAGCAGCTGCTAGATAGAGAAAATTTGCTGTACCATCATGAATTGTCTTTTTAAGTGTTCCTTGAAAGAGAACTTACTTTATACGGCACTTACAGTATGGGGCGGACCTGGGTCCCAACATGCCTCTTCAGCCAGCTCGATCCTTTGCTAGCTGCTTCCAGTTTTGTACGCCGAGTTGGTTGAGGACCCCTTCCAACTACACACGCCACCTTAGGCAACCGATACAAACAGGACCGAAGATTACACGGAGAATTTTTCGCTGAAGGCAACTTAGAATATTTTCATCCACTTAACAGTGTCCACGTTTCTGCGCCATTCAGCAGGACTGGGATGATAAGAGTCTTGTACAAAGTTTCCTTAGTTACTCTTGAGACGGCTTTGCTGCTCAGTTGTCTTCTTAGCACGTAGAAATGGTGATTGACATGAGTAATTCTTCGTTTGATATCCGCGCTAATGTCATTGTCAGAGTTCACCGTAACCTAGGTATTCAAAGTTCTTTACCACCTCGAAATTATATTTGTCCATCATTGCGTTTTGTTCACAGCGCTGATGTTAAGTGTCCCTTCTTATAGACAGCTTGTTTTGTTTTCATTCACCGCTAAACCCATCTTCGCCGCTTCTATCTCAATACTCACGAATGTCATCAGCGTAAGCGAGTAGTAGCACAGACTCTTGAAAAATTGTACCTTTGGTGTTGGTTTGTGAGTTTCGTATAATTTTTTCAAGTATTTTTTTTTTTTTTTTATTTATTTCATTCCACTCATACACTAACATAATTTACAGTTCTAATAAACTTAAAACTACACTATTATAATACATTAAAGTAACTGACCTAAGGGGTGCACAATACTTATAGTATGATTTTTAGAAGACTTAATTCCAGTGTTTTAATTTTAATCGATGTTTTTTTTTAATTTCAAATTTAATTTTTTTTGTATTATTTCATTTTAAGGAAAAACGTGGGGAAACCTTTTTTTTCTCCATAAAAACTAATCTAGGTGATATAAACAAAAACTACCTTAACCTAATTCTCGGGTCGGACCCTGATATGTGATTTCTGATCCGCCACTGAAAAGACCAATCAAATGAGAGTTAGACCATACAATCAGCCATTCAGCGGTATGCCAAAAATCACGTATCAGGGTCCGGCCCTGTTTAACCTAAGTGTTAGCCTCAACCCAGTCGAGCCACCAATATCTTTCCCTATTCAACCTTTCGTCGTTTACTGAATACCGCTCAGGTATGCTTACGCAGTATCTCAAGTCAGCGTTTCCTTCTCCTGAGTCCATCGGCTCGTCAAGGATACGTTTATCTGTAGCCCTTCTAACAAGATGGTAAATAATAGGAACGTTCAGTAAATCTGAAAAATAACTATGTGCATCCAAATACAAGAATGCTTCAGGGGGGATGTAACCACTCACCATAGTTGTTGGTTCCCAACAAAACATTCAACAATCAACACAACACATCTTTAATTATTAATTAATTGCTTATGAATCCCACTTCCACATTTGACATCGATGCTACGTGTTTGAACTAATTGTCGAGATATGATAACAAAATAGGTGGCAATTGCAATCTCCATATCATCGACAACTAGTCACAATGGACAACGCAAACACAATTATTAAATTTAAAACACAGAATTTATTTCACTTAAAAACACAAAGTAAATAAACAACACGACCGAATACCACGCTCTTAACTCGAAAACTAAGATGTCAAATCTGGAAGGCTAGCCTGGTTACATGCATGTTATCTCTTTCCATCTAATCGCTTGACTCGTAAGAAATAGGTATATATTCAAAACCAGGCTTTTGACAATCTTTAATGATGGCCGACTTGAAGAAAGGGATAACATGCATTGATGGCTCCAAAAAATTGATAGTAGCATCTCTCTCTAACTACTTTTCATTAAATATGGGGCATTAATAACATTCATGTTAATGTAGTAAAGTAAATATAAACAGTCAAACCAGATGTAAATCATGTTAAAGTAAAGATTCAGACAGTCAAACCAAATGTAAAATAGTAAAATTATGTATAAGGGTTCATCAACCCCACATGTTATGTAAAGTTTAACAGCTGTTTGAACCGAGGCTAACTGGTAACATTAGAGAATGGCTTTCGGCACTTATCTACAGTCCAGCAAAAGAAAAGTACGCACAATAAATTTATAACGTCTTAAGGAAAATTGATATGAGTTTCATTTCTTTTGCACCTTTGTGAAGTACATATATTTTATTGTCCGTCTAAGTTCAACTTAACTTAGCGGACATCAATTTCATTCTAAGGCATCTCTACTTAGAACAATAGTACTTTGAAAATACCCCGGGTTGGGATAAAATAAGCCTGACACAAGTTCGTTTTCCGTAACGCTCGCTGACCGCGCAAAATGGTTCCTCACAAGATCTAGAAAGACATTGTAAATTCTGGATACGCCGGACGCATCCAATAGTCTCTTATTAGAAACATAATGGCGAAAATCGGAATGTTCGCTTCTATACATACGCATGCAGGTTCGAAGACATTTTCTTTCAAATAGCCTAAGTTTTTCAATATAAGGCGGGCTTGTGTTCCACCATACTGGACTCGCATAAGTCAGAATTGGACGAACGAAAGCTGGACATAAATGCCGCTCTTGCCTTTTGCAACTGTATATTTATGTGTTAATTTTTTCAAGTATGATGATAAGTAAATCGCATGATAGCGCATCATCCTGTCTATGACCTTTTCTGACATCAAACGGTTCGGTGGTGATCTTACAGACTTTGATGCAACATCGGGAGTTATCCATCGTTATCCTGCACAGTCGGTCGAGTTTGGTAGAAATACCAAAACTAGACATGGCTCTATACAACTCATCTCTATACACGCAACTTTAAAATCGTTAACCAAGTGGTGGGTATTGATTTTGGTATTCCTGCCGTAATGTGAATATTTGACCGATGGTATACTTTCCCGGTCTAAAACCGCACTGATGAGGACCTATAAGGTTGTTGGTGATTGGTTTTAAGCGCTCATATAATACGGCAGACAAAATCTTATATGCGACGTTGATTAGACTTATGCCTCTGTATTGGGCGCAGGTCTGAGGGCCTCCGTTCTTCAGGATCGGGCAAACGAAGCTGAGATTCCATTCATCCGAGCACGCTTTCATCCGATCAGATTTCGCTCCTTACCAAGTCATCTCCAGTTTTGAAAAGTCAGTCGGCTCCTGCAACTTTGTTTCACTTAAGCTTAAATATGGCTATCTTCACTTCATTCTTGTCTATCATAGTGAATATTGAATGGCTCATCCTGCCTAAGAGCGGAATGTTGGTCGTCATCACAGTGCAGCACGAACGTTTTCTTTTCTATTCATTTGGTTGAGATTCTATTATACATAATATATATTAATAATTTTAAACAATGTGTTTTGGACCAATATAAACAAATTTAACAAATCGAATCAAATTTCAGCCTGCAACTCCACAGACCCGTATTAAGACCGAACCAGAATCCGAAAAAGAAGATTTTCAACCACTCAAATACAAACCACCTTCGCTAGTGGTTAAACCCCGAAGACAGCGAAAAGGTCGCTCACGTCGAAAACAAGTCAAAGGCCCCTATTGCCAAATATGCAAACGAACATTCCAATACCATTCGCTTTACAGAAATCACATGGTAAAGCATACCTCTAAAACGCCTTTCCAGTGTACGATCTGCAAGAAAGGATTAAAATCGAAACAGGCTATCCGCTACCACATGACCACACATCAGCCTGAAAAAACCTTCAAATGTGAACTCTGTGAGGCTGGATTCTACCATGAATGGCAGTTTGTCTCGCATATGGTAACGCACAGAAGTGAGAACAATCATCCGTGCGAAGTGTGCGGTAAAGTAAATCGCACCAAATGCGATAAAGACATTCACATGCGAACACATATCGGTGATCGACCATTCGCTTGCGAGTTCTGTTTGAAACGCTTTCGACTGCGACATCATTTGAGTAATCATCTGAAGTTCCATCTCACTTATCGTTGCGATTTTTGCCGTAAACGATTCAGCAACGGAGTGCCGATGAAGAAGCCCTACACTTGTTCAGATTGTGTTGCCGATGCAAATAATATGCAGGTCTCTTGTAAACAAGAGGAAGAAGTAGAATTAGTAGAAGACTGATGATGAGGAGAAAAATATAACATTTCATCCACTTCGCTCGCCCCAAGATTTGGAAGGAACGAAACCTCATACCTGCAAAATATGCCACATAATCTATGCTAACAAGAGAGGCTTGATTGTGCATATTAGCACTAAACATAGTAACGTTTAATATTAGGATTTTCATTATATATATATATATATATATTTTTTTTTTTGTAAGAGCAACAGAGTACAGTAGTATTTCATAAGTCGAATCAATTTTAAAAAGTGTTTGTCTAACTTCGTAGTCATATAAGAAAAACAAAAAACTAGGTTTACAATGTACTTACGAGATACATTCCAATGTTTAAGACTCTTATATTATTTTGGTTTTGAATTTCTTTTGATATTATATATTATACATACATACAAGTATTTATAAATTGAAAAAAAAGTAGTGAATTTTATTTCATAGATGTGCAATGTAAAGTGATTGTCTGGAACGATTCTCTTAACTTATTATTTATATTTTTTTTATTCTTGTTTTGTTTAGCTTAGTTTAGTTTGTAAAAGTGTCAAATAAATATTAAAATAAGAAATGAAATGAACGTTTCGTTTGTATTACTACTTCTTCGTTGGTCTTTAGTATGTCTTCTACAAATGAACATATTTCTCCTCCCAAAAATTGTACATTTTCGGATGTGAAATAAGTTTATTCTACAAAGATGGGAACGTATCACACACGACGGAATTTTTATTTCATATTACACCACCAAGTGCACAAAAAGATGCTCAAACCAAGAACAAAAAAAGTTTTATTTAAATCAATTCGAAGCCTAATATGCACAGGGTGCGCCATCTTTTATGTCGGTATGTGAATATTGAATAACTTTATAAAAAAAACAACCGATTTCCATATAGTGGTATTTATATTTAAGTTGGTCCTTTACAATTTATTTGGACTAGTTTTTGAATACATCAATCAAGTGGCCGCCTCCATTGACCAAAGCAAAATGTACCCTTTTTGCTGCGTTTTCCATCACTTTTTCGAGCATCTCGGACGGTATAGCGATGATTTCGGCAAGAATGTTTGCCTTGAGCTCGTCAATGGTCTGAGGGTTGCTGGCGTACACTTTGCTTTTCAAATAACCCCAGAAAAAGAAGTCCGGAGGGGTTCTGGAGATCTGGGTGGCCAGTCAATATCTCCATTTTTTTACAACACACGTCCAGGGAATTTTCGTTGCAGAAACTGCATTGTTTGATTTGCAGTGTGGCATGGCGCACCGTCTTGTTGAAAGCAGTAATCGTCCAGACCTTTTTCACATATTTGTGGTCAGACATAATAAGCCAACTTCCACAGATTCGACTCCCATCGACTGTTTCGCCTTCTCGGCAACACTCTCGCTTACCGCTTCAACCAGTTTATTTTAAGGTCTTGGGCGTTGATGAACGGCATGTCGACGATCTCCCACTGTCCCGTTGAGTTAACACAACTGAACGACTATTTTCTATGTACAGCGTCACTATTTCGGCGCGTTGTTTCTGTGTGAAGCGATTCATGGTTAAAATTGTACTGAATTGACATTTCAAAAACATGTCTATTCAAGTCAATCGGATGATAAATGTCAAATTACGAGTATTCAATGTTTACATACCGACATAAAAGATGGCGCACCCTGTACACTCAGAGTCTAAAGTGAGTGTACACCCATCAGCTTAAAGTTTTTAAAGCTTCATATATTATATGTACTCTAACATAAACTAGAACTGAATTTTAAAAACACACGGGAAAGAATTTTATTTGTTTAAAAGAGCTTAAAATATGAATCAAAAGTGAATGTACACTTGTTTGCATCAATGACTGTAAGACATAACGGTCAATTTTTTCGCATTTAAAATTCACTGGAAAGGGCTCAATTCGTCGTGCCTTGAATAAATTTGGCCTTCATCGTAGAGTATCAGGAAAAAACCTAGTATATCAAAAGTAAACAAATCTAAGAGGTTGGAATTCAAAAAAAATTATGACGATTAAATTTGAAACTTTTGGATTTTTCCTTTCCAACCACAGGATCTGAATCCCATTGAACATTTGTTGGAACATTTAGGCCGGCAGATACGATACGCAAACAACAGATAACAGGTCAGCAAAGTCTCTACAACATGGCATAACAAGTCTCTACAAGATGGCATAACAAGAGAATGGGCCAAGATTCCAGAAACTGTTACTAGAAATCTTATTGAATCCATGCCTCGAAGACTGAAAGTCGTTTCAAAAGCCAAAGATATTAGTGGCCAATACGAGATATTAGCAACTAGCCAATACGAGATATGAGTAACTAGCTTCTCATATAAAATGTAATTGCTTTAAACAAAACTGAGACTCGTATTTTAAGTTTCTTTTTTTCTCTTAATTGAATTAATTACTTTGCTTATTTTTTGTTTTTTTGTTAACTTAAATATAGTCTATTTCGAAGTGTGTACATATATAATTGAAGCTTTGACTTGACCTATCCTTGCTATATAACGAGAATTGATACAAGAGTACTTTACAAAATACGCAAGAACAATTCTTAACTTCCAATAAGTTTTAATTTTATGGCACCATACGCGACGAAATTATTTCGATCCAAACATTTTATAAATTATTGTTTTAAATTAAAGACTTAAGATAACATGTTTGTTTTGAAGATTTGCAAGGTATGCTTTCCATTTTTGCCCAAAACTATATGTCGGTCAATAGATATATAAATTCAAGACAAAACGATTAGCTCGTTTCGTTTCGGAAAGTAATGTTGAAACCGATTTCAAGTTAAAAAAAGTGTTCTATTGTTTCAAAATGAACAAAAATCTCATTAAACAATAACTCTCTCTATTGAAATGTCATACGTAGTTGAATCTTATTTATAATAATTCATAATTAAAATGCGGAAGTTAAAAAAAACTGAAAATTTCTTTAATGGTGCTAATATAATTTATTTTTAGTTTTTAGTACAACTGGAAAAGTATTTTTCATGCCTAGTTTTCCTTATTTTAATGTTTAATTTTTTGAGTGGTTTTAGCTCTTAAATTCTTGCTGCATTTGATGGTGATTATTTCTGTTTACTTTTTGGATGAAATGTAGGCTTGCCAAATTATTGTTGCCTTTGACGTTGATGACGGCTTTCGAAGGGGTTCACGCGTATTCACAGACATGAGTCGAAGATAGCTGTCATTAATTTTTTTGCGGGTTTTCGGGGATAGAGCATTGCAAGTCGTTTGTGTCTCTATAATTTGTTTCTGGTCAAAACCTTCAAAATAAAATCGTGGTTTTCACTGCACTCCAATTTGGAGGTATTAAAAACCAAGTTTGCCGGTTTTGTATATTTATATTATACTTGCGACCTATTGATTTTGATTATTAGTTAAAAAATAAAAAAAATAAATAATTATAATAAAATATATTTGTGATTGTTAAAAACTCATTTGCTAATTTATTCAAATTTGCTTCAATGTATCATAATATGATTGATATTCAGAAGCATATTTAAAATAACGTCTTCTAAATGTTCTGAATAAATTGTCACTAAGAGTTCATTGCCATAATAGTTCACAGTAAAAAGTTTCCTGCCATCATTCGTTACTTTTCCATTATACTCGTTACTCATTATTTATGTGGTCTTTGATTGGATATCTTTTAGATTAAGATCAACCTTTTGTTGATGTAGATTGCTTTTAATATTCGATTGGCATAGAAAACGAATTTTCTTTTTAAATTAAGATCAAGAAAATATGGTACGTATGACGTACACTGCGCTTCAACTGAATAGGTACATTTTTATATGCAACACAAACAGATGTTAAAAAAGTACCATCGCAACAAAAAAGCATTAGGTGATATTAGCCCTGATTGTTCTAATAAAAACTGTATCTGTTCTGTTGAGGCGTAGTGTACACCGTAATTCATACTGAATTTTTCAGTAACTAGCCAAGAGAAATGAGCTCATTAGAAAGAGCATCTTTAAAAACGTAGGACTGTATTAAAAGGCCAAACAACACTCCAATGCTCAGGCGACAATTCGACATTTTACAACTTCAACGAATGAAATGACTCGCTCCATCGTTCATTGTGAATCAATGCAAATTTATAGTGGCCCCGTTCACAAATCCACAATCTCCGTCTGTATGTCTGACATTTCCCATTTCTAATTAGCGACGGAGTTCATTTTTTTTTTCGTTGAAAATAACTTTTTTTCTATAATTTTCCAAGTTCTTAAAATATTTATTTGATGGTAAATTTCCAAAGCTAATAATCGCCCATTCGACATTCATAAGTATCTACTCGAATTGTAGGTTTTACATTTGTGTAAATTGGTGACAAACCATCAGACAAAGAATCCAATCAGGACGACGACGACGACGACGGCGACTGCGACTGCAAGAAGAAAAAAAGTGTAAAAGGTCAGCAGACAAAACAAAAAATAAAAAAAAATACATATATATATGTACATAGGAGCATCCATATATTGATGTCTAGTTGTTGGTTACAATTTAAGACATATATTTTCGCAAAGGATACAAAAGAAATTAAAAAAACTGAGCGGAGCTCAAGGTGAGGATAAATTCCATCATAATTTTTATTTTTTTTTTTTTTTCATTGGCGTGACTCCTTTTTTATGTCACTTTCCTGTTTTTTTTTTTCCATATTTTTTGTTCATATTACCGAATGCAAATTGCATAAAAAAAGAAGCGAATGCGATTGGGGGTGGTAGGTTGGGTGGGTGGATAGTATTTTTGTTCATTCACAATATTGTCTGCTGCGTTTAAGCCGCCAGCGATGGGTTTTGGCTGTATACGGATAGGTGTATAGAAGGCGAGGGGCGGCATGCACAACAATCTGCATAAAAACAGACGTTTATCTAGAGTTGGTTGATATAATATTCGATTGAGGAAACTAATGGCATGGAATGGGTTCGGGGATTTCTGTATGTAAAATCTTTTCATTGATCCGTTTTTAGCTGCACGTCAGTATTTTTCGTTTTAACAAATTATTCGGTGGCATTATTTTCTATAAATCTTTGTTTAAACTATGCGCAAGATGATTCTAAGGAAGAGTACATATGCTTAAGTGCAGTTAGGAAGTTATATGTTAATAGGTGATTCGTTTAAGCAAATTAGAACCTGTAAATGAATTTTGGTTAACGTCAAAATTAGCGCTATACAAACGCACTAAGATTTGTATTTCAATTTGCTATAGGCTGATATCAGCTGACGCAGTAGCACTCAGCTGTTCCACGTCTGTTGCGCTTACAGTACATATTGGTTGCGTGACTTTCGTATTTTTGAACATTTTACCATTTGGGTGGCAAAATTAAGACTCCTTTTCTTTAGCTCCCGATGTAGCAGCAGGTCTTTTAATTAATATGCTTCTCTACCCAGTTTTTAATTTTCTCATCTAAAATAAATTTTTCGTTCTCGAGATTTTAAAATCTTGGTATTACTCGCAATTCTGTCCGTCTGTCGGTCTATATATCAGACTCCAGCCTAAACGGCTGAACGGATTTACCTCAAACTTTTTATCTGAGTTCTGTCGGCTAATGCCTCCCCTAAAAATTAGGGGAGATTTCATTCTAAGCTCAAAATTAACAATTTCAACAAAAACTTACATCTGAGGTAATGTAGACGTGGTTGTCGTGTCACAGTTGTTAAGTGCGCGATGACTGAGCGGAAGGTTCAAAGTTCGAATCCCAGAAAACAACAAGTTCTCACGAGAGTAAAATTGTCATGAGAAGCTTCTGCCAATCGAACAAAATTGCCCTGAACACGGTAGGTCCCAATTATTCGTGTGGCGTAAAGGCCTGGACCTGTATGTAGCGCCCAAATATCATTTTTTTTTTTTTTTAAATATAGACGTTTGCGATAAGACTGCGTCATCAGTTTTTCGCTAAAAAATCGAATAACGGTAGTTTACTTACATTCCAGGACAAAATGATAAGACACCTAAAAATTATTTAGACTGCACTGGATCAACATTTAAATATTTTATTAGTAATGTGTGCTTAGTTACTTCCTTAGCAACAAGCCTCTCCAGTTAGCCCGGTCCTTAGCTAACTGCCTCCAGTTGCGCACTCCAAGTCGGTTGAGGTCCCCTTCTACTTGTGCACGCCACATAACGCTAGGTATTCCTCTACAGGTTGATTTCTGCTGAAGGGTCATTGTCAGAATTTATAGCAAAACTGAGACGTTCTGTCCTATTCGTCGATGTTGTGTGTTCCTTCTTGTTGACTTAGTTTTGCCTTCGTTTGAATACTATCGAACGCATCAGTGACAGCCCGCTGAGTTCACCCAATTGTGTCAATATCGTGGGCGTACGCTAGTAGTTGTACAGATTCTTGAAATATTGTGCTTCCGGTGTTAAGGGGTCTCTTTTCTTGTGAATCGGGCAAACGATGCCTAGATTCCATTCATAAGGCATACATTTGTCTGAGCAAATTTTTCAAATGAGTTGGTGTATGCTCTCTACCAAGTCATCTTCAGCTGCTTTGAACAATTCGGCCGGTAGGCCATCGGCTCCAGCAGTCTTGTTGGTGTTAAGGTTGGATATTGCTATCCTCACTTCGTTTTGGTTAGATGGAGGGAAGTTTTGCTTGTTTACATGCTGCCGAGATGAAAATGCGATTCATTACAAAAAAAAAAAAAAAAAATTATTTTAGAAAAGTCAACGTCAATTTCGAGCTACACTAAAGCCCAAACAGAGAAGCGATAACGAAGCGGGTGGTCATTTTGCTTCAAATCCTGAGTCAGTTGGACCTTACAACAATCAGAATAATCTGAGGTCTTTATGCAACATCTTTCGGCAACATCAGCAATATTCTTAGCTGAGCACACAGGACGAAGACGTGGATAACATGTATTATCAATTAGCCGCCAATCTCACGAATAATGTTTCTCTCAAATGTATTGAAATGTTGCTCTCCTTTTCTGCTTATCGTCCAGCACTCGGCACCATAGAGCAGAACTGGCAGTAACAATGTTTTGTAGAGCACGCATTTCGCCTTCCGAGTTAGAAGTTTTGAACCCAGTTGTTTCGCCAAACCGAAGTAGAAGCAGTTTCCTTAAGTTAGTCTTCGTCGAATCTCCGTTGACGTTTTGTTCTAGGGGGTGGACAGATACTGCTTTGTTTTGTTGACATGTACTTAGTTTTGTTCTCGTTTACTTCAAGGCCAACTCGTTTCGCCTGCTCTTCAATTGCCGCTATGATGGCACGCTGGGTGCGACCGATGATGCCGATGTCGTCTGAGTAACCCAGCAGCTGGATGGATTTGTTGAAAATAGTGACTTCCGTGCTGACGCCTGCCCTGCTCATTATCTATTCCAGCACTAGATTGAAGAACTCACATGATAGCGCATCTCCTTGCCGAAATCCGGTACACATTTATAATAGTTCAGAAGTACTGTTTCCGAACTGCACATATTGAATCGCGTATTTTCCAACGTAAGGCGACACAGCTGAATCAGTTTAGGCGGGATCCCGAATTCGGCCATCGCCATGTAGAGCTCAGGACGATGAATGCTATCATATGCGGCTTTGAAGTCGATGAGAAGCTGGTGAGTTTCGACTTGAAATTCGCTGGTATTTTCCAGGACTTGTCTTAAAGTGAAAATTTGCTCTATCATCGATCTGCCGGGCCGGAAGCCACACTAGCACTTGCCGATGAATATGTTGCAGAAAAGCTTGAGACGGTCACATATTACTGCGGACTTATTATTCTTCAGCTTTTTGATAGCGACACCGACCTTTTCTATACTGTTTCTTCGTTGACTGGATGTGGGTGTTCTTCCCTCTCTCTACATGATGCCCAGTGCTGCTTAAAGACATCTACTATTCCCTGTGCTTCGGTGACTAGATTTTCTTCTCTATTTCGAAAAGTTCTATAGAACATCCGAATGTTGTTTCTATCGTGTGACTCTTCGATATCCTTGAGCTGGGAGATTCTGTATGCCCTTTTCTTCCTGCCCAGGTTATTTTTTTCCTCTCTTCTTCTGGCTCGATATTCTTCCAACGCTGCATTCTCTATCAACTTTTCCCGGCGTACGCACTCATCATCATACCACGGGTTCTTTTTGGGCGGTGGATGGGGTTCAACGGTGGTCTCGGCTACCTCTTTGATGATGTCGCGTTACTGGTTTCACAGATTGTTGGCGTTTGTAGATGGTGAGTGCATAGTGGAGAGTTTCGCTCAGGCGCTTTCTGTAGTTTCTGGCTTCTCAATCTGTGCTAAGGCGTTCAACGTTAAATTTATGTTTCTTGGCGGTTCGCAGCTTCTTTTCGTCGGACAGTAGAGCTCGGAATTTTGCTGCCACAAGAAAATGACCAGAGTCGACTGTGGCCCCTCTGAATATGTGTACATCCAGGATGAGCACGTGGTCGATTTGATTGGCGGTTCGACCATGTGGGGAGCGCCAGCTTGCTGTGTGGATTCGTAGTCCTGGAATTCTAGTGCCACTTATCACCGTATAACGTGCTGCTTCAAAGTCGGTTTGTCGGTAGCCGTTATCTGTTGTCGAGTCGTGGAGGTTGTACTTGCCGACTAAACCGCCGAAGATGTTTTCCTTACCGGTTTTGGCGTTGAAATATTCGAGTACTATTTGGTATCATACTCCGGACAGGCACCTGATCCTATCCTATCATATCTCCTGGATCGCGGTAATGTCTGCGTTATACCTCTCGTGAAAAGATTCAAGTTTTTGAGCAGCACCGGGGGTGTAAAATAAACATATGTATGTACGTTCCAGGTGTATACTAGTAATTCGTAGTCATTTGACGTACCGGGTCGTGTTCTTGTATGATGGGGTTCATTATCCGTGGTAGAGAAGTTGCCTCGATTGCACAACCTCCAATCTGGAGGGCCAGGTTCATTGTTCAAACATTGGCTAAACCGATGGCAATAACCCACTTCGGGGATGCGAGCGCTGCCGTTGGTCCATTAAGGGTTCATCCGTCACCATCTCTTTTGCAAGACCCTGACTAGTACCTGAAGAAAACCTTATCGACCTGAGATCAGAATATATCGAAGTAGCACAGGTAAGGTGTTGTTTCCGTTCTTGAACATTTGACGCCACCGTTGATTCCATCGAGGGACTCGTCCGCTGACTTGCTTACAGTTCAATGATTAACACTCGCGCTTATAAGTTTGGCGAGTTTTCGGGTGGACAACGGTCAGTATCCGATGGCTACCACTTTGCATTGTCAGTGTGTATCCTATTTCACAACACCCAGCCTCCATTCCGCCAATATTAGTTATATTTAATTAAAACAAGTGAAAGTTTAAAAGGAAGAATAAAAGCTTCCACGAGCGATAATTGCATGATGTTTGCGATGCAAAGCTATCAGGTTAACTGAAATTCACTTCTAATCTGTGCTTTTGAGGCTAAATTTATTAAACGAAAACTTATGCTCTCAGTCCTTGAAATTCTGTTTTCCTTTCTTCACTTTTGATAGTTGCAGATGAACAAAATAATAGTTATTGCTTAGAAGCTTCGTGTTCTAATGTACAGGTAAATGATTCTCGTTAAATTAAACCACCCAATCGCTATTCTTTACTATACTACATGCATTTAATATTTATTTAACAAATTTTATTAAAAGTGTTATGCATTAATATGCTGTTAATTCACAGTAGACCACCATATTGCTGTTTATTCTACGAACTCCAAAAGGAAAACCAGATAGGCGTTTACCATCATCATCCTATACGCTACCAGAAACCAAAAGGAAAATTAAAAGACAAGCCGCCACTTGCGCCACTAAAAACACCCGCCCTGCGTTCAAATTGAAATGTTGCCATTTACTCCACAAATTGTTAAAAGATTATTAGCATTAAAAAAAGGCAACGAAGATTCTGTCGAAGGCAAGTGGTCCGAAAAAGCGGTCAAAAATCTTGTAAAAAAATTGAAAAAATCCAATGCTTTAGAAGAACTTGAGAAAGCGATTTCAACTCAAAACTGTAACACTAAGTGTGTAACAATACCGCGGAGTAAACCGACCGCAGGCTCAGAAAATCTCCGTAAAGGTCTACCGCACGTGATTTACTGTCGCCTTTGGCGTTGGCCCGACTTACAATCGCAGAATGAATTAAAAGCTCTCGATCATTGCGAATTCGCCTATCAATACAAAAAGGACGAGATCTGCATTAATCCATACCACTACAAAAAGGTGGAGCTTTCAATTCTAGTACCAAAGTCACTGCCAACACCACCGGACTCGATAGCTGATTACCCGTTGGACAACCATAGCAATCAAATACCCAATAATACAGAGTATAATGCTATAAGGAGCAATTCACTGACACCTCCGTATATGGAAGCAACTGCGATAGGTCAGCAAATGCCGTGCAACGCCACCATTATGGACTCGAGCGGTGGTACTCTGTCAGTTGGTAGTAGTATACCAAATACCGGTACACCACCACCTGGCTACATGTCTGAGGACGGTGATCCGATGGACCAAAACGATAATATGAATATGTCGCGTCTAACGCCACCAGTTGATGCTGCGCCTGTAATGTATCATGAGCCAGCTTTCTGGTGTTCAATTAGTTACTATGAGCTCAACACGCGAGTGGGTGAGACCTTCCATGCCTCCCAGCCCTCAATTACGGTCGATGGTTTTACCGATCCATCGAATTCAGAGCGTTTTTGTTTGGGTCTTTTGTCGAATGTAAACCGTAACGAGGTGGTGGAACAGACGAGGCGTCACATCGGTAAGGGAGTCCGTTTGTATTACATTGGCGGTGAGGTGTTCGCCGAATGTCTCAGTGATTCGAGTATTTTCGTGCAAAGTCCAAATTGCAATCAACGCTACGGATGGCATCCGGCTACAGTCTGCAAAATACCACCAGGATGCAATTTAAAGATCTTCAACAATCAAGAATTCGCAGCGTTGCTGTCACAATCGGTTTCGCAAGGATTTGAGGCGGTCTATCAGTTGACGCGCATGTGCACCATACGAATGTCATTTGTTAAGGGTTGGGGTGCAGAATATCGCCGACAGACAGTCACTTCGACACCCTGTTGGATTGAGTTGCATTTGAATGGACCGTTGCAGTGGCTGGATCGTGTGCTAACGCAGATGGGTTCGCCGCGTTTACCGTGCAGTTCTATGTCATAAATATGTTTTTTTTTCTTTTTTTTTTTTATTATATTATTGATAATATTAATTTTAATATGAGACCCGATACATAACACACACACACACACACACACATACACCCAAAAACAAACACATTAATTGAACGTATCATAGATATATCTTTTAAAGAGAGAAAATGATTTGTGAAGCTAAAAGCTTTTAAAAATTGGAATTAGGCTCTAAGATAGACCCTCTAAGAGGTCTTTAAACAGCAAGTTTTAATTGTTTATGATATTTTCATATAGTTGTAAAATTCAATGCGTATGCCGCTAAATATTTCGAGTATTTTGAATAGTTTGTGTTTCTTTATTTGTAAATCTGTCAGCTGTTGGCAGTGGCACTCGCAAAACTAACAGGATTCTAGTGTAATTTTCACGATACTTTGTGACAACTGTTTTATTTTTAAGAATTCTGTTTACCAAAAAAATAATTTCTAAAAAAAATTAATGTCAGCTAAGATTCAATTTGAGAATAGAAATGGAGCAAGGACCGATACTTAACTCTGACCATTTCATCGCCCAAGAGACACGCTTGTATGATTTGTTAATCTTATGACAATAGAATATGTCTGCGAATAAATTTTCTATCATTTTTGTACGGTAATCAACAACTTCGCACGAAAGTTTGCGCGATACTGCGTTCGTCCATAGTTAGTTCAATCACTGCATATTATACTTCATTTACATGGAATATTAAGGGATAAAGTTGAATTTGACACTTCTTCTGAGTGAATAAAGAGTCATGGAGTGCTGCAGCAGCGATTGTATATCTGTTGTATCGATGAAGTTATGAAAATGGATTCAAAAATAGCACGATGAATAAATGGATAATCGTCAGAAAAAAAAAACGATAATGGGAATAAGGGCCGTCACTGTAATAAAAATCTTGGTCTTCTCTCTCTGTTAAATTCAATCTTTCCATCCGCGATTACATGCAAAATCGCAATTTGATCACAAAACCACATCGGAGTTTACATCAGTTGATCAACTAGAATTGAATCCGAATCCCGCACACCATGTGAACGGAGTGATTCTACCGATGTTATGAAGAGAACAGTTATGTCCACTGTGTCAAGCAAGTTTCTGAATCGGCACATGAGTTCAGACAGGAGAAAGGTTCAATCAATTGCATATTGTTGTTCCAGTTAATTTATTGTCTGAAATTTTGTCGTTTTATGTGTGTCTTTAACGTTCGTCTAATATCTCAAGATACTTTTGTCCCCATAAATACAACATCAGGCATTAGAACATATTTAATTCGCAAATTGGATCCGTTCCACCGACGATTTAAATAAATACAACATATTTATCAAAATGTGCAAAAGTGTAGCAAAGCAATTTGCGCCAATTTCCTACTCGTACCTCGTCCGAAATTTCCCTAGTTCGTCGCCCTTTGTTTTAAGTTTCTTTAAGATGTACTTCTGCTATGATATTTTTTTTGTTTGCAATGGAGAATGAACATTTTATGAACTTTCATACTGCATTAGCTATGTTGATTTGACTGAACTAAAATCTGCAAAAGCTTATGTCACGAATCACCTATGAGGAGGGTAACAACTGTTCGTTCCAAGTTACACTTTGAACATAGAACGCCCTCCAATTAAACTATCTTCGCAATTCGGTGGAAGTTCAGCTTAGTTTGCTAATGATAGGATAGGGCTGTTTGTTTGCTTTGAATCCCGATATGAGCTCTAATCGATGAGATTAGCACCTCCTTAAATCCAACTACCTTGATGAAACGGATTATCTGTAGCGGATCTAGATATGATAAATACCTTTTGATAGTTGATGAGCCCTCATGCAGTCCCTTGTGAATCAATGCTCTGCATTCCTGGAAGTGTCTCCCAAACATCCCTGCAAAATCCGTTTGTTTTCCCCTTCGTTAGCACTTCCCGTAAGGTCGCGACCCATACAATAGTTCCAGTTTGACGAAAGCCATACTCGACCCTTTCCTTGCTAGTTCATCGGCCCAGTAGAGGAAGAATTTACTTCCATACCAGTTTGAATGCACTACCTTATTCTTATAAATAATTTTTCCTTTAAACATTTTGACCTCTTCTTACATTTGTGATACTGTCGTAGAATATATTCTGGGAAAAAATATTCAGATCTATTCCCCACACCAATTTTTGCTAACTTCCCCGCATTATCTGTAGACTAATAGGCAACCATTCTCTTAAGTCAACGGACATCACCACACCACTGTGTCTTAAGCCTCCTTAGGTCATCTTACTTATTTATACAGTTGGCGCTATAGCCAGTGTTGCTACTTGACTTAGTAAAATTTTTAAGAAAATGTCACATTGTATCTTCCTGTTTTCGCTACGCTACTACCAATTTAATTTAGGCAATGTAGTTGCAAATATTAAATGATTCTTGATTTTAATAATTTTTTTTTTCTTTACGAAATAAGAGTACAAAGTACTCTCTATATTGTATAAGTAATAATGAAACTGTGAACTTCTTGAATGTAATTGTTAGCTAAAAGCAGACATTTCTTTTTATAACATGTGTAATCCAGTCATTTATTTAATTTTTTTTTCTAATAGATTTTATATTAATTTTTACTTTTATTCAAAATGATTTTTCATTTGAAAACTACCGCATCGAGTAGAAGTGAAAATTAAAATAATAATAAAGAAAAAACAAACAATTAATTTTAAGGTTTAAAAAAGGTTTATAAGAAAAAAGAAATGTTGGCTTTGCCGACTTTTGAGTGTAAGCATAAAAGCAAAGAGGAAAAATAAAAAAAAATAAATGAATACTTTTCTCAATATGGAATATATCTATAAATATTGTATGCTCTGCGTTCTTTAATTATTATTATAATAATTATTATAATTAATATTAAATATTAATATGAATAAAGAGATATGTAATAAATATCCAATAAAAATATAGACAAATGCGTTTTATTTAATCAATTTGCACGATGATTGTGGTAATCATTTGATAATTCCTGTCATTAATGTCATTATAACATATTACAAGATGAGGGGTATGACATACTAGGTCTGTTCCCTTATTATTTTGCATCAAAATTCGTAAAAAGGTGAAAATTACAAAAAAATGAAAAGAGCGAGTTAAACGACAGAAGCTGTGCGAAAGGGAAACGTCAAAAACATATGCGAGGAACCACAAATCTGCGTACTGTGGAATGTCTTTGAAAAACATTTTTCGATTTATTTTCTATTTCCACCTATTAATTGACTTGTTTCAATCTATTTAAATAAATAAACAGAAAAGGACTTATAATAAATTTGGAATTTATATATTAGTGGTTTGACAGCGATTTGACAGCTCTCATAAATTTGCCTAAAGACATTTTTTGGACTGAAATTCGCAGATAGAGGAAATTCGTTGCCCTCCTGTTAGCTCTCTTTTCTACGAAAAACTACCAAATTTCCACAGGAACACATCGCTTAAAAGAAGATTTATGAAATATAACGCAATCAATTCACACTAACCATTTCATATTTTTCTACTTAAATCAAAAACATTTTAACAAATATGCGCACGTCCTCATCATCGACGTTGACGTTGGTCACTGACATTTCAGAGCGCGAGACTCGCAACAAAATCCGAAAGGTGTGGGAAGATGTTTAGCAACATACTGCATTCGTTTCGAAAGAGTTAGTGAGTGTCGAAACAAATTAGAATCGAAAAACACTTTGAAGGCTGAGTTTTTCAATTCTGAACACACCCAAACAACCATAACTAACTTCGCTACATATTGGTTTGATGATTCTCATTTGAAAATACATTTTGTTTAAAATTGGCGTGTTAACAATAAAAAATATTCAAACTAAGATGAATACTTAAGGTGGCGCTAAAGTCCGGGGTGGACCTTGGTGGACCATCGTCATCCTGCACAAACGGACGAATTTGGCAGGGATGCCAAAACAAGACATTGATGTTATACGCAGCCTTAAAATCGATGAAAAGGTGGTGGGTATCGTTTTTCATCTCCTGGGTTTTTTCTAAGATCTCCCGTGGTCCGAGTCAGTGTTGGCCCCTCGGAACGTTCGGACATCCATAATACTGAAAAATGCCTTGCGTCGATCGTAATGTGGTCAATCTGTAATAGATGTCTCAGTTTTTCGTCCTCTTTTTGCCCGGCTCATACCATCGCACTTCTTGGATGGCAGCGATATCTGCTTTGCAGCAGTTTAGGACCTCCGCTAATTATTCGGCTGCACGTGGTCTATTAGGGACGTAACATTCCACGTACAGATCCGAAGTTCGTTGTCCTTGTTTCGTTTGCATGGTTCATCAGGAAATCCGTCCATTTCCGAGGCTTGTTGTTGCTTCGTAACTGTTTTTTTCCGTGGTAGGGCAGTTACCCCGGCGGCACACCCCCAACCTGGAGGACTAGTTCGACCAGTAGGACGACGTGTCGGTTATACCGATTTTCGGGTGTGTGAGTGCTGCCGTCCAAGACCCCAACTAATTCTTGAAAATTCTCATCGGCCTAAGCTCCAAATATGTCGAAGAATCCCGAATAAAGTGCTATCTCCGCTTTGGAGGTTTATCACGCCACCGTTGTTTCCATCTGGGGAATTCGTTCGCTGCCGTGTTTATAGTGCTGCTATTTTTGTCTTTTGGTCAACACTCGCGCTTATAAGTTTAGCAAGTTGAGTCCGGGTGGATAACAACCAGTATCCGATGGCTACCGTGTGGAGGAACATTTTAAATTTGCGTCTACAGTGGGGGAATGTCTCAAAAATGAGTGCCAAGTTCGTGACCTAAAAATTCGAACAAAATCATGGTAATAGATCATTTCCGGATCTATAACGACAAATAAGTCTTTCGATACTCTTAAGATATCACATTTCTTATGTAAGTAACGGATAGTTAATTTCATATTGTGTCCCCATACGTCGTGAAAGAAAAATATTCTATCTTTAGGCTTCATAAGATCCTCAACAGAAAAATTTCACTAAAATCGGTTCAATAATTTAGAAGTTATTGAATAAAGTGGCCTACGGCCCTGTCTACTTTCTATATGGAATAATTGTTATATTTTTAAAGCATCTTGGTTCTAACGGAACCCTGAAGAAAGGACGAAAAGACATCCATAGCCCTTTTCACCTGTAACAGAATCTGCAGGAGAAAGTGGGGACCCTTCCCAAAAATCATGCACTGCACAACAGTGGTCAGATATATCCTCACCTATAGCGGCATCGACTTAATTTAAAAACTGCCAGCTTTTAATAATAATGCAAAGAACAGTATGTCTAATCATAACAGGCGCTCTAAGATAAAGCCCGATAGGGACTACATATAATTCCATACCTACTTTCAAGAGATTTATATATTAAAGTAACTGCAACGAAAAATGCAACTCGCCTTAATGGGCAATTTACATCGTCCCGCTATGCAGTACGCATGTAAAATGATTTTTGCAAATGGTGTCTCCTGTCATCGTGATACAACAATCGTGTGTCGATGTGTCGATTCATCGGTATAAGAACACAACATCACCGATTGATGCCAAGCCACATGCTTCGAAGAGAATGGGCGTTAGCCCATGCTCTTGCCCTTGCTCTTGCTCGTGTTAACGAACAGGCCGTGTTAACGAACAGGCCGTTGGTCCGAGAATATTGATGCTGTGTACGAGGATGTGGAACAGTGTTCAGAAACATTACCGAGATGACGGGCCCACGCAATTGGCCATTTCCAGGCGGTCTTTGAAGCGTATTTTGATGAAAGGCTTGAAGATGTTTACTTATAAAACTCAGATCATCATAAGCCTCAACCATGAAGAAAACGATTTTCCTTCAAAATGAATTATGAGTGAGTGAGAGCAGAATACTCGCTTTTGGGGCACTAAAAACCCGCGTATTATTGAAGAATCACCTTTAGATGTACTGAAATTTACTATGTGTTACTACTTTTTCGAAGACGGGATACATCTTACGCTGTTAGAATCCTATAGATCTCCCTGTGGGTTGACGCCTGTGCTTCATCGATATAGTTGTTGAGCATGCATCTACGTGAGACAGGTAGTCGCAGAGTATCCCCTTTCAACTAATCCGAGCCAGATTTAACATCTCCCTATACCTCAGACTTCAAGTGCTTACAGCGAATATAACAGTCTTTCTTGTCAATCTCTCTTTTTCTGCCCTAAGTGTGTTGAGGATATAATCCATGCTCAGTTTGAGAGTCTGTATGAAAAATGGTGCAAGTCCAGTTTCGATCATGAGCATGTACTCGTAGTTTGGAGCAGTTGTTGAAAGTCTAAATGCACTAAGAAGGTAAAACAACAACTAGAAAATGTAGTATGTAGTTCAAAATATAAAATGTGTAAAAAAATAAAAATTGGTACACCCCTAACATATAAATTTGGATGTCCAGTATTTGGGTCACTAATAAATGAAAAACATCAATTACCTGACGCGTTGCTTGTTTGAGCTGTTACTAAGAATCTGCGAATTAGTTGCTTGGAAAAAACAAACGTTTTCCATTGACATCTACAAGTATTTGAAAATCACCTTAAATGGGCGTTTCTCAAGATTTCATATGAAAAGCGTACGAGTACTTTTTTTGAATTTGAGAGAATTTTTTCTCGATCTCTGAAATTTGATGATTTTAATTTTTTTTTTAAAAAAAAAAGTACCCGCACAGACCTAATATTTAGTTTCCGTGTTTAAATTTTGCTCAAAAAATATGTAGATGTGAACCACCAAAACGCTGAAGAGTGTTTCATTGACGATTGCGCTTCTTAGAGCAATTTTTCTGATTTTCAAAGAAAAACGGCATTAGTGTTAGTCATGGCGTTGTCAAACGCAATATTTATAAGGCCATTAAGCACACGCTTTGCACTCAGCAACATATATTCATCTTCAACTTAATTAGGTACTTTACACAGTAAAAGTGCCCAGTCACGCGATTGCAGGGGAAGTTCTACCTAGCCCCTGAATTAAGGGGAAGGAATGTCACTACTGTAGAGGTAGTTAAAGAGTTCACCTTTCTTGGAGTAACGATAACCAATGGCATACCTGTAAACTCGTGGGCTTCCGGCAGTGAAATTAATTAGGCCCCCTATCTTAAAAAATTGGTAAATAAAATATGGAACCAAAGTGCCGCAGAAATGTTACCATTGCGTTCCCTCTAGTCGATCAGTGTTACATTTTCTTAGCTGCAAATCTCATATCAAATCATTTTCGGTAAAGGAACGCAAATGCACACTCAAAATCCGCCTCATTGCCTCATCTGGTAACTGCAAGCAAAAAGCTGGCAGCAAGGAATAAAAACCTTCAGAAACTATAGAGTGTGATATCCTTGCACATAAATCTGAAATTGCGGATAATTCCCCTCGGGCACATACGAGTATGAGAAATTGCTACAACCGTTTTTGAGAAAATGTAGGTTTTTGAAGATAATTTCGAAGTTACATACACCCCGCGCAACAAAAAAAGCCGCACATGGTAATTTTTAACAAAATGGAAGAAATCTAATAAATGATGACTAATCACTGCGTAGTCACTTTGTATTTTTGATGTTTAACATTTAAGTTAACACATTTCCCAATTTGACAATACATTTCGTAGCCTAATTGAAAAAAAAGTAATGATCGTGAAGATCAGACTACAAAATATCAGATATTACCATTACCCAAGTACTATCAATATACATAAATTAAAAAAAAGAGCAACAATTTGAAAAGCAAATTTCTTTTTTCATATTTTTATTAACTAAGAAACCTTTTTACCTAATTTAAGACTTTCATAATACTAAAAAATGATTCTAGTATTTCGTAGCACCACCCTTCGCCCTAACAACGTCATGAACCCTGTTTGGCATGGAGGCATAGAGATTACCGAGGTAATTGTTATTAATTTCATTGAACCACACTTCTTCAATGATGCTCTTTAGATGCTGCATGGTTTTTGGTTTTTTATCTTGGATCTTCTTTCCCATAAGAGCCCAGACATTTTCGATGGGGTTGAGATCTGGACTGTTTCCCGGCCAAATTAGGGATTCTATTCCTAATTCTTCTTTCAAAGTTTTAATTTGTGGAGGAAATTTAAAAATTAAAATCATAAGATTTTCAAAACACCCATAAATATGAAAAAAAAACCTCGAATTACTCACAGATTTTGCTTGGTGGCAAGGTGCTGAATCATCTTGAAAAATTGGTTTTGATGTTTCTGCTGTTATCATTTCCATACTCGGTACAACACCATCTAAGATAATTTGTTTGTACTGCATGGCGTTAACAGTGCCCTCGAGCATAATTAGAGATCCAACTCCGATTGCGGTGATGCATCCCCACACCATAACATAAGGAGATTGTTTTACGGTGTGAGCTATGCATTCGTCGCTGTAGCGTTCCCCTTTTCTACGACGAACTATCTGCTTCCCATCCGGTCCGATTAGGTTAAACTTGGACTCATCAGAGAACACCACATTTGACCAATCTTGAACACTCCAGTTTTGCCTTTCCTTAGCCCAGCTAAGGCGCGTTTTCTTCATTTTGCTGGTCAGAAGTGGCTTTTTCGCTGGTCTCCTTGCTAGCAAACCCATCTCGTTGAGACGATTCTGGATAGTTCTGACGCTAACTTCAGCCCCAGTAGCTTCTCGCAGGTCAGCTCTTAACTCCGATGCATTTTTAAACCTGTTTCTCAAGCTTAGCCTCTTCAGTTCTCGGTCCTCCCGAACAGTGGTACATCTCTTCAATCCTGTGCCAATTTTTCTGTCCAGATTGTGATCCCGACGATATTTGTTACAGAATCTTCTTACAGAACTCTCATTGTGATGACTGATTCTGTTTGGATAAGGCAACGATAACTGTCTTATTTTCTTTACTCAATTGTACCCTTTTAGACATCCCGATATACTCTCTTCACTTTTATTTAAGAAATACAACTGCGCGCACTGTTAAATACTGCCAGAATGAATTCCGACACATTCCAAAATGTGCATTACCTAACCCGGAAGCAATAAAATATATTTCGGCGAATCCCTTAAAGGTAATTAGCGCAAAAAAATGGAAAACCCGTATGCGGCTTTTTTTGTTGCGCGGGGTGTAGAGTGGAAATTCTGATTTCACTTTGTGAATCGTTAAAATTGCAGAACTTGGGGTTCAGAAAATCCACGAGTGATTATTGAGAAACAAATGCATCCACAACGTGTCACTGTTTGGTGCGGATTTTGGGCTGGGGGCTCATCGGACCATTTTTCTTTGAAAATGCGGCTAGTCTGGCAATAACAGTTAATGATGCTCGCTATCGCGACATGATAATCCAGTTTTTTTGTGCCTAAATTGCAAGATATGGATGCGGACGACATGTGGTTTCAACAAAACGGTGCCACATACCATACAGCCCGAGAAATAATTCAATTACTGCGTGAGTCATTTCCTGGTTGTGTAATTTCCCGTTCTGGTGATCAGAATTGATCACCCAGATCATGCGATTTAACGCCTTTGGACTTTTTTCTTTGGGATTTTTTGTAGCTTAAGGTTTATGCCAACAAACACCCGATCACCCACGCCTTGAAGAAGCAAATTGAGTACTGTATCAAAGAAATTCTGCCACATTTATGCAAAACGGTCATGAAAAATTTCGACAAAAGAGTGCGTATGTGACAGCAAAGCCATGGAGGCCATTTGCCCGATATGCTACTCCATACATAACCTTATACTGTATACTTTATGAATCAATAAATCATTTACAATTTTTAATTAAAAACCTGTGTTTTCTATCAAAATTATGCTGTTCTTAACATCAAGAAAGCTTGTCTGAAGTAAGATGCTCCCCATTTCTGGGCACTCAGTTAGCTCCATCTAATAAAGTCAAATATTTGGATATCCTTCTGAAGTCGAAGTTAATTTTTGCAGATAATTTTTTTTTTAAATTTTAACTGTAAAGAATATCCAAACAAGTTGTAGGCCAAAAAAACAACACCAACCATCCTGTATTGGATGTGGACGGCACTCTACTGCTATCAATTGCAGATCAGCTACACAGATGGAAGGAACATTTCTGTGACCTGCTTAATAACATTTCCGGTAAGCAGAGTCCAGCAATGAGTCCCCAGTTGCTCGAAATGCGCAGATTTTACATTCGACTCTCCTCAAAGCCAACAAAGCAGCTGGACTTGATGGCATACCAGCTGAGTTCCTGAAAGTAGATTAGTGGATAGTATACTACTTCCGTTAAAACAGGCCATTTTGAAAAATGAAACCTATCTAAGGAACTAGAAGGACGGTGTTATTGTTAAGATACCAAAAAAGACGATCTTAATAACTGCAATAATTGGTGTGGTATTATCGTTCTGTCCGTTTTCCGAAACTAATGGCAACTATCATTCTCGAGCGGATAAAGGTTTCGCAGTAATCGATCATGCGTCAACCACATCAACACCTTGCCTATCATTATCGAGCAATCAGGCGAATTCAAGTCACTGCTTTATCTCATGTCCGTGGATTTTGAGAAGGCCTTTGACCGAGTAATAGAGATCTCCTCTTAGGAGGGGAATCCCCCAAAAATAGTTGCTATTGTAAATGAATTCCACAATAACACGATGTTTAGTTCAGAACAATGGACAGCTCTCCAACTCTTTCGAAGTACAACGGGGAGTGAGACAAGGGGATATTCTGTCACTGATCCTGTTTCTACTGCCGATAGATGATGTACTGACTATCACCGTAGGCGTATCTACCATTTGAAAGGCCGATGATTTTGGATTATGCCGATGTTATTTGTTTCCTGGCAAGCACCATTAGCAGGCTAGATGAGATTTACTCGTATCAATCACTTTAGGTGAATGGAGAGTCCGTCGGTCTATGGATCAAAGACAAAAGACAAAAATAATACCCACATGCCGTTCCTCACATCAGCATATTATTCAGAAGCAGACGTCAATTGAGGAGGTCAATCAGTTTAACTAACCTTGTATCATCCGATGGTGAAACGGCCCCTAGGCGTTAAAAACAGAATAAATAAAGCTCGCGATGTCTTTGGTATCCTGTTTCCAGTCTGGAAATCCAGTCAAATCTCCCTACGAACTAAGTTGAGACTATTCGATTACAACGTTAAATCCATGCTATTATAAGCCTGTGAAACCTGTAAGGTCTTCGCAAACATCACGAGAAAGTTACAGGCTTTCGATAATTGCTGTCTGCGATACATCCTAAAAATTTGCTGGTCTCAAATTATATCCAACTAGGAATTGTAGCATAAAACGAGTCAGAAGGATGTCGAGGTAAGGTAGTGAAAATGGTGCTGGATTGGTCACATACTGAGGAATCCAAGTGACAACACCGCGAAACAGTCCATCCATGCTGGCGGGGTCCACTAAAGTCCTTGTACGCGGTGGATAGTTATATTATTGTAAATAGCATAATAATAACTACGCTCCCTAAAAGTATGATGCAACAAATTCCGAAGTGTCTTTTCATTCTGGCAGAATTTTGGTCCGAAGTGTTCTTTCATTCGAGGTTCGTGTCTGCGATGAAGTCTCCACAGTTCATGTCAACGAAAGAGACGGATAATATCACGGATAAGAGGGATTTATAACTGCAAGAATTATTACATCAGAATTTCTCTTGTTCCAGTGGTCGAAGAATTTGCTAGAAGTTTCTGGCTATCAGAAACTTCTGCTATATAAGGACAGATGGCGATTGAGAAGGGGTAGCAGTAGTTTTAAAACCGTGGCGAAGAGATTAGAAAAGTGATAATGGGCGAAGTTGTAATTTTGTGATAAATTGAAAGTTGAGAGTTAACAAGAAGAAGTAATTAGTTTGGATTTGTGAATTAAGTAATAGAAAGGAGATAAAGTGATTTGAGAGGACAGAGACCTTGTAAGAAAAGAATTGCAAAGAATAGTATAGTGTGAACCTGAATTGTTCTATAGACTAGAAAATAAAGAAATAACTTCACAGAATATTGTTTTATCTACTCGAGCCGTAGCTCGCATATTACATTATGTTAAACAGTTACACTGTCAGTCTTTGAAGGCAACGGTAATATTATTAAATTGAATTTCGAGAACTGCAGTTACATTATGTTTAAGAGTGATACTATTTACATATATGTATATGCATTGACAGATTTAAATTTGCCTAGGATATTCGGTTTTACATATAATTGGAGTAAACAATACCGCTACCTGTAACAGATTAATGTAGCCTAGCTATGAGTCACACCTGACTACTGCTTTACGAATAGCTAAGCATATTGAAAGGATGAACTAGGACTATTAGAGGATCTTCGAGTCGAGGCATGTAGATCATGCACGCAATAAAAGCGGATCTTTGTTTCAAAATAAAACTATCGCTGTTAGGAGAAAACTTAGGCAACTGAATGTCTGCTAATTTGATTCATTCCAGTTACATTTTCGATAGTTCGATGCTCTTTTCACGAATAGCTCGATCAATATTGTGCTAAAGTGCCTGACTCATTTCTGGATTGTCAGCGTAACATTGATCCTTAACGGCACCCCACAAAAAAGTCCAACGGCGTCAAATTGCAATTCCCCGCGGAAGCCAAACAAATTCACCAAAAAGGCTGATTACACGATTATTGCTTGTATGGCACATAGCGCAGTGTTGCTGGAACCAGAATTCGTCCCAGAACATTTCCTCAAAACGAGGATAACTTGTGTTATCAATTAGGATGCTACAGCATTATCGCTTGGTGCATTATTTCGAAATGTCTCTTCAAAATTCGCACTGTTTCGGCAACACAGCACTCGCTTTGGAAGTTTTCAATAGTTCCCAACGTTGTTCAAGGCGTAAATCGATTCATTTCGTACCGCGTAGATATGATACCGTTTTTATGTCAATTTTTTGAGTGCGAAAGAGTTGCCAGTGTCAAAATAACATGTATGGTTATGATGGCCCACCCGTTACTTCCTATTATGGTCTGTGAATCGAATAACTCTAATTTTTATGTTCAGGCGCATACAAATTATCAGTGGTAGGATTGGTGGATGAAAGGCGAAAAACAAGCCAGAGTAGTCACATTTATAATTCCTCCTCCCTGGCAATTTACAAAATTATGGCAGTACACCAAATATGTCCCTGGTATGCAGTTGTCAAGACCATAACGCGCTTAATTAAGGAACTACATGCCGTCAAAGGTAGGCACTCATGTCAGTCAGAAAACAGGTTGAAGGGTGAAAACGATAACCATTTTTTTTTTAAAATACAAATGTATATACATACATACATAATCGCTCCCAGGTAACGAGAATCCTTATACCTGAAGGGCGACCAGATTGTTGCAACACTAATTCATATTTTGTTTCCACATTAACGACCTTTTTCAACTCACCTAATCTGCAAATCATTTGTTTGTTAGTGTCAAGGGCCCGCCCAGAGGAACGACATTCTCCAATCAACCAACCAGAAAATATACATTCATACACCATCCACGTACTATTTTCATCTTATTTTAGTTTCAATACGAGTACCTTGTGCATTTAACCCAGCTTAAAAGTCGGTTTCCCACTCAAGAAAATATGGCTGCCATATTTCGATGACTATCATTCAGGAAAAAGTACGAATTCCATCTATGCGATAAGAAAAGGAATCATTCAGACACAATAATTCATTTACCCATTAATGCATCAGCGATTTGTACAAATAGATCGCATTTGTGTTTTTGGTGAAGTTAAGTTTTTAATATACGTATACATACATACTATACTAACATACTCGTTCATAGTCGTACATGAAAAGAATACTCAACGGTAGCCAACATTTTTACACTAGTATCGCAAAGATACGAGTATACCTTGACGGTGAAAAAAATGTATATGCATTCTTTGTCGATTTTAGAGCCGCTTTTGACTCAATTGATAGAAATACCCGCTTCTACAAACTGAGCAACTTGGGTATATCCACGAAAATTGAAGCCTTTACGAGGAGAACCAAATGGCGGTATGGGCTGGGAATAAAATATCTAACTGGTTTCAATCGAAAGCGGGTGTTAAACAGAACTGTCTTCTTAACCCCTTATGGCTAAGGGGGCTGTCTTCTTAGAATCTGAAAGTTAATACAGGTAAATCTAAGATAATGGTTTTTCGAAACGGGAGAGGAATGACCCGAAGCATACCGCAAGATCTGTAATTCAGTGGCTTATAGACCAAAAAATAAACCACACCTATCCAATAGACGCTGTCTGTTAGGGAATGTCTATTTGTAAATACATATTTAGCCGTTTACAATGCACAACCCGTGGACCCATCCGAAATTCCTTATATTTCGAGACCCGGACCATCGATATTGTGTATCGATAAAACATCGAAGGCAACAAATCGAAACATCGACACAAAAATCAAAATAAAAAATTGGTCAAGCCTGAGTCGGGACGATTAGTGTTCCGTCCTGTTATGTTCTTACATGGATCGCTCGAGAACGACTGAAGAAATTTTGATGAAATTTAATTGTGTGTTTTTCCTGATGCGTATGTATAGGTAGGGTTGCCTCTTTAAAAAATCGTCGAAATCGGACGGAATGCGGGTGAGATTTAGGGGGAATGGCAATGAAATATGTGAGCCTTTGATATCTAATGAAAAGCAATTGGTGTAATCTCTCTTGTTGCAATCTGTTAATTGGTTTGTCCATTATAATACCTGCTTGAAAAAACCTAAGTATCTTTTAACTAAATCTCGATTGCTAGAGAAGAGGCAAGTAGAATATTCTCATGTCCAACAGGCATCCAAAGAGAAAAAGGAGAGACCAAGTGCTGGAAGATCTGCAGAAGTTTGGTGTTCGAACCAAGTATGCAAGTACGCTTCATTGGTTCAGATTTTGTTGAAACTTTTTTTATCGAAAAAAAAATCTGATTTAAATGGAAAATAAAATTAAGCATTCCCTTTACTTACTTTTTTCCTTAAGGGACCCAATAATTTATAAATAGAATAAAAAGCATTAAAGATTTCAATGACACTGTTTCTACTGTTTTACATTTTGAACTGTCATTATGTATGGAATACACCATCGATTAAATGGCCGCCACGGAAGTTTTTGAAAACTTCAATACTGTGAGGTATTTTTCGATAACATATCGGCATATTTCTGGCTATATTGTGGTCATAACTTCACGCAAGTTGGTTTTTAAGTGCTCCTGAGTTCGGCGATTTTCTGCATAGACACGACATGTAGCGTAGCCCCGCAAAAAGAAATCCAACGGGGTCAGATCACGCGATCCTGGTGGTCAATTGATATTGCCAACTCTTGAAATTAAACGGCCGGGGAAACCTTTTGCACAAATTTGACTGTGTTGTGTGGCACGTAGCCCCATCCTGTTGGAATCATATGTCGCTCACATTAATGTCTTTCATCTCAGGTCAAAAAAATCTTTTGACCATAGCGCAGAGAATTCACCGTTTTCAAAAAATTCGACCCGATCACCGGGTCTACAGCGCGCATCAAACTGTAAGCTCAACCATAATCCACATTGGGAAAAATAAACCAATGTCATAACTGAACGAAATGCTTCCCTATGTTCTGTCAATTCCAACCGATGACCATAATACTTTTCGCTGTGTACCTATCTGTCAAATCTAATTATTTTTCTCTCATTGTTCTCTCTCTCTCTCTCTCATGATTTGCCCGTTTCTTTTGAAACATCATCCCATGTCCTTTCCTTTTTTCATTTTATCAAAATAAAAGGCATCTCTTTTATCGAAAAGGCACCCATTTTTACGAACACTTTCTATTAATATGTGCATAAATTCGTAGTCCCACTTTTTTTGGAAAATTTTTATAACAAACATGACAACTGTCAGGTTTACATATGCAATGAGCGACTGAAACCGCTTTCTCTTGTGTTCGCACATGTTTGCAAAAATGAATGAACATTTAACGAATCGACACTGAGCTTATTATGTGTTGGATTATAAGATTAGGAGTATTCTTGGGTTTACATATGCGTGCATATGCAAGCAAATGTTGATTATGTTTCTCACTTAACCCGTGGTAGATGCAATGGCTCTCAATGATCACATTTTTATTCTCAGAACCCCACATTTTGCAATTTTGTTTGTTCACGTAGTCGACGAGCAATAAATGGGCCTCAACGTTGAAGAAAATTTTGTTCCAAAAATCGGCGTCAACTTGTTGATTTTCCAGCATCCAAACGGCCTATGTTTTGCGCATTCTATGGTCATTCTTACCATGCAACAATTTTAATGCGTTGAGCGATGGTTAGACGATCCATATTGTGAAATGGCAAGAAAAGAACTATGTAACCACCTGTCACTATGGATGACAGATGGATTTGACAGATGTCATATGGCAGGGTTATGAAATACCAACCTCGAAATTAATAACAAATAAAAAATTAAAACAAGAAAAAAAAAAAGTTTCTTAAATCTATAGGAACATCAATATGTATATTAAAATATAATAAAAAGACAAATGGAGCATTGTACTTTAATATATAAGAGGAAGCAGTTCCATTAGCCAAAGGTTTAGGTTTATGGATTTCAACAACTCCTTACAATACATTTTACATACATACATACAATTAAAATGAGTTAAATAACAGGAACAACATAGCATCTAATAAAATTTGTATATCAAATTCGTTTCGATATCAATACCAAATAGTCAGCTCCAAGATCATTGTACTCTTTTTGTTCTTAAATGCATCAAGTTTTATTTTTTATTTTAAAAGGACGGTTAGATATCCTGAATGCATTTAACATCTGAATGCAGATAGAGCTTTTGCTTCTCTTTAAAATAAAAAAAAATGAACACAGGCATCGCTGTGAAATATTCGATTATGTGGAAATCTCGTTGAATACTATTGGTCTTATGATACATAAAATGCGAATTCATACTACTTTACTGTCCATGCAACTTCATGTGGGCGTATAGTCCTGCGTTTTGTGCGAACGTCTTATTACAAATTCGACAAGCATAGTTCTTCACATCCAAGTGGATCTTTACGTGTTGGTTGTAATTTGTTTTTCTCAAGAAAGTGGTTTGGCATATTTCGCATTGGTAAGGTTTTTCGCCTGCATGCGATGGTATATGCTCCTTGAGTTGGGCCACTGTGAAAAATGCCTTGTCACAGTCTTCACATTTAAAATCTCTTTGGTTATTATGACGTCTCATATGTACTTGTAAGTAGCATTTAGTCGAGAGGGTTTTTCCACACATCGTGCAAGTAAAGTTCTCCTCCACCTGCGAGTGGGTGGCTTTAACATGCAGGCGACGATTATGCAGTGAATGAAAGTGTTCATCGCAGAGCTTGCACTTGTATGGCTTTTCGCCGGTATGTAATCGCTTGTGAATGGCTAGATAGTTTCGAAATCGAAACCCCTTTCCACAAAGATCGCAGACAAATGGCTTTTTATTTGTGTGAATGATAGAGTGGATTTTGAGCTTGTTGTACTGACGGAAACCTTTGCCACAGTCCTCACAACGGAAGGGCATTTCTCCGGTGTGAATCATTTTATGGATACGCAGATTGTAGGTATCGTTGAAGGAGCGATTACATACGTCACATTGACCGGGTGTGCGTTTCTTTTTTCTTTTCCGATCTGGCGTGGAATTAATGGTGGTGGTGGTGGTGTCTTCGGATGAACATTCTTGTTCCCGGTGATCGTCAATTGGAGGAATCGATGGTTCGAATGATGGGCTAAGTTGCCTTAAATCTACAGTTTGTATATCATCGAAATAGCTCAAAGTGATTGGAGTTGGTGTAGAGATTGATTTGTCATTAGTCAGCGTATTGTTGATGAAGTAGTCGCAAACTTTGCCTATGCTGTCATCATTCGGGGTGCTTGTATTGATCTCATCCATGTCTATTATCTGAAATTTAAATTAAGTTATAGTTTAGTTAAAAAAATGAAGATACTCGCGATGTTTATAATACAAAATACGAGTATGTATGAGAAGGAGTAGTTGGGGCAGTTTCGTACATCGCTAATAAAAAAAAAAAAATTGTTCTTCTGAGATGGAAATATGATCGCTGTCAGCTATCATGCGACGGGGATAGTCATTTCAGTTGTCAAAGTGAGCTAGAAGTAAAAATTGTTTTTGTGGACCTACTTTAAATTTTTCGTGGTTCACACTTAAACGTTTTACAATTTAAGTATTTCATATGTGTTTTCATCTGTTTAATAAAGAATGATTCACACCGGAGACTTCTCCGCAAGACTTTTTCAGATAAAATCAATGGTAGCGTTTACAAGGGTGGTCAGACCGAAATATTTAGTTACACCTTATAGAGGCTACTTCGACATATTCGGAGCTAAGGCTATAAGGATTTTAAAGTATGAGTCAACGTTTTGAAAGCTCGAGATTGAGTCAATAGGTGTTATAGCAGGATTGATGTTCGAAAGCTTTATCACACGGTAAAAGGAACATGCCAACGTTACAAAGCTCAAAGAATCCTACAGAGACGAAGAATAAAATCTAGTAATAGAGTTACAGTTGGTGCTAAGAATTTTGAAAAATCACAGACTGTTAAACTGCGGAGACTTCGTGTCAGGCAGAATGTTCCATTGAACCTGGCCGATGATGACCAAAGTGAGGTAAAGATAGCAATAAAGCTTAAATTAAAATCGAATGACGTGAAAAAAATATGTAAACGTAAAAGAAATGATAAGAAAATAAAAAAAAGAGAAAAAAATTTAGAAAATTAAAAAAAAGTGCCTCATTAAAAATATATATGGTATCACACAATCCGATACGGACGGATAGAAGCTTCGATATCGGACATTTTCATAAAAGCAACACTTGTCATATAGAAGGAGGCACAGTGAAAGCTCCTATAAGTGGACACTCACGGTGTCAATTTCTTTGTCCGGTTATTGGAGATGTTCGGGTAAAGATGGAGACCAAGAATAGAACAAGGAATAAGTTCACAATTGAAATGAAGTAAACGGAGAACCACCGATCATATTTGATCGTTCACTTTCTTTAGTCCGTTTATTAGAGCTACGCGTCCGTTTACGGAATGTTTTTGATGCAAATAAAAATGTGTCGACTAATTATTGTCCGTTTATTAGATGTACGTGTCCATTCATTGGAGTTTTTTTCGCACAGACTGTGTACAAATGGGTGGGAGTCGTGGCTCAGAGATGTGCGGATCACGTTCAAGATCGGTTCAAGATTTGAATCCAAGAAAACACAAAACTAAAAAAAAAACGTCGGAGAGTAAAATTCTCATGAAAAACTGCCCTCAATCGAAAAAAATTGGCTTTGGAAACGTCATAAAACTGTAAAGGTCCCGACCCATAGAATCCGTCGACGTCGTTCCATTGAAGGTTAACGGTGACGTTCACGTATTGCCGTCCCATACAATCCGTCGTATACCTTCGTTGACAGATTGATATGTCAACCGATTGTCAACGGCGATGACAGTTTCTCTTCTATCTCAATACTTTCACACATGAAAGTGCTTACTCTCAGTTTGCCAACTGCCAACGGATCAAAGGACTAAAAATGTAGAAAGTAAACATACTTTATCCATCGAAGTTCATACATGCGTCGGGTATGGACCACCTTCCATAAGAATACACGTATTCTATCTGTCAGTTGAAAACGATGCAGCAACGGATCAACGGATTATATGAATCGGGGCCTTAAGTCGTAACCATTCGTCACGAGTGGCTGCGAGAAGCTGGGCATTAGGCTGTTAGCGCCAACATATTTATTTATTTATTTGTGTACAAATGTAGTATCCGCTTTCTTTTATGGGAGCGGCAGCTTATCAAAGTGTATTTTACTTTGAAAATAAAGGAATGAATTGATCCCAGGAAAATTGTTCATCTAAGAAAGGTGTCCGATAATTAGAGCTAACCGCAAGGAGAGCTTCCACCACCATGATTTTTCTAAACAAATTTATGACACTTTGAGCAGTGTTGATACATTGATACTTTTGTATCAAAAGTGATACTTTTCTTCTCAATTTTAATGTTAAACTTCATTTTTGAAATATGTATAGCAATTTTGATACTTTTCACTTTTTTGCAAAATAAAATAAAATATTTCTCAGTATCATTTGTGCTACAATATATTTGTGCTACAATAAGGACGAAGCCGATATTTGACGGATATACACGATTAGGTTTAAAATGGGTGTGCTATACATAGGACTATTTTACCACCTGTAAAAGTGTAAAATTTTAACCACATTGTAAAATTGTTGTATAGCATTTGTTTATGGCAAAATTCTACATGGGCCATCTATTATTTTAAATTCACTAATTCACTAATACTAATTTAATTTGGAATGTTACTTTTGCCAGGACATTTTTCAACAATATTATTCCAAAATTAGTTTTGAAAATTTGTTCCTTAACAATACACAATACATTTAGATAATAAAAGTCGGATTTTACACCCACGTTTTTGAACAGTGGGCGCTTTTGTGGTTTATGGAATGAAAGACTTTTGGTTGTTGATTCAGCACTGGGTTATGACTCCTTACATCAAAAGGGTTCTCAATTCCTAAAATTTGTCGACCTGGATTGCAAGGGTCTTACATAAAAGCCACACTTTGAAGTCATAAGAATTTATTTGAAATTCTTCACGTCTTTAGTAAACACCTCGTTAAAATGGGAAAAGTCGCGGAAACCACAATCGAGAAACAACCTGCAACCATCCTTAAAGAAGGCAAATCGCAGCGGGTAGTTGCTTCGTAGTTGAAGATATCAAGGAATTGCGTTTAACGTATCACTGAACGACATGCTCAAACCGGAAGTCTTGAGGACAAACAACGGTCAGAATGGCCTGGAGCTACAACTAAACACAAGGATCGGCTAATAATCATAACAAGCAAACGAAGTAGACGAAAAATAGCACCTGAAATACGCGCAGAAATAAATGAAACAAGGAATAAATCGCTGTCCTTGACAGCTGTCGTGATGCTGGACTATTTGGGCGAGTTGTGTGACCTGCTGCGACCACACAACAAGCAGAAAAGGTTAGAATGGGCCAAAAATCATAAATACTGGACGGAAGAAGATTTCAACAGAGTTTTATGGAACGATTAATCCAAGAGGTACTTGCCACAAAACGGACAGTTTTCGTTCGATGCAGCGCTGTTACCAGGCTGTGTGGATCCTACCGCCAAGCATGGAGGCGGTTCTGTTATGGTCTGAGCATGTTTCTCTTCAAGTGAAGTGGGAGATATGGCTCGAGTGATTGGAAAAATGAATAAGGAGGCATTCGTATTTCAACAGGCCATCGACCTAAACACACGTCAAGACTTTGTCAAGACTACCTGAAACAGAGGGAAGATGGAGATATCTTACAAATTATGATACGGCCGTCGCAATCATCAGATTGATCCGGGATCAATGCCCATCATTAGAATCTGCTTTGTGGAATATGCTATTGGATTGGTGGATCCACAGACAACAATTCAAAAACTAGTATATGGTACACAGAAAAAGAATGACATAAACTCACAACACCAATTACCTATTTTTTAAAAATCATTTTGGAGACTTTCATAATTATATATATTTTTAACACGCAAAAAGATCTTTAGGTCATCGGCATACATCAAGCAGTTAGCAGGATTAGAAGGGATCTCATTAATAAAAATATTAAAGAGCAAAGGCCCTAAGTGGTTACCTTGGGGGATACCATATATGTTATAAATTGTAAATCATTTTACAAGATTATTATTCTACTAAAGAGTTTTTTTCGATGTTAGATTTTGTTTTTTCTTCGAGCACTGAGGGCGGCATCAAACTTTTTGGCCTGTAGTGTAAGTCATACCGATTTTTTTTATTGAAATTGAAGATGCTATCTCTTAAGAAAATAAAATGTAAATTCATTTATAATTATAAATTAAATTTCGATTTTTAAAGGCGGTGATAATCTTTGATACTTTTCTCGTTTTCTGTGTGATTCTTTTTCCCAGACCCTTGCGGCAACACTGACTGTGAGTGTAAAAGCAAATTTAAATTTTTCAATTGCATTCCCTTGCATTTTTAAATATATGTATGTAACACGAATATATACAAAAAATATCCTTCTAATGTATGTGGGGGCTTCCACCAAAATAACGGTTTTTTTATATTATACCGACTTTGCTTTGTGGGTCATTGTTTTACATACCTAACTTGTGCAAAAAGTTATGCATAATACACCTTGTATGGTTTAGGAACTAGAAGGTGATGATAGGCAGACGGTTTAATGCGTGTGAGAGAGAGAAAGTAATAGGGCTGCGTAGTTTATTTATGTCCTGAAAACATAGCTATTTCGAAAGTAGTAGATTTTATATTTCATTAAATGTGTTATACTTCAATTATTTGTCGTCGGAAACAAGATACACACATGCCTGCATATATTGATTTCTTTAAAACAATTTCTTAGAATAAATGAACTCCATTAAGTGTCATGATATCGGCTTAGTTTTAACGCTTGAATTGGTTAGGCAATCGCAGCACATTCATAAAATCACAATGTGTCAATATTTGACGAAATGACACCCTTTTTTTTACCACATATAGGTGTCGATATTTAACTTCAGATTTGGGGTATAGTTAGATCCGAGAATGCTAAAGTTTACAACACTGATAAACTTGAATATTAAAAAAAAAAATGCTGAGTGCGGTAAACAAAACCATACAAAAAAAAATATATCTTTATAGCCACTAATAGTAATCCAAAGTTCATTCTTGTTTTCACCAATAGAAGGAAGAAATGAATGCGACCACTGGATTTTCCGTAAAGTTCCCGGTGTGGAAATATCCAAATCAAACGAGATTTAGTTAGACAAATTTTAGTAGTCTTTTTTCAGTAAACAATATTTAGTAAATAAACAATTAAAAAATATCTTATCTCTCACTTGAAAAACACGATAAATTACGTCTTCGGCGTGGTGATTATCTACTAAACAGGTCACAGAATTTTTTTTCATTCTAATCTAATCAAGCCAATCGTTAAAAATGCGAGCACTGTTGTATTTCGACTGAGAATACATCGTGATAGTGTGAACATTTTACGTGCACATGGCAACATTATTGATTAACTAGATGAAACCTTGAATGACGAGTGTATACTGGTATCGATTGACTAGGGCTAGACGTCATTGAGGAAGGTTTTGATTGGTTGAACAATCGAGGCGGCGGCCACAATAATCCATCTAACTACATGCCATACAGACTTGAGTTCTGATAGATAAATAAATTTTAGCAGCCAGATAAACTTTATGACAAATTTTTCCGCTTTGCTAGATAAAGCGATAACTGTTGCATACTTGAATAGCAAAATAGCGCATGTTTAAGTGCTCACTGAAAATATTTTTAAATCGGAAAAGAACAAAGTAAAGAACAATTTTTTTCTTACAAATCTTTCGAGCTTAGACATTTGATGTATGCATGTCGTATGAATTAATCGAAAGCTGACTAATCCCAACAAATGGTTTTTTTTTTTATGCCATCATTCTTTTGGCTTTTGCACTTTTAATCTAGGTTGACACATGTGGGTTGCATTGTGTTCTTTTTTTTTTTTTGTTAATCTATCTTTTTAATTTTTCAATGATGCCGTCATGATTATGTATAATTCAATAAGAAATCTATTGATGGATCAGTTAAAACTTAATCGTTCATTGTTTTCGTGGATTTAAGGTAGAAAGTTAAAAACTATTTCCTAGTATGTACTGCGAGCAAAATAATAGCAGTGCACCTTAAAAAGCAGCATTAACCAAAAAAAAAAAAAAAAAAATTAACCAATGGTTTTTAAAAATTAGTGGTAAAAATATCTTATTTTCTTGTTATATGTACATTAATTAACTCTTGATTTAATTGAATTAAACTTAAATAAATCCATTTTTTTCAAAAATGACCTTTAGAAAAGCCGAACAAAAAAATATTGGTGCCATTTCTTTTCCCTCTTAATGGATACAAAAAAAATACTGTATTTCATTAAATTATAATGGGGGCCTACTAAACATAAACTAATATTTGGTGGAATGTCCTTTCTTGCTTATTACAGCTGCTCAACGCCGTATCATGGAGTCAACAAAACGCTGGCACCGGCATAGTCAACATCTTTCTTGATATCGGCCCATAGATTCTCAATGGGATTGAGATCAGGAGATTGTGCAGGCCACTCAATGACCTTAATCCTATTGTCCCGAAACCATTGCTTAGCTGTTCGGCTGGTGTGTTTCGGGTCGTTGTCCTGCTGAAAGACTCATTTTAGAGGCATTTCGTCCTCGGCATATGACAGCATGATGTTCTTTAGAATGTCAATGTATGAGTGCTGATTCGTTATACCTTTAATCCAATATATTGGACCAACACCATAGTAGGAAAAGCATCCCAAATCATGATACTAGAACCCTATTTTATGATTTTTCTGGTGAACCTAGGATCATATTCTGTATTGGGTGGACGTCTGATATACTCCCGAGATCCTTTGTCGCCATACAGAACAATTTTGCTCTCATCAGTCCACATAATATTCCTCCACTTCTCAGGCGACGACGACAAATGCTCTCTCGCAAACGCAAACTAAGTGGGAGATTACGTGGACTGCGAGCAATGAGATTGTGTTCCCTCAGGCGTCTTCTAATAGTATGAACACCACATGTCAGGCTTAGCTCATCGACAATTTGGGTAGCTGCTGAAACGCGTTTTAGAGTACCTTACAACACGTTTCACCATTGATGGATGCAAAATTTTCTTCCGGCCGCGTGTTTCAACCTTTTCTTCATATTTCATCGCATTGCTTATCATTTTAGCGGAACATCCTAGGAAGCCTTCAATTTCTTGGTAGGTTTTCCTGTCTTTCCTAAGCGATTAAATTAACTCGCGCCTCTCTGGTGTGCAGTGTATTCCACAACCCACTTTCAAAGAATAAAATTAATCGGTTTTACTACAAATTAATTGAAAACATAAAATAGAAAGCCTCAACTTTCTTTTCTATAATTTAAATTCAAAATTCAAGTAAAAACAAAATATTTATACGGAGAATTAATATGCACTGCTATTATTTTGCTCCCATGAAAAAGTACCAGATGCACTACCAATTGACATTTCAAAGCAAAAGTGAGGGTTTACCGTTATAGTATGAAGTCATATGAATGACTTGTTATCGATAAGTACAATATTACAGTAGAGGTCACAAAAAAAATTACATTATGAAAATATTAAAGAAAGTGTTGCATACAAAGTACATAGTGTATTTATCTATGAGGAAACAAAAAGAATGCTGACAATTTTCTTTGAAATAAAATAACCGTTTTGAGATTTTTTAAGGTTGAATAAGAAATTTTAAACGCTCCATTGATCTTGACATACTCTCGTCAATTATCCCACGGCTAAACCGATTTTCATAGAGTTATCTTTGATCTTTGATTGAGGAATTTGCCAGAGAAGGTTTATGGATAGCTACTCCATTTTGCAAAATAGCTGAACATGACGAGTTCACGTCTCATAAACATTTTAAAGTTATGCTGTGATTTGAATAGTTATACAATTTTCTGTGGCATCGGACTTTTTCCACATTTCATATTGGAATTGCATGCAGGAACAACCATAAATTTATTTAACCACCCGACAATATTGTTGAAATAGTTTTTTAAATAAAACAGATGCAGTTTTAGGTAAAGGAAAATACATTTGAGAAATATAATTTTCGATTTCGACTCTTTCATAGTAATTACCTACCAAGATTGATAAAAGAAAAATTAACTTTGAAACGATTTTATCTAAAGGGTAGGCCATCTGCTGGTTTCTTTTTAAATTACATATTATTTTAACACTGAAAGCTCCATCGCGCAGAAACACAATATCATATCTCCGCAGTACGAAATGAATCGATTTACGCTTAAACAACATTGGGAAATATTGAAAACTTACTTCCAAAGTGAGTGCTATATTGCCGAAACAGTGCGAATTTTGAAAAGAAATTTCGGGCGAAATAATGCATCAACCGTGCCTGCTGTACGCAAGTTTGTGAAAGTTCATGCGATTGGCATGCAAGTTATCCTCGTGTTCGTCCTGTGCGCTCAGTCGAAAATACTGCTGCTGTTGCCGTAAGGGCGCGTTTGGTTTTAGGAATGGCGGCATTATTAGGAGATTTTTCTTCGAAGATGAAGATGGCAACAACGTTATGGTCAACGGAGAGCGCTACAGAAGCTTTGGCCCGCTTTGGCCAGCCGTTTTGGTGATGTTGCTTGGGCTCCGTGTAGTTGCGTTTAGACGCTGCCGTTGGACTTTTTTTTTTTTGTGGGGTGCGGGAACGATTCAGGCACTTAAGCACAATATTGATCGAGCTATTCGTGAAATAGAGCTCCGAACCATCGGAAATATACTGCAAAATTGGGTTGAAATAATGGGCTACTGCCAAGCCAGCCGTGGCAGTGATTTAAATGAAATTATTTTCCATAAATAATCGGAAAGAATACTCTCTTCAATAAAGCAAAAAAAACTTTGAAAAATATTAAATTGATTTTTTTATAGCATGTCCTTAATGATGTCCTTAACTTACTCTTGTCGCTGCGAGCTGTAGTTTGCCTCAAATTTCGGACCGCGGTATCTCACTATCTCTATGGTCACTATCTTAGACCGGATGTTACCAGCTTGCTCTATAAGAAGGTGAAAACAGCTTGTGCTCACTACTTATAGTTTGTCTTAAATATTTAAATCACCTTCTTTGTTCTTTCTTTGAGTCTTTAAACTTTCAATATTTAATTTTTGGGCAGTAGTTTTTTTGGTGAAGAATAGCTACGATATTTTGGCCATTTATTGTCTTTCCAGATTTTTTCGGTGATTCCAAACACTCAAAGCTTCTATGCTTAACCTCAAAAATATACTGGCAACAGTCGATTAAATAAAAATATTTCCACCTGACGGACGTGCAGACTGAAGACTTTGAAATTGCAAAGTCTTCGATCGATGTATGTACGATTAAATAATTCTATTTTTGGTTCTAACTAAAAGGAAATTATCCAAGTTATAAATATCCAAAGTAGGATTTTTCAGTATTTTTTTTCCAGTCTGCGGGTATTTGGTTCTGTTTTTATGACAGGTAGTCCTGCTGAGAATTGATGAACATCTGTTGCCAACACCTCAACAAAGTTTTCCTTCAACCTAATACTTATGAAAACATAAGATGCGTTTAGAGTTTTTACTTGTGCCTATTAAGGGCAAGTATTGGTTTCGTGAAAATTTTCGATCTTAAGAATTTGATTAATCTTGGTAAGTATTACTAGCTTTGTTCAGTGACAAAAAGGTAGCGCAGAATAGCACAAACAAGTGAAAAGTATCAGAATAAATCGGAATCAAAAAGCATAACAGAGAAAACCAAAAAGTGTGTATCTCAATTTTGTTCGTTTGTGTCGACGTACAGACGACTACAGCTTAAACGGACGTACGGACTTTCTTCAAATCTGGAGTATATGGGGTCACAATTCGAAGTGAAATCGTAATTTTTATCTTACTGCCAAAATTAACGGTACTTTATTAATGACTGATTTGAAAATAAATTGCATTTTCTCGAAAGTTACTCAAACGTATAATGATACTTTTATTTATTTATTTTTATTATTTATATTTATTACTGATTATTTATTGATTGGTTTTCGAAATAGGGATACTTCTCTGCTCATGTGCGCGGAACTACTCCTTAATACCGGAACCCAGGGCAATAGCTTCCCTAACTGCATTTGAAAACTCAAAATTCAACATGAAGCTGGTGAAAGAATGCAAGGGAAAACTCAACATCTCTGCAACCTCAGTGACAACCATAGGTGACAATTTCTATAGGATTGTCAAAACGGCATATTTGCTCACGGCATGTGAGCTACAATGAAAAGAATTGCGAACTTGTAAAGCTGCCAAAGACGTGATAGAACGAACTAGCTATTTTCAAGCTAGGAAGCCCTTTAATCTAGGCAGAAGATAATTGAAACTTATGATAGATTTATACACAGCCAATATCAATTTAAAGCATGCCTGCAGACTGGTTCTGGTGTCAGTCAGTACCTGCCCGGGCTATGGGGTGGCGAGCTCGAGCTCTCCCTCTGTGACTGTCCTTCAACAGCAGCGCTAAGAAACAGATATGTACATGGGTAGACATTTCCTGCCCGGGTTGAGTTCTCTTAGACGATTTCATTTCGGGGAAATCTTGGAATTCACACGAAGTAGATGACGTTTCTCTGATTCTTAGACCCCAACCGACTTATCGTCCCTATCTATTTACCTTTCATGAACACTCTACCAAACTTTCTTATTTACCAGATTTACAGAGAGGAACGTGTCCGAATGGCGGCCCACGTGAAGATGAAATTTGTCCTCACCCTTCATAACCAACCAACCAAAGTCTTTTACTCGAAATGCGTTCACGTACTTTTGCCTCAATTTGCTACTCTCTGAAAATTTATTTTTACTTAAAAAATGTCCCTAAAGGACTTACTAATTTAATTGCTATTAAGCCCAGACACGTTTCAGAGACTTTGTAAGAAAATACTCGTAAATGAATAATTTCTCCATCGATTGCCCACGAGAGGATATCCTTTTTATATCGATGTATGTACAGGGTCTTTCAATAGCTACGCCTGAACTTTGACAGCCGATTGTGGTTGTTTGAAATGACAGCGCTGTCATTCTGTGATGATTATATTCTGTCATAGCTGATATTTAATTGTGGAGAGCCACGTGAAATTTCACTTCGTCGAATTACCTCGGTATTCGAGGAGACCTGTTCAGTTGCTAATCGAGCAGAGCTTCATTTGCATCCAGAGAAACTCACGGTTTGGTGTGGATTTTCGTCAGGCGGTGTCATCGGGCCATACGTCTTCCACAAAAAAAAGAAGCGTGGCGGTAATTGTCCACAGCGAAAGGTATTGGGGGATGATAACCGATTTTCATTCGACCCGAAAGGATATGGACATAGACAACATGTGGTTCGATTAAGACGGTTATTGAGGGAAAAGCTTCCAGACCGCTTTATTTCGAGAAGAGTTGTGGTCCTGCGATTTAACGCCCTTACACTTTTTTCTTGGGTCTCTTGGATCGCCTTATGCAAACGAAGTCGTAGAGGCCGTTTGAATGAGGTTGTTTTTAAAACATAATGGCATTGAATGCCCAGATACAGACCTTTTTTTGAATTTCAAAGATCGAACGCACTTATTAAAATACATATTACTCTTGTCAACTGCTGTTTCATTGAGCTAAGAAGAAAATTGTAAAGTAAAGCCCTCCCTAGAACGACTAAGCAGACTCCAATCCATTTCGATGTTCCAGTAGGACAACGCAGTAGAAAAAGGCCTGACCTTAAGAATAGCGCACAGTTAGAAAAGTACCTCTGCTAATTTTGGGATGCAAAACTGGAGGCAGCTAGCTAAGTACTGAGCTGGGTACAGGGTATGTGAGCGAAATCACTTTTAAGTGAAATTGAAGATTTAATGATACATACTTTTATAGCGGCTTTCTTTGTCGGATTTTTTCGTTATTTGGATCTGCAATTGGCAATAGTGGCCTAATGCACAGTTTTAAGAGACGTAACATTTCAGCTAAGCAAATTTTTATTTTATAGATCCTTAATGAACAACCCAACTCTTGAATAATTTTGATCTAAGCCGAAATGTTAATTCACTTAAAATTTGGGTGAGGCCACGCTGATTGTCTCAGATAAAAAATAAAATATTCAGAAAATCACTAAATTTTAGTTTAAGTACATATTTGCATAAAAATAATAGTCTTGGGTTTTATGAAATGTATCTGCAATAGAGACAAAGTCAACAGGCAAAATCCTGCATGTCTGCCGATTATATTCGCAGTAAAGGTTCTTTTTTTCTTTTTTTAATAAATTTTTAGGATACGTACATAAGTTCGAAAAAAACCCCGATGGCATTAAAACACTAACAAACAGTGCTGTTGTTTTCCAATTTTAAAGAGGACCAACTTTGGTGTCTCACTAACTTTTGGAATCTATGATAATAAAACCTTAAGTTGTAGTTTTTAAAGATTTTTGTCTCTATACAAGTCTGACGAAGCAGAAAAACCAGCAACCAAATCCCAAAAAGTACAGCGATTATGAGACCTTGCCACGACATGTTCCAGCGAAACCACCAACCTTAAGGCCATGACAAAGACACATGGCTGACTGGAGCGACCAGTAGGATGAGAGCAAAGCCAATTGTGTGTGGTAGAAACTTAGATCACAGATGAAGGAGTCAGAAAGGAGGTAAATGAGTTCCTCCTGCCCAACTTAGATTATGAAAGACTACTCTACTGTGTCTTTCCAAGCAAGAAGTAATAGGAAGACAGCTGAGTCCAATTCCATCGTACTAAAATGTACTTACTAGAACTACGCAGTTCAGTTAAACTCCCCGACAAAAGTAGCATCTTCAAGCTGTCGGAGAGATGGAAATCACTGACCACTTGGATTAAGAAAGCTATGGCCAAAGTGTAACAAAGTCGGAACAAACAAACTCCTACAAACAAAAAAACAAAAAATCACTATGAATGCTTGTAAGTAGGTATTCCCACTTAGCACACCATGAAGCCATGATGTCCTATCAAGGGGCATCATGGAGATGCAGTCGAAGGGAAAGGCTATACAATTGATTCTTGATGTCATCAGTGCTGATGTTTTAAAGGTATCCGTTTAAATTAACCATTTAATATATGTGTTTATAGACTGCTTATGTTTAATGTTGTGACTTTTTGAAATGAGTTTTCTGATTCCTTTACTAGAGAAAAATCGAAAAATGTAATTATTGTAGGAGATTTCAACATCAACAGTTTGGATGGTAATGAAACTGTCTCTAGTTACTTGGCTTCACTTGCTTCGCATGGTCTAGCATGCTTTATTAATGAGCTCACTAGGCCTGCTTCGGGGATTATATTTTTGGGCGTCTTAGTAATGTTTAGCTCAATGAGTGCGAAAAATGTGACTTTAATTTGAAAATGACTGATCACTGTATGGCGGCACTCGTAGTACCAATCTCAGAAACTAGAGATTGTGGATCTTCTAATTCCTCTTAAAGAAGAGCGAACGTTGACTTTAGTAGACTAAATAATAATTTACGCTATGTGGTTCGGGAAGATGTTTTTGCTTTTAGCGATATACAATTTTTCATTGATTCTCTTAAGAAGCATATCTTATCCTGTTTCTCACTTCTACCCTTCAAAAAAATTGGTTAAACGTTTTAAAACTTGGATATTTAGATTATTATTAAAGTGCAATAAGTATCCTGATAACCAAGGTCTAAAAAGAAGGTATAATACCTTCTGATCAAAAAGTACCTAGAATTTCCCATTCAAACAAACCGTTTTTGAGATATTGTCAAAAGTTTTTTTTTTTAGGTTGGTACATCTGTCATCTGGCACTCAAATATCTGTTTGAGCGCCATTGTGTTCAGCGAATTTCTTTAAATATGTTGCAAAAACAGTATCGCATTGATGCCGCTAAAGAAATGCTTTCTTTGGGCCAAAATGTTATCGATGCCATCATTACCGGTGACGAAACATGGCACTTCTCAGACTAGCCAAAACTCAAAAAACTACGACAGAGTCGATCCAAAATCAAGGCTTTGTTGACCGTTTTCCAAATTCCTTCCGCCAGGCCAGACAGTAAATAAGGAGTATTACGTGAGCGTATTAAAGCGTTTGAGGGAAAATGTTCGTCGCAAGAGGCCATAATTGTGGAGAAACAAATCGTGGTTTCTTATTCACGACAACGTATCGACTCACACATCTCATCATGTACGCGACTATTTGATCAAAAACAACATTCATAGCGTTCCGCAAGCTCCGTATTCTCCTGACATGACTCCTTGTGACCTTTTCCTATTCCCACGACTCAAGTTACCACTTCGCGGAAAGCGCTTAGAGACGATTGAGGCGATAAAGGAGAATTCGAAGGATGCGTTGGAATATATGTATTGCTTGCAATGGAGATTACTTTGAAGGGAATAAAATGAATATCGATGAATAATTGACTTTTTGATCAGAAGGTAAATTGTGTGCCGAATTAAAAAAAAGAGATTCCTATTTGCTATAGCTATTACAGTGCTCAATTCAGCTCTGCACAGGGAAATTTAAAAAAATGAGTAAATTACTGAATAAACCTAAACCTAAGGCTTCTAAAAACCTACTGTTTTACGTGTTGGTAATTCTGAAGTATATGACAAACTCGCTATTGCTGATGCTTTTAATTTTTATTTTGCTAAGTTGGTATTTGGCCTTCCCTTCGTGTACGTGCTGTACCGTTGCATTGTAGTAGTTTTGATTTTCAGCCCATAACTTCTCTTGAAATCTTGAAAGTTATTGTCACTTTACCCAATTCGACTCGTGCGGAGCAGACGATATTTCAAATTGTGTACTTAAAAAAATTGAATATTTCACAATGGATGTCATTGTGTGTTTGAAGGTGTCTTTGCTGCGGAAATCGGTAACTACAGGCCCATCTTACTTCTTTCTGTTTTTAGCAAAAATTTGAAAAACTAATGAAAGTGAGTTTTTATGAGTTTTAGATAAAACTAGGTTTTACAACCCAGTTCAATTTGGTTTTCAAAAAGGTAAATCGACGGAAGATGCGCTCTTACAGTTTTGCTCCCAAACAATGTCACAACTGGATGGGAAAAAATGTACGGCAAAGTTTTCGACAATTTCTTGTTAAGAAAACTGGAAAAAACTGGATTTCGTGGTTTCATGCTCTACTAGTTTAGGTCGTATCTTGAAAACAGGTCGCAAACAGTGAAGATAGATGATATAAGTAGTGAAATAAGGTTCTTTAACCTGGGTGTTCCTCAAAGCTCCATTTTAGGTCCAATTCTGTTTTTAGTATATATCAATTCACTCTTTGCTCTTAGTTTCAAGGGTTCACCAACAGCTTTTGCTGATGTCATTGGTTTCACTTATGGCTTAAACAGTCCTTTAGATCTAGTTTCTGTTGGTAATTGGGAGTTTATTGACTGGTTTGCTGAACATAATTTAGTAATGAGCTCAAAAACTAAGATAATGTTCTTCAGCTTATCTTCCGCATACAATTTGGAAGCAAATGTGTACTTCCACGCACTTGAGTGTCATAGATATAAACATTCTAATTGCTATTGTTAGTCTGGTCTTTCCTCTCCTTCTTTTTGTCATAATCTAACCTGTAGTGATAAATGTTTCCTAGTAGAGAGTGTAGACGAGGGGCTTACCCTTGATTCTAGGTTGAGTTTTGCGAATCAACCTGATACTTTGAAAAAGTATTTCCGATGCACCCTTCGACATTTTTATTATTTTCGTTACGTATGCTGAACCAAACTTTGAAAGACAATTTATTATGGTATTTTCGATTTCAAGTTACAATATGGAATTGCTTGTTGGGGGGTGTGTATCGAAATAAAATACAACTACTGTTGATTTTGCAGAAATATTTCTTAAGAAAAATTTGTTGAAAATCTGGTAGAATTCTTCCTGTTCTTCATTTGTATTGTTTTAAGGTGTTCAAAAACCTTTCAAACATTTTTTCTGTACCCTATTTACATACCACTGCATATCGAAATTTTGTTTTCTACTTTGTCTTATCGTTTATTTAATGAACTCCCGTAGTCAATCAGGACAATAAAAATACCTGGAATGTTCTTAAAAAGCGTTAAATTGTGGGTTTTCAGGTTTGATTATGTTGCGTCAGAATCTCGTATTTCTGATGTTTTGGTCTAAAGGCCGAACTATGATAGAAGAATGGTTTCTTACGACTACTCCCGAAACAGTGCGAATACAAAGGATTTGTATTGTGTGACCATAATAGCTTTTTGCTTCGATTCGTTAAGTTTTCGTTCACTTTTGCTCACTTACGAAAAAAACGAATGGATTCACTCTTTCGTAAGTGTAGGTAGGAAAATTTGACAAGCGGTCCTCCATCTAAAGGGCTAACTATAACGGAATTCAGTGGGATTAACCTTATGTCAAAACCGAATGAAAAGCACACTCAATTTCTGTCAAACTCTCTAGTTACCCATAATGTACTTGAGCAAACTTATAGTCAAATTGCTTACATTTGGTTTGGTTTCAGTGAAAGAAAAAAAGAAAATGAAAAATAAACTAAAACAATTAAAAAAATTAAATTGTCATCTGCATCTTTCAATGGAAGGGATAAATATCCTGTCAAAATTGTAATTTTTTTTTTTTTTTTGTGTCAAGTGTCAAATTTTCGTACTGAATGTTTCATTTTATTGAGTCATTCCGTAAGCCCACAAAAGTTGACGAAAACTTGATAATCCCATTATGGTCATGACATACTATTTGCATGTAATGGGACAATTCATTAAGCTGGCGTAAGCTCATTCAAGTCCATTATGGTTGGCTCTTAATACTAGCCGCGCCCGACGGTGCTTGATTTCGGTGAACGGACGAGAACCTTTGCTTCCGAACACTTACGCCTGATCAATAGACTGTACTGAAGGAAACTTAACGTAGAATTATGACATTAGCTTCCGATTGCTTCCGACTATTACAGTTCATCCTTAATTCTTTGTCTTTATTCTTTCCTTTCTTGTTTTGTCTTCTTTACAATTACTTTTATTTTTATTTTTGTTTGAATTGTATTATTTTTGGATTATGTTTCTTGTAAATTTTTAAAGTTCATTTTCTATTTTCTTCTTACTTTGAATTTATAAAGGGTCACCCAACAATTTTATTTTGTATTGCTTTAACCATTTGAAGTATATAAATACTGAATGTCACCAACCTTTCTTATAATTTGTTTCTAAGAATTTGAATTGTTTTATATGGATTGTTTAATAAATTTAATAGAAATAAATACATCTACGTCCAATTTTGCTGCAGCATAATCTCGACCAAATTCTTCCTACTGAAGTGTATTGTATAAAAATGTATCCCTTAAAAACTCATAGTAAAGTCCCATCTAGCCTAACCTAACCTTGGTAATACTTGGGTTTGGCTTTATGGTTCGATTCGAATCGTTGTTTTTGGGTATTCCCTCTTGCGTACATATGTTGTTCTCATAATGATGTTAGGTTTAACATACGAGAGTGACACATAATTCAATCCGAGTGATAAACTATAGTGAAATTCGCAGTTTCGTCATAATGGGCTTATCTCTATTAACAAAAAGTTGTCATTTCAGTAAAATATTCATTTCCCAATTTTCCTTAGGTATTTGGTACATATTACAAAAATATTTTGCAAAAGAGTAGCATAATTAAAGTTTCGGTAGCATAGTAGCAAAATATTATTTTCAATTTGGAAAGTGCTGCTCACAATAAGCACATTGCAACTTTTGAGAGCACAAAGTCACAATTCCTTACACTGCGTATTTTTTTGTGCGATTCTAGATACATTATAGATATTTTATCTGCAAAAAAAAAAAACATTTTTCCACTTTCATTGGCCAGACTAATAAAGCTTTTAAGCTTTCGATCAATCACAAAATTTATCTAGATACTACGTGTATACACAGACTCTACGGCTGCCGGTTTTTATCAGCTGTTTCATGATTATACGCTTCGAATTCGGTTTGTACACATATACACTAAAATTTGAACATTTTGCGCAGGAACTTGAACTACATTAGAACACTTTTATTAATTCATAAATTAAAAGCGGTAAAACAATTACTTAAGTTGATCGATGGCATCGACCTTCACAGAGTACCTACTCGAAGGAAATGCATTTATTTATCTCTAGTCTCGTTCATTCACTCAGCTGTGAGTGGCGTTGAGAAAAGATAAAAATAAAAGTTGACGTTATCGTACCGATATACCGGTTGTTATCGAATCGATTGCATATGAATGAATTGAATGAGTGAATGACGACGATGACCACGACAAAGTGAAAACAGCTGACGCGCCTACCCTCACTTTCTGTTACGCTACTTGACCATGCGTGGGTCAATTATCTGTTTACGTCTGGAATTTACTTTGCAATTTAAGTTTTTTTTTTTTTTTTTTAAATTTTTTTTTTTTATTTATTTACATTCTTCGCACCTTGTCGACACTCTCGTAAAATTCCTTGAGATGAGGTGTAGAATCTGGTTGTTCCAAAAACTCCTCCAGTAGCTCCTTTTCATACCAGCTATCCAATTCCGTATCTGTTTCAGATTTTTGACCTTGATGTTCAAACATCTGGTGTATATAGTAATCTTCTGCATTTTCAAATTCACTGTGACATTGCGAACAAATGAACATGAATTTATTTATATCACAGTTAAGTATCTCACTACACTTTCGCGGTTGCGGATCATGGTTAACGAAATGTTCAAATGTAGCCACCTCATATAAGAGATTATAATTCTCAAATGTATCGCCTAAGAACTCGTCCATTGCGCTAAGGACTTTCTTTTATTTTATTTGTTCCGCCTCACTGTTGCCTCCTTGAAGGCTAGTAAAGAACTAAATAAATCCCAGTATTTCTGTGAATGTTTTCGAAAATTCTTTTTCCTATCGCATGTACGAATACGTACTGCGTTGGTGGATGGGGTGTTGGGGGTATCTTTCTGAGATAAGCAACGCTGCGACGACGAGTATTCTTTACCACATATCACAACACAGTAATCGAAGGAATTGGGGGCCTGATGAATGCGTTATGTTGTTGATACATCAATTCGCTGAATAGAAATAGGTTTTTTTTTTTTTTTTTCTTCTTCTTTTTGGGGGTGGAACAGGTGGGTAAATAAATAGGTAGATATGCAGTTGATATTGATTATTGATGACTAATTGAATCGGTGTTAGCGAGCTAATAGCATGCTTGCACGGAAGAAGGGTTGCCAGGCGTGTGTGTGTAAAGGCTATCCCGCAACAAAGTGTTGACATTTTAAAAGGTACACAGATATGTATATGTATGTATGTATGAACATAAAAAGCTTTTGTTTTGAGTACTTGACCTGCTACAAGTTTCTGAAACATTTAGCAGTTTGTGTATATTTTCTTTTTTTTTATTCTACGAGTATGTACAGTATTGTGCGCAAGATAAGCTATTACGTCAATTGAAGTAAAAGTTCATTACGTGCGGAAAGACTTTTTCTATTTTTAAAGTTAAATCAGCAAATGTTGTCTTATTAATGTAATTATTTTATTTTAAAATATTATGCATGATGCAATGCAAATTTGTTGGCATTCTCTTTTACTACACAGAGGAAAAATAAAATACAAAATGAAAATCAGCTATATTAATTCCATGCATTTTTTTTTTTTGATCGATCTTGTATTAAATAGATGTATTTAATGTAGATATTTTTAAAATATTTTAGGCTATCTATTCAAGTTGTATCATTATGAGGTTGATTCTGAAAGTAGTGTAAGCACCTCTAATTGATAATTTGCAGCACTACCAGCTATTTTTTTCTTCAAAGTATCTGCTATTTATATAGCATACACTAGACAGATAGAAGGATAGTGGCACATTATAGCCATATGTGCTATGTATTATAGTATTACATTAATTTAGTAAATTTATTCTACAGAGTTCAATTTTTATCTAAAAGCAGTAACAATATGACCAGACAACAAATATAAATAATAGAAAAGAATATCGCCAATAGCTGTTTTAGCTTTTACTTAAAGAAGAATTAGCTACAATATTAAGTTCTCGCTGTTTTTCTGATGAAAATGCAACTTTATTGCGAAAAAATGGTTACAAATGAATCATTCAAAGTATTGCCCATCGCTAGCTACAACTTTTTCCCATGTTTCTGGCAGAGCAAAAGTGTTCATCTTTTGAGGGTATCCACGAATCAAGCAATTTTTTGACGTCTTCATATGAGCGGAACTGCTGATCAGCCAGACCATGTGCCATCGAACGGAACAATATCTGGGGAGTATGGTGGGTGGGGTAGGACTTCCCATTTGAGCGTTTCCAGGTAGGTTTTAACGGGTTTGGCAACGTGAGGCCGAGCGTTGTCATGCTGTAGAATCACTTTTTCTTGCCTCTGCTCGTATTGTGGCAGTTTTTGCGCAGTGCTCGGCTCAATCGCATCAATTGAAGTCGATACCAAATACACAGCATAATCTTCGCAGCGTGAATATTCGGCCGAGCCGATAAAGTAGAAGCATGACCGGGCAGTCCCCATGACCTTGTTTTCTTTGGGTTGCTGTAATGAATCCATTTTTTATCACCCGTCACGATGCAATGAAGAAAACCCTTCCTTTTTTGCCGGTGGAACAGTTGTTCAGAGGCGAAAAAACGACGCTCAACGTCTCTTGGCTTCAAATCATAAGGAACCCAAGTTCCTTGTTTTTGAATCATTCCAAACGCATGCAATCGCTTGAAAATGGCTAATGCTGGAGAAAGCTGTTCTTGCATATGGCACGGATCCTCAACGTGCAATGCCTCCAATTCAGCGTCTTCGAAGGATTGTGGCCTTCCGGTCACGCGGACGGTCGTCAACATCGAAATCACCGTCTTTAAAGCGACGGAACCAATCACGGCACGTTGTTTCACTTAGAGCAGCATCTCCGTAAACTCTTTGGAGCTCTCGATGCGCTTCAGCAGCCGTTTTCATCGAATGAAAGAAGAAAATCAACAAATGATGATTATTTGGCAGAAAATCAGACATTTTCACACAACCAAAAGTATATGACGCCAAAACAAAATCACTAATGTGTCAAAACAGTTTGTTTACCATATGTCTAAGCTCAGTTCATGACGTTTTGGATATGTCAAAATCGACCAGCACTTACTGCTGGAGCCATCTATTGGTCGTATATACTCGTACATAAATAGTAAAATAACTAAAATAAATGGCCTGCCTTATATCTTTCCGTCTGTCTGGAAATATTCCTTTATTGCCCCTATTTTCAAATCTGGTAGAAGAAACTAAATTGTGAACTATAGAGGCATAAGCAAACAGTCAGCTATTCCAAAATTGTTTGAAATGTTGGTTACTGAAAAATTAAATTATTTCTGCAAATCTCTAATTTGTAATAATCAGCATGGTTTTGTGAAGAAACGATCGACTGTTACTAATCTTCTACTCTTTACGAATTTCGTCATTTTTGAATTTAGTAAAGGAAACGAATTGGATGCAATCTATATGGATTTCAGTAAAGCTTTTGACCGTGTTGATCACAAAATCTTACTTTAGATTAGGTTTTTCATCTTCATTTTTACGTTGGCTCTCATCCTTTCTATATGACAGATATCAATATGTGAAATTTCGTAATCAAATTTCCAATAAAATCTGTGTGACCTCGGGTGTCCCACAAGGAAGTCACATTGGTCCTATTTTCTTCATCTTATTTGTTAATGATGTTGTTAAATTCTTAACTGAATGTAATATAAGTACTAGTGTTTGCTGATGACTTTAAGTTATATTTGTCGGGAAAAGATATTCTTTGTTTCCAACGCTTAAACATGTATCTTCAAAAATATTATTTGTGGTGCTCAAAAATTTACCTCTCTCTGAATATTAATAAATGCTCAGTTATTACCTTTTCACGTTGTAAATTAACTTTCATGCATACCTACTCTATTGATGGTAAAGTCGTTTCTCGTGTCTCTTTAATTAAAGATTTGGGTATATAGCTGGATAGTAAACTATCCTTCAATAATAATGTTGAATACATTACCAACAAAGGTAATAGGTCATGGGGAATGTTTGCAAGTTTTCTGACCCATATGCGATTAGAAAATTATACCTATTTTTTGTTAGATTTATTTTAGAATACGCATCTACTGTTTGGTACCCATACAACAATGTTCATATCTCCAGCATTGAATCTGTCCAAAAAAGATTTCTTAGGTTTACCCTTAGAGGACTTCCTTGGGTCGATCCAAATAATTTACCATACTACCAATCTATGATAAAAAAAAAACGGTTGCAAGAGTTTCTTTTTTACATATGATACTCACTAGTGAGATTGACTCCCCGGAAATCCTAAGCCTTCTCAATATAAACGTTCCCTCTCTCAATCTACGAAACAATAGATTCTTTAGCATAGCCCACTCGCGTTCTAACTACGGTCGTTCCTCCTCTATTAACGGTTTCATGATAGCCTATAATGCTCATGCCAATTTAATTGAATTTAAGAAATCAATCTCCTCCATAAAGAAAGCGTTGCTGGATGGAGTTCAGTCATGATTGTTTGCTCTCTATACTTCTATTGCTTTATGTATTTCATTAGGTAAAAAAATGTATATATAAATATCTGTAAAAGTCTTGTACTTTGGTGACGAAATGAAATAAATAAATAAAATATTCTCGCGTAATGTAAACAGGTGAATTAGTCATGGAAAATAGCCATCATTGCTATTCTTAAATAGCTGTTTTAGCTATTTTTAGCACTAATGGATTCGGTTTGTGTCTGTCCGTGTATCTGCCATACGCTTCTAACTTCTGAACTGTTTGAGCTACAGACCTGAAATTTTGTACAAAAATAGTTGAAAAATATTGTTTTTGGGGTACCCCATCATGTGACCTTTAAAATTAAAGCTGAACTTCCAAGGAGTCCAAAAATTTGTTTGGATAAAGTGTCTTCGGATAAATTGTTTTTACCCGTTTCCAATCGATTTTGATGATTTTCAGAAAATCGTGTCTTCACGTAACTCAAAACCCAAACCATCAATATTCGTTAAGTGGTTCTTGTGTTAGGCTTATGAGAAAGATGATTTGAATATGTTTTAAGCCCACCACTTCATTCGATTTATATTATTTTCAACTGTCACTACTAATGTACCAGTCTCAGTCTACAAGCTAAGCTAAATTATATTGAAATTCGTTAAGGAGTTCTTCCGCTAATAAAGATGATTTAACGATTTTTGAAACTCCGTCCCCCACATTCCAGCCACACTTGATACGATTTTGACAGTTTTTAAACGAAAAGAGTTACGTATCAGGGCATACGAGTACATATGCACATACAGGCTAAATGTCATCAAAATATCGTCAGTGGTTCTTGAGTAGGCCGTGTGTGATGATTGTATCCTCTAACGGGTGGAAATTGTAGTATATAACGGGTGGGCCATGTACATGTTATTTTGACACTAACAGTTCCTTCAAAAAATTGACACAAACATAGTATCATATCTTCACGGTACGAAATGTATCAATTTACGCTTGAACAACGTTGAGAAATTTGGAAAACTTATTTCCAAAGTTAGTGCAATGCGAATTTTGAAATTAAATTTCGGTCGAAATAATGCACCAACCGTGCCTGCTGTACGCAAGTTTGTGAAGAAAGTTCATGAGATTGGCCTGCTTATTGATAACACAAGCTATCCTCATGTTCGTCCCATGCACTTAGCCGAGAATATATCACATTTAGTCGTAGCGAAGCGTTTGTGGAATGGCGGCATTATTGGGCCATTTTCATTCGAAAATAAAGATAGCAACAATGTTACGGTCAATGGAGAGTGCTACAGAGGCATGATAATCGATTTCTTTTGGCCAGAAACTGAGGAAATAAGCTTTGATGATCTGGTTCCAGCAAGATGGCGCTAAGTATCGATATATTGCTTACTGAGTTCAATAATAGTGTAATCAGCCAGTTTGGAGATGTTTTTTGACCTCCGCGGAGCTGCTATTTGACTTGAAATTAATGAAATTATTTTCCATAAATAATCGGAAAGAATTCCCTCTTCAATAAAGTGAATAACTTTGAAAAATATTAAATTAATTTTTTTATAGCAATTTTAAAAAGAAACCAACAGATGGCGTCACCCTATACTATGCCGCTGTATAAATTTATTCAATGTAGTGAGCAAAACGCAGGCTTTGAAGTTTTTAATTATTATTTTCTTACAATGTTTTTGCTTTAGAAAATTACGTAACACCAGAATGTTTGCGTGAACGTCGGCTATTTGATGCTTAATATTTTGTTATGCTAGAAATGTCACGTCTTTTATTAACACTTACAAATCCAGCCATATCCTTGCGTGTTAAAAGTGATGCATCCTCATCCTCATCCTCCAAGATGCACTATCTAAACTATCAAAATTTATTGATATAGAGTATTTCCCCAACTTCTATGTAGTTGAAGATGTTGTACACACATTTCGAATTTTTTCACCTTCAGTCCTGTCGGTTGAAGCTGTGCAGTATACTGCTGAATTTTGCATCGCAACTATCAGAGTTTTGTATAAAACAACATATTTTCGTTTATTTTCGCAAAAAGACACCGGTTGGCAGAACATTGTATTCTCCACATGTTATTGCTGTCACTATCACGGATTCAGATGTTCTCAGTGCTCCATCAGAAAGTTCTGTAACTAAGTTTCCTCCTTCCACACAGTTCGGCATCACTAGACGAAAATAAGGGGAGTATAAATATATAAATTTCAAATTTCTCAAAAAAAGACAAAACTGAAGATAAATCAATTTTCTTAAGAAACCCATCATGTAACTCTCTCGAATGACGCGTTATCGTGTGCTAAATTACACAATGTATAAACTTATCGAGTTTGTATCTAAATCTTTTCTACCATCTATACTAATGCACATTGAAGCGTTAAGCTAAGAAGTGCATTTTCAAAGATTTAGTTAAGGTACTAACTCCAGGTGGGTGCCTTTCGTCCTTAGGTGGAGAAGTTAATAAGACTTGAAAAAAATAAAGGGCACGACTGGGCCGCACGTACTTGCTCTATATGTGCTGTTTTTCTGAAAATTATTCAGATTTAAAATTCAAGCCAAATATATGCAGGTAGATAAAAAGCAACAAGAAATGGATTTTTCGTAAAATGTGTTCAAAAAAATCTGAATGACCGGCTAATGAAAGTAGAAAGTGTGCCTAGATTAACTAACAACAAAACAATGCGTCGCTAAAAACACCATTCGAGATAGAAGTAGAACTTGGTAAATTTATTGAAGCAATTCAGAATGCCGCATGGAAAAATACTCCTTTAAGGGGAAATGTAACCTAAAGCAGCGAAGCTAATTATCCACCGGAAATAAAAGAACTTATTAGTGAAAAGAGGAGAGCACGCAAAATATGGCAACAATCCCGCGCCCCCTAACATGAAACATATTCAAACTACTTTTGTAATAAACTTAGAAAAGCGATTCAAGATATAAAAAACCGCGAGACCTCTGCTTATCTTGAAGACTTAACAGCCGAAAAATGCACAAATTACTCGCTCTGGAAACCAAATGCAATCGCCACCAATCAGTAAAAACAATGACGAATGGGCAAAGGGTGACAAAGAAAATGCGGTTATTTTTGCCGAACACCTAGAAGAAACGTTTAAGTCATTTGATGGACAAATATTGATAGACGATCTTAGAGGTATGGCAACGACATCTGATACGAGTAACTTTAGAATAAAAAGTGTATCGTTAATCGATCTTTGCCAGACGATAAAAAATAATGAAGCAACTAGCTATGATTTAATAACCGAACAAATACTTAAGAAAATGTCAAAAAAGGCATTAATTAAACTTTTATATCTAATAAACGCTTCAATTAGACTGTTATACATTCCAGATCCGTGGAAAGTTGCAGAAGTGATAATGATACCGAAACCGGGAAAACCTCCAAACGATAAAAAATCGTACAGACCGATTCCGCTCCTACCAATAATATCAAATGTATTTAAAAGACTCCTATTGAAACGCATCCAACCGATCATTGAAGAAAGACGCCTTATACCTGACCACCAATTCGAGTTCAAAATCAAGCATTCCTGACCAGGTTTATAGAATAACCGATGAAATTGAAAAAGCCCTATAGGGAAAAAAGCTCTTTTCTTGACTTCTCTCAAGCCTTCGACAAGGTTCGGCACGATGGCTTGAAGTACACGCTAAGGCGGGTTCTTCCGGAACACTTATTTAAGAATCCTACATTGAAAACAGATTATTTCGTGCTAAACACGGAACTGAATATTCCGAGTTCAAGGAAATCGCCGCTGGAGTTCCGCAAGGATGTGTCCTTGCTCCTATTTTATTTTTGCTGTACATTCGGGATAAACCCCAAACAGGAGGCACCGTAGTAGCTACGTTCGCAGACGATACGGCTATTTTGACAACGGAAAGTTCAATCGAGTCAGCAACTGAAAAACTCCAACGAGTTTTGGATAAAATCTGCGACTGGACAAAACTTCGGCGCAGTATTCTTAACGAGACCAAATCGACACATGTTAACTTCACATACAAGGAAATAAACAATGCACCCTTATTCATTAACTCGGCATAAATACCGTATGCAAATGAAGCTAAATAGCTGGGGATGACACCAGACGCGAAACTTAAGTGGAAACCGCATTTAAAAAAAAAAACGCGAAGAGCTTGAAAACCGCTTTAAAGAAATGTATTGGCTACTTGGAAGACATTTATAACAAACTGCTTTTATATAAGCAAGTGCTGAAGCCTATATGGACGTACGGTATACAACTTTGGGGTTGTACCAAAGCAAGCAATAGAAAATTTATACAATCTTTATAAAACTAAAGTGATGAGAGCAATCTTGAATGTTCCCTGGTATATTAGAAATTATGAGACAACCGTGGACGACGAAATAACAAACTTCGCTCGTAAGCTCCATATTCGTCTTCATGGTCATTGCAACCAAACCATATTCCAAACATTGGACGTGAGAATCCTTGTGCGCCATTTTTCTTATTCCTGTTAATAAGTAAAGTACCATTACCGAGTAAGCAGTCAGTATTTTTTTTTTTTTTTTCAAAAAATGTATCTATCACGGTTCTCCTTTTTTTTTTCAAAAAATATTGTCTCGAACTGAACCCTATTTGTTCCGGAATGCAGTTAACTTCCGTCGACATTACTATCAACAATTGAGTTTAGAAATGAAGAAGAATATTGGCGCTATTGACAAATAATAATAGTTCCTTAGCATTTACTTACTACTAAACTGTAAAGTATCCTTCGAGACTCCTCACCACAAAACAAATATGTCTCAGTGTACCAACTACCAACAATATGGTCACACAAATAATTTCTGCTCAAAGGATCCAGCATGTGTACAAATGTACAGGGAAGAATAACAACATTAAATGCGTTCTTTGTAGAGGAAATCACACCGCGAATTACAAAGGATGTGAAATCTACAGAACACTAAAAATACAACGTTTTCCACAAAAAGGAACTACCAAATCAAGAACAAAACCAAAACCAGGACCAAGCCAAAAGCGGCACCTCGTATAAGCTAAGAATAAGCTACGCTACAGCTGTTGCCTCAAACTCTACTCCTAAGTCTTCAATAAAAAAAAAAAAAGAAACGATTCCGAACCCGCAATTCTTATTTCAACCCCTTCAGGTAGAGGTTAGAATATACCCGGGGTGGGCATGCCTGCTGTAAGAAGCGACTAAAATCCACGCCCTACGAACTAGAAATTGAAGTCTATCGCTTCATTGGAATCTTGCAGTGTGCCGCCTAGAAAAATACTCCAGCATTGACAAAAAAGCATGAAAATGTTCCCCGGAAATTAAAGAATTGGTGGAAGAAGAAAGGAAAGCGCGAGAAATATGGCAACTAATAACCGTTTCCCACAACATAAAGCACATGCAAATTGTTTGTGTAACTTATTAAAAAAATAGATGAAAAAATTTTCAAAATCTAACAGCAGAAAAAGATTCTAATTATTCGATTTGGAAAGTGGTTAAGGGCGTTGAAAAACCACAGATCCAAGTCCCGACAATCAAAAAAAAAAAAAAAAATAAAAAAATAAATAAAAAAATAATGCCGAATGGGCCAAGAATGATAATTAAACAGCGGAAATCTTTGCAGCCCTTCTGGAAGAAACGTTTAAACCGTGCGGTGGTCAACTAATTGAAATTATCAATGCACGGGACATAACACTTGACAACTATGCAATAGCAATTACAACGCTAGTTGAACTCAAACAGGAAATAAAGTTACGGATGGCCTTGGTGTAGTGGTAACATCATCGCTTGACACGCTGCAGGTTCACGGTTCAAATCCTGATGTCAAGAATCATCTATTTATTTCACATAAAATAAATAAAAAAGGTGGTCAATTGCGCAGCTCAACGTCGGGGGTCATATGGCTGAAAAATGCAACTTGACCGTTATGATGACATCAGGAGGACTGAACAAAATACTGTGAATCACAAGCAAAGATAATATCAACAAAACAAAAATGCTCCCCAGTTGTCTGGACGCCACCCTTAGAGTATACTGAATCTTAATACCACCTGAGTTTCAAACCCACTACATCAATCATTCTTTCTCTTCCACTTTCTACAAACGCCCGTGACCTGAAATAATTTAAGCAAATTATTAAAAAAAATTGAAACCTATAAAAAGGTCCCAGATCCGACTTAATCACAGGAGAGGTTCTCAAATAATTACCTAGGAAGATACTCTTAGCTTAAAGTATGTTCCAAGTCAATGGAAAATCGCGGAACTTTATAATAGTTCCAAAACCCGGTAAACCGCCGAATTGAAAAAAAAGTCATATAGACCGATCTCGCTTCTTCCGCTTATATCCAAAGTCTTCGAAATGCTCGGCCGGTTGGAGCCTGTTATAGAAGAAAAACATCTTATTCCTGATCATCAGTTCCGATTTAGATGAAAGCATTCCACAATTGATCAAGTGCATAGAATAACCGATGTAATTGAAAAAGCTTTTCAGATTTCTCAAATATTTGATAAGGTGTGGCACGAAGGTTTCAAGTTCAAATTGCGACAAGTTTTGCCAAAACCTTTATATGGCATTTGGAGTCACATCTCACGAATAGACTCTTTCTTGTCAAATACAGTATCGATTAATCAGAATTTAACGAAATAGTGGCTGGGGTACCGCAAGGTAGTGCTCTAGATTCGCTCTTGTATATGTTGTATAGTCATGATATACCGCAAGAAGAAGGGACCACATTAGGTATATTTGCCGATGACACTGCCATTCTGGCGATGGGGAAAACTATAGAAGCAATCACTAACAAGTTGCAAGAAGCATTAAAGTGTAAATGGCGAATCACGCTAAACGAAACCAAATCTATTCATGTAAGATTTACCTATAACCGAGGCTAAATACCTCGGGATGACACTTGACGCAAAATTGACGTGGAAGACGGACGTGCAAAATAAATGCAAAGAACTCGAAAATAAATACAGAGAAATGTACTGGATACATGGAAAATATTCCAAGCTTAACGTAGATATAAAAAGGACTTTTATACAAGCAAGTGCTTAAACCGGTGTGGGCATACTTATGGTATACAACTTTGGGATTGTAGAAAACTAAATAAAATATTTTATAAACTTTTGAAAATAAAGTGCTAAGAGAAATTGTCAGCGCACCGTGGTACACAAGAAACAACAATATCCATAGAGATCTCGGAATTGCCACTGCGGAAGACGAAATTAAAAACAATGAACAATGCAGATGAGCGAAATTGATTGTGACGTCTATAAAGAACAAAGCCGTTCGACAAGCAGGAACTTTCCTTGAAAAGATAACTGCCAGCCGTTTTAATTTCGTTATTAAGTCAATACTTAGTTGCAGTAAGAAAGACAAATTTTGAAGGGAGGTTTTTTTAGTGGGTAAAAATCTCACACTATACTATGAGCACGCGTTATGGCATGATCAACGAAGCTTCATTACCGGATAGCACCAAAAAATAACCCAAAAACAAACGATAATTATACTCCAGATAAAAGAAAAAAAGGTGATAGATTACAAGAGCACCAGCGGATAAACAAAAGCTAAACAGAGTAATCAAAAACTTAAATGAAATACCAAAGAGAAAACAGAATAACAATTTAAAAAACTATTTGAAAAACCTGACTTCATCTCTGAAACGAACTACAGAACCAACACCTTCCAAATATATACAACGCACTTATTAGACTAAAGCATTTTCCAAGAGTATGGAAAGTTGGCAAAATAAAAGTGATACAAAAATCTAGAAAATATGCAACCAAAACAACCTCATTTCGAAAATCTTCGAAAAACTATTGTGCGACCGTATGGCACCCATCTTGAACAAACTAAATACAATACTTGACCACAAGTTTCGATTTCGAATACCACAGAGTGACTAACAAAATTTTAACTGACTTGGGGTAGAAAAGATTCTGCGTCGGAGTATTCCTCGACGTTGCTAAAGCTTTCGACACGCTGGCTAGACTAACCTACAACAGTAACCCTTTTATAAAAAACGGCATCATATGGCACTGATTGCGTAACAAATATCGCCTTAAATGTATCACTTAAAACACCTTGTGAACTGGAGGACGAAGTTGATCGTTTCGTGGAAGCAATCCAAAGAGCGGAATGGAGAATCACTCCTTCTAGAAGATATAAGATTAACCGCAACGAAAAGTATCCCAGAGAAATCATTGAACTGGTGAGGGAGAAAAGAAATGCATGAAAGAAATGGCAAATCACTCGTGCACCGTAGCATAAAAAGATCCTTAACCGACTATACAATCACCTTAGAGATAGTATTCGGTAAATTAAAAGCAATAAGATAGCGACCTACCTTGATAATCAAATTATTTACTTTGGAAAGCGCTAAAAGGCATCCGGAAACCTCAAATGTAAGCGCCACCAATTCGGAAATACGATAGAAGACAAAGAGCGACAAAGAAAATGCAGAACTTTTTGCTTTGCACTTAGAAGAAATCGATGGACCTTTGATAACGCCCGACTCCCCAGTCACAACATCTGACAACTTTAAAGTAAAAAAAGTTGCAGTGATTGAAGTGAGTAAAAATCTAAAAACGAAAAAAGCACCGGGTTACGACTTGATAACGGCGCAGGTAGTGAAGAAATTGCCGAATAAAGCTCTTATCAAACTGCTATATTTGATTAAGGCTTCGTTCAGATTGCTCTACGTTCCGAGACAATGGAAAGTCGCCGAGATCATAATGGTCCCGAAACCAGGCAAACCTCTGAATGAGAAGAAATCATATCGGCCTATTTCCCTATTGCCGGTTATCTCGAAAATATTCGAAAAACTATTTTCTAAAAGACTACAACCCGTAATCGACGAAAGACGTCTCGTTCCTAACCATCAGTTTGTATTTAGGATCAAACATTCTACAATCGACCAAGTTCACAAAATAACTGACTTGATTGAGAAAACTGTCGAAGAAAAAAAAGATTTGTCGTGGTGCATTTCTTGACGTCTTACAAGCTTTCGATAAGATTTGGCACGAAGGCTTGGAGTATAAATTGCAGCTACTACTACCATGGTAACTCTTTCTAATATTACGATCGTAACTCACTGAAAGACTTTTTCATGTTAAGCACGGAAATGATTACTCTGACTTCAAGGAGATTGCGGCCGGAGTCCCACATGTACTCTACACGCATTATATCCCGCAGGAAAGAAACTGCGTCGTCGCCACGTTTGCAGACGATACGACGATATTCACAACGGGCGATACAATTGAAGCAGTAACTGAAAAGCTGCAACGTGCTATTAATAAAGTCCACGCTTGGACGAATTCTTGGAGTATTGTGCTGAGTGAAAGCAAATCTACTCACGTCAACTTTACCTACAAAAAAGTGGATAGATTACCCGTATATTCAAACTCGGCTCAAATACCGTGCGCTAACGAAGCAAAATATCTAGGAATGACTCTAGAAGTTAAGCTTAAATGGAAATCGCAAGTAAAAAAGAAACGCGACGAGCTCGAAAACAAATACTGACAAATGTACTCGCTACTCGAAAACATACGAAGTTGAGCCTACATAACAAACTGCTTATCTATAAGCAAGTGCTAAAGCTAGTGTGAACGTATGGTCTACAACTATGAGGTTGTACCAGGAAAAGCAATAGAAACATCCTACAAACTTTTGAAAATAAAGTTCTTAGAACGATCCTTAGCGCATCATGGTACGTACGTAACGAAGATATTCAAAATTTTAAGATGAAGATAACAAAATTTGCTCGTAGATCGTGTTCACGGCCATTGTAACCGTACCGTCATTCAACTACTTGATGCGAACAGTTCAATTCGTAGTCAGCAAAGGACTAAACCTTTTGACCTCGTGTCATAGTATATGCCGGTCGTGAAACCCGCACGAACTTTCATTGGAATTTAACCTGCCTAAAGACTACATTCTTTTTAATTATATACGAACATCTTTTTTCAAAAATCACGAGTCCCGTAAGCGAAAATAAAACTGCTGGATAAGCGTCGGCTTACTTGTACAGGGTCGGCCAAATAAGACCAACCAATGTTAAACACGAATAACTTTTTTTATTTTCCAATATAATTGCTTTTTTCTTTTTGCGGGTTATAATTGAGTTCTTGGATACATGGATACATACAGTACACTACAACGCGTAAAATTATTGATTTTATCTATTCTTGTCAGCGATCAATTGTTATGACGTAGCGAAAATATCACCAATATTTTAATTCAAGATCAGCTCCCACAGCCTTTATGATTAGGAGTTTGGTCGGCCGTTTTGAGGAACGGGGTTCAGTGGCCGACCGTCCTGGAAGAGGTGTTCATCGAAATATTTGCGCTAAAGACAACGTGGAAGCTGTACGGCAGAGTGTTGCAAATGATCCATCTGTCTCAACCGGTCTTGGTTCGGGCCAATTGGGCATGTCCAGATGTCCCAGATAACGGATGAAGCGCATTTCCATTTAAGTGGTTATTTCAACAAGCAAAGCTGTAGATTGTGGGGCTCCGAAAATCCAAGGGCAACACACCAGCATCAGTTACACCCATTAAGATGCATTGTTTGGTGCGGTGTTATGGCCGAAAAAGTTGTCGGCCCATATTTCTTCGAGAATGAGGATGAAACGCCAGAAACGATTTCCGGGGCTTCTTACAGAACAATGATTGACAACTTTTTGCGGCCAATGGCGGAGCAGCATCCTACCCTATGGATAATTTGTAGTTCCAACAAGATGGAGCGACTGCGCACACTGTTAGCAAACTATGGACCCGCTGCGTGAAATTTTTGGCGAACGTTTGATTTCAAAAATTGAAATTTCCCTTGGCCACCTCGTTCATCAGATTTAACTGCGCCCGACTTTTTTTATGGGGATAATTAAAAGACAAAGTGTGTGTTAATAAACCAGAGACTATTAGACAGCTAAAGCAGAATATTCGAGACGAAATACGGATCCTGCAACCAGAAACATTACGTGGTGTAATGGAAAACGCTCTAAAAAGAGCCAATGTCTGTATCGAGAAAAATGGTGGACATTTAATTAATTAATTACCATAAAATGTATTTCATACATAAAAAAATATAATTAAAACAAATGATTATTACACGAGTTATACGTGTTTAACATTGATAGGTCTTATTTGGCCCACCCTGTAGTATTAATCTTGGTGAGAGGTGTTTTTTAGTGAGTAAAAATCTCACAGTACCATAAGCACGCGCGGGAGCGTCTTAAGGTGTCTTTAGAAGATTTCCACTTGCTCTCGGCAAAAAAAATATAGTCCTGGTTCCCCAGATATCTTCCTGTATTCCCTGTATTTTTTTCAAATTTATTTTGTAAATTACTTTTCCAATAAATAAATAAATAAAAACTACGAGTATATACACGATCTTTGCGTCGTATACTGTACCCCAGATACATTTTGATCAGAACCCAAGCCTCTGTCTATTGTTTTGACAACCAAACAATAATGACGCGATTTCACGGATGAGCGCCAGAGCGTTGATCGTATTTTTTTTTTTTTTTTTTTGTTTCATATTAATGAAAGCGTCATAGATGAACGATAGTGCGACTCTCAAATAAAGCATCAATAAATTGGTTGAACATTACTCTGACATAAATAAATTGTGCTGCACACAATGAATGGTGATTGTAGCTCTTCAATTTATTTGTTTGCGGTGTAAAAATATAGACTCCGTGGGCGTATCTGTGGTTTTTTTTCAATACTGGTTGGCCTGCATTGTAGTTCAATTAATGAAATTGTATGTTGTAGTTGTTCTTATGTGGAACTCTTTCGCGTTTGTAAACCCGATACCATCGGAGAACGGTGGTCAAAAGTCAATTGCGTAAAGAATTTACGTCTGTCCTTTTTAAATTAGGTATGAATAAAAATGATGAAATTTCCCAGGAAATTTTGCATGTTCATAGGGTGTTTTCATTTTAATTCAAAGGTTTTTTCTTTTTTTCAATAATTTAATTCATGTTGCAAGTAATTGAAGAAAGTGTCATACCTTAATAAGCTAGATTCTTCAAGCAAATAAGTACATTCTTAAGTCTCGAAAACAAGTCCTAAAATGGATCTAGAATCACTTGCCATTAAAGATTTGAATTACTTCATCGCACGACAGCACAGACTGCTTCCAATATAGTCTCCTCAGTTCCTGCAGAATAGGGCATCTTCCCAAAAGGTGGTATACGTATTCCCGTTCCTACACTATGGATGTACAGAGCCGTTGTGTGTCCAATTCTTACCTATGGCACCATAGTATGGTGGCCCGCCTTACATATAACATCAACAGAATCAAAAAAGTACAAAGATCGGCGTGTATAGGCATCACAGGAGCATTGAGATCTTGCCCAACAGATGCTCTAAGTGTGATCCTGCATCTGATCCCCTTTGAACTCCATATTAAATTTTCAGCTATATGCAGTGCAGTCCGGCTCAGCGAAACTGGGTGCTAGACAGCAAAGCCATTGTAAGGTCCTGGAGAGGATATCAAGTGAACTGGTGACATCTTCGACCGATTACAGTACTCCCACCTGTGCCCTTAATGGCTCGCTAGCGGAAAGAGTCAATATTCAGATAGGAGTCGTTAAGGGCAATTTACATCTTCACTTCCTCCAGCTAGCCAATCTCGGGTGGAACAACCCTACCGGTTGTGCCATATCAAGAAAGACATGGCTCAGTTTCAACAGACCTAAACCAAATGAGCTACTAGGTGGATCAAGGCCTGATATTGCCATTATTACAGGCCACTGGCCTATAGGGGACAACGCGGCCAAGATTGGCATTCCTCACAACACCTTCTGTCGCAGTTGCAAAGACAGTAAAGAGAGGGAAACTCTTTTCCACTTACTTTGCAGTTGTCCTGCCCTAGCAAGGACCAGACAACGCACGCTAGGTAAACCCTTCTTTGACGATTTCAGAGATATAGCCTCTAAATGGATTGGAGAACTAATCCTGTTTCTGAACTCCACGGGCTGGGTAACAATTCTCCTCTCACTTTAAGAGTTACACTTATTTGCCGTATCGTATTTTCATTGTTGGAATAGTTTCAAAACTTTATATATACTGCGACTCCCAGATTGAGTAACACTTTCTATAAAAACCGTATGTTTCCTTTCATCGTTACACTCCAACTACTTTTGTCTTCCCATCTTAGCGACATGTCCACTTGAAGTGCAATCCTAAGGCGTATATGCTCATCATAGGCAGTCCTGTCTCTACATACAACATATAATTGACAGTGTTTGCCAGAAGTTTGAAGAGGTGCTTTAAAAAGTACTTTTGTAGCGCCTCGACTTCCTCATAACCCCACATTTGGCGCGGCACATAATTGATCTTGCTGTGGCTTCAAAGAATTTATATTTTACTTTCGTTGATACATCGTTTCTTGCAAAAACCCTTTTCCAAGTGACGCTTGTGACTCTTTTCGACTCCTTCAGCATCTCCTTTAGGTGACTTCCGTACGATAATCTTGGTGTAAGTGTTAGCCCTAAGTAGCGATATTGTTTAACTACTTTCCGCTGCTCATGTGCAAATGACCATTTCTCCTCTATGATCTTCCTGAATTGTTTAGGAATAACAAGACTTTCGATATAACAGCGTTTACACTGAGATTCCATAGCTTACAATACTCTTCCAGCTTGTTTGTACTAAGCTGCACCATGTTTGGCGATTCTGACAATATTGTCAGTATAGAATAGTTTTTTGATATACAGTTTTCAACTCAATTCCACCTGGTAAGTAAGATACTAGATCATCTAAATATAGACTAAACAATAGAGGACTTAACATGCATCCTTGTGTGACTTCTGCATTTGTGGAAAACCATTCTGATAGCGTGACACTTTTCACAAGTCAATAGCATGGCTGTTATCTGCATTAAAGCAACATTCTTAAACATCAGCTCCACCTGCTATAGAAAAAGTTGGCGTAGCTAAAAATCTTAAAAATAACAAAGCCACTGCTTCCGATGCCTTTGTAGCGGGGCTTTTAAGTATGGAGGTGATGTTTCGGTGGAACATATTCAGCAAACCATTAATCAAATATGGATAGACGAAAGTATGAGTCAAGACTGTGATGTATACCTAAAATCCCATGGCTTACGAGTATAAGAATTGCCGAGGCATATCCCTGTTAAATGCTTTGTATAAGATCCTATCCGCCCTATTGTATGAAGTTCTTTCTGGGCCATAATGTTTAGTTTGAACAATCAATCAAATTTGATCCTGAAAAAGTCTAGTGAATTTCAAGTCGAATATAATAGCATTCATCGTCTAGAAATTTATAAGCGATGAGTGATTCCGAGATCCAAGATAAACTTATGTAGCTGTGCCACGTAATGCTGGGAAACATGTAGTGCACCTACTGCTCCGATCAATTAAATCTGAAAACTACTCAAAATGCTAGTTTATACTAAATAAAAATATACCCTTAGCCCCCTTTCATACATATCCGGCACCGGATATATGATTATGTACCCGGCCGGATACACAATTTCTATCAGATTTCATACTTATCCGACGACGGGTATATGTAGGACGCTGGATATCCGAGTCGAAGTGTATAGAACTAAATGAGAGCGTTCGCACTTTTTCGGCACCGGATATACACCACAGAATGCCGGATATACTACTACCCACTCTTCGGACATACCCCAATTTTCATTGAAATAGCTTTGAGTTTAATCCTTCTGTACGATCACTGCAATAGACCGGGAACGCATAATTGCGATGCATCTTTTTATTAAGAAACATTTTGGGCGATTTTAACGCGAAAATAGGAAGGAGGACATCTCGACGAAACATCACTATAGCAAGCATGCGGTTTCCTCACCTCAACGTTCACTGGGGGACATGACAATCTCCTGATCAAGAAACGGTAAATCAAATTGATCAAATTGCGATCGACGCAAGGCATGCCTCCATCATTATGGACTTCCGAACCTTCCGAGTGGGCAACATTGACCCGGATTACTACCTTGTTGCAGCAAAGGTACGAGTGCAAATATTCCAAGTGTCACAACAAAGACGAATTGCTGGCTGCAGTCGCAAGAAACCGCCATAATCTTTGCCGAACGCGTATTTCTCTACCACTCTTATGCCGCCAACATCACGTGCCGAAGACCAGTGGCAATGTTGCCAATAAGTCATCAGAAACGCGGCAAGTGATGTGCTGGGTTTCACTCGACCTCCAGCACACTGCTGCTGGTCGGTCCTGCTCTTTAACTCTGGAGTATTAACTATATCGAAAGCGTATGAAGATGTCCTTGCTGATTTCGAAACCCCATAATTTTAAAAAGGGTCGAATTGGGCGCATTTTATACAATATTTGAGGACCTACGAGCATATTAATTGTGAAAAATGTGATTTTTTTTTTTATTTCTTTCCTTTTCCATTTCCACCTTTGATGAGTTGCATAGCCGAGTAAAAAGCAATATCCATTTACACACTGTATCAGTCCCAGAAACCAAAATTAATTGGCATTCAACTATCCATATCTTACTCCTCTCCCATTCCAACCAATTTTAGTGATCTATAGATGAGACAATTTACATACTATACCAGTTCTAGAAACCAAATCGAATCGTTTTGAGGTTCATTGGCATACACCTTCTGCTTCACATAACCCCAACGATAAAAATCCAACAGCACGGTGATCAATTTTGGTCGACGAAACGTGTGCAATAACTGCATTGTTTCTCGCGCTGTTTGCCTGGTGATGCTGTCTTTCACATGTCTTTCACATCAATATCGTCTAATTGGTGCCAACAATAATTTGCTATCACGTTCCGATAACGTTCACCATTGACTGTTACAATAGTGCCTGCTGGTTTCAATTCCTGAGTCAATTGGACATTGTAGACATGTAGATGCAGATCTTTTATTATGCGCTGCGTGGAGTTGTAAGTTTAATTACAGGGAAAGATGACGAACGGATTTAGACGGATTGTCACGAATACTGTCACTCACTGGGTCGATATTTTCTAACACTGGACCTGGTTCGATCGAATTACTTAAACGCAGCACGACATGAACGGTTATGTATACAGCAATTATTTCGCAATGCGCGATATGGTTTTAACAATTAAAATGCGTTGTTCTCTCGTATACCGTTCTATAATTACAAATGTCAATGCTTAGTATTAACAGATGTCAAATATCAGCTGTTTATCTTTGACAGCATCACAGTAGTGCCTTTTTATTGTAACCTCCAATTGAATCAGCTGTTTATCTTTGACAGCATCGCAGTAGTGTCTGTTGCATTATAACCTCTAATTGAACCATTCTTTATAAGGGGAAGTACTGATTTCCTAAAAAATGTTCGATCTCGAGATTTAGATTTGTAGATAGTCCTCCATAAGTTCTGTTACAGGTGCATAACGTTATAAAAATTAAACGACAAAACATTTTGGATTAGTATTTATCATATAAAATTTATTTGCTTAAATAATAAGTATTTCGGTTTATTCAAAGTGACTGCCTTTTGCTTTAACGCAGGCCCCCAGAGGGAGTGGTCACTAGGCTACAGCAGCACGCACGGATTCCAGGGGTATGGACAACGCTGATGTGGTTAAAGCCCTTTTGAGGTTATCCAAATTTCAGAGATGCTCTTGCAGGCCATACTCTCGAACACTAACTACAAACAATAATCCAAAGGATTCAAATCTGGGCTTCCTGTAGTCCAATCCTCGGATGCAATAAAAACAAGAATATTATTTCTAAGCCATTGCTGAGTTGTTTTGGCTTTATGTACTGGAGCATACATTTGTTGGAGAACCCGTCTTGTTCCATTAAAAAGGGTATTTGTGAAGCCTTTAACAATGCCTTCTAGGATATCTTCTTGGTATACCCTTGCACCAGTTTTGACTCCTTTTTCACAAAAATGTAGGCGCATAATAATACTCGAAAAGTGGGTTTTTCACTTCTGCCTGTCTGCCTGTTCTGTACAGACGACTGCAGCCCAAACGGCTAGATGGATTTACTTTCAAGTCACCGCCAATCCTAGATACCAAATTTATTAAAAATCTGTTCCGTGGTTAGGCAAATCTGTTTATCCGACAAGAACCATACATATTCATATATGTTTCGAATAATTTACGAAACTATGTTTTCAACTCCGTGCATCCGGCTAACGGATAAATCGTGTGCACGCTCTCATATATATACCAGCTATCCGGAGCCGGATTAAACTGGCGTTTCTCCGGGAGACAAATAGGCGTATATCCGGCGTCTGTTTCGTATTTCCAGAACTCTCTCATTGAGTTCTATACACTTAAAGCCGTATATTCGTATATCCGGTGCCGGATATGCGTGAAACGGGGTTTGTACTGCACATGACTTGATAATCGAAAATTTTTTAACGACTTTTCGGTGTGTTCGAGCGGTAGGGTACCCAACTTGACGGTATTCAAAGCGAAATCACACAGAATGGTATTACCAAAACCCATTTTCGTTTTAAAGTTGGTTGAGTTAAAACAAAAAATACTAAAAATTCTTCATTCTGAGTCGCCCTATCTTATTTTTATATAAAAACTATCATACGGTAACTCTAAAGAAGAAAAAAACGTGTACGTTAATTGTCACCCAACCCTATTATCAAATTTTATTCGCTTGCCTAATTAGTAGACTGTAGTGGGTAGTGTATATGACTACAACACATAGTAACATAGGGAGGCTTACATAGGACTATACAAAATTAATTGTTGCCAAAGCCAAGCCAGACAGTAGCGGGAATAACTTTTTGCTTTGCATGTTGAAGAACGGTTGCGTGAAATTGTATATCATCGCAAACACTATTCATAAGACGCACTGTAATCGATTAAAACTAGAAGATATGATGAGTGATGTACTGCGTAGTATTCGCATATACATATACGGAAATGAACAAGTTGGTCAGTTCAATCTTCAGCTAATTAAGAATAAATAAAATAAGGGCACCTTCCGCCGTAATCTTTTATTGTAGCTCAAAAGCTTCAAGTGCCGCAAAAGGAATATTAAAAGAGCAATAAGATTATTTCTTTAGATATGAGTAGTTAAAATTATTACAGTTATGTCTACACCTTATCCTACAGGGTCAACAAAAAAAAAAAAAATAAGATAAAATTTGAAAAAGTGATGGCGCAGCACTTCCTCGTGTTCGGTTTCGGAACCCCTTAGTCAAACCAAATTTCATCAAAATCCGTGGAATGGTTCTTAATTTCGACGTGCGGTGGAAACGGTTTTAGAAGACTTTGGCAACCTCACTCCGCATATCTTACCATTCGATTTTGATTAATTTCAGATGGGACAGACAATGCTAGCAATGACATTTGCGATACAATTGTACTTTTTTCGATATACGATTGTCTGGACCAATGCTGCACATTGGCTGGGAGTAATCTTATGCCAATCTTGTTATATTATATCCCAGACCGAGCTGGTTGTGGGGTTCTCTCGCCGAAACTGCCCTACACCATAGATTATTTATGGGGTTCAGGACAGGACTTTGAGCAGGCCACTGGAAAACTTTAATCTTCTCTCTCTCAAACCAAGACTGAACGACCCGAGAGCAGTGCTTCGGATCGTTGTCCTGATGAAATGTCCACGCAAGTGGTAAACTATCAGCAAAATCGTCATTCAAGATGGTCTTGTACATTTCAACCGTCATTTTACCGTTAATCTGGACAATTGGACCCACTTCAGATGAGGTGAAACATCCACAAACTATTACCGACGAGCCTCCATATTTGACAGTTTTCTTAGTATATTTCGGGTCCAATTCTCTAAGTGGGGTCCGTCGAACATATGGCGTACCGTCGTTCCCGAAATATAATAGTTAAACTTGGACTCATCACTCCACACTATTCCCAGAATTTTGAGTCCTTACTCCAGTATTCATGAGCGAATTCTAATCATTTTTTAATTTTTTTTGACACTTTAGGTTTTCGTCTCGCAATCCGCCCATTCAAATTGTTCTCCTTCAAACGCCTACGGACGGTCTGCGCTGAAATATTAACACCGTAGTGGCTCTCCAATTCGGCTCTTACCTCAGTTGAAGTGAGAAATGGATCTGATTTGCTAATCCAGACCAATTTTCGATCCTCAACTTTAGTGGTCTTTTGAGGTTTCTTCCGCGGTAAATCTTTAAAGGTGGCATTTTCCTTATAATAATTAATGGCATTGTTGATTTAACCACTAGTAAAGCTTATAAACTCTGAAACTTTTCCAACGCTTTTAATTTTTTCGAAAGTTTCCCATATCAGCTTGAGCCAATTTTGGGGTTAGAATGAAAATTTCAATTTCAGTCCCACTTTAATAAGTTTCTCTATCGTGGTAATGTCAAGTTTGATCAAAATCTCGAGATCGAACATTTTCAGGAAACAAATTCTTGCCCTTAGGTGCAGTAAAATTTTGGAGGTGTGATGTTTTCTTTTTAAAATTGCAATAAAAAAATATTCTTTAAAGTTTTTGCTTCATTGAAAAGACTACACTTTTTGATTATTTATTTAAAAAAATTTCATTTAATTGGCTGCCGTGACTGGCTTGGCAGTAGTCTATCCTGCTGTGGTGTATGCGACGAGTAGTGGAAAAGACGCTCTTGAATTTTTCAATTATTTATTAAAGAACTTAACTTACAAGAAGTGAACAACTAGGCAAAATATAAGGTCACCACACTGCCAACTCAATTTTGCAGAATATTTCGATGGTTTGGGGCTTTATTTCACGAATAGCTCGATCAATATTGTGCTTATGTGCCTGAATCGTTTTTGGATTCTCAGCATAACATCGATATTTAACGGCACCCCACAAGAAAAAATTCAACGGCGTCAAATAACAGCTCCATGGAGGCCAAACAACATCACCAAAACACCTGATTTCACGATTATTGAACTTAGTGCGCAAAAGATCGATTGTTGAACGACTTGAGATCATCCAAGTTCATTTCGTTAGTTTCTGACCAAAAAAAATCGATTACAACGCTTTTGTAGCGCTCTCCGATGACAGTAACGATACTCTCATCTTCACCTTCGCAAAAAAAAAAAAAAAGGCCAATAATGCCGCCATTCCACAAAACTCAGGTTCTCGGGTTTAGGCGCACACTTTCGGCAACATCGGCAATACTACCTTGTTCAGAAAGTTTCAAGAATGACTACCGTGTGGCGCTTTCAGTCATCTGATTCGAGTTGACACATCTGTCATTATCATTCCCTTCAAATTTTAGCGTCGTAGCTTGACATTTGTAACAGCTACGTTGTCGAGAGTCTGCCTCCGTGTGTGTCTTCGATTTTTTACGATTTTAGAAATGGGATCAACTTTGCAACAACGAGTTTGCATCAAATTTTGTGTTAAAAACGGATTCAATGGTGCGAAGACTTTGGAAATGTTAAAGAAGTATTTCGGTAACGATACTCTATCGAAAACGTTTATGTGTGGCACAAATGCTTCAAAAGTTGTCGTGAGTTCGTTAAAGATGACGAACGCAGTGGTAGGCCGTCGACATCGAAAAACATCAATACGAGTAAAATCAAAGAAATGTTTGCCGAAAATCGCAATTAGACCATCAGAGAACTGGCAGAGGACTTGAACATTGCTTATGGATTCGTTCAAGACATTTTGGTTAAAGATTTGAGCTTCAAACGTATCGCTGCAAAGCTGGTGCCGAAAGACCTGAATTTCATGGAAAAGAAGGACCACAATAACATCGCAAAAGACATGATTTTAGCGGCTGAATCTGACCCAACATTCATCAAACGCATAATTACTGGAGACGAGACGTGGGTTTAGGAGTACGAATCGCAATCCAGGCATCAGGCGATTGAACAGCGTACACCAAATGAAACCGTGGAGTTATGATACTGTGTTTCTGTCAATTTTTTGAGCGCGAAAGATCTGGTTTCCTAAAGCATAAATTGAGCACACTGTCAGCGCAATGTTTTGCATGTTAATGGAATTGAACAAACAAATTCTCCATTTTAAGCTTTCTGACTTTGCCTTACGCCCAATGTGAAAATAATGTTTTATATAATCTTGAAGCGGCTTTGTATAATAATATGTTCCTGGTATTTTTTTTACTGTCTATTACTTACAAGACAATACAAAACATACAAGAAAGTTACAATCCGTGTAGAACAGATCGTATGATACCCTATCACCCATCTTTTAACTCACACGTAATAAACTGAGCGTGGAATTGCCAAATTTTCAAAACATATGCAATGATATCTTCCTATACAGAGGATATTTCCGCGATTTTAGGAAATGTTATCAGAAAACTGTTGTTACAACTTTTCTTAGCAGAAAGTCGGCTAGGCAATAAGACTTAACTTATGTTTTTTTTTTTTTTTTTGTAAGAAAACGCATAGAGTATGGATATGTTTAATGTATGGAAAACATTTAGAGAAAGTCAATGTCTACATATTTTACATAGACATAACTTTCGATGCTGATCAAAAAAAAAATTATACTTTTGAAGGACTATCGTTATTAGTTCTCTATGTTACAAACAATGTATCAAACTTAATATACCCTAGATAGGGTATACAAATAGATGCGTTACAAGAATCTTTTTCGAAGATTTTTGAAACTCCACCACTTCGTTAAATGTTGATGAATTTAGGCAAAATAAAACCAACAAGCCAAATATTATTAAAATTCATCAAGTGGTTCTTGAGAGGCCCGTGTGACTTTTATCACTCAACCCCTTATTCAGTTCCATCTACATACTACACTGGACCTGGAACTAAATTTCGTTGAAATCTGTTTGATAGTACATGTATTAGGAGTGTTAGAATGACGAAAGGGACAGACAGACAGACCGACAAACCGACACTTGAAATGGAAAGATCAATCGAAAATTTTGAAATCGGAGGTAGCTTTCAGAAATGATCATATACATAACTTCCCGTATTCTCCATATAGCGAAGAAGCAAAAATTAGATTCGATAAAAAAAGGATAGGGTATCACATAATCCATTACGGATAGACTAAAACCACCCAATATGTTTTTTCTATGTATGTTGAATGTTATATATATGTATGTACGTATGGTGTTGTAATTTGTACACCTTATAAAAAAAAAACAACCATAGGGTGTATACATATTGATTTCAATATACATACACATGTATGTTTGTAATGTAGAGAAATATGTATAAATTTGCGATAAGTTTTGAGAGTTTTGTCCATCTAGCCACGTCTGTCTGTATGTCAACAGGTTTTGGGGTTTAAGTTTTGAAGCTGGGAAGATGACATTTTTTACAATATATTAATTTTCTGGAGCCCAAAACAAATGAAAAGAAAAATTAATACCTCATAGATACAGATTATTTGGCAAATAATTATGTTCGTTTCAAAATAAATACTCAACATTTTGTAAAAAAAACCTATATATTGTTGATCGCCATCGTCCGGGTTGAATGGAGTATTCTTCCAGACATCGAAATTTTGGTCGTAACATCCGTTTAACAGTCCGCCAAAGTGATCTTTCCCAATTCTCATTATTGACTGTGACTCTACTAATAGATTTCCTTCTTTATCACTGCATGCTTCTGTTCGGGTTATGTATATGTACCCTTGGAAAGTTTTTTTTACCTTGTGACAAAACTTTCGAACATTATTTCTGATATGACACGATCACGCGCCTTTCATATTCTTTCTTTTTCTATCAAAGAAGTTGGTATTCCCTTCTACTTTGCTTGTACATAGATGTCGTAAGGTTCATTCGTCACTCTACGCAGCGTCACTTTATAAGCCTCTCGTTTTGCTACATGCGCTTGACGGTACTCTTCATCAAACATTGGGTTTAATTGTCTCAGCGCTTCAGAGGCTGCGTGGTGCTTGATGCCTTGCTGACAATGAAGCCATTGGTCATTTGGGCTTATCGTTGGAGGCATTGAACTTCTTCAGAAGTTCAGGGAAACTCGGTCGTTATCTCTCTACAATCCTTATTGACCTGAGCTCCAAATATGTCGAAGTAGCTAATAAAGGATATCCACTGCCCTGACTGTTTTCATCGGTGGATTTCATCTGCCATACGTCCTCCTTCTCAGGGACTCTTGTTAGACTTTTCAGAGTCATCTTTCACCCAATCAGGTCGACAAGAGATGCCATGCCATTACCCTCCTGAAGAATAAATCCGGAGTTGGGAGGCTCGCGCAAAACAATAACGGATAGCGGAGGAGGAGGAGAAGTAGTTTTCCGCCTGCCAACGACTCTGGTCATAGACATCTCTTAAATCTAATAACCAAATCTGACTTAAGAGCCAAGAGGTACGCCGATACAGATGTTAGAGGCAAATTCGAATCCACGATTTCAGTAATAATGCAAAAGGCCCTTAGCCTGAGATAAAGATTATACAGGGACAAGAATTTAACAACTAGTCCGGCTAAAACTGTCCTCGTGCCATTTTCAAATCAAACTGGAAAATATCTGTATTGCTTCTCGTTATCTTAGATAAAACGTTTACCTGTAACGCACACTTAGAAAAGTTACTAATAAGGCAACGTCTGGATGTTTAAACTTGAGGTCCAAGATCCAAGATGATCTTATAATGAAATCACAAAATCCATGATCACCTACGCAGTATTAGTATGGTGGCCAAAACCCTGCAAGCTAAGATAAACAACAATTATGTAAAATACATCGTCTGGCATATGTGCGTATCACTGGGGCAATGAAAACGTGCCCTACCGCAGCTGTTGGAGCTGTTAGATAATTAAATCACTCCGCTTCACCTAGCGGTCCAAAAAGAAACTATTAAGAGTACTCTACGGGTACCCTGTATAATGGATCTTAAAGCTGGTGACTTTACAGGCTATCTGAAGATATTAAATCACTAACGTCATGTACTGCTTCTCAATATCGCAGATACCATGCTCAAAAGAACTTTAAAGTAGTTATAAGTGTCCCTACACAGACGGTTCGAAACTGGACAATGGCAGAACTGGCGCTGGTGTCTTTAGGCACAAGTTCCAAAAAGCAGTAGCTGCCAGAGTAACTGCCCGACCACGAAAAAAAAAACAGTTACGAAGCAACAACAAGCCTCGGAAACGGACGGATTTATTGATGACGAACCATGCAAACGAAACAAGGACAATGAACTTCGGATCTGCATGTGCAATGTTAGGTCCCTTGATAGACGACGTGGAGCAGAACAATTAGCGGAGGCCCTAAATTGCTGCAAAGCAGATATCAGATATGTTTAAGTTTCAGATATGTGGACGAACGCCTCACAACAATTCGCATCAAGGCTAAATTCGCTAACATAAGCCTAATATGCGCGCAGATGAGAAAGACGACGACACCAAAGACAGGTTCTACAAGCTCTTGGACAAAACATACGTGCAGTGCCCTACCTATAACATCAAAATTATCCTAGGCGATTTTAACGCAAAGCTTGGAAGAGAGGCCATCAAAGATGCCACCTGTGGTGTGCTGGGTTTTACTCGGCCACCATAACGAAGCCCCTGGTTTGAAGACGAGTGCCGTCAAGCACATGCAGCTAAACAAGAGGCATACAAAGCGGCGCTGCATAGAAGGACTAAAGCTGCTCTCGAGCTCTATGAGCAGAAGAGGAGAAACGAACACCGGATTCTCAGGAGGAAAAAGAAAGAGCATGAGAAGCACGCGATCGAGGAAATAGAAAGATGCTACTGTAGAGGTTCGGAAGAGGGCAAGACTAAGTATATGCTGTCAACAAGAAAGGACAGCCGACATAGACGTCTTGGGCAGAACGCCACCGTAGACAGATATAACTTTAAGGTAGTTAGGAACTTTGTCTAAATAGGTTCCGCTTTAAATTCAGACAACGCCACGAGCAATTGAATAAAGTGACCCCTTATAAAACCCTAATCATACCAGTCCGACTCTATGGCGCAGAGGCATGATGACTTCTGCAACGTCAACCTGCTGGTCATTGGAGGCACACTGTTTGACTACAAGGATTGTCATAAGATCAGCTGGGTCTCGACTGATCGGCAGCATACCAGCTTGATCATTTTACCATTAGCCGAAGCTTAAGAAATTGCATCCAAGATGTCCGTAACAAACGTAGAGCTAACACCGGAATAGGGGGGGATCACCATCTAATGGTAACTACTATACGTCTTCGTACTGCATCTGACAATAGCAAACGATCCAACTTGCTAAGGATACCCAGGTATAACACCAACAGACTCCGGGATACCCAAGGGCGCTAACAGATAAGGGACCACCTTGCCACACATGCAGAGACAATCTGCAATTTTGCTCCTGAGATCATCGACGACCACTGGAACGCTGTGAATAGTGCTTCTGGCAAACACCATTGTAGGGACAAGACGAAAAAGTCAAAGCAAATGACTGACAGCAGACACTTGGAGACGGATCGGTGAACGTATTGAACTCAAAGCACGGATTGCAGCAGCAGCAGCAGTAGAGCGTCCCGAAAAGAAGTTCAGTACCGAATGAAGAGAAAAGAAGGGGAGCGTAGTGTAAGACGAGACAAGCATGACTACATCACTAGCAAGGCTGAAATAACGTCGGCGATAAGGGCCCTGAAGAAAAACAAGTCTGTTGGCATACACGCCATTCCGGCGGAACTTCCCAAGCCGCACCCAACATTTCGGCGGAAATCCTACAGCCACTAATAAGGAAAGCATGGGAAACCGAGGCCTTCCCCGAAGATTGGAAGAGGGGAAACTGAAGAGGGATATACGTTCTTCCGGCTATGGCCAAACTAATAGTTAGAATAATTCTGGATCGAGTGAAAGAACGTCTCGATTCAATGCTTGACAGGCTTTCGAGCTGATTCCTCCTGCATCGACCACATCAATATCTCTCCTACATTTGCTGTTCAATGATTTCGAGAAGGCTATTTGGCGAGCCTTGCGCAGGAGAGGTATGCCAGAAAAACTCATCGCTATTATAAAGGCTTCCTATGATGGCGGTAAATCTCATGTCTTACACAACGGTAAGGTGTCAGAGGAATTTGAAGTCCGCAGCGGAGTACGACAGGGATGCATTCTTTCGCCACGGTTATTCCTTGTAGTAATCAGTGATGTGATCCGGGCAGCTCTGTCTTTTTTTTTTTCTTATAATTTGCACGTGTTAAAGGGGATATGAATACCCTTATACAAATTTTTAGAACACGTGCGTTTTTGTGGAAAGAAAGAGACAGAGAGAAAGACAGAGTGGTGTGGTTTGAAACTCAGGTGGTATTAAGTTTCTGTAAACTCCTAGGGTGGCTGTCCAGATAACTGGGGAGTATTTTGTTTTGTTTTTCGCTATTATTGTCGTTGCTTATGATTCACAGTATTTTTTTTCGTCCTTCTGATGTCATCATCACGATCAAGTTGCATTTTGGCCATATGACCACCCTACTGCCAGTGTTATGCCTTCACAGTAGAGTTATCTTAGCTTTCGCAAGTGATCGACTTTTTTATTTATTTCATATGAAATAAATAGATGATTCTTGACATCAGGATTCGAACCGTGAATCAACAGCGTGACAAGTGATGATGTTACCACTACACCACGGCCACCCTGTCTGCAAGAAACTTGGGGCTGAGATGGACTATGACATCATATCTCAAACACCTTGACTATGCTGATGGTGTTTGCCTGCTCTCACACTGGATAATGGACCTGCATCAGATGGCTCATAATTTGGAGTCAGAGGCGAACAAAGTAGGACTCAAAATAAATATGGCAAAAACAAAAGTCCTAAGCACTTCAAGTCGAGAAAGTAAGAAGCTTTCTATATTAAGGAATTCTGGTCTCAGAAGATGGTGGTACCGAACTGAATGTGGACAAAAGAATTCGTAAAGCAAAGCCTGCGTTCGGTATGCTGTCTAAAATGTGGAAAAGCAATGTTTTCAGCACAAAAACGAAGGCAGTAGTTGTGTGTTGATACTGCCACGTAACTGGATATCAGCCAGTCGTTCTAGTGTTTTTCGAAAGAATGAGGATAGACTAATGGGTCTGAGGTCCTTTGGACTTCATGAAAACATTTACCAACTTTGTGTATGCAAACCACAAACCACGGAATATGGATCAGATCTGGGCAACTCTGTAGTATTATCTTTAGTGCTGGCAAGATAATATAGTATCTGATGCCATTTGTAGTTCGGCAAGTATTATGTCGTCTGGTCCAGCAGATTTATCTGATTTGAAGTTATGTGGCGCCCAACGAAGTTTGTGCTACGTAATCAGTTGGTTTTTTGTGCATTTGATTTGTTAAGGTCATTGTTGTTAGCATCTTAGGAATTACTTGGGAAGTATGTATCTAGTAACAAATTTAACGTATCTTCACTGGACGTTATCCAAGAACTATTCGCTTTTATTAAACAGTTGAATTTACATTGTTGAATTTGTAGAGAGGATTTTTCTTGGACGCTAAAAAAGCTTTTTCTTATCCCTAGGACTAACAAGAGAGCAGGAAGAAGACATTGCTTTATTATGAGTATTATGAGCGGACCTTAGAGTGTCAGAAGTAACCAATTTCTTTTATGTTTCCGTCATATTGGTTTTACGAACATTTCTGTAAACTAATGGGCTAGGAGGATCATCATCACGACTAAATTGAAGGTAGCGGTGATCAGACAAAGAGTGTTCTCCTGATAACGTCCAGTTTTTAATCATCTGATAGATGTTGTCGGAGACAAGGGTAATATCTAGAACTTCTTGTCGGTTTCTGGTTGTGAATGTAGGTTCGGTTCCGATGTTGCACAAAATGAGGTTAGTCTTTAAACTCACCTCTTTCGTTTACATAGGAACTGCTCTATGTGGTGTGGACAACATTTGCGGCTGAGTTCAGTTTTGTGCCTTTCAGTTTCTGCGACCCGTCTTTTCAGGTTATCCGCAGGAAAAGAGTCTATGTAATCAAGGACGAGATATGCCGATGCTACGTAATAGGGCGGTTTCTAACATCGTTGTGGTATTATCTCGATCACTGTAAGTAATTAAGACGTAAAGTTACTTTTAGACTGCTCTTTACCAGTATGCCAATCGTTTTGTGATAAGTGGCACCATGTTTGAGCCTAAGACCTTCCACAAAGTGGGCTAGGTTTCCAAAAACAGGCAAGCAACCTCCAATCAAAATGACCATTTTTGTTTTAGGAGTTGTCCACTGGACGTCCGAAACAGGCGGGGAGCAGATAGTATGAGATCACTATCTTATGATAGCTACTCTGGAACTACGCACTGCTGCGGTTCAAAGATCCCCCGACAACACAAGAATGCCCAGGTTCAACATCGACAGGTTAAGTGATCCCTCAGTGTGCCAACAATTAAGGGACCACCTTTCGCGAGGTGTGGAGGTAAGCTCTCTGAGCAGCTCTCTGTTCGCAACCATTCAAGACCATTGTTGTGTTGTGAAAAATGTTTTTACATTTGGTGCTGAAAGAATTATAGGTCGATCACAGGGAAGTCAAAGGGTGTGGCTTTCTTAGGATATCTGGAGACGGATCGACGAACGAAAACACCTGAAATCTAGCATTGCAGCTACTCCAGCAGCATCGTATGAAGATGAGAAGTTCAGCGTAGCGTGCGACATGACAAGCGCAATTACATCAACGTGCTGGCTATAGAAGAAGAAGAAGTGGCAAGCAGATGCGACAGCAGGACTATCTCCAAAATGACCAAAGACCCAGTGAAAAGCCTGGACGGTTCTTTGCTTATTTCGGATGAGGATCAGCTCAAGACATAGAAGGAGCATTTTGTTACGATTATGAACCGTGTATTCGCTAGCGCTTTGCTTCCAAATCAGACTGAGGATGAGAACACTACTGCGGTCAAAGCCCTGAAAAGCAACAAGGCGGTAGGTCTTGGCGGTATTTCCTTAGAGCTCTTACGAGCAGCGCCAACAACATCGGCTGAGCTACTGCTCCTACTTGTGAAGCTGAGAGTGTTCCTGACGAGTGGAAGAAAGGAATGATCGTAAAGCTTCCCAAAAAAAGAAATTTAATGTAGTGCGAAAGTTGAGGGATATCCGCGTGTTGGCTGCTGTAGCTAAGATAATAGCTAAAATCAGCGAATCAGCGAATCAAACAACTCCTCAAGGACACACTCGATGACGAACAAGAAGGTTTTCGATCTGGGTCGTGGGTCATAATCGAGTGCGGTGAGTACAGATCGCCACTTCACCTGCTGTTCATCAATTTTGAGAAGGCGTTCAATAGTGTCAACAGCGTGTTTATTCGAAGTGCCTTACGCAGGAGAAGTATTCCCGATAAATTAATTGCTATTTCCAAAGCTACATACGATGGGTCCAAACGTCACGTTCTGCTCAGAGGAAGGATATCTCAAGAATTCGAGGTCCAAAGTACAGTAAGACAAAGGTACATTCTTTCACCAATACTAGTCTATTGGGAAACGGAGGAACTCTTACATCCCAACACCAAGCTAAAACTGTTCCGCTTCAATGTTGTATCCGTGCTGTTATATGGATGCAGCACATGGAGAGTGACCATTACTATCGCGAGGAAGCTGCAAACGTTTATTAACAGGTGCCTGCGCAACATCTTAAAGATTTTCTGGCCCAACCGTATCGAACACCTCTACCAGAGAATGGGCCAGGAAGCAATAGGCTCAATCATACAACGACGGAAGTGGCAGTGGATTGGTCGCACATTCCGAAAAGGTGACGTAGCTAACCATGCAATGCAATGAAACCCTTTAACCCAGGATGGCAGTTGGGGAAAAGTTGGGCAGAGCTGAGACACATTGCCATAAACCGTACACGATGGTGCAGTTCAAGTCCAAGGTTCTGGCTTAGTTCAAACGAAGGTTCTTGGACCAAAGCAATGTCTTCTCTATTTTTTGAAAGACGGAGAAGGAGGCCTACGAACCTCGCTTTGGAATGTTGGAGGTTAATCTGTAGCATTACTGCTACAGTCAGATAGAGAAGCCTCTACCACAGTGTATCCATGCCTTCCGAGTCTGAAGACGAAGCGAAGAGTTTGTCCTCACTTAAAGAACATTATTTAAATGATCGTCCACCTCAATGTCCAAGATGGTGCCGTCATTGACTTGAGATGGTGTTGGCTGTATGGTTGGCGACTGTGAGTCATCACCTTTCAAAGATGGGAAGGAAATTGATGCTCCAGGGTCTTTATACAAAGGGTTCCTTTTTTGTGTTGATTGGGGCAAACCCATAGCTTGTCACACCTTCGGTCTTCCTCAAGGGAGCAAGAGATTCTTTATTGATCACAATAAGCGCGCATTTATAAAGGCCTCTTTGCTCCTCCAACTCAGCGACTTTCCTGTTATGAGTCGGAAGCGATGGAGTGCTTATCAGCAAAATTTGGAGTTTTTCATCCGTGTTGAAAAGTTCGGCTGCGATACAGGTGCGAGTTCTCGGTCTACATGATATATCCTCCCTTGTAATGACCTCGAGTTTACCGCCAGACTATACCTCTCTAAATTGCCAAAGTTTGTAGAGATCGCAAGATCTATGATCAGGGCAAAAGAATAGCTTAACATGGCCTAGATGCCATTCGGTGTCGCGACAAATAGGAAGTGGGCCGAGATTCTTCTTTATTATTTCCAGGAAACCTATTGCCAGTTTGGATGAAATCATTCTCCATTTATCCGGAGCGATTCTGCCATCAATATCACTTTGGTCTATCACAGCCAGTACGAACTTGTCTTTGAGGACTTCGTTGTAGGACTTAGCAAATGTGGCGTTAGAAGGTTCAGAGGAGGTGCTGGTGTTTTGTACCTTAGGCCTTTTGAAGTGTCGCTGGTAGTCCCATCCAATTAATTTAGTGCCCCACGAGTGGCGGAAAACGGGAGATCTGTTTCTACAAAGATCCGCAATAAACAGTTGAGGCTAGCTAATCCCGATGTCGTCAGGTATTCCGGATATTCCATTAGCGGCAGGGGTATTTTTAATGGACCCCCAGCCAGGTTGATCCTCGGTACGAGTCATATGACACCTTGACCCAGCCCGGGAATAAGAGGGGGAAGCAGTAGGGTTGGGAGTTGACTATATTTATCTTCGATTTTCTTCTGTGGAGCAACAGTGAGAATCTTTGAGTTTACTAAGCCCTTACACTACTGCAAGGTATATAGTCACGAAGGGGTGCGTTTGACCTTAATCCTTGAAATTTGTCTGTGATAGTAGGACTGTCTATACTCGTAACATCACCAAGCAGCTCATTGGTGGTCAGAACTCCAAACAACATTCAGTGAAGAGTTTAAATGGTAACCTTCTAATTTTGGATGAGGACCAGCCCACTAGGTTGAGAGAGAACACTTCTCTACAGTCCTTAACCATTTAGAGATGATGTCGAAATTTAATGAATCTTTCGTGCCTTAAGAAAAACAAAGCGGTGAGTATTGATGGCATCTCTGCCAAACTACTTCCAGCCGCTCCAAATACATCAGCAGAACTGCTATACCCACTCATACGGAGAGCGTGAGGAAATGAGCAATTTCCGAAGGAGTGGAAAAGAGGGGTGACCATCAAGCTTCCGGAAAAAGAAAATCTGATGGAAACTGGAAAGGTATATGCATTCTCCGTGAGGTATAGCTAACTTTCTACGTCGAACAGGCAGGTTTTCGCCTTGGATCCTCCTGCATCGACCACATAACCACCTTACGGATCATAATAGAGCAATGCGTCGAGTACAGGTTTTCGCTACATGTACTGTTTATCGTTTTCGAGAACGCTTTCGACAGCTTACGCAGGAGAGGCCTCCCAGAAAAAATCATGTTATTCAACGCCCGTAGAAGGCAATGGTCTCACCACAAGAACCAAGCTGCGAGTGTTCCGCTCCAACGTAGAATCAGTACTGCTACGTAGGTGTATGTAGTACTGCACACGCAAGCTCCAGATCTCCGTAAATACGAGTAGATATCCAAGAATCACCTTGAGAGAACGGCCAAGAACCTATTACTAGACATTACTATATGAAGGAGAAATTGGCAGTGGATTGTACACACCCTATGGCGGGAAGACAACTCCATTGCGAAATATACGATGCAGTTGAATCCGCTCAGCCAGGCGGGCAGAACTGCGAGACGCCCTAGGCAGAACAGTTGAGGAGGAATCAAGCTCTTTAGGAATGAGTTGAAGGCAGCTCAAACGGATTGCAGAACTCTGAACAAGATGGCGCGCAGGCGTTGTTGACACCCTATGCTCATCGAGGGGTGAAAGGGTTTGCAGGCTCTTTTCCAGGAATTGGATTGCTAGGAACGTAGACCAATCTTTTCTGAAAGTTTGGTTTCGATTGGTTTAGCCGAAATGACTCTGGCTGGGCCAATGCCTGCTAATCGCTGCATCTTTGTTTGTGCTTTTCGGTTCGTAGTTTTTACTGCAGCTGGCCTCCAGACCAGGCATGCGTACGTTAGGATGGGACTAATGGTAATTTATGTGGATTTTCTTTGAGTTTTTGTGGGTGAAGGTTGGAAACTTTGTTTATACATACTCACCCCATTGTTGAATGCAACTGAATCATAATTTAAATCGAGAGCAGAATATGAAATAATCGGTTATGCGAATGATTCATGCCAGAACGATAAGGGATTATAGATAAATGACAATGCGGATAGAAGAGGTGACGGTAAATCTTGGAAATATCCATAATCTTGACGTTCGGTTGATAACATCGTGGGCCAATAAGACCTTTTAACGTAAAATCAAACAGCGGCAAACCAGACAAAAGCAAACGATTGAAAATGTGTTATAAATTATGCGGTTTTAATAATAACTACGCGAGACTGGAAGCCTTATCAGCTACGATAAGCACGCAAATCTCAAATCTTGTGAATTGATTAGGATCACCAAACCACAAAAAAAAAAATCTTATCGCTGAGTGTACTGATGTATTTGCTCGCTTCACAGGGTGGGGTATAAGAGACGATTTGGGGATAAGGGAGTGATTTGTCAACCAGCCTGCTAGACAAATTAAAGGTAAAGTTGTTATTTCGACGATAGATAAAAATCGATTGATGTGAATTTTTAAATGTTGTACTACAGTGAGACGGGGAAGAACTTGAGTCTGGATCGACTATCTGCGACTAAACCGACGACATGCTGGCACACTGCATCAACTAGTAGGGTCGGGGGTTTTTCATCCACGACTTGAAGAGTCTTTAAAATCAGGTGTGAATACACACCACAAAAAAACACTTTCACGTCAGGAAATGAGCTATTCTTGCTATGTCGGTTGTGCAACGCTCTGGTGACTCTTGAGCGCTTAAGCCCCACATCCGGTCTGTATGACACGCCCAATGACTGTATGACACCGGACTTAATTTTTTTCTATTGGATGGATCACTGCATTCCGGCAGTACTTTGACGCTCAACATTATGATTATATCAGACATAAACTCCGGTGCTGCACGATCACAATGGAAAAACATACAGAAAAGTCGCAAATCGTCTGGAACGAATCGTATGATATCCTATCCTCAAACTTGTAACTAAGCCCCAACAAATTGGGCGTGGCATTATTACGTTTTTGAGTCGATATCTACTCTATGCTCTTGAAAAAAATATGTGAAACCTCGGAAGCTCCTATAGGAAACTCAAGACGTATCATGTAGAGGCCATCCGTGACTTTCCCTGTTGCAGTCGAATGATGCATATGAGATAGATACAGGTATTTATTTATTTAAAGCTTGATACAAGCATTGAAGTGCTTAAAGCTAAATAGTTCCATAATTGAAATAAACTAAGCTAACCTTGTGAAAAAGAGGGATGATTGAGGGTCAGAAATGATCACAGAGGAGTAGGGCACTATGGAGTGTGCTTTCGCTGCTATTAAAGTCATTTGATTTACTCTAAATTCTTGACATTTGTTGGTTGTAACCATAGTTAGTGTGGCGAGGAGAAATAAGGAATAGAGAAACAGGTGGATTAGTATTGAGAGAAATCATTTGAAGCAGGGTGGGACAATCAATGTTAGCAGATAATTGCTGATGAATTAAAAGTAAGTCAGCAACATCACGTCCTTTTTCCAATGACTGAAGATTAATCAATCTAAGACGATTCACATAGGGCGGCAAGTTGAGCATATCAGCCCAAGACGGACCGGGTAAGGCAAAGCCAATGAACCTGCGCTGCACAGCTTCGATTCTTATGGTATGGATAGCATAATAAGGTGACCATACTTGGCTGGCATACTCGAGGAAGGGTGAGATAGAGGATTTTTGTTACGCAAGAGTCAGAGAATTCTTTTGACCAGCGTTTCACAAAGCCAATTGCTGAGTTGGCTCTACTTATGACATTGTTGTTGTGTACCGCGGATGACACCCAAACCGCATGCTAATGTGACTGAGGGTACAGGCTCGTCACGAATGAAGTAGACCCTAGGAGTTGGTGTGAGACGTTTACGGGATTAGGTAATGGAATGACATTTACTGACATTAAACTCTAAGAAGTTTGTATTACACCAGATGGAGAAAGTATTTAGATCATCCTGCAGAAGACGGGAATCAGCAGGAGGTGATATACATACATCTAAAGATTTTCATGTTATAGGCGTAGACCAGAAAATCGGAGCACTGGAAGATACCTATACATTCGGCATCATTTATTGTCAGGATGAAGATCAATGGTCCAAGATGGCTGCCTTGACGGACCCCCGAGGTGGCTATGATAGGGTCCGATACTGAAGATCTAAAATGCACTTTGTATTGGCGGTTCACTAGGTATGATTTGATCCGTAAGATGAAGCGAGGTTGGAATCCAAGGGCTTATAGCTTGAGTAGAATAACTTGGTGAGGATTTTTTTCAAAAGCCTTACTGAAATCTGTTGCTACATCAACTTAATTGCCATCTTCCAAAGCGTTTAGTGTACTAGATACGAATTCGGTTAAATTGGTGGTTGTTGACCTACCTTTAAGGAATCCGACTTTGTGGAGGATTGGCTGAAAAACACGAAGCTCTCGAAAAGATTAGGTATGCATGAGATTGGACGAATTTTTGAGGATAGGGTAGAAGAGATAGAAAGGGCAGTGAGGGGCTGTGCCAGGTGATTCACACATTTTGTTTAATACTATGGTGGGGATACCGTCAGGACCAGGGGAGTAGTCATCCTTCAGTTGATTAATCTTATTAACAACCATTGACGGGGTTATATCCACGGAGAAAGGAGGGAGGTTTGTGTAGAGTTGTTCAAATAGCAGAAAGATCAAGTTTAAGGACATGGTCAGCAAACGACAGCCAAGGAAGAATCCGAGAAGGTTGAGAGTAGATGGATAGCCGTCTGATGTTCGTTTGACAAATTGAAACAAATTTCTCAGAGTCTGCAATTATGTTGCTTTGCATTCGATCTAGGTATTCTATAGAGAGCCTTTCGCAGAGTTTAGAGAAATGGGTATATGGGCGAAAGTATTTACAAAAGTCAGTTAGATTTGGATTTAAGTTAAGATTGTCATAGTTTGTGCGTAACTCTTTGTTGTGCTAGGGTGGAGAAGACGAGCAGATTTGTTTTAGGCAGGTAAGGAACCGATTACACAAAACAGGCAAATATGTCAGCATGGAACATCGCGAGCGCATGTTAAGAACTAGCTATTGAGTAAGCGAAATCTGCTATACGAAAATTAGAGCAATAAGTGTGTTCTGGGACGGCGTTTAAGTTATCGTTATACAAAAAGGTTAAAAAAGGGAGGGCTGAAAACCGTCCAACGTCGAAAGAAGATGATTACTCTCAGAGACTGTGGAACTGTAGGCGTCGGATGAGAAAATGAGGTCAAGTTGCATATTTAAGTTGTTTCGAATGCCACTTACTTGGAATAGCCCAGAGTCAGAGGGACAATCAGTTAGTAAAATATTCTTCTCAGAGATGGCGCTGGGGATATAATGAGACTCATCATCAGATTGATACCATTGAAGGTGGAGAAAATTAACGTCCCCTAAAATAATAACGTCATTACTTAGGTCCATGGCTTCACAAAACTCATCGACGCAAGCTGGCAGAACTCAATTGGTTCAGATGGGTGTATATAGCAACACATTGTGAAAATATAGCGTTTGGGTATAGATATCTTGACATATATAAACTTTGAAAAAAATAGAGTCGAAGCGACTACGTATTACCAGCAGAGTGCCGCGGCCGGATAAGGCGTCATCTGTTATAAGTCGGGTTAGATTTCTTTCTGTCAAAGTAAAAATTTTATAGAGGAGTTTGTGAGAGTTCAGGAATACGTCGCAGTTTTTAGTGCGTAACCCTCTGACATTTTGATAGTAGAGAGACACAGCATTAAGCAGGTTTAAAGGTCGGGGCGCGTTAACTATGATTAGGGAAGATTATATTTATTTGAGTTGGCACATCTTCTTTGAATGTGGAAGTACTTTTAAAGCTAAGGTAGGAGGCATATGAAGAGAAGTCTTCAGAAACCTTTTGCGGTGAGTATTAAAAGCATCATGATACGAGTATTTATTGTAAATACGTAGTAAAGTAGGAGGCCAGTAGGATGACCTTCTTGGTGAATGGCTACTATAACGTTTGTTTTTGTCTTACCATCGATGCAAACGGAGTCGGGTCTATTATGAAGGTACGCATGGTATAGTCGGACATTATTATAAATTCTGTGGTCCCTTAACCGAGATAGGGTATAGCGACTTTGGATTGAGTCAGTGGAATTCATTGTAAATTTTACAACGGGGGGAGGAGAGGGTCGAGAAAGGGGGGGAAATTATTGTCAGGAGAAGAAGTATTGTCAGATGGAAGAGAAGAGGTTGCAGGCGAGAATTGTAATCGGTATTACAATTAACAATTTGAGTGTGGTCCAAGAAGATTATTACCGACGGGAAAAGAGTGGAGAACGTGGAATGGATTAGGCTTGGAACTATCGAAAGATTTATTACTAGACCTGCTTTTCTTTTGCTTTACTAGTAGTGATCTTGCCCAAGGCATAGTTAGGGGAGTTGCTAAACTACCATCCGTATTTGGAAGGAATGTTGACCTTGAAGCAGTTAGACTTTCTGGGAGAGGCTGGGGAAATCTTCTGGCGTTTGACTATGGTAATAGCAAACTTCTGATGAAAAAAGTTCCTCATCGAAGCGGTATCGGCGTGTTGAGGAGTGCCTTTGATGATAAATGTAGTGTGCTCAATTATATCCATCTCGTTGCCTTCACTTAACTTTTCAAGCCTCTAATTCCATTTAGAAAGGGTCCATGAAGTTCAGAATGGTTTTATCAGTTTCGGCGAAGCGGCGGCGGGAATGTGATGACTCCGTAGAGTGTGTCATAATGGACCGCCACCCCATAATAGTTGCGTTTTACCGCTGGATGTGCTTGACTTTGTAGTATGAAGACAAAATATGGAAATATGATGGAGGTCATCTGTAACGGGTGTGTAAATATAGCAAGCCTTTGGAATGATTTTTTGGACCAAGGATAATCCAAAAGGTGTTCCAGATAATCGGAATCAAGAGGAGAATAACGACACGGTTCAAAGTTTATGAACTTATAAATCTAAATTTATTCTAATCGATAGAATTGTTGCAATTTATTCCACTTGAAGGTGGTTCATGCCCCGAACGTTTGGACTATTTATATAGTAGTGGCGAGAGATATACGAACGCAACACAGGATTCTGTAGTTTTTCTTTTTGTAATATTAAAGTCCACACCGCAAATCCCTTTCGTAACATCACTATTGCTGGGACATTGACAGAGGAAGTGACCCAAATTGTTTTTGTATAGGTCACGATTTCCACAACAAGATATTTATGTGCTCTATAAATGTTCCTGCAGGACGGGCCAAAAGTTCACAGGTACGCCACTGGCGCAACATCAGAGAACATGCCTCAATTGTCAACACATACACAAGTCAGAGAGGGAAACCCCATCTAAAATATGGTGAAAGTGAATCCGCTGTCACAGTTCAAGTTCGTTCAAATGCTTGTCAAATGATCCACGTTTGATTTTTTGACTGTTCGGTTTGCTGTTTTGCTTGCTGGTCTGTGCAAAGCTTTATAGTGATTCCAGAATATTTGCTAGGAGAGCGTACGTAGATGAAATTCTGAATGGCTTAAAATTATAGTTCGCGAAGGTTTATGGGATGGATTTGTCGATCAAAGCCTGGCTAAGTAGATAAGAATTCTCATTCTCAGGTTAATTGTAGTTGACAAGATTTGAAGTGTTGAAGAACTTATGAGTTTACGAATGCAGAACATTTTGCAGACATTTTTCGTGAATAATTCCGCTGAATCGCCCCAAAGCTCCCTGAAAAAGTTAGTAAGCCTAGAACCTAATGATCTAAATATAGTTCTATACTCAAACCCATGCTGAAAGCCATTCCCCAGAAATAGCTTCACATCTGTTGAGTAATCACATCTGTTTCACTCCACATAATGCTGCCCTTTGACATTTTTATAAATCTACTAAAAGTATTTCTACAAAGGCTTTGCACAGTGGGCTATGGAAAAAGGTTATCTGTCATCCTCCCTAATCTTACCAACCCTGCTTTAATAGTTCATGGAGATATACTGTATCCTCAGTTTAAAGAAGCGCACCATCCCTGAAACAAACACAAAACGAAGTTGTCCAAATGAGAGTGAGAGGAATGTGACAATTTTATTATTAAACTGCTCATGTGCAATCGATTTCTTGTCAACGCGTTGAGAATTTGAAAAAAAAAACCTAGTATGTATAGCTAGATATCGCTTACATGTTTTAAGACAAATAAAGTCGTGTTGGTTGTCATATAATCGGGTTAGAAATTTATGTTAAATACAATAAAAATAAAAGACAAAGCGCGCTCCAACGAAACATATTTCCTTCATGTGAAGTGTTAATCACAGATCAAATAGTTTGACGAAAAAAGTGTGCGCGTATGATTGAAAAATATGCCGGTATATGTAAATACGGATACAAAAAATTACAATTTGAATTTAAATTTGCACGAATCAACGCAGTTAACGTCAACATGATTGGTTTACAAAAATTGGCCTCTGTACTGTGGTTAAGGCTAAGTAGAGACAAGGAGCGAGGCCAGGTCAAACAAGATGCGGCGGAGCTTTCAATGATTGGTACCACTAAGCACGGGACAGGCGGGATGAATTTTTCCATCAAAATGATTGAACAACGTTATAACTGGGCACAAATTTGTGCCCATTTTGACGTACTAGCATGTACAGGGATTAAAGACTGTGATTGATGAAATTAAGCTAGAGTTTGTAAATGGTGCGAGATTTATGTATGTACGATAGAAAATCAAATAAAAATTTGTTTTTATTCATCATATCATAATTTACATTCGTTAGAATAAAAGATTGAAAGTGTATCGATATTTTTTTCAATAATTTGTTGCCCTTCAATCTGATTTATGAAAAATATTGAACGTCTCTACCATGCTTTATGAATGTACATATGTACTTCACGTCAACCCTAAATTTTCTGGATCGACAGAGTCCATTTTTCATTGCTTTTTTCGATCCACTGTGTTCTGAAGGAAGGTACATTTCGTTGTTGTTTATTTTCCGTAGCATTTCGTGTTTTACCCTTTTGGAAAATTTGTCTAAACGAACTCTTTCTTAGATCATCGATCTCCCCATGTGTTTCTAACGGAGTTCCGGTTAATGTAATACCCTATTTTGTTGTCTCTTTTCGGTTGATTTAGCTGAGAGTAAGGGTTGTGGTTGGTACATATTTTCTTGATTCTTTTTATGCACACCCTTGGGTCGTGGATGGTGATACGTAAGGCTTTCTGCTGACAGGCAATTATCAGTTTCGCAACTGTTTGGTTGCGAAATTTGCTGCCATGAGTTTATATGAGACCGCGTGCGCATATAACTGAAACGTTTTCATATACATAAACCAATGGCAGTGGCAATCGAAGCGTAAGAGCACTTTCACACATACTGGTTTCCGCCGGCTTTGGAAGCTTTGACATTACCCGGTGCAGGCACAACCGCCGTGTTAGCCGGGTGCACCTATGCAGTCACTGGGCCGGCGTAGTGAGTAGTAGTGCTTGTGGGTATATGATCGCTTTTAAGCACGCCGGTATTTAGCCGGCTATTGATTCATGTTCTTTTCAGTTTGCTTCCAGGGCTGTTCATTCATGTGTTTCAATTGTGCGTGTGAATCAATGTATGAAGGAAATATTGATGAGGACACGACTAAAGTTGCTTTACCGAAAAAAAAAAAAAACGGTGTGTGTGAAAGGGAACAATGATCAGTTTTTTTTCCAGTCTGCTTTCGCCGGCCCAGCAGCAACCGGCATGTGTGAAAGGGCTCTAACATTTTCGAAACTGAAATATGCCTATCAGCGGTTGACCTAATAATAACCCCATGACAAAGTAATATGCGACAAAATAAGCCTCAAGCAGATAGCTTAGTGCTTTTCAAAATTATCATATACCAACTTTAGCAAAAAGTTAACGAAAATGAATTGGATCGGGCGCACTAAGTTACTGCCTAAAAATGAAAGACAAATACTAGGAATAACCTGGAAATTTGTCGTTGAGTTATATTGTCGCAGGGTTATTTTGGCTCTGGGTTCTGTTATTTTGTCAGGTTGTGAAATGTTAATTTTCGCAAACGGAGGGAGTTCACATTCACTTTCATTCTGTGGGTTCTGTTATACATCAGATCTGCGTCAATTGCACAAATCACATCAAATTAATTTGATCAAGCCTTTTTTTAATTCAAAATTGATTCCACATATTCGTTTCTTCTGATTTTAGATCCTTTTTCCTGTCTAACCTATCAGCTGTAGCTAATTCGACAGTTCTTCTTGTGGAAGACAATTAGAGAAATAGTAACGAAAAACAAATCATATCTATCTCAATTTTACGTTTGCATGAGTGCCTAAACTAGCCTACTATCAGAGGAACTTGCTTCGATTTAAAATATTTGAAAACTACATTTTAGGATCAAAGTATTACATGAAAGTAATGACATTGATTGTTGGAAGGAATTACGTGCCCCCCATGTTGAAGCATAGGACCAACGCATTGCTTAACTGTTAGGTGAAAAGTAACTAAGGCCGCCGTTAGAAATTGCACTGCAAAGACCAGGGGCCCTACTCTGTATTCCGTTTCGAATTTATAAACTATTCGAAAGTGCTAGTCGATTCTAATTAGATTTGACACCCTCTAAACATTTCGAAATTAATGCAATATGTTGCTAAACATGTTCCCACAACTTTCGAATTTTGTTGTGAGTCTCGCGCTCTGAAATGTCAGTGAACAACGTCAACGGAGATGAAGAGTAGAATGTGCTGCATATTTGTTAAAAAATGCTCTTGATTTACATTGCCTTTTGATTAGTTTGAATTGATTGTGTTATAATGATTTATTCGTCTTTAAAGCGATGTGTTCCTGTGAATGATTGACAATTTAATAAACTGATTAATCAACGTCAATTTCTATCATCCACTGGAGGTTCTCAGTACACAAATTTTACATAATTTCAAGTGAACTATGGCTCTTGGATCCACAAGATAAAGCACTTTTTTGGGTGAAAAATATCGCTATTAACAAAAGTAAAAATGTACAAAAACCATTAAAATGCTTATCTGTGACTAAAAGTTGATCAATTGATATCTTTCGATCCTTTTTCGTTTTCCATAGAAACATTTTTCACAAGCTAAACACTTGACGAATGAAATATCAGAAATTCGAGTGACTTTGACACTAGCCGAAAGAAAATTGAATTGTTGCCGGCAAAAACAAAATTGTTGTTCATTTCTAGAATATAGCAATCCGATTTTCGGATTACTAAATGTTAATCACCCGCTTCCGAATATTTTGACTTTCGATTCAAAATACAGAGTAAGGCCGCTGATATGCCTTTAACTAGATTTTCAACTTTTGGCGTTTATTACTTTTTTTTTCTTAGTAGGGCAGTATATTGAAGTGAAATTCTCAAAAGCTGACATATCTCAGGTTTGTATGTGTTGGTAAAGTAACAATTAAACAATTGTCTTGGACATTATTTAGGTGCTATATCTGAGACGTCAGAAATTGAACTGCAAAGACCAGCATTGTTGTTATGAACGAGTACATATGTGCGAATAGTCCACCCTAGTCTAGTTGCTCTTGGGAATCGGAGAATGAAAAGCGGGTCTATGGTCGGCATTTTCTTATCTTATATTTGGCACTTGCCAAATATTTAATTCCTTGCGGTTCTGACCCTTGTATCCATATACCTAAGTACATACATATCCATACATGTATAGATCCCTATCAGAACCTACCCTACGTGCCTGTGTACATATACATATGTATGAATATATGTATAAACAATGTATAGAAAAAACCATCAGTGTAAAACATTTTACAACATTTCATTAGGTTCGTTCGCGTACGGCACTACTTAAAATCTGTCAAACTGAGACAATTGACAGAGAAAAACAAATTGCAATGTTTAATTTTATGTAAGACGGGAATTCGTTAAAGAAGAAAAATGAGCTGATAAGGGCAAAATATTTATCCCTGTCACAATAAAAATATATATTTATATATATAGGGCAGGTAGTTAAGAGTGGCGGTACCGTTAGGAAGAACCCAATTCGCAGTAGGTGCTGTGTTGTTACCACCTGGATGTTATGGTTTATGGTGAGGAGTCTCTAGATCCAATCTGTGGAATTCAAAAAAGTAGTAAGTTCTTTGATGTTTTTCTCTAAGATTTCCTCTAGGGAATTGAAGAAGGGTTTTCCTAAAGCTCGTTGTCTGGTCTAGTGCTGGACAGGCGCATAAATAGTAGATAATGGTTTCTCTTTCAGTTGCGACTAGGTATCCCACACAACCGCGACAGTGTGTGTTGTGTGGGATACCTAGTTTGACTTCGTGGTCTCCTATAAGCCAGTGACCGGTAGTGATCGCTGTTAATCTGGCGACGTCTTTCCGCATTCTATTTAGAAAGTCGGTTGTTTTAATTTTGTTGATCTAGTGCTAGACAGGCAAATAAATAGTGGATAATGATTTCTCATTCAGTTGCGATTTCTCATTCTCGCGACTAGGTATCCCACACAACTGCGACAGTGTGTGTTGTGTGGGATACCTAGTTTGACTTCGTGGTCTCCTATAATCTGCTGTTAATCTGGCGATGTTTTCCGTGTTCTATTTAGAAAGTCGGTTGTTTTAATTATGTTGTAGCCTTGGCGCATCCTTCTGAATATGACACAGTTTGTTGTTTAGTTAGACCATCTGAGGTTGGCTTTTATGAGGAATATTGAGGAAATTTCTGCCTTAACCACTCCAAGTGGAGCGTGAACTGCTTTCGCAAGTGAGCGGTGGAGGGCTGAGCCTTGCCTGGCCAGTTCATCAGCAACTTCGTTTCCACAAACGTTACTATACCCTGAAACCCAGATCAGGGTTACTTTGAATATATTAAATATATATATTACAACCATTTTTGTCAGTTTTCTCACGTTCGACTTGAAATTTATTCACAAACGTTTGCCTCCATTGTAAGATTTTTTTTATATTTTTTGGTTTAGATATAAGGTTTTTTTCTCAGAAAGAAAGGAACTTTTAATTGGGTTCACCCAAGTTTGCTAAATTACTAATAGGTCTGTTCCCGTACTTATGAATTTCTACGAAATTTTACGAAAATTGGTCAAATCATGTTTCCTTACACGGGGAACCTTCTGGATCTGACCAAATTTCGTCAAATTTCATAGAAATTCCCAACTCGATCAAGTACGGGAACAGGCCTAATAACTAACGAAAACACCGGTTGTGAGCAATATAATTGACAGTTCGATTAGTTGTTTGTTTTTATGGAGGATCCGATGGGAAATCATTGCGGATCCGAAAGAGAATTGGGCTGAACCGTTTAACTTTTCACATAGAGGTGTGGCTGTTGTTTAATGTATTTATTTCGATCGGATCGAGAATTTTCCTTTAAGAGATGATGGTTTGGGTATCTTCTTCAAGTACTTATCTATCAAAAACAATTATTAAAATAAAGTTCTATATTTCTATATTTGAAACACAGTACCTACATAATACTTAGCTTTTAGTGAACAATTACATAGATCCGTCGTTAATTTATTTTTATGCTTTAAATGCGGTTATATATAGGTAGTAGATTATGACAATTTTCAAGTGGCTATCGATTGCGATTACTTCTAATATTTGTTTATTGATAATCCGTCATGTTATCACGAGTGTAGCTATAAAATTTTGATGTCAGGAATTAAGCAAATTGTATTTATTTTTATTTTATTAAATTTGTATGAGGTAAACTAAGACACATGTATAAAAGTATAAATGCTTATCAAGGACACCAGCTCGCGTGTTGTTTGATTGGGGCCAGATAAATTCTTATCGACGACAGAGTTTTTTTGATTGACGACAATTTTTTTTTTTAATAATTAGTGTGATTAGTTTTTTTCTTTAGATTTTGTTGCGATTGATTAATCTAATTCATGACGCTTCTTGTGCGCCAGCAGACCTGGCAATTGGGCGAAATCCTTTGAACATATTTCACAGATGTACTTCTTTTCTATGGAATGAAGACTTGAATGTTGGGCTAAGCTATGCTTTCGTGTAAATGTAGCGTTACAGACTTTGCATACGTACGGACGATCCAATGTGTGGGTGTTCATATGTTCGCGTAGTACTTGTAGATGCAAAAAGCTCCGATTACACTCGCTGCATTTGTGTCGCTTTTTTTGCGTGTGACGTTTTTCATGATCTGTTAGCGCACCAGATGTTTTGAATGCACTTCCACAGAATTCACAAATAAAAGGCCGTTCACCGGTATGCTTTCGTCGGTGGGTATTCAGTTCGGTTGATGTCCAGAAATGTTTTTCGCATTCATCGCAGGCGAATTGTTTCTCACCGATGTGACGTCGCACATGAGCACGTAAATTAGAGATTAAGGTGAAACGAAAGCCGCATATTTCACATTTGTACTTGCGTGTGGTTTCGTGAAGTTTTAAGTGATTTTTTAAATCGAATTCAAGAGTGAATTCTTGAGGACAATGGGAACATTTGAATTGAGGTGTTGACGATGGTAGCGGATCGATCAATTCGTCTGCGTTGGGGCTTGAAGAACAATTTATTTTTAGTAGTGTTCTCTTTGGCTTCAATTGTTGGTTAGTAGATAAGAACTTCTTGCTGTCTGAGTTGTTGTCTTTCGAGGTGGAGTTGGAAAAATTGTGTAAATAGTCTTCGGCTTCATATGTCTGAAAATGAAAGTTAGTAATCAAATTAGTTGCTTGTGAATGTGAAAACTAATAAAAAAAAAATGCATGAGAATAGATAGTCAAATTTGTAGTGAGGGACTCTATCATGAATGAAAGAATATAAGATCACTCTCTCTCTCTCTCTCTCTTACATCTGTTCTAATCTGGCACCAATGACATCAAAATGGCGTAGTTGGCATATTGTTGTCCTTTTTAGTCTGTTCCCGTACTTGGCCGAGTTGCGAATTTCTACGAAATTTGACGAAAATTGGTCAAATCCTTTTCCCGTACACTGTGGATCCCTGTGGATTTGACAAATTTTCGTAAAATTTCATAGAAATTCGCCGATCTGTAAAGTACGGGAACAGACCTATTGCATACGCACAGTTCAGTCACAAATGACGTAGATGCAGTAGTCACAAATGTTTCCGTAGCCTGTGGATGCCTGTGGATTTGACCAATTTTCGTAAAATTTCATAGAAATTCGCAGCTCGGTCAAGTATGGGAACAGACTTGCATACGCACAGGTCAGTCACAAATAACGTAGATGTAGCAGTCACAAATGTTCCCGTATCCTGTGGATCGTTGTGGATTTACAAAATTTTCGTAAAATTTCTATTGCATATGCACAGTCCAGTCACAAATGACGTAGATGAACCAGAAAAAACAATTTGAAAATGCTTATAGAATAATCTTATGTTCTGTCATTTGTGGGACTGCATTGTTATTAACTTGAGTAGTAACATATATACAATTTGTACTGCGCTATTATGTGCAGCGGGAAATTTAGCGACAGAATAACCCGCTTAACCTAAATCTTTAAATCCTTTTTTTTTTTTTTTTTAGAAAAGCTTAAACTAGCTAGAGTCTTTCCTACCTTCGATATAGTGAATAAAGGTTTACGAGGACTAGGTGCCCGGTTTATGTCCGCCGTGCATCAGTGGTTAAGTTCGCGATCAAGGTTTGAGCCCAGGTATCACCTCTCGGCACGTCTGACAAACATCTGAGCGTAAAATTGCATGAGTAGCTTCTCCCAATCGATATAAATTTGGCCTTTGGAAGCGGTACACAATTTCAGGTCCCAACCATTCGTGTGGCGCAGAGTACTAGAAGCTGTGAGAGACTAGATGGTCAGGCCCTGTATGTGAGCTCAAGACGAACAAAGAATGTGTGGGTTAGAATTGTATGCAAAATATGGGTTTTTGAATAAGCATTCGTTGTGTTTGTATTATTGTATAGGGATATACAGATGTGAATTGAAGAAAAGCACCAGGTCTGGCTGACCTCGCTGACTGAATCCTTTTTAATATAAAATTTGATTTTAAAATTTTCATTAAGGCATATACATAGGTATGTACATGAGTACGTTGAAGGCGATGATTTCCAACCTCCGAAGCAGAGAGAAACTTTAAGAAGAAAAATAAGAAGTATAGTCTGTGCACCCAAACTGGTACAGTAAGCAGGGAATTCATGACTGATCGGAAGACTCAAGGTTCGAGACCAGACAACCATCAGAGAGTAAAATTGTCAGGAGAAGCTTCTCTCCAAAGAAAAAAAATTGTCCTTCGGAATCGGCATGAAACTGCAGTGAAAACTTTACATATCATATCGCCATGAAGCGTTGTGTTCTGAGAAGCTTTGACAATGCTTAACTGGGTAAGAACACTTCACACTATCAGGTTCTGGATCATGTAAAAATCTGATGAATAGTGGAATATTGATTTACCTGTGGCCTTTCACACAACGCATTAGGTACAGGTCTGACATCTGATTGCAACCGAAAGAGCAAACTGGACTATCTGGTTCTGTAACACCGATTCAAGTAGTGATGGAACACAGACATCAATGCATGATTTCTCATTGGACGGTTATTCATCAGGTTTTCAGTTATAGTTAAATTGTTTGCTTCTTCCATTTTATTGTACGTTATGACAGAAATAAATGAGACAAGCAATTCTCCAGCCTTTCTTAGATTAACAAACTTAAGACTAACAATCTCCTTCAAATTATTCTCTCTCTTCATTGCTGATGCGAGTCAGTGCAGTAGTGGATGGGTTCTATTTTTCTTTATTTTGACACAGTCGTAGAAAAAGCTTACGCACAGCGCAGAGCTATTGATATGTCCGCTGATTGTAGAGATATCAAATTAATGACGCATAGTGATCGTTTTGCTTGTGTTAAGTTAAAAGCATGAGTAGGTGGGGTATGCGCAGGGTTTTATATTTTATTTGCTTATGCCGCACTAAAGGTAGGTAAGTGAGATGAGAACTAATATGCGCAGTTGAATGAGTCACTTTTGTATTAAAAAATAGTTGAATATATGTATCAATCAAATTCTAATAGCGAAAATTTGTTGATACTTGATCAGTTAAAAAATAATCGGTCTAAGCAATTCAATTGTAATGAAAATGAAATTGGTAGATGGCTTGAATCATTCGAGACAGGATTATCGTGCTTTTTGTGCTTACAAATTAGGACTTATGTAACACTAACGCTCTGAATATTCGCATCAATTTGTAAGAACTTAATTTGTTTTTATTAAATCCTGTATTAGGTCTATACGGAACCATATCTAATGTGATGAGAACTTGGCAAGCATAATTGCAAAATTGGCAATGGGGTTAAACTATAGCACTTGACCCGGAGTTGCGAATTTCTACTAAATTTGACGAAAATTAGTCAAATCGTGTGTTCCCGTATGGGGGAACTCCTTCGGGTTTGACCAAATTTCGTAGAATTTCGTAACTCTTTGAAGTATGGGAACAGGCCTATTAAGATAATGTTGGAGAGGATCACAATATTTGGGAATATGTAGAGCCAGCTATACATACAGAACAATGACTTGTCTACATAGTCTATGAAAAGTATATACAGACCAAAGTCTGAATGTAAGGTGATCAAACAAAAGTCTGTAGCCTGGGTTGTAACGTTCTCTTGATTACGTTAAGTAGGATAGGAACATGTGTCGAAGCAGTTAGAGTTCAGATTAATAACTATCTTCTGATCAAAAAGTACCCGAAAGGCTTTGTTGACCGTTTTCTTTGATTGCCGTAGTGTGTGGTCCACTCCGAATTTCTTCCGCCAGGCCAGACAGAAAATAAGGAGTACTACGTGAGCGTATTAAAGCGCTTAAGAGAAAATGTTCATCGCAAGAGGCCAGAATTGTGGAGAAACAACTCGTGGCTTCTTCACCACGACAACGCCCCGGCTCACACATCTCATCTTGTACGTGACTATTTGATCAAAAACATCGTTCATACCGTTCCGCAAGCTCCGTATTCACCTGACATGGCTCCTTGTGACTTTTTCCTATTCCCATGACTTAAGTTACCACTTCGCGGAAAGCGTTTTGAGACGATTGAGGCGATAAAGGAGAATTCGCAGAGGTTGCTGAAGGCGATTCCAAAATCGGCCTATGAAAAGTCTTTTGAAGATTGGAGGAAGCGTTGAAATATGTGTATTGCTTGCAGTGGAGATTACTTTGAAGGGAATAAAATGAATATCGATGAATAATTGAACCGTTTTCGTTTTATTGAAGAATTCCAGGTACTTTTTGATCAGAAGGTACTTGTGCTACGATATAAGCCAGCGATTTAAAAAGAAAATTGTGACCAGATTTTTCCTTGTGCAGATTTTTTACTCATAATTCGTCTGTTAAAGTACACTGAAACCCATTCCAGAACTTTGAAACAGGCTCTGTAAAAACTCTATAAATTGACATAATTCTAATAAGTAGGTGTCCACTTTTTTCTATCTACATACTAAAAAACTTAAGACTAATGCATGAGTGTACTCAGTGAAGAGAATGAAGGGAACTTAGTATAGACTGTGTTTAATGTAAATTTTAACTTAACACAGCTTTAAAGAATGCATATTTCCTCCGATGGACCGTCGTCACAATTTTTGCACTACATTACGTGATATTAACTTTTAATTATTGTCACCTAATTGATAATGTCAAAGGGTTATGAGACGATATGTAGAGAGATTTATGGTGAAGCTCTTTTAAGGCTGGTATTCGGGTTGGTCAAACTTGTACTCTTATCGACACCGATGGGAATTCATAGACAATTCTGAAGATGATCGTTTAGCTTAAAACTTCATAAGTTTAATCATAAAGTATGCGGTAGCTGGACGCGGACTTCATGTCTCTAAACGCGGGCTAGAATCAGCGAAAAAAAGCGGGCTAAATGGGATATTTGAACAAAGTTCTTCTCCGAATTTGCCAATTTACACCGAACGTGCCTTCACAAGGTTCCTTGACTAATCCGAACTTAGAACTCATGATTTTTACAGCATGGATGAAATGTATGCACACCTTTGACGACGGAGACAGACAAGAAGTTCAGATTCTTATTAAAACTGGCTGGATTCGAGTTGCCAGTGTTAAAGGGCTAAAAGTCCAAGCTCTATTCGGTAGTCTTTGGTGCATACGTGAGGGAAGCAAACTAGATAATCGGTTGAATTAATTGAATTCATTGAAACAAACACAGTTTGCTTCAATTTGATTGGCATTCGATACCTTAATCTTAATTGTTTTTGTGCTATATTTGTTAGAACTAATGTATTTATTATTATTTGTTGAAATAGACTATCATCAGGATTTGTTCTGCATGACATTTTATGCCTTGCAAATGTGAATTATGCGAAAATGTTCGCCAATAACGGCAGCCCTTGCATGAACCCTAGAAGAACAAACATAGATCAATCACCAGGTTTTTCTACCTGGTCAGAGAAAAATTGTTCGCCTCTTGTTGGTTGGTTTTGAGTGATCTCCGATCCTTAGAGATAGGATAAGTAATCGAATAAAAATATTTCAGGGGTGAGCCGATGCGGTAAAATGGCTATACGTATTCGCGCAGCCATTCTGTTGATTTAGCTTTGAAAATGGAAGATTTGTGGATTTTGATTTGGAAAAGATATTCCCCTAGACTAGATTTTATAAAGTAAACAAGGGCGGAAATCCTACAAAGAAGGTGGAGTGTGGTTAAAAGTAGATGCACAGCATGCCTATGTTTCGATCATGTCTGTCTAGTTGCAGTGTTCAAATAATAAGATAAAAGTACCCGGATTGGAAGGAATCTCTTTACAACATGGCTATCGATGTGAAAACAAAGGAAAGGAAATCAGTTTAGTTTTCACTCAAATATGAGAGGCTTTATTACAACCTAGAGCAAATACTACTATGCTGATTGTATTTAAATAAAAAAACAGATGAAACCTCAGGAATTATTGTCAAAGTAAAGAATGAAACATTGTTGAAAAATTGCCCAAAGAAGAAAATATTTATCCAAGCGCCGCGTTAGATATGATTTTAGCTACCAACGCTCTGCTAACTGGATTATCCTTCTTCTCTGATCAATTCCAACATAACAATTCACTGTCTTATGTGTCCCTTGCTATACGGTTTGTTACTGATTAAGAATAGTAATTCATAGTTAATAGAGTGAGTTCGATGCTGACGTGGCCCATCGGATTAATGTCGGATGGCTTAAATGAAAGACGGTGTCTGGTGTGTTATGCGATAGAAAAATGCCCCTTAAACTGAATGGATAAATCTATAAGACGATAGTATGGCCACCTATGATGTACGGGTCAGAGTGTCGCGCGTTACTAAAAAAAAAACACTCGAAAATAACTTCTCAACCGCAGAAATGAGAATGCTAGGATGATCAGTAGGCGTAACCCTTAGAGATAATGCAACGATTTCGTCAGAGGAAGCCTGAAAGTAGCACCCATACACGAAAAACAAAAGGAAACGAGGTTTCAATGGTATGGGCATGTGGTGAGCAAAAATAGCAACCATATTGTGAGAACAGCAATGAATTTAGAAGATGGACTAGAAAGACTAGAAAGATTGAAGGCGACATGGTACGACACTATTAATAAGAATATGAGAACTGAAAATGTATCCAATGTGACAATTCAGGGCAGAAGATCTAGTAGGCTCAGGATAAGGTGAACCGACTCCAATTAATTTGGACTTAAGACTAGGATGAAGAAGATAGGTAACAGTGAGTTATATTATATTTGGCTGCTAGGTAGCACAATAAACATTCAGTCTTTTAGCAACAGGAAAATCATCCAAGAAATTCAGGAATGAATTGTTTGAGGCAGAGTTTTCGTGCGATTGAACTTAGTATGGTTCCATAACCGTGGTGCTAAAATCAAGAAATTCGATTGTGTACAAGTAGTTAAGTTTCAATAAATCCGAAATGGAAAACCATACAAAGAGCTAGCTTTTATGATTATAGTACGCAATTTTGTTCATTGAAGAGATTCCTTCTTCTTGAAGAAATTCAAGTGATTGTGTCATGCATAGCATTCTTGACATGCATCAAAGATAAGCTAAACTATTTTTTTGAAGAAGCATTCTTGTCGAAAAGAACTAGGATCGAATACGCTGCTATTGAGTGCCGATAAAGTATGGAGTGTCGATTGAGTTCAATGAGAATACGCCATTTAAAATCAATAAAACAATGTTCAAGAGTATTGTTTGTTAGGTACCTCACCTGTACACATTGTTAGGAACTTGGAAGGCGACCTAGATGAGTATTTATTTAAAACAAGCAAGCGGGTAAGCGGTACTAATCCAATGCTAGGAGAGAAAAGTGAATGAATTCAGCTTGTACCGTACGCCATCATTTTTTTTCCCCAAGTTCTAGTGCGGCGGGTTCAACAGTCCAATGCACTTTAAGCTACCCCAATGTTTTAAAAGGCTTTTACTAACACATCTTGCCACAAATTTACATAAAGTCATTCCTTCGAGGAAACTAATTTGCTAGGTGACTATTTTTGCCTAAAGAAGATACGTGCTTCAACTTAAGTCAAAAGTTTTTGGATCAAGCACTATGACTGGAATTCTAGGTGTTGCCAATTTTTTAGAAATGTACAAAAGGCTGTTGTATAACAGCTATAGTACGTATTTTAACAATTTATAACAAATACAGTATGTATTTTAGCACTTTATGCGGCCAACCAATATGAGGACGACGCAATTGTCGTTTGTAGAAAAATGTTGGTCAAAAGCCTATTTAAGTCGTACTTTCTACAGACGAAAACCATTTTGAAATATTTAGAGCTACTAGGTTCTAGATGCTAATGGGTAGGGCCACGGTATCAATTTGATTTTTTGTATATTTGAGCGCAAAACAGCCACAATTTGTCGATTTGCTGTTGTTTTCATTTGCATTAATTATGTTCTGTATAACTACGCAACATTTTCCCTGAAGCATTGGCTGTTCCTGGCGCTAATACTGTTGCTAGCAGCGTTTTCTATCGGCTTTCCAATTTAGCCATCACAGTAATCTGATTTAGTTTATAAAAAAAAGCTTTTGCAACATTATTCTTAAGATCTTGGAAACATCAATGGCATGATACATTTTTATTTGTTTGACAATTTATTTGATTGAATTTATTGAGAAAAGCATTTGCTTGCTTAGTTTTAGTTATTTTACCAATTGGTCGTTGGCCCATAACAAATCTGTAAAATAACGTCTGACGAAAAATCTCGACCGATTTAGGGAGGAGCTGGAGAGAGAGCTAACACAAACAGAAATAAAAAAAACATCACTGCCTGGGCGTGGTATAATACATTGCAAGGGGGATTTCCAACAAAAGTATGAATTATTTTGTCATTTGCCGAAAAATGATGTATGAGTATAAAAATTATAGAAATGGAGTTTGCGTATAAGCTCAGTAGGCGTTTAGCAAATGTGTATCGGAGTGGTTCTTCGTCATTTAAAAAATACAGTTATACAAGAGTTAGGGTATTTGTTTTTTTTTTGTCATATATGTATCATAGATACGATAACCGAATAAAATAATACTTTTAACCTTTCAATAAAAGAAAATGCAAGTCTTTTGCTTACGTAATCAGAGATGATTGGCTATAGCCAGCAGTTATTACAGCATAAAACATTTTGGCTGCGACTGAATTTGACAGTTATATGATGACAGGGTTGCTTCTAAATAAATTTTCGTACGCAATTGTGCATAGTGAAGCGTGAAACGGTGTTCGTGAATAATCAATTTTTAATGGACTGTAATTTTATGTGATGACATAAATTGCCTACTGTTGGTCTATGACGTAGGGAGGCCAATCAAAGTACCGGTTTACATTTTAAGCAGCGTGATGTAAAAATTGGAAAAGTGTCATTGGCATGAGCAAGTAATATTTATTAAATTTAGGTTTAGATTTGTTTTAGGTAGTAAGCTCTTAGATAAACAAAAAAAAATCAGTTAATGTTCCGTGCCGTTATTTTAAGTGTAGTTTGTCCTCTTAAGGCTCGCTCGAGAAAAAGGCATTTATATTCTGATACGTATGTCATTTCATCTAAAAACTGTCAAAATCGGATCAAGTGAGATCAACTCAAGAGCTCTCTAAACAGATTTCAATTAATATGTTAGTAGTTCCACTTGAAATTGATCGAACTCAAATGTAATGGGGGTAAGATATGTATATGAAGGGGGTTTTAAATATTTAAATATTTCATTTTTCTCATACGAATAATTCAAGAAATTTGAAATTTTATTGGGTTATGTCGAACATGTAGATACGTCTGTCTGAAAATCATCAATGTTGGATGATGGTGTATTCCAATATTTTCCCAAAACTACCAGACAAATTTCAACTCCGTAGGTCAAACAGTTTAAAAGTTACGAGTGTATAACAGACACACGGACGGATATCGTGTTGAATTACCATTCTGGTACCATTTCATTTATACCATTCTGGTACCATTTCGTTTATACTATTCTGGTACGGAACACTAAAAAAAATCTGAGGCATTCATCTCCATACAACAGATTCAGCGCTCTCAATTGATTTGTGTGAATTTAGAGCCAATTAAAAAAAAAATTATAATAAAGGATTAATATAATAAAATATTTTAAATATCATGGTCATTGAGGAAGCTCAAATTTCCAGTAAAGCTTGATGAATAGTAAGGACAAGCCAGTGCTTATAGAACCTAAAACGTGACCGACTAAATAGAGAGAAAGACTTTGTAGATGTTTTGACTTAGAAAAGCTTAAAAAAGATATTAGATCTCAGGAAAGCTAAAAATCTGAAGCGTTCATCTCTACGACAATTTCAACGCTCTCGATTGACTTGTGGGTTGTTTTAGTGGCTCCTTTCGGAATTGATAAAGAAGGATTTCCAGATTTCCACAAGAATACGTATTGCAGTTAGTCAAATGAATAGTAGACACATGCCAGCGCTTACAAAGCTATGATGCTCCACATCATGAAATTTTTGAACAGGGAAAACTATTTTGATCGAGCTAATCAAAGCTGTTCGAATTTATCGCCTGAAATGGCTAGGACATGTAGAGCGAATGAAAACCATCGCTTCAGCTCGAAAATTGTGTTATTCCATAAGGACGTCGCGGGAAAGGATGGACTACCTAAAACAAATCTAAACCACACCTAAGATGAAGTGCACCGTTGAAAAGAGACTAACCAATTTGGTGTGTAATAGTGGAGGCAACTTGCTAAAGATAGCGCTGGTTGGAGAATAATGCTGTTTAAAGCCTTGTCCATCCTGAACTGTAGCGCAATCTAAAGTGGAGTAAGGTTTGGCGATTAGTAGTGTTGCTAGAGGAGCATTCATTTAAGATATAAGCCACACATGTCATCATCTGAGGAATGATATAATACTCAAAACTCAGGTTTGTGCGGTATACATGTATGGGGATTATAGGTGTGAATCGCACTACTCCAGCATGTGCAACAGTGGAGTTTCAACTGAGATGCTAAATGGCACTGTCACGGTATCGTCTGTAGATGGAGAGAGGTATCACAATATCATAATTGAAAACGGGTTCCTCTCTGATAAGAAGATGGTGGATGACAGAGCCCAAGCAGGTACATATATTCTAAGTTGAATTTAATCTAGCATGACATCTTACTCGTAGTCTGAGGTTGAAAACCTAAGTGTATCAAGCCGAGATAGTGAACTGGAGCACTTAAGAGAGGATCAAGTGGTGGGGAGAAATATCTCAATGGCACTAGACCAGAGTATATCTATTATATTAGATATACTCTGCACTAGACGATCAAGCAGAGCTTTGCTTATACGCACGGAGAGTACAAAACATAACACATCACAGCTTCTGTGAGAAAACACACAGGGATCGGAGAAAGGGCGGACGCTGTAGAAAAGTGGAAGTCATCCTCTGAAAACCATTTGCTGCTTTAGCCAAGAGAAAAAGTGAGGAACATGATCGAGAAGGAGCTACGGTGGCCTAACGTAGAGAAGTGCAGACAAGTCAAAATGGCTATTTGAATGTCAAGGGAGGGAGAGAGAATATTTAAGCATGCGGTGAGGAAAACTCAAATGAATAAGCGCAATATTGACAGGACATGTTAACTTTAGATTTCATCGAAAGAAGTTGGAACTTTTGGAAGGCGATACTTGCAGGTTATACCTGGATGATGTGAAGACGTCGGTACTGTACATATTCACAAGAAAGCCGAGAAGATTAGTCAAATACGTTTTAAGCAAACCAAGAAGATTAGCCAGATATCTTTCAAGCAAATGCCAGCGTTGACACGAGGAAATGCAGAGAGTACGATGGCTAAGATTACCGGTGGGAGAGAGAAGACAATTCAAATAACAAGGTGGCCTGGATTGATATCTGTCTGAATAAAATACATTCATGTGGGTGAACAAAATTAATATTGAATTTCTTAAGAGATCTAATATTCTTCTGCACTAGCTTCTAAGCTTTTGAACTAATTTTGACCCTTTTGTAGTGCGAATTGTTTGTCTCAGTACTTTAGATTTTCTTTTATTGCATTTTTCAGGATACCAACATTTTGCAAGGTCTATAAAAAAAAGATGGAAGTAGGACTTTCATGGGTAAATGGATTAGGTGTAGTCAAAAGAAGGGACATTTTAGTTTAAAATCAGCAAAAGGAATGTCACGTACATAAACTTTTTGTGACATCGGAATAACCATAAAAATGAGCACGTTATAACCTTTCACTGAAAGAATTTGTTTCGTCTGTTATTGATTTGTTTTAAAAAAGCAAGCGTGTGTGATGATTCGTTTCCCTCCTCAAGCAAATTATTTATTACGTCCATCCAGACATTTCAAAGAAATTGACAGAAAGGGGTTAAGACTGGATAAAAGAAAGGATTATCCTAAACAACCCACGCGATCTTCTGGTACAGTGAAACCAGCATTACTTGCAGAAGAGGCAAGTGTTTGTAAGGAAAGAGTAACTACCTACCGAAATTGTAGAAATTATATGATCTAGAAATGCTTTCTAGAAATATGGAACGGGAAGTGGCCTGGACATTTTTTCTTCCACATTTGGTAAAAAAAAAAGAAAAGAGTAGGACATCTTCAAATAATGACAAGAAAAAATAAAACTATTTAACATGTTTGTTCGTGGATGTGGTAGATTAGATTGCATGAAGTGTTTGTAGCTGGCCTGAGTTAAAGAATTATGAATAGGTGGGGTAACTGCATTTAAATTTTTCTTTGCATCGATCCAATGAAATTGTTTAGATCCTCCGCCTTATTGAGTATTTCGCAAATGACGAGCGTGAGCAGTGAAATCTCAGTCGCCGACATCAAGAAATGTATACATATGTGTACCCAGTAGAGACAGAAATACTGGTATTACATTTGTTGCACCCATTGCGCGGCCAAGAGTTAGGCGTACCCAGAGATTGACATAACATTTGTAGCATTTCAAATTTGCTTACACTTTCGCTCTGGAATGAATTGAGAAAGTAAGTCGCATCTCTGTTGTAGCGCTTCATAAGTGCGGTGTGAACTAAAGTTCGATTTTCAAGACACTGCAGCAGCTATATATTAGCCTAATGTTTGCTTATCGGTGTATAAAATTCTTCGGGGATACGGGCGACATTAAAGGCCGCCTGCGATCTAGTCCTCCTCGCACGGTAAGAACGCACAAGTCATCAAAATCCCTAAAAGCAGAAAACACTGGTACATGAGATGAATGCAACACAAACTTCAATGATTCATATATCAAAATAGACTTGAAGCTGGGGGCCTTTGAACGCCATACTGGAAAAATGCTGACTGTGGTTTTTACAAAAATTAGGTCTAAAAATCAAAGCGAATCTTGGTGGAATACGCTGCTGTTCTGTACACAAAAATTCTGTTTACCAATGAGAAAATCTTCACGGTGCAGAAGAAATTAAACAAATAAAGTGATAGGGTATATGCCAGTCTCAAGTGTCCGTAAAAGACAACCCCCAGAGTTAGCCATGGTAGTCTCTTATGATGGTCACTAACGTACATTTTTGCGAAAAAAAAGCATCGAAACATAGGCCAAAGTGTACCAGCAAACCATTTAAGGTGCCTACGGTATGGTACCTATCCAGAATATTGGGTTTGTGATGGTAATTTTCTGAAAGAAAAACATCAAAATTCAGAAATCGAGAGATAATCCTTTTAAATCCAAGAAAAGTACACGTGCGCTTTTCAGATAAAATCTTATGAAACGTCAATTTATGGTGGTTTTCAAATAAATGTCAATGGAAATGTCAAATGTCCATTGCAAGATGCAAACATTTTTTTTTTTTTTTAATTTTGTAAGCTTATTTTTCATATTTTTTCCCCTGCACTGAGACCAAACCGAATGTAAACAAGTCCATTATAGCTAACTAGAGCGTTTGCCAAAAATTTAAATTGGAAAAAAACTCTAGAAGTTACAGAAAAATGAGCGAAGACAAGTACGCGTACGGTTTGCACATGTTTTCAGACAGAATATTACGTTTGCGAAGGAGTCCCGAACGAACTTCTTATCTCACATAATTTCGTCTCCAGTACGCATACGGTTCTCTGATTAGTTTGCATACGTTGCATTTGAGTACTAGAAAGAGCCTAAACTAGTTTCGATGTCTTTTGATTGTTAAATGTTGTCAATGTATTAACATTTGGGTAGCGCGTTTTTTTTTAATGTTCTTCAGCATTTAATATGATGAAAAAAAAAGAAAAGATACGAATATAGAGAAGAATTATTGAAGATTGAGCAGAGAATGAGGAGACAATACGCATTATAATAAATACTGAAGTTGCATTAATTCAAATGAGTATTGGATTTTAGAGACGTCAAAAGTGCACTTAATGCGCGTCGTTATATTTACTCAGTCTTTTCTGCAGTACAGTGCTATAGTAAAAGGAATAAAAAAAAAAATACAAGTCAAGAAGTAGATAATGTGTCTTGATTGACTACCTCGACGCACAATCTGTGCAAACATTCGTATTACTTATACAATAGGTCCGTTTATGTACGCATACGACAGCGCCTTCAAGTGTACTAAAATGCTCGAAACAGCCCGAAATGCATTCAGTTAATTGTCAAAAATTACATAAAGAGAGATTTGACGACTAAGATTCTCTTTCAGTGCTTGAATGTGCCCGAAGAATTCCTTCCGGCACATACTGGTAACCATCAATTAGGAACAGCTGTTACATAAAAATTTGTCAATTCGTCCGATCACCGAAATCAAACATCGTCGGGCGCGGTTAGTACTTAGATGGGGGACCGCTTGGGAACACCGCGTGTTGTTGACAATGGTCATCACAATGGATATACAGTGTGGCGTAATAGGTCTTTTACCCTCTGTGTCAACCCATCAAACCTAACCTAACCTACAGAAAAATTCCAAAATTTTAAATTCGAATTAAGACCTAATTTTGGTGTTTACAACGAGAAAGATGAGGCAATTTGTCCAGGGTAGGGGTCTATTCGCTGATTGTTTTTGGCAATTTATCATTTCGCCATAATCATTTCGCAATTTATTGTCTTGCATTTCAACAACTCGCATTTTGCTTTATCTCAGTTTTTATTTGGCAAATTCTTATTTAGGCTCGTAATTATTTGACCTTAAGATATTCTGCATTCATTATTTCGCAATTATAATTTCGCTTTTTGATAAGTTAGCGTTTTCTTGATAAGCTTTAACTTTCTTAGCTTTACTCGTTCCCTTATTTCGCAATCCCAACAAATTTGGTTGGATACAATTGTAAATGCTTGTTGTCTGGCAGGCGCCTGTATCTTAACAGTACTTGGGTGGCACGCTTCGCGGGATGAAAGGATTTCACACTATGGGACATCTATTCGACTCATACACCGGAGGGCTGTCGGCCTTCTCATGCAGGTACTCACAGTACTATTGCGAAACAAATAAAATTTCTTTCGATAAATGCGAAGTAATATTAGCGAAATAAATTTTGTCGAATAGGCAGGCACTCATTCGTCCAAGCACAAATATTGGCAAATAATATACTTTACACTTTGGTAAGCTTACGGCTCGAAATGCATTCATTAAAGGCAAAGCACTGTTAACGCCTCCGAGCTTCGCACCAACGCATCGCAACCGTTGTTGCGGATTTGTTGTGTGAGACCAAGTTGTCTCTCAACTAGACGAATGCCTCTGGAGAATTAAATGCTAACTATAGCATATGAGCGAGCCTAAAGCTGGATGGATTTTATTCAAACTTCATATCTGTGGACTGTGGGGTAATGCCCAGTTTTGCGCTGGAAATTCGAAAAACGGTACTTTACTTATTAGCGGACTTGAATAAATTGTCTATTTCTCTGATATGGCTAAGACGATTTTATTAAAAATGGATTTCTAAGTTATTTCTGATACATGTAAGGAAATGACATTGAAATTTTTTACATATGCAGACAAAAGTTTTTTTTTTTAACTTTTTAACGCAATTTACGAAAATTTATAAACGAATAGCACATATGGAGCAAGTACGTGGCGACCTTTAATTTATGTAGGAAGTGACTCAGGTTATTACATATTTTTTCGGAAAAGTAGTGCTCTCACAAGCAATTCAAATTGAAGGGTAATCGAGAGGGGTTTATAGAATATTGACGTATTGTGTAAAGCGTAGAAGGCATAGAACTTTTTTGCATTTCCTTTTATAGAAGAAGTCTTACTCAAGAAAACCTCCATGCGTCTATAGTCCTTGGGCTTTGGTGCACCAGTTGTTTACAGATTGGTTCAGTCAATTCTGAAGAAAAAGAGAATATATTTATAACGGAAATTTTCAAGCTTATATGTAATGAAACCTTGCTTAATAAAAGCTCCAAGCAACGATAATCCTTGGGCTATACTGTTGTAGTCATTTACAAATTAGAAGTAAATTTTCCTTGGTTGAGATAGAATGCATCAAGGAAATTTTAAGGCATTAAAGCTTTAGACATGTGAAAAACATTCCTAGCAGTCATTATGTATTTTACACAGAAATATTGTTCTGTGTTGCTGATTTGAACGTATTGCCGACGGCTATTAGTTGTTGTTTTCGAGATAAGAAAAGCATTCCCATTTAAGGAAGCTGTCTACATGTGCTTTACCCAGAAATCTTGCTCTGTGTTCTTGGTAGACTATATTGTCGTTGACCACGCGCAGCCTCGGATATAAGAAAGGTACTCCAAGTAGATTAAACAGTTTATTGTAATGTCCTGAGTCATTTGAAGAACCGATTTATCGTTTTGGACATAAGAAAGGCAATCCTAGTCGATGAAATGCATTATCGTTATGTCCTTATCGATTTGAAGACGTAGTCCTCATGGGTTTTACACAGAAATCTTGTTTTATGTTCTTTATAGACGATATTAGTATAAGAGATTCGGAACAACGGACATAAGGGAAATATTCTTGGTAGAACAAATATTTAATCGTGATATCCTGGGCCATGAAAAATTGGTGTTCATTTGTTTTATACAGACATTTCGTTCTATGTTCTTGATTGAAAGTATAGGTAGTGTCGATGGCGATTCGCAGTTTCTGACATATAGAAAGCAATCCCAGCTGTTGAAATGCTTGGCAATTCGAAGAGGCAGTCTTCGTTTTACACAGAAATCTTTTTCTGTTTTCTTAGTTAGTTTTAACGATTCGGAGTTGTGGACAAAAGGATAGTTTATCCGGTTGATGAATGCTTTAATGTGATCTCCTCAGCCGTTACAGGTTTTTTGAATATTAGTAAGTCAAACAATGCACGATGAATACTTTTTTTTATTCCATTAACCAGCCCCAATTCCTGAACATCGACTGACTGTTCTGCTTCCCCTCATCTGGAATTTTGTTTAATTAACCGATGGAAGGGCATCATTCTAAAGCATAGGAGAACATTTAAAAGATATTAGTAAGATTGAAAGAAGAGGAATACAGTCGATTGCGATTTAAAGAGATTTATATCGGATACAGAGGCTAAATACATAATTTAAAATTTACTTACAATGGAGTGCGTTACAGGAGAGCTTAGACTTTGCAATAATATTTATTGTAGACAGAGTATTACACTAAAAATCGGAAGGAATTGATATCAAAGGATCAAGCTTTTTTTTTAGCTCGTTGGTTAAGAATTTTATAAGGAACTGATAGAACGGCAATGGGAATACCAGGTAAAAGAACGTTATTGAGTAGTATTTTGTTATGAAAGCCTAATAGCTTCGAGGCCAGAAATGCTGTCCGCATACTAATGGTAGGGACCTACAGTTTTATGCCGCTTCCGTAGGACAATTTGTTTCGATTAAGAGAAGCTTTTCACGACAGTTTTACTCTAGCATGTTTATTAGACGATCGTGAGAGGTGCACTTACTCACTGAGCAACGGCGCGCGCACATACAAAATAGATTGGACAAATTCAGAAGCATTGGACAAAATGTAGAAAAAAGATGCTTCAAGAAAAATCGAACGTATGCACAGCTATTGCGATTCTTAAGGAAGGTAAAGTAAAGCGTTAATCTAAGCATTTCTTCGAAAGTCTTGACACTGGCCTTAAGCGTAGCTTAAAACAGGAGGAGCTACATTATACTTCATCTCTGTGATTTGATTGAATGTGTCCAGATTATTGATAGAGATAAATCCATCAATTGATACAACAAAATGGAAGTCAAATTTTCGTATGAGCAGGCTTTCTGTAGTTACTATGGAAGAGATATTTTGTTTTTACATTTCCAACATTTTGGTATACTCGTAAACAGAGGATGAATTGGGGGAAAATAGAATATTTATGGAGACTATAGAAACCGACAGAGACTTGGGCATGGTGCATTGGCAAGTTTCGTACCTACGAGTGTTATCCGCTGCTAAGATGGACACATGAAATTGAAGACTTTCTAACCGTGAGCTAAAAGCGGTTGCTGCTAAATCTTATTATGTCTAGTTTATGTCTTTAAAAATATTAGTTAAAGTATTACTGAAGTTGATCAAATATGAGGAGGCATTGTATTGATATACAAATGGAATACAAAGTTCCAACTAAATTGTGCTTTTGAATGATGAAAACTTTACGCACTTATAGTATGACGTAAGTGCAAGAGCTATACCGATACTGATTTTTACGAGAAACAGCATGTTGCAGAGAATCCAAAAGTTATTCGCGACCTGCAGGTCTCTAAATTATCTAAAAAGTTGGTCAGAACGTAATTTATCCACACTTTCGATATACAGGTTTCCAACTGGTGGAACGGGAAAGAGCTCTCGTCGCTAGGTTGTCGGATCAAAATCAGTCTTCTCTAGGTGGTAGGTCATAGCAACATAGAGGGGAACGAAAGGGCCGACGAGCTTGTGAGGAGAGGGTCTGCTCTTGACAGATCTCTTGCAGAGGTATTCCTCGTTCCGTTGGGAACTGTCAAGAGCAAATTCTTTTCACACTTTCTATCAGTGGCAAACAAAAGGTTTTGCAGAGTTGTGTCATTTGTAGGCAGGTCTGTCCGAACTACAACTGGACCAGAACAAAAGAACTTGAGAAAAGGACTCGGGACGGCGCTGTTAGACGCATGCATGTGTCCCACATGCGTCAGTAAGGAGGCCTGCGTCTAGACTGGGCACCCCTTTTAACACACACTGCTGCAGTTGTAAAAATGTAAATGAGAAGGAAACACTCCTTTGCGGCTTTAAGTAGAGCCCAACATCGAACTCCAGGCAAACCCTTTTTCGACAACCTTCAGGAAATTGCAGAGAAAGGCATCACAGAGCTGATCAGTTCCTTGAATGCCACAGAATGGATTTGAAACCGTTTCATTTCAATTTAAGCGCAATCGACAGAGTATGAAAAAAGTCGATGAATGAAAAGAATGCCTGCAACATCTCTACAAATCTCTAGAGTACTCAGGTTGATGAGCTTGAGGCGGTCTTGATAGGGAGGCAAGATAAATGGATAACTCCAAGGAAGACCTCGAAAAGCAAATCGAAGAAATCGACATTGAATATTCTCGATCCTGGTCATATGAACTTGAAGAGTGACCACGCTTGACTGGCGTATACAAGGAGGGGGCGAACAAAGGTAATGTGGAGGGATCTGGTCACGTAAGGGTCAACTACGTACTAACACTTTCTAACAAATAAGGTCACGGTACTCAAAATGGTACTTAAGTGCTAATTGGGCAGCAGCAACCACTCCTATCTACCTACCTTCGATATACCGAGTGACGGAAAGAAAATGTGTCTTCTGTTTTTGGTAAGGTTGTACACTATTGCATAGTTTAAGATGATATGGGATGTTGAGGCTTTTAAGGAACATATACAAACGTATATTGACACTCTTGAATTTATTTAAAACAAGAAAAATGAACTCCTGTCGATATTTTTAAGGTTCACAGAGTAGAAATTCCATACTCAGGACTATTCTGAATGCATACCTCTGTGCATATGAATGTAGTTAACATTCTTTATAATGAAATTTTCGCGATTTATTATAAAGAATAGTGCTACCATTAGGTTATTTATATTTCGGATACTCATAAGCAAATTTTACGTCTAAAAACATCTGCAAGTCGTATAGGTACTGAGAGCCTTAACGAAATTGCGAGAGATATGATTTTTCTTCGTTAATTTTTTGCAATTATCTTCTAATTTCGCTTAATGGACAAATGAAAACTGGCAAATGCTTTACAGCTGAAAAATTTGACAACAAAAATAGTTTAAAATAAAAAGAAAACAATTTGTGGAACAAGCTTCAATCCGACTGATTTGTATAATCTGCGGTTTATTTGTTTGGGAAAAACAAACGTTCTCCATTGGCTTTTATTTACAAACAACCTATAATTGACGTTTCAGAAAATTGCATACAAAAAGCGTGCGGGTAAATTTACGTTTTTATTTTTTTTCCCCAGAAAGGTACCAGCACGAACCTATTAAAGATAAACCCTCATTCAAAAAATACTTGAAATTCTTAAGAAAATTTATCAGTCACATTAATTTTCAGGATGATAGGAAAACTGTACGAATGATAATAAATACAAGGGCATGAAAAAAATTACAAGAAACTATTTTTTTATAATTTTAAGAATTGGTACCACGTGTCATTTACAGCAACCAAATACATAGGAAATCAATAAATCAATACAACAAAATGGATGATGAGTTTGCATAGGTACACTAGAGACAAAGAAGGTAGGGGTTGGGATATTTTGTTTGACATTTGGGTCATAAAACTAAAAACATTCGGGATAGTCGGTCGGTTTTTACAAGAACCGGCATATACGTATATATGTTTAAAAATAGAAACCGGTATATTTTTTAATCATAAAATAAGTTAAGGTACATTTTGTCTTTCTTTTAAGACAAACTTCTCGCCAGTGCAGGAAAAATAAAGAAAAAAATATACAATTTCAAGTAAAAATTAATTTACTAGAAATTGGGCATGTTCAGTAGTTGAAACATTTTTTTAGTGAATTTTCATGAAAATCTCCATAACAAGTGCAAAAAAAAAATTCCTTTCTGGGATGTTTAACAGAATTAAAGGAAAATTTCCAAGAAATTGGGTGTGTTGTTTTTGACATTTTTTTTTTTAGTGAAATTTTATGAGAATTTTCCCAGTGAGTAAATGGGTTGTTTCCTTTGCAGGAAATAAAACGTTTTATGGAAATTTGTGTAAAAATATTATATTACAAGTTTAAAGCGAGAAACATATTATAAGAACCACCAGTTAGAAGAAACCGCACTAGCTAGGATCTCAAGCCGAGTCCGATGGATGCAATGGTGTTCCTGGTATTGAATTTCTAAACTTCAATGTATGTGTAGCTGTGTTTATTTTAGTACAGTACTGACAATCAAGGTACCAATAGAGGGCAACTTTCAGAGAATTTGAGCCTGTGACTACTGTGAGAAGACGAAACAAAAAATACCAAGAATTGGGGAAATTTTAGCTGCGTTTTATTGTTAACCTTAAAAGAAAATTGCAGAAAAAAAAAAAATAGTATACCAATAGATCTATTCCCTTACTTGATTGAGTTTCGAATTTCTACGAAATTTGACGAAAATTAGTTAAATACACAAGAATTCCCGCGTATGGGAACAGAATTTTACCAATTTTCGTAAAATTTCGTGTAAATTCGCAACTCTCGGATCAAGTACGGGAACAGGCCTAATATTGATGTCAAAGAGTTTTCGTCTGTAAAATGTAAAAACATATGCATTTTTATTACGTTTTAGGACACGAATGCAGTTTAGCTCTTGAGCAATTTCGTTTTACAAAAAATTAATGAAATACATGTTGGGATCTTTCCGTTCATAAGTTATAGCGACGTTAGTGCCCATTATAGTGCCTATATCGTTGCAATATCTTGATTTTGTGACCTTATTAAGATTTATATCTAATCTAAATGGGCTTTATGTCAGAAATGAATAAAAACAAAAAAATAACCTCAAAAAAAAAACTTTTTTCTTCAAAAAAGGAAAAATCGCATTGGCAATTGTAATAATTAGTATTTAAACATCAAACTTGCATTTTAAGCAATCATATTGCACATATACGAGTAATAAAAAAGGACTACAGGAACAAATCCCGAACTTCATCTCTAACTAGCACTATTGACCAATCATTTCAACAGGATTACCAAGTAAAGCACTCAATTTACAATATTTTACACAATACTAAACACAACTTTTACAGCAAAATCTTAAATATATGCATCTCCGCAAAACATCAACGTCATTGGAAGAAATATAAGAAATTTTAAAGAACTACATAGCATCCATATCAACAGAAGAAAAATATCAAAGCTTCCTACATAGCTAAACTCAAAAAAGTGGTTCTCTCAATACTGCCTGTCTGTCTGTCGACTGCAGTCTAAATGGCTGGACATATTTTCTTCATACTTCACATATAAGTTCAGTTCATTCCTTTTATTTAGCGTATGATATACAGTATTAAGTACATGGATATTAAAGTAAAAAGCTAAATCTTCAATGGATTAGAGGTTATAGATTTACGTCAAGACATTTGAGCCATTCGATACCATTTGCAGTGGGCTTCTAAACGTCTGCTGTGTGACCTGGATATGAATGAAAAGAACACTCGGAGAGAATGTTTGGCTTGGTGACCCACAGTCACATTCTGGAGATGCAACTGCCCCCCATTTAAAGAGATTGCTCCTGCCTCGACCATGATTCGTCCTTATCCGGTTCAGTATAATCCATGTTCTTTTCCTTTCATGGAATCCAGCTACCTCTCTTGCTGGATATGAATGGAGAGAATGTTTGGCTTGGTGACCCACGGTCATATTCTGGAGATGCAACTACCCTCCATTTGAAGAGATTGCTCCTGCCTCGACCATGATAATCCATGTTCTTTTCCTTTCATGGAATCCAGCTACCTCTCTTGCTAGGTCAGCTTTGCATGCGCTGTTGTACACAGGTGAGTTTTGCCAAAGGCTTGACCAACCTCATAAATAGATTCGAGCAGATTTTGTCATGTTTGAGAGGCAGTTTACGCCATGAAAGCCTCGTTACGTTGCTTGTTGGTAAGTCCCCGGGCACTGGAGTTAGGGTGCCTAGTGCGTTTTGCCATCTAAATATTGGTACAGCAATATTGCTAAGAGTAGAGAGCCATAGCGTTGTTGTGAATCTGATAGCACCCTTAATGTGCCTCATTCCAATGTTGAGTTGGCTGTCAACATTTGAGACGTGGACGCTTTTAAACCATACCGGTGCGCCATATTCAGCAGTGGAGTAAACGAAGCCGAGGACTGCTCGTCGCAAGACAGGTACATCAGCTCCCCAGGTAATATCTGCCAGTTTATGAAGAAGATTGTTTCTAGACTTCAGTTTTTCAGCAGTATTCGATAGGTGTTTGTTGAAAGACAGCGTACGGTTCAGTGTTACTCCAAGGTACTTAAGTGTAGTACCATTCAATTGTACATTGAGACGATTTCTGGCCAGGTGATTATTGAGATGGAAACAGGCCGAATATGTTTTAGCCATACTGCGACATAGTCTCCAATTTTCGAAATATTGGCTTGTTGGTTCTGTGTAGCATTGCATAGATCATCCGCACATTCAAATTCCTGTGACGCTGTTTCAGACAGATCTGATATATAAAGATTGCACAAAAGCGGGGCTAGGAACGAGCCTTGAGGGAATTGCGCATTTTGTTAGCTTTACTGAGATCGTCGTTGAAGCACTTGATAAAAAAAACGGCTGGAGAGCATATTTTTAATGAAGCTAGCACTTCATTGCGTATTTTATGACTCCAAGAAGCTTATACACTAGTCCTTCTCTCCATACAGTGTCACAAGCAACAGTCAAATTGACGAAAACAGCAGAAACTTTTGAAACCCTGATTCTATGACTATTGTCACAGCGAGGATTTGGTCTGTACAGCTTCGACCACTTCTAAATCCAGATTGCCCGATTACTATATGCTGGTTGATAGATGCGGTTGTATATCATCCTTTCAAGTAACTTGTAGCAGACACTAAGTAAGGCTATTGATCTGTAACTCTCGGCTTTGACGCTTGGTCTTCTTGGTTTCAGCAGTGTTTTTGTACACTTAACATTATGAGGCATGTACCCAGTTGAAACCCTAGTTCTATGACTGTTGTCAGAGCGAGGATTTGGTCTGTACAGCTTCGACCACTTCTAAATCCAGATTGCCCGATTACTATATGCTGGTTGATAGATGCGGTTGTATATCATCCTTTCAAGTAACTTGTAGCAGACACTAAGTAAGGCTATTGATCTGTAACTCTCGGCTTTGACGCTTGGTCTTCTTGGTTTCAGCAGTGTTTTTGTACACTTAACATTATGAGGCATGTACCCAGTTGAAACCCTAGTTCTATGACTGTTGTCAGAGCGATGATTTGGTCTGTACAGCTTAGACCACTTCTAAATCCGGTTTGCTCGATTAGTATATGCTGGTTGATAGATGGCACAATGCGGTTGTATATCATCCTTTCAAGTACCTTGTAGCAGACACTAAGTAAGGCTAATGGTCTGTAACTCTCAGCTTTGTTGCTTGGTTTTCCTAGTTTCAGAAGTGCAGCTGTATTTGTACACCTACAATTATGGGGCATGTACCCAGTTTCGAGGATATTGCTGAAGAAACGAGTTAGCCAGGATTTTGTGTTGGGGTCGCAGTTCTTTAGGAATTCTGGGTAGATACCATCAACACCAGCTGCTTTCCCATTTTTATCTTCTTCATTGTGACTGCTAGTTCAGAAAAGGAGAATGGACGCGACAATTATGGGGAGGGATGAGATGTTGCTCTTAGAGTCCTGAAATCATTCTTTACTTTCCTAGTGTGGTGTTTGCCCGACGTTACGTCTAGATGTGTTTATTTTAGGCGTGGTTTCAACAATTCAGTTGCTACCTTTGAGTTTTCTTAGAAGACACCATGCTTTGCTACTGGCGTGTACCTATAAAGTCTATGTTCTCAGTTGTCCTTTTCCATTTTTCATCTCTGGAATTTTTAAGGGACTCTAGCATCTCTGTTGCAATGTTATTATCGCCACTTTCTAAGAATTGTTTGTAAAGTTGATGGCTTTCTTGATTCCACCCAGAAATATACTCTCTTCTGAATCCTCTAGGAATATGCTTTTTGACCGTTAGCATCCAGTTCCTTGGCAAATGATATCCACTTAGTTTTATTAAAATTGCATCTCGGCTTGGGGACAGTATTTACGATTGTAATTTGTATTCCAATTTTAATCAATACACGGTGGTGTTGACTGTGAGGGCAAGTCTGAAGGACACGTGTGGAAGAGTGTATAGGAGTACGGTTGTTGTTGCTGGTTACGAAACATAAATCGGAGTTGTACCCTCTTCTCCATCTCGCAGACCACAAAGTATATTTGTCTATAACATGAAACAGTAAGTGCATTAGGTTTGTATCGGCACATTCAATCAGTTTTAAACAGTTTTAGTCACACGATGAGTATCTCCAGCTCTTAAAATCCCCACAGTATGCCTCGAGGTGGTCGTGAGCTGGTAAGGTGTTTATTGGCCAGTTTACATTAGGTGTCTTGTAGATGGTTATTATTTTTGTATCTGCAATGCTGATGGTGATTTAGAATATTTCTTGGAGAGTATCTACTAACAAAAGTGTGGCGTTAGAGATGTTAGATCTAACATACGTTGCGAGCCCATAGTGTTTATGGTGACTAGTTCCAATGGCTGTGTAGCCAGCTATCTTTCCACTAAGAGAGAATTTAGCATCATTTCTTGTGTGTTTCTTGCAGAAGCACCAAGTCAATTTCGAAATGTGATCACATTTCGCTTTACTTATACTTTCAATATTTAATTGGAAGGTACGGATGAAGGAACTGATATCTCGTGTCAGTACTAAGGACTGACTTTCAAAAAATCGATTTTCTCGAAAACGGTTCCAACTATTTAGATTAAATTTCATATTGGAGTTGAGGTAAACATATGCTATCAGATGGCGTATCAGATTTTTGCCAAAAAAACACGTAGTCCATACTAAACAATTTTTGTAGAAATTTATAAAATAAGTCTTTTGTTTTTTAACGGATGGGTTGATGCGAAGTCCATGTTACAATGTTCCTACCTTGAGATATTGCCCTGCAATTCGTTGAAACCTTTAAAAGTTAGAAAGAAATCCCTCACACATAAAGGAAAGGAAATACCGTCGGCATCTTTTATAATTCCATCCTTGTGTTTCCACTGGAGATTCTATCAGAAAAAATTTGGTATATCATCATCTCCTGGTTGGGTATGCAATTACCCCTTTTAAGGAACATAGTAAGTGCATATTGTACAGGTTAACGGACGGTTGAATGGATCGAACTTAGGCATTTTGTCAGAGAAAAACTAGATGTAGGAATTTTATAGATAAAGGTAGGTCCTATGTTTGAAAGAAACGTTTGATGCATAGGATTTGCATCTCAGTTTCGTTTTGAAAATATTGACGATTTAGTATACGACAGTGGACAAAATAGGTGCATGAGCTTTTCAAACGACAGATTATTTTAAATAATTACCTAAGGCCTATGGCAGAAAACCACAAGTATCTGTAGTACAAGTAAATTTCTACAATTGTAGAAAGATTCAGTGTGGAACTGGTAGTTTTTCCATACATATAGTACAACACTTAGTTTACTGCTATACGAGTAGGCCGCTGCTCTTTGACATTCTCTAGTTTGCGAATAACTTTTGCTAAGACTATTGACCAAGTTTGTTCACATGGAAGTGGTACTATGAAAGTGAAAGTGCGATATTTTGTGAGTCAATGATTAACTCCAGTGCTAATATCTATTGAAAAGACTCGGTCTACTTGAAAAAGTCGGTTTATGAGGCGTAGAACATTTGAAAAGTGGATATGAGCAAAACTTGCAAAGAAAACGACTCAAGTGGACTGTTCCTCTGTTATCCTTTGTCTTTAAAAAGTTTGAATTAAAAATTATTATTTTATTTCTATGATTACTGTAAGGGTGTTATAATTATGCCTAGTAGTAGGCATTTAACAATTGAAAGGGGATATTTTACAGACTTAGTTACATAGATACATACTCGTACATGTTATGTATCTTTATGCAGATTAAAACCAGACGGAAAGTTTTAGAGTACAGCTTCTGTGAATAGATAATGGAGAAAGTAGGAGGCTTTGTAAGAAAATGGAAAGAAGTCCAGAAGACTATCCTATAGTTTTAAGCCATTACAATAATTGTTGCAGTAGCCGCTGGTGTTAATCGAATATTCTAAATATTTAGATGAATTCAATTAAATATAATCTTCTCTACTAAGAGTAAGACGGCAAAGAATCGAACAGCGAAAATCCGAATTTGCAACACATTTACATTATAAGGTTTATGCACGGCTTTTTCCGTCACAAGCTCAGTTTGTGGTTGAGTGGTGTGCTGTTTGGGCATAACGAATCGTAAAACCGTCTAATGTGAAAGCGTGCATTTGGTCACGTACACCACTGAGTTATCGGTCGCCGTCCGGGCGCCGTGGGTTGTAGTCAGTGGGCGGCTGCTAAGCGGCAAAATGCCGTCACCATGTAATGTGAAAGGGGCCATGCTCTTCTTCACGCCACTAAAAGAATGTCGCCATTCGATTTATTGCCGTCCGGTCACAACCGAATAGTGTGAAAAGAGCCTAACATCTGCTTTGTTTTTATACAAAATTTGTAAGCCTACTATCATTTGTTACAGACTTGGAAAAGTCAATTCTGCCTGCCGTCCGAAGTATGCCTTAGGGTGCTTTATTCTTTATTAATTCCGTGGAAGGAATAGAAAGAACAGAATACCTTAGAGAATAGTCGGTATAAAATGAATAAAGAATGTTTTGTATAATCGCACATATAATACACGAATGACATTTAATTGAACGCATATTTCTAATTTATCGACTTAAGGCGATTGCTACATATACGTTTATAAATTGACTGATCACTAAAAGCTGTTTATCCTTTTCAGTACTGAATTACACAATTGTGCAGGTAATTTTGTCATCCAATTGTCTCTTGTATCAAACCCAGTTTTTAAAACTTAGTTCCATCATTTGAGAACTTAGGTCTGTTTCCGTTGACCAGTTGGAATTTCTACGAAATTTTATGAAAATTGGTCAAATCCTGTTCCCGTCCATGGGGAACCGCATGGATTTGACCAATTTTCATCAGAATTTCTCTGTTTTACCTTCAATAGCCCAAATTCATACCCCCCTCCTCTGACCTTTGATAACCAAAACGCAATGGTGACGCTAAACATGTAGCGTGAAGCGGTCTATGAGTTTAAATACACAGAAAATTAACGACGCGAAGTTAAAGTAGAAGTTAAGTCAACTTCAGCTTCGCAGACTGCTTCGCGTTTCACCTTCAGCGTCATCATTGTGTTATGACAGTCAGAGGGCAGCATTTCTTTCAAGAAAGGAAATACAAAATGCTATAAGTCTTTACATAGACGATTCAAGTAAATAGAAAATTCTGAGACCTATACAATTGTGACATCCGAAGCTAAAAGCAAACCAATTGCGGGTAAAAGGCGCATACAATGGGAGACTTAAAAGCAAATAATCGACTGTTCCACATTAAACGATTGGTGCTAAGCATTGTTCAACTTCCTGCTTCTATTTACCATTCTTTTTCAAATTCCTAGAGCATCACGCCAAGGAAAAAAAATAGAAATGAGTTTTGTAAGGTGATTAACTTAACGTTTGCGATTAAGATAGGATGACGAAGAAGTCATCATACTAGCTTCATGTCTAGTTGAAAATTCGTTAATTTGTGGGGTTGTGAACATTTTCCAAAACTTGGTGTGCAATGATATCGATTGAGTCATAGCCGAAAAATTGCCAATTTTCAAAAATCAGCTAATAAAGTAAGCATATTGTGGGAAAAACCTGGCATACGTCCACTGTAACTCAAATATTAAATTTGAACAAAATCATTACAGGCATTTTCGAGAAAATCCGTTAATTTTGAGGTTAGAATTGTGAACCCACAGACCCACAGATATGAAATTTGATGAAAATCCGTCCAGTCGTTTAGGTTGCAGTCGACCATACATACAGACATACAGACAGACATAATTGCAAGACCCACTTATTTGAGATTCTGAATAGTAATACCAAGAATGATGAAAATCTCGAGGACGGATTTTTTCACGAAATCTACACTTAACCTTATAGGTGCAAGTAAAAAAGGAGATTATGCATTTTTTTTAAAAGAAATCTCTTCTGCGAAATTTATGTACGAGTATTTATATCAAAATTCTATTCATTTGCCTACGGATATCTTGAGCTTAGTTGATATAGATTACGTATCGTACAAGACAAGATTTTGTAAATATTTGTTATTTATTATTTATTTAATGAAAACGGGAATTGTGCGTTGTGCTATTTTTTTTAATTGCAAATCTATGGAATAGTTTGATTTGCATATTCTAGCAGTCATGTCTTTATATCGATGGAATTTACTGGGCTAGTTTAAGATACGAAACGATAAGATGGGTTTTAACTGCTAAAAGTAAAGTACGACCTTTTCGCATTTACAGTGTTAGTCGCTTACTATTACAATGGATGGTATGTGCATATATATAATTTCTAGTGCATTGAGACGATAAGGGTTAATATGTCTGCAGATGCAGATTTAAAGCTTTAACCGAGTTTATGGTGTATCAGTGGTTGCTCAAACAAAATTCACCATTGATCATTCAAGGTATCAAGTGCTTAAGCAACACAATAAGTTATTCAAGTAAAGGTGCGGGATGTGATGCCAACGGTCTACCAAATCTTGTTGGATCACTTTTTGTCTCTCCTTCACGAGTCATCTCAGATAGAGTTGCTCTCAGGATTTCTCTAGAGTTGCTCTTGATCAGAATTTTTATCATCAACAACACCATTTGCTGGTTAATCTTCTTAGTTTTGCTAGAACTGAGTAAGAAATCATTTGTAAACTCTTTGCAAATGCCAGCAGAGCTGCTTGTTAATTCTAAGGATTGCAAATGATACCACTGACCCTTGGTGTAAGTGATGGTTATATCAAATACTGAAAGGAGCAATTACGCATTTACGTTTATTGATATTCAAAAGATTTGGTCCAATTTAATTAAATGAATGTCGAAAAATATGGAACTCGGTTAAACGGAATGCACGGTACTAAAGTTCATCCCAGTTAAAAGAATGAAATTTTAAAATTTCCTGGTTAATAGAACTCCGGTTTCGAGTTTCGACTGTACATAGAAACTTAATCGCAAATGATGGGTTTACGTTCTAAATTAGTATTTTTAGTAAACATTATTACTCACTCCATGCGACTAATTGTAGATCTTTATTCTAAATCAGAACGAACCTGACATCCCTACGTATGAAAAATCAGAGAGGAACTTCAACAAAAATGCGGTAGTAAATTTCTAATGATCATAAAGGTAATAGAAAACATAATTCTGGAACGAACGAAGGAACACCTTAATAGATACAAAACATGCTGAACAACCTAGTATATAGATATCCACCAAATGACTCTAAACGTGGGGTAAATATTGGTAACCGGCGGAGAGAGAATGGAGAATTTCCCAAGTCTAGGTCTTGACTGATGACGGAACCGAGCGAGCTTGAGTGTTGAATACATTCAGAGACATAGCGAAGCTATGCGATTATCTTAAACATCAAGACGTAACTATTATGCTTAAACGGTGCTGTTAGAGGTCCTTAAGACCCAAACAGACCTTAATTATGGAGCGATGCAAAGGTGGTACACATTGACGCATAATGTTGTTTTGATTTTTGAATACAGTTCTTGAAAGTTCTTGTTTAAGGTAGAATTTGGAAAACCATGAAAGTATTTGTTTAAATTTTATGAAAAGTAGGATCTACATGGGTTTAAGACTGAAGTCATAGTGATTCTCTTTTCACTTGGGTTTCCTTAGAGAAGAAGCTAAAAACTCCTAACTACCAGAAAAGAGCATTGATTCGTTTCTTTGTCTAAACAAAGTAACAGTCTCTATTTTTTGAACTTTTTAGAATTCATTTCTAATTTCTTAAAACCTTGAAGTAGGTGTTAAGCGGTTTTACTTGCTGATGTAAAACAGACACTGTTCTGTCCATCCCATGGATGAATTAAATTTTTTCCATTAATATCGAAGGAAACGAAAGGACTGACGAGCTTGCTAGGAAAGGGTTGGCGCTGCACTTACTTTTAGTAGTAACCCCAATCAGTTCACTAGTTATGATAAGAAGTTAACAATATTATAAAATGGAGAATTCTACTGTGGGTATGTATTTACATTTTAAATTATTTTGTGAAAGATTTAGCGGTTTTTTGTTTCCAATTATCCTGTTTGCAAATTCTATTAAAAAAAGTTACATATTTTTGTGAAATATTTTAATCTCGAATGAGTTTGTTTTATATTTGGGCACTATTGTGCAACGGTTTAAGCATTTCTATACAATAAAAATGTTCTTAACCCCAATACAAAAAGAATTAGCTGCAACTATTTGCAACTTTTAATTTTACAAGCGAAGTAGTATATTTCAACTTCATATTAAAATAATGCTCATATGTCATACATAACTTTTTAAAGAGAACAAATTTTACTATTAGGGCCGTCCGGTATAAGGGTTGTGACGATGAGATATTTATTTAACATTATGGAAGAAAGTGGGGAAGGAGATATAACGGAAAGCTAAATTTTTTAAAAAAAATTCTTACTAAACATTGCTTTTTATTCAAATGAGCAATTAAAACATTTTAAGCCAAAAGTCGCCCTGCTTTTGTTTGACTTGAAAGGAAAATGGTTAGAATCCCACAGGATTAGGCATATATTTTTAAAGAATAATGAAACGTGGCTTCAAGGAAGTTTTGAATTCCCAAATAAAGCAACCAGTTTTGGACCAGGACTACCTGCAAAATCTTTCGAAGAATCGAGTGTCAGAAGTAAGAGAAGAAAAACAGAAGGTATTCGAGAAGAGTTTGAAACTGAAGAACTAACGTTTGCCACTCATATGAAATTAAGAGCCTCTGGCAAAGCTGTTGCTTCAAAACTATTGACAGAAATAGTGAAATCTCCCGGCAGAGCGCAAAAGTATAAAGAAGCATACTGTGATGCATTAAGAAAAAATAAAATAAAAACTGTCAACGCTGAAGGCTCTTTCCATATTTGTTGAGGCAGGATTATCACGGAAACAGTATGAAATCATTGCTACAAGTGATAAAAACTCATTTCCATGTTACAGTATACTCCAAACAGCTAAAAAAGATTGCTATCCTGTTCCAAAGTCATATACTGTAACGGAAACACTAGTCGCAGATTTTTTAATAATCCGGAAGCTGTAGCTGAAATAATCGGAATAGATTTTCAACTGATTTTCCGCTTCAAAATTATTTTAGAGACATTGTGTTTGTACACAATGGATACAGAAAAACTTTATGTAAAGTTATATCCATGGCACCCTATGACTCGGACTATGCATAATATTTTAATGGACGGACCCATAATTATAGAAAATGCTCTGCTTCCAATAGGTCAGCTATCAGAGGAAGCAGCCAAAGCCAGGCACAAACACTTTAGGTAAGTTTATCAGTTCATCACAAAGAAGCGGTACGGAAGTCAAACGATTTTTTTCTTCTTTGACTTGCAGGCTATACAGGTTAAACTATTCAAGAAAGTTTTCTAGATTGTAACATGGATGTCCTAAACAGATTGTTGCTGAGCTCTGATCCGCTAATTTCTTCCATAAGAAAATACCCCTCGAAGCCAAAAAGAGAATTTTCGAGGAACAGTATAGAAATGCTTCTTCCAGAAGATTCAAATACAACTTCAAACGATGAAACCCTTATGTCTCGAGATGAAGTTGAAAATAATGAAAATTCATTTGTTGAAGAGTCATGGACAGATTCCAGCGAATAGTGCCAACATTAAATAGGAAAAGATAAACTTTTCTTTGTTTTTGAATAAAAAATCCAAAAATCGTTAAAAAAAAAAAGTTAAAACATTATTTTATTGCATCATTATGCATTTGAGACGGTGGGTCCATCTGGAAACTTGCGCAACGGCCAGGGCGCTATGGCCGACCTTCAGCAAGAGATCAACTTCTCTGGTAAAACTTAGTGGAGTCGTTTCTGGAATAATTACTGTTGATTGTGCCATTGGCGTTCACATGGAACGACTCAGTGTCCTACATAACGACTATTGTTGTTGCAAGGACGAAGAATAAATTGAATCAGTTCGTCACCTGCTGCGTGATTGTCCTGCCCTTTACGTTACAAGAATAAGGACTCTCGGAAGTTACTTTTTTTTGGAATTAAAGGACTAAGGTAATGTAGAGCTTACGGAACTCCTGAGATATGTATCACTATCTGGGTGGTTCTAATAGCGTTTCCAGGGTTAAATGATTGGGCACAATGGACCCGAACTGTTGGTCTAAGTGAGCAGTGACTCTACTTGTCACAAGGCACCCATCTACCTAAGGGTTCCCTTCAATGTACGTTAAAATAAATAAATTGATACTAAGCGTAAGTACTGGCCAAACTAACCATGCAATGGGTGCAATGTAAGAACAGTCACTGCTCACTTAGATTAGCAGGAGGGTCTATTGTGCTCATTATCGTTCGTGTCTAATCGAAGGTTTGGTCTAGGTTTCGACCAAAATACTGTCGAACCATCGGCCCCCGCCGATGATACATCACTCATTTAGTGGTGCACAGTACACAGCCGGTGATAGCTGTCTCCCTGGTAATATGTCCATGCAAGTTTGTTGTTCTGTTTGAATTTTGGTTTTTGTTGAACGTTGTCGGTTTTGCTACTTAGGGGAGGATTTTTTATTACACAGGTCTCCAGAAATCTCCATAGTTTTCAGTTTTCGGCCGAACCAGGCGTTAATGTAATTATCCTATACCCTGGGAACCTGTTAAACCGCTGGATTCCAGGAGGTTTCTCAGCTCAACGTTACGTAAGTCTTCTAGCTCCTCGAAGCAAGCACTGCCAAGAGTCCTCAGTCTTCTGTTAGCTAGGACAGGACATTCACAAAGCAGGTGCTGAATAGATTAGATTTCTTCTTCCTTCCTGGAAGACCTTGCAGTAGTCATTGTGGACTATTCCGAGATCCTCCGCATGAATAGCAATGGCACAATGCTCAGTGCGGATACCACAGATGACTAGTGCGTCATGGCGACTAAGCTTAACCAGAGGAGGAAAGGAACCTAGTAGTAGTAAAGAAAGGAACTAAGTAGTAACTTATTACATATATATATATTTATTATAAATAACTGGTGACCGGTCGAAAATGATCAAAAAGAGCTTTTTGTTCTTATGACGATTAAAAGATGCTCGAGAACAATGTTAACCCAATTTCTGCACTGAAAATCATTTTAAAGGATATTCACAGCTTCAAAAATGTAGATATTTGAACCAAATACTATTTATTGGTTGAGGATTAATATGCATTACAAGTCGTCAGGCAAAGCTGAGTTGGACATAAAGTCATAAATCTAGAAAAGGAAATTGTTTTCAGGACTAGGACTAGACTGCGATGCTTCCGCTTCAATGTAAAGTATGTACGGTTCTTTGGGTACAATACATATAGTAATAGTCCATCATTATCCTTAGGATAATGTGGCTCAACACCCCTACCGGGGGGTACAATATACTGTGTCCGTAACTGGGTCGAGTGGAATGTCATTTTCAAGGGCTTGCTATGTTGAATTTGTTATTCTATGCATTGTGCTCCAGAATTGTTATCACCGTCACTGATTGATTCTATAGGAATTATTCCAGCGCATTGAAGGAATGCGATATGCTAAAATTGTTCTCGATGCTCCATTCTAGAATAAGACAAAGTGAAATGAGGCGGGCAAATTAAATCTGATTACGGATTATGTCAAGAATATTATAGGTATGTAGTCAGACTCAAATAGAAAGGTAGGCATATGTTTTTAAACAGCACTGGCAATGCGGTTGCATAAAGAACCCAATTGTCAGGAAATCAAGGATCTTTTTTAGGTGAATAAGAGCTAGGTTCTCCAAGAGGACAACATTTGACAACAAATTGTACTTTGTTCATCAGAGAACTTGGTCGTTCTCTCAAATTTGAATCTAAATACACAAGGGATATTAGTCAATTGAATAAATCCACCATCCTTCCCCGGAGCACACTTTGTTTAATAGGGATGAAATGAATAGGTCGACTGAATATACAGATGCCTGGAGTGCATAGCTGGATACTAAAATCCGCCTGTCAATAATATTATTGTACCTAAATACATATATATATGCTGGTGGTTGCATCTATCCAATCAGAACTTATTTAACTTTCATTTACTTCGCTATATGTACACAGAAGAAATCCTTTGACGACAAACGAAAAGCATAACTGCTCAACATTAGGTAGTGTCGTTAGCAGAAATTGAAATAACTGACATCGAAGAAAAAATTCGCCATGACGCAGATGTCGGGCGTTACACTCATGGTTTGGGCAATCAATCCTTAAATCAGCAAACCGTGAAAATGCGTCAATAGAAAAAAATCAGTTCAAAACGAATGGGAACTTGAAAAGTTCACACACATGGATTAGGTAAATGGTCCTTATGTACCTAAATTTTGTCCTAGAACCACGTGGTAACATTGATTATGAAATAGACAATTTTGGGGACATAAAATGGTAGACTTACTTTCTCTATGGAATGGGCAAGGAACGCACGTTTTTAAAACAGACTTTTGCGTAAGTAACTACGCAGAATTTTCGCTTCAATTGACACAAATAGACGGGTAAATTCAATTTCTCTACAGAATGAACAAGGGAGAGGGAGACCACAGACTTTTACATCAGTTTTTACGGTTATCTGCGAAACTGACGTTTAATGATGTAATTTTCTGAGATAAATTTATCTTTTGTACAAAAACCACACTGCAGGATTACATATATGTAAATTATTTTGAAAAAAATGATTTCTACAGTACATGATGATAAGCAAACATCATAATTCATAACCTCCATACCGGAAGTTCACCAAAAATCAAATCAAAAATGGCGGATTTATCAAAAATAAATCTGTTTGTTCAAGTTTACAACATTACCCCTGTGAATAAATTTGGGGAGAAAAAAATTGGAATAGATGTAATAATTCTTTTCTCAATTTTTTTTTTTTAAATATCTATATGAATATTTTGGAAAAAAATTAAATATGAATTATTTTTTGATTCAATTTATATACATTATAATGAGCGTTAGGTGAAAATATTTTCAATAAATTTTAAGCAATTTTCGCAGCACCGATTTGTGGGCCTTATTACATTAAAAAACGAGACAAATTTTTTGCAGTAAACATGTTGATGTAAGGCGAAAGTCCATACTATTTTGAATAGCATCCATCTTCACTTTTAAATACATTTGTCAGACAGAACAGAAAATTATGTGAAATTGCAAAAAAAAAAAATTTTTTTTGCCAATAATGAATAATCTTGTGCATATAATAAATTTTACATATATATAAGAAATTAAAAGAAAATTTTATTTATTTTGTTTGTACACAAGTTTCACATAGATAAGTGTTTTTATTCACCAAAACAAACAAACCTCACAATCGCTTTAGTGACACCTAGGAAGTAATAGCATGACATAAGGCATTTTTATTTCTATGTCCGTCCTTTGAGCCCTAGAGTGGACTTCGGTTCGCAATGAAATTGCTCCAGGTAGGAAGGTGGATGTCAAAATGACATTTGTCTGATGTGATCAGATTGATTTATTTTAAATTGTGGTTTATTTTGGTTGGAAAACTTATTTGGAAAACTTATTTTACTCATTCCTTTGAAACAAATAAACATTTTGTAAAATAAGTCCATCAGATATATGTATTCATACAAGACGATTGCAGCACAATGAAAAAATAACAAATTGCAAATTGTCGTAAAAACACCCGAAAGTTGTCAAAAAAAAACCTGGATCGACTCTGGGGTGAATCTAAGAAGAAGCAAACCAACTAATAGGAGATGTTTACTCGAAAATAGAACAAATAATAAATAAAAATAAATTTAACTATAAATAGATACCTATTTCTGAATGAAATAATAGGTTACTTCACGTCATTTTCAAGCAAAAACCTTATAAACTGTCTAATACACAAAATTGAGGGAGTGGTAATTGGAGAAAAACTACAAGATTCAATTTCGAGGCAAAACTGTACGAAAGTATTAAAGTATTACTAAACTTTGTTTTTATTTTTTCTTGAACTGGGGTAGATATCAAACCAAAATATTTCGCCTAAACCCGGGTTACAATAAATAAGTCATGCATTGCCAAAATAGGTGGTGCAATCGAAGCTGCAGCGGTTAATAAGTTGAAATACACACAAAATCATTGACGCAAAACACATTGTTGAAGCTGAAGCGGAGGCTAAAGCAGAAGTGAAGTCAACTTCAGCTTCACAGATCGCTTCATGCTTCAGCTTAAGCATCACCATTGTGCTCTGGTAATTAATTCAAATCTGGAACTGCAAATTTTTCTTTTTTCCTATCAATTGATTCTATTTGACATTTACAAATCTATTCATATACGGCGGAAAAAGTTCTTCGAGACCATTCAAGCACAGAGAATAATCGATTACCGTTATTTCTTTTTTTTTTTACCATTTCGTCAATTAAATATATGCCCTTCGGACTGTTTCGATCGTTTCTGTACACCTATGCATACTAAACATTAGGTTGGTTTAAATTCATCCATTATAATAGTGTTGAAACACAATCGATTTTTCACTGACGCTGGATTTTGGATTAATGAGAAAGACTGTCCGAAAGTGTTATTCTTTTTTGTTCAATGACGCTGTTCCGGACAGATTTTCTGTACTTACTCATGAGATAGAACACATTTGTGAGAAATATCAAAATCATCTATTTTGTGCTGAATTATTGCCCTCAATTTAGTTTGAATTTCGTTTCGAAATTACAGAAAAACTTTTCCAATGATATTTATATCAATTACAGTGTTAATTAAATTCAGATTTCACTCGATGATTAAAGTGAAAACACTTTGAAACATGTTTTAGCTAATTCGACACAAGGCTACACTTTGGCTCCAATTTGTTTTGACAGTTTTCACTCGTTTGTGCTATTCGGTAGTATTTTGTGCTACTCGGTATTATTTTGTGCTAGGTACGTTCTCGTCACTGAACAAAGCTAATGCATACTATCGAGTACAATAAAAACCACAACAAAAATTCCGATTTATAGAATTGTAAAGCCTGTTAAAGCGAAATTAAGATTCTCATACAAATTTAACACAAAGAAATCAGAAATGAAAAATTTCTCATTTTGTTCGGACTGTGTTGACACCGAAATTATGTTCTTCACTACATACGTATGTACTTTTTCTACATACGTACCTATGTAGTTTTTCTTGTGGAGTAGTTTTAAATACTCTCACCGGCACAAGTAACCGCTTACCCTGCTCAATGCAGAACAAAAATATAATGTATATATGTGTGAATAGATATACATGAATATGTACACATGTAAAAACTTGTCGAGATCGAATGTTAATACACAACATTTGACATTCGTGCTCGTCTGTCAGTTTATCAGTAATTTTGTTTGCCCGTTTTATTAACTAAGAAAATTAAGTCAGAACGTGAAGTTTGGTGTATATTTTAATAAACAAAAATGACGTTTTGTCAGCTGAAGTGCCTAAAGTGGTACTCCTTATATACATGCGTATCGTTTAGATAGCGTTACATGGCGCGTACACTCCGTGTACTCCAAACAACATTGAGGGATGCAGTCAGACGATAACGGAAGACCTGGTTAAGGACACCCGATTCATGGACACCAAACGTCCTGAAAGATTGGTTCACTACGGCTGATCGGATACGTGCACAATTTTTGGAAGTTAGAAACGTAAGCGCAAGTAAGTAAGATAATATGAGTGAGACAATTTCGTCCAGTCTGTGCATACGAATTTCTCATGCAGCGCAGCAGTGGTCGTCCTGCTTACGCTCGCGAAGTGGAAGAAGGTTCTTTCTACAAACGAGTCAAGAATATCCATAGGCCTAGAGGATCGCCAGCGTACCTACAGATGAGTTGTTTGCCTCGTGTGTTCTTGTGGGAATTATAAGTTACCATGATGGGTCTATTTTGTTTGAATCCTCTTACGGGCTTAGTCGAAGATGAAAGAGATTAATTAACGCCGCCTAGGTAGTTGGAGGATATTGATCTTGGAAGGATATGTCATACCATTTGCTAACTTCATTGATGACGGTTTTGTATTAATGGATGATAACGACCGGCAGCGAATTACTGAAGGGCCGTTACGGAGTACCTGGATACATTTGGTAAACAACAAATGCAATGGCCAGTTCACAGAAACACACCTTAATCCAATCGAACGCACACACATCTGTGCCAACAAATCTGACGAATTTAAAACCTGCTGTTCAGGAGTGGCATAAAGTCCAGCAGTCAAACATCAAAAACCTTATTGATGGGCTTCCAAATCAGCTACAAAGAGTCATCTGGACTGAGAGAAAGAACATAATGAGTTATGTGATATAAAAAGAGATAAGAAAAATGTATCGAGCAAAGCATATCTGAACTTTCTCTTTAATTTTATTTCTTTATTACTATAATAATTGAATTAATTGTTCTCAGATTTCTTAAGAACATGTCTGGTAAATAAATTTGATAAATGAAATCAATTAAATTGAACTCGTTTACAGTTATTTCACAAGACAGAGAAACTCCTTACAGCTGCCATTTTTCCCAGATTACATTTGTCGCTGTCTTGTCCAGAAAAATATCGTAAACTAATAGCGTACTAAGCTTAATATTAAAATGGCACCGTGGGATGGCGAGCCCCCCGCAAATTTGTAAATTAGAGTATTACCCTAAATAAAAGTAAATTTGAGTGACCGTTTCTATGTAAATTTAAGTTAGTGTGCATTTTGCAGTCCGACTACAGTGTGCCTGGGTTCACGTAATTAGGTTTTTCCTTTTTTAGCCAAATTTGTTTTCTATTATTTTCAATTTTTTGGTGGGTGGTTTCATCAACTCGATTACATTACAAGCACATATTTGTTGCAGCTTAGACTAAATTAACATTGACTAAGAAGGATATTCAAGAAGATTAAGAGATTTCGGAAAATGAACACCAAAACCTTGGGCGCCTTGTGCGACGACCTCGGAACAAAAATATGCAATAATTGCACCGAATGTTACTTCGAGGTGTAAGATTTTTTGAGTTATTTCTTATTTATTTTAAATAGAATGGTTTTTTTTAATAAGTGTAAAGAAGGAGATTTAACTTATTTTGAGTATATTTGTAAAGAAACCCAATAAAAAACTGTTAATTTCAAAATCTCCAACTTTATCTTTGAACAAAAGTGTTATTAAGTGCGGCCTTTTTTTTAGTCAAATTTAAAAAAAGTACACAAAAAAAGGCACAACATTAAAGGTGTAATAAAATAGGGCAATGTGCGTCCAAGTTTCAAGATAGGCAGGTGGACAATATGCAGAAGTATTTCGGGAATATTTTGTAGCAGATTTGCACCGTGCTATTAAATACTAGACAATTTTCACAGTTTGCCAACTTAACAAGTTTTACTGTATAATGATGCGGAAGTGCCGAAATGGCCGCGGTTTAGCTATTTGGAGAGTGGCGCTCTCACTCCCCAAACGGTGAGTGCTACTCTCCTCTGCACTTTTACTCTTAGTTCTAGGAAGTTGTTTGCTTTTTTAAAACATTCCACAACATCTTGCAACATTATTAAAAGATCTGCATTTATTTTAGATTTATATATAATTCTATAAATTGTCTTTTAAAACGGTTCTATTTGACTCCGCAAATTTTTCATAGCTTCCGTGAAAATATCGCTTCATTATATCGATGAGTCGGGCATTTTTTCGGTAACTGTTTCTTTTTTTTCAACAAGAGTTTCTCACTACATTTTCAATAACATAATTACCATTTTATTTAACAATTTGACAATGGCGGTTGGATCGCCAAAGATTTTCTACGGAAATAATCAAGGGAGTAGATGTGATTGTAACGGGATAGTTGAGAGTGCTCCCAAAATTAGTTAAATTGATTTTTTACTAAATTGAGTTAAAAAGTGGGACTGTCAAAATGACATTTGTCTGATGTCATCCAATTGTTTTGATTTGAAAATGTCGATCTAAATCATAATGCAGCGGTAATATTTCTTCGGATCCTTTTTTAAAACTTTTATTTCCAATGATTCTCTGCTACCTGATAGCAAATTGAACAAAATAAATGAGGCAAAAAGGGAAATCTCCATTTTCGGTGTTTTGCCTTCTTTAACAGGGGCACTTGGTTACCCTCATCAGTTTGTTTACAACAATCAAAGCGTAAAGTCCTTTAAAGTTATTATAATAAAATTGTGTTTTGTTTTTTTTTCGGTTTTTTTTTTTATTAAAATTGTTTGTATATTTGTTGCATAGGTCGAGGTAAAACACTAACTAATTTAAAAATTTGCAAAATTCTTGCATTCATGCAGGAAAATTATTCCAACCGAGAGATTGCTTAAAAGAAATTGGTCGAGATCCTTGGGTGGTCAACAATTTTCTAAAAGATCCAGGAAATTATAGGAAAAACGGAAGAGGCCGCACAGCAAGAGCGACAACAAAACGAGAACGTAGGTCCATTTTACGCGAAGTTCCAAATTCTGCTGCGTCCGCTCGCAAAATAAATGGGGAAGTTGGAACCTTAGCCAGTGTCCGAACAGTTCGTAGAGTGATTGAATAGTGTCCACATTTCCGACAAAAAGAAAAACCCACATTTACTTCAGCGCCATACAAATCGTATAATATAATGGAATTTTGCTGGCCTCATTTAAGTTGGAAGGAAAAATGGGAAGCTGTGATTATTTCCGACGAGAACAAATTTAATTTGGATGGCCCTTCCGTCATGGTATGAGCTGCAATTTCATTTCATGGCGAAATAGATCTGGTTGTCTTAGAAGGTCAGCAGAGCTCAGCGAATTACATCGAGCTTCTTGAAAAGCAGACAATTAATTTCCACGAAATATTCGAGGGCCAACGGTCGATTTTCCAGCAGTATAACACAGCCATCCAAACATCAGCACGTGTAAAACAGTGGTTTTCAAGCAACAATGTGGATGTTTTAGATTGCCACCTCTATCTCCCGATCTAAACCTAATTGAAATTGTTTGGGAATGGCTGTCGCGAAAAGTGTATGCAGAAGGAAGCCAATTCGAAAATAGAGAAAGTCTTATTAAAGCCATTGAAGGCGGTTTTGGACAAATTCCATTAAATTATTTAAACAATTTATATTGATCCTTAGAAAATAGACTTTGAAGTTGTACGCAATGACGGAGGACCTGTAAAATATTAACAATAAAACAAATATTAAAAAGATTAAAACATTTGTTTTTTTATTTTTAAAGGGTAAACAAGTGTCGCTGTTAAAGTGGACAAAAACGAAAAATGGGGATTTCCCTTTTTTACTTCATTAACCCTAGAATACTAATGCTCGCCTGTGAGGTGCAACGTATTCAGGTTTTCCCCGAAAAGACGAAAAATATGTTCCTTTTTGAAATCAATTATTTTTATTTAAACTAAGAATGCAATTTTAATTTTTATATTTTTTTAAATGTATGTTTTATAAAGACCGAATTTAAGTTTTTGTTTAATAAAAAAAAAAGTTTAACGAAGAAATCTGTAGCCTAACAGGCGAGCATTACTATTAAAGGATAAAAAAATCATATTAGTATTCTAGGGTTAAATTTTTGCAAGTTTGTCATCAAGTAGAAAAAAACAAGTGAAAATAAAAATCATAAAGTGCAAATGCAGATGTTTTGAGAATGGAAGACCTAGGTTTTTTGACACAAACAAGGGTTGTCCAGGAAACCTGGGTAGACTTTGGGACGAATCTTAAAATAACAGATCTTATATCAGTTGTTACATGTCAGTTTTCTCTAACGTACTCTATAAAATTAAGTGAGCTCTGCATTGAGAGAGACAGAATTACTGAGCATCTAAAATTTATCAAAACAGAGAATTTTCAACATCTAAAATGATTAAAGCGAGCAACAGCATCATCACCACTGGTAATGGGTTCGTTCGGATTCTAACGCTTATTTAGGTAATTTTCTTCTGGTTGATTATTAGGTGATCATGGGTGCCAGTCGACTAATTCGAAGAATGTTCCCTAGATATGCCTAACTAGGGCCTTAGAATCCGTATGCGCCCAATTTAGAATAAATGGGCATGTTCTGATTTCCATTCACTGACTACTCAGTCATGTCAGATTAGACAGAACACAAAATCTGGCTGGATGGTAAGGTGAATGTCAAACTACATCCCTTTTTTCAGAATTTCGTTTAGAAAACCAGATTTAGATACAGAAATATAAAAAAATAGCCCCGATTGAATGAATCTGACGCCGAAAAAGTTCTAAATAAGTAAAATAATTAAAAGAATTTACGCAAGATGGTACAAAGCCAATCCAATTTGGTGTTGTGTTTGAGTGTATTGAAACTGAGAACTCAGGGTGGTAATTCTTTACTTAGTTTGTTCCCCTTCCCCTTTTTAAACGTCACATGGCTCTGTTCACCAATCAGAAGAGGATAATCCAATCAATTGTGAACAAAACTTGCCCAATACATTAATACCAACCCTTGTGATCGCGCTGGTGTTAATGTGTTCTCTATATGTATATTATAAACTCGAAAATGTTTCCCTGTCTGTCTGATGATTTTGATAAGGTTTTCTTCAATGTATGAGGATATTTTCTGAGCACCTACCCTGTTACATGCCACTACCAACTGGCATCAGAACGCTGGGCCGTGAAGTTATTATGCACCGAAGTCGGGTAAAAATCACCAGTGCGGCGCATTTAATTCAATATGGCGGCTAACTATGCATATATGGTATGTCAAAACAGTGTACGGCAAACTTTTAGAGTTCATAAAGATCTCCAAAAAAAAGTCTCCGAGAGCATATAAAAGTTGATTAAATCTGGCAGTACTGTGACTTTGTCAAAGATAAACAGCTGATATTTGACATCTGTGAATACTACAGTGCGTTTGTAATTGTGGAGCGGTATAGGAGAGAACAACGCATTTTTTGCTAAAACCCGTCTCTGAAATGGGAAAAATTTAACCAAAACGAATCGCACATTGCGTAATAATTTCGGCATACATAAACGTCCATCTCGTGTCGCGGTTACGAAAATATTGGAAATATTCGATCAAATGTATGTGCAAAGACCAGTGCGTCCTCGTGTCACGCGAAAATAAAGACTGACAATGTTCGTGACAAGCCGTTAAAACCCATTCGCCATCGTTCCTAGCAATTGAACTTTTCCTATAGCCACGCATCGCATATTAACTAAAGATCTGGATCTGCATGCCTACAAGATTCAATTGACTCAGAAATTGAAGCCAGCAGACCATTAACTTTCGTGACTTTTCTTTCTTTCATCTTCAGCAATAATGCTCATTTTCAACTGAACTGAACGGCATTTAGAGTCATAAAAATTCACGGATACTTCACGAACAACCACGGCCTCCACTATTTGTGGATTTTGGGCCCGAAAAATGCCCGTGGTGCTAATGTAACTGTTGGTGAATGTTTTTGGCACCAGTTGAACGATATTGATTTGGAAGACATGTGGTATCAACAAGACGGTGCCACCTGCCATATAGAGCAGTTATTGCACACAAGTTTCCCGACCGCGTTATCTCTCATTTCGGCGACCAAAACTTGACACCAAGATCGTGCGATAAGGAGGAGATTCAACGCATTATTTAAGAACTACCGCAGGATTTAAGCCGAAAAGTAATGAAAAATTTCATCAAAAGGATGGAATTCTGCATAGTCAGACGTTCCGCCTATTTGTAACTCAATAGCTCAACATCATATTGACATTAAAATGTCAACATTTTACCAAAAACCAATGTGTTTAATTTCAAATTTAAATTGTAACCTCCAATTGAATCACTCTTTACGTAAGATCACTAAATAGCTAACATGCACTTTTCATATTTTCAATGTTTTAACGTTCAGTTTACTTTCGTACCATATAATTTGAGCTGAGCCGATTTCAATGCAGTTTTATTTTACCTATTGACTATTTCTGTGGGAAGGATTGAAGCTACATATCATTATTGCCCGACATCAGATAGATGAACAAATGTGCATACCCCAATTAATTTGATATGCCGACTGAACTATTAGAGATACGTCAAATTGTCATATGAGAAACTTTTAGGGTTTAAGTAAGGGAATTTCTATAAATATATAATTTCTATATAAGTCCGCGAGAGTATATATTTCAGATTAATGGAAAACTCACAATAATCATTTTCATGTTTTGAAAAGATTCACACGTATAACTTCAAAATGGTTTAGCTCATTTGAATATGATTTATTTTGTCAGTTACAAATTAAAAAAAAATCTATTTTAAGCACAGTGGCCATATATATCATGACCGCTTTATCAACATCTTTAATAAAGCTACCGTCATTCACATCGAACGGGTGCCACTGTGATATGATCTATGAATTTCTACAACAGGATTTCAATCTCTAAATAGAAAAACAAGAGTCCCTGATGACGTTTCTATTAGTTTAAAAATAATTCTACAAACATTGAAAATGAAAATGTACTATTTTGTTTAAATAAAAATCAGTTACTAATTTCCACTTTTTAATCGTTATTGTTTAAAAAAATTACGTAATCGACAGTTAAAAGTGCTATGTTTGAAAGTTCTGAGAAAATGGAATTACACCAGTGTTCGCCATGCAATTCAAATTTCCAAAAATAATTTCTGATATAAACACTTTCAATTTATCACATAGGCGTGGTAAGAATTTCAAAGTGTTTAGGTAAGTTTCCCAAATAGACATAACTTAAGAATGTTATATTTTTCTCGAAATTATTATAAAACCAATAATGCGGTTAAATTTAATTTTCTTCTTTTTTTTAATAGCGAACTAGAACATACGTCTCCTACAAAAACATGTTCGTGGACTCCAATGTGCTTTGTTTCCTAGTATGAATGTGGAATGAAAAAAATGTCACGTGGTACAACGTGGATGCTGTAGGACATCGATTTGGTTACCATTCATGTAAATGTGCGACGTGGCGATCATGCGGAATAAATGGATGTGCTTCAATAAAAATACCAACATGTATCCGTAATTGTGCAACATAAATGTAAAAGGTTACTAAGGATTTTATGGAGATGAAAGATACATATAATCTGTGCAACTGGAACTTGAATCGAATGTTTATACATATTTCCATACGTGGTGCTTTGCTTACGTTACGACATAGACCTGAGCCAACAAATAATAAGGGGTTGGATAGAAGGGATGAAAAAACATTTCCTGGCTGTTGCTTTGGAGGGTATCCCTCCAATTGCATGACGTAAGGTGGTTACTTAAATATCATCTCCTTTCGAAAGGGATATTGTGCTTTATCGATTTAAATTATTATGTATTATAGAGGAATTGGTGGTAAGTTCTCCATTCTGTCTGTCAAACTTCGTATCTGGAATCTGTGGGGTTATAATTGGAGGTGAAATAGGAATTTTCATTCCAACCCAAAAATTAGCGGTAGATACTTTACTAAAAGTCGATTTTGATAAAATCTTCTGTTTATTTATCCGATATACATAAGTCAAACGATTAGGATTAAACTGTATTGCAAGTGGTCATACACATATAGGGTGGGCCATCTGTTGGTTTAAAATTGCTTTAAAAAAATAATCCATTTAATATTATTCAAAGTTTTTTTTGCCTTACTGAAGAGAATATACTTTCTGATTATTTATGGGAAATAAATTCATTTAAATGCCTGCCACGACTGGCTTGGCAGTAGCCCATCCTGTCAACCCAATTTTGCGGTCTATTTCCGATGGTTCGGGGCTCTATTTCACGAATAGCTCTATCAATATTATGCTTAAATGCGAGAGTCGTTTCTGGATTGTCAGCATAACATCAATCTTTAACTGCACCCCACAAAAAAAAGTCCAACAGCATCAAATCGAAGTTTCGCGGAGGACAAGTCAAAACGGCTGATTACACATTATTGAACTTAATGCACAAAACATCGATTGTCGTACGGCTTGTATGACATGTAGCGCCGTCTTGCTTGAAACAGAGATCGTCACAGTTCATTTCCTCAGTTATCATGCCTCTGTAGCGCCATCAGTTGACCGCAGCGTTGTTACCAGCTTCATCTTCGGAGGAAAATGTGCTGATATCTGTGGCGCATACCGAGGATAACTTGCGTTATCTCACGATTGGTTTATTCGGAAATAAGTTTTCAATATTTCCCAACGTTGTCCAAGCGTAAATCATTCAATTCGTACCGCTGAGATATGATACTGTGTTTCTGTATTTGAGGGCGAAAGAGCTGTCAGTGTTAAAATAACATGTAATTTAAAAAGAAACCAGCAGATGGCCCATACATGGGCTTCACTAATGACCACCGACGACGAATGTGATCAGATATGATAAGGCTGACTTTGACTAACATGCTAACATAGTCTAGCAACGCACCAACACTGCTTGGTTGTCAAGAGGGGAATGTATTATATCTCGCAGCCTATGGCATGAGGGGAGAACCACATGCTTACTAGCTATGAGGAAAAAGGAAATCCACATCTTGATAGGTGTACTGACTGGACATTGTGCGATCGGCACTATGGCCAAAAGGCTAGGCATAAACTCCCCGGACTACTGCAGGAGCTGTCAAGATGAAGAAGAAATAAAAACCACCAAACACCTACTCTGCGTCGGCCCTAATGAAACAGAAACAGAGAACTGAGTGAGTTGGGACCATCTCGTTGATGGACTTAACGAGATTCATAAGGAGCACACGCTGATTCGAGTAAGAACTAGCTAACTAGAAACAGTGTTAGATGAGGTAACATAAACCAAGGGGTATCACAATGGAAAAATAGGCCCCCGTGTAAACTCTTTTCAAGATGCACAGCCCACCAACCGAACCTAACATAGTCTAGAAAATCAAGAACGTATGACAGAATAAGACCATACGCCATTTATAGAAATTTAGTGATGACATATTATGTCATATGCTTTTTGTTATTTTTTCAAGACTTTTTGTTTATTTTGTTGATGTTAAATATTTAAATATATTATTAAATATAATATATATACTGGATAACCCAGTTTAATATACCATAAAGAAATCCCCGGTCAAATAGTCTTATGACTGATAATGTGGTCGCATTTTGGTGGTCATGTGCCCACTTGGCATACAGCCTAATTTAAGCAATGACACATGCAAGGATATGGCATACCAAGTTTTGGGAAATTATCAAAATAAGTTGTTTGCTTTGGTATTAAAAAAAAAATAAAATATTAGTTATTCTTTGCTGCCGATGGAGCTATCATAAGTGAAGATCAAACGTCGCTGCAACGAGCACTTGATGTATGGGTGGATGTTTTGGAGGGAAATGGGTACCGTATTAGTTCAGAAAACATAGAGTATCTGTGCTGCCCGTTCTCTGATCCACACCGGCCTATTCGAGCCATTTACTTGAATGGAAAAGTGCTTCCAAAGTGCGAGAAGTTCAAATATCTAGGATCTATGATCAATAGCGAAGCAACTTGTGATGATAACATCAATCATCACGTAAGCGTAGGGTGGATGAAGTGGCGGGGATACTCCGCTATCTTCTGTGATCGAAAAATGCCCCCTAAGTTGAAAGGAAGGCACCGCAGTTGTACGTCCGGCGCTCACAAACGGTTCACAATGCTGGACAATGTACAAAAAGTATGGGGGCAAATTAAGATGAAGATGCTTCGCATGACAGCAGGAGTAGCAACGATTGATAGAATAAGAAGTTCGAAGATTCGAGGAAGCCTTCATGTAAAAGAACCCATCGCAAGATAGAGCACGACCGGGTCAGTAGGTATTGCCATGTTCAAAGGAGAGATCCTTCGAACCCCGTCAAAAAGACAATATCAATCAACGTTCCTACATAATCGCGCAAAAAAGGCAGACCAAAAAACAACAGCATTTGATTGGCCTCGGTGACGAAGTGATCCGAAACCGGGAACCCTGCCGGTAGTTCCTGAGGTCAAACCGGCAAACCCCATAGGGGGACCAGTAGGACTGCAGCAAAGTGGGAGGGTTGTGATCCTTCTACTACGGATCATAACTTCGCCGTAAGGAAAAGAAGAGATTCAAAAAAAAAAAACCTTTTGATTTGCGAATGAACAGCGTGGTCGCACCAGTGCATTTTATTTTAAACACTGCGGCTTCGCCATTTCCAGTATTCGTAATTAGATACGTGTATCAATACTTGAAACATATTTTATTTGTGTTGTGTCAGAAAATTTTGCGGGATGGCCAACAAATCCAACATACTCCATCCACTCGGGAAGGATGACGATAAAAATCTCAAAGATTATAACGATAATTGGTTTAAATATTGCAATATTTGTTCGTTTGTTTAACCCGAGTTTGGTTAGGTTAGGTGGCTGTTCCTGTTGTCAGGGACACAGGTAAATCAAAAAGTAGGTCTATTATGATACCACAAAAAGTACCGGAGGACCAGCACTAGAAACCTACTTTGTGTAACCGTAACGTAATAGTATGCCTACCTATATCAAGTAGTACCCCATGAGGAGGTTCCTATTACAGAGGCGAAAACAAGCAGATTGTTTCATGCCTGCCTCTCTTTGTTAGCCGCCTAAATCAAGATTGTTTGAATGTCCCTTTGACATCAACATTTCAGAAGTGGTCAAGTGAATTCAAAATGGGTAAAGATAACATTGAAGATGGCCCATTGAGGCCACTACTGAGGAAAGCACGAAACAAGTCCAAAAACTTTTACTGCTCGAGACAGAGTGAAAATTATAGCAGAGAAGACTTAAGTATCCGTTCTATGTTTACACCTAAGTTTGTCAAAAGCCAATTAAGGGTTGTACCGCAAATGCCCACGGTTATGGCTTTGAGGGTGAAAATCCTTCAAATGTGATTGAGCGTATTGTTGCTTCAGATGAAACTTGGGCTCAGAGTTATGACCCTGCGAGCAAAGAAGCTGTTTACTTTGGGACAATAAAGAAATCCTTTTGAAAAGATAAAAAAAAAACGTAAAATAATAAACAGAATAGTATATGCGTCGATTAAAGAAAATCAAATAAAGACAAAAGATGAGGAAAATTAGCCGACGGTGTTTTGCTTCTGCACGACAATGATCCGGTGAAAAAGGTACAAGTTACCAAGGCTGTCATGCAAGAGTGTGGTTTGAAAAAATCAACCATCCACCTTAAAAACCTGAGACCAGCGATTTCTTAGTGGACACCGTTTTCTAGCCAATGAAATTTGAAGGCAACTTAAAGGCCTCGGACATATGAAGGATTTTAAATTTATTTGTTATTTCTCTATGAACATTTTTAGAGGTCGTCATAGCAAACAATTTTCGTGTTTGTTTGTCGATGAAGCTGAAGCCCTCAGATGATTCAAAAGGACCAACTGTGTAGGTACACTTAGTATGTTCATACAGGGTTATTCATTTTGTTTATAATTTTAATTTAAATTAAATAAAAAGTATTCAAGTTTTAAATGGAATTTGTTTACTATTTTAAATGTTCGACTATGTCATTATGTATGGAATACAACATCGGTTAAATGGCCGCCACGGGAATTTTTGCAAACTACCGATCGATTCTTGTGAGGTAATTTTCAATGACTTTTCGCCACATTTCTGACTGTATTGAGGCCATAACTTCAAGGATGATGGTTTGTAAGTGCCACCGATTCACAGCGCGCACCAAACTGTCACCCGTGGTGGATGCAATGGCCCATCAACTATCACATTATGAGAAATGGGCCTCATCGCTAAACAAAATTTTGTTCGAAATATCATGATACACAGATATTAAAGAACTGTTATTTTTGTAGTAAGATTCAACAATTGTAAAATGGCAAGGCAAGAACTAACTACCTGTCACTATGCATGATAGATGGATCTGACAGATGTCATATTACTGGGTTGTGAATTTATTATGACAAGGGAAATATAAGACAGAGAAGAAGACATCGAGAGTTAGATCATTTGATAGAGCATTAGTGGCTAAAATCATACATATATCAAAGGATCGTTCCCTGCTCTTGGACCAAATGTTTTCTTCTTTGTACAATTGTCCAACAATGTTTCATTCTTTACATTGGCATTAACTCATTGGAAAGAGTGACTTGTGTGGATGATTTGTTGATATAATTATTAATAAAAAAAAAAATAAATACAATTATTAAAAAAAAAAAAAAATCCGTGGCGACGGGTTTTGAATTTGCGACAATTGCCAACTCCAAAATTTGAGGCATCGTACTCAACGAGGCCAAATCTACACATGGAAATTTTACATGCAAAAAAGTGAATGCGGTACCTATTCTAATTAGCTCGATGAAAATCCTGTACGCAAACGAAGCGAAATATCTGGGAGTGAAACTCGACGTGAAAATAAAATGGAAGGTACACGTAAAAAATAATAATTAGAGAACAGGTACACAGAAATGTATTGGTTGCTCGGGCGATATTTCAAGCTCGATATCCAGAACAAGCTGCTTCTATACAAGCTAATGCTAAAACCCGTGCGGGCGTATGGTACAAAACTATGGTGTTGTACCAAGAAAAGTAATAGAAACCTCCTATGTACAGAGATATAACAATAGCCTCCGTCGAGGCTGAAATTAAAAATTTCGTACAAAAAGACCAATGTCGAATCTACGGTCATTGTAAACCCTGTCCTTCAGATTTTGGACAATAGAATTATAGTTCGACCACAAAGGACAAAACCGTCCGATTTAGCTTAGTACGGAGCAACCATGCGTAATTAGCGGTACAGCAAGCATTGACGTTGGAAAGTCACCTGCAAAACCGTTGAAAGGAGGTGTTTTTAGTGAGTAAAAACCTCACACTACTATGAGAACGCGCTGCCGGTCCTCATAAAATATTTCCACCTACAATCGTAAAAAAATCTATTTTAGGTAATAAAAACAATTTTTTATTTTGTGATTAAAATTTTTTTCAGGCCTTTATGCGATTACTAACCATTAAAAACAACAGAAAACCCGTTCTACTATGAGTTCTATAATGGAGATAGAAACCGGTGGAATATCAAAAAGGTTCCCCGTACGAAAATTCCTTAAATCCCCTTCAGACTATCATAGAAGTCCTATGACCGCTCGTCGTAGTTTCTATCGGACTTTGAATATACTATTTAAGCAAATAAATTTTATAAATAATAGTCTAAAAAGTTTTGTTTAATTTTTATAATGTTTTCCACTTGTAAATAGCTCATGGCAGGACTATGTAAATTTCGATGCGTTCCAAACATTCTGCTAAAATCTAGCAAAACTATTTTTTTATACCAGGATGACAGGGCCGTCAAAACTTTCCGCTGCTAGCGCTAGCGGGAAAATGTAGAGGATATAGCGAACAAATTTCTCGCTAGAACACTTAGCTGGGGTAAATATCGATTACTATCGATAATTATGAATTTATTCAATAAATGTTCTAAATTATTTATTTCTAGATTAAAATCTTCTAGGATAAGTCTACTACTTAATTTAGAATGAAAAAACGGAAATCGATAGTGTGCTATCGATAAAATCATTCCATAATTAATTTAACAAAAACAAATATATGTTCTAAATTTTTGGTAACAAAAGTCGATTGACACTAACTATTTATTCGTCACTAATTCGTAGAGAGACCTCGAATCGACTGCAAAACTAGTTAATTTTTGTATTTTAATCAAAAAATTCTGCCTGAAATTTTAGCGAATTGTACAAATTGTTGAAATCAGTTATTTAGGAAAAACCATTATTTATTCTAAAACTAGTTGTTAATTTTAATTATTTTTACGCATTAACGGAAATGGTTTCAGTGCAAAATGAATATCGGAACCAGCACAAATTGCAGCATTTGACATTTATGAAGTTGAATGTTTTCTCAGCCAAATTTGAAGCATTCACAAACATTTTAGCGCATAGTTAACATTTTATACGTCCTAAAACTGTGTTTTGTTAGTTTAACTTGATTTTACTAAAAAGTTTAATCAAAACAATCGAATCCTATCGAGAATTATCGACAGGGACGGCTACCGATAGTTAGCCACTGAGTTTCTAGCTATTAGCTAATGTAAGTCCAAAAGGTCGTTCCATGATTCTGCTGTCTATTGGCTAGCGAAGAGCCGTAAGCTTGGCACGCGGCCATTATTATTTTCCTTCAGAATTTCGTTCTGTAACTGGTTTATAATTAATTTAATTGAAGATACACACCAGCAGAAACGATTTCAACGCATAAACGAATATCAGGATAAAGTGGAAAGAATAAAAGGAATGACATTTATGAAGTTGAATAAATCCTTAGTGGACTTCACCTTCAATATGTTAGACTTTAACTAAAATTTAAGTCCCTAGAATACTGAAATTTCCCACTGTCAATTTAAGCAGAATATAATCTGAAACCGATTTGCCAATGAGCCGTCTCTTAGCGCCTTATAATTACAACTCGTGCCGATCTTAACCAAAACCCTTCAGGTAATACAGTACATTACTATCTCAACTTAAATGTATTCAACATTTCTAATTTTAACAGTCCATAGTTTCATTCTATATACAGTTCAACATTTTTCTCATAGTTTCAAAATTGTTCAGAGCTACCCATTCTCCTGAAAACATTCTATCTAATCCATGGAATACACCTACTTCTGCTCTCCCTTAGCATTTTAAATTTTTGAAAATAACCGTCAAACATTTTAAATTCTCTGTACTGACACTAACGACATCTATTAGGATTCGCTTATTTTCTGTCCTCTGGTTCATGTATAATCTAACACTCGAACAACCTACCAGATGACACGCCATAGGGGGAAAAAAAAACCTACGCAGCAAACCCGCCAAATTTCCCATTCCTGTGAAACTATATAAAATTAAATTAGAGGATATGTATGGATTTTTTGTTCTAAAACCTATTCATTTATTATTCTCAGCAAAATTAAAAGCAAAGCGAAATTAAATACTTTACTAACTGTCGTCGGGCAGTATAGACTCCGGCACTAAACTATCCTCTTTCTTAAGCGTCGTGAGTAGATTTCTGTGGGTTTTCAAGTGCGAGGCCAATCCTGGTTTCTGAGCGAATGCTTTATCACAAAAATTGCACTTGTACTGTTTCACACCAGAGTGCAGCTTCATATGCTGTAGCAATGCTTTCCGTCGTGTAAAGGATGCCTGGCACACATCGCAAACATGCTTACGCTCTCCGGTATGCATTACGACGTGCTCTTTCAATAGACCGGTGTCAAAGAATGTCTTTTCGCACAGCTGACACTTGTGCGGCCGAAAATTAGTGTGACGTTTTTTGTGTTCATTGAGTGAACCAGATGTCACGTACGATTGGCCACAGACCTCGCAAATGTATGGTCGTTCACCAGTATGGGATCGCAAATGCGCCTTCACCTCGTTTCTGGTGGTGAATCTCTTGCCGCATTGTTCACAAGCGTGTGGCTTATCGCCATTGTGTCGTCGTAAGTGCGCTCGCAGATTGAACTCCTCGGCGAAGGCGAATCCACAGATGCTGCATTTATACTTGCGTTCCTTGTTGTGATGTTTCACGTGCGTTCGATACTTGACCTCAGATTGGAAGCTTTTTTGGCATTGCTTGCACTCGAAATAAGTGCCAGCGACAGCCGGGTTATCATCAGGACTTGCAGTCATTTCACCCGTCAGATTGTCGCTACAATACGACTCGTTCTCTCGCACTTGATCGTCGATGAGGTAGTCTTTATCTTTTTCAAGGAATTTAGAGAAATCGTTAAGGAATGTTACCGTTCTGTTTCCCTAAAAACAAATTATTACAGATTACGTACTCCATTGATTTTGAGATATTATATATGTTTATGCAATAATTAGGAGAATAATAAATGAATTGATTTTTTTGCGAATCTACATATCCAATGGCCACTTACTTCGGATTCATCTAGCGTTTCGTACTCGTCTATTGTTTCGAAGGTGTCGAGCAGTTCTTGGCTGAATTCTTGTGTGCTATTAGCTGTTTCTTGTTTGAGTAATGGTTTAACATCTTCTTCCTCGTCCTGTTCCATGATGACAATGAGGCTCTCGTCGACATGCTCCTCGTTTGCTGATCCATCGGTGGGTTCATACTTTAAGTCATCTTCATTAGATAAATGTTGCTCGCAGAGGTGAGTGAAGAAATCTTCGTAACTATAAAAGTTCTCCCTGCACTCGGTGCACACGAAAATAAGGATTTTCTTTTGCGAGATGAAAATTTCACCACAGCGCGATTCAATTTGATCGCCATCAGCCAATTGCATATTCATTTCGTCATAGCAATCGTTTTGGGTCGAAAATTCTTCCGGTTGAATGTGTATATCGATTAAGCTCATCTTGTTAATAAGATGTGGTTATTGTTTGTTGAATTAAAATAATTTTTTTAAACGAAAAAAGCTAAATTTTTAGTCCATCTACGAATATTTATTTCCACTTGAGCTGAGTTGTCAAAGTGATGAAGAATTCACAATGCGAGACGATTTGCTTCTTCCAACAATTCACAATAGGTTTATGATGAAATCAATTTTTAAGCGGCCGTGCTAAAATAAAATAAGGAATTTTCATGTTCGCATCAAATATACCAACCTTAGAGTTTTACAAAAATCCTCTTCTCCGGACATAATACAAACCACGGAAGGGTTTAAGCCTGTTGTGAAATCAATTGGTAGCAGCATCAACGATGCGTTGAAACAGAATTTACCGTTCGAGTTCTAGACGCGTGATTAGTGCAATGTTGCCATCTGCCTTTTCGTGGCGCCAACGAATATTACACTTTTATATTTTCTTTCTTGATACCTGTGATGTAGCTGATTCGCCAAGTTAATTATTGTGCTATTAAAGAAAATAAATGAATAAAATCCATTATTTTCTTTATTATTCGAGAGCTTTAAATGCACCAAGAAATGTGCACGTTTCCTCTTAGCCTCTTAAATTTGAAATGAATTGTTAGAATTATTGAATTTTGAATGTGAAATCGATAACAAGTTTGCAATCGAAAAGTGATTCACAATGGAGAAAAACAATATTTTTTTAATATACTTGAAAGAACTTTATCGTTTGACGTTGATTTTTATATGTTCTTTTTTATTTGAAACTTTAGACCATTCGTTTTTGGGACACTAGTAAAGGGTTGATCAGAATTATTCAACCTGTTAAATGTTGAATGTCTTCTTGATAGACTTATTGATTGCTATGAATAGAAGATAAATCGTGTCGAAAATCAATTACTAGCTGTTTTTTTTGGTAATTTATATAAGTTAAAAAAAAAGAAATCTGAAATTTGGCAGTACATACATCTTAATGACACTTTAGCAATCAGATGTTTATCAAAAGTGGAAAAATAATAATACGATGCAATTACTCAAAGTATTAGTCATATCATTTCAATGAAAAAAAACTTTTTTTTTTTTGCTCATCCATTGTTTTTGTTCTTGATTTGTAATAACATCCTTAAAAACACTGCAGGCGCATTTTTTTCTATCGCAGCTAGGTCGTAAGAACTGATTTATCCCGTATATCGAGAAAAGCAAACCTAATATTAGTATAATATAATTAAATAATATTTGAAACATTTCTGAGGAATAATAATAAAAAAAACTTACAGTTTAAAATGACAACATAGTAAAAATTATGAAACAATTGTTTTTTTTTTCTCCAAATTATATAGTTTTACCTAATGGTTTATAAATAATTAGCATGTGCATGTGTTACACCCTTCGCCGCGATCAGCAGCAAAATACTGATAATGTTGTGCAAGGTGAGTCTTTCAATCTACGAGTGTGTACATACATTTGTCGTATTAGAGTGAGATACAAATATACAAAACATTCGCACAGCCTTATTCATCTAATGGAGGTAATGACTGAGAGTGGAATGACTCATTGTCAATAAGTAACTCAATCGACAAAGATAGACAGAAAGGAAAGAAATTATGACCAATAAAAATCGACATTCAAAATGCTAAAATTCAAAATCAAGCATTTGTCAAGTACAATTCCTTGGTACTTTTACTTAAAATTGTAAGTACCAGTATCGGAATTGCAATTCTTTCCACGTACTTGAAAACACAAACAAAAAAAAGGATTTCGGCAAATTTGGTACTACTGGTTTAGTCGCAGATTAAGGTTTAAAGAAAATTAGTATTTCTACCATCGTATCACCTTTTCTCTCGTTTGATTAATCATTCAATAACATTACATTGAACAGAATAAATGAAATTTAAATAATTATTAACGGAAGCCATCTGTTGCCCATTAGTCCAATTGTGCTATACTATTATCGGGGACTGTAGATAATATCGAAAGCTACTGAAACTATATACTCAGTTAGTTGTTGTTCTTGTTTGCCATGTGAAATTTTTCTGAACGGTAAAAGTATCAATACTTTTTGTATAAAAAAAAATCTCGATAGCCATTGGTATTGCATCAAATCAAATGTGGCCGCACACACGATACGGTTGCTTTAAGTTCTGCTTGAATGCCAGGAACACATTGACGCAAATCATAAATATTCGTTTCTATCTGACAGTGCTATATTTTTTTTTTTTTTTTTGGCAGATCGCGTGTGCATTGGAACATTAGATGCGTTTTGATATTACACTGATCCGGTTCAGATTAATTTTTAAAATGCAAAACAATAACAACACAAGAACAAGTCATGGTGCTTGTTAAAGTAATGCGAACCCGATGGATCAGTTCCAAGCCTGACTAATAGATAGAGCATGCGTCGACAAGTTTGTGGCTGATAGTTTCTCCACTTCAACGATTGACAGCAAGAGGCGCTTGTGTTGTTAGAAGGCGAATTTAATTTAGCGGTTCTTCCGATACTTCTATATCTTTTTCCTCTTGTCGTCAGATCTAGACGTGTTACTTTTATCTAAGAATTTGTTTTTATTACCGAAAACATTTGGTTTTAACACTACAAATATTTGTCTACGGACGTTCATACTTTAGAGTAGTTCAAGTACAAATTGATGAGGCGACATGTTTATATATATATATCTTATGGCACTCGTCAACTTTAGGTTTCCTCTAGAATATAAGTAGATCCAGAGTTCTGGTTTGTTCAGATTGATGCAAAATTCAGGATACGTAACATCAGGGTTGATAGCAGCAAATACTACAAAATTGTAGCATCCCTTGACCCTGCCGTTCTGCAAAAAGTATCTGACATCATTCGCTCACCCCTAGAAAAGGAAAATTACACCAATTTAGAAACAATCTCATCAGGTGGTTCTCTGACTCGATTGAATGTCAGCTGCAAAAACTCCTCACCGAACTAGAGCTTGGAGACAAGAAGCCTTATTAATTTCTTCACACAATGAAATCTCTTGGTGGTAGCAGAGCTACGAAAGATCTTCTTCTCACTAAGTGGTTGGGACTCCTTCCAGAAATTGTATGTAAAATCCTTAAAATTGTCAGAGAAGCTACGCTTGACCAACTTGCAGAAATCGCTGACAGCCTAATGGAAAACAACAACACCAGTTACTATGATATTTGAAAGGCCAATAATTTCAGCGACTTGAAGCTTCTGGAGCAAAGGCTAACCAGCGTTAAAAACTCTCTTGCAGATCTCTCAAACTCCTTCAGATAACCCCTTCAGGAAACACGATATCGTTCACGGCCATGCACTCCGGATTCTACTTGCTTGCAACTACCATCACAGGTTTGGCGACAAGGTTCAGCGCTGCTTACAAGATTCTGGTTCTGTTGTCTCACTGTTACCTCGGTCATCAATGGCTGTATGCAGCGAATTCGCCAACTATTAACACATAAGAGAAGCTCAGAGTCAACCTAGGCCTGCGACGGTCATTTAATTGGTCCTCTATTATTGCAGACATTAAAACTTCAATAATCGGGGCCAATTTCATCGTCCACTTCGGGTTACTCATCGACCTCAAACAACATCGCATTGCTGGCCCTCTCACTGCTTTGTCCACCAGCAGAAGAGTTGTTATAACTGCAGAGTATAACATCTCGACTTGTCAGTCTCCATCCAGAAGTCGCGAAGCTGCTGAAGAATTTCATTGACATCACCATGCCACCAAAAACAATACCTGCCAATACCAGCACTGCTGTCTCCCACCATATTGTGACGAGCGGTCCTCACGTTGTTGAACGTATGCGCCGGTTAGCTGGAGAAAGACTTAAAGTTGCCAAAGACGGCATCGACTTCCTTTTACAACATAATGTCATCAGATCATTAAGCAGTCAATGGTCTCGCATTGCCTACCTGTAACCAACTCTACCGCTACCACTATCTACTGATGCTTTCGCCACTATGATTCGGCAAGTTAACTATATGACCTAAGATTGAGAGCATTTCTTAATGGGAGTTAGTTCATTATAAAAAACACTGTTGCGATGCTTTGTACGTAAATTAGATTGTTCGCTGCGACACATCTTTCACCATCACCACTGATCAAAGAACACAATTTGAAAGCTAACTCTTCAAAGCCTTATCACGGATGAATGGCGGTGACCGCACACGAACTACAGAATACCACCCACAGGCCAATGGACTCTTTGATTAATGGTATCGCTCTTTAAAGCCCAAATTCCTTGGCCTGAAGCTCTGCCAATAGTACTTCTCGGTCTCCGCACTTGCTACAAGGACGATCTCAACGTTTTACCCGCTGTGTATGGCACCGGTTTACGTATACCGGGTGAATTTTTCATCTCGGAGAACATTCTAGCTGATTCATACATTTTTCCGGAAAATTTTCATGAGCACATCAGAGGGCTCCGACCAACTTCAACAGCGAACAACATGAAACTACTTTTATTTGGTGACGTGTTCTGATCTCCGGCATCAGGGATGAGCTTTAACTATGAGGGAATCACAATAGGCCCACCTATGGCCGCAGTGATAAGGAACCAGCTCCCCCTCAACTACCAATCTAATTTAATCCCTATATTTTACACACCCCATCCGATTTCTATAATTTTTAACTGAGACTACTAACGTGCTAATCTAACATACAAAAGGACGAAACAGACCCGCGCATGTTACTGGCCAGGAATAGCCTAACTGCCCGAACACAATGGTGAAGCTGAAGCGGCAGTACTCGTACGCAGCGCTGTCAAAGTTGAAATACACGTACTCACTATAGCACGAACACAATGTGAAGCTGCAGCTGAAGTACGAAAAGTAGCTGCAGCACAAGTTGAATCAACTTCAACTTCCGAACGACAATTAGAAAAAAAAAATGGCAGAATCGTCTACGGAGAAATTCATAGCATGCGATTTCTTCTTCCTCAGTCATTACGTATATTATAAAAATTATAATTATAAAATCCACCGCAAAAAACCTTTTCCGTTTTGACAGCTTGAACAATCGAGCTGCGCTTCACCATTGTGTACAAGCATTGCTACTTCAGTGAGCGACTTATTTGACAGTTTGTATTACAGCGACTTCATCTGCTGCAGCGCTTCTCCATTGTGTTCGGGCAGTAAATATTATTTATTCAGTAAACACATTTTACAAAACTGTATCCATCGATTGCCTTAGTTGACAGACAGTTTAAATGTTATGCCTTCTGACTTATCCGGAAAAGTTGAACACCTTTCAAGTCTTTTCAATCCAATACTATTCGTTCGTTATGCACAGCTTTCCGGAAAGTCGTATGGGATATGGAATACATTGGCAGAATTTCCACCATTTATCAAGGGCGACTCCGTTCGCATAATGAGTGTTCCGTTAGTGAAGACATTTAAATATTTTATACAAAAAGCAAACAGGTTCTTCTACCGGTCGTTTTCTTGAATGACTTCTGAATTAGTGAATCGATTTTGGTGGAATTTTTAGAAGCCAGAAGGTGGGGTGATAGATACACGGACGACATGCTAGCGAGAGCAATAAGGTTTTATGGTCTATTAATCGAACCTTGAAAAGGAGTCAAAACTAAGTTTCTCCAAGCATTACACCAAAATAGGGTTTTATCTTGGTGTTTAGTACAATGGTCCGAAATGGTGTTTGAATACACCGGGATTTAGCTGATACTATTCAAAGCAACCAAAGTCGATAATAATATCGCAGGCATTTCTAGTCAAGTCAATCACTTAGGCCCGTTTGCTGATACGAGTCTTAAATAAGTATCACTTATACACCTAAGTAATATTTAACTTGTTGCACGAAATACAAAGTAAGTCTTAAATATCAGTAAATTAAACTTAAAAGTGCTAAGATGCACTTAAATATTTTCCAGCAACTATGATGATTTTTAGGTTTAAGTTCAACATAGCACTAAGTATTACTTAGATAAGACACAATTTTATGACTAGTATTAGCAAATGGGCCTTAATAATACGCACACTTATTCCTAGATTTATTTTCACAGTATAAAGGGCTCGACCTTACTGCCAGGTTTGTATCATCCAAGATCTAACACTCCCCTTCCAAATTTTCAATTTCTTTCTTACATAATGAAAGTGCACCTGGAAATTTCTTAATAATTTACATACAATGGTAACCACTTCGAACTGATAGTAACGCTTTTACTCTCTTTTCTTTATTTAAATAAAGTCATTTTGCATTGCACATTCATTGAACATTTAATTTTCCTCTCAACCTCTATGAAACTGCTACAAGAAGTTATTTTCACATGGAAAATTGTTATAAAAAAAAAAACGCACAAAACTCACCACAAAACCGCGGCAATGAACTTTTATTGCTCGAGATTCCTCTTCTTCGTTTGAGCCAAGTTAATTACCGCAGACATAAAACGTCACACAGTGTAGCTATCCAATCCGTGTACTGTCCGTGCTTTATGATCCAGAGAATAACGTTGAACGTCTCCAACCTGAGAGGATTGTGTTATGTAATGATTTTCACATTTTCACACATTGTGCAGTTAGAAGAGAACATCATCAAATAACCGGCCGGTGCTATTAAGGTAACAGGTATCGTTTGAGTGCGTTATGTGACAACAATTATAGTGCGATCTACCGTAATTATGTAAGCGTGTAGGGCAATTAAACGAACGACTGAAGAGCTTCTCAGAATGCAATGAGAGAATCTCTCGTTTCTTGGTCTTGCCGGCAGACATGTACTCGTATGTGGGTAAGGTACGTCTGTTGGATTGCATAGATACTTACCGAGCTGGTTTTGCAAAATGTTTGCACATTTTTTCCATAAAAGATTCCATTTGTGAAATGATGTCATATTCCGGGACTCCTGTCCATTAAACGGAACCGTACTTTTTTATTAGAACTCTTTCTTAATTCTGATTCTCTGCAACACACACAGTATTACTGTTGCGAGAAGTGAATCTAGGGTATTGTAGAAGGGTGATTCAAAATTCATAAGCAAAATACCTATTTTTAGAAATCCTTGGTCCTCTTGGAAATTATTGTTCTTTACGATTAGTAAACAATTCACGAACAATTTTAAAGGAATCAAATCATTTTTACGACTTCATCACGAGGGTTCAAGTTTTCTTACCAAAAGACATAATAATAATAAAAAAAAAACAATTACTCGTACACTCTACCCTATAACTGGCACCTACAGTGGTGTACAAATTAATTGGGACAGGCGAATTTTTGATGATATTTATAATTTTGTTTACATTAATAATTTATGTGACCGCCTTTAGCACCAATGAGCTCTTTTATTCTATTTGGCATGGAAAAAATCAAGGAAACCACACTTCAATAATAGCTGAAATGAGCTTGTTTTTTGTGATACAATCTCGTTTCCTGAGCCGCGCTTTTATAATGACCCAAAGATTTCGATTGGATTGAGGTCAGGGGAGATGCCCGTCCATTCCAGCACCTTAATATGTTTTTCTGCAAAGAATTGTTTTATTTTTTTTCGAAGTGTAGCATGGAGCAAGATCTTGTTGGAAAAATGCGTTTACATTCGGAAATTGTCTTTGCATGGTAGGCAAGAGCATATGGCTCAAGATGTCTGCGTATTTTATGCAGTTCATCATTCCTTCGATTGGCTTCAAGCTTCCAGGAACTGCGGAGGTGAAACAACTCCAAACCATTCGGTGTGTGTTTAGGGATTTGCATAATGTGGCCAAGTCGGAGCTCTTCGTTGTCACCTTTTCTCACAACACTTACCCGGTGGCCCTGAACTTTAAATTGGCTCTCACCTGAAAAGATTACTTTTTAGTCTTCTGCTGACCAGTCTTTGTGTTTTTAGTAATCTCAGTAAGAAGTTGTTTTTTCAGAGGTCTTCTGGCCTTGAGGTCAACTTCCAGAAAACGCCTTCGAACATTTGATGAATCCAACACCACACCAGCTGATGCCAATTCCCTTTGAAACTCACCGCTTGTCTTCCAAGGATGGATTACGCTATATCGAATCAAAACCTTATCGTGTCCGACCCGTTGCACTTGATCCTGAAGCTTTGTGCAGCGCTAGGATCCTTGCCATGCTTGATTTTGAAACTCCAACATCTGCAGAAATCTCCCTTATGCTCTTGCCAGTATGCTCGTGCAAAGCAATGATCTTAGCCCTCTTCTCCATAGAGATATTCATTCTCAAATTTATATCAACCAGATTGAACAAATCTAATAAAAAATTAGATAAAAGCTCTATGAAGCCTAACTTTTATAAAATGAATCAAAATTTCAACCTACCTTCTTAAAAGCCAACAGAAAATATGAGCCATAATTAATTTTGCATAGTTCTAGTCCAACTTTTAAAAAACACAGCCTACTTATGATTATGTTTGAAAAAATGTCTGTTTCAATTAATTTGTATAGCACTGTAAAATATCTGAGTATTAAGCTGATCGTATGGTATATTAATATATAGAAGTTACCTACAGAAATGTGCGAAGTTAGATACGATGAACAATCTTTTGCAAAAACTTTCATCAACAGCTTCACCCACAACTCTTCGCATAGCCGTCTTTGGTGGTCTTTTCAACAGCTGAGTATGGCTCAACAGTATCGACCAACAGTTCCTGTAACAACATTTCCATCCATGGTTGTGTAATATTACCCCATCGAGTACGAGACGCTCAAACACACTGTTCAGGCCCTTTATGGGAAAACCCCGAGCTATTCGTACCTTCCATCAAGATCTGAATGTTTACCTTAATTGACGGCGGCAAGCTTTCAAATTTCATTGAATGAGGAATGGAGAAATTTCATAACACAAAATAATACTGTAATCAAAGACCCATTTATTCCTGGATAGAATTTGTGGAATAAACAAATGAGACAAAATTCCTTCAAGCTCCTGCGACTGCGTTGCCCCAAGACAGGCGGTATAAAACATCACATCGGACTACCCGAAAAATTAATTTGCAGGAAATATTGCAGTCTTTAAAATTTTTTGTGAGCTATTTTTTAACCAAAAGGAACAAAAATCCAAGAGCGTCATAACTTTTCGATGATCAATTTTCCAATTTGGGTGTAATCTTTTTCCATAAAAATTAGTTTCCAACTGAAAATACTATAAATTTGAAAAAAAAAATAATACGAAAATAAGTTTTCGAGAAAATTTTAGATTTTCAAAATAATTGTGCTCTAATTCCGATTTTGCTCTAAAATGTAACTCTGTGGAAAGAAGACAAATATTTGGGCATGTTCAGAAGCAAAATTTGCACAATGGTCCTTTTCATAAAATTCACCAACATTTCCTGACAATCTTGTAGAATATTCATCAGATCTGTAGGGCTAAATCTTAAAATTGTGCAATAGGTTTAAATGATACTTCTTCTTATGTCCTCTGACCCTTCGTGGGGCATAGGGCGTCAACAACACCTGTGCGCCATCGTATTCGGAGTTTTGCAACGCGCTTGAGGTCCCTCCAAGTCATCCCCAATAAACTGGATTCCTTCTCGACTGTCCTTCTTCATGTCTGCCTAGGGCGGGCCACTCGTTTGCCTGATTGGGTAAGTTGCATGGCGTACTTCGCAATGGAACTGTCTTCACGCATTAAGATGTGACCAATCCACTGGCACTTTCTCCTCCGTATTTTGATGTCTACGAGTAAGATGTTGCGAAGACATCTATTTATGAATGTTTGCAGCTTCCTTGTGACGATGTTGGTCATTTTCCAAGTACAACAACCATAAAGCAGCACTGTTTCCATGTATGTGAGTTTGCCCAACCCCCATCCAAATGTCTTATAATTTAATGGATCATTTAAAAATAGTACCAGTTTTTGAGCCTTACATTTTAAACTGTGTTACAAGTGTTAAATATTTTAAGATCTGCCCTTAAATAAGCCTACGTTTAACAAAATTTAGTTTTTCCAAAATTTTTTCTTTAAACTGGAAAATATTGCCTTCATAAGAATTCGTCAATATATTGCACAGAGCCACGCCTACTTTTTGGGCTCGTTTAAAAAAAAGAAACACTTCGCTTTCTTAAAACTATTTATGGTGAAGTCTTATTATCAATATCTCATCAGAATCCGTGAACTCTGGCTACAAATGGTGGCAGACACGTCAACAGAAAGAGAAAAAAAGTCGTAGCAACAGTTTTCTAATAAAATCGCTTAAAAATCGCGCAAATATCCTCTTTGTAGAAATGTGTTGTTTATTTGCACTAAAGAGTTCACAGATCCACGCACTGCTTATAATGTTTACTAGGGTTTTTCGCACTAAATACAATTATTTATAAAGGATGTCCCAACATTTTTTGTTGTGCATAAATGTGGCTGAATTTCGTTGATACAGCGCTCAATTTGCTCCTTGAAGGCGTGGGTGGTCGTCGGCTTGCTGGCATAAATCTTGGACTTCAAAAAACCCAAAAGAAAAAAGTCCAACAGCGTTAAATCGCCGGCGGCCAATTCTTATCACCAAAAAGGGGAAATTACACGACCAGGAAATGATTCATGTAGTAATTGAATTGTTTCTCAGGTTGTATGGCATGTGGCACCGTCTAGTTGCAACCAAATGTCGTCTACATCCATAACTTGCAATTTAGGCAGAGGATTATAGTGTCGCCTGACCATCCACATTTTCAAATAAAAATTTTCCGATGACGCCTCCAGGCCAAAATCTTGACCAAACAGTGACACGTTGCGGATGCATTTGTTTCTCAATAATTAGTAGTTGATTTATCTAAATAAATTCTGATTTATATAAATTTAACAATTTTGACGATTAACAAAGCCATCAAGATGAAAATGAGCTTCATAGCTGAAGATCGTTTTGTTTGAAAAATCAGCATCTACTTGTTATTTCATAATTCATCCAACGAACTCTCTTCGCTTTGCGTGGTCAGTAGGCTTTAGTTCTTGAGTCAATTGCATTTTGTATGTATGAAGCTGCAAATCTTTCATGAGAATACGCTGCAGATACGCTGTGTGTTGAACGACTTGTGGAAGAACGGCCAAAGTTTCTAAGATCACTAATTTATCCAGTCTCCCTGAATTTTTGAATTAATCTCTTCACAGTTAATGAAGTTAAATGACTATTCCCACCATATTTTGTACGAAAATCGAGATCTGTAGCTGGCAAACCTTCATTATTTTAAAATATTGCTCAACTATGAAAACGCATTTGTTCTTTCGTGTAGCACTCCATTTTTAATAACCCTGAACTGTCAGCTGTCACGCTGTCTTTTTTTTCGTTGGCAACACTTTACCGCACAAATGGCGCAAAATTCAAATCTCGCGTGCATTTTGCGACACCCTTTAGATAACTAAATAAAGAGAAACTTAATCTCGGTACACCGATTGCATTTGGTACATTGTATACCACCAGACGTACGAGTAAGCCACTTCTTGATTTAGCACTACACTATACTATTGCCGTCCTTGAAATATATTGATATTCTGATGAATTAAAGTTGATTGTCAGATGCGAATATGCTTTCTACAACAATTTTTCATTGAATTAAACTATACTACTCCTTTCTAAATTGTTTCCAAGAGATAAACTGGAAATACAATTAAGAACGGCTTCTAATAGTTCCATTAGCACATAGCATACAGCGCTGATACTCGTACCTTCTGGTTACTGGAATATTCGTATACATACTTTATAGATAGGTTTACTCGTATCTATTCAACCATTCGTTATCCCAATTTCAGTGTTTGTACAACAGTTAATCATACGTAATAAATTTTTCATAAATCATTACCATAAAATCTGGGAATCTGTGCCACACATTCATTAGGGTTATCTGTTCCCGTTTTTCGGTGGTCGGAGAAGGCCACCTAGGAACATACAAGTATATATTTGCCTATAATTGTCTTAATTGCCATGAAGTGCCTCTCTAATTCTTTTCAATTAGTAAGTATTGCAGAATGAATGTCTATTTTTAGGCCAATGTTCTAATTCCATAGATAGTAAATACCTAACATTACAACTCGCTTCTTAGAGGTTTGTTTGTACGTTACTTTAGCGCAATGTGTATCACATTTCACGACACGTCTTGTCCACGAGCTAAAGCCAAATGGGATTTACTTCATCTAAGTTGCATGAATGAATGAATGGAACGCGAGCGGCACAAGTAAACGAGTATTGAATGACCGTATCGCGTGCAATTCGATTCGATGGGAAATTCTTTGGGTGCGTCCACCTATGAAGCGCCAGCGATGAAGGGATTGATGATGACTGTGAAACCGTTTTACACTTTTAAAATTACTCCAAGCCATACGATATTCCGGTGCATTGGCAAGGGTGTTGTTCGAGGAAGTCAATGTGAGACAGATCTCATTAGGTTTGATGCGTGTAATTAAATTAACTCATTAGGGACAGTTTAAAAGTTGCTCACAAAGCACAATTTGCTTTGATACGAGTAGGTACTTTTCTAGCTTATAGAGGATTCCTAGTTGATGAATAGCATACATTTTCGATTTTTACTTCTTAGCTAAATATTGTATCTAAATATTCACAGTGGGTCAGGCGGTGGCATGACTGAAGAGCGAAGTTCACACTTTAGGGTGTATATAGAGTTCGAGCTCTATTGATATAGATTTCTTATGGTAATAAGGTTGAAAAATACTCAGTTGATTTCATTCAAATCTAATTTTCCTTATTCGATTCTCTTGAGATGGTAAAAAAGCCCTTTCATGCTTTCGTCGTATAAGGTAAACAAAAGCAAGGAGAGAAACCTTATGATGATAGTCGCTTGCCTGTCTATCTGCCTGTCACGATCTCATAATTTTTGAACTGTTTGACATAGAGACGAGTTTTGCTAACCCGCAAACAGTTCTAATAGTCTAAGAGCTAGTGAACGTGTTTTTATAAAGCATTTTGGCAAGGCTAATTCTTATCTTTTATTGTTATACTAGAGTTGGTGATTAAAGAATGCGACGTCTGGCAGCTTTCTGTTGGTGCGTTGGGTCAATTTAAACCACAGCGCCAAAAGCTATTTTATTTAAAAAAAAATTTACTTTATAAAGTGTCACAGAAAACCATTGCCAGACTTAATGGTTGGTTAAGGACGGGCTTAGATAGTCAGAAACAACTTTATTATGCATACAATCGATTATTTTTATTTTACTTTACTACGAGATGGAAACTTAAAATGTCGTTTCTTCAATAAATTTGTTTAAAATCGAAAAAAAATGTACGGGGACAATATATTTGTAGCTGCGAGTGTACTCTACTATATTCCAATATAATATTCATATCCACGCCCATTTTGTTGCGCGTTTTCTTGGAAAAAAAAAAGATTTTTTGCTTTTAAAAATCTAAGAACAGTGGTAGTAAATAGTATACTCAGCTTTTTTAATAAATTTAAATTTAGAATTTGAAATTGGCACGTATGAATCTGGCGTCAGCCACGCCTCAATTTTTTAAGTCATGTTTTTTTTTTAAATAGCGTTAATGTCAATTTAAAAAGAAAAGTTATCAAATGATTTCAAAATGTTTTTAAGTAATTTACTAATTGTGCTCATAAATCATCATCATAAGCTGTGTTTTTTTTTTTAAAGCTAGCTGGGCAGTAGTTGGCAGTAAAGTCGAATTTCGCACGCAAAACAAATACGACAACTCTTGATTTTCTCCGTAGTCAAATGCGACTGGCTAGACATTTTATGATACCTTATTGCCAGGCGGTGTTGAAAGCAATTTTGTTATTTATAGGGATGTGTTCGTAAAGTTATGTGTAATGCATGAAATGCTCCTGATTGACGAAAAATAAATTGGATTTAATATCGTATTAATTTAATAAATGCTGTGAATTCTTTTATTGTTTTATTTTAGTTATATCACTTTGCATGTTAAGCATGCAAAATATGAGGTTCAACCCATTTTTAGAAAAACTGTATTGTTATATCCCTTCCGAAAAGATTTAATTAACCCCGGCGCATACACTTCCTTTTCATGGAAATGATCCTCGAATTACTCTAATTATTTTATGGCATCAAGTAATTAGTAATAAGTAATTAAAACGTATAAAAAATGCCCTGATATTTGTTTTGGAAATTTGAGCAATAAAAGGAATGCATCCAATATGTCAGACTTTACTTCGAAGTTAATGGAAATTTGTGTGCGAATGTCTCGAACAAATTATTGCATTCTAAATTTTAAGTTTTTAATTTTTCTGCAGTGTGGGTGGGTACCTAATTTTTTAAATTTTCTAGAAATTATTCCAAATCGTTCAAAATCATCGACATTACACCGTAATAAATAGAAACCGTTATTCAGTGCGAATATTCTTTATTTGTTTTGCAATGTATGTAAATCTACAAGACCATGTGGTAAAAGCCGCCACTGGTAGCACGTACTTGCACCTATGTATGCACCTACTTATGTGTCGTAATTGTTTCAAAATTGTTCTTTTTTTTATAAAAAAAAAACCTTAAAATTCAGAAATCTTGTTTTCACAATTTTTTAAAATTTGGTATTGGGAAGGTTTTGTGCTGCCGTCTTATTATTATGGCTCTATATCCTTTGCATCCGAATTTTAAGGCCTTAATACGACTATTTTTCATACTCAATGTTTTTAACATATTCGCACTCTAAATCGACTTCCATTAACTTTAGAATATATACATAGTATTCGGACGTGTTAGACGATTGCGCAGCAATACTTTATGTAAACCAAAACGAATTTGGCAGGGGCTTGTAGAGACTTGTAGAGAATTTTAAAATCTAAAACTTCGATCGAAATAATATTTCTTATAGGGTTTGTGAAATGTTCGCACTGAACAACGATTTGTTTAAGAAGTTCAAAAGTTAGAACTGTATTAATTTTGTTCATAGGACATACCGTTTACGAAATATTTGGACACAAACATTATTTTTTCATCAACTCCTCTGTAAAGTAAGACATTTGAAAAGACTCTGTAACTTGAAAAATCTGGCATCTTGCAGAAAATTTCAACGCTTAAAATTTAGACCAAAACAGCCAAAAAACTCAGTATTTCCCATTGGTCAAATAAATTACATTATGGGAATTTTTCTTCAGACACACATTTGTTGTGCACAATTCCTTTCTATATATTGGCTCAGTGGTTAAGTGCGCGATCACTGAGCGAGAAGTTCAAGGTTCGAATCCAAGAAAACATAAAAATAAAAAAAAAACGTCTAACAAACCGAGAGTAGTAAAACTGTCATGGGAAGCTTACAATCGAAATAATTGCCCTTCGAAAGCCGCAAAAAACTGTAGGTCCCAACTATTCGTGAGGCGCACAGCACGAGTGGCTACAAGAAGCTAGGCCAGGCCCTGCATTGGGCTGTTAGCGCCAAGATATTATTATACACTCCATGTCAACCTTTGATTTGAATTGAAAAGAGCATTTCAAAAATATTTACAAATTTTGAAATTAACCCTTATAAATAAAAAAAAACCTAACTTACGTGAGAATAGTAGCACTTGTTGAGGGTTGTTCAAAAAACAGAAAAAAAAAATAATAATAATTATTTTATTAAAATAAATATAAAAGAACACTTCTATTTGTTAATAAATTTAGCAATTATTGACAGTCAATTAATGGATAACAATGGGTTAAGTTAACTGTTCGTTTCACAGCGTTTACGGAGGTAAGTGGGATATTTTGAATCGAGATTGGGAGTTCACGTGCTCACGTGCTTCAATGGACTTGTACTCATTATCACTGAATCATACTCGAACTGATAAAATACTTTTTTACCACAAGTTTTGAGGTAAACTACCTATAAATTCAAAATGAAAGAGAAATTTGGACGACAGTTTGGGGCGCACTGTGGACCGGCCGGCGGCGTGATCAGGCCGTATTTTTTTGGCAGCGTTATGGTGAATTCTCTGCGCTATGGTCAAATGATAAATAACTTTGTTTGCCCTGAGATTAAAGACATTGATGTGAGCGACATCTGGTTCCAACAGAACGGGGCTACGTGCCACATAACACAGGCAAATTTAGCACGAAAAGTTCCCCGGCCGTTTAATTTCAAGATTTGGCGATATCAATTGGCCACCAAGATCTGGTGATCTGACCCATTTGAATTTCTTTTTCTGGAGCTATTCTACGAGGGTGGGTCAATAAGTCCCTGAAAAATGAAATAAGGAACACTCTTTTCGGTACAAAAACATTTTATTTTTCAACATAGTCTCCTTTTAGCTCTATACACTTCATCCAACGTTTCTCCAATTTGTTGATGCCCTCCAAATAATACGATTTCTCGAGCCCCTCAAAATAAGCGTTTGTTTCATCGATGACCTCTTCATTCGACCCAAATCTCTTACCTCCGAGCTATTTCTTCATGTTTGGAAACAAGAAATAGTCGCAGTCATGCAATTTTGCCATTGCGACTGCGGACTTGTGAGCCGGTGCGTTGTCCCGGTGAAAAAAAACTTTTTTCTTGGCCAAATGCAACGGCCGCATTGCTTCAAATCGGCTTGGAATCGATCCAGCAGCTCTGCGTATTATGCGCCAGTGATCGTTTTACCTTTTTCAAGGTAATCGATGTGAATAACACTGTGCGCATCCCAAAAAACTGTCGCCATGACCTTGTTTGCTGACAAACCAGCCTTGACCTTCTTCGGCTTCGATTAACCAGGAGAAGTCCATTGTTTTGACTGTTTCTTGGTTTCTGGTGTGTTGTGATGAATACAGATTTCATCTGAGGTTACGAAACGGCGCAAAAACTCAGACGAATTTTTCTGGAATATCGCCAAACGCACCTTTGAAGTTGTCAAACGAATGCGTTTGTTGTCGATTGTGAGCAAACGCGGCACTCATCTTGCGGAAAGCTTTTTCATGTCCAAATATTTATGTAAAATCGAAATCATCGATGGTGAAGAGTCCTCATAATATTTGTCAAGCTTTTGTTTGGTTTGCGTGATAGTTTTTTCTCGCAAAAAATAGTGTTTAATGAGCACTCGAAATTCACTTTTTTCCATTTTAACGAAAATGCTAGTAGACGTCTATATAAAATGGCTGCCACAACAAAACTATTTGACAGGTGCGATCTTTTAAAAGATGATTCTTGACAAAAAAAAAAAAAAAAAAAATTAAGGTGACGACACAATTTGTGTTAATTTTTAAGGACTTATTCACCCACCCTCGTAAAGATCGCTTTTATACAGGCAATCCCCAAACTTTGGAGGACTTCAAAATTAATATCCATAAAGTTATGACCACAATACTCGTACAGTCAAAAATGTGTCGAAATTTACCTTACAAGAATCGAAGTTTGCAAAACTCCCTTGAGGGCCAATTAACCGATGTTGTATTCCATACATAATGGCACACAACAAAATTTAAAATAGTAAACAAATTTCACTGAAATCTTTAATTTTATTTTAAATTAAAATCCTAAAGCACCAATTGAATATCCCTTTATAAGGGTTTAGTCGACAACGTTCGGATGATTCAAAAATATTTTACACCAATGGTAGTGGCTTGGTGTAATACTACATATTTAATTTTAAAAACAACCACTTCTCAGTATATATCATTAATGCGCCGCAATTATTATTATCCACAATATCTATGATATCTATCAGATACAGAGATATAACGAATCTCCTCACGAACAGCGGCACAACATTAAATCCCTAGCAATCCGTCAATTTGTTGCTTTTGTTTCACCTGTTTCATCCATTTAAAGTCTGTTTTATGAATTATTTGAGGGAAAATCTCCTCCACTTGAAATGCTTGGTTGCTTGGTAATAATCCAGACCAGAAACGAAGTGATAAAGCCATTGTACGCTGGTGCTACCACTGCTGGTGGTATTGTGGTGCGAGGTTACCACCATCTTCCCGGAGTATCATCTTTCGGAAGTGTGGTAGATTGGTAATAGGAAGGAAGGTAAACGCCAAGACTTTGCTACGCGGTTGGTGGCAGTAAAATGCTTCTGTTTTTTTTTTTTTTTCTTCTTTGCGTTTTTGTTTTGTTTTTATTTTCTTTGTTTTCTGGGGGAAAAATTCTGTTTCTCTTGTGTGTTTCTTCTTTGGAATTTTCGTTTTATTTTTCCACATCGCTCCATTCATCTTTGGGGGATCCATAGGCAAAAGAGTCGCTGCTGCCGCACACTTTATGTGATTTTTCATGCGAAGCGCTAGGTTATTACCTGATAACACTTGTTCGTGTAAGGTTGAGATTTTTTCGCGCGCGTTATAGTACGGATAGGTATCTTATCCTATAGCACAAGTGATTCGGTGCTCAGTTCATTCATCGGTGCGGTAGGTCTTTTGATTTGTGGAAACGTAACTGTGCCTTTAGATAAATACGATTTCGCACGTGAATCTGGAAATGAAGTGTTAGTTCAAAAGGATATGTGTGCCGTGGTAAAATAAAATTAAAGTTGATAAGTTGAATAATTGATGTGTGCCACTTGCCAAGAGTGAATTTTCATTGAATAAGGAGTATTTTAAAATAGGTTTGTTGTTCTTTGAGTTATGTATTAACTTTGTAACGGATTACTGCCTGCAAATCGGAATTCATCAGGTAAATTTAAACTGCAATGAAATTGAATAGTATATATGCGCCTACGAGTATTTGTAGTTAAATTTATTTAGATATATATATATATTTTTTTTTTTTCCCAAGGGTTGGTGAAAAAATCTTCCATAGACACTATGAGGATAGCAAGCGCGTGCTCATAGTAGTGTCAGATTCTTACTGACTAAAAAAAACCACCCTGCGATTTAATTTGTTATATATTGCAACTAAGAAGGACCTTATCAAGCAATTTTTCTATCATGAAAAAATAACACGTTTGGCAGGTTACTTTCCACTGAAAGATCCTGCATGTTCCGCAATCTAGGCGCGGTTGATTCCTATCTCCCCAAGTCGAAAGGTTTTGTCCTTTGTAGTCGGCGCAATAAATTGCTTTCATCCAGAATTTGTAGGATTGTATTGTTGACATGTCCGATTTGTCGGTTTCTATGCTTTCTCGCGAAGCTTCTAATTTCAGCTTCGATTGTCAGAATTTCGACATCCCTGTGGATATCATCGTTTCTAGTATCCCAAGGTGCGTGGACAATTTCTCTTAGCACTTTATTTTGAAAAGTTTGGAAAATATTGGCTTTTGTTTTCTTGGTACAGCCCCAAAGTTGTATACCGTAAGTCCACACCGGCTTTAGCACTTGCTTGTATAAAGTTTGTTCTCAGTACTGAGCTGGGAGTGTTTTCCGAGCAACCAGTTCATTTCTCTATATTTGATTTCGAGTTCTTTACGTTTCATATTCACGTGCGAATTCCATTTTAGTTTTGCGTCGAGTGTCATTCCAAGGTATTTGGCCTCGTTTGCAAAAGGTATTCGGGCTAAGTTTAGGAAAATTGGCAAGACATTAGTTTTCTTATAAGTGAAATTCACGTGAACAGATTTAGATTCGTTGAGGGCGATCCGCCAGTCCCTCGTCCATTCATTTACTTTATTTAGTGCGTTTAGCAGTTTTGCAGTCGTTTCTTCGATTGTTTTACCTACGGCTAGGATAGCGGTGTCATCGGCAAACGTAGCCAGGATAGTGCCATCATATATAACAGATAGAGAAGTGGCCCAAGAACGCTTCCTTGCGGTATACCGGCCGAAATTTCTTTTAGCTCCGAGTATTCATTTCCATGTCTAACACGGAAGAGTCTATTCCCGAGATATGATTCTAGAATGTCGTATAGGCATACAGGAAGAACTTGTCGTAATTTACAATTCAAGCCATCATGCCACACCTCATCAAAGGCTTGCGAGACGTCAAGAAAAGTGTATAATTTAAAGTCAATGGTGTCACTGAAACCCGAGAAATCACTTCACTGATCATTTGCTTGGGTTTGATTTCAGTCACAATGTATTTTAGGTAATTTGAATTACATATATCATAGAGAACAGAATTAAAAGAACTGAAAAGGGTTCTGCTGGAAGCTATGGCTAGTCTCATGCATGTTGTGGCTATTGTTGAGATTGTTGATTTGTCAAAGATAGAATACAATTATTTTATTGTGTCTACTTCCAACTATCCAAATATGTATGTATGGTATAACTTTGAACATTTTTAGTTTAGCGCAGAAGTTTATTACCCTGAAGCCGTGTAATGTAAGATACATACAGCTGTGGCCAAAATAATAGGAACACTCAATACTTTTCGATACCAGTAAACGTAGCTCTTATTTTATTCGAATATATAAAGCAAGGATAGTATCAGATTCATGGTAAATGTGTTCACAACATATTCCAGGTATGACCACTTGTTTAATTCAAAGCAATATTGCTTCATACTGCTCAATTATCTGGCCAACAAAATAGGAACACCCAGACATTATAAAGAAAAACACATGCACAGTAAATTTTCTGGAATCTATTTTGATTGGAAAGTTAATATTTGGTTATAAAAACTTTATTTATAATAACTGATTGCACTTGATGACTCAATGAGTTTACTAATTGTTGGCATTTGTCGGAAGGTATTGAATACCAAACTTCTTGAATGACTCTCCAAAGATCCGCTTTTTTAGAAGGATGTCGTTTGCATACTTCAATCTTTAATCGTTCAATTGAGAAGGCCTTTGCAAAACATCAACATTGTTTTGCTCAAACAACAGTTTTGTCAGTTTTGCCGGTGTTTGGGGTCGTTATCCTGTTGGAACCGCTATTTCAGTGGCATATTTCCTTTGGCCAATGGCAGCATAACATTCCGCAATATATCCACGTAGGTTTCTTTGGTTAATATGCATTCGATAAGATACACTGGACCAACGTCCCACCAAGAAAAACAACCCCATATCATTATACTATCACCTCCATGCTTCACTGTGGATTTCTTGTACGCCTCACCTTTTGGGCTACGAACAAAGTGTTTACCGTCCATTCCAAACAGAATTATTTTGGTTTCGTCGCTCCATAATACATTTCTCCACTGCTTTGTTGCCTGAAGGGGATCGTATGGCATGTGGTACGGCTTAGTAAAAGCAATGCGTTTCTGTACATGTACTTTTTTTAAAAGTGGAAATTTCCTTGGAGATCGAGCGTACAGTTTCTCATTTACTAAGACTCGGCGAATCGTGCTGGCACTCACTTCAATTGATGTTTTATGTTTTAGGTCTTTGGAGCACATAAAGGGGTTCGCCTGCGCTTTTCTGATCACTCGACTCTTTTTGTCTTTAGTGGACATTTTAGGCTGGTGTCCTCTGGTTTCGGGAAGTTTCTTAGCTTGCAAAACATTGAATACCGTAGTCGAAGAGCACTACATTGTCTGTCCAACGTCTCGAATGGATTCACCCTGTTCGCGTAAGACCACAATACTTGCACGTTGAGCTTCAGTGCAGTGTTCCTATTATTTTGGCCATAGCTGCATGTACCTATTTCGTGGCAAAAAAAATTAACATATGACTAAGAACACACATTGTCTAGTTGGATCAAATTATACTCAAATATACGTACAGATGTACATATATACATACACATTTCAGTTAGCCACCAATATTGTGAGAACTGACGTTCAACGTCCTTCATGTCGCGACCCAATACCGCCCTACTAATCCGGAGACGCTCCACAATGCTGTGTGCAACGTCTCTGTCGTAGTTGAGTCACCTTTCCAAAATGTGCGAGCAACGTGGAAGATTAGCGGCACTGCCAATCTGTCCTGGGTCAGACCCTTCTTATCAAGATAGAGGAACGCTTCTGGGGGAACAATGCCATTAAGGCGCTCTCTTTCGTGATGCTCATAATTAGGGTAATAAGCCCCGGAAATCAGGTTATTCATCGAGGTCATTGCTATTACAATGTGCCTTCGAATCAGCTTGATCATGAAATTATGCACTCTTATTAGGCTAGCCCAGAGCCCCAGTTATCTGACTACACTTCAACATGCAAGTGGCTATCCGTGCGGTCCTACGATTGAGAATTTTCGCCAATTCTTTCTGGTATCCCTAGAGGCCCCAGACAACGGCGTCCTAAAAAGAATGGTTTTCGATTTCTAGAAGTTGATCTTCAACCTCCAGTTATCACAATATCGCTGAATCTTATCGAAGTCACGTTGCAAGAAAAGTACAATGACCTCGATTTTTGGTCCTGATCTGTGTGCGATAAAGTCGTCTGGGTACGCTATGGCATGGTGAAGTGATCCTATGAAATCGTTCGTGTAGATATTGAAAAGGATCACCGAATTCACCGCACCTTGTTGCAGACCGTTTTCAATTTGAAATGTTCCAGCATAATTCATATTGCCATTTTTCACAATGAACTGTCTACTGGTAAGCATGTTATAAAGTATGTACAGCAGTGGTTTGCTTATGCCCAGCCTGCTCAGCTTGTAGAAGAGTCCCTCTAACCATACGGTTCAAAGGCCTTCTTTAAGTCTATCAGGCAAGCACCCGTGCACTGTTCCTTGCTTTTGTTCCATTGGATATCCGATACCAGTTTCGACGCGGCATTTATTGTATCACGCCCCGCCTTAAAACCGAATTGGGAATCCAGAATTATTTTGTTGTCCTCAGTCCACTTAATCAGGGCTCTTTTGATTACTTTTTTCGAATACCTTGCTGATGTTCGGAAGGAAACTTATCAACCGGAGATTTGCCGGATTGGAGGTGTCCTTACCCCTGTTTTCCAATGCGCTAGATAATGTGCATTATTCAGCGCATTGTTACACAGAGTGGTGTAAATGTCCACTGTCGATTCCCACAGATTTTTTCCTCCTCAATGAGTCGAAAATCGTTTGGAGCTTCACCTTCGATATGATCGGGGTTATTGAACTCAATAAATTATACGTATACATACAGTGGTGGCCACAGAATTATAACCATCCTAAAATTTATAACTTCTGTTTATCAAATCTGTTGAGATTGATAAGTGGTTTTATTAAAAGTTCATAAAATAGAGTACGTTTTTAATAATTGTACAGAATATACATAAGCCTGGTAATATAGGTAGGAAAAACTAAACTTTATTTACTCAAATTTTACCTGGCCATTCAAACGAAACGAAAAGTTTTCTCCAGTTTCATTTCATTCTCCAAGATTTAGAGTTCCCAAGGACATGATATAGAAGTCATTTTTCCATACAATTCATTCCGGGATGGTTAATTTGAACGGAGTGTTTAATACCTGTTTTGTGGGCATGAAATACCTTATGTGTAGTTGGATTAGATGGATGAGAAGTTTATTTTCAGCAGAGATTTGTTCACCATACTACTGAGGCATATATGTATGTATGTATGTATGTACGTGATTGTCAAGTTTTTTTTTTTGAAAATTGATTTTTATTTTATGACAAGCTTCAATGTTTTCATAAGTAAGCGGTGCAAAGACCCCATCCTTGTAGTAGCAAGTAACAAAGACGTTTTAAATGTCAATATTACCTCATCAAATAATTCTGTCGATGTTGTCAACTGGACGGCACTTGACAAAGTATCCGTATAGCGTTCTGACCACCGCTAGATACTATTCAGTGTGCAAACGAACTGTGTGGATAAGAGTACTTTTCAAAACCCTCCTAGAACAAACTGGGGGAAATTCTATGGAGAACTAGGAACTCCCGAGTTCCGTTGGACTATATACAAGGAGGCGGAAAAGTCCTCATTTGATTTCCTAAGGCAGTAATTTTGTTTTGTAAATACGAAATAATTGGTTCTGTTTGTTGATTTTGTTTATTTAGACTTTTAAATTTTTTTCTATTAAGTCGCGAAGATACTCGTAATATCGGTTAAATGGCTGCCGCCAGAGTTGATGCACATTCGGGCTCGTTCCACTGAAACAGTCAAATCGGGCCATCTTGCGTGCCAGTACGGCTGGGAGAAATGAGGAGGGCTTGGCTGTAATTTACACGCGATTGGCGGTCTGCAGGCAATAGCTGACGCACTGTTTGCACTTTATACAGGTATATCTTCAAGTTTTTCACCAAAAATTCACTGTAAAGATCATCTATTGATGCCCAATTGCATGGCCCGTCGTCTGGTTGAGGGTCCTCTTGGACATCTGGAGCCACAGCAGCGATATTCTCAACCGAACGGCTGTCCCGAGGCCGACCATGCGTGCTGGTGTCCCGTTGTTGAGTCAGTTTTTTTGAGGCGAGTGGCTAAAGGCCACAGTGTTTGCCAATTTGGTGCCACACGACCAGGGAATTGACGTTGAAATTCACGTTGAGCCAAAACCATCGACCGATTATCAAAAACATTGACACAATTATTCCGCGTTATTGAAGAGTACAGCCATCCATGGTTTACCTACGTGTACACAAATGTCGAACTCGCGATGACATAAGACGCCATTTGCAAAAATGATAACATCTTCCCATAGAGTGATGACTTTTGCGACACCTTGTATATATTGTAAAGGAACTCACTTCCGCAGCAATAGTTGACGAAACAGTTCAGATAGTTGATGCATTTAGTTCGTCTTTTGAAAGACCCTACCCGGATAGCGTCTTTGTCATCAGGTAGCAGAGAAAAAGTAAAAATAAAAGTTTTAAAAAAGGGTTCGAAGAAATACAGGGTGCGGCAACATAACTTCCTTTTTTTCAAAATGCAATAAAACCCATTTTATGAATCAGAAATTTTTTAATTTTATTTTTATAATGTAGGTACCTATCTAAAGTTTTGTTTTACACAGTTTGAAAATCATATTAGGTAAGTGACGCCCCCCATTCCCCATACGCTGAATAAACCGATTTCTGGCGTTTGTCATGACCCTCACAAGCATATCACCGGGCAAGTTGACAATTTCTGCCCGGATGTTGGCCTTCAGGTGTTGTATGGTCCTTAGACGGTTGACATAAACGCCAAGTCGCCCCTTATTGAGATGATGCGCTCCGGGAAGTGTTCCCTCAACACAGCCATTGATGCCCTAGAAGTGTTAGCTGTTGCTCTGTCCTGTTGGAACCAAATATCCCCAAAGTCCAATTCATTAAGTCGTGGGAAAAAAAAATTCGCGCAGAACGCCGTGGGGATCACAAGATTGAAACTCTCACGGCCTCAATGTTCTCAGGTGATCTGATTGCCCGAGGGATTCCAGTTCTTTGTCTTGTCGTACTCACTGTTTGTCTGAACGTAGCGACTCATGTAACAATTGATTTCCGATCCAGGACAGGGCCCAACGGGGCTACATTGAAGTAATTTCGAAAGGCGCACTGGGTTACGATCACAGAACTTCCGTTAGAAAAGTAGGCCTCGACGGCAAACGTACCATGACTGACCGGGAGAGGGAACAAACTTTAAAACCACGCACGCCTGATAAGACCACTTCCACTCCGCTACGCCCCCACCACCTCAACGGCGTCCCTGTAAAAAAAAAGCAAGTTATGTTGCCGCACCCTGTATTACCGCTGCATTATGATTTAGGTCGAAAATTTGAAAGAGGACAATCAAACGACCGGTAGTGTATCTTAAATTAAGCGCATATCTGCCTTATCTTAATACGAATAGTTTTCAAAGATGTCCGAGTTAGACCATTTTTATGGGCATCAGATGCATGCTATCTATTTTTTGTAAAATATGAAGGATTGCTTTCAATGTTTTTAGATGCACCTCACATTTACAATACTCAAACAGCCAACATTCAACAGTGAATATATGAATTCAATATATTGGACCAAAAAACAATTAACATATTATTATTATAATCTCACAATATCGCACCCAAGCACGTTTCAATCTATTGTGATACTTCCAAGTGTACTCTGTCCAAAGAGTATTCAATTTAAGCCATTTATGTCACTTCTTATGACAACATCTTAATCATATTCATTTTCAATTTCCTTCTTCAGGTTGAATACAAAGAAAAAAATCTCAACTTTACGAGGTAATTTCCCATAATTAATGTCACAAAAAAAAAACAAAATTATTCACTACTACCTCCAGATAGGAAAGTGAAACGTTTTAGTCAGTTTTAGCACAGGTGATCAACGACATAACTCAACAACAAAAAAAAATCTGGGTCGCTCATAAGATAATTTGCATGTATGCCGGCTGCTAGGAATTTTTTTTTCTACCAAATTAAAATTCCCACCGAATTGAATGGAATTCATTTATAGCCCGTAAAATGAGAATAAATCATTTTCGAAGATGCTTAGAAAAAATGAATAATTTGTTGAATAGGGTGATACTCGTATGAAAGTTGGTAGTTGATTTTAAATCTTTTATTACGCATGATGATTCGCTGCTGAAGTTGGTCATGGTATTTGGGTCTTTAGTATTAGAAGATTCAACGTGTTATCAGTGATTAAGCCTTGGTGGGCTTAGTGTTCGATAATAAATAAAGAATCTGCCTTGTAGAGTACTCGTATGGACAAATATGGGCTAATTGTATAACCAATACCTATAATCATTCATGGACTGACGAAGTATTACGGGCAAAAGGTTTGGGTTGAATTGCGCTAGAGCATTGTTTTCAGAAGAACATTTAACATTTGTTTAAAGTCAAATATACTCAATAGGGACGAATGCAAATCAGATGCTGTTGCCTTAAGGTCAGAAACAACAATCTACACGGAAGAGTCAAAGATGGACAATGGTACATCTGCATACGTTTTCTCTGAGAAACTCAGAAGTTCTAGACATCCTTGAGGTCGCCAAAAGGACGAGAGTACTACACAATGTACTATATGAGGACTAAAGGGTGTCCCAAAATGCAAGCGAGATTTGAATTTTGCGCCATTTGTGCGGTAAAGGTTTGCCAACGAAAGAAAAAAAAAAGATACCGTGACAGCTGACAGTTTAGCGTTACTAAAAATGGAGTGCTACACGAAAGAACAACGCGATTTCATTGTTAAGTAATATTTTAAAAATAATGAAGGTTTGGGAGCTACAGTACACAGTTTTCGTACAAAATATGGTCGGAGAAGAGATGAATTCAAAAATTCAGGGAGACTGGATCAATTAGTGATCTTAGACACTCTGCCGGTCCTTCAATAAGCCGTTCAACACAAAACATCGAACCAGTTCGTGAGAGTGTTGTTGAGAGTTCAGGCACATCAATTCGGTACCGTGCTCAAGAATTGGATATTTCGAGAAGCGTATTCTCCCGAAGGTCAGGCAAAAAAAGAAAAATGATACTTCTTTTTTTTGTGCCTAAATTTTAAGATATGGATATGGACGACATGTGGTTTCAACAAGACGGTGCCACATGCCATACAGCTCGAGAAACAATTCAATTACTGCATGAGTCATTTACTGTGTAATTTCCCGTTTTGGTGTTCAGAATTGGCCGCCCAGATTATGCGATTTAACGCAGTGCCAGCAAAGCCGTGGAGGCCATTCACCCGATATACTATTCCATACATAACCCTATACTTTATACTTTATGAATCAATAAAACATTTACAATTTTTAATTAAATGCCTGTGTTTTCTATCAAAATTACTTCTTGCGAGAATTTTGGGACGCCCTTTACTACAATGGCAGCGATAAAAATCAAATCGAAAATAGTTGGGCAGAACCTAAGGCTCTGGACGGACAGAACAATGTTTGAATTATTTGGGCTCCAGGGCATAGTGATTAGATCGTAAATGGAAAAGCATATGAATTGGCTAGGTTGGAATCCGAACGATAAGTATCACTAGTCGAATACAAGAGTTCATGTACCAATCTTAAACATCAAATTGTTAATAGCGAAAAACTACTTATAGATAGCAGAAAACAGATGGAAAAACATTCAAACCTGTAGCACCTCATCTCTAATTGCTAGGATTCCTCTTCGACTGTCCTGTGCAAAGTTTTTCTTGGGCAACGCACCCTTCTTCCCTAAATGAGTTTCATTGCGCGGCCTGGCGGGCTATGCTGTCACAAAAAGAAGGCTCTAATGCCGATATTATCACAAAAGTTGACACTAAATTCAGAAATGTAACCGACAGCTTTAATATCAGCTAGCTGGTAATAATTTGTCTCTTTTTCTTAAATTCACATTTCGGAATTCAAAAATACATTTTACGGATATAGAACAATAATTTCAGGTTAACTCTACATTAATGCTATACCAGTTTGTTAGCAGTAACATGTTATGAAAAATGGGTTTGATAGCAGATGGTTTTGCGAGACAAGGATCCTTATCTCTATAACAGCAAGTAGCAAGGACATTCGAAGGATCACTATCCCCTCAGAAAATAATTCTATCGAAAGTTGCCGTTTTTCTATCAGGGTTCAAATATTCAGTATGTGTACGATTGCTTTTTGAAATTCTTCTAAAGAAAAACCGAATCGGGTCCATTGTATCCACCACGGAATAGTTTTTTCTGAGAAATCTCTTTACGAGTAGCTGAGCATCAAAGCCGACATCTTCTATTAAGAGATTCGATGCCAGCTGGGCTGATTTGCACGAGATGCTGGAAATGCCTCTGAGGATAGTACTCGTACATACATATGTCGCGTATACTATATCGCATGTGGATGTGAATAAAATAAGCAAATAAATTGACGAACATGACTGGCGTAAGGTACGCTCCTAAAATTTTTAAGGAGGCCCTCGTTTGGTACGAATACCATGGTATAGTGAATACTACGACCCCTGACAGACTGCATTTCGTAGTATTCGATGACTTTGGTGTTAAGTAGTATACTTTGACATTTGTGTTGTCTGTCATAACAAATAAAAATAGAAAATTTAAAATAGGATGAATAAAAATGATTTAATTTTGTGGCAAATGATGAATATAAAGGATAAAATTCAAATACTTGAAAACGAAAGTGCATACCTAAGAATTGTCAAAGAAGCTACGAAGACTAGCCAATAGAGAGAAATTGGCGCTGCAATCAGTAAAATGATGGTATACCAGCAAAATTTGAAAATCTCAATACCAAGTATGTTCCATGGTATACTAGCTTTTTATGTAGTATTGCAGTGACAGACATGTAGTATAGAACGTGGTATTGCTATACCATGGTATCAATACCAGCAGTCTGTCTCCCACATTACTTACATTAAGGGTGACTTGCTGATTAGTCTGTCGCTCTTTATTTTGAGGGCTCTGAATTGATAGACCTGTGTGTCAGGGATGTAATTGTAGAAAACTTACTGTGTCACAGCTTCCACTCGCACACTGCTATACGCCAGCAAAGTGACAACAATGGATTCGAAATTATCCCTGAGAGACTGTGCATTACAAGCAGACTTCACCTAAGTTGGTACGCACAACCACAAGGGAACGCTAGCTAATGATCGAGTTGGATGGAAAAGCTTATTGGTTGAAGCCCAGGTCTGCTTCGGGCTGTAGTGTCATCTAAAATTAGAAATGTCACAAACGAGTAGTATTTGTATGGTATTTCTCTTTCTTACCGTGAACATACTCGTAGTCGGCGACACCTTTAGATTTCACCACTTTGCACTGGAGGTCACCAGGAAAGTTTGTAGTGTGGCTTGAATAAAGTATGCTTTTGCTTGATTTTTCATTGCTGAGTTCAGTTTTGAGACGTCAAGTCGGATTTATTTTTATAAACTCGGAAATATTGGCGATTTGACAGTTCATATTTGCGGGAAAAAATTTCCTTGCTCAGACGTTTTTTCTCCATAAGTCGTAGTGTGTATTGCCTTAAGGTACGCGACATGATAGTATACAAAATTGTCCGACACTGCTTCGAATCTCTAAATCCTCCGATAGCCTACTCTTAGTGAACTATGTGATTTGTGGTTGCTCGAAATGCACACTCTGCGTAAGGCACATTATATGTATCTACTCTTTATTTACACTGTCGAATGCCTTCTCAAAGCCAATTAAAAAGTCCAGCGGAGATGCATTCTTGATGTATGATGGTGGTGCTAGAGAACTGAGAGCAGAAAGCTGTTCATTGTCGACAATATTTTCGAGATATTCCTTAGTGTGGTGGGATGCGAACCCAAAAGGTGAGATTAGCTTCCATAAAATTTGCACTCACATACATCCCTTGTGCTCCAGATTGTTTATATCAGCGTTTTTCAAACTTTTGATATCCGCGACCCTCCTACGAGCACTCAAAATTTTAAGAATCAGCTGTTAGTTTACGAATTTGCGTTGCTCAATGCTTGCATACCTGCTGAGCTTGGGAATTTCACAGTCCGAGGTTAGAATCCGACATGCTAATGGTCGCGTAGAATTTGTTCAAATCTCATCGGTAAGTGGTCTGCTGATCATCAATGATTGAAGTTTTTTGATGCGTATTGCAGGGAAAATGTAACTGACCCTTTTATTGGAGCACTGACTGCTCTTGATGAGCAAGAACACTGGCAGATACAATGAGTGTTGGAGTGAGTCTGTGGACTTCTCTGTATTTCTGACACTTTTTTAGGTTAAATGCAGGGTCTTGGATCTTATTCAGGTGCAGTGCAGTCTTGAGATATGGACGTTATACTGAAGCTTAGAACGAATGTTTATATGGCTTATATTGGCCAGATCAGAAGGTCTAAACTTTTGGGAGAGTTTAAGAAAATTTTGACATTTCGCAGCGTTCTTAAAAGAGAACTGAAAGTCTTTCGGTTTTGAAAAATCAAATTCCATTGCAGTTATTCGCGACTAATGAACATTTTTGAATTGATTCCACAAGTCGAAGAGCAGCAATAAATCGATAGTGTACAGAGCGCCCAGAAATACAGACCTTTCTGTAAATGCCAGAAAATGTGGCTAACTCAAAAATAAAAGAAAAACTTATAGAATTTTTGGATAGACACCTTGTGGATAAAGAGAAATAAAGAATAATTGCAACTGACAACAGTCGCGCTCCACTTATTCATAAGAAAATATTCTAGAATAGCGACCCACATTTTGAAAACCCCTAACTTACATTATTTGATTCTCTTTAAGTGTCTATCACCAGTAAGCTCCATCTAACCCTAGCTCTATGCTATCATTGAACATTAGACTTAATTTAGGTTTACATTTACATATTGTGACACCCTGTATTAAATCATCAAACCTAACAAATCAATATAGGGCAGCATTATGGGGAAATCGGTGTGACAAGAATGTGTCTCTCGCCCATAAACATTGATTAATTATGTATTAATAAGTATTTAAAAGAAAAAAATGAAAGTGATCTGCCCATTTGATCAGCGGACACGTTACAACACATGCTAATCTAACAACAATTCATTGTGATCATCAATTGAGGTTATATGGTCAACATTTTGACAGCCACGACAAGTTTATTCAACTTGATGCCCAAGTTGACAGCAGTGGCGCATCTTCGTCAAGTTACATCACACGAATGATGCGCGTTCGGCCCAAAACGTGATTGGTAATGAATTTATCTAACTCAGCGGAGATTGTGTGTTTTTATTTGTTCACTTATAAAAAAATATTTCCTTTTTTTTTTTTCTTGGATAAGCAAAACCACTTTTACATAGCAATTTGCTGCCGAATGGGTGGGTTAGATGGGTGCGTACAGTCGTTTTAAATAAATACTCCTAACGTTATTTATTGAATGGTGAATATTTTGAGTAATGTTTTCCATGATTTATTTACCGAATAAACATTTTAAAATGAAATGAATATTTTGTAAATTCGATTGAAATTCATGCGAAAAATAACATCCTATTGAGAAGATTCAACTTTGTGTAATGAAATTAATTAGGGGTAGGCTTGTTATGGTTTTCTCCTTTCATTTCTGGCCAATAGTACTTCAGGGACAAATGTTTGTGTACCATTGAAAGGGTGATTAGTGATGCGTCTGTTTGGTATACGACTGAATGAATAAATCAATAATGAAGGTTATTGGAAATGCCTTCAAGGCATGTAAGTTGAATTTGTGAAGGTTTTTTTTTTTTTTTTATTTCTTCTTTCTGTGTTTTTTAAAGGGCAAAAGAAGAATAGAAAAATTGTTTTCTTTTCACCTTTGCGACATGGTGGTATGATGGATGAACTGACGAGAATATTGACTTGGATCGGAAATTGCGGTGTTGAAATAATTGCAGGCATGAGCGAAGATACGCGTTGTTAGTGGAATGTGGAAATTAAAGAACTGTATTATATAATTGAATTGCATGAAATTATTTTGAATGGTAATTTGTTTTAGCAAAAATCTCCCTGGCAGATTGTCACTTCACTTTATTTTAGACCTACTCCCGTACGCGTACCAGAATATTCGTGTGAAATTAAATGATCTTTTAGTGCCCATTAGTTTAGTTTAGTTTTAGTTTATTAATGACTTTTATTTCGTTTGGTTTGGCATAATGCCGTATACCAGATTAACAACTGTTTGACTTTATACTAATTTAAAGTAAAGTGAATTAAGTGGGCACAAAGTTTAAAAATCTTCCTCGATGATACGCCATCCGTAGTGGAAAGCATTTACGGTGTAGGAGTATAAATGATCCCACCCTTGTTGTCCGTTCAAGATATTAACTGTTTCGTCTACAACCAGGACCTCTGATCTGTAGTATCTTATGCGGAACTCCTTTTAATTTGGACATTTCCCCAGGAAGTGAAATACGTCCTCTCTCACTCTCTGATTGCAGAGACTGCACAAAATTGGAAGTTTGGCTTGGTGAGGTATAAAGTTTAGTTTTATTAGCTCCTCTCTCATTTTAAAAATAGTTTTTATTTTGTCAATTGAATTGTGGTTAAGGAAATAAGTCTTATCCTGTAGGTTGTAATTCAATTGTCTATAGTACAACCGGTATTGTGAAAAGGCTAAGTCCACAGTTAGACGCGAGGCGTCTCCATTCTTGGACGAGGTTTCTTCCTGTCATAATGATATGCGTAAGTACTATCCTGGATAACCTTACTTCTACCATCGCCATCACTTTAACTACGTAGTCAAGAATTCAAATTGTCTAAGAATACTGATGATGTCCCAGTTTCAAGATGCAACATGTAATGTTTTTCGGCATTCGAAAAGTACGTTTTAGGAAATAGCGTAGAAACTTCTCCATTTCTTCGATGGAGTATCGAGGTAGCAAAATAATTTTTGCTTTGAGCTATGAGCTATATATTTATTGCTGAAACAGCGGCCACACACAGATGGGATTGCTCACTTAGCTTCAGCTAATTTACCCTTCAGATGTTTCCTCATATTTAGGTTTGCCGATATCAGGACTCCCAGATATTTACATATGCACGAACAATTTCGACCGTTTCGCCTTGATACGTCCACTTTTCATTGCGAGAATATTTGCCTCAGCCTCCTCTGAACACCATCATTTGCGATTTCACCAAGTTAATAGTTAAGTTCCAGCATTTACAATATGCGTCGAGTCTGTTCATCATTATCTATCGAATCGGTGAAGAAGACAATGTCATCCGCATACAACAGAGCAGGAATTCTTGTACGACTGAGATCAGAGCCCATTATCACTAGTCACTTGAATGGACTATTGAGAACAGCAATTTGTACCTGTCACTATATTTTCGGGTAACACGACTAGAAGAATATCTACTTACTTTCTGATTCAACGTGTCCAGCCTACCATAATCATCGATCCCGTGCATATTACTTCCAATCCAAGCTGACAGTGGATATACTGTTGATTGATTTTTAAAATGGAGATTCAGTTTTTTTTGGTTTTCTCGAACCTGGTAGCTGAGATTCCAAGATCCTTTTGGCTGCAGAGTTGCTGTTCATTCGTTCGATGCGACTGCACCAACGTGCATCTTTTGCACGCAGTTGTTTCTTCACGTCCATTTTATCTCTTTTCACACAGAACCAAATATCTGACGAAGAATATTCCATTCCAAATATTCTTTACGAAAGAGTCCAATATCTGGTTAGCGTTTCTGTTTACAGTCCAGCAATCGGCACCGTATAATAGAACAGACGCGATTACCTACCTGCAGAGTATCCATTTTGTTCTTCGAGTTAACCGAAGTATGATAGTTTCCTAGGGTCAGTTGTTGTTGGATCTCCACATGGGTTTTATTTATTGAGTTTATGTTAACTCCGAGTTAGATAAACACCATTACTATCTACAGAGTTATTCATTTTGGGCTTTAGAGTTTTAATTTAAAATAAAATAAAAACCATTGAATATTTCAATGAAATTTGTAAAATGTTTTAAATTCTGGATTATGCCATTTAATTGTTCCAAAGTTCGGGGATTGTCTGCATAGTCACGATCTTTAGCATAGCTCTACAAAAAGAATTTCAACGGAGTCAGATCTCACCACCCTGGTAGCCAATTGTTGTCGCTAAGATATTACAAAACTGTCATTTTTGTAGTAAGATACGATAATTTTAATGCGTTGAGCGGTGGTTAAACGATCCTTATTGTAAAATGGTAAGGCAATAACTAACTACTCGTACCTGTCACTATGGATGACAGATGTCACTATGGATGACAGATACAATTCTGCATGAATATCCTTAAGGTGTTGCGAAGATGGTATACGGCATTATGCGCTAAGCCATATCGAACAAATTTCAAAATGTGATAACGCGTAAATAATATATCTTCCCAAAATATCGGCAAAACACTCAAAGATTTTCAACCGAATCCAAATTCGTGTTCATATTGCACGAATTTTTATAATCATGCCAACAACAATTTCTACAGTAAACTTGTGGGCCTGGTGATATTTTGCGATTTGGACATTATGGCTTTGAATGTCAATGTCCTTTGCTTGCTAAAATATTTGTTAACGAAAGACCGGTAGCTAACAGTGGCAGTCATTTTCCAACTACATATACCCAAAGATTTCTGCGAGACCATCGCAGCATGTATGCTGCTGCCGTATGGAAAATATTACTTATGGGCCTTTTGTCAATCATACGAGTATATCATCCGACACCTTATGACAAGGCAGATAAGATAAAATTCTGTTTAACATTCTTTGAGAGTTTGGTGAACTCTTCTTCGCCTCTTCCGTACATTTTTCACTTAGCCACGTAATGCTTTTTTTGTGGGAATATGAATACCCTTATACGAGTACTACGAGTATTACAGGGCACGGGAGTTTTTGAAGAAAGACAGAGAGAGACAAAGAAAGAAAGATTGGTGATGGTTTGAAACTCAGGTAGTATTAAGTTTCTTTAAACTCCAAGGGTACCGTCCAGATAAATGGGGAGCATTTTTGTTTTGCTTTTATTGTCATTACTCTTGATTCACAGTATTCTTTTTGCATTTTCAGCCATATGACGTCCCTACTTCTAGTCTTATGTCTTCGCAGTAGAGTTGACTTAGCTTTCGCAATTGATTGACTTTTTTATTTATTTCATTCGAATTAAATACAATAAATGATTCTTGACATCAAGATTTGAACAATGAACCCACACCGTGACAAGCGATGATGTTACCACTACACCACGGCCAACCTTAAATGCTTTCCAAATCTCGACTGAAATACCCTGTGACGTCTGCTTGTTAGCTTTGATCGTGGTTAAAATCTATATGTTGCTGGGAGGTCCGATATGTATACGGGTATTTACTGCATTTAGGGATGATAACACTGTTACTTAAACAATTCTGTTCTGCGTCAAAATGCTCTTCTACCATATAAACTGGCCATCATAATTTAGTATTATTTGTAGATTTGAACACCTACCGGCTTCAAATCATCTTCTTTGTGATTCTATATATGGTAATACCGTCACATCTATTGACTGCTTCGTCAGCTTGTGAAGCAAAGCTATTGATGCGATTTTGTATCTTAATATGTTATCCGGAATCCAGCTAAATCAAACCAGCCTTGTAAACACTAGAGAAACATTTTCCTTAGCTCTTCAATACGAGTTTGCTTAACGGGCTCCCGACCTGTGAAGGGTCTCTGCCTGAGACACTGTAGCCTTCCATCCTCTGCGATCTCGGGCACGTTGCTTCCAGTTATCCAGACCAAGCGCTCTGGCATCCGCGATGGCTTGGTCTTTGAAACGGAGGTTCGGTCTTCCTTGTCGTCTCGAACCTGGCGGCTGGGATTCGAAGATTCTCTTAGCTGGAGCATTATTGTCCATTCGCTCGATGTGGCCGAGCCAATGTAGTCGACGTATTTTGGCCTTTTGGACTACATCCACATCTTGGTACAGTTCATAGAGTTCGCGGTTGTATATTCTCCTCCATTCGTCCTCCTCGCACACAGGACCAAAAATCCGCCGAAGAATTTTTCTTTCGAAGGAGCCCAGTATCAGCTCTCCCTTCCTGCTTATCGTCCAACACTCGGCGCCATAAAGCAGAACTGGCAGGATAAGGGTTCTGTAGAGCATACATTTTGTCCTTCGAGTTAGGAGTTTTGAACCCAATTGTTTTGCCAAACCGAAGTAGCAGAGGTTTCCTAGGGTAATTCTTCGCCGAATCTCCACTAGGATGCCATTTTTGGAGTTCATGTTTACTCCGAGGTAGATAAACTCCTTAACTACCTCGAAATTGTTGCTATCAATAGTGACGTTCTGTCCTAGGTGGTGGACAGATGCTTGTTTGTTTGTTGATAGCATGTACTTAGTCTTATCCTCATTTACTACAAAGCCAACAAATTTCGCCTGTTCTTCAATCGCCGTAAAAGCCTCTATCACAGCACGCTGGGAGCGACCGATGATGTCGGTATCGTCTGCATACCCCAGTAGCTGGACGGATCTGTTGAAGTTAGTGCCTTCCGTGTTGACACCTGTCCTGCGCACTATCTGCTCTAACACGAGATTAAAGAAGTCACATGATAGTACGTCTCCTTGCCGAAATCCGGTGCATGTTTGGAATAGTTCGGAGAACTACTTCCAAATTGCACGTTGCAGCGCGTGTTTTCCAGCGTCATGCTACAAAGCTGGATCAGTTTTGCCGGTATCCCGAATTCGGCCATCGCCACATAAAGCTGATGACGATAAATGCTATCATATGCGGCCTTGAAGTCGATGAATAGGTGGTGAGTCTCGACTTGAAATTCATTGGTCTTTTCCAGGATTTGCCTCAGTGTGAAAATTTGGTCTATAGTCGATCTGCCGGGCCGGAAGCCACCCTGGTACTTGCCGATTAGTGTGTTGCAGAATGGTTTGAGACGTTCACACAGTACGTTGGATAGGATCTGGTATGCGACATTAAGCAAGGATATGCCTCGATAATTCTTGCAAGACATAGGATCGCCTTTTTTGTAGATTGGGCATATGGAGCTGATAGTCCAGTCATCGGGCATGCTTTCTTCCACCCATACTTGGTTGATGATATGGTGCATGCGCCCTACCAAAACATCACCACCGTATTTGAAAAGCTCCGCTGGTAGACCTTCAATACGAGTACGCACCCTTAATTCTTACCGCACACAGGATCCTGAAGTTTGTTGGTATTCTAAGAAGAAATGCAAACTATATTAGTTCGATTACAAAGGACGGATACAGAACATGCTAATGTAAGATATGATGATATCATATTTAAGTAAAACTTATAGTTTCACACACGTTTTGGTTTCATACAATAAAACAATAAAAAAATTACTCGATCTTTTTTTTCTTACCCAAAATTTCTGCATAATACATATCTCTAGTAGAATTTTAACAAACTTTCGCTTAATATATGTCAACCACACCTAACTTGTAAAAGTCTTTGCACAAAGTGACCATCTTATAGTAGAATGTTTTACAGCATTTTGTTTTGTTGATTCAGGTCGCAGTCATAATTCATTAGCACTTACTCGTACTCGGGTCTTCGCAAATAGTAAAGCCGAACAAAGTTCTATCACAAATCTCAAATGACCCCAATAAAACATTTTAGTAATTTTCATTTTGTGAAGATCAATGAACTTTGTAAAACTCACAATTCAATAATCATAATCATATTTCCATAATTCTGATCGATGCAAAAGTTTTAACACTCACGTATTAAAAAAAATTGAATAATTCGTGGATTCCCAGTCTTCTGCTATTTTGACTAATGCATCATCACCGTCGTCGTTAATACTGCTGATCTGAAAGTTAGACATAAATTACATGATGTGGAGAAAGTTCAAATTGCTCAAATATGTACACAAGGTTGAAATGAATTTGTAGATGGCAACGCATTGAACCTCAACATTTTCATCTATTCGCCTAAGTGAAGATAGTAATATTATTCAAGCTGAAAACCAACATCGCTGCTGAGCTACTCGTATACAGAGGCATGTTAAGTTTTGCCAAACACGTCCGTCTGCTCAGAACCATGATGGAGGTGCATATTTCTTCATCAAGGTCGGTAAAACATTACGGAGACCTTTGCTGTCAGAAATCCTTAGTACTAAGTAATAGACCTAGACCAAGACCAAGACCAAAATCTAGACCAAAACCAAGACCAAGACTAAGACTACAACAAAGGCGAAGACCAAGACCAAGATCAGTCTTATGTCAAACTGAAAAGATTGACCTGACATGCCAACACATTGACTTTTTTATTTAAAATTATAAATTCCGATGATGATACTCGTAATTGGGCCCAGTTCATAGTCGTCATAGTAAGTTTCCCAGGTCAGTAGCCTCACTGAAAAGTCAAGTGTGCCATATTAATTAGATTTATCCGTCTGCAGTCTGCGCAACGGATTGGAGAAATTATAAAGGTGCACCGTCAAGTTCTTCAGCAACTTTGTACCGCCAACTTATTTACACAACAAGCATTTTTCATTATTTTAAAACTAAAATAGCTGTATTTCTTTCTAACCTTACATAAAGTTTCGTTAAGTTTCACAAAAAATCGATATTCTATTTTGTAATTAAATTTTTCTCTTGTTAAATTAATCATTCAATGATTTTGCATTGAACAGAATCTAAAATTATACAAGTTAAAGAAATTGTTATCAGAAAACCTTTTGCGCCATTTGTTGCTCGATAATTGAAATGTGCTATACTCAGTTATCGATAACTGTCAATAACATTAGCCGTGTTTCTTTGTAAATTTATATAAAATTCAGTTAAATCCGTGATAGATCAAAATTGATCGCGATTAACTCCCGATCCCCCTTAATCCCGTTCAGCAATTTAACCCTGACAGACTGAAACATGACTATGCTGGAACAGTTCATTCCGCATTAAAGGAATTGCTTTTTTTTTAAATTCTTTTAAACAAACATAGACTTGATTTTCATTAAACACATCACTGCTGCCAGATTGGGGCTTTTTTTTCCAAAAACTGAGGAAAATTTTTGGGGAGATTTTGGGGAACATGTTTGGGGATATTTTTGAGGAAAGGTTTTTTTGCAAAAAGATTGAAAGTCGCATTCAACCTTTGAATTATTTTCTGCAATCACAAATTAAATCACCAAAAAAAGAAAAAAAAAAACATCTAAAAAAAATTACATACATACATACGAGTAAACTAAACAAAATCTATCAAGCCATCGTTGCAAAAAAAATCAGTTGCCTTTTTCGCTTATAATTGAATGGACGAAAAATCCATTTATGTACGAGTAGTACTCGTGAATACATACATACATATGTAGATGGGTATATTGTGTACCTACCCTTGTTTTGTACTTAGACATTAGTTGTCGATGTGTCAGCGGCGGCGCGGCTGTGAATCCATTATCTATGGATTCATTTCTATTTTTTTTGTTTCAATTGAGACGGCTCGCTGTCGCATTGGGACGCATCCCATCATGATTCGTCGATATCGATGTTACGTTGCAAAAACAAACTAACAAACCACTCCTTCGTGTTTGTAGGGTGGTAGATTTGACATTCGAATAAAAGTTCTGAAGTCTGTATACCTAACCCTTGCAAGGTTGTGTCCTGTATCCCGATTATCATATTTGAAGTATCATTCTAGTATTTGAAATTTGCACAGTTGGTTTTCATACGTAAGCATACGAGTATGTCAAGTGAACTTTTTGAATTTGTGAAAGTGCAAATAATATCTACCAACAAATTATTTAATTGTTTCGCTATGTCACGGAAATACCTAAAACATGATCCTCAATTTGGTAAGGCTGAAATATTTTATTTATTCTAGAATATTTAGAGTAATGTTGTTTTAGAGTGGATAGCGTCTGCAGCTGGCGACGATACCAGGGGTCGAATTACCGCATCAGTTATCGAGCAACACGTGACTGATAAATGTTGATTTGACATGACCGCTTAAGAGATCGAGTATCGAGTATCGAAATTTGGCATTCTCTCATCAGTGATCGTGTATTTATTTATTCGATATGGTTTATGCTGACGAGCTGAGGTGCATTTGGGAGAAAATATGTGAGAATACCTTTGTTTATTGTTATTTTTGCGTTTGGTTAAATTTATTGTTTGAAATTTATTTCACGTTGAGTCTAAATAAAATTAACCCTCTGCAGAAGGAGATTTTGGTAAATATTATGAGCTGGGACAGCGGTTTAGGCGCATCCTCTAAAATTTATCTTCTCCATTATAAATAAAAATGCACTCTTATTTGCCCTGACTGTTTTGATAGAACTGCAACCGAAAGTGTATGTTGTGAAAGATATTTTCAGAAAATTATAGTTTTGTATACGTAAGTACAGTCTTGTAAAGGAAAGCGATCGCTTTTATCTCTTAAACGTCCTCGTTCAATATACTCATAGCTATCATCCTCTGAATCAGAAGATAAAAAATAAAGTAAATATTAAATTTTTAATTGAAGACAATAAATACAAAACTTTTCCTCACACAAAAATAAGTAGTTTTGACATTTGTCAGCCATCTCAATTCAATGTAGTAGAATTGTACTAGTACAATCTTCAAAGTGCACTCGATACGTGACCATTCTTATGTGATCATCCCAATGTAGTTACTCGATCACTCGATAGCGTATGGATTTCATTCACTCATTAACTGATGTCGTAATTCGACCCCAGATCATTGTGCAAACTAATCAAATGCACACTTTCAGCACATCGAATTGATTTAATAAAACAGGAAATCTAAGAAACATTAGAAGCATTTGAGTTTACTAGACAAGCGAGTTCTTAAAAAAAAATTACGCAATTTATGACTCAAACAATCGCCGATGAGCGAAAATCTGCGATGTTGAAATTAGATGCTTTTGTTTGCGAGCATTGTTCGATTAGTGTGGTTTATCATTTAGGCAATGTGATAAAAAAAATATCGATAGTTCATCCAAAGTAATTAGTCAGATGCAAATCCACAAAATTAAATGCACAGCCGTTATATTTCCTTGCTCCGGGACGAACTTATTTCCGATATTGGCGTGTCCTTTTTTTCTATAATTATTTATGAGAGTACTGCAGGTGATGCAAGAACAGTTTGTCTGGCTTTAAAGCAACATCTCACCGCTGATGGACTTGCACTATCTAAACTCATTTGAATTGCTATTGATGCAGCCAATGTAGTAATTGGGGCGCATAAATTGTTATCAGTGCTTCTGAAAGATGTAAGTCCAAATCTAATTACAATTAAATCTGTTTGTCATTCTTTGCATCTTGCAGGTGAGTAGCCTGTAAAGTACTTCCACGTCATTTGCAATTTTTGGTAAAAGGATGTCATACCTGGTTCAACAACTGTACCAAGGCAGACTGAATATTCAAAAATGTATAAACTTCTCACAGGTACCATTGAAGATTACAAAAGTGGCTGATACTACATTGTTATCGAGATATCGAGGGATAAACTGAAACTTCATATCGCTTTAGCAAAAAATAAAGAAAAATGCTATGTGGCCTCACAGCTGCACGAAATGTTAAGCGCGGGTTGTAAAAAGCTTTATCTGCTGTATCTTGTCAATGTCCTTAAATTTGTCACAAATGTAAATGAAGCATTTCAGTTAAATAGTTAAGATCCCTTTAAAATGACGATAGATTTGAATAACCTACTACATCTTCTTTTGAACATGCTAATACCACCTGCCCTATAGATAGTCTCCAATAGTGAACTCCATAAGTTTTCTTTTCGGGACAAAAATACTGTTACTACATTTGTTGTACCCATTAAGCGCCCAAGAGTTAGGCGTACCTAAAGATTGACATAACATTTGTAGCAATTGTTTCTTTATAAAAATATTTCAAATTTGCTTACACATTCGCTCTGATATTAAAGGCCGCCTGCGATCTGGTCCTCCTCGCATGGTAAGAACGCACAAGTCATCAAAACCTTTAAGGCACAAAAAAAAAACAAAAGTAACACAAAAGTCAATGATTCGCATATCAAGATAGGCTTAAGGCTGGCGGCCTTCAAACGCCATACTGGGAAAATGCTGACTGTGGCTTTTACAAAACAAAGCGACTCTTGGTGGAATACGCTGCTGTTCTGTACAGAAAAATTCTGTTTACCGATGAGAAAATCTAAGGACGCTTTGTGAAACCTCTGAACCGTACTCTATACCAAAAAAAAGGACGGAACATTCGAGCAAGATTGTGCGCCAGCTCATAAGGCGAAAACCTGGGTGGAGAAATGTACCCCGTTTTACTGGTATAAAGACTAGCCTTCCACTACCCTAGACCTTAATGCACTTGATCACAAATTGTGGACTGTCTTAAAGGACATTATGTGCCTCAAAAGATACCCTAACATGGAACTCTTAAAGCGAGCTCTGACCGAAGCTGTCGCCAATTTCCCAATTAATGAGGTGCGTATTCTAATTGATGAGTGGCCAAAAGGACTAAAGACTTGCATTAAGGCCAAGAGAAGTCTTTTTAATTAAAGTTTCGATTATTATATTCAGATTATTATATTCAGATACGGAAAAAATCTGACATAATAAATATTCCTCTATTTTTTATTCCTCTATTCCATCTGCGAACGTTTTTCGTCAGGGTGCCGGAGCGGTAGTTACACCAACGCGAGGGGGAACGAATATTTTATTTCCTGTTCTTGGTTTACGTTGCAATTTACTATCGAAGGTAAGAAGTTTTTATTACGTACGTATGTGGGTACTCCTTATCGCACAAAGAAGAATCCTTTCTGTTAATAAATCCTTTATTGTAACTACCTCGTTCGAAAGAATTTGGTAAGACGATTTGCAAGGCATGCAATATAAAGGGTGGCCTATCTGCTGGTTTCTTTTTAAAATTATTATACTATAAACAAATCCATTAAATATTTTCTTTTGTTTATGGAAAATAATCCCATTTAAATGTCTGCCGATGTCTTGGCAGTAGCTTATCCTGTCAATCCAGTTTTGCAGTATATTTTCAATGGTTCGGAGCTTTCACGAATTGCTTGATCAATATTGTCCTTAAGTGCCTGAATCGTTTCTGTATTGTCAGCATAACATCGATCATTAACGGCACTCCACAGGAAAAAAAATCGAACGGCATCAAATCGCAGCTTCGCTGAGGCCAAGCAACATCACCAACACGGCTGATTGCACGATTATTGTACTAAGTGCGCAAAAGATCGTTTGTCGGACGGCTTGTATGACACGTAGCGCCATCTTGCTGGAACCAGAGATTGTCCAAGTTCATTTCCGACGAACACGAGAATGACTTGTGTTAACAATTAGCATCCCAATCTCACGAACTTTCTTCACAAATTTGCGTACAGCAGGGACGGTTGGTGCATTATTTCGACCAAAATTTCTTTTCAAAATTCACAATGTTTCGGCAATACAGCACTCACTTTGAAAATAAGTTCTCAATATATACCAACGTTGTTCAAGCGTAAATCGATTAATTTCGTACCGCGGAGATGTCATTATTTTGAGCGCGAAAGAGCTGTCAGTGTCAAAATAACATGTGATTTAAAAAGAAACCAGTAGATGGCCTACCCATTACAAGGCAGTTATTCATGTAAATCTTATTGACTGAAATGCTCCTATCTAATATTTAACGCCAAAGAGAAATCAAGGAAAACCAAAAATCCATCTTATGGGAAGTTTTATGTTCTTTCTGTTTGATCTATTTACCTAAGATCAATCATCTACTAGATAATCGTGAAATATAGTTCGCTGAAGACCATATCTAGTCAATGCACTAACGAGCGGGAAGTGAAAAAACTGCAAGAACGTTGTGGTCTTACGTTCAGCTCAGTGAACTGAATGGTTGAATGCTTCCAATTTATTTATTTACCCATGTGGTTTGGATGAACCTTAATTTTGACTAAATCCCTAATATTATTATATTTTGGTTAACGGTATCTTAGGTGACTGTTTGAATATCATTAAAGGCTATCAAAGGGACGTTTGTATACAAATGCAGGCCTCTGGAGATATATTCCAAAGTTCTGGCAGAGTTTTAGATACATAATGACTGGACTGGACTACTTGTTCACGCTCGATTTCTTGTGAATCCGATATTATTTGATAATTTTCACCTTGAGTACAGTTTGACAAATTAATTTTTAACATAGCTATGATTAATTTACGAATTCATTAGCAAATGAAAGTGAAGTGGCACACATTTATCACGCCGCAGTCTCTGTTCCAATTTATTTCCGAGACACAGTCACATCTCACAGACACTTAATTTAATTCCAACTTTTTGGTTAAATTTGAATTTATAATTTGGTTGTTGGACAAACTCTTGCGTTAGAATGGCATACCCTGAACATCAACAGTAACCTCAAAATGTGGTCTCTGATCGAATATTCAAGCGAAATTATTGGCATACAGCGACTCTTGGTTTTCAATGCGCTGCCTCCGTATGAAGTATAACTCAACATGGTAATCTGTCGGGTGAAAGACAAGATGTAAACGATCCAAGGTGGTCCCCCGCTTTCCCCGTTTACGTTGATTATAACGACCCTTTTCGGTCTTGCACAAGATTTGCATATTTTAAACAATCGAAACAGCAATTATACCTGCGATCCCATAAACAAGCAGTTTGAGATGAAGCGGCGGAAGAGCGCTGTTTGGTTTCTGTGTGAAATTGATCCAAAGCGTAATTTATTGTACGATTAAGGAATATTCAAATTTTGAGTAACTTTTCCGCTTTCTGTCAGATAGTGGATAATCGATTGATTCTACTGTGCTGGACAAATTATGAAGTTTGGATATTCGATGAAAACTTTATTTTAATTGTCGATGGTCTTAGAGGCGTTCTCTTCTTAACGGAAACAATCCAATATACTTTTAGTCTCCATGTCTGCGGGTAATAATTTCCCATAGTTTTCTCTTCGTTTGATTGTTGTGGGAAAATAAAAATGATTCGCACTTGTATTCATTCGAAAACCAGTTCATCTAAGAGGATTATTTTTACAAGAACCAATGTGTAAGAACTACTATAGACGAACATCTTTCAACGGTGTCAGATTGTCTTGTGTCAACTCTACAAATTTCTTCGGAAATTGCGAAATTGAGGGAGAGCTAAGTCAGCTCTACTGTGAAGGCATAACACTGGCAGTAGGGTGATCATATAGCTAAAATGCAACTTGATCATGATGATGACATCAGGAGGACGAAAAAAAAAATACTGTGAATCATAAGCAACGACAATAATAGCGAAACAAACAAAATACTCCCCAGTTATCTGGACAGCCACCCTTGGAGTTTACAGAAACTTAATACCACCTGAATTTCAAACTACACCACTCTGTCTTCCTCTCTTCCCCTTTCCACAAAACGCACGTGTTCTAAAAATTAGTATAAGGGTATTCATATCCCCTTTAACACGTGCAAATTATAAAAAAAGAAAAAAAAAATATATTGAACGAGGACATCTTGTTTGGTCCCTTTGCATCTCCCTGAGTGAGTCATCTTAGCCAGAGTGACTTTCTTTATTTCTCCAGAGTTCCTCCCTGACCTCAATTCATCGTCTCAATGCCAGCATTTGACTCAGATGACACCTAAACTTACTATGTCCTGTAGATCTCGTTACCATCCACTACACTATAGGGTGACCAGATAAGAATGATAGGAAAACAAATTTAAATAAAACAACAACGGTGTAAGGTATCAAATTAATTCTGGCTTTATTTTGAAGCTACATTCATGCCATTATGTATGAAATAGCACCATTTAAATGGGCGCCTCGGCGTCGCTGGCAGTGCTTCAAGCGGTCCGTCCAATTTTTGATGACTCGGTCCAATATGTGCGGCGTTTTTCCGGCAATAGCGTCTCGAATGTTGGCTTCGAGCTCGTCCAAAGTGGTTGGCTTGTTAGCGTAGACTAAGTACTTGACGCAGCCCCAGAGAAAATAATCGAGGGGTGTCAAGTCGCATGATCGCGGCGGCCAATTGACATAGCCGCTGAGCCCAAAATGGGCCTCGTCCGAGAAGATGATTTGCCATGTTCAAAGGAGAGATCCCAAAAAGGCAATAGCAATCAACGTTCCTACACAATCGCGCAAAAAAGGCAGACCAAAAAACAACTGGATCACACAAATGCGAAAACACTAGCATTTGATTAGCCTCAGTGACGTACTTCCTGAGGTCAAACCGGCAAACCCCACAGGCGGACCAGTAGGGATACAGTAAAGTGGGAGGGTTGTGATCCTTCTACTCCGGATCATAACTTCGCCGTATGGAAAAGAAGAAGGATTTTTTTATAGCAATTTTAAAAAAGTAACCAACAGATGGCCCACACTTTACGAGTATTTAAAACGCTGTCTTTTTAGCTTCGAAATACCACATGAATTATTATTGTACTCTGATCCAATTAGAACCAATAACTTGCTTAACCTTGCCTAACATATGTACATTTCATTCTTGTCCCACTCTAACCTACCCACCCTGCAATTTTGATCCGAAGAACTTGAAGCACCCTTGGGTAGCGTACATTGGTGCACCTCAGTGTCTGTCATCGCTGTCGGCTGTCTAGGCAATTTCATCTGTACTACTCTGAATACATTAGCTTCTCGATTTTCGTTGCTGTTATTTCAGTTCTTCTCAGCACCTGGTATTTTTTTTTTTTTTTTTAAGGAAAACTAATTTTCAACAGGAGAGTGTACCGTCCCCAGTACATACCTTTACTGCGACAGACATTAACCGTCGTTGAAAAAATGTCATTAGAATATACCTCATTCCACCAACGCCTCTTCTACAAATTTCTTTTGTCTCTCATAGTATACAAACAAATTACCTGCTGACAGTTATAATTACTTTACTAAAAGTTAAGTGCTTATGAATTATCACCGTACCGTTGTTACCACTTACATAAATACGTATAACCTTCAATTACATTCTTTCCTTTTTGCCTAACTTACCTAATTTCTCAACATACAAAAAACTATATTTACTTATTATGTTCATTACTATTGCAGATGTGCAACAAAGAACTGCAAACGACTACGACGACGAGGCGATCAACCATCAACACCAACCCCACAACCATCAAGCAAACAAACTGAAGCAACACCGCAAACATGTTTATCCACAAATTGCCTCTAATCTTGTTAATCCATCAGCAATTCTTCTGTTCCACTGGCTGGGCATTAAGACCGACAGCTACAACATCATCATCACCTCCGTTGACGCCATTAGTTTCATCCTCTGAGGCCACACTGCTGACATCGAGCCTATTTCCAGCACCTTATCAACAACAACAACAAAATAAGCGGTCAGCTACCGATTTCGATGCTACAACAAGATCGGATGTAGATGCATCCCCGGCGGCCGCCGCCGCTGCTAAATCTGCATCTACATTTAAGAATCCGAAGAACAAAATTGTATCTGTTAAAACGAATTGCACGCGGGACGTGTTCGAGATGCGTATCGATTTGAGTAAAAACTTTCGTGGCTTGTTGTACGCAAAAGATTTCCCGTTTGAGTGCCGCGCGCGAGGGACGCAGCATACCAACGTGACCCTGAAACTTCCCACATCGGGGTGTGGAGTGCGGTCGGAACCGAAAGCCGATGGTAGCTTGGAAATGTCCGTGAAGGTTATGTTACAGATAGATGAGAAATTACGACAGAGTTCGGATATTCTAAAGCGAATAAGGTGTGTCTTGCCACCGAATGCTATAGGAATGAATGTGGTGAATGGAACTGTTAAAGGAATGAGGTAAGTTTAAAAAAAAAAAAAAAAAATCAATGCCGAAACCCGGGATCGAACCGGGGACCTTTAGATCTTCAGTCTAACGCTCTCCCAACTGAGCTATTTCGGCAGATACGTTTTGTGTATCGAACTTGGCATATAACCTGCCTCTATATTTATAGAAATGGTCGAATGAGACCAGTTGATGACGCTCCTTCATCAACTCCACGAGTACGCATTTGGTTGGAACTGGGTGGCCCAGATGGATCTGGGGCAGTGGAAGTAGGTCAAGCAACAATACTGACTGTGCGTGCTGTTGTACCAGGTACTATGGGTGTGCGAGTTGTCGATTGTGCTGCGTTGGATGGGTTAGGCGAGTCAACACAGCAGTTGTTGGACGAAAGAGGTTGTCCTGTGGATGAGCAGGTGAGTTGAAATTTTTAAAACCTATGTACATATTTAATACTGCAAAAGGGGTCCTTATAATGTACATTAGTAATAAAGGGTTATCCATTTCGAAGTTGGCATTTCACATCCCTGCCATATGGCATCTGTCAAATCCACCTGTCATCCAGAATGACAGGTAGTTACTCGTAGTTCTTGTCCTGCCATTTTACAATATGGATCGTTTAACCACAGCTCAATGTATTAAAATTGTTAAATCAATTGTATCATAGAATGCACAGAACATATACCGATTGAATGCTGGCAAATCAACAAGTTGACGCCGATTTTTCGAACAAAATCTTCTACAGTGATGAAACTCTCGGCGGCTAAGTAAACAAACAAAATTGCAGAATTTGGGGTGATAACCAACTTCTTTTTGACCTGGGATTGAAGATATTGATATGAGCAACAAGTGGTTCCAACAGGGCGGGGCTACGTGTCACAACAATTTTAGCAAATTTAGCTCTATTGCACGAAAAGTTCCCCGACCGTTTAATTTCCAGATTTGGCGACATCTATTGGCTACTAAGATCGTGTGATCTGATCCCACGTTTTATTGTACGCAAAACCGAAATATGTATATACATAGCTCTAAGTCATTCCAATTTTCTGTCAGCGAGCGTACCGAATTCGACGAACCGGTCCCGCTCTGCTGACGTTCAGATCTTGATAATTTCTTCGCGATTGCTCTAAAACCCAGACCGTTAAATGAGTACCACGCGGCATTGTTGCTAGTTAAAATCACAATAAAAAAAAAACTGAATAAAACTGAAGAGGAATTGCAGTATTTATACGATGTGGCTATACTTCTGCAAACTAAAAAATCCGTTTGCTCAAATTCCGAAAACAAAATTACCCAATTTCTTTTTTTTTGCACAAATTGCTTGTACATATATAATGCCATAAAATAATAAAATAATTAGGGTGCTGTATCCGTTTTGAGTCTCATGTAAAAGACCTTTACTAGGGTGCGGCTATATTTTTGCAAGGCACTCAATAACATGATTTTGTTCAGAGACATACTCGTATCTGAGTTTCTTTCCTATATATTTCAAACTTTAGTTCTTTTCTTTTCTTTTTGATGTGCTCTATCCATTTTAACTTCAAGCCCAAAGTAATTCCAAGGTACTTAGCCATATTGGCATGGGGTACAACTTGGTTGTTCAAATGATATCGGAAGATTGTGTATCTTTTTATTTGTGAAGTTTATGTGAGTTGATTTTGACATTGTTGCATCCAATCTCTAATTCTATTGACTGCATTCTGCAGTTTCTCTGTTGCCTTCATAGTGCATTTATCACGTATGATACTAATATTGCAGTGTCATCTACAAAAGTAGCCATCCTGGCATTGTTATCCGCCGGTATATCCCTAGTATACAACAGATACAGGGTTGGTCCTAGGACACTTCCTTGTGAAACACTTGCTTTAATTTTTCTTAGTTCCAAATATTCTGAACTCGGAAGAATAGATGTCAAATATAGGACTTCAGTATTTCGTAATACTGTCTAGGTAAATCCCCATGCAGTTTATACTCAAGGCCCTTATGCCAAACCTTGTCAAACACTTGAGCAACATCTAAAAATAGTGCCGAACAGACCTGTTTTGCACTTGTAATGTTTATTTCTAAATCCGAAATGATGATTCGGGATTAAACTTTTTTCTTCTATAATTTTGGTAAGCCTCTTCAGAAGTACTCGAAATTTTTCGAAAAACTTTGCCATAATTGGCATAAGCGATGGGTTATAAGATGTCACCTCTGTCACAATCACTTCAGCAATTTTCCAACGATGTGGGACATATCGAAGTTACAGGCATGTGTTTATTATAAATTGGAGTTTTTTTTAAAGCTGGCTGGTGCTTTTTTATTTGATAACTTACTTCTCTGAGGGTGACAAGGGGAGTTTCATCTTTTTCCGTTTTATCAATAAACTCTAGGTTTTCAGTAGCTGCAGTTGGCGAGAATGGCTTAAAAACGTTCAATAGATGTTATGCGAAGAGATCAGCTTTTCATTTCGGGTTTCCGATCCATTTTTCGTCTGACGTTTCCAAGAGCGGATTTTGTAACTGAGGTCTTTTTAGATACTTAGCTGCTTTCCATAAGGAGTAGTCGGTCTACTCATCCGTCGTTAAACTTCATCGAAATCTATTGAGTTAATCATTTTTGAAGTCACAGATTCGTGTTTTTAAGTTCATTATTGAGACGGTTGAAAACAACCCTATCGTCTGGGAACTTCGTGGTTTTCCATTTTTTACGAACCCTCTTTTATTTCGACGCGGTATTTTGTTCTAGGTTATCTCCTTTTCAAATTAGCTGGTGTGCTTTCCTGTATCACATGTTGAACGTCAGCAATGTATTCTTCCACTTCATGGTCAATTTGTTCATTTATTTCCATAGGAGATCTTAGGTTTATAAAACTTTCTAGATTTTTTCAGAATTCAGTCCAATTCGTTCTCTTGTTAACAAGCTTAGGATTACTTTTTTTCCCTTACTTTCGTTTCTCTAAGTTACAAGATCACTGGAGTATGAACTTACGATAAGTCATAATTACCTTCAACTCTGGTAAGACTTCGTTTAATACTTTTTTGCTACGAAGAAGTCAATAAGGTCAGATATTTTGTTAGGATCAGAAGGTCAGTACGTAGGCGATCCAGAGGAAAATAATTCACAATTGTAGTAGCAACCTACTTGATAAAGCCTTCTCCTTTTGTTGTTGTTAACCTAGATCCCACTTGGGTGGACTGTATTTTGCTTTTACCTTAAGCTCTTTCTTTTTTTTAAATCAATGCTTATTGTTTTTACTTGCATATTGTAATTAGTGATATTGGCTTCTTTTAGGTTCTTTCTAATAAGTACAGTCGATCCTCCTCTAGCTTAGTCAGCTGGATGTCAAAATGTATAGTTTGGTATTTTTATATCAAGACTTCTTACCATGAGGACATGTGTTTCGGAAACCAGGCATATGTCTATATTTTTAATGTTTAGAGGGATGTTCAATTCAGATGTGTGCTGCAAAAGACCGTTTGCATTCCATGTTGCGATTTTTAGTGTTCTGTCCATCATAGATTTTTGAGATCGACTTCTTCGCTTAACTGTTTTATTCTTAAATCCTGTTCATTTATTCTTTTTATGATAAGTGCCTGCCTCAAATTTTTAACAATTTGGGAATAGGATTTGCTATTTTCCACGCTTTTGTTTGGAACAATTTCCTTGGCCGGTTGATTTTTAGGTTTATTTTCATCTGTTGAGTTTTTATTTGCTACAATTAGAGGATTAATTCTATTAGAAGTACGTCTATTTTTACTTTTTTTTTTCAAATTTGTTTTCAACTGGACATCCTCCATAGTGTGCAGAATGATTCCCTTTGGTTTGCTGTTCTTTATTCAGTGAACAGTTTTTGGTTGGATGTTTGCCTTCATATTTTACACAGGCAAGGTCGCGGTTGCAATATTTTTGTCTATGTCCAAAGGCTTGAGAACGCTTACATTGTAAAATAATTTTGCATTTTTGAAGTGGGTCAATTTTGACCACTATGCGTTGATCTTCTTCGACACTGAATAAAGGCAAAGGCCTCTTTTTTATCACTGATTCCCCGCATGAGAAATTAAGACCTCTGACTAGTACTTTTGTGGACCTTGTAATTTTTTTTCTTTTCATACAACTTCCACTGTATGTGTTTCGGAAAATTATTATTACTCAAGTCCTCAGTGACACATCTACAGTGGCGAGCACATGTGGATACATCCTACTTAAATCTGACTTTGAGTGCCTGTAAAACCCTCGAATATACAGCTATCGCAATAATTTTTTTTTAGTTAAATTCGTTATTTTTCGTAAAAGTAAAAAATATAAAAATGTCTTTCAAAATTGAAATCCAAAATTAATTTTTAATTCATACAATAAAAAAACTCAATGTATCCACTTTTGCACGTTTTAGTGCATTCGTTTTTTCTTACCTGGTAACGCTAATTTACGAGTGAAAAGCAAATTAAAAGTTTACAGTTAGTCGTATTGTTATGAAATTCATCAAAACAAATTCACATTTGGTTCAAAAGTTTGACTCAAACGGTTGTTTTTATATATATTTTCCGTAATATCCGTTTTGTAGTAAAAATGAGGAAAATACCTGAGTACTTAGAAAATCAAATTGTTGAAATGACAAAAAAAAAGTGATTCAGCACGAAAAATAGCTAAACAGTTAGGTATTTGCCATCGAACAGTGCTTCAAGTCAGAAAAAGACGAAATGTCAGCGCGCCTGAAGTGAAGAAATCGCGACCAACATTGCTTACCGATAGAGATGCTCGAGCTATGGAGCGGCTGATGATTACCAAACAAGTGACAACACCAAAAGAAGCTGCAGGAGCCTTAAACAAAACTTAAAATCCACATGTGCTCGCCACTGTATATGCATCAGTGTCATCAATATTGGCTTTCCAATTGTTCCTGTATGATGTATATTTGCATTCTTTTTTCATGTTTTTCTCAATAATGCGCTTCAGCTCGCCAAACATCTTTAATCATGAGATCATGATTGGAGGTGGTGCAATTTATCTGATGTTTTAAGCGTTAGCTTTCTTTTGTGGAGCAGTTTGAACTACTGGCATGTCTTTTATTTCTTTTTGCTTAGTGTTGCCACTTCCTCTTCCCTTACTACATTTTCTTGAATTTTTTTTAGAAGCCTCGGGGCTATCCTCTGTTTTACGCGTTTGCTTTTTTTAACACAAGTTCGTCCTTATCTGTTTGGAACTCAGGTTCAGCATGTTGTTGGTTTGGGTGTACGAACACTTAGCTTTTGCTGTCGGGCAAGCTGAATTTAACTTCGAGCTCTTTCACGTGTTGCTGTAGACTCGTATCCGATTCTTCAAGTTGTTTTCTAGTTTCAATTTAATTTGTTTCAACTTGAGAACTCTCGTTAATTCCTTTGGAATACTGATGACTTGCACTGTTGATCTTTTCTTAGCTTTTGGTTCCATTTTAACTTATTACTTCCTCGTCATTTGGTTTTTTGTTTTTTTGGATTTTCGATGGAACAACTGTCGGTGAAGATTTTGTTGGCGAAGTTCTTTGTCTTTTGAACTCCTCCTGCTGGTCTTATTTAATAAATGGACCTCCCCATAATCCGTAGGACCGACCTCCGAAGAGAATGGATTATCCGTCTTATCTGGTGTGCCTTCTGGGGTATTGAATCTGCTTGGTTCTTCCATTGCTATTATTTTTTAACTTTAGTTCTGTTTACCGTAAATAGATCAGTTACATCTACTCACAATTCATATTCGCCACCACTTGGTCAGACGGGGACCAAAATCTTGGAATTTTAGTCATCTCCTAATACAGAGTGTCAGACACTTCTGGATTTTTCCTTCGGTTTCATCTATCAGCTATGACCTTACTGCCTTGGGTGGACCTACCAGTAGTATAAGTTTCCGACAGCATTAGGACTACTTCTTCGGGCTTTGTTGATTTAAGTCGCCTCGTACGACAGGCATATGTACCTTATCTCAGGGCTATTCTTTCTCCGACCCTGCAGGGGTCTGCGCTGCCATTTCTTTAGCACATGGAAGTAAAGAGTCCAACAAAGGCAAAGTATTACAAAAAAATGAAAAAAAAAAATAATTAACACTTGGTTACTGGATCACAAAAATATTATAAACAAAAAAAAAAAAAGTAACAACGTCTCCCCGACGGGGAATTGAACCCCGGTCTCCCGCGTGACAGGCGGGGATACTGACCACTATACTATCGAGGATTGTTAAGATTCGTGTGATTATAGCTGTATATAAAGCTAGTCTACATTTCCCACCTTTAGTATCCACTTTTTGTTTAACTACAAATTTGAATAAGTAGGTAAGGTTGGTTCCATTTTTCAGAACATGAAGATTAATTAAATGATGAATTTTAAACAATTTTTGTATAAAAAAAAACCTGAGAAGGTGCTCACTGATATTAATACTCACTGATGCTCAACCATTTCCAACATTTTCAATGAGCATAGTAAATATAATACACACTAATGTCTACTAAATATTTTGGTTGTCTTCAGCACTAGTGAGTGCGACAATCAGTGAGAATAAGCTGAGATTTATATTCATACATACATACATATGACTCATTAACTACTAATAATGTTGTGTTACTAATAAATAGGCATTTCGGAACAGGTTTATAATATTCCAGGCTCTATGTACATATGTTCAGACTCGTATGAAGCTGTAATGGATATGTCAGTCGATGTTTTCTTCATTGTCAAATAAAAAATATATTCTTTTTTGTTTAGTTACATTAAAAGGTACTTTTGTATAAAGTATCTACCCTGTCCACTGTCTTAGTTTCATTCCTATATGAATGCATTCGAATTGATATCAGCCATTATGGTGGATTGAAAAGTTCGCAGCCTGACTGAGAAAACAAACTCTGAAGTTTACAAATTACTCTTATTTTTCAACGTAATGTCCTTAAAACTCAATACACTCCTTCTATTTGGGCTCTAAAGCCTCTAAACACCAGTTCTAAAAAATGTTTCCTCAAGGCTTTCAAAAAATAAGTTTACTGCATCTTCAACCTCTTCATTCGTTGAAAATCTGTATTCTCCAAAATGTTTTTTTTTAGGTTGGGGGACAGGCGAAAGTCACATGGAGAATAGGGAGGATCAGCCATAGAGATTTTAGCCATGGTTTGGCGAGACATGTGTGGGCGTGCTTTGTCCTAGTGAATCAAACATTTTTTTACTTTCTTACTTATGATGGCGCTACAGTTCGTGCACCAGGGCCAGTGCTGCCAGACGATAGAAACATAATTTCTCCGAATCTGGAAACAATGTTCCCCAAATTCGTACTAGGCGGGAAAAAGTTCCCCGAAACGTTAGAAGCTTTAATTTCTTTCATTTAATATTATTATTCTTTTTTTTAATATCATCTGCTGGTATAGAATATATGTACTTACAGTTTTGCATCATCTTTCATATATTATCCACAAATACTGTCGGCATAGATATTAAAAAGAAATATGAATTCGATTATATTGTACATTTGTATCAATGTTTTCAGGGATTCGGTATTGCAACTGTTCGCATAGAATTGTAGAACTGCCAAAAAATTCCTACATCTTTCCTTGCAAATTGCTAGTTCAGACATTTAAATTTCCCCACTAACAACAACCCGCGCTTAATATTTCGTGCAGCTGTGAGGCCACATAGCATCCTTCTTCATTTTGTGCTAAAGCGAAATTAAGTTTCAGTTCATCCCACTGCTCAACAACTTTAATTACGAGTATGGCTTCATAGTATTTGCCATTTTCGTAATCTTTAATGGTACTGTCCCTGTGGTAAGTTTATAAATTTTTGTACATTCTTTTACCAAAAATTGTAAATGACGTGGAAGTACTTTACAGGCTACTCACCTGCAAGATGCACAGAATGACAAACAGATTTAATTGTAATTAGATTTGGATTTGCATCTTTCAGAAGGACTGCTAACAATTTATGGGCCCCAATTATTACATTGGCTGCGTCAATAGCAATTCAAATGAGTTTAGATAGTGCAAGTCCATCAGCGGTGAGATGTTGCTTTAAAGCCAAACAAATTGTTCTTGCATCACCAGCAGTACTATCATAAATAATTATAGAAAAAAAGGACACACCAATGTCGGAAATAAGTTCGTCCCGGAAGCAAGGAGATATAACGTTTTTTAGTAAGGCTGTGCACTTAGTTTTGTGGATATGCATCTGACTAAATACTTCGGATGAACTATCGATACTTTTTTATCACATTACCTAAATGATCAACCGCACTAATCGAACAATGCTCGCAAACAAAAGCAGCTAATTTCAACATCGCAGATTTTCGCTCATCGGGGGTTGTTTGAGTCATAAATTGCGTATTTTTTTTTTTTTTTTTTGAAGAACTCGCTTGTCTAGTAAACTCAAATGCTTCTAATGTTTCTTAGATTTCCTGTTTTATTAAATCAATTCGATGTGCTTAAAGTGTACATTTGATTAGTTTGCACAATGATCTGATATCGTCGCCAGGTGCAGACGCTATCCACTCTAAAACAACATTACTCTAAATATTCTAGAATAAATAAAATATTTCAGCCTTACCAAATTCAGGATCATGTTTTAGGTATTTCCGTGACATAGCGAAACAATTAAATAATTTGTTGGTAGATATTATTTGCACTTTCACAAATTCAAAAAGTTCACTTGACATACTCGTATGCTTACGAATGAAAACCAACTGTGGAAATTCCAAATACTAGAATGAATCTTCAAATACCACATAATGACCGGGATGCAAAACACAACCTTACAAGCAATGGTTAGGTATACAGACTCCAGACCTTTTTTTCGAATGCGTAAAATTTTACCATCTTACAAATGCGAGTATAAATGCCTGGTTTGTTGGTTTGTTTTTGTGACGTAACATCGATATCGACGAATCATGATGGGATGCATCCCAATGCAGTGAGCAGTTTCGATGGAAACAAAATTAGAAATGAATTACGAGTATATGGATTGGATATACAGACCATTTACATACATACGGGGTTGTGTTGCGTCACAGCCGCGCCGCCGCCGACACGTCGTGAAACTAATGTCTGAATACAAAACAAGGGTAGGTACACAATACACTCGTATGTATGTACATACTATATACTAAAAAAATGGATTTTTCGCCGATTCGATGAAAAGGGAAAAAGCAACTGGTTTTTTTGCAACATACGTACATAAGATTTGTTTTTGTCTTTTTCTTTTCGATTTTTGATTGCAGAAAATAATTCGATTTTCAATTTTTTTATTTTGTGTGGCAAAAAACCTTTCCCTACAAATTTCCCCAAATATAAATGTTCCCAAAAATCATCCCTAATTCAAAAATGTTCTCCAGTTTGAGGAAAAAAACACCAATCTGGCAGCAGTGACCAGGGTCTCAACCAACAAACCTCTTCAGCCAGCACGATCCTTACTGTCCGAACACAATGGAGAAGCTCTCCAGCAGATGAAGTCGCTGTAGTACCGACTGTCAGAGAAGTTGCTCACTGTAGTAGCAATGAACGTACACAATGGTGAAGCGAAGCTCGATTGCTCACGCTATCAAAACGGAAAGATAATCACGCTGTGTTTCGTGAAAATGTTTTTTGTGGTGAATTTATTTTATAATAATGATTAAGGAAGAAGAAATCGCATGCTATGAATTTCTCCGTAGACGGCTCTGCCATTTTCGTTTTTTTGTTTTTGTTTTTAACTGTCAAAAAGTAGTGCAGCTCATTCGGAAGTTGAAGTTGACTCAACTTGTGCTGCAGCTACTTTTCGTACTTCAGCTGCAACTTCGCATTGTGTTCGTGCTATGGGGAGTACATGTATTTCAACTTTGACCGTACTGCAGCTTCAGCTTCACCATTGTGTTCAGGCAGTGAGCCAGCTGCCTCCTGCGTACGCCGAGTTGGTTGTGGTCACCCTCCACTTGCGCACGTCATCGGAGATAAGGTCGTTATCTTCTGCGTAGTCTCTCAGGGGTGAAGTAGATCGTTCTTCTATACGGATATTTTTGACCAAGTCGGTGTCGCTGTACAACTCGTTCGTTTTTAAATCTTCTCCCCCATAAACCGTCAACGCAGGTGGGACCATAAATCGAAGGTATTAAAAACTTTTCTCTCGAAGATTCCAAGTGCGCTTTCAACCGACTTTGACATGGTCCAAGCTTCTGCACCATACAATAGGAAGTTAGTTCTTCTCGATATGGCCTTGCTAAATAATTGTCTCCGTTGTAACATCGTTATAGTTGTATATCATAACGTTCATGCCGAGACGTCGGTGTTGTGTTTCGGTGTTCGTAGGCAGATCCATTTTTGCAGCTTCTAATTCAATGTAAGCGGAGGCGCCCGTGTCTGCGTATTGCTTATTGTCTAGGCCTAAAACCGCACTGGTAACTCACCACCAGTTCGTTGACATATTATTTCAGGCGCTTCACTATTGCACCAGATAAAATTCTATATGAGATGTCCAGGAGATTTATTTCTCTGTAATTGGCGCAGGTGAGGCGGTTTCCCTTTTCATGGATCGGGCATATGGTGCTAAGGTTCCTATCATTGGGCATGCTTTCATCGGACTGTATTTTAGAGTCATCGCCTGTAGCCCTAAACAGTTCAGCTGCTAGACCATCTTGGTCCGCGGCCTTGTATGATTTAAGTCTAGCTATGGCTACTTCAACATTGTTCCGGTCCAATGGTTGTATTGATTGGTTGTCCTCCAGGTTGAGACTATCAGGCTGACTGACAGCGGGATTTTGACTTCCGTCGCCGTTTAACAGTCCGCATAAATAGTCTTTCCATATGTTTAGTACCAACAGCTTCTCTACTATGTTATTCCTGTTTTTCTCCTTGCGGACTCCGGTTTGGGTAGCGATACCTTGGGTGGCCCTCTTTACCCTTTTATAGAAATTCCGGATTTCGTTTTTAATGATCCATTTTCTTTCATTTGAGTACGTGCTTCTCATCTCTCCTGTTTTTTCGTAGATCTGACGAGAGCTCTCGTCCTTTTTTGCAGCGCCGCTTTATAGGCATCCATTTTGCCTGCGTTTGCCTGTGATTTCAGCATCAAACCAGTAAGTTAAAAGGTGAAAGGTAGCACCTCAGTAGCCGCATTCCTGATAGCTTGCTGGTAGTGCTGGAGGACTTCTCGAGAGCTCTAGGGAAACTCGATCGGCAAAGGCTCTTTCGGTTGATTGCGATTGCAGCCTTTCAATATTGAGGTTCCTCATAGTGGTGGTTCTTGTCGCGACATTACCACATATTCGCATTCGTACTTTTGCTGCAGCAAGGTAATGGTCCGAGGCGACCTCGGAACGTTCGAACATCCAATACAGTGGAGGAGTGTCTTCAATCGATCACAAAGTGTTCTATTTCATTGGCAGTGATTTGATCAGGTGACACCCAAGTTGCCTTGAAATTTCCAAGGACGATCTAAACGTCATATCTGGGGCATTACTCCTAGGATTTCTCGAGGAGCTTTTAGAAACAATCTTTGGTGGCATCGTCTTTCTCCTTGATGGGGGGGTGAGCACAAATGAGGCTGATGTTGTGAAACTGAGCTTTGATGTGGATCGTCATGACTTGCTCACTTGCGTGGCGGAAGCTCAAGACTTTTTGCCTAACCCTACTTCTGACAGCAAAACCGCATACAATCAGCCGCTGTCTCTGTTTGTGGTAGCTGTCACCATAGTAGATTTCGCAGGTACTTATTTTTAGGTCCATCCGAACGCGCTTCTTAAAAAGCGGATCTCTGTTAATTTGTTAGCTGCACACGGTCCGTACACAGTACAAACATTCCACGTGCAGATCCTTAAATCATTGTCCTTAGTACGTTTGCTGGGGCTGCCAACAGTTAAATCGGTCCTTTTATCCGAGGCTTGTTTGTTTTCCATCACTAAGAAATTTCCCTTTCGTGGCCGGTAAGTGACGCCTGCGCATGACCTAAACTGTCGTTACAAAGCTGGCTAAAAAATCCTCTGAATCGGTTTGAAACAGCCACAACACTCGCGAGACATCGTCAGTCGATTGCATTTTTGTTCAACTTGCAGAAAGCTTGGAAAACCAAAGTTCATTTGAATGATGTTTTGGGTCTGTTCCTCCGAGATGCCGACAATTTCAGCCATCCATTTTTATTCCTTATTTCAATCTGTGGTCTCCCATGATTGATCATGCATTTTTAACAGTTGTTTTCGATGGGGCAGATTCCCTTAAAGTTGCTATCATGTCTTCATGGACCTTGTTCGGAGTAAAATTTTTTTTGAACAAGTACTTTATAACAGCACGAGAATAGATTTTTTCCACTTTTTCAAAATTATTTTACTTTGCCTTTTGGGGGAAGTACCCATTTAGAATTAAAACTATTACTATGGTAGACCGCGAACTTTTCAATCCACCCTCGTACATGCAATAAATGTAGTGAAAATTACAATTGCTAGCAAATGCATTTCCACGTGAATGAGAGATTGTACACAATGTTGGGATTTCCCGCAATGGCATTGTACTTGATTATCATCTACGAGTACATGTATCTGCATGTTTGCGAAGCAATTTGGAAATTGTTTTATTTCATTTTCAACGAGTGAATTTTTATCAAACAACAGACATCATCCAAGAAGGTGGAAACATTTTGGTAGTGTTCCGGACCGGAAGCACTGGTGTGGGAAGTTGGGCATCTTCCGAAGAAAACAATGCACTATAACCTGTGAAGATTAACATCGCCAACATGATGAATTAGTGGCGATTTGTCGAAGACTCAATGGCAACCGTGAAGATTTCTAATTTTATCGAGTGTGAAATGTATACATAGTCCTATGTGGATATTTATTAGCAGTGCTGTAGACAGGTAAATATTATTACTTGAAGGCACTTCATTCATTTGAAAATGCTGTACGTTTCTATATAAAATTGTTATGGTATTGTACAATGGATGTAGTATATAGTTTTGGAAATTTTTCCTGGCCAAAATGTTGTTAAAAAGGCAACTCTGTGCAGAAAAGAAAATCGTCATATAGTTTATACGTACATATGAATGAATGCACGTGCATATTTTAAATTTATTGGCCCTGAATGATTACTGAACTCTGTATTTGATATCAAGTCAAGAGAAGCTGTGCTAAGTTTAATTGCTTAAATTCTTCAAAATCGATTTTAGATATTCCAGAGAAATAAAAATGGTGAACGAAAAGATCTCCAAGATTTAATTTTTATTCAAGATTTTAACAATTAAAGATGAAGATTTATTCGAGACTTTCGATTCGTATGAGGTAATTCTCAATGACTTTTCGGCATATTTTTGGCTGTATTGCGGCCATAACTTAAAGAATGTTGGTTTTTAAATGCTCCAAAGCTTAGGAATTGTTGATCTTTAGCATAGCCCCAGAAAAATAAATCCAACGGAGTCAGATCACACGATCATATTGGCCAATTGATGTCATAAAAACTCAAGATTAAACGATTTAAAGATTTTGTTCGAAAAATCGGCGTGAACTTGTTGATTTTTCAGCACTCAATCGGGGTATGTTCCATGAACAGCAGGCTTTAGCTGTTGTGTAAGCTGGACCTTATGAGGATGCAAATCCAAGAACAAAATACGCCAAGCAGAGGCCAATTCCAGTTATTCGGCCACCGATTTGTGCACAGACCTTAAGACATCACAAACACTACCGATTTGTTAGAACATAGTGATTGCGTTTTGAATTGTTTGCTCAGTTGGGTAACGACCATAATCTGTCCTTAAATCGCGATAAACAGATATTACAGAACTGTTATTTTTGTAGTATGTTGAAAGAATTTGAATGCGTTGAGCGGTGGTTAAACGCTCCATATTGTAAAATAGCAAGGCAAGAACTAACTATCTGTCACTATGGATGACAGATGCTATATGAAAAGTAGAATAACCTTTACACTGTAATTTGTTTACAGCATTAAAAACAGTTGATTAAGAAAATGTTCAAATATGTCGGTAGGTTCTCGTGTATATATACAAATAATTCGTAAAGTTAGCTGAAATGGTATTTCTAGGTATATTTACCGAAACTATTCTAAATAATCAATAAAGTAAAACATTTCCCCCAGCTACTTTACTTGAACAAATGGAAATCCGTTCATCATTTTCATTATGCTGAATGATTCGTACAAGATATTACGTCCTTGTTTCGTTTTCCCGTTTTGGTTTTACGGCAAAAAAGCTGTCTGTAGTGTGTTCCAATGCTTTTTAGCGTTCCGGTACTTACAATATAACAAAAAATTAGAACAGAACCGTTGTTGTGTCAGTTGTCTGCTCATCCGTCTGTCTGTCACAGCCTTGAAACTTTGGCACCGTTAGGCGTAGGAGATCCAAATTTGAACCAGAATTAAAATTGACTAACCTGCAGATAGGTCAAGAGTAAATACAAACTGGCTTTGCATGAAAGAGTAAAAGTAAACAAAAAACTAAATATCAAATGAAAGGTGATGATGCGCTGATTTAAAAAATGTATAGAAAGGTTTTTTTTTTTATCAGGTTTCGAAAAAATCAAAAAAATTACCAAAAAGGTAACTATGCAAAAACAGTTTAATATTTAGTAATATATTTACTGTAATTGCTTCGGAACCCTGGCACATGAAGCACTTTCATTTCTCAAAGTTTTTTTACTCCCATGTTTTAAGGAAATGAAAGTATGACGATCTTGTCAATAAATCGTATTAAAGAATGGTCAGATTCTAATTGTACTACACTCAAAAAGTCCAACAATTTAAAAACTTGTTTTCCGTCTGCCCGTCTATATGTCTGTCTGTGGCATTGTCCTTCGACTTTCCCATCGTTCATTCATGATAACTTCCGTAGCGATTTAAATAATTCTTTTTGCAGAATTACGTATGCTCAAAGTGAATTGATTTTAATGCTAATTGAATCGAAGGTTTTGAAAATATAGTGAAATTTGTTCGCGTTCAAGATAACTTGTGCAAGAATACACCGATTAAAATGATTCATTCTGCAAACTATTAAACTTAACCAGGATGACAGACACGTCAAAACTTTCCGCTACTAGCGCTAACGGGCAAATATGAAGGAAATATACGAGTAGCAAAGAAATTTCTCGCTACAGCACTTAGTTATATAAGAACAAAAGAAAAACGTCGTCGAATGAAAGTCGAAATCAATCGATATTAAAAAAAAAAAACTATCGTTTACTATCGATAATTATCGATTATTATAATTATGAATACATCCAGTAAGTCCTCGAAATTATATGTTTCTGAATTAAAATCTTCTAGAATTTGGCTACCACTTGCTAAGCTTTCTATTACAGATCAATAGAATTTGATTAAATCCCATTTTAGACTGCTCTTTGATTGTGTTATCAATAGAATTATTCCATAATTAAATTAATTAAAACAAGTATATGTTCTGAATAGTTGGTAACTTAAGTCGAATGACATTGTAGCAGTTATTTTTTCTCATTAGTTGACTGTATTTTAATCAAAAAATTCTGCCTGAAATTTGTGTGAGTTGTACAAAATGTCGAAATTAGTTAGTTGGAACAAAATCGTTATTTCGCTTCAGAATTTTATTTTAAAACTAGTTTTTGATTTTAATTGTTTTTACACATTAGCGGTAACGATTCTTAGTCAATTTTGAGTTCAGTAGGTTAGGTCGTGACTAGTGATGGACATAATCGAATGATTTGAAGAATCGAGACATAAGTATTCGAATGATTTGAAGAATCGAATGATCATTCGATATGCGGGTAAATGTAAATTTTGTTGATACACTGTTTTTGTTTTTAGTCAAAAAAAGTGCTATTTCATTTACATAAGAAAATAAATAAATAAATAACGAGTAGACTTCTCGCTATAATGCTTTTGCCCATAGTAATTGTCTTCTCGTTGTCTTATTTCGTTTTCGAAAAGTTCTCACTCATTGTGTTCTCGATTCATTCAAAGTACTCGTACATAGCAGCAAGTATTCGAGATATTAGAACTGCATTCATTCGATGAATGGTTATGAAATGCGAATACCATAGAAAATCACTCCAGATATGGCCTTGTGTTCTGAGTGAGAAGTGAGTAATGAAATGAAATATTGTAGAATGTATGGCGCACTTCGCCAGTGCAGCCACAAGAGAAAGAGAACACAACACAAACATACACATATAGTTTTGTTTCCGACACACATATGCATTCACATGCACCACAGATAATGCGTCCATTGGCATAAGGCAATATATGATCTGAAGAGTAAGTAAATAAGAGAGAAGTAACAAAATAGCAAACAAAATCATTCGAATGATTTTTGTGCGAAGAATCGAAACATCTCGAGACATTTTCATAATCGAGTATAGTCGATTCTTTCATTCGAATGCGCGTCACTGGTATCGGCACAATTTTAGTGCCTAGTTAATATGTTACTAAAATACAAGGCCTAAGACTTATTTTTCGTTAGTTTAACTAGATTTAATTAAAAGGTTTAATTAATAAATTCAAATGGTATCGAGAATTATCGAAAATGATGACTATCGATAGTTACCCACCTCTAGTAAATTTAGTGAATTTGTACCTATGAGCTGTTCTAACGCCAAAAGGCCGTTCCAAGTTTTTGCTACTAGCGGATAGCAAATTTGATATGTTTGGAACGCGGCCACTGTCAATTTGGCATTTAATAGAAGGCATAACAAACAAATTTTTCCAAAAAGCAATTTAAATGGCGTAGAAGGTAACAAAACAACGCAAAAACCACACCGGGTTTTTCAAGTTGTTCTGATGAAAATGATAGTGTGGGTACCCATATTAGGATGAAAAGAAGAGTATCTCTGAAAACTCCTAGAGAAACTCTCTGTATTCTACGCATGCAAGAAAACCTTTGGTAAATGCTGGGGAATGCGACCGCATATTATTATCTTATGGTGGAATACTATAAAATAAATTAGTTACCTCAATAACCTTACTACCTTAGTAATAAGATTACCACGTACAGAAATAACAGGGGCACTGAGATGTACACCACAAGCAAGGCTAGAAATATTTTGTAATCTTCTTCTTTCTTCCTATGTATGAGTACATAAAAGGCCTGGCAGGAGAGACCACAATCCGTCTTGAAGACTCCGGACTATAGAAACAAAGCAACAAAGCTCATACGGACACGCATTCTGCTAGTCTCTACAAATTAACGACTTGTACAAATTCCCAAATGAATGCAGCGTCTTTCAAGTTGGAATCTTCGTTATTGATAGAGCTCCGTTGACAATCCTTACAAGGACAGTTAGGCAGCTATCAAGGCAATGGAGAGTGAGACCATACGATCTAGGGACAGCATGAAAAGGTCGTAAAACCTAAACTATGCATTACCCACGTGGTTATTCTCAGTTGGTTCCCGGACCTAGTGATATGCATACTCGTATGTAGAAGGGAATAATAATACAAATTAACTGGCAGGGAAAGGATCAGCATTTGGCAGAGTGCCAAGACCCTATTGGTGTAGTAAAAGGAAAGATAAACCTAAGAATGAAGGAACTAACCAACACCACTTGGCAGTCCAGAATTATATCACGCAGCCTGTGGATACAATTGAATGAAGGAAGAACCATGAGCTTATTGGCTATGGGGAAAAAGGAAATTCGCGTCCTGATAGGGGTATAGACAGCACATTGCGCGACCGGCTCAATGGCCAATAGACTAGGCATAAACTCCCCGGACTATTGCACTAGCTGTCAAGATGAGGAAGATATAGAGACCACCAAACACATTCTCTGCGACTGCCCAAATCTAAAAAAAGTCGCCTTCGTCATATGGGAAACAGTTAGTTTGGGGAACTGAGCGAACTTGTGTAAGTTCCGCTGATGGACTTGATGTGATTCATTAGAAGCACACGCTGATTTGAGCGGGAACTGAGATAGACGTGGTACCACAATCCAAGTGAATCACAATGGACCAATAGGTCCCCGTTTAAGTACTCATCAGGTTGCACACCCCCTCCAACCTAATCTAAATTAGGTGTTAAGGTACAAATAATTGTGTAAGGTTTGCTGAAATGGTATCCTAAGTATCTTTACAGAATCTATTCTCATTAAAGCCCTATAGCCCCAAATTCTGTACTGCGCTTTCTACTTTCTTATAACTACTTCATAGAATCTTAAGAATTACAATGATCTGATGAATTTTAATGCGCAAATAAATTTCATCGCAGAATTCCGCTCCTACTTAAAATTCTAAATCATAAAAAAAAAGGAATTTCATTTTCTAAAAATTTGATTTATTCACAGCGTTTCACTCTTCGCCAATCGCGATGACCTCTAAAGTTACTCAAGCTTAAGATACATTTCCTCTCTCTCCCTCAAACTGTGTGGAATAATTAATGTCGCGTTGAATAATAAATAATCTTATAAACGATGGCCTACACAAAAATAATAAAAATTAAAAGTGAGAACGAGAAACCGCAACACCGACTCAGATAGAATTTAATGATACAAAAAAAAAAAAAAAAACACAATAATTTGTTTAGAATTACTAACCGTTGTGCGGACCATCAGAAACAATTAGTAAAAGAGCATAACTGTTATAGATAATTACATTACGGGGCACAAAGTAGCGTATCTCTGTAACGAGGGTGATCTTTCGACTTCGCCGGTGACGCCTCGGAGGTGTTCTTGTAATTGGAATAATTTAAAAAAAAAAAAATATATTTTTCCAGGTCTAAGAGAAGACCTAGATTCGAATGGGACACCCTAGTTTGAGGTTAATTGTTTTCAGTACAACGATAGATGAATGATAAATAGATGGATAGTTAGTACAACATTACTTAGGCACTATGAGGTCAGACGAGGCATAAACATTTTTTGTTATCTGTTCCACTTAACCTGCGGGGTGTTCCGTATGAAGGTCGAACAATGCGTTTCATTTTCTATGCTCTGTTACAGGTGAGTGTTAATGATAAATGGGAAGGGGATATAGCTATTCGACGTACAATTAGAAAATGTAAAATAATAATTTAGAAGAGGTACAAAATTGATAAATTGAAAGAAACTGCTGTTGTTCTTAAACGGTGAAGATTGTAAGAAGAAAGAACGTTGAAACTATTAGTACGTAGATTTAGAAGTTATTCGTGTTTCAAACCCTGAAGAGTTCCAGCTGCGATCGTCAACTGATTACCTGGTGAAATATATCATCCCAGTGTTCCTTGGGTTTAAGTAGAATTAAATAGGTGACGCACAATACTGGAGCAGGAGGAAAAACTCTATAAAAACGAAACGGATGAAGAGGTGTTTCAATATGATCTAAGTCGTGGCTGAATTTCGTTGATACAGTTCTCAATTTTTGCTTCAAGGCGTGGGTGGTCGTGGGCTTGTTGGCATAAAAGACTTTAAAAAACTCCAAAGAACAAATTCCAACGGCGTTAAATCATATGATCTGGGTGGCTAATTCTGATCACCAAAACGGGAAATTACCAGGAAATGACTCATGCAGTAATTGAATTGTTTCTCGGGTTGTATAGCATGTAGTACCGTCTTGTTGAAACCACATGTCGTCCACATCCATATCTTGCAATTTAGGCACAAAAAAATGTATTATCGTGTCGCAATAGCGAGCACCATTAACTGATATTGCCTGTCCAGCCACATTTTCAAAGAAGAATGGTCCGATGATTCCTCCACCTCAAAATCCACACCAAACAGTGACACGTTGTGGATGCATTTATTTCTCATCAAACATTCGTGGATTTTTTGAACCCCATATTCGACAATTTCGACGATTAACAAAGCCATCAAGATGAAAATGAGCTTCATCGCTGAAGATTATTTTGTTTGAAAAATCAGCATCCACTTGTTGTTCCATAATCCATTCAATGAACTCTCCTCACTGTGCGTGGTCAGTACGAGTAGACTGCATTTCTTTAGTGAATTGCATTTTGTATGCATGAAGATGTAAATCTTTCGTGAGACTACGCTGTAGAGAGCTTCTCGAAATGTCCAATTCTTGACCATGATGTTGAATTGATGTTCCTGGACTCTCAACACCACTCTCACGAACTGGTTCGATATTTTGTGTCGAACGACTTATTGTCTACGATCACTAATTGATCCAGTCTCCCTGCATTTTTGAATAATATTTTAATCTCTTTACAGTTGATGAAGTTGAATTACTATTTCGACCATATTTTGTACGAAAATTGCGAACTGTAGCTACCAAACCTTCACTATTTTTAAAATATTGCTAAACAATGAAAACGCGTTGTTCTTTCGTGTAGCACTCCATTTTTAATAACCCTGAACTGTCAGCTGTCACGCTGTCTTTTTTTTTTTGTTGGTAACACTACCGCACAAATGGCGCAAAATTCAAATCTCGCGTGCATTTTGGGCCACCCTTTATATTTGTCCGCGGTTTTTTCAAACGCATATACATAGCAGGCGCTGAAGATTATCTTCACTTTCGGATATTAGGACGGCGTCACAGGCATAGCAAACGCTTTTTGCCTCAGTGGCGATTGAGTATCCTCTTGCTGCGGCTTTGACTGCTGTTATTATTGCATTCATAAGGAGATTAAAGAGGATGGGGCTGATACTGTCACCTTGTTTGATTCCAGATGCGACAGTAAGTTTGGAGGATATTCCGTTGTTTATTTTTATGGCTGTGCTTTTCGAGTATTTTTACTACGTCGCTTAATACAACTTTTACGTCGCTTAATCTGTTTTGCCTGAAGCCTTGCTGCTCTTCGGAAATTTCCGTAGATACAATGTTTGCTGAGATGATTTTTGTGAATAATGTCTGTACTACACTTAGAAGAGTGATTCCTCTGTAATTGTCGAAAATTTTTCTGGCTTTGTGAGTCTAGGATGTTATTGTACAATACGAGTACAGTCAGCTCTTTAACCAGTGCGCCACCTCCGTATTTGACCATTTCGTTTGTAATTTGATATGGGCCCTGTGATTTTCTCTTCTTACGTTTGAGTGCATTGTACAACTTTCTGAATAGAAGGTATGCAGTGTGCTAGAGTTTGAGGTATGTATTGATGAACTGAACGTGAAGCTGCACAGTGATGGTGTTGTAAAAATGTTTGAAAATAGTTTTCCCATTCCGTTGAAGGAATATTAGTAAAGTTAGCATACTAGTTGACCGGCTTCTTCACTTTTTTCTGTACACCATAGAGGTCGTGCTCCTTTTTGGATGATGTAAAGTTTTGCTTGTTTATCTTCTTGATGTTTTTAATTGCAGCGTTAACTCTATTTCTTCGTGACCTATATTCCTTATAACTAATTTCATTGTGTCTGAATTTTAGGGATGAGTCTCTTTTTCCTGATATTTTTGAACAAAATTCAGTTCCATAAGGTTCTGCCCTGTAGGCTTTTTATAACTGAATAAAGTTTCAGTTGTCTAAATCATTTGGGGTCTCTGGAAGAATGCAGAAAAACATGTACACAAATTTATATTAGAAAGGAGAAAAAAGTTCTCAAAAATCTTAAAAAATCTTAAATTTATCAGCATCAAGTTGTTTTCTGTAGTCAATTTTCCACGTTATCCGAGGGCTTAGGCAGGGTTACGGAAAGACTCAAAAAAACTAGAAAGACTCACACACACTCGAGAATAAGGGCGGGGTAAATATTCTCTACAGCACCGTATACACCAACAATTCAAAGCTCTCTTCTCTCAGCTTATTTTATTCGATACATACTATGATATAAGTGTGTAGAATTTCAAGTGTACTAGATAGAAAACCTTATTTGAAACACCCTGTATAACAAAAATTGGATATTTATCTTAACTCTATAATTCCTTGCAGTCCATGCTAATAGAAGCACAGTTTTAACTTTCTAAATCAACCGAGCCATTCTGCAGAGGCGCGAAAATACACAAACACGAAGGTAAACTTTACATGAAGTGCAAACGTGTAACACCCTGTACACATTTTTTTTTGTACTGATCCGTACCATAAGTATGTGAAGTTTCAATTTTCAAGATCATGGCTGGACCTCTGCAGAGTACTAAAAGCACATCGACCCATTTAAAGCTGACCAATAAAAATTACCTTTAAAGGTAGTATTTATTTCAGTAGTAATTGAATTTAAAAAAAAAAAAAAACTACCACGTTCTCCCCGACGGGGAATTGAACCCCGGTCTCCCGCGTGACAGGCGGGGATACTGACCACTATACTATCGAGGATGTTGAGTTTCGTGTGTCTAATAATTTATTTAAACCGTGACAGATTAATTTTGTTGTGAAGGGGATAAAATAAAAGTTCTTCCCTTATGCCCTACAAATTGAAACCAAAATTCGGAGATAAAACTGACGATCGAAAGCTGAGAGTGTTTCACAATAGCACCATTACTTAGAAAAAAACATAGAGACTCTGGCGAAGAAAGAACATCTGGTTTTGTTCAATCAAAGTGAGACTATTTCCCATTTTTCGCTTTGGTTTTCGGTCTTTTTTATAATAAACAAAAATCGAATACCCTACCATGCGCGCCGCTTTAGCTAGCGTGCGGTGGGGTTATATCAAATACACAAAGTATCTAGTGACTATGTATTTAACAGTGTTATCAGTGAGCTCACTAGATATGTTGCCCTACCAAGATTGTGGTAATTTAATTTGATTTTAGATGACTTTAGAAATTTCATAAACTTCACCCTGTGGGCCAGCGGTAGTACAACACTTTTCGGTCTTTCTGCCTAGCACATCATTCATTCTCCGTTCTCTCACCTTAGTAACAATGTTGACACCCAATTTCTAGTACAGGGTTATTCATTTTGTGGCTAAGGATTTTAATTTAAAATAATATAAAAATTATTAAAGATTTCAATAAATTTGTTTTACTGTTTTAAATGTTGGACTATGCCATTACTTATAGAATACAACATCGGTTAAATGGCAACCACGGGAGCTTTTGCAAACTTCGATTCTTGTGATATTTCGGCACATTTCTGGCTGTATTGCGGCCATAACTTCACGGATCTTGCTTTTTAAGTGATCCAAAGTTTGAGAATTGTCTGCATGGATACGATCTTTAGCATTGCCCCACAAATAGAAATTCAACGGGATCAGATAACGCGACCTTGGTGGCCAATTGATGTCATCGTTGAAGAAGGTTTTGTTCGAAAAATCGGCGTCAACTTGTTAATTTTGCAACACCCAATCCTCGTATATTCTGCGCATTTTATGGTCAGCAGGCTTTAGTTGTTGTGTAAACTAGACCTAAATACTAAGCAAAACGGAGCTATAGGAAATGCCCAATTGCTGAGCCCGGCGTGGAATTGACAATTCTGGGGTTTCGGCCACCGAGGCACTCACAGCGGCTATGTTTTCAGAGCATTAGATGATGTACGACATCACAAACATTAGCGATTTGTCTGAATTTGGTGATTAAATAAATAAATATTTTGGCGCTCAGTCCAATGCAGGACCTAGCTTAGCTTCTCGCAGCCACTCGAGCTGTGCGCCTCACAAATGGTTTTATTTGATGATTATATTTCGAATTATTTGCTCAGTTGGGCGATTATGATGACCATAATCTGTTCTTAAATCGCGATACATTGATATTACAAAACTGTTATTTTTGTAGTACTCGTAAGATGCAACAATTTTAATGCGTTGAGCGATGGTTAAACGGTCCATATTGTAAGACGGGAAGTCAAGAACTAACTACTTATCACTGAGAATGACAGATGGACTTGACAGATCCCATATGGCAGAATAACCCTTTATTTCCCTTCAAATTCATATACATACATAGTTGCACCTACAAGTAGCTACAAAGTTCGTGTTGCATTGAAATTGTGTCATTCAATCTTTTAGGTTATTGAGAAACACTATTGTGTTGTGTCATGGCCAGAGATGAGGTACAAAATATCGACTAAGACCAGTTTCAGCCTAAGTAAAAAAAAAGTATACTTTGATGTTATAATATTGTTTATTTTAAGAAAAACGTTGCTTAACAACAGAGACGTCCTAGATATTCATTATGTATACGTATACAATTGGGAAACTGATTCTAACGTAAAATAAAATAATTAAAGTTTAAAGTAATATTTATCTTTCTTACTTCACCGTTCAATTCTTTAGGACTGATATATTGCACGCAGTTATAAGAAAAAAACTGATTGATTTAATTTAAAAAGTATATTGTACTTCTGAGCTTGCAACTTAGGATACAAAAGAAAGCATCCAAAAGTATATATTTGACAACAATTTTAAAAGTTTTGCTTTTCAGCATATTCATCTAAAAAAAAAAATGGCGGAACGAGTTGGGTTTTAGAATCCAGCTCTCCACGATCATTTTTGACAGCTCGCTTTCAAGATGGCCGCTGAACATAATATACACTGGCAAACTCATGAGTTCCTTAAGTTTGTAAACCGTAAGAGAGAACTCCCCGAAATTAACCGTCTCAGTATGCCTCATCTCTGACCTTCATCACAATATCTGGCCCACAGCAGTTACGGGCAGTTAAAGGTACACTTTTCTCGTTTAGGGTGTAGTGGAAAGGGACCGCCACGACACGACACAACACAACACAATAGTGTATTTCTGGTTTTAATTGTCATCCGCCGTCATTGAATAAACACACTGCGTTTCACTTGAATAAACTTCGACGATTACTTGAATAAAGCAGAAGAAACAACATTTTAAAATAGTTATTTATAAAATTTCTACAGATGAAGTTTTAACAAAATTGGGAAGGAAATCTATTGCCTATGCTAAGGATGTAATATTTGTACATGTAAATTTTACAAAGCTCTCTGAATTAAATTAGCAAATGGGCAGCTTATTGCGGCCAATCTGACCAAAACTGAAGTAGTTCTGTACACAAATAGGAGATCTGTCCTTTTCTTTGTCCTACCGAAAATAAGACAAATCAAACAGAGCAAAATATCTGGGCCTAACTCTCGATAATAAGTTCAGCTGGAAGCTAAGTACAATTGCACTCTACACTTGCAACAGGATCTTTGGAAAAAAACTGGGGACAATCCTCGTAAATTAGGAAAGGGGGAAAGATGTTTTAAATGGGGACACATTTATTGTTATCAGTACAACTTCATCATCATACACTAATTTATTGATTTGAAATAATATCACAAAAACAAAAAAAAAATGGTACAAAAATTACCTACCATGGACATAAAATGACATAGTAATAATTTTAAAAAGCTGAAGTGATCCAGTACTAACTTCAACCCTTTTTGTCTGATCGATTTCGTTGCAATGATATTTCAGATTTTAAATAGATTGAAAGGTTACTAGCGGGTACACGGCGTGCGCAGTTGCGTTGGACCGATTTTGACCAAACTTGAAAGAAAGTCTCGGGAGATTGCCTGAAAATTTGAACTTAATCGGTTCAGTAGTTTCAGTGTCCATAGCATGCGTACAAACATAGGTAGATTGAGTTTTATATGTACTATATGTAGATGGAATGGATATGGAACGTAAAAAAGATCATGCTAAATGTCGCACCAATACAATGAGGGATTTTGGAAATATACACAATTTTGTAACATTATTCATTTAAATACTGTTCATATTTATTATCCACATCCATCCACAATATTCATCCGCAATATATAAAATTCATAAACTCTGACTTTTCGAGGGTAACATAGTCACCAAGGGAGGGTCCTTACGGAGTCCGATTTAAGAAGTTGCCTCCTAATATCTGTCTTTCCGTGGGTTACAGAGCGCTAGTAGTGGAAGGCCCGAGAAATTCGCTACAGTCAAGTACTATATAGTGCGTATCTCAGCTTATAGAAAAATGACAAGTTGCGTCGACATTCTTGAAGCTTTGATCGCTTGTACACTACTTTATTATAATTTTATGACGGGAAAAAATAATATACAGAAATGGGAACAACCCCAAAAATGGGGAATTCCAATAGAAAAAAATGCCTTCGCATAAGTAGATGTCGCTTAAATCGCCTATCTCATTCTTCGGAGAATTCCAAGAGGTGGCAGTCATAGTACAACTCACATTCAAGTAGTGCGAAATTTATTATCCCAAATAGCATAAGGGCACGTCGCTGGTCATTCCTTGGGTGCCCTTCCTTCGGATAAAACTGACAGACTAAAGGCTGAACTATAATAGTAGAATGCTTTCGTACGACCACTTCCGAAACAGAGCGAATACACAGGATTTGTATTGTGTGACTATAATAGCTTTTTGCTTCGATTCGTTAAGTTTCGTTCACTTTTGCTCATTTATGAAAGAGCGAATGGATTCGCTCTTTCGTAAGTGTACGTATTAAAACTTGACAAGCGCCCGATGGTGCTTCATTTCGGTGATCGAACGAGAACCTTTGCTTCCGAACAGATACGCCTATTATGGGCCACTTGAGCAATTGACAGTACTGAAGGAAACTTAACGTCCTTAACTTCCGATTGCTTCCGACTATTATAGTTCAGCCTTAACCCACACGTATGCTGAAACAAGGTATTAGTCAGCTTCTACCAACTCTGAAGAGAATCTTCACTGCTGGCTTGGTACTGACATGTATACCAACCCCCTGGCGAACAGTCAGAGTAACTTTCATACCGAAAATCGGCCAAGAGCTTCAGAGCTTCATGTCTAACGTCCTTCCTGCTGAAAAGCATGTAAAGTCTGATTGAGCTACATGTGTGCAAAGTTGCTTTGAGGGTACATCCTCTGTCAGAGATGCAACATGCCTATCGACCCGGAAAATCGTGCGAGACTGCGCTTCAAAATCAGGTCAGTAGATGGCCCTAGACCTAATCAACGATTAGGAAAAGGCTTTCTATTAATCCTCTCAAAACCGAGGTGGTTCTCTTTACCAGAAGGAGGAGGAAATTGACATCTTCCGTTTAAAAAAAGTGGTTTCTGGCACGACACTCACTGGAGTTTTGATGACGTTGCGCGACGATTATCCTACGACCCCTGTCTCATGGATATGCCGTCTGATGCAATAATACCTGAATTGCGGGTGCGGTGCAAATTGAAATTCGGCTTCCCTTGTGTTCAGGGTTGGCTTTGGGCCAGTAAAGGAATGTAGTCGTATTTTCACGAACGGCTCTAAAACTGAACAGGGATCTGGTGCTGGTGTATTCGTGGAATGCAACTGCATTAGTCTGTCTGTCTTCCAGTCAGAAATATATGCTATCTTAATGGCTGCGAACTACATTGTGAAGAACAGGTGGAAGGGGCGAAGTATCTACGTCCGTAGTGACAGTCAGGGTGCGCTTAAGGCCTTGCTCAATCCTTTAACCACTACCAAAATAGTTCGAGAATGCAAAACGTCCTTGAATTCGGTTGGAAGGCTGACATCACAGGAAATGAGATCTCTGACGAGTTTGCTAGACAAGGCTCAGAAGAAAATTTCTCTGGACCTGAACCCACGTTGGATTTGCCAGCGTCCTCAGTTAAGGCTTCCATTGACGATTGGTTTATCAATGAACATAATCGAAGGTGGCATGACTCTCCAGGATGCAGGAAGACTAAACGAATGGTTTCCGTCGTCTGTAAGAAATCCGCAGCTTTCTTGCAGAAAAGATTGCAGACAACTTACTGGCGTTCTTACGGGTCACTTCGCCTTTGCCAAGCACCTCCATGTGCTAGGTTTGAGCGCTACCGCTGTCTGCGACTCCTATGGAGAGGGCGATGACACTGCGGAACACTTGGTGGCAGATTTTCGGTGCTGATGTGGTGAGTGCTGATGACCTAAGCTCTTCATCACTGAAGCGTCTACTCGTCTTTTTATAAAAGACGAAAAAAATACATTAAAATGGGGTTCTCTAACCTGTTTTGAGTCTGAGTGCTCCGCGCCGACAAAAAAACCCACACGTATCCCGAAATTTGCTCACCAGGCTAGGACGGAAAGAGTTTTGTTAGAGGCAAACGGTGAAGTACCGACCACTTCAAAAATCCCACAATAGTAATTCTGATGTATTCTTTTTCAGGGTTCCGAATACAGGCCACGGAACTCGAACCTCTTTTTGAAGGTGGCTCCAGTACAAGCAAATGTCAAATTGTTGTATTTACGAGTATATATCGCTGAAAAGAGCTCTTTGAGTAGGATTCAAAGGAACAGTGGAGGAATGTCTACAATGTTACTGTGTATGGTATCAAAAAGGTATGCATATCGACATATGAGGTTCCAATTCGAGGAGAGGTAGTAACTAAAAAGGCGTTCCTATGACACAAACAAGATACGAGTATAATATAATGCATGTATACCAACAGCAATGGCCACCACCTTGTAAAGAAGATCAAAAGCTTAAATGTAGCCTCATTCTACATGCTTATTTTACATCAAATCTTTATGTAACAACCAGCAAGGAGAACCTCATAAAATGAAGTAACTAGCATAAAAAAAAGATAACATAAATGTTAAAACAATAAAAATAATGGAAAGCTGAATAAAGAAGAGCACACCATTGATTGCGATTAAGAAAATTAACTCGGTTATGACCGCAATTACACATCACCTCAGTTAGTCAGACGTTGTAATTCAATTGTTCGACGGCGCGGCAGCGCGGTTTGTGTGAATTTTCGCGTCAGTGAAATTGTACGCATCACTCATTCAGATGTTAGCCCGATTATTTAATATAAAATTCACTTGGCTATCTAATTAAAGTTATGGTTATTAAATCATAACATCGCTTAATTACATTACATACCGAGGCGAAAGAAGTTCACTCAACTTAACATATTTTGTTTGTTCGTAGATACTCGTATCTGGTATAGTGGTGTTTAGAAAATTCATTAGCTTGTTGTTCGGTAGTAACGCTGCAGTAGGAGTATTGGAGGTGTAATTAGGCCTCACGTAACCAAAATTATCAGCTTTGGATATGTAAGGCAGCATTGAAAACAGACTCTAACGCCTTCCTCTGTACACGATGGCAATAAATAATGTTTGCTGATCGTTATCGACTTGGTCTAAGTCTAAAACGGAAGCGGTCCTGCTTTATGTCACAGAAGCATCATAAAATCTGTTAATCTCAAACGGAATTATCATTGTCACATTATTGGTTAACAAAGTGGTTAACAGCTCAAAACTTAATTTTAAATTCCAATCCAATTTCAACGATTCAACCGCAACTTCAACTAAACGCCAACATTAACACTTTTCTATTAAATTTCAGGTTATGCCAGCACTTCACACACGTTTTAGGCCCGCCGAAGAAGGATGGTCTAAACCGCATGAAGATGATTTCGTTGAAAAATTATTCACCGCTACCTTTCCTGCTTTCAAGTTCCCAGACCGCGAACGATTGCATGTCAGTTGTGGTGTTCAACTGTGCAAAGGAAAGTGTCCACACGTGAGTGCACTGCAATATAATTTGTTTTTTTTTTTTTTTTCAGAAATTCCTGTCTACTCATTTCGCAAAAGCCTACGCATATTTGTCTGATAAATTACCAAAGTATTGGCATTAGATAACTCCATTAATTAGCAATTGAACATGATTTTGATGATCTTGCGCCTCCCGCTGGTCAGTTACACACTTCAGAGTGCGGATTTTTGAATTAATTACACCTGTACGAGTACACTGGTGCTTATTACGCGCGCATTGCAGACACTCGTGCGAGCATAAAGTTCGTTTGTATAATGTGTGGTTTGCGGAGAAAAATTTGAAATATTTAACGAAGCGTGCAAATTAGTGAACTTTCGTTTTTTATATTATTCTACAATAACAGTTAAGAAACATTTGTCTTTCTTTGGATTAATTCGCAGGTTAATTGTCGGAGAGGAGAGAAATTAGTGCTACCATCGGACAAACAATTGGCGCGCATTGAAGTTTTTAATTCGTTGGCTGTAACAGCGCCACAAATTGAAGTTGATCGATTGAGATACGATCGACGGTATAATATGAGTGGTAAGTATGTATATGATAAATAGAGAAAGAATACAAAAAAAAACAAACGCCCCCGGGTGGGCTCGAACCACCAACCTTTCGGTTAACAGCCGAACGCGCTAGCCAATTGCGCCACGGAGGCACTTCTCGAGTGGTTGCTTACCTGTAATATGGTTCAAGAGTCGTACAATTTGTACAAACATGAGTAAGAACAAATTCGTAAATTCTTTACCTGCTGCCCGCCACCTTGCTCGCGTAGATTTTGCTATTAAAAAGTGCTTTACAACAAAGTGTAAAAAGTGTATAACAGATGAACCCCATAGCATACTTGAAGATAAGAAAGATAAAAGATATTTAATTCGACCAAGTTGGTGCTAAAACAAATTGTTAGGCTTCTCCCTATAAAGTGGTTCTACTCATTTGAGACTAACATAACAAACTATGACAGCCATTCCCAAAATTAGACAGAGCACAATGTAAGGAGTGAAACTTTCTAAGTGGGAGACATACCTAGCAGATTTCGTAAAACTGAATAACTTGCTAAGTAGCGCCAATTTCAAAGTTATTTTTGAAAATCCGATCATTTCGTTGTTCTACTCCGAAATGTTCAACTTTTTCAGGTAATCTGTCCAATTTGTGCTCCAGAAGAACTCCTCGACTTCCCCACCCTGGTTCACTAAAGAATTACGCTCGCTTCGTAACATCAGAAATAAACTCTGGCGCGTTTATCTTAAATTTCGATCAGACTCTGACTTCTCCAATTATCTCCACGCATCAACCCAATTTTTCGAACTCTACAAATCAGTATCATCTCCGATCCCAATCGATTTTTCCACTTCATCAACACTAAAAAGAAATCGGAACGATCCATCTAATACTTCCTCGAGTGATCCTACAATTACTACAAATTTATTTTTACTTTACGAGTACTTCAGCCAATCGTTTAACAACCACATGCTCGAAGTTGATTTTGATTACTTCTCCTACCTGAGAAGCTGTGCCCAAACTTAATGAAACTCAATTGACGTGCGTAAATATTGTATTGATCCCGACGGCCTACCCTCTATAGTTCTGAGAAGTTGTATGAACTATTGGCCCAACCCATCACGGCTTTTTTTCCAAATTTCTATATCGCCCTTTTAAAAGCCCTTACATAATCCCCTTTCACAAAAAATTTCCCAAAAACTAAACTCTCCTTCATACCGAAGGTCTTAGAAAGCATTGTTTATGATACAATGTTCTTCCATTGCAAATCTATCTTTTCCCCAAACTAACATGGATTTCTTAAGGAAAGATCAACAACCACAAACTTAACTGAATTCATTTCTAACACTCTGTACCTATTAGAGGATGGCAAAGAAGACGATGTAATTGCCAACTGATCTTAGTAAAGCCTTCTATAAGATCTTGCACGGAATCATACTTTTTAAACTTAAAGCTTATGGCTTTCAACCCGGTTTAATTGCGTGGATCAAATCCTATCTTAAAGAACGGCAATACAAAGTCCTCTTTAGATGCTCTTTATCTGATCTCTTTATAGCCACATCCGAAGTGCAACAAGGTAGCCATCTTGATCCTCTGATTTTCATTTTGCCTATTAACCACGGAGATAATAGATGTATCATAGAAAACTCTTATTTATCTGCCTTCAGGTACATTTCATCCCCCGCTGACTCTCGACCACTTCAAGCTGATTCGAACAACTTTACAACCTGCTGCCAACAAAATTTCCTTGAGCTCAATGTCAGCGTCTTCCACCAGTCCTTAGACCCTATCCGATCTGTGACGAGCCTGTCTCTTCCGTCTCTCTATTGCGTGTAATCTGTGAACTAAATTTCCACTGTCATATTGATAACATTATTAGCAGAGCTAACTCCGCGTTTGGTTTTGTGAAACGCTGGTCTAAAGAATTCTCCAACCCTTAAGGCACGAAATCTCTCTTTATTCACATTTGTTAGACCAATCCTTGAATATGCTAGGCAAGTATGGTCGCCCTATCACGATACCCATTGCCTTTGAATTGAGGCTGTCCAACGCAGATTCGTCCGTTTTGCTTTACGCGGTCTTCCTTGGGTCGACAGATTTAAACTACCCCCTATGAGGATCGTTTAAAATTAATAAAAGTACAATCACTCGAAAAACGTCGTAAAATTACCAACATACTCTTTCTACATCAGCTATTAACAGGAAGCATCGACAGCCCTGCATTGCTACAAATGACACCCATCAACACCAACCCTGGCAATCTGAGATCTCTCTGACTTTTCCGCCTTAACTTTCACCGCACCAACTATGGCCATAATGAACCTACATATAATGGGTCTTTCATTAAGCGCTTCTTATCTTTAAATTTAAATAATATAAAGTGTGTGTGAAATATCATCAACATTTTTTATTCATTTGAAAGGCCTATCAATGCCATTATGTATGGAATATAACATGGTTCAAATGTCCACCGCGGCTTCTCTGGGTGGCGGGCATCCTAAATATCCAATTTTCCATGACTCTGGCGCATAAATCAGGCTGTTTTTAACCGATGGCAAGGGTTATGTTGGCTTTGAGGGCCGCTGTGGTTTGTGGCTTATTCGCATAGACCTACGACTTCAGAAAACCTCACAAGAAAAAGTGTAACGGGGTCAAATCGCACTATCTCGGTGTCCAGTTCACATCACCTCCACGTGAGATGACCATGCCCTCGAATCACTCGTGCAGAATTTCCAATGTGGTGTGAGCTGTGTGGCACGTAGCGCCGTCCTGTTGAAACCACATGTCGTTGGTGTCCATATGATCCAATTCAGGCCAAAAGAAGTTGGTAATCATCGACGTATAGCGCTCGCCGTTGACGGTGATGGCCTGGCCAACGGCGTTCTTAAAAAAATATGGACCGATGACGCCGCCAGCCCGAAATCCACATCAAAAAGTGACTTTTTCTGGATGCTCTTGGATCTCATGTGGATTGGTATCGTCCCAAATTCGACAATTTTGTTTGTTGACGTACCCAATCATCCAGAAATGGGCATCACTACTGAACCAGTGGACTCAAATTTATCCACCACACTGCGAATAGTCCTCTCGGAACGACGATTATGGCGACGGTAAAATGAGCGAAGCGCGCGGAACGTTGCCCGAACAGAACAGCCATTTTGATAAAACAATTTTATTATTTACACTTGTTGTTGAACACTATATCCATCCATGGTGATTTGGCAAAACAGACGGAATAAATGACAGCCAATTTGACAGATATAGCTTCAACATTATGGCCGCTATCAACTGTCAAAGTTCGGAAGTACCTATTGGAAGACCCTGTAGTATGTCTAGAATGCTGCGCATGACCAAATGCAGCAAATTTACACTTCGAAACATCCTTCTTAATGCCACTTGCTTAGTTTTTTAGTTTTTAAGTTAGCTTTAAGTTGTTTGGCTTAATTCCTGTTAAGTTAGGTAATTAATACCTAACTTTAACTGAATTAAACTTACAGCTTGTACTAAGCTTAAATAAATAAATAAATATATCTGTGAGCTAAAATTTGTCAAAATCTATTGAGGCGTTTAAAATCTACATTCTGACATGAATGCGCAGGCCCACTGCGTCACTCGCCCCTCTTCTCAGTGGCAAAATAAAACACACAGTTGACGCTATCGTTATCGGCCAACCTTGTTACTAATCTAATTTAGCAACAACCGGGATTTTAAATTTTGCTTAAGATCGATTGTCCATTCATACCTACAAGAATGTTATGGTCATAGCAGCATCAAAAACCTTCATTCCACCGGATGTTGTTTGCTGCAGAAATTATGGATTTTCCGAAACTTTTAACAAAACTTTATTTGAACTAAAAAAATATATGTATGTATAAGATTTTTAACAAAAAAGAGGTCACATTGCCAACAAAACGCGGTGTTCACAAGCGATGCACCATCTAAGTACTAACCGCGATCGTCACTGCTTGATTTCGGTACACATTTTGTTCAATCTTTAATATATTAACCTACACGAGAAATATCGTGATAATTCTAATTGGAAATAATAACCAAGCGTCTAAGGTATAGAATGGCAATGTTTTATTAAAATATGTTCAGTGGTTTTTGCGTGATGCGCGCACAGACACGACCCTGGTTATCAATTTATTTGTATAGAAGACTGTACAGAATTCATCATTTTGAAACCACTAAAAGGCAGGAAAGAAATATGCGATGTGTTTTATTCCTCAAAAGTACGCAGTAGGACGCGCTGCTCGATTACTCTGGCAGCTATAAGGTGGTGACAGACAGACGGACGGGCGCATGAGTGAAAGGAATAAAGAAACAATAAAATCTAGATTATTAAAAAAAAAAACGAAAATCTTAGTTACGCCCATGGCTGTGGATTAAGACAATCGAAATTGGCATCAGATTCGCCGTTAACTGATTACCAGGAGAATGATCTTCAGTTTTATAATTATAAAGATTGTCTGATAGAGATATGAGTATGCAAGTTTCAACTTTGCTTCAACTTCGATGTCCCCAGTAGAGTAGATCACGAATTATCGGCCCCACTAGTAAATTTTAGCGCTTTTTCGAGATAACTCGGTTCAAATTGAACCCGAAACATCCCTTGTTTCATGTTTGGCATTTAGTAAAATTGCACAAAAGCTGCAAATTGCGGTTCTAATGAAATCGACGGATGTTTGACCGTTGCAGACAATTACATTGGAAAAATCCAGGGGGCCTATCACTCTAATTGAAGGAAGGAATAGGATTTAGTATCGAAGAGGTCTTCTGATAGCGATGATGATACTATGCCCAACTTTGACTGTGCCTCACGCATATAGTTGAAAGCATTTGAGTGTTTTTTCTACAGTATCATTTATTCTACTATGCATGCGCTAATATGCTACACGGGGTGCTATTTACATGTGTCTTATAGATATGCCGTCTGACGAAATGACACCTGAACTCCAACTGCTTCGTAAATTTAAAGTCAACTGCCCTCGCGCTCAGGACTGGGTTTGGTCAGAATCTGAGCCAGGAAGGAATTGTAGTCGAAAGATGGCTACAGATGGCTCCGAAACCAGCCAAGGGTCTGGTACTGGATGATAACATTAGGGCTTCATTTCTTGTTCAAACGGAGACTTGTGCAATCCTAATGGCTATGAACTATATTTGGGGACGGAGTATCAGAGTCTGTAGCGACAGACAGGCTGTGCCTAAAGGTTTTCTCAGCTCTTTAATCACCTCCAAAACAGTTAGAAAATGCAAGAACTCTTTTATAGTTTCTATTCTTTTATGGGACCCAGGTCACAATGGGATTACTACAAGTTTCGCAAGAGTACTTCTCAGGAACTGAACCTGCCTTGGGTTTTCCTGACATTCGTGAACACAATCGACAGACTAAGCCGAATGCTCCCTAACGTCTGTAAGAAATCCGCGGCATTCTCGTTGTCCCTCAGTAGAAAGAACTGTAGACAACTTAGTGGTTTTCTAACGGGCCATTTAATTTGTGTCAAACATCTTAATGTGCTAGGCCTAAGCGATGCCACCATCTGCGATGCCTGTGTAAAGGGTGACAATACTGCGGAACGATTGTCCTGCCTTTGCTCATATCAGGTGGCAGGAATTTGGATCCGATGTACTCAGGGCTGGCACCATAAGCTTGTCAAAGTGTTGCTTCATATTAGTACAATGGACAGGTATCGAGTCTGAGTGTTCCAGTGGAGTTATCCCTACGACCTTTCGACCTCTTTTCCTAAACAAGATCTTCTTTAACTTTTCTATTCTAAATTTGAACTTTTTAGTATTTTAACAGAAATATTTATTTATTTTGTATAATTACACACATTATTAACTTTCCTTTTTAATTTCAGTTGAAGAGTATCCACCTCGCGTACGAAGTCTACCATCTGAGGGCACTCTGTGTTTGTCCATTTCCAAATTGGCGATATCATTCTGTGTTCTCGGTATGATCTTTCTCATTGCAATAGTGGTAGCTATCTGTTGCCTTATCCGGTCGAGAAGGAGAAATCCTACATTAAGAATGAACAGAGACTCCACAACGAGTATGTTTTCGTCTAGGTAAAGAAACCGCACATAATAGCCAAATCAACAGAATACATCTAATAATCATTCTCTTACAGCAGTGAATCAGCTCATTCAGCGAGATTCGGAAGCAAACTCTTTATTCCTTATCATCCAGCCACGTTACCCTACGGAAGGGTTTATTAAAATGATGCAATTTCATTTCGTAATCAGCAGACCAAAAAGCTACATTAGCTTAAGACCTAATTTTTAAGCCTAGAATTAAGAGCAAAAACTCGTTACTTTAAAGATTTTCTAAAGACTGATCACATCCTTTCTCATACACATGGGTTTGCCTACATTTCATGTGTAAGATTCATGTGAAAGATATTTGAAATGTAATCTGTACGTTATATTATTTCCACTTCTTTCGCATGAATCCCAAAAAGGGAAACCTTTACCTCTATTGCTTGGAATATGTCGGAATAAAAACCAAAGGCTTAGACGCCCACAACTATTCAATTTCCATGACTTCTTCATTCGTAATAGAGGTGTTTATTGTAAACTTTCTAAGCCGCAACTTTAAGTTCCTTATATCATGTATGTAGGTATTAAAAAAAAAAAAAAAAGACGTAATATCATTGGTGCTGGGCTTTTCTGAGCTATCTAGCTCTCTAAGGGAAGTTGTAATAAAAATTAAGTAGGTAAATATTTTCCACTTATTGAGTACCTTTTGGGTACATATTTTTTCCCTATTGGTGATGGATAGATTTTTAAGTGTTTCCTTCAATGTCGCTATTGAATTTTAGTTGAACAGTTTGATTTTAAAATATTATGTAATGGAATATAAAAAAGTAATATATTATGTTAATAGAATTTAAATATTTTATGTGAACACACTTTGTACTTATTACTTAATAAAGAAAATAAAACAATAGAACGTTGATCTATCAATTCATAATATTTGTGGCTGTCTTCGGCAGATGCATTTTTTGGGCACTTACTAAGGGATCTAAAGTTTACATTTAAAAAATACAATAAAGCTCTGGGGTCGAAATACGACAATAACGAGTGAATGGTCACGTATCGAGTGCACTTTGAAGATTGTACTAGTACAATTCTACTACATTGAATTGAGATGGGTTGACAAATGTCAAAACTATTTATTTTTGTGTGAGGAAAAGTTTTGTATTTATCGTCTTCAATTAAAAATTTAATATTTACTTTAATTTTGATCTTCTGATTCAGAGGATGATCGCTATGAGTGTATTGAACGAGGACGTTTAAGAGATAAAAGCGATCCCTTTCCTTTACAAGACTGTACTTACGTATACAAAACTATAATTTTCTGAAAATATCTTTCACAACATACACTTTCGATTGCAGTTCTATCAAAACAGTCAGGGCAAATAAGAGTGCATTTTCATTTATAATGGAGAAGATAAATTTTAGAGGATGCACCTAAACCGCTGTCCCAGCTCATAATATTTACCAAAATCTCCTTCTGCAGAGGGTTAATTTTATTTAGACTCAACGTGAAATAAATTTCAAACAATAAATTTAACCAAACGCAAAAATAACAATAAACAAAGGTATTCTCACATATTTTCTCCCAAATGCACCTCAGCTCGTCAGCAGGAACCATATCGAATAAATAAATACACGATCACTGATGAGAGAATGCCAAATTTCGATACTCGATCTCTTAAGCGGTCATGTCAAATCAACATTTATCAGTCACGTGTTGCTCGATAACTGATGCGGTAATTCGACCCCTGATTGAGACTCTGTGTGGCACCCCTATCACGACGATATGTAGGTACATATGTACACTTTGACATTGAATAAGTCAGAAAGTTCCGCATGAATTGCCTAAAATTCGTATATCCGTGAAACTCCCATCCTGAATATATTTTTAAATATACTCAAGACCGATAACGCACAGTAAGATCATTTGGAAAGGGTCCCCAAATCACTCACTTAACTGAACGCAGCTAGCTGAAGATATTGCTGACTTGATTGGCTGTGATCCTGAAGAAATTATACCACCTGGACTGCGCTAACTACAGAGGCATCAGTCTTCTGAACATAAGGCGCAACTGGGTATACAGTTTAAGTAAGTTTCGATATTATTCACAGCTAAGTGCACTTCTACTATCGGGTAACAGATGGCGCAAGAAGGTTTTTCACTATAGAGGAAGAATAAGATTGTATAGACTCTTAATACTGTAACATCACCTAAAACGATGCTACAATAATGTAGAATAATAACTACGCTCCTCCAGCCCATTTCAAAGTGTCTTTTCATTCGAGGTTCGTGTCTGCGGTTAAGTCTCCACAGTTCATGTCTACGAAAGAGACGGATAATATCACGGATAAGAAAGAATTATAACTGCAAGAAATGATTGTCATCTTGGAATTATTACATCAGAATTTTTCTTGTTCCAGTGGTCGAAGAATTTGCTAGAAGTTTCTGGCTATCAGAAACTTCTGCTATATAAGGACAGATGGCGATCGAAAAGGGGCAGTTGGTTTAGAACAAGAAGAAGTAATTAGTTTGGATTTGTGAATTAAGTAATTGAAAGGAGATAAAGTGATTTGAGAGGAAAGAGACCTTGTAAGAAAAGAATTTGCGAAGAATAGTATAGTGTGAACTTGAATTGTTTTATAGACTAGAAAATAAAGAAATAAATTTCACAGAATATCCTTTTATCTACTCGAGCCGTAGCTCGCATATTACAATACTATAACTTACTAAATGAAGAAAACAAAAATACAAATTGACCAAAACTGAAAAAAACTCTACTATCATGAGCCGATGGCCTCCAATCCTTTGTTGCTTTGTTGTGCAGAACTTCCATATCTTTATCTCCTACACTTTTGAGTAGTATTCCAAATGAGTTGGTATCACTGTTGCACTTCGCTGACGACGGATTATACGAGTACCTTCCACACTTTCGGGTAGTATTTTGTATTGCGTCTATCGATGGCTACAGGAGACACACCACATCACTCAGGAATGTTTGAAGACAAGAAGAAAGCATAATTCCATAAATAATTTTAGATTCTGTTCAATGTTAAATAATTGAATGATTAATTTGCCTTTTTTTTTTTGTGAAAATTAAACTGTACAACTAATGTAACAAAAAAAACACGACTTTTATACGCATTTATGGCTAACTAAGTGCATCACGTTTCAACTATCGGCCAACAGATGGCGCAAAAATGTTTCGATCAGGAGTGTTGTTAGCAAGCAAGGAAAAGTGTAATTTCACACCTTTGTAACTTTATGTAAAGTTTAGTTAAATTTCACAAAAAGACAATATCCTACTTTGTAATTTGGCACTACTGTCTTAGTAGTGAGTTGGAGTAAAAAGATAACTAGTGTTTCTACCGATAAGTGAATCTTTTCAGGCACATTTTAAAGTAGGGGAATAAGCCAGAATCACAAGAGCATAGATCTGGGTTGTACGAAGGGTGATTTCAAAGACTTACGCCCATGCTCCTCAAGTATTCTGCAGTGAGCCCTGCTTTGTGTGTTGATGTATACGAGTATGGTGGTGCAGGTGTCACGAGCTTTGTGAGGGCTTCAGTCAGCTGTAGAAGACACTTTTGCTTAAATTACTTGACAATGACCGAACGCTGATATTAAAGCAGAACAGTCTTTACCAAACCTGGAAAATATGGCCATCTTTCGTTTGCTAACGAAACAAAATCTTTGGAGTTGAGCTTCATTTTCGAACACATTTTACTCTGCGGTCCTTTTATTCGTAGGGTCATGAGGTATCCAGAGAGTATAAAGCTTCGTAATTGTGAGATAATCGCGCTCAATTCGATGTAAACTGGATACAAGAATGCAGGCCATCTTCCGATAGGTAATTCGTTCAACTTTCCTGTATCCTTGCCACTTGAAATGGGGCTGGTCGTCCAGGACTGTTCACTCTCAAATCGAAAATACAGCCTCTCATCGGGTCTAAGGGATGGTGAAGTATTCCCGAAAACAGAGACAATATCGCCGAAACACTAAAGTCTTCTTGAAAAATATAAAAAAAAATTATTGCTCTGAAATAGAACCGATTTAATTCAGGCAAACTACTGAATAGCTCTCATCCAAATGAACATACTCGTATTTTCCAAAATATTGGGAGTTAATCAATAAATGATATACCATTGTGCAGTAAAAGAGTGGAAAAGAGATTAGAGTAAAGCAAAAGGCAGTACCTACCTCTATTCAGTCAATCATATGACATAAATTATGGAAATCCCTTTGTAAAAGTAAGTGTTTTACTTTTCGCAATTAAAGTGCGTCTAAATGCAATGATAGCTGGATGTTGTAGAAATAGGGTAGACTCGCAGTCGAGGAAATAGAGGGATCCTATTGCAGGAATGAGGTTCGGAAGTTTTACTAAAGGGGAAAAAGAACTTGTCAAGACTACAAGGCCCGAACCAAAGCCTACAAAGAAGATCAAGGGAACATCGTAGTAGAAATGCAGTCGATGCTGAGGATATCGAAGATACATTTATGCAAACTGTATAACGGCGACGACGAATCGAATCCCACTGTCAGGCAGAATGAACCATTCAACCTAGACGATGTAGATCAACAATTCCGTCCACCCGATTTAGACCAAGGGAAGATAGCCATATCTAAAATTAAGTCCAACAAAGCTGCTGGAGCTGACGGCCTAGCTACCGAACTGTTCAAAGCGGCGGCCGATGACTTGGTAAGGAGCATGCACAAACTCAGTGTGTGGTCCGATGAATGGAACTTCAGTATTGTTTGCCCGATCCTCAAAAAAGGAGGCCCTCTTAACTGCGCCAACTACAGAGGCATCAGTCTCCATATTATCGCCTGTAAGACCTTATCTGCCGTGTTGTATGAACGCCTGAAGTGTGGCTTTCGACCAGGAAATATTCACACTACGGGAAAAACCCAGGAACTTCAAAACTATACCCACCACCTCTTCATCGATTTTAAGGCCGCGTTTCATTAATAAGTTCAATATATCTGGTGCTTTTAATTCTACCAACTACTGTACGAGTACAACAAGTGAAGGATTGTGAGCACAGTAGAAAAAGCACTTGAGAACAAAAAAGTGTGTTTCTAGACGTAGCACAAGCGTTTGATAAAGTCTGGCATCGAGGACTAGAATTTAAACTGCAAAGAGATCTCCCCGAAGAATTCTATAGGGTGACCAGATAAGAACGAAAGGAAAAGAATATAGAAAAGAATAAAACAGCTCGCCCTTGTTGAAATAAGCGAGCCCACTTTTTTCCCTTTGTTGAGTATCTCAGGCCGCGAACTTATCAACCGCCCCTCGTATACATAATAGGGTTATGTTTTTATATTTATATCTAGTTTTTCGTCAAGAAATTAAGACATATGGCCTTAAGTCGCCTAATGGTATTGTTGTTTTCTTCCACCATGTATTGCTTTTGAGGATTTAAATGTTCACAATTTCACTAACATTCTCTACTTGTAAATCTCTGTGTAGTTTGGCATTTCTTATACACCAAGGTACATTAACGATGCCTCTTAATACTTTATATTGAAATTTTTGTAGCATTCATAGATTTGTCTTTGTGGTGCAGCCCCAAAACTGTATCTCATACGTCCATACAGGTCTCAGAACTTGCTTGTATAATAGCAGTTTGTTATCAATTGATAGCTAGGAATTCCTTCCCATTAACCAATGCATTTGCCTGAGTCGAATATTTAAATCCACTTTTTTTTCTTTTTGACATGTTCCTTCCATCAGAGCTTGGCGTCAAGTGTTATACCCAAATATTTAGCATTATTTGCGTACGGAACTTATTTTCCATCAATATTAATTTTTACAGTATTTATTCTTTTGTTGGTAAAGTTAATATGGATAGATTTAATTTCATGAAGCTTTGTAACTTTGTAATTTGTTCGCTGCTTCATCAGCACTGTCGCCATGGTCAGAATTGCGGTGTCGTTAGGGAAAGTCTCCAAGCTAGCTTCTTCCTGCTGAGGTAGGTCTCTTGTATATAGGAGACAAAGGATTGGTCCCAAGATACTTCCTTGTGGAACTCCTGCAGATATTTTCTTTAAATTAGAGTATTCATCTTCGTATCGTACTCGAAAGTAAAGATCTGCGTTATAAGATTTAAGAATCAAGTAAAGGGTGACCAGATTGCAATGTTATGTTTCAGCAGCTGTCAAAGTTACCAATGACATCCAGCTGTCAAAATATTTAGTAAGGTTTGCCATTTCATCATGCATCGTTTGAGGCTTCCCGAACGTTTGGAAATTATTAAAAAATATTATCGAAATTCCAGCTCAGTACGCAACATGAATTTCGTCCTGAGGTCGGTCGTCATCATGGCTTCAGTGCGCAGGCAATTCATCGCACCGTGTTTGAGCGTGAGTACACTCTTTTGGACCTTAAGCCAAAGGTGGAGGAAGTGAAGAAAACATAGCCGCCGTAGTGGTCAATATTTACGAATACCCAGAAATGTCTATTCGGTGCCGATCAGCTGAATTGGACATTGCCAGAGAGTCAACCAGGCTTATTTTGCGGTTGGATTTGGGCCTACATCCGTATAAGATTGTGCTGATGCAAGAATTGAAGCCGGACGACCATAAATAACGCGGATCAGGATTTTGGCCAAAAAATCATCTTATCGGACGAGGCCTATTTTTGACTCAGCGGCTATGTCAACAAGCAAAATTGCTATTATTGGAGCGACCACAATCCACAAATTTTAGACCAAGCATCAATGCATCCACAAAGATTGACTGTTTGTTGCGGTTTATAGTACGGCGGCATCATCGGACCTTATTTCTTTCGAAATGAGGAAGGAGACACCGTTACTGTCAATGGTCCTCGGTATAGAGCGATGTTAACCGACTTTCTTTATTCGAACTGTGGTTCCAACAAGGCGGCGCTACATGTCATACAAACGACGCAACGCTCGAAGTGGTGAAGGAGAAATTTGGCGACTGGGTCATCTCACGGCGAGCGTTCATCAATTGGCCGCCGCGATCATACGACTTGACACCCCTCGATTATTTTCTCTGGTCAAGTCCTTAGTCTACGCTATCAAGGCAACCACTTTGGACGAACTCGAGGCCAACATTCGAGACGCTATTGCCGGAATAACGCCGCACATATTGGACTGAGTTTGAAGCACTGCCAACAAAGCCGAGATGGTCACTTAAATTATTTGCTATTCCATACATAATGGCATGAATGTAGCTTCAAAATAAAGTCAGCATCAATTTGGTATCACCGTTGTTGTTTTATTTAAATTTCTTTTCCTATCGTTCTTATCTGGTCACCCTACACTTAGTGCTATGTTGAACTTAAACCTAAAGATCATCATAGCTTATATCCAGTTGCTGAAAAATATTTAAGTGCATCTTAACAAAGACGCACTTTTGTTTTTGATATTTAAGGTGTATAAGTGATACTTAAATATTTAAGACTCGTATCAGCAAACGCCCCCCGTACATACATACACAGGTATAACCATAATCTATAAATAAAATCTAAGAACATACAGAATTAATTTCGGGGTCAGCTAATGAGCTTCACCCGTCCAAAACGTTAGAGAAAAGTTACTGGATGAAACTTCCTCTCAATTGTTATAAAAGAAAGTGTTTTCTGTTTGGGATGTTTTCCCACACTCTACAATCCACGCTGGAAAATCTCCCTGGAAGACTTTATGCCCTTGGTAGCCCTGGCGGGAAATGGGTTTGGAAGCAGAGTTAGTTTTAGCACAGATAATAAACTACCCAGATGTCTCATTCATATGGGAAGAAGTGATATATGAAAACGAAATTGGTAGGATGGATATGGGGTATCTGTATAGATCGTATATATATAAGTGCAAATGGTTGGGCTTATGTTGTGTGCTTGTTATTTTGTCTGTATGTATGTACCTTATTTTCAGCGCTTGATTAAATAAATAAAATAATAAACATAAAGAAAAAAAAAAAAATTTTGCTGCATATATAGGGCGTTTTAAGGCTTTTTATGTGTTCCCGAGACTCCTCTGCTAAAGCTAGCCATTCATCGTATTTAACTGTTCCCTTTTTAGGAAATTTAAATAATTTTCCATCAGGCAATTCATTTTTGGTTATAGAACAGTGTGCAATTGCGGACTTCGTTCTTTTCCAGGACATTTTTTCCTTGGAGATAATTTTCTTATGCCTTTTAATTTTTTAGTATATGTATGTAATATATATGTATATTAGTAACTAACCTGAAAATCTAAATGATTGATATTGGAGCAAAATCTTTCAAACCTTTTCTTCATATACAACGCATACGCGTTTGCAAAATTTCCATTCATGAAAATTTATTCTTTTGCTGCGGTGGTATTGCAAATCACACCGTCATGCATCTTCATGCCCCTTCCCGCATACCCCTTTACACTTCATCACCTCGTTCGTTTGCAGGTCACAACACACTATGAGAAAAATAACTTTTCCCATACGAGCGAACGTATGTTGTTGCTCTTTGTCTGCTACCACGTTGTCTGCCACAATAAAAATATGCTTCATTTTTTTATATGGGCGTGCGACATCTGGGTAGTTTATTATCTGTGGTTTTAGTTAGGGCTAAAGTCCCACACTCTGGTTTTCGATGCCAGAGATTAAAAAAAAATTCAAATTTGTATTTGTATGGAGAATGATAATGAGTGGAAATCAGTGGTGCCAAATTTCAAAAGACAAAGTAGTTACAAAGAAACACAGTTAGTCGATTTAGCTTCCTTGGAAATCAGGGGTCGAATTACCGCATCAGTTATCGAGCAACACGTGATTAATAAATGTTGATTTGACATGACCGCTTAAGAGATCGAGTATCGAGTATCGAAATTTGGCATTCTCTCATCAGTGATCGTGTATTTATTTATTCGATATAGTTTCTGCTGACGAGCTGAGGTGCATTTGGGAGAAAATATGTGAGAATACCTTTGTTTATTGTTATTTTTGCGTTTGGTTAAATTTATTGATTGAAATTTTTTTCAAGTTGAGTCTAAATAAAATTAACCCTCTGCAGAAGGAGATTTTGGTAAATATTATGAGCTGGGACAGCGGTTTAGGTGCATCCTCTAAAATTTATCTTTTCCATTATACACTGCATCAAAAAATTGCACATACAGCAGATAATTTCGCACATAAAAGGCTTATTTTTAAAAATAAGTTTATTTTAGAAAATTTTATTAAATATCATTTCTATCATTTATAATGCATAGTAATTAACTTTTTTATTTAAATATTTTACTTGTAGGATAAAAAGAAAACAAAAATCAAAATTCAACTTCATAAATTCACCTCAAATAATTGCACATTCAGTACATATAAACATAAATTTATTGTTTCTTTAAAGGCTTTAAATGAGCATTAATAGGATGTATGGTATCCTTTGGCTAAAATGACTTCCCTCAAACGATTTTTCATTGATTCCACCAATTTTTTAGTTTCATCAGGAGATATGTTGTGCCACTCCTCTAGTATAACCTGCTTCAACTGCTGTCTATTTGTTATATTATGCTGCCGGACTTTTCGTTCCAATAAATCCCACAGATGCTCAATTGGATTGAGATCGGGTGATTGAGGGGGGTGTGGGAGAGTTGATTTGCAATTGTAGATCAACCAAGTTCTTATTAATTCGGAATTATGTTTGGGGTCATTATTTTGTACCAGCATAAATCCGTCTCCTATTCCAAATTTTTGAGCACTGGCTTTAAGGTTATCTTTTAATATTGACAAATACTCGAATCTATCCATTGTGCATTCAACAAGTGTTGTTTCCAAAGCCGTTAGCTGCCATGGAACCCTAAACCATGACATTTCCACCGCCGTGTTTAACAGTCGGGATTAAGTTTTCCTTATTCATGGAAATATTGGGTTTTCGCCACACAAAACGTCGACCATTTACCAAATATATTGTATTTACTCTCGTCGACAAAAATTACTTGTTTTCAGAACTCATCTGGTTGGTTGACATACTCTTTGGCATACTCCAAGCACTTGATGGCATTTTGCTTTGATATGAAAGGTTTTCTACGAGCTACGAACCCTTTGTAACCCTTAGTATGTAACAAATTGCGAATGGTTTGAGGATTTACCGCTGGTCCCCCAGATACTTCAAGATTTGTAGCTATTTGAGGTGCCTCAATTTTTGGATCAGCTTTGACCATTCGCTCAATAACTCGTTCATCTCGCTCAGTTAGGATTTTTTTTCTGCCTCTTCCTATACCCATGTCATATGAATTATTTTTTTTAAAATTTTTTACTACGGATTGGATTGTGGCACGAGGTCTACTAACTATTTTACTAATTTCTCCGTAACTTTTTCCCTCAGCTTTTAACTTTACAATTATTTTTTTTACATCTATAGGCACTTTCTTATGATTGCCTTCCATTACTTTCTTTTTTGTTTATATAGTTTTCAAAGGATAAAATAAAAGACCACCAAATGCGAGTGTATACTACTAAATATCTTAAATTTCTATTGACTGTACACAGCAGCAAAAATATTTACCGTTAACCTAGTATTTACGACAGAAACAGGGTTTATGTGCAATTAATTGAGTCGAATTTTAGGCTGTAAGCACAACCTTGGTGTGTGTTCGTCAAAAAAAACTTTTTTTTAGATTTTTCTTTTTTTAATCCTGATTAACATATGACATCGAAAAATGTTTGGTAAACTTTTTTAACGATGGCGTTGTATTTTGGAGAAAAAATGCGGTTGCATTGGTAAATGATTTGGTGTATGTGCAATTTTTTGATGCAGTGTAAATAAAAATGCACTCTTATTTACCCTGACTATTTTGATAGAACTGCAATCGAAAGTGTATGTTGTGAAAGATATTTTCAGAAAATTATAGTTTTGTATACGTAAGTACAGTCTTGTAAAGGAAAGGGATCGCTTTTATCTCTTAAACGTCCTCGTTCAATACACTCATTTCTTTTCCTCACACAAAAATAAGTAGTTTTGACATTTGTCAGCCATCTCAATTCAATGTAGTAGAATTGTACTAGTACAATCTTCAAAGTGCACTCGATACGTGACCATTCTTATGTGATCATGCCAATGTAGTTACTCGATCACTCGATAGCGAATGGATTTCACTCACTTGTTAACTGATGTCGTAATTCGACCCCAGGTAGATGTAAAAGAAACGCATGTAATAAATTGATTTCAAATATATTTTCATTGTATTTCGAACGAATTTTTGTTAGACAACATTTATTTATTGTTTTCCTCTATATGTATTGTAATAAACATTAACTAACTGCTATGGAATAATGCGTAAACACGTTTATTTTGAAGTTTTCGATAAATTTAAAAAAAAAAAAAACACAATTCAACTAAAGACCGATTGCAGCATTAATCGCAAAAAGTAATAACAATTAAAAGGAAAATCATAGACCTGACAGAAAAAAAAACGGACTAACTTTTGGATTAAAAATAACATTTCTGCAACAATCAAGAGTTAAATGTAAAATACTGCTTAAGTTGTTGTTAATCGTATTTACAATGCTAACGTATAATGTATAAACTTGTCTTTTCACACCAGGAGAAGAGGGGATGATCAAGGGGAAGATTGCTTAGAACAGAACATCATCGTCGCCCTCGTCGAGTATATTGCTCTGGTGGCGAACATCGATGCCAGCCTGTAGTAATGCAGCTTTCCTGGCGTCGGCCTTTTGACGAGAAATTCGCTTTTTATCCTGGATCTTCTTCAAGCGGTAGAATTCCTCACGTTCCAATTCGTCGAGTTCGGAAATGATGTACGCCAGGGTACGCTCGATACGAGGAATGATAACTGAAAGGAGGCAGATTGTATTGAAACTGGAAAGTAATTCATCGTCCTCTTACCGTGTTCAATAGCGTTAACTCTCCTGTTGGTGATTTTGATAACTTCGTCCAGCGTAACGAAAGATGTCTGCAACGAAGCCAACTCTACCAACAGTTTAACGGCACTTTGGTAGTTTTTCTTTAGCCTGGCCAACTGTTGACCACCACGAGCCAAACCGGCCAATTCATATGTATCGACACCATCCTGGTAGGATTCGAACACAGGCAGTGTCACACCAGCAACGTTGTCCTTCTTTGTGCGAATCTTGATCTGCGCCTTTGTCACATTCTGGAGGACGACCTGATTGAAGTCACCGGTGGTGAATTTGGCTTCGGCAAGTGAAAACGCAGCTTCCTTCATCACCTCGCCCATGAGGGTCTTAGTCTGAGAAAAAAAAAAAAACCAATCGGTCACGAGTTCATCGCTACAGGCTCGCTCAACTTACTTCAATGATTTTTCCCAAAATCATACGGAAACGCATTTGCAAGGCATCAGCCTTCTTCTTGAGCAATCCATGACCTTTTTGTGCACCAGCCAGACGGGCTTTCATCAACATCTGAGCACTGTTAGGTGGAAAATTAAAAAAAAAAAAAAAAAAAAGTATATATTGACGAGGGCAGGCGGTGGGTGATGCTGGGAGGAATCTCGTTTTTGGAATTTCACTGGCACTTTATTGGAATTATTGAACTTTTACTTACCCACGAGATGGGAAAATAGCTAGCCTATCTTTTCCGGACATTTTGCAGATGGATTTGTGTAGAAATTTTCTTTTCACAGAGAAGGAGCAAATCTACTTCGTTTCAGGGAAAGAAAATTTTTTTGGTAGGTCAGCTGACAAATGTCTTATGACTGTCAAATGGTAGATGGATCTAAATCTTATTGGTGGGTTTCAGTGACATCTAGTGGTGGACGCTGAAGAAGTGTAATCAAATGAACTGCATTATCGATGATTGAATTCTATTCACGATGGATATGTGTGGTTTGGTATAAGAAAACGATTATGTTTCCACCATGCGTTACACTCTAAACGCTGTTGGAGAGAAAATTTAACTTTCGTACAAAATTCCTCGGAAAATAAAATTAAGCAAGGAATTTCAGTCGCATTTTGTAAGCATTTCACTGCGCTTAATAAGGATTTTTGTTTCAGACTGAACAAAAAGTCTCCACAAAATGTAAGGTCGATTACTGATTGTATGGTAAATTTTTCAAAGCTGACATTTTGACAGATAGTTAACCAAAATAGAATATTTCGAAAAGGGGAGTATTTGGAAAAATATTTAGGAGTACAACAAAGTGCAGAGGAAAAAAAAAAAAAAAAATAAATAAATAAAAAAATATACCATTCACCTCAGAAGAAAAAAAAAATTGGAACCTGGGTGATAAATTACATAGTAACCTGAATGCAGTCAGCTCCGGGTGACGCATTAAACGATATGGATAAGGCAACGATGTTAGTGTCTTTGTTTATGAAAAAATACAGACCTGAATAATTAAATCTCTTTAGTTTGCAAACACAATTGGCAATCTCTCCATGATAGCCGCAGATATTACACTTCTGAGGAAAAAAAAGAAAAATCTGGGAGGTAGCAATCAAAGACGAGACAGGAGGTAATGATGAACATATCTTATAGAAAAGCAGTGTTGATTGGGACTCTTACTCAGCAAAAGTGTAGTACAATTCATCAGAATGGATGTTCGCCTGCCGAACCCAGTGTTCATGAGAACGGGAGAGTATGCTCGGTTAAAATGCAAGTGTACTGAATTAAAATTAATCTCTTAATTCGTGAATTTTCTAGAACATTTTCAAGCAATTTCGGTGAAACTTTGGAGGTACATAGATATAAGTCGCGACTCCCGTGCTGATGGTCCTTTTTTTTCTAGCTATAGTTACGTAAGTAAAATGATTTTATTATTATTATTTCATTTAAATAACTCAGTGGGATTCAGTAAATTGCAAAAGCTTTGAGGAGGAATCAACGAATCCCGAATCAATCTTGATAAAGTGGAGCTACTTTATCAAAAGCTTAAGATATTGTAGCATAATAATAACTACGCGCCTATGTCTATGCAGCAAATTCCGAAGTGACTTTCCATTCTGGCAGAATTTTGGTTCAAACTGTCCTTCATTCGAGGTTCGTGTCTGGGACGAAGTCTCCACAGCTCATGTCAACGAAAGAGACAAATAATATTAGGGATAATATTAGGGATAATATTAGGGAATTATAACTGCAAGAATTATTTCTCTTGTTCCAGTGGTCGAAGAATTTGCTAGAAGTTTCTGGCTATCAGAAACTTCTGCTATATAAGGACAGATGGCGATCAAAAAAAACACACAGTTGGTTTAGAACCGTGGCGAAGAGATTGGAAAAGTGATAATGGGCGAAGTTGTAATTTGGTGATAAATTGAAAGTTGAGAGTGAACAAGAAAAAGTAATTAGTTTGGATTTGTGAATTAAGTAATAGAAAGGAGATAAAGTGATTTGAGAGGAAAGAGACCTTGTAAGAAAAGAATTTGCGAAGAATAGTATAGTGTGAACTTGAATTGTTCTATAGACTAGAAAATAAAGAAATAAATTTCACAGAATAATTGTTTTATCTACTCGAGCCGTAGCTCGCATGTTACATTGGTGTCAGAAGTGGGATAAAACTTATTCTGTGAATAACTATTTCCGTGGTGTGAAATTGCACAAACAAAAAAAAAAAAAAAACCATTTCTGTGTTGAGTTAATTAGTTGCGCAAAATGGGTCGCAAATTGGGAAAACTAACTATAACTCAACTAAAGGCAGAACTCAGTAAGCGGAACCTCGACACAACTGGGGGAAAAGATGCCCTGCTGATTCGTCTGGAAGAAGCAGTAACGCAGGAAGGTGAAAATCCGCACGACGTAGAGTTTGACGTGGAAGAGGAACCAGCAAGTACAGCAGCCGACCCGGGTATAACAAGTCTGCTCCTGCAACTTAAGTTAGTCATGGACGAACAAAAGAAAGCAATAGAAGACCAAAGGAATTCTCTAGAACTTAAGCTGGATGAACAAAAGAAAGCGATGGACGAACAAAAGAAAGCAATGGGCGACCAAAGGAATTCTCTAGAACTTAAGCTGGACGAACAAAAGAAAGCAATGGACGAACAAAAGAAAGCAATGGACGAACAAAAGAATTCTCTAGATGCTCTGGAAAGTAAACTTGATGAGCAAAACAAGAACTTGGAATCCAAATTCGAAGTGATCGAAGAGAAAATCGAGAAGGTCGAGACGCAACTCGAAAAAGTCGAAATTAGATTCGATGAAAATTTTGAGAAACATGAAACTCAGTTCGGGAAGATAGAGACTCAATTTGAAAAAGTGGATACGAAATTCGAGATAGTAGGAAAGCAAGTCGAAAATCTTGCTAAGGAGCTCAGCAACGTGAAGAGACAGAAAGCACGGGAATATTCCACTGACGGTCTGAGAAGAAAGGAGATGCAGCCTCCTATCTTCGATGGTCAAACATCATGGCCAATTTATAAAAGGCAATTCGAAGCGGCCGCAATGACCAATAGCTGGGACGATGAAGAGAAGTCCATTGCACTCACACTTGCACTGAGGGGTCCAGCTGCGGAGCTCTTGCAGACCATCCCGGAAGATAAACAGCAGAACTACGACTCTCTGGTTCAGGCTATCGAGATGCGGTTTGGGGATGAACACATGCAGCAGGTGTACAGGGTTCAGCTGCGTAGTCGAGTCCAGAAAAGGGGGAAACGCTCCAACAGTTGCAAGCGGATATAGAGCGACTAGCCCATCTTTCATACCCTAAAGCCGGTGAGGAGCTTATCAACGAAATGGCGGTGGAAGCTTTTATTCAGGCCATAGAGGACAGACAACTGCAAATGGCTGTAAGGATGGCTGAAAAGCGAACACTCCCCGAGGCATTGGCATTCGCTTTGTCAATGAAGGCTGCGGACCAAGCATACCAGGGAATACACCGTGTCAGGGAAATGTCCGTCGTGGAATGCTCATGCCAGAGAACAGCCGTCATGGATGAAGACAGAGCTCGCGGAAGTCAAATCCGTTGCTGGAATTGCAACCAAACGGGACACCTACAACGGCAGTGCAGAAGTGCACCTAGACGAGGAAATTGTTCACATTGCGGAAGTAGGAGAAGCAGAGAGGAAGCATCTGGCTGTCAGTCAGACTTCGCAAAACCAGCAGTCGGGAAATGCGTAAGGACCAACTTCGCGGGGCAGAAGTTGGTTACTGGAATCGAGGCCCCCAGGACCACCATTCAAGTTTCGCAAACCAAACGGGGTAACAAGAGCCTGACAGTGGAGGCACTAATCAACGAGAAGAAGTGCGTAGCCACCATCGACACAGGTGCCACTGCCTCCATTGTAAGAAGAGATATCGTCAAAAGCTCCTGGCTGCACAACACCAACAGCTACTGCCTGAAGACTGCAACAGGGGAAATGGCGAAGGTATTTGGAGAAGTTCGTCTTACGATTACTCTGGCAGGACTGACGTTCTCCCATGCGTTTCTGGTGGCAGATATATGCGACGAGTGCATCATCGGAGTAGACTTCATGAAAGCAAATGAAGTAATCTTGGACATCGGGATGCAAGTACTGAGGTATCGAAATGTGGAGATTCCGATGGTGTACGGAAATGAGAATGCCGTAACTCTCAGGACAGTCATCAGCAAAGACGAAGTTTTGCCGCCGTCTTCAGAGACAATCATTTGGACGAAGCTGGAAGGTGATCTTGGGAGCCACCGATTCTACATAGTAGAACCAGACCCAGAGAAGAATTCTCAGGACTACATCGTGGGAAAGACGTTAGTCGAACCAAAGAACACCATGGTTCCAGTGAGGGTTTTGAACGCAAGACCACACACTGTCAAACTAAGGCGAGGGGAGGTGACTGGAAAATGCACGCCGATTACCGCCGTCGCAACAATATCTGAACGTGATGCTCCAAAACTTCTCCCATCACCTTGGACAGCGGAAGCGAGAGAGACGATTCTCCAGTCCAGTGAGCTGAATCAGGAGCAGCGAACTATGGCAGAGAATCTTATCAATGAGTACGCTGAGGTATTTGCCTCACAGGACGGAGAATACGGCCGAACACACCTGGTACAACATCGAATAGACACTGGTGATACTAGACCAATTCGTCAGCCTGCTAGGCGCCTTCCATTGGCAAAGCAGACAGAAGTTGCAGAGATGGTGTCGGCAATGGAGAAAGAAGGTCTGATTGAAAGTTCCAAAAGTCCGTGGGCATCACCGGTTGTACTGGTTAAGAAGAAAGATGGCAGCACGCGGTTCTGCGTGGACTATCGGCAGCTCAATTACGTCACCAAGAAAGACAGCTACCCTCTGCCACGGATTGACGACACGCTAGACACACTATCAGGAGCCCGATGGTTTTCCACTCTCGACTTGAAGAGTGGCTACTGGCAGGTACAGATCCATCCAGAAGACCGGGAGAAAACCGCCTTCACCGCAGGAAATGGGCTATGGCAATTCACGGTAATGCCATTCGGGCTGTGCAATGCTCCGGCGACTTTCGAGCGATTGATGGAATGTGTCCTGCAAGGGTTAACATGGAAAACCTGTTTGGTATACTTGGATGATGTCATCGTCGTAGGAAAAACGTTTGCGCAACACCGAGACAATCTAAGGGATGTGTTTCAAAGGCTTCGAAGTGCCCACCTGAAGCTCAACCCCAAGAAGTGCGCCCTGTTTAGAGCGGAAGTCAAGTACCTGGGACACATAATTTCAGCGAAAGGAGTGAGAACCGATCCAGAGAAGGTCGAAGCGGTGAAAAACTGGCCAGTCCCCAAGGATAAACACCAACTAAGGAGCTTCCTGGGCCTAGCCACCTACTACAGACGGTTCGTGAAGGATTTTGCCGGGATCGCAAAGAACCTGCACCAGTTGACGGAAGAGGGAAAACAATTCAAATGGACAATTGAGTGCGAGAAGAGCTTCAAGGCACTTAAACAACGGCTATGCGATGCCCCGATACTGGCTTACCCCACTCCCGGGGAAACGTTCGTTGTGGACGCAGATGCTAGTAATGTCGGGGTAGGAGCCGTACTCTCCCAGGTGCATGACGGCCAAGAGAAGGTGGTTGCGTACTTCAGCAAGGTGCTCTCTAAGCCAGAAAGGAACTACTGCGTGACAAGGAGAGAACTTCTAGCTTTGATCTTGGCTACGAAGCATTTTCACAAATACCTCTACGGGAGGAAGTTCGTTCTTCGCACAGACCATGCAGCCTTAAAATGGCTATTACAGTTCAAGAGTCCTGAGGGTCAGGTCGCAAGATGGATCGAAAGGCTGCAAATCTACGACTACGAAATACAGCATCGTAAAGGAAAACTCCACTCTAATGCGGATGCACTGTCCCGGAGACCATGCAGAACGGATTGTAAACATTGTGCGCGTCAGGAAGAACGGGAGCTGGTTTCCATCCAAAGAATGAGAGCCGAACCTATCGCCGGCTGGAGCGTAGATGAGATCCGGAACGCTCAGAAGGAAGACCCCGATATCGAGCCGATTCTGGCCTGGAAGGAGAACATGGAGAAACCGGATCATCAGGACATCTCTCACAGAAGCCCGACCTTAAAGGCATATTTTGCGCAGTGGGACTCCCTCCATGTCCAAGAAGGTGTTCTGAGAAGAAAATGGGAATCCTCCGACGGAAAATCGTTTGTAATGCAGCTTGTCGTACCGCGGACGAGGGTCAAGGAGGTGTTACAGGAAATGCATGGCGGGGCGACCGGAGGCCACTTGGGAGTGAATAAGACGCTAGAAAAGGTACGAGAACGTTTTTATTGGTTAAAAGCGAAGGAAGATATCGAAGACTGGTGCAGAAAATGCGACGTGTGTGCAGCTAGCAAGGGTCCGAGAATCAAAACTCGAGGTAAGATGCACCAATACAACGTGGGAGCACCTTTCGAACGAATCGCCATTGACATCGCAGGGCCCTTTCCGGAAACCGACAATGGTAATCGGTATATACTCGTAGTGATGGACTACTTCAGTAAGTGGCCGGAAGCGTTTCCGATCCCTAACCAGGAAGCCAGAACCGTGGCGGAGCAGATCGTCTACAATTGGGTTAGCAGATTCGGTGTGCCCTTGGAATTGCATTCTGACCAAGGGCGGAACTTCGAGTCAAGAATCTTCCAAGAGATGTGTCAACTACTCGGAATCAGAAAGACAAGGACAACCCCGCTTCATCCACAGTCGGACGGTATGGTGGAGCGTTTCAATAGGACTTTGGACGAACATCTCTCGAAGGTCGTAGGTGACTACCAACGGGATTGGGACCGGCAGATTCCCTTGTTTTTGATGGCCTATAGAAGTGCCGTGCATAGCACTACTCGACATACGCCGTTCGAAATCTTATTTGGTGGAATAGCTCGTTTACCCAGTGAGGTGAAATTTGGATCTCCTACCAATGAGCCCAGAAATGAAGAAGAGTACGTGGCGGACCTTAGGGAAAGGCTTAGGGACATACACCAAAGGACCAGAAGCCAGATTAAGATGACGAGCGACCGCATGAAGACCAGGTATGATGCCAAGGCAACAACGTCAGGATTCCAGGAAGGAGATCTGGTGTGGCTGTATAATCCCCATCGCCAAAAGGGGAAATCACCTAAGTTACAGCGGAACTGGGAAGGTCCCTACAGAATAGTAACCCGCATCAACGATGTTGTCTACCGCATCCAGCGAGGACCAAGGGCCAAAATGAAAGTGGTTCATGTGGACCGACTGAGTCGATACAATGGCCGAAATGAGGATGCACTTGTTCGGGACGAACACGTCTAAGAGGGGGGCAGTGTAGCATAATAATAACTACGCGCCTATGTCTATGCAGCAAATTCCGAAGTGACTTTCCATTCTGGCAGAATTTTGGTTCAAACTGTCCTTCATTCGAGGTTCGTGTCTGGGACGAAGTCTCCACAGCTCATGTCAACGAAAGAGACAAATAATATTAGGGATAATATTAGGGATAATATTAGGGAATTATAACTGCAAGAATTATTTCTCTTGTTCCAGTGGTCGAAGAATTTGCTAGAAGTTTCTGGCTATCAGAAACTTCTGCTATATAAGGACAGATGGCGATCAAAAAAAACACACAGTTGGTTTAGAACCGTGGCGAAGAGATTGGAAAAGTGATAATGGGCGAAGTTGTAATTTGGTGATAAATTGAAAGTTGAGAGTGAACAAGAAAAAGTAATTAGTTTGGATTTGTGAATTAAGTAATAGAAAGGAGATAAAGTGATTTGAGAGGAAAGAGACCTTGTAAGAAAAGAATTTGCGAAGAATAGTATAGTGTGAACTTGAATTGTTCTATAGACTAGAAAATAAAGAAATAAATTTCACAGAATAATTGTTTTATCTACTCGAGCCGTAGCTCGCATGTTACAATATATATATATATCTATCTATATAATATACTTCGAGAAGAAAACAAGACTCTAAAGAACACGCATCTCCAAAAGAATGCAAAGGTAGTTCACCTTGCTCAACTAGTCGCGAATATCATACGGACGAACAAGAGGTAATACGTGAAACGATTTGGGAAAAAACCTAGCAAAAAGTGAAGAAGTCAAGCCACAAAAAGAAGACAAGCACAAAGAGTTGCAAGAGAAAAAAATTCAAGCAAAATAAAGTCCTCTGCCTCCAATAAACCTCGGCGGAATTACGGACTATAATAAGTTGTATTGTCCCCTCAAAAGAATGCTGCCATGCAAATTTAGGATAACATATCTCTGCAACAATGTGTGAATCAATGTCCATGACCCCGATGGCTACCGAGCAGTATCCTAAATATTAAATATCGAGGAGATCCATTAGTATGAGGAGTCAGAAAGGCCACTGCTTGTTGTCATCAAGAGGACTCCACTCCTCGCTCACTAAAGAATGTGTTTTGAAAGATCTTCACGTCAAAGGCTTGAAAATTCTTGACGCCGTTAATATTATCAAGGAGGAGAAGCATCAAAAGGAAAGAGATCAGAAAATACTAAGTTAGACGCGGACTTCCACTTTTTATGCTTAGTTTTGATAAGGACAGGAGGATAAAAATGGAAAGTATACGTAAGAGCACAAGATCGATCTCCCAGTGTAAGTACTGTCAAGGTTGCGAAGTGGGTAAAGAGCTCCAAAAGAAAAGCAATATGCTTAAAAAATCTTTACACCCGAACCCGAAACCAATTAAGGATGCACTTGGTACAGCAAAAGTAAAGGCAGCGAAAAAATATAAAACCTTAAAGGAAAAGACGAAAGATGAACAATACAAATTCTCAAAGAAAAAGCCGCCATTTTTTGATGAGCAAACATATGCGCAAGCCGCATCAAAAGAGAATAAACAAAGTGGTACTACGCCAAATCCAATCTCCCAAGTTTTCTCTATAATTCTCGCGAAACTAGAGGAGCAAAGCAGAACAAATAAACTCATATTTGAAACAAAGAGCAATCTCGAGTATAAACCTGAAACAGTTGCTTAAAATATTAGCATGGAACACAAACGACCTACTGCATACAATCGACGAATTATCTTTCAGAAATCAGTCATATGTCTATGCTGTCTTCAACATAGACATATGACTGATTTCTGAAACCCCCTTGAGAAAGGAGTCCCGTATGAAAATAATAGTATACCTTGCTTATCACGCATACCATCCATCCGAAAGGGCTAGAGGCGGATCATCCCTCTTCATAAAAGACTGTATTGAGCATTCCATGAATACAATTATTAAGCTAGATACAATGCAGACAAGAAGTGTTTGTGTAAAAAATAAACACTCATAGTACAACATTGCGTCCATTTATTTCACTTTGCAAGACTTTGCAAGTCTTGAAATATAAGTTAAGGCGGAATCTTCCAAAACCGTTCTCCCAATCCTATCAGACTTTCCATGTTAAACACAAAACCGAATACTCAGAATTTAAGAAAATCGCTGCCGGTACACCACAAGGAAATGTTCCTACTCTACACTGGAGGTATACCTCAAGAAGAAGGCACCGTCCTAGCCATGTTTGAGGACGTTACGGCTATATTTTTGAACAAAAAAAGGATACGCACTTTAAAATTTCACTATTTTCTAGAGTTGTAGAGTTCTAAAAGCAGTTAAAAAACACAGAATTGTTATAATTCACTGGAACTTACAAGTTCACGATTAAAGTTTTGTGAAACTCCTGTGATATATTGTTTCTATAAATTGTGAAAAAAATGTCCCTAAAATTGTGACTTGCAGTTTCGTGAAATAATGCTCTGCATGTATGGGCCTGCACTATTATATTATTGTCTCCCTAATTTCTCGCAACTAGGTGGCACTACAAACGACTGTAACGTAGCGGAACTCAAACCAACATGTGTTCACCTTACGTTCAGTGACATTTCGGCAGAACAAACCAACGAGGCACGGAACATTTCGTTTTAAAATTTGTTTAACGCTGCTAATTGGTAAATTTACAAAAATATCTAAAACTAAGTGGAATGGCTCGTGATCGTGGTAAAAAACAAAATCCCTTTGCTGCTAAAAAACGCAAGAATAGGCAAAATGTGAGTCATAATCCTATCATAAAGCACATGTAAGCAGAGTCTCTTCCTTCCTTAGGGTACCAAACCTGACCGTCGTTCGGAGCCCTATCAAGAAATTGTCCGAGAAAATGAGGCCTTCTCCAAGTACTATAAGGTGAGAAATCCTCCAAACCCTTCATCCATAAATACTTATCAGTTGAATCCATTTAGATACAAAAAATCTGTAAAGACGAAGCTGAGTGGACTAAATTCCTTGCCGCCATCAAAGACAATCTGCCGACAACATTCCGTGTAACTGGATTTAAGGACGAGGCGAAAGCTTTGTTAGAGCTAATAAAGACCCAGCTGTTTGAGTCCTACGTAGATGGTGTTTCGGAGTTACACCAGATTCCGAAAGAGAAGGTGGAACGACCACTCTGTCTACCATGGTATCCGGAGGGTCTGGCTTGGCAGTTACATCTCACGCGCAAGGATATTCGCCGTTCAGAACCACTGTTTAGGCTGCATAATTTTCTTATTGTGGAGACCAGTGCAGGAAGCATAAGCCGGCAAGAGGCTGTCTCAATGATTCCACCTCTGGTGCTGGACGTGAAACCAACCGATAAAGTGTTGGACATGTGTGCGGCACCAGGCTCTAAAACTGCTCAACTGATAGAGGCACTGCATGCTGAATCAGATAATAAAATACCGCCAGGATACGTTGTGGCCAATGATGTGGACAACAATCGCTGTTACATGTTGGTACACCAGGCGAAGCGTTTGAATTCTCCGTGTTTCGTGGTCACCAATCATGATAGTAGCCACTTTCCTAACTTATTGGTAAGGTGACTGTGAGACTACTTTGATGGGTGGGTTTCTGAAGAGTTTCTTTGTTTTGTTCAGCAAACAAATCCTGATGGCAGTAAGTCGGTGCTGAAATTCGATAAAATTCTCTGTGATGTCCCATGCTCGGGTGATGGTACAATGCGAAAGAATCCTGATATCTGGACGAAATGGAATACAGCGCAGGGTAATAATTTACATGGGTTAGTTTGACACTGGAAACAAGTCAAGGTTGAGATGATGAGATTTAATTTTTTGCAGAATTCAATACCGGATCACACGTCGTGGAGCTGAAATGTTGGAAGTTGGTGGTCGTTTGGTCTATTCCACATGCTCTATGAATCCCATTGAGAATGAGGCTGTTCTGCAGCGCATTATTCACGATTCGGACGGAGCTTTGGAGATCGTAGACGGTTCACACTTAGTGCCTGGACTAAAGCACAATCCTGGAATGACCGATTGGGTGTTGTCATCTAAAGATTTGGAGATTTTCACTAGCTTCGATCAAGTTCCAGAGAAGTATCACACAGTTATAAGGCCGAACATGTTTCCACTGCCACCTGGAGAAATCGAGAAAATCGGCTTGGAAAAATGGTGAGGAAAAGATGAAGGGTTTGAGTTAGTTTGGTTGCCCTGTGACAACATTCACTGGCCCATTGTGCCCATTTTTCGCATACCCTGGAAACCTTAAAAAGAAGAACCGGGAGATTCCTTGAAATGCCAGGAGTCCTCAATTTTGTGTGGCTAGGGCAGGACATTCGTAAAGCTGATGACGAATAGAATTTATTTCTTCTTCGTTCCTGCAGTAGTCATTGTGGACTATTTCGAGGCGCTCTGCATGAATACCAATAGCGCAATGCCCAGTGAGGATGCCAGGGAGAACTCGTGCATCTTTACGACTAACTTAACCAAAGAAAGGGATCTCTTATTAAAAACAGGCTGGAGTGCTCTCGCAAGTGTCCAAGTTGTTCCAGTGCGTATTTGCTCTCTTTTATGGCTCCATCGATTTTGAGATGAGTACTGCTTAATTGGATGTCTACAGAGGGAAGGGCATAGGAAAGGTCCAATTCCGACTCTTATTTGTAAGCTCATTAGCTCTTTCATTGCTCGGGACATCCATATGCTCTGGTATCTAACATAGAGTCACCCTATTGGTTCATGATGTCGTTTAGTTGACCCTTGAATAGTTTTACTTACTTAACGGGACTCAACCCATGAAGGGTTGAGATACTGTAGGCTTGCATCCTCTCCGGTCCTGGGCACACTGCTTCCAGTTTCCGCAATAGCTTGGTCCTTAAAACGGAGGTTCGGTCTTTCTTGTCTTCTCGAACCTGGGGGCAGGGATTCGAACACCTCTTAGCTGGAACACTATTGTCCATTCGCTCGATGTGGCCCAGTCAGCGTAGTCGGCGCGTTTTGTCTTTCCGGACAACAGCCACATCTTGATGCAGGTCATAGAGTTCGCCGTTGTATCTTGTTCTCCATTAGCGCTCCTCGCATATGAGACTGAATATTCGACGAAGAATTTTTCTTTCGAAAGTATTCAAAATCTGCTCTTTTTTCCTGCTTATCGTCCAGCACTCGGCACCGTGCTGAGTTAGGAGTTTTGAACCCAGTTGTTTCGCTAAACCGAAGTAGCAGCCTTGGGTTAGTCTTCGTCGAAACTCCACTAAGGTGTCGTTCGTGGAGTTGATGTTTACTCCGAGGTAGGTGAACTCCTTAACCACTTTGAAATTACTGTTGTCAACAGTGACGTTTAGTCCTAGGTGGTGGACAGATGATGCTTTGTTTGTTGACAACATATACTTGGTTTTGTCCTCGTTTACTTCAAGACCATTTCGCCTGCTCTTCAATTGCCGTAAATGTATCTATGACGGCACGATGGGAGCGACCGATGATGTCGATGTCGTCTGTGTATCCCAGCAGCTGAACAGATTTGTTGAAGATAGTACCTTCCGTGTCGACACCTGCCCTGCGTACTATCTGCTCCACTATATTGAAGAAATCACATGATAGCGCATCTCCATGCCGAAATCCGGTCCACGTTTGGAATAGTTCAGAAGTACTCTTTCCAAACTGCATATTGCATCGCGGCCTGGTCATTCTTCAACTTTTTGATAGCTGTGCCGACCTCTTCTATATTTGGAGTGGGGACTGTTTCTTTGTTGACTAGATGCGGGTGTTCTTCTTCCCCTATCACTCTCTCTACATGATGCCCATTTAACAGCTGCTGGAAATGCTGCTTAAAGACATCTACTATTCCCTGTGCTTCGGTGACTAGGTTCCCTTCACTATTTCGAAGAGTCTGCGTTCCGGGCTTGAAGCCAGCTGCCAGTTGCTTGACTTTCCTGTAGAACATCCGGATGTTGTTTCTATCACGGGACTCTTCGTCGATTTGATTGACGGTTCGACCATCTGTGGGCGCCAGGTTGCTGTGTGGATTCGTAGTCTTGTGCTACTTATCACCGTATTACGAGCTGCTTCAAAGTCGATTAGTCGGAAGCCGTTGTCTATTGTGGTGTCGTGGAAGCTGTGCTTGCCGACTAAACTGCCGAAGATGTTTTCCTTACCGTTTTTGGCATTGAAATCCCCGAGTACGATTTTTGTATCATACTCCCGACAGGTTCCGTCCAGGAGGTCGTAAAATGCCTCCTTGATGGGATCTTCAGTCTCATCGATAGGGGCGTGTGCACATATAAAGCTGGTGTTGCAGAAAGCGCCTCTGATGCGACTCACAGCTAGGCGGTCGCTTATCAGCTTGAAGTCAATAACCTTTGACCGAAGTCGATTTCCCACGACGAATCCGCATCCTAACATGTGTAATCTTTTGTGACCGCAATTTTTTCATTTTTGTATACCTGATCCTATCCATCGTATCTCCTGAATTGCGGTAATATCTGCCTTATATCGCAGAGGATAGAGGACAGAGGACAGATTCAAATTTTTGAGTAGCACCGGGGGTGTACAGTGTACGTACGTTGCAGGTGCATACTCTTAGTTCGTAGTCCTTTGACGTTCCGGGTTGTGTTGTTTTATGAGGCGTCCATTATCCGAGGTATATTGTGTCTCTCTCATAATTGTAATATATTTGTTTTCCGTGGTAGGGATGTTACCATTGTTGAATCCCCTAGGACGAGATGCCGGTTAATACCCGATGTCAGTAACCCACTTCGGGGATGTGAGCGCTTCCGTTGGTCCTATTTAAGGGCTTTTCCAAAACTCTGATTGATACCTGGAAAAACCTTATCGATCTGAGCTTCGAATATGTCGAACTAGCCCAGCAACGGCTGCCATTTGGATGTTGGTTATACTAGAGAAGTGATACTTCTTCTAAAGACCACTTCTTCTGAACACCTTCCACGTATGCCTTTTCTATGTAATTGTCATTATTCTGTTTCCAACTTAACTTGAAATCGAGAAGAGTTTGGGTTAACCTTATGTGGTTTACATTCGAGTGAACGAAACGGTCATGTAGTAAGCGAAACGAACATTTTAGCTCGGAGCACTCAAACTCAATTTCGGTCATTTGTGCCACCAAGCAGAATCCTCTTTTTGGTGCGTTTATAATCTCTTCTGGAACTTTTGAATCTGTTACTGCCCAAGTAACACTTTGGTCTGTGATACAACCCGGGAAGTGTGTGGTCAAGGTTTCCTAGTCGAATTCTGTCCAGACCCCATTGATATCTTTACGATACTCTGGTACGGTGTGTTCTTTAGAAGGGATATTCCTAAGTCTAGTTAATTTTGCAGTATTTTCTATGTCATCGCAGAAGCTTTGACTGGCTTTGTAGAGGGACTCAGCGGGATACACAAGTATTTACTTTTGCACCACGGTATTGCATGGCAGACCGTTTGCCAAAAGTTTATGCAATATTCTTTCATTCATGGTTAGACGTTAGCCTCTAGGCGGTATTTAGCTTCTGTAAACCTTACAGTGTTCAGTTAGGAGCTGAAGAATTGTATCCTTTATTGATGACTGTATATTTTATTTTACCTTATAGTATGCGCATCCTTCCCCACTTGCAAGAGACTGGTGCCTTTTTTGTTGCCGTCATTGAGAAAAAGAAAAAGCTACCATTCGAGAAGAATGATGTCGAAGCCTTAGAGGTTGCTAAACCTAAAGAAAAAACAGATGATCCAGCTGATGGAACTACTGCAGAAGAACCAAAAACTGCTCCTTGGGGCCCTCAACGTAAAAGGCGTCGTTTACACGGCTATAAAGAGGATCCATATGTATTTTTCAAAGATGACGAAGATGTATGGGAAGAAATTAAAAAATTCTACGATTTGGACGAAGCTTTCGACAAGCGATGTCTTTTAACTAGATGCCATGCCGATAAAAAGAAGAACATCTACTACTGTTCCGATCCAATACGTGATTTGGTTCTTCTGAATGAGGATTCAGTGAAAATCATCAACACCGGGGTTAAGACTTTTGTTCGTTGTGAGAATCGTCACTCAAGCAATGCGTATCGCTTGGCTCAAGAAGGTTTGCAGACATCGAATGCCTTTATGGGAGATAGTCGTCGCATTGAAGTGAGTAAGGAAGATCTCATATTGTTGTTGCAATGCACAGATCCCACAAAACCGCCATCGACGACAGAACTATCTGAGGAGACCCAAAAGAGAGCAAAGGAGTTGGGTATGGTTTTTCACATCGACTAGCGTGCAAAATGATTTAAATAACCTGTTCTTCTACTGTAGATGTTGGGTCCTGTATCCTGAAGTATGTAGACAAGCGTTTTACATTGTTTGTTGTTGGCTGGCGTGGCACTTCAAGCCTTAGAGCATATGTAGATAGCAATGAATCAGTGCATATGTTACGACTTTTGGGAGCGGATCTGTCGAAATTTGGTAAGTTTTTGAGTTGGCGCCGTTTGGATAAATGATTTGAGTCGGGATTCTTTTGCAGAAAAGAACAAATTCAAGAAAGTTGAAGGAGATTCGTTGGAAACGAAAGACGAGGAAGGTGATATTGATGCAGCTGTCGATGAGACCGCAGATGTAGTTGCCGATAAAGCTGCAGATGAAATGGAGACGGAAACAATTTCAGAAGTAAAGACTGAAGAGGGATAACATTTCATAAGAAACTGGAATAGTGTTTTTTTCTTTATAGATTCAGTATAATGTTGTTCATAACGCATTTTTTTTTTATGATTTAATTAAATATTTTATTTACTTTATTAAATGTCTATAACATGTGACACCTAGTTTATGTGCTGCCTTTACTGCTGTTTAAATAATAATGAACTAGTACTCCAACAGAATTGACAGAGGCTGGAAGGTACGCTAAAGCCTGCCATCAGATGTAATCTCACACAGATTTTCGAAGAGCCCACACTGTTTCTAGACAACCCATACAATTTCGGAATTGTTCTGGATATTCGTATATTTCTCATATCAGAGCCAGTTACGTCACCAAAACTGATCTTCTAATATCAGCACTACATATGAACAAAATGTCAAAATCCGTTCAGTTTTTCTTACGAGTAAAGGCTGAACTATAATAGTAGAATGCTTTCCTACGACCACTTCCGAAACAGAGCGAATACACAGGATTTGTATTGTGTGACCATAATAGCTTTTTGCTTCGATTCGTTAAGTTTCGTTCACTTTTACTCACTTACGTATGAAAACTTGACAAGCGGTCCCCCATCTAAGTACTAACAGCGCCCGTTGGTGCTTGATTTCGGTGATCGGACGAGAACCTTCGCTTCCGAACACATACGTCTATTATGGGTGGAAATCCCACACTACTGTTACTGGGTACGGGCATTAAAAAAAAAAGAAGCCTGTCACACATGTCCTGTCATAACACCAACAGCTATACGGATATCCCTTCAACTTAGTTCTATAAGATTGATAGATCTCTTTTTGTTGTAGACTGGCCATAATGATTTGGCTGTAGCGCATGTATCTAATCGACTCCAGTGTTTATTACCTGCCTCATTAGACTCGATGTCTATCTCCATAGGATGCTAACCAGTACACTAGCCTCGGAGAGGGCTCGCGAATGGCTAATAAGTGAAACTTCTCTGGCTAGTTCGTCCGCTTTTTCGTTACCGGGGATATCCATGTGGCCAGGTACCCAGCACAGGGTGACCGTGTTGGCCGCTGAGATAACATCCAGTCGCATCATCTCTAAAGCCGCTTGTGGTGTTGATCTCTGTGCTCCTGTTATATTTATGCACGGTTTTGTCTGTTGCATTTTACCATACAGTAATTCCGTATGTAAGGATGGGTCTGACAATAGCCGTCTATATCCAGTTAATCATGAACGAACGCAGACCCCATTGTTGTTTACCAAAGGAGCCAGAGTAAAGGAGAAATTACTCTTCCTAGCGGGGTTCCTCTTGTAACTGTTTTTCTTACGATGCTCTCACCTAATTCGGGGTTGATATTCTGCTCGTAATTATTTCGTCAACCTAGCTGATTTTGTTTGTCTCTGTTTTTACTCCTAGTTCAAGTAGTGCTGCATTTATCGATGTCGTACGAGTATTTAGGTTGTTAAACGCCCCCTCGATGTTTAAAAATGCGGCTGGAGCATATTCTTTAATGCTCTTTGCACAAGTCTAAGTTTATAATGGGAGGAGACTTCAACACTAAACATACATACTGGGGATCAAGATTTACTACAAAAAAAGGTCGTGAACTTTACGAGGCTGTTCCAAAAACAAATTTGTATTTACTGGTAAGCCTACATTCTGGCCAACAGACATTAGCAAAACTCTTGATCTGATTGATTTTTTTGTGATGAATAAATTATCACGGAACTTTATACAGGTACGAGAAGGTTTGGACCACAGTTAGGAGCACTCGCCAATATACCTGACACTTAGTGAGACTATAAAGAGGAAAATCCATACCTTTCAAACAAATTCACAGATTGGTTTAGTTTTAAACAGATCCAACAAGATAAAGCCCATATTAGTACCCCTATTGAGATTACAGACAAGCTGAAAAACGAAGCATATGATTTCATCCAACTAATCCAATATGCGGCTTGGAGCTGTACTCCTCCATCAAAGAAAAAAACGATGGATAGCAATTATAAAGGAGCTCATAAGAAATAAAAGAAAACTTGGGCGTAGGTGGCAACGAACTCAGTCTCCGTAGGATAAAGTGAGACTAAACAAGGCTACACAAGATCTTAAATTCGAGATAAAACTAATCCGGAATGAGGCAATTAAAAAATATCTTTCAGAACTATCTGCTGATAAGAGCACTGAATATTCACTTTGGAAAAGTCCAAACTATTTTAAGCGACCAACAAATCATATTCCACCAATTAGATAGGATAACGGGAAATGGACTAAAAGCTAATAATGCTATCTGTGATGAGTTTCTAAATCTCAATGAAAATTAGAGTTCTATGATTCCTCCGATCATAATGTGAGAGCTAAAGTATGAGATAAGGAGCTCAAATCAAATAAACTTTTACTGTTGTTGAATAAAACAATTAGCCTTGAGTATGTACCAAGTAGCTGATGTGATTATGGTCCTTAAAGTAGGTAAGGATACTCATATAGGCCAGTATCTCTACTACCTTTGACTTCAAAGTTGTTTGAAAGGTTGATTTTTAAGCATCTCAAACCAATCGCAGAATCAAGAAAGCTAATCCCAAGTAACCAATTTGATTTTCGAAGCAAGCACTTCACAGTAGAACAAGTACACAGAATAAAGATTGAAATGGATAGAGCATTAGAAAAAAAAGGTGTGTTCTGCAATCTTTTAAGACGTAGCACAGGTTTTCGACAGAGTATGGCATGAAGATCTACTTAATTAGAAGTGTATTTGCCTGAACAGTACTTTCAGCTAATGGAGTCTTATCTAGCATCACGTTACTTTCCTATAAAACAAGAAAACTGTTACTCTAAGCCAGTATAGATCAAAGCCAGAGTTCCCCAAGAAAGTGCCCTCGGGCCTCTGTTATACTTCCTCTGCATCAAAGATTTGTCAACAACACGCAACACTAAGACAGTGGGAGACACAACACTAGATTCAACGCAAAAACTACAAGCTGCTACAGATTAAATAGTCAGACTCAAAGATGGCGAATAAAACTTAATTCAAGCAAATCCGCACATATTGATTTCACAAATGAGTCTGTCTCGTACTCCCCTATAACAACATTAGACACGGCTATACCATATGCTAATACAGCGAAGTATTTAGGTATGACCCTAAATGCCAAGCTTCGTTGGAACGAGCATATTAAAATCAAAAGGAAAGAATTGGACATTAAATGGTGAAAAATGGAATGGCTTTTAGGCAGAATAACAAAATTCTTTCATACTCGTATAACCAGGTCCTAAAACCAGTGTGAAATTATGGCGCTCAATTCTGGGGATGTCCCAGTCGGACCAATATTACAGTCATCCAACGCTTTCGGAATAAAGGAGATGTATTGTGAATGCTCCATGGTACACCAGAAACAGCCACCTCCATCGGGATCTAAGGATTCCTACTGTTCTTGAAGAGATCAACTCCAGGGCCAAAGCACAATAGAAAAGACTCCAGGAGTATGTTAACGAGGAAGTAACAAGACTTCTTAACGTATAAGGTGTGAGACGATGGCAAAGTACAAGATCGTCAGGCCTTGCCATAATCGAGACAGTAACAGAGCAACAATAACGGGCGAAAAGAGGAGCTCGGTGTGAATTTAACCTCCAACGCTTTGGATGGATTAAATCCCATTCATGCTCCTTTTACTGTCATAAAAAGCTAAGAACACTCAGCAATTATATAATTATAATGTATTTGAAAAGCCATTTACCTGTCTCCCCTCTACTAATCTTGAACAGTTTTACTACGAGAAGTTGTAAAACTAATAGCAGTGTTACGAGTAACAAACATTTGTAATTCATTGTTATTACAATTTTGAAAGGGTCAGGTGAAACAAACACTTTTTGTTCCATGTCTGCTGGTTCTCACACGGCTTGCTCGAGAGCCACTCAAGAAATTTTGATGAAAGAAGAATGAGCATTTTCCAAAAAAACCATTCTTGTACTCCAAAGTTCTATAAAACGTGGAAAAATCTCCGTATAGTCCAAATTTTGGACCATATATAATTATAACACTAAAGAAATAAAATGAAATAAATTACAACAGATGGCCTACCCTCTACAATGAACTTCTTCTTCTTCTTACGGCGAAGTTATGATCCGGAGCAGATGGATCACAACCCTCCCACTTTACTGCATCCCAACTGGTCCGACTGTGGGGTTTGCCGGTTTGACCTCAGGAAGTACCGGCGGGCTTCCCGGTTTCGGATCACTTCGTCACTGAGGCCAATCGAATGCTGGTGTTTTTGCATTTGTGTGATCCAGTTGTTTTTTGGTCCGCCTTTTTTGCACGATTGCGTAGGAACTTTGATTGATATTGCCCTTTTGACGGGTTTCGAAGGATCTCTCCTTTGAACATGACAATACCGACTGAGCCGGTCGTGCTCTATCTTGCTTGTGATGGGTTCTTTAACATGAAGGCTTCCTCGAATCTTTGAACTTCTTATTCTATCAATCTTCGTTACTCCTGCTGTCATGCGAAGCATCTTCATCTCAGCTGCCGTTAATTTGCTCTCATACTTTTTGTACATTGTCCAGCATTGTGAACCATATGTGAGTGCCGGACGTACAACCGCGGTGTAGAGCCTTCCTTTAAGCTTAGGGGGCATTTTTCGATCACAGATAATAGCGGAGTTTTCCCGCCACTTCATCCACCCTACGCTTACGCGATGATTGATGTCATCATCACAAGTTGCTTCGCTATTAATCATAGATCCCAGATATTTGAACTTTTCACACTTGGGAAGCACTTTTCCATTCAAGTAAATGTCTGGAATAGGCCGGTGTGGGTCAGAGAACGGGCAGCACAGATACTCTGTCTTTTTCGAACTAATACGGTACCCATTTCCCTCCAAAACATCCACCCATACATCAAGTGCTCGTTGCAAGGCCATTTGATCTTTGCTTATGATAGCTCCATCGTCAGCAAAGAATAACTGATGCACTTTGGGGTCCGTCACTTTTCTTTCAAGCAGATAATCAAGGACTGCAAGAAATAGCAAAGGACTAAGGACGCTTCCCTGGTGTACACCGACTTTGATTGGGAATTTTTCGGTGTCTCCTGCGGGACATCTTACTCTTGTCCTTGCTCCCTCATACATGTCCATGATCATGCGCACGTAGGTTTCTGGAACTCTTTTTTGTCTTAGCGCCACCCATAAGAGATCTCTTGGTTGTCTATCAAAGGCTTTTTCAAAATCAACCAACACCATATGCAAGTCCTTTAAGGAATCACCATGTTTTTCCATTATGATCCTTATACTTTGGGTTGCATCTGTTTTTGATTTACCCGAGACAAACCCGCACTGGTCATCAGATAGACGTATTATTTTCCGCAGTCGGCCATCTAATACCCCCTCAACGATCTTCATGGTGTGTGACATCAGCTTGACAGAACGGTAGTTATCGCAGTTTCGCGTATCGCCCTTCCCTTTGTGCAAAGGAAGAAGATAACTTTCCCTCTACTGATTAGTCATTGGATCACCGCTCATAAGTTTAGAGATAAGGATCATGAGCCATCTGGACCCGATGTCTCCCATCTTTTTCCAGAACTCGGAGGGTATCTCATCTGGCCCAACCGCTTTTTTTTTTTTGGAGTATTTGACGGCATTCCTAACTTCTTCGATAGTAATGTCGGATACTTCGTCGTGGTTAGGAGCGGCTCTTAGAAAGTGTACCCGGGGAAACTGTTCGTTCAGAAGTCTTTCATAATACTGTCGCCATCTGTGGAGAATTTTGTCGTCTTCCACAAGAAGCTGGCCTTGAGCATTGTTAATGAACTTTGGGGAACGAACCTCCTGAGCATTTCTTCTTCTCTGGGCGGCTATTTTGAAGATAGTTGCTCCCTTATACAAGTTGTTGTGAAGCTCCTGGATAGCCTGGTTCCTATCAGACGCCGAAGACGATATTTCCTCCAACTCCCGATAGAGGCCTTCCATACTTTTTGCTTGAAATTGGGCGCGCTTCCTCTTCGTGAGACCTTTGCAACATCTATATATCACTTCAAGGCGAGCTTTTTCATCTCTATTAGAAGAAGAGCACTTTGACCAAGCCTTGAAAGCCGTTTTCTTTTCCCGTATCACTACTTTAGCTTCATCTGTCCACCACCATGTTTCTTTGGCGTGTTGGCAGGGGCCTTTCGACGTTCCAAGCAGTGATTTGGCTCACTCCAAGGAAGATCGCTGTAGGGAATCCCACATATCTCGTGCTCTGCACTCCTCATCACCGACCTCATCGATGATGGTAAAGAGGTAATTTGTCATGTTGGTAATAAAAACTTCGCCTTTTCCTTTGTCCGGCTTGTACCAATTGATTTTCTCAGCCACCTTTGTTTGCTAATATACCCTCTACAATGAACTAATACCAAAACAGTTCTTGGTAAACTTTGGAGAGATACACGTATTTCTAGAAGATTTTATTCTTCAGCTATTCAAGAGCAGAACCAAGAGCCATCTGCAGGCATCTCGGGACTCTGGTTAGTGACGGAAGAAATAAAAAACTCAACCACATCCTGATTTTTTCAAAAACTGTTTCTGTTTCGAATTAATCGCGTAAACCTTTTGCCAAATTATAATAGTTAATATTATGTACGTTATCTAAACAAAGCATTTCTTATTATTCGTAAAAGAGATCCTGCCTAATTTCTGCCTCTAATTCTCATACGAGTACAAGTACAAGTATTTTCGAAAATGTTCACATACTAACGAGTACTCGTATTATTGTGAAAATTACCCACAAACATGTGGATGTTGAATTCCCTAGAACAGCACAAAGAGTATCTAACTTTTAATAGGACTAGCAATGAACTTTATCATATGCATAGCATTTGCTTATTTCACTTTATTAAAATTCACGTCCACGCTGTAGAAAGGATTTAAAGGATACTACTCGTAGATGCTGGAAAGCTGTTTACAACCGATTTACATAACAGCCGAACGATGTGTTCACTTTAATGCTTGGTAACTTTGTTCACAGGAATTGCAACTGGTCACGGACGATTTCGTTTTTAAAATTAGGGACCAATAAGGTAAAGGACATTAGTTGCAGGTACTCATAGATAAATGAAATGGTCGAATTAAATTACCTCAGAGTGTAGCTGGTGATAGTATGAATAGAGATTACCGCACAAATGGTTACAGTATGTTATTCAGATTTCGAATTTTCTTTTGAGTTGATTAAGTACATAACGTATGAGTATTTATTATGGTTTGTTTAAATTATTATGTATTATCTGGGAGTTCTGCAATAGAATATCAAAGAAGCTGCATGACAGCGGGACAACTTGCCCGAAAACTGACGATATTGAAGGTGTTGGTCATAGTTATCCTGCATTGGAGAATGATTTTAGCAGCAATGCCGAACTATGTACATATGTACATGTATAGCGTTATTCATTCTATGATTTAGGATTTAATATATATATAAAAAGAAAACTCAACTGTGCCCACTTACCACAAAAACCGTCCATCCGATTGAGATGAAACTTTGAGAAATGAATATTTAAGTAACAACAAAGGTTTATATGATACTTCCAAAAGTTTACGATAGGTGACACGAGAGTAACACCAGTTAGTATACTTTAAAGGGAGATGAGTTATGTCAAATTTGGCTCTACTGACTTTTCTTTGATAAATAAAATTCATTTAAAGGTGTTGTAGCGCACGTCGGGCTTTTTGCTAGTAAATAAATAAAATAATAAGTATTCAAGATTTCAATGACATTTTAACAAATTTTGGACTATGCCATGGGAGGTTTTGCAAACTTCGATTCTTGTGAAGTAATTTTCGATGACTTTTCGGTACATTTTTGGCTGTATTGAGGCAATAACTTCAGGAATGTTAGTTTTTAATTTTTTTTTTATAAATTGCGCGCGCCAAAAGGAATATGAATACCCTTATACTGTTACAGGGCACGGGCGTTTATGAAAATGGCTATTTCTCTGGAACATTTTTTTATGAAAATAGCTATAAAATAGGGAGAGACACGAGACGTTTTTCCGATGTTCAAGTGAATGTATGGAATTCACAATGTCTCTATTACCTATAAGTTTTAACGCGCTATACTGTACCCTATCAAGAATGTGCAGAGCGGTCTTAGGTGCACCGGACCAGATATGGGCGGTATATTCCAGCTTAGGGCAGTTGAATGGCTTATAAATTGAGGCCAGATCAGAAGGAGTAAATTATTTCTTGCACTGTTTAAGGAATCCTAGACATTTTGCAGCTTTTTTGGCGAACTCGAATATGTGATCGTTCCATCTAAGATGGTTATTAATACACATACTTTCGGTTTCAGTGGTGCAAGTACCATCCATGGATAATGGTTGAGGGTTTTGATTTTGCTCCAAAGATTGGGTATTGTCTCCATAGAACGAACATAATTTGGTGACAAACTGATGTTGCTAAATCTCGAAACGGCCGGGGAACTTTTCGTGCAATAAAGCCAAATTTACCTGTGTTGTGTTGCACGTAGCCCCGTTCTATTGGAACCACATGTCTTCATCAATGTCATGAATTTCAGGTCGGGAAAAGTTGGTTATTACTTGACCATAGCGCAGATAACTCACCGTGCTAGTGACGCCTTCGACGTTATTTTTTTTTTTAAATACGGCCCAATCACAACGCCGTTCTACGACACGGACCAAAATGTCACCCTTAATTCCGCAATTTTGTTTGTTTAGTAGTCGCCAAGCGAGAAATGGTCCACATTGCTGAAGAAGATTTTGTTTGAAAAACCTGTCTTTAAATCGCGATACACAGATACAGAAACTGTAATTTTTGTAAACTGACTTATTTTCCATGAATATAATCAAATTGATAGGTGCCATTTAAATCGAGATATGGATGTGGATGACATGTGGTTTCAACAAGACGGTGCCATATGCCATACAGCCCGAGAAACAATTTATTTACTGCATGAGTTATTTCCTGGTTGTGCAATTTTCCGTTTTGGTGATTGGACTTTTTTCTTTGGGGTTTTTTAAAGTTTAAGGTTTATGCCAACAAGCCCAAGACCACCCACGCCTTGAAGGAGCAAATTAAGCGCTGTCATGGAAAAGATTGCGTATGTGCCAGCAAAGTCTTGGAGGCCATTTACCCGATATGCTATTCCATACATAACTCTATATTGTTTACTTTGTGAATCTATAAAACATTTACAATTTTCAATTAAAAAACTATGTTTTCTATCAAAATTACTTCTTGCGTGAATTTTGGACACCCTTACTACAGACGAGTAAGTTTTTTTAAATTGTGAGTAACATATACTCGTATCGGAGGTATTCTTGACTCCACTTGAGTTGCATAAGTCTGAGTTAAATTTAGTAACCAAAAAAGACGTTTAAAAATGAGCCTTTGAAGTGCTTTTTATACGTACAGGTACATTATTGCATTAATATAAAGAGAATAAAGTATACAGCTTAGAACACAACCTTGTGGTACACCCTCTGATGTTTCGAACCAGCTTGATGCCTGTGTATGTTGGAGATTCCCAGTGATGTCAGTTTGTAGATTAAAGCGTTCTTGTTCACAGTAGCAAAAGCAGCCTTAAAGTCCACAAAACATGCATTTAACTTCTTCTTTTGCTTGCAATGCTGGTTAGTGCAAATATGAATAACTAGCCAGAAACCCAGTTTAAAACAAGCTTAAGCTGTGGTTACTCTCAAAATATGTATGTCCCTAGCCTATTGTAAATATTGGTCGCATAAATTTTCCTGATTGAATTTAGAATGAAGATACGTCTATAGTTATCCGCCGGGTTTACATCACAATTCCTAAATATTGAAAAGATAAGTAACTTGTTAAAGCTGACATTGTTGTTATTCAGCTGACCTGTTGTTATTCAGCTGGAATAATTTAAGACTATCTTCCACAGTCAACACCAATTTAATATGAGATGCTCAAATGTCTACTTGGAGCAATATAGTATGCCCATTACGTTACTGAGTAGACAATCAATGTTGGCCATTATACATATATCCCTGAGGGGTCTGTTGCTTCCAACTGTTCTCCTAGAAAGTGTCCTGATAGCATATAATATCACCCTACTTGCCTGTTCGCTTATCCAACTCTTTTTATCAAGCTTAGCGAACCGCTTAACTTGTCTCGACATTTGGCTCGCACTCGTATGTTAGTTATTGTATCTTGCGGAATATTTCCAACAAGCATTTGTGGTTTTTACAGCTCCCTCTGCTCCTTCTTATGTCCTAAAATGGTTCGGCCTCGGTACACTTTCCTATATTTGTTACCATGCCATTAACGTCTAAGTTACTCTGTTGCTTCATATAAATCACAATATTATGTAGCAATATAAGGGAATGACTTCAAATTCTTCAAAGCCTGTATACTAAGTCGTAAGGATTCAATCTCACACTTATCACTACACACCTACTCGTACATTATGTATTTTTTTTTATCTCACCCAAAGAAGAACAAATGAACCCTCCTCAACTACAAAAGGGCCACATGTAAGATTAACAATCACACTTTCTGGTCAATTTAGTTGGGTATCTATGTACGTGTCCCGACAATATTTGTCTTCCTGAATATCCCCACCTAAGCACACCTAACACGTAACAGTAATTTGCCAGAAAGATTTTTCTTTCAGCATCTCTACTTTTTTCAAAGAAGAACATCCATTTTTTTATACTGTTGCTTCTTGACAGAATCAACACGTCCGTAACAACATTTTTGTATTCACCCGCATCTGTACGAGCACTTCACCCATGATGGCTAGGTATAAATTGGACTCGAATCGAAGTGAGATATACCCAATTTGGCCAAAGAAAGTATCCCCATTAGGGGTGATAAATTGGAGTTGAACAGCACAAGCATACTACCGACCATCCATCCTCGTACGTATGAGTTGGTCATCACTTATCCGAAAAAGGATATGGGAACGTTCCAGTTCCAGCAATTGCTTCTGCTATTGACCTTCTTCAATCCGGTTGTAGACGGGCAGAGTGGCGAAATGTGAAGCCATGTTCGTTCTGCAGTTGTTGGCACTTATGTTTAGATCAACTAGAAGTGGACTGGCAGGTCAACAGAAGCTCCGGAAATTCATACACATCACCAATTTCAATTTATCCAAGGAACGTTTTTCATTTCCTGTGTGTCGCACAGAAATGGCACCGAAATGGCGGCGGTGCTAGGGAATCCAAATAATTTTTTTTTTAGAAACTGGAGTGGAATTAACTAAGTGTCGACCTTGTCGGATGAATTGAGGTAATTTCTCAACCGGAACTGCAGCAATTATTGATGAAGTTGCGAATCTTTAAAATGTCTACAGGATAATTTTTCTTGTTTTTAGTGATGTCATTTATTAAGCGAAGCGAAAGGATGAAAAACGGATGGAGAAAAAGAAATCAAGGAAGTGGGAGTGGTTTTTATAAATGGTTCATTGCACTATGCTGGGAAGTGTGCCTAATGGCGGGTGTGCCTAATTTTCCATGTCCGCTCGTAGTTTTTTCGCGAAAATGCGCGAGTTGGCTTTAGGTTGATATTTGTTTTGGATTCAATAGTGATTTTCAAGTCTCGCAAATTTGTGTTCCTAATTTATTGCTTCATGGTTCAGATGAAGAAAAAGGTTTGAATGACAAGTGCTAAGAATGGGAGGAAGACTGTATCTCGTTTTTGAATATAATGTGCTAAGATGCTTCGTAGTATGCGCCTTTCTTTCGCTATCGCCGAAAGTCTAATTTTGGTGGCAGCGAAAGCCCCCATTTATTTGGCTTATTACAAACTACAACTAACTTAGGGTTAAAATTTAAAACTAAGACTTAAAGCTAAGGAGAATGGTGAAGGAGTTCGGCTTTGAGGCAGGGAGTGCTGTGGTTAAAATCAAAATGGGTGAGGTTTGAGTTAACTTTTCGCAGCATACGGGAAATTGCTTCATTAGATCTGAAGTGCGGTGTGACTGTAGATAGAAAAGACGAGGGCATCGTAAATTTCGTGGGTTAGTATTGAAGAATATTGAGTTATAAAGAGATGCGCCATCGACAGAGCCTGAAAGAAGTCGATGAATGAAAAGAATGTCTGCAACATATCTGCGATTCTCTAGAGTACTCAGGTTGATGAAGTTGAGGCGGTCTTAATAGGGAGGCAAGATAAATGGATCGTTCCAAGGAAGCCCTCGAAGGGCATATCGAAGAAATCGACGTTGAATATTCTCGATTCTTGCCACATGAACTTGCTAGCGCATTCAAGGAGGGGGCGCACAAAGGTAATGTAGAGGGATTTGGTCACGTAAGGGTCAGAGAATTTTTTAGACCATCGTTTGACAAAGCCAAGCTTTACGAATTATCTTATCAATATGTGGACAGAAATTTAGTTCCCTATCGTACAATGTTCAAAGATCACGGAGGGATTGAACGATGGATATATAGTAGGTTGACCATGCAGAAGGTAGAGACGGGCGGAGGACACGTGATGCTTACGCGATAAGGTAATCTATTGGCATTTGGCGATATTGAGCTCTAAGCGATTTTGTAGGCACCAGTTCGAAAAACTATCAAGGTATTGTTGAAGGAGACAGTAGTTATGTGGTGAAGAGATGGCTTTGAAAAATTTAGTATCATCAGCGTACAGAGAGAGGGAAGAGTATTTAATAACCCTCTCAACATCGTTTATGGTTAGAATGAAGGGAAGGGGACCTAGATGGCTGCCTTGCGGAACACCAGAGGTGGCCAAGAATAGAGTCGATAAGACGGATCTGAAGCGAACTCTGTAAGAACGGTTTTTCAGGTAAGAGGATATCCATTTCAACAATATGGGTTCGAAACCGAGGGCAGACAATTTGAAGAGGATTAAGTTATGAGATATCTTACCAAAAGCCTTACTAAAATCAGTTGCAATAACGCCGATTTTAAAGTCGATTAACAGGTGGCAGGAATTGATTTAGAATTCCTGGCTATTTTCTGCCGTAATGTGAATATTGGGTCGATGGTAGACTTTCTCGACCTAAAAATGCTCTGATAAGGCCCTATCAGGTTCTTCACCATCGGTTTTAAGCACTCACATAATATGGCAGGCAAGATCTTGTCATATATTCGTCATAGAAGTGGTTCCTTCAAATTTTCAGCACCGAGTGCCATCCTACTACTATGTTCCTTTGTTCATCTTTGCAGGCTTTTATTCCGGCATTGTAACCTTGACATGTTCTCTTTACCTTTTGGTAAAGTGTTCGCACCTCATTCCTGCAGTAGCGTCTCTCTATCGATTCGACGACGTTTTTCTCAAATTCCCTCTTTTCTAGATGTAACAAGCAGCCCTTCTTTCAGCTCTCGTCGTTGAATACAGCGTCGGAAGATATGCCTCTTGTTTGACTGGATACGCTCGCCGGCGATCATTGTGGATGTCGAGATGCGGGAAACTCGTACTTGCTACGACGTTATTTCGTCCGACGCTATGTCAATTAGAATGTGTCCATTTCCGGCTGTGAAGGCTATGCATTCCGACGGTAATACCAAAGGTACCGTCCCTATTTCGGCATTGGGGAGTGCACGCATATTAGGCCGAGGTTGACGAATTTAGCCTTAATGTGGATTGAGTAGATTTCTTGCCTAAGTCTGCTTCCAGTGACAAAGCTGCACAAGTCGCTTCTGCTCTCGGTAGCAGTCGCCGTAGGAAATATCGCAGTTTTTCATACTTCTTTTGTCCAGCCCATCCTACCGCACTTCTTGAATGGTGAGTATGTCTGCTTTGTAGGCCTCTAATGACTCCGTTAGGTAGCTCGTGACTTGTTAAGGGTCTTAATATTCCATGTGCAAATCTGAACATCATTATCCTTATTTCGGTTGCATAGGTCTTCAACAATAGAATCAACCTTATCTCACCAAGAAGTGGAATCAATCTCTCCATTGTTTCAGTGAAATTAAGGTGGTTGCGCTTAATTTTTCAAAAACATTTGACAGAGTTTGGCATCAGGCTCTTTTGCCGAAAATATGTGCATATAGCGTAGATGAGTCCCTTCCACAAGTCGGCTTCAAGTCTGCAATTCACCATACAAATGCTGGTGTTCCCCAAGGCTCAGTATTGTCTCCGACTCTCTTTCTTATTTTTATAAATGATCTCTTATCTGCAATCTCTAGTCCATGGCATTCCTTCGCTGATGTCCGCTGATGATTCTTCGGCCGTAGAAGAGGAACGACAACGTATGTTAAACACATTAAATTCCGACCTGGACAGCATGATCAAATGGGGTTCAAACAAAAGAGTGAAATTTAATGCTTCCAAAATACAATGCTGTCTTCTGCCTCTCAAGTGAATCTATAAACCTCAACCACTATCCATGAATGGTACTTGCATTACTGAAACCGAAAGATTTGCCATTCTCTGTATGAGTATGTGTATTAAAAAACATCTTCAAGGTCGACAAAAATGCTGCAAAATGTCTAGGATTCCTTAAACGTTGCAAGAATATAAAGGGTGGTTAAATTTTAAGTGCCGATGTTGAATGTGAACCACACCTAAACGTCAAGTTTTTTTCTGCATTTCATTTGACATTTCTCAATTTCAGACTAACTCAATTTGAACCATGGAAAGATACACAATCGAGCAACGCGTTAAAGTTATTCAGGCTTATTATGAAAATGGGCGTTCAAATCAAAATGCATATCGTGCATTTCGTGATTCTTTCGGTCAATTTAATCGTCCAAATGTGCGTACAATCGGAAAAATCGTGCAAAAATTTGTGCAAACCGGGTCTGTAGGAGATGTGAAAACACCAGTGCATGCTCGTACAGCTCGTACTGCAGAAAATATTGCTGCTGTTCGCGATAGTGTGGCTGAAGAGCCGTCCACCTCAACTCGTCGTCGTGCCCAACAACTGCACCTCTCACGCTCGTCGTTGATTACATTATGCGTAAAGACTTACATTTACGCGCTTACAAGGTGCAATTGACTCAAGAACTAAAGCCTCTTGACCATTTCAAGCGTCGTCAATGGTCACAATGGTGGCAAGAAATGGCAACAGTGGATAATCAATTTTCGAAGAAAATCATCTTCAGTGATGAGGCACATTTTCACCTCAGTGGATTCGTCAATAAGCAGAATTCAATGGCCGTGTTGTCTCACATGGTGGCGATGTTAATTGGCCGCCAAGATCATGTGATTTGACACCGTTGGACTTCTTTCTTTGGGGTTATTTGAAAGAAAAGGTGTACGTCGATATGCCAGCAACAATTCAAGAGCTAAAGGATGAAATAATTCGGCACATTAACGGCATAGAACCTCAATTATGCCTCAGCGTCATCGAAAATTTGGACCATCGGATGGAGGTGTGCCGCCGAGGTCGCGGCGGCCATTTGGCCGATATTTTGTTCCATACTTAATTGAACCATACCAATATTATCATAATAAAAAGAAATGAAAGTAATTTCCTAAATAATTTGTGTTTTATTCAAAATCAACATCGGCCCTTAAAACTTAACCACCCGTTATTACCGCTGATCTGGCTTCAATTTATAAGGCATTCATCTGCCCAAAGTTGCAGTATACTGTCCACATGTGGTCTGGTTCACCCAAGCCCGTTTTGCACATACTAGACAGGGTACAGAATCACGCGTTAAAACTTATTGTAAACTCCATAGATTCACTCGAAAATAGTAGAAATACGCCGATTAGGTCAACCAGATGTGTGGTCTTCCTCCTTACTGCAAGTCCTCGTTTATGTCTGATGAGTGTTTAGATCCACATACTCGTATGTAGTCAGACTCAGTATACACTCACCGCTCCTTCACTATAAAATAGCTATCCAGCGGGCACCACGGGGAGGTGATGATAGGGTTTTATCTACCCCTACGATAAAAATTTACTCCAGTTTAGCCTCAGTCTCCAAAGGATTTGAAGCCCCTCTCACTTTTGATTACAGAAAATATGTGTCCTAAATACCCTACTTTTGCACTATGACATACGAGTAAAACAGGCTGAAGATGTTTCATAAAAAGCAGATAAGTCTACATGTACCTACTATGAATACGAGTATCTAGATAAACCCTCTATTGTCTAGATAAACAGTGTAACTGTTCATTATAATTAAAATAAGTCTTAAGCTGGCACATATAATGATAACCTTCAACTAACACCAATTGCCTGTGGTCTAACGGAAGTCCCTTCTCATTAAAACCTCGCTACTTTGTCCTTAAAATGTAAATATCATCCACCCCGCCGATAAACTTTCGACCGCAATTTAATTTTCTTTCACCCTCAATTACGTTATTACGATGAGTTCAACAAAAATGTCCTAAAAAATGTTATCTCGTTAAATGTCATCCGAGTAGAAGAATATTTTTTGAGCAAATTAATACAACGACAGTGGAGTGCCCCCACTTATAACCAGCGGCAGAACCAGGAAATATTTTGAAAACATTTCAGCAGACTACTGAGTGGGCAGAAGGACTCTCCCTAGAAAGGGCATTGAGAAGATGACAACGCCGACGACCTCCATCAAAACAGACACAAGTTGATCCGAGATGTAATAATGTCCTGCATTTATAATGTAGAGTAGGATCAAAAATTCGTAGGATGGGCTGATGGTGGATTTGCTTTCGTGAAATCCGCACGAAATCCCTTTATAACATTTCGTCTGGAATTAAGCTCAAATTATCCAAAACATGGTGAAGTTGTTTGATAAAATCTCCCTTTGGCTGTTGTCTGCCTTCAATTGAATTGTCTATATCCGTCCCGAGTCAACTGCATACACCTTTCTTGAAAATCAATACAACAGAACTTGGAGTCCTGTTTTCCTCACTTTAATTAAATCGCATAAATCGGAACATTCACCTTCCACCTGCTACCGTTTCCACCCGTGTTCGGACATTTCTAATCAATTGTCATCGAGTTGGGGGGAATAAATCCATTTAGATCTTCGTTCTCGGATGTACTAGGGCTTCGCACTCTACACTTTCATCTGTGCCACATGACTACGGGGCAATAGCAGTGGATATTTATATCGGCGTTGAGAAGAACTCTCGTACTCGTATCTATTCGCTGTGATATCCTATCGAGTCTTTTGTGGTGGAGCATCGATACCGTGCTCCCGGGCAATTCGACAGCAATGGGCGGCCTTACGCTGGCAATTAATTGCCAACGATGCGAAAGAGAAGATACCGGCAAAAGTTAGTGTCTGTTCGGCAATGTTGCTTCTTTTGTTCTTTTCGTCCTTTTTTTGTTTTGCCGGATTACGGAGCGTATGTGTGACATTTGTGCGCTTTTTTTCCTCTTTTGTGCGCTATTTCACTTTGTTTTTATATCTTTTGTTTTCTTATTTCCAGGATAATATTGATGTTTTCGATATTTTTCCCTCCGTTTGAGCTGTTCCTTCGTTATCAAATTAATTTACAGGATAACAGGTTATTTGCTAGGATCATTTGTTGTGCGGCTATTGACTTTTTCCCGCCGTTGGCAGTAGATTTATGAAATGATATTAAGGATGCGATGGCCATTACTGGTGGGAGAGCATTTATCTAGATTGCCGTCCATTTGGATGATAGATTAGGCAATTTTTTTCGATTAGTTTTTCAATTTCGGTGTTATTTCCGGAGCAGGTGTTGAATTGAGAGTGACATAGAGATGGACAATATTTTTTTTTCAGTTTTAATTTTGTTACCTGTGACTGTGACAGATGGAAAGAGATTTGTTGAAAAATTGGCGAGCCATGTGTTTTTAAATTTGTTTACAGATTGCAGGCACTTTATACAAATATGAGTAACATATTCAGTTTTCCTATCAATTTTAAAGCAATTTCGACTACTATTTGGAGCAATTTTTCAGATTTTACTAGGAGTGTATACGTATAAGATACAATTTCCTTATTAACTTTTTTATTACTATTGGGATTGACGGATAGGTGGAGACCTAACACTGTCAACGATAGCAAGGCGTACCTTTCACAATGAAGTGATACTCGTATGTCTAGAAACTTAACTGGAACTTACTTTCTTTTTGTGTTTCTATGTTGTAGTGATGAGGGAATTTAGGGTTGATCTTACCAACATTCGTGGGCTTCGAACGAATTTCTTCGATATGTACGCCCACGCCCATTCCCATAAACCAGCTGTTCTGGCACTAAGCGAAACACAGGTAGTGAAAGAATCTTCCGATTTGAAACTGCCTGGATATAACTTAGTGTCATTATTCTTTCCCCACCGTGGCCTCGCCATTTATGTCCGTAGTGATATGGCTTACCAAGTTCCACCACAGTATGGCCACTGTTCCAACCCGGAATTTAATTTCAAATGGCTAAAATTCACCGTCCGTAAGCAAATAATTCACTACTGCTTTATTTATAGAAGCCCTAGTGCGGACAGCAACTCAACTTTTGACGAATTTGATGCGCTGTCCGATTCCATCACTCGAATTGTCTCCTTGTATCCTCATACTGAAATTGTCATTGCGGGCGATTTCAATATACGCAATTCCGAAGGAAGGTATGTTGAACTTTTTGCTGAGATTAACAATTTGACTCAGCTTGTAAATGAGCCTACACGTATACCGGACATTGTAAGTCATTCCGCCAACACCTTGGACTTGTTTCTTACTTCTCACCCTAATAAGTACACCATTGATGTTCTAGAGCCTCTAGGTCGGTCTGACCATAATATCGTATCAGCTAAATTCTTGTACTCTTAGTTAAAGAAAAAACTCCTAAAAGAAAAGTATGGCAATACGAGAAAGCCAACTGGAGCGGCCTCAATAGTTTCTTTAGGAGTTTTAACTGGTCGCTATGCTTCCTCGATAGCGACGTGGATGCCGCTGCTGGTATGATCACTAACACTAGACTCTTAGGTATGAATGACTTTATTCCTAACAGAATAAAGAGCATTAAACCTAAGGCAAACTCGTGGTTTGACTAGAGCTGTAAAGAGGCTACCAGGTTGAAAGAAGTAAGTTTTCGGTCTTATAAAGCCAACAAATCTGAGGAAAACCGAAAGAAGTTTAACAAGCCAAAAAAGACTGCAATGCTCATATTCGACGTGTAAAATTCTTACATGACCAAAAATTGAGGCAAAAAATCCTACAAAAATATTAAAAATTCTGCCTCGTCTGCCATCCCCACGCTCATTTACAATGACATTCCAGCTGTCAGCTCCTTAGACAAAGCTAATCTGCTTGCTGCTCACTTTGCAGCGAGCTCCATGCTGCCAGATATTGCTTTGTCTCCACCTCTATTTGAGAGCGTCAAATTTTCCATGGGACAAATCCACTTTCGCACTCGTACAGTTGCAGGAGTACTCAAAGGTCTTAACATACACAAGTCCGCTGGTCCAGATGGTATCCCCCCCATAGTTCTGAAGAGGTGTTCTTCTACGCTGGCAAAACCTCTGCGTAAGCTTTTCTGTCTATCCTACTTTTCAGGGCTCTTTCCGAGTAGATGGAAAACAGCATTTGTCCAGCCCGTCCCCAAAAAAGGCGAATCTTCCTCCCCGTCCAACTACCGACCCATTGCACTTACGTCCCTTCTTTCCAAGGTCATGGAAACGCTGATAAATCGTCAGCTTATGAAATATCTCGATTCTCAAAAAATCCTTAATGACCGGCAGTATGGTTTTCTTAGCAACAGGTCCACTGGTGATTTGATGGCATATCTCACCAAGAAGTGGAACCAATCTCTCCATCACTTCGGCGAAACCAAGATGGTTGCGCTTGATATTTCAAAAGCATTTGACAGAGTTTGGCATCAGGCTCTTTTGTCGAAAATGCGTGCATATGGCATCGATGAGTCTCTTCTTCAATGGATTAGAAATTACCTTTCGGGGCGTTCAATACAAGTTGTTTTGGACCGCTTCAAGTCTGCAATTCACCAAATAAATGCTGGTGTTCCCCAAGGCTCTGTTTTGTCTCCGACTCTCTTTCTCATTTTTATAAATGATCTCTTGTCTGCAACTTCTAATCCAATCCATTCCTTCGCTGATGACAGTACCCTCAGTTTTTCATATTCGTTCCCTAACTCACGTCCTTGGTCTTCGGCTGTAGAAGGGGAACGGCAACGTATGTTAAACACATTAAATTCCGACCTGGACAGCATAATTAAATGGGGTTCAACCAACCGTGTGGAATTTAATGCTTCCAAAACACAATGCTGTCTTCTGTCTCTCAAGCGAAACCAAAACCCTCAACCATTATACATGGATGGTACTTGCATCATTGAAACCAAAAGACTTGCCATTCTCGGTATGTGTATTAATAACCATCTTCGATGGAATGATCACATATTCGAGGTCGCCAAAAATGCTGCAAAATGTCTAGGATTTCTTAAACGGTGCAAGAAATATTTTACCCCGTCTGATCTGGCCTCAATTTATAAGGCATTCATCCGCCCTAAGCTGGAATATAACGCCCATATCTGGTCTGGTGCACCCAAGACCGTTTTGCACATTCTTGATAGGGTACAAAATCGCGCGTTAAAACTTATAGGTGATAGAGACATTGTGAATTCCATTCATTCATTAGAACATCGGAGAAATATTTCCTGTCTCTCCCTGTTTTATCGTTTTTTCTACAAAAAATGCTCCAGCGAAATAGCCAGTTGCATTCCTCCCCTTCAAAACTTCACCCACAATACGCGACAGGCTTCGAATGCACATCAGTTTTCCCTAAAGCCTAACTTCGGTCGTACTGTTAAATATAGGGATTCGTTTATAAGCCGAACGACACGAATGTGGAATGATCTACCAAGCTCTGTATTTCTCCATCACTACAACCTTCAAACATTTAAAGCCAACGTGCATAGGCTTCTCCTCTGTTCCTCTTCCCCTTGTCCTTAAAGCCCTGTAACAGTATAAAGGTATTCGTATTCCTTTTGCCGCGCGCGAATTATAAAAAAAAAAAAAAAAAACTTACTTTCTTACTTAGGTGGCGCTACAGTTCGGGTTAAACTTGGGCCTCAAACAACAAGCCTCTCTAGTTAGCCCGGCCCTTAGCTAATTGCTTCCAGTTGCGCACTCCAAGTCGGTTGAGGTCCCTTTCTACTTGTGCGCACCACCTAAGGCGAGGTCTTCCACTACTGCGTTGTCCCTCCGGGTTCGATTCAAAAATTCTGTGGGCTGGAGGATTGGTGTTCATTCGCTCTACATGTCCCAGCCATCTTTGGCGATTGATGCGCAGTTTTATGACTAGGTCAATGTTCATGTACAACTCGTATATTTTGTCGTTGAATCATTTCCTCCAAAGCTCTTCAACGCAAACGGGACCGAATATCTAACGAAGAATTTTTCTCTCGAAACGACCGAGGATATCTTCATCCGCTTTCGACAGTGTCCATGATTCAACGCCATAAAGCAGGACTGGTATGCTTAAGGTCTTGTATAGAGTTTCCCTAATTGTTCGGAATAGAGCCTTACTACTCAATTGCCTCTCAGCCCACAGAAACAGCGATTGGAAAGAGTTATTCTTCGTTTGATTTCTGCTGAGGGGTCATTGTTAGATTATTTATAGCAGAGCCAAGGTAGACAAAGTCCCTTACTACCTCGAAGTTACAGCTGCTGACTCTGACGTTTTGTCTAATTCGCCGATGTTGTGTGTTCCTTCTTGTTGACAGCATACAATTGGTTTTGCCCTCATTTACCGCCAAACCCATTTTAGCAGCTTCCGTTTCAATACTTGCGAACGCATCAGTGACAGCCCCTTGAGTTCGTCCAGTTATGTCAATATCGTCGGCGTACTCTAGTAGTTGCACAGAATTTCTTTCAAGTATGATGTTAAAGTAGTCACATGACAACGCATCACCACTAAATCCTTTTTTGATATCGAAGGTCTCGGTGACGTCGTTACCGACATTGAAGGAGCAGCGAGCATTATCCATCGTCATCCCGCAGAGATGCAAGAGACAGGGATACTCGTATAGCTCATCTCTATAAAAGCTACCATATGCAGCTTAAAATCGATAAAAAGGTGGTGGGTATCGGATTTGAACTTCTTAGGTTTTCTCCAGAATCTGCCGCAGTGTGTAAATTTGATCGACTCTGGACTTTCCTGGCCTAAACCCACACTGATAAGGACCAACCAGATCGTTAACGAGGGATTTCAGGCGTTCACAAAATATGGCAGATAATATCTTGTACGCGATGTTAAAGAGGCTGTACCTACGTAATTGACGCAGTTGAGGGGGTCTCCTTTCTTGTAGATCGAGCAACGATGCTGAGATTCCATTCATCAGGCATACACTCGTCTGACCAAATTTTTGAAATGAGTTGGTGTATGCTCTCTACCAAGTCATCTACAGCTGATTCGAACAACCTGGCCGGTAGTCCATTAGGTAAAGCAGCCTTGTTGATTTTAAGCTTGGATATTGCTATCCTCACTTAATTTTGGTCAGTTGGACGGAAGAGTCGGCTATCATCGTCTATGTTGAAGCTCTGCAGGCAGTCCATCAGAGCCGACCGGCGGTCTTTTTATTCTTCAGCTTTTTGATAGCTGTGCCGACCTCTTCTATACTTGGAGGGGGACTGTTTCTTCGTTGACTGGATGCGGGTGTTTTTCTTCCCCTATCACTCTCTCTACATGATGCCCATTTAGCAACTGCTGGAAATGCTGCTTAAAGACATCTACTATTCCCTGTGCTTCGGTGACTAGGTTTCCTTCACTATTTGGAAGACCTTGTGTTCCGGCCAGCTGCCAGTAGCTTGGTTTTCCTGAAGATCATCCGGATGTTGTTTGTATCACAGGACTCTTAGATATCCTTGAGCTGGGAAACTGCGTATGCTCTTTTCTTCCTGGGCACGGGCTTTATCTTCTCCCTCTTCTGGCTTAATACTCTTCCATCGCTGCTCTTGTTTTTTGCTGCACCGTTTGCTGCACCGTATGCATTCTCTGTCATCTTTTTCCGGCGTACGTACTCCTCATCATACCACGAAATCTTTTTGGGCGGTGGCTGTTATACAACGGTGGTCTCGGCTACCTCTTTCATGATGTCGCGATACTTCCACAGATTGTTGGCGTTTGAGGATTGTGAATGCACAAAGGAGAGTCTCTCGCTCAGGTGCTCTCCGTAGTCTCTGACTTCTCCATGCTTGTTAAGGCCTCCAACCTCGTGTCGTAGAGGCTGTGCTTGCGGACTAAACCGTCGAAGATGTTTCCCTTACCGTTAAAATCCTCGAGTACAATTTTTGAATCATACTCCCGACAGGCTCCATAGGCTCCGTCCAGGAGGAGCTCCTTGATGGGATCTTCAGTCTCATCAGTAAGGGCGTGTGCACATATAAGGCTGATATTGTAGAAAGCGCCTGACTTCGCTTATCGGTTTGAAGTCAATAACTTTTAACAGAAGTCGATTTCGCACGAAGAATCCGCATCTTAACATGTGCAATCTTTTGTGACAGCTGTAAAAAATGTTGCAGTTTTGTCGTTTTTGTATACCTGATCCTTATTTTTATTATAATATCTGCCTTATACCGCTCGAGGACAGATTCAAGTTTTTGAGTAGTCCCAGTGGTGTACAGTGTTCGTACGTTCCAGGTGCATACTCTTAGTTCGTAGGCCTTTGATGTTCCGGGTCGAGTTTTTATTATGATCCGAGGCATGTTGTATCTCTCTCATAATTAGATTTATTTTCCGTATTAGGGAAGTTACTTCGACGGCACAACCCCTAACCTGGAGGACCAGCTCCATTGTTGAATCACCCAGGACGAGTGGGCGGTTAATAATTAATGTCAGTAATCCACTTCGGGATGTGAGCGTTCATCCGCCATCATCTCTTTTCCAAGAACCTGACTAGTAAATGGAAAAATCGACCTGAGCTTCGAATACGTCGAAGTAGCCGAGATAAGGTGTCGTTTCCGTTCTGGAAATTGTACGAGTATAGGTGGACAACGACCAGTATCCGATAGCTACTACGGCTGGATGAAAGGGACGTACGTGAACTATCTAAGTCTTCGGAAGTAGTTTGGGTCACCTTAACAAATATGTATTAGCCACACAAACCATGTGCATTTTTGCTCTATGTGTTATCTGAATGGTTACAATTGGGCTTGATGTTTTATACGTACAGAAGGAGTTGTTTGATTGTGGTACCAGAAATTGTGTTTTAGTAAAGGGTGGGTCATCTGTTGGTCTTTTTTTTAAAAGCTATAACAAAAATTAATTTAATACTTTTCAAAGTTGTTTGCTTTATTGAAGAGAGTGCACTCTGTGATTATTTATGGAAAAAAAAGTCATTTAGTTGGTTACCGCGACTAGTTTGGCAGTAAACCATCCTTTTAAACCACAGCTCGATCAATGTGCTTACGTGCTTAAGTGCCCGAATCGTTTCTGGATTCCCTCTGTAGCGCTCTTGATTCGAAGAAAAATGGGCCGCCACGTGGAGGATGAATTCGCTACTCAACAACTAGGTGTGGGTTTCCAAACCGCAAATATAGGAGTTTTGCTTGTTTACATAGTAAAATCGACGTCAAATTTCTAGCTGCTCTAAAATCTCAAACAGAGAAGCGACAACGAAGCGGGTGGTCATTTTGCTTCAATTTCTGAGTAAGTTGGACCATTGTAAGAGAATAATCCGAGGTCTTTGTGCATAATTCTCCTCAGGCTAGTCCGGCTAACTGCCCGAAGACAATGGTGAAGCTGAAACTGCAGTACGCAGTGCTGTCAAAGTTGAAATACAGGTACTCCCTTTGTGGTATTAATTAGGTATGCCAATCTTACGAACTTTCTTCACAAACTTGCGTACAGCAGGCAAGGTTCTTTTCAAAATTCACACTGTAAATAAGTTTTCAATATTTCCTAATGTTGTTTAAGCATAAACACCGCTGCGTCGTTTTTAACTGCCACATAGATGAAATACACGTATTCTTATGGAAGGTGGCCCATAACCGACGCATGTATGAACTTCGACGGATAAAGTAGGTTTACTTTCTACTTTTTTAGTCCGTTGATCCGTTGGCAGTTGACAAATTGAGAGTAAGCACTTTCATTGGTGGAAGCATTGAGAGAGAAGAGATACTGTCATCGCCGTTAGCAATTGGTTGACATTTCAATCTGTCAACGAAGGCATGCAACGGATTGCATTGGACTGTTCTTTCCGGCAATACGTGAACGTTACCGTGAACCTTCAACGGGACGGCGTCGACGGATTCTATGGGTCGGGGCCTTAAGATCAATAATTTCGTAACTGTGTGTCTGGCAATATTTTGAGCGCGTGTCAAAACAACATACAATTTAAAAAGAAACCAGCAGATGGTTTACCCGTTATCTGTTGCGAAATAGAATGACAAGTGAATGTTGCTGGGGGATTTCTAGTTATCGGTACATTGGTATGTCAAGGACAATGAAGGAGCCGGATATCAGCTTTTATTTTCGAAATGTTATCCAGGAAATTTCACTGGAGCTTCCTTCTGTTGACATACTAACAAAAATACATATGTATATAAGTACTAACTGATCTACGAGTAGGAAATTTCATTCAACTGTTGCACTAGCATGTGTTCCAGAATACCAACATTCATGTCACGCAACCACATCCAAATCGTATGCTCCATTAAATTGATGTAGCAAAACACGTTTTGTGCTTTAAGGTTTAGGTACTTAAAAATAAAAGACACAAAGTATCCTGTTTGTTGGCGTACTGTTCTCCTTTTTACGAGAGATTTTTAATAATTTATGATGCACCTCGAAGGTGTTTTAATGTAGGAGTTTCCAGGATGTAGCTCCGAAAGATTGCCCCACATTTCGATTCCAAGGCATGCGCCTTTATTGAGAGATACAAAGAGTGTAAGCGAGAGCATAGTCCATTGTCTCCTGTTTGAAACCTTGTTTTGTTCCCAAGGTGTAACTAGGTCGATGTTTAATTTTGTTGCTGCTCAACGTGTATCTTGATGTTTTTTTTTTTTTTGCTCATCTATTTTTGCTGTTGCTTCTGAAAAATTCAGTTGCTCATGTATTTTCAGTTGAGACTGGCTGTGATGCGATGTTGATGGCGGGGAGGCGGTGGCATTGGTAGCGGATAAATTTAGCATTTGCCCCTTGAAATATGATTGAAGAACTCATTCAATCAGACGAATTTACGGCCCATTGCACAGTATTCAGCGAATGTCATGGTTAACATATGAGAAGCTGGTGGTGTAACCATTTAACTCACCTGCCGTGAAGTGTGACTTAAACGATTCAATGCAGAGCTATTTTCAGAGAGACCATTGCAGTTGATATAAATACTAGAAGCAAATTGAATGTTGGATATCAGTCACTTGTGATCGATTGTATTCAAACGTTTCCAAGTTAGCAATTCAAAGCCATCATAATCATGTTGAAATACGTAAGTGGAAAACGGTACAATTTAAATGGTTTGTGCAAAGCAATTATATTTTTTTTGTAGTTTATCTTGGTTCTGGCTCTTCTTGTGGCAATGGCTGTTGCTGGGCCTGATGTCATTGTTCCTGGATACTCTTCAGTGGGATATCCAGCACTCGGTGCCCGAGTTGGTGTCGCATATCCTTACGGAATATATGGTAGAATTTGAGACTACAACTATTGATGTAAATATTCTTTGAAGAATTTAATACCAAAAATAAAGTGCAATTTGTTTCAATAGCCAAAAGAATATTTTGTTTTTATTTTATTTAGAAAGTAAATTCTTTTGTGAACTATTGAGACTTTAGCAACTTTCTGTTATCTTTAGTGCGGTAACATTCTATAAACATTTTCATTATTTGAGCCTGTACCAAGAGATAATAATGCCAGAAGTCACGGCGTAGAAGAATCACTAGTGTTGTGGATCAAAGCAATGCTGGTGAACAGAATATTGACTGTAGACGCAAATAGTGGCCGGCGTAGCTGCCCACAAGGCGGTGTTCTGTCTCCACTGCTTTGGTGCATGCTGGTTGACTCCTTGTTAAACACACTCAATAGTTCTAACGTTTACGCTCAAGCATATGCAGATAATGTCGCCGTTCTGTCTGTCGGATCGTCCATAGCGACTGTTTGCTCTAAGGTGTAGATTGGTGCGCTAGAAATGGGCTTTCAGTTAATCCTCTCAAAACCGAGGTGGTTCTCTTTACGAGAAGGAGGTAATTGACTGGTCTGACTCAGCCAGTGCTAAAAGGCGTCGCTATCGAACTCTCCAAAGAAGCCAAATAATTAGGAGTAATCTTAGATAGCAAGCTTCTTTGGACGAAACATGTCGATCTGAAAACTTCCAAAGCTCCGTCAGACTTTCGGCAATGCAAAGGTGTTTTCGGCAAGACATGGGGCTTGTCGCCAAGGAAAGTCCTTTGGATCTACACGGCAATGTTAAAACTCTTCCTCTCATATGCGTCAGTTGTTTGGTGGAATAAGCTCTCACGTAAATACATTACTGCTGCTTTCGTCAAACTCCAAAGAACGGTCTGTCTCGACGCCTTGATGAACCTCCCCCCCTTGATATTTATATCATGGGGTGTACACTCAAAGCCATCTTCCGTTTAAAAGGAAGTGGTTTCTGGTACGATTCAAACTGGAGTTTTGATGACGTTGCGCGACGATTCTCCTACGACCCCTGTCTCATGGATATGCCATCTGATGCAATGACACTTGAATTACGGCTGCGGTGCAAATTTGAAGTCAACTTTCCCCATGTTCAGGATTGGGTTTGGCAGTCTGAGCCAGAAAAGGAATGTAGTCGCATTTTCACGGACGGCTCTAAAACTGGACAGGGGTCTGGTGTTTTTGTGGAATGCGACAATATGAGGCTTCACTTAACATTGGTAAAACACACATCTGTCTTTCAGGCAGAAATATATGCTTCCAAAATAGTTGGAGAATGCAAAACATCCTTGAATTCGGTCGGAAGGCTGAACTCACTGAAACTTATTTGGGTCCCAGGACACAAAGGGATAACAGGAAATGAGATCTCTGACGACCTTGCTAGACAAGGCTCAGAAGAGAATTTCTCTGGGCCTGAACCCCCGTTGGGTTTGCCAGCGTCCTCGGTTAGGGCTTCCATTGACGACTGTGGTTTCAGTGAACACAATCGAAGGTGGCATGACTCGCCAGGAAGCAGGTAGACTAAACGAATGGTCCCCGTCGTCTGTAAGAAATCCGCGGCTTTCTTGCTATCTCTTAGCAGAAAAGACTGCAGTCAACTTACTGGCGCTCTTACGGGTCACTTCGCCTTTGCCAAGCATCTCCATGTGCTAGGTTTGAGCACTACCCCTGTCTGCGACTCCTGTGGAGAGGGCAGTGACACTGCTGAACACTTCCTATGTGGTTGTCCTGCCTTTGCTCGCATCAGGTGGCAGCTCTTCATCACTGAAGCGTCTACTCGTCTTTTTACAAAAGACGAAAAAAACACATTAAAATGGGGTTCTCTGCCTAGTTGTACAATGGACCTGTTTTTGAGTCTGAGTGCTCCAGTAGGGTGTACCCGCCCCGACAAAAAAAAAAGAAAAGAAAGAGATCCAAAGTGTCACCTGGCCAATCCAGTCGTGAAATACTATTATCTTTGGAGTATCTCAGCATACGTGTATCATTCGAAATATGGGATGGGGCTGAATCTACTTGGAGCATTGATTTGTAGTTGATATCAATTTATTGTATTTCTGTATACATTACTCCTTCCGTTGGTACAAAATTTTCTGTAGACAATGGATAGATTTTTATTTACATATTATATTGAATGAAATCGCTTTACAAATTATTTTGTAGCAATGGAAAAGCCATCACCCAGGATGACAATTTTAATTCTTGTTTTAATTCAGTTAAAAAATAACAAACAAATAAAAATAAAATAAAAGTTGAGTGTATTGTCATCAAGGCGTCCAGAGCAGAGTCAGGCTTACTGGGGAAAGCTCCCAAGCAGTCAATGTTCTGTTCACCAGCATTGCTTTGATCCAGAACACAAGTGATTCTTCTCCGCCGTGACTTCTGGCGGAGCTACACAAGCTGTCAAAAATCGCATTGTCAAAGGCACCCTCAATGTCTATGAAAACTCCTATCGCGTATTCTTTCCTGTCAAGCGCACATTCTATTCTGCTGATCATATTTTGAAGCGGAGTCTTGCAGTATTTTCCGCATTAATAGGCATGTTGCATCTCTGACAGAGGATGTACCCTCAAAGCAACTTTGCGCACATGTAGCTCAACCAGTCTTTCCATGCTTTTTAGCAGGAAGGACGTCAGACTAATAGGTCTAAAGTTCTTGGCGAGAGAGTAGTCATCTCTGCCGATTTTCGGTATGAAAGCTACTCTGACTGTTCGCCAGGGGGTTGGTATATATACCACTGCCAAGCCAGCAGTGAAAATTGAAGCTGTCAAAAGATGCGACAACATATTTGATAGCTTCATCCGTCGCCACGTATACCAGCTGCGCCGAGTTGTTCGGCTCAGCCCACTAACAGATTCACTAGTTGAACCTGGTTGCGAGCCGATGGTGACCTGATTTCCTGGGAAGTGAGTCTCCAGCAGAAGACTGGTGAAAGTAACATCAGGTTTACTGAGCGATTCCGTCTTGATTGGTTTTCCATTCTTGAGAACTTTGACCAGCCTACTGGTTTCATCGAAAGTTTCGATCTTGCCACAAAAAGCTCTATACGAGGTAGGTTTCGAAGTTCGAATTAACCTTCTATATACCTCCGAATTTGTCTTGAGTGACCTATTTAGAAGTTTTCTGGTTTCCTTACGAATTCGTTGCAGATCTGAGTTCCACCACGGAACTGGCCTTCTGCAGGGGATTTTTTCAATGGACACGTTAGTTCAAAAGATCTGGTAAGGGTGTCCTTCAGGTCTTGAACGTCTTCCTCTACCTTTCGTCTCGTTCTAAGTTTGGGTAGAGGTTTTGCAGATTTGCCTAACTCTTCCTTAAACCGTTTCCAGTTGGTGGTATACTATACACCGTTCCTTTAAATTGCACAGCGAGTACAAAATTGACCCATCGTTCCGGTGCGGTCTGAACTTCAGCGGTAACAACTCTTCTCTCACTTTAAAAGCTAAATTTAATTACTGTATCGTATTTTTATCGTTGAAATAGTTTCTCTCTCCAAGCTATGATTCAGAACTCTATACATCCTGCGACTCTTGGATTATGTACCACTTTACATGACAACCGCATGTTTCTCTCCATCGATGGTCCTTAATATAGCTTTCATCGGTGCACTCCATCTACTTTTGTGACATGTCCACATTGCAATATTCGCTGAGTTGTTCCCATTTACTGAACAGTAAAACTTTTCTATTAAGCAAATAACGAAGCACAATTTTAGGAAGCCGATGGTTGAACCAGGGACCCAGCAGAGTCCTCTAACCCAAAATAACTGTCACTAGCATTCTGACTGTAACGTTTCGTTTCGAAAGTCTAAGAAATAAAGAGAGTTGTAAAAGTAATATACTCGTATCTAGCGTCAATTTCCTTTAATCTTTTTATAATAAAGTGAATTTAATAAATCAATTCGTGGTTTGACACCCTGTAAGTAAGTCGCTGAATGTCGACTTCCATTTCGCCTGATTTTCATCGAGTATAGGTAATCCTTGTAAACCAATTTTAAATCTAAAAGATGTACTCTTTCCGCCTTCGATTACTATTTAGGTAAACATTTCTTTGCTATGGAAACAAATTGAACTTTATTTCGCCATTGAAAATCTAAAATTGTCTACATACGATATACGTTTATCAACAGCTGTACATTTAAATTCCAGCATATATTCCTCCATAAGGAATTCCAACTTGAGCTGGATATACGACAGGTGAGTACCCAGAGAGAAGAACATCAGGCCAAGAAGCAGCCATTGCGATAACAGGAGCCAAAACAAGGAACAACTGCACAAAATAGAGAAGAATTATTTCACTAAAATCGGTTTCTTAGCACAAACTTACATATTTCAGCATAGTGATGATAAGTTTGGATTGCTAAATTGTAAACTTTTGAATACAATCGATCACAAGTGACTGATACCTAGCATTCAATCTGCTTCCAGTATTTATATCAACTGGAACTACTATCTGTGGGGTCACCCTGGCAATGACTTCACATTACATCGTCTATATTACTCTTTACGGCGGATGAGTTGAAGGGTTTCGCAATCAGTTTCACATAGGAAAACGTGCATCAACTGTGACATTTAAATTTTTTCAGATCATTGAGTCTTGCTTATGCACTCACTGAAGCACTTTCATACCGAGGTGCCTGTATATCGTATATTTGGTTTGGCATTTCTTTTCTTACTCTAATCTTTATTCAAGCTGCTGTTTGTTTATTTCGTCATTTTCAGATTCTAAAACTTTAATTTATATTTTGTTTCCTGATAATTTGCCTATCAAACAGGTTGTTTCGCTTTTACTTAGGTTAGTATCTCCCATCGTGAACCAGAAGAGATATATTTCATCCACGTTACACCTAGGTCAAATTTTGGGAGAATATTTCATTCTCGCGGAATAATTTTATTCAATATAATCCTTTCTTAAATTATACCTGTCTCGGAGGAGTTACTCGAATTGGTCCAATCATTTCAATATGTTGCATAATTTCTTGTTAGCTTTTAACCCCAGCTAACTTTTATGATCATAGGCGACGAACCCAAATCCAAAATATGGAGCAGGATTTCTTTAACTCGAATTTCACATTTGAAAGGAAAGCGACGGATACTCGTGGAGAATAGGCGAAGTAATTCGTTTATCGAAATGTGTGATGCTTTTCGACTTGTGCTGCTAAATGGACGAAGTCACAGCGACGTGCGGGGTAATTAGACCTTCATTAGAGGTTTCAGCTATTCAACGACAGACTTCTGTTTAATAAAGAGAGAATTGTTTAGGTATGCAACGGACCTTAAGATTGAGTTGAGATAATCGAACCATATGCCTCTAGTACTGCGTCTAAAGGTGTTCCAAGACTCACGCAAGATTTGAATTTTGTGCTATTTGTGCGGTAAATTGTTGCCAATGAAAAAAAAAAAAAAAAACAGCTGAAAGTTCAGGGTTATTAAAAATGGAGTGCTACACGAAAGAACAACGCGTTTTCATTGTTGAGCAATATTTTAAAAATAAAGAAGCACACCTTACAAACTTCAGCTACAATTCGCAATTTTCGTACAAAATATGGTCGGAATAGTGATTTAACTTCATCAACTGTGAAGAGATTAATTCAAAAATTCAGGGAGACTGAATCAATTAGATACTTTGGCCGTCCTTCAACAAGTCGTTCAACTCAAAACATCGAAGCAGTTCGTGAGAATGTTGTTGAGTGTCCAGATCAATTGGCACCTGGACTCAAGAACTGAAGCCTACTGACCATGCACAGCGAAGAGAGTTCTTTGAATGTATTATGGAACAACGACAAGTGAATGCTAATTTTATAAACAAAACCATCTTCAGGGATGAGTTTTTGTTGGATTTGAGTTCAGAAAATCCACGAGTGATTGTTGAGAAACAAATGCATCCACAATGTGTCACTGTTTGGTTCGAATTTTGGGCTGGAGGCATCATTGGACCATTCTTCTTTGAAAATACGGATAATCTAGTAATAACAGTTAATGGTGCTTACTATCGCGACATGATAATCCAGTTTTTTGTGTCTAAATTGCAAGATATAGATGTAGACGACGTGTGGTTTCAACAGCCCGAGAAACAATTCAATTACTGCATGAATCATTTTCTGGTCGTGGAATTTCCCGTTTTAGTGATCAGAATTAGCTTAACAGATCATGCGATTTATCGCCATTGGATTTTATTTTTGAGTTTTTTAAGTCTAAGTTTTATTCCAATAAGCCCAAAACTAACCACGTCTTAAAGGAGCAAATTGAGCGCTATATCAACGAAAATCAGCCACATTTATGCAAAACGGTAATTTAATCAAAACCTGTGATTTTTATCAAAATTACTTTTTGCAAGAATTTCGGGACACCCTTTAAAAACTGGGTCAAGTTCTACCGTAGCAAAAATGTTGTGCCTTCCACTAAAACTAAAGTGAAAAAACGTCGCCGCATTTCTTAATTGCAGATGTGAGACCCTCTACGTATGTATTATCGAGGATGCTTCGATTTCTATAAATGCAGTCCCCAATACTCGTAAGTAAACGAGAAGCAAGAAGGAAACTGGCGAAAAGTTTAAACTGTACCAAGATAGTAATGAAGTTTACAAATAGCTATGCAAACAAAAGCCTATTCATTACATCCACAATCTTATTAATGAGCTCGTAACAAAAAATGATTCGAAAACATACTGGAGAGTAATAAGAAGACTGAAAGGTGTTAGAGGCATTAAAGCTTCAAGAACAATATAATAATCTTCTCTTTAAAAAAATAGATGCAAGCAACCAAGGTATATATAGGGGTATTTCCTTCCTCAATACTCTTCTGAAACTATTTACGAGTGTTTTGCTGCAACTATTGTCCACATGGATCGAATCGAGATCACTTTTGATTGCATTTCAGGCTGGCTTTAGAGCGAACTACCCAACGTTCGACAATATATTTGTATTAACTAAGTGTTTTTGAAATAAAAGATGCATCTACGAAAGTAAAATATAAACTCTTTGAAGCCACAGCAATATCTATTATGTGCTACGCAAGCCAAGTGTCGGGTTATGAACACTTACGAAGAAACATATCACTACATGCGATGTATTCAACTGATTTTTCTACAGCCGGAGTTGATGGATCCGGTACGGATGGATTTTATTCGGAATTTTTGGAACTTAACGGCCCAAAAGTAAGCCAAATAAACTTACAGATGTCTCACAAAGTTATCGCCCAATCGCTCTCCTATCTGTCGGCCTAAAACTTCTTGAACGCATGATCCTGAAGCGAATAGGCAATGATATTGAAAAAGTTATTCCGGAAGAGCAAGCAGATTTCACGAAAATCAGAAGTTACATCGACCAAGTATTGACTTTAACAAACTTCATAGAAAACAGATTCCAAAGGTAAACGAAAACCAGCGTATGCTTCGTGTATCTAACATCAGCCTACTACACAGTATGGACAAAAAGACCTAGTGTAAAAGCTTCTCAAAATCATTCTATGTATAAAAATCTCCAACCTAATATGCGCAATGCTCAGTGAGAGACTATTCAATGTCTTCCTAAATGACAAGCATAGCGAAACAAGGAAGCTCAACAATAGCCTTCCCCAAGGGTCGGTGCTTACCCCTATCCTTTTCAACATATACACTTGCGACCTACCAGAAACGTCCTCCTAGAAATTTAACTACGCCGTTTGCAGTCCAACGCAAGTCCTTTGACAGTCTGGAACAAATAATAACATCAGACCTGAACCACATGTGAGAGTAATGCAAGAATTGGCGCCTACAAAAGACCACAACTAAAACTGAGATCTGTTGCTTCCACCTCAATCATAGAGAGGACCGAAGGGAACTGTAATTATCATTTGATGGTAAACACCTAAAACACAATTTCACTCTGAAGTATCTAGGCCCCAAGTATAAACCTCACCTAACCAAAGGCTCACAAAAAATAAAGACAAAGAACAACATGTTCCAAAAACTGGTAACTACAAGTACTTCCTGAAGTGCCTCCTGGTCTACTGAACTGCAAAATATGGATCCCCAGTTTGATTAAACAACCGCCGCACCAACAAGATCGACCGCCAACTGCACACCATCATGAGACTAATATCTGGCACTCTAAGACCAACCCCAGTTGTATGACTTCCCATGTTTTGCAAGATAGCCCCTCCCGACCTAAGAAGGAAGCAGGCTCTGATGAGGGAATTCAACAAAATCCTAGGAAATGCGAGAATCCCACATTGTACAGACATCGGAAACTTTGCTACCTTGGGACTACGCTCAAGACACCCTCCAATAGAATTCATAAAAAATTTATATGCTAATAAACTTTTCTGGAAGAATCTTAGTCATCTTCATAGCCCGGTAGACAAAGTCCAATATTCAGAAACGAAAATAGAGAACCTGAATTTGAACTACCGAATAAAGCGTGCTACAACCCAAACCTGGTACGAACTTCTAGTGGGAGATGCAAAGGCACCTTAGCTAGGTGGGGTCAAACTACCGACTCATTCATGCGGCGCTTCTGTCCAAACCACTGAACAGTTCCTGCTAGACTGCCCAGAGCTGCCTATCAACAGAAGCTATTTCCTGGCTAAAATCACTGTGTCCATACTTCCAGGATAATTTTCTATCAATCCTGGAAGAAACAATCTATATATCTCTAATAATCACAACCTCACGGAAAACCTATGCATATAGCTTTCGATTTCTGAAATGTTGCTACAGATAAATATTATACAAATGTTTAGGGTAAGTATAGGGTGTCATTTTAAATTTCGCGCCATTGTTGTAACTGTCAACATTCAAATATCAGTGCGATGACTTTTGATACGAGTAAGTATAAACTAGGAGGTTGAAATACTCGTAGTCGAAATTCACTACAAAAACGGTGAAAATATCACGGAAACGTTCCGTAAAGTTCGCACTGCTTTTGGTCATCATCAATCGCCTTATCGCACAGCCATAGTGAATTTAATCGATAAATTTGAACGTCTCGGATAGGTTAGTGATGTAAAGACTCAAACTTGTGTCCGTTGGGCAAGGTCAGCTGAAAATATTGAAGCCGCAGCTGAGAGTGTGACTGAAAACCCAGGTTTGTCCATTTCGAGACGATCACAGGAATTGGGCCTATCCGCAACATTTTTGCCGCATTTTTCATACAGATCTTGGCCTGCATGCTTATAAGGTCCAGTTGACACAAGAATTTAAGCCCGCAGACTACACACAACGCCGTACTTTCGCTGATTGGGTGCTGGAAATGAATGAACAAGATCATGATTTTTTACAAAAAATTATTCTGAGTGATGAGGCTCATTTCCATTTGTCTGGGTATGAATCCAAGAGCAATACTCGTAGTGGAACAACCTCTCCATTCACAACGAGTGACAGTTTGGTGCGGTTTTTAGGCTGGCGGTGTCATTGGGCCATATTTTTTTGGAAAATGATGCTGGTGCGACCGTTTCAGTAAATGGATTGCGTTACCGAACGATGTTGACTGACTTTGTTTTTCCCAAAAAATTGATGCTATGGACGTAGACGATGTTTATTTTCAGCAGGATGGCGCCACATGCCACACAGTTGGTGAAACAATGGCTCTATTGCGTGACAAGTTGCCTGGACGTGTGATTTCTCGAAATGGACACTCCAATGGGCCGCCGAGATCGTGCGATATAACACCATTAAACTTTTACCTTTGAGGCTATGTTAAAGATAAAGTCTACGCCAATGCTCCACCAACAATTCATGCACTAAAAGAAAATATTAGAGCTGTTATTCGCGAAATACAGCCGCAATTATGCGAAAAAGTGATGAAATATTTCATTAAAAGTATGACTATTTGTAGGCGAACATTTGGCAGAGCCGAGGCGGACATTTGGCAGATATTGTATTCCATTAATAACCTCAGAGTTTGTACTTTAGAATAAAATAAAAATATCACAACTTTTCATAACTTTTCATACAATGAAATTCTTTTATGTGACGTTAAAGGGCCCCACACTCCCTAAACCCGGCCCTTACTTTACTCACCCACCGTAAAGAGTAATATAGACGATGTAATGTGAAACCATTGCCAGGGTGACCCCACAGATAGTAGTTCCAGTTCATATAAATATTGGAAGCAGATAGAATGTTAGGTATCAGTCACTTGTGATCGATTGTATTCAAAAGTTTACAATTTAGTAATCCAAACTTATCATCACTATGCTGAAATATGTAAGTTTGTGCTAAGGTCCCAATTTTAGTGAAATAATTCTTCTCTATTTTGTGCAGTTGATCCTTTTTTTGGCTCCTATTATCGCAATGGCTGCTTCTAGGCCTGATGTTCTTCTCTCTGGATACTCACCTGTCGTATATCCAGCCCAAGTTGGAATTCCTTATGGAGGAATATATGCTGGAATTTAAATGTACAGCTGTTGATAAACGTATATCGTATGTAGACAATTTTAGATTTTCAATGGCGAAATAAAGTTCAATTAGTTTCCATAGCAAAGAAATGTTTACCTAAATAGTAATCGAAGGCGGAAATAGTACATCTTTTAGATTTAAAATTTCTCTAAAAGCTTTTCCTTCAGAAGTTGGTTTCATATTGGTTTACAAGGATTACCTATACTTGATGAAAATCAAGCGAAATGGCAGTCGACATTCAGCGAATAACTCAGGGTGTCAAACCACGAATTGATTTATTAAATTCACTTTATTAAAAAAAGATTAAAGGAAATTGACGCTAGATACGAGTATATTACTTTTACAACTCTCTTTATTTCTTAGACTTTCGAAACGAAACGTTACAGTCAGAATGCTAGTGACAGTTATTTTGGGTTAGAGGACTCTGCTGGGTCCCTGGACACGAAGGCATACCAGGGAATGAGAAAGCGGGCGAATTGGCAAGAAGAGGTTCGGCATTAATCCCTGTCCAATCTGACCCTACGGTGGGCAAAATCGCATCGCCACCTCCAAGTGGTGCCCGCTGGATAACCAAAAGGTGAACTAACGACTAGCGTTGAATTCATCGGATCTACGGACTGCAACACCTCAGTCACGCGCAGGCCTCAAAAGCCGGCCATGTAAAGGAAAAGCCTATTGTGATGAAACAACTGCACGTGGAACGTGCGCACACTAAACAGACCGCGCAAAGCTGAGCAGCTAGCCGAGACCTTTGCCAGTTTCAAAGCCGATGTAACAGCTATCCAAGAGATGTGATGGGATGGACTAAGCCTGAGAAAAACGGAAAACTGCGATTTTTACTACGGTAGCTGCCACCTCGATGGAAAGTCGCGCATGTTTGGATGCGGTTTTGCTGTTAGAGGAAGACTTAGGCAAAGAGTCTTAAGCTTTTGCGAAGACAGCAAGAACGCTCTATTTATTTTTAATGTCTCAAGAGACTTTTCTGTATCCGCGGGACAGTACTTACTTACTTACTTATGTCCTCTGACCCTTGTGGGGCATAGTGCGTCAACAATGCCTGTGCGCCATCATGTTCGGAGTTCTGCAATGCGCTTGAGCTCTCTCCCAGTCATCCCCAATGATCTGGATCTGGATTCCTCCTTGACTGTCCTTTTCCATATCTGATTGAGGCGGCCCACTCGTCTGCCTGATTGGGTAAGTGGATCCCATTGCGTGGCGTAGTTCGCAATGGAACTGTATTAGCGCCATAAGGTGTGACCAATTCACTGCCACTTTCTCCTTCGTATTTTGGTGTTTATTGGCCCCTGGTCCGTTATCGCGTGTAGTTGGTCATTCGATATACGATTCGGCCAGAAGATCCTTAGGATGTTGAGGAAGACATCTATTTATGAAGGTTTGCAGCTTCCTTGTAACGGTGTTGGCTCGCAGCCTTAGCTTTACGAATTCTGCTGTCCACATTCAGTTCGATACCACCATCTTTTGAGACCATACTTTCTAAATATAGAAAGCTGTTTACTTACTCGACTTGCTCTCCGGCAATGTTGAGTTGAACGGCGCTAGTGTTTTGTTGAGGAATTGAAGTGCTTAGGGCCCTACTTTTGTCGCCTCTGACTCCAAAAATATGGGCCATCTGATGCAGTATCCTGTATGAGAGAGCAGGCAAACGTCATCAGCATAGTCAAGGTGTTTGAAATATGATATCATAGTTAAGCACTGCTGCAAAATGTCCCCGCCATCTGGCCAGCTATTCCTTAACTGAAGTCAGCAGATTTCCGTCTATTGCTTCTACAAGATGTAGCTTGGAACTTTGACCACCAGTTCCTTAGTAATACTATAGACAGACCTGCCGTCGCACCTATTTGCTGCTTCTTCAGCCTTGGTGGCTAGTGCATTGATATAATCACGCTTGTCTCGTCTTGCACTACCCTTCACTTCTTTTCTCTTCATGCGGTACTGAACTTCGATTACTGCTAAGGCTCCTTCAATCCGAGCTTTGAGTTCAATATGTTCATCGTCAGCGACAATGGTGTCTGCCCCAGGCGTAAAACACTTTTCACAGCGTTCCAGTGGTCGACGAAGTTCTCAGGAGCATTTGTGGCAAGGTGGTCCCTTATCTGTTGTCGCATTTGGGGATCCCGGAGTCTGTCGGTATTATACCTGGGTATCCTTAGCAAGTTGAATTGGTTACTATTGACAGCTGCAGTCACACCTTCATCCAATGTTGATAAGTTAGCCAGCGCATCTACGACATAATTCAAAAACTAAAATTTCATCAAAATCTGTTAGATGGTTCTTGAAAATGTTGTGGCTTATAAAAATGATGATTCAAAAATGTTTTAAACCCCACGTCATGTCTTACCTCCACTCTATTCGATTTCAATCAATTTCAAGTGCAACTACAAGGTGGCGCAAGTGTAATCACAATATCGGAAGATGCTCTCATTTTTGCAAATGGCGTCTTATGTCATCGCGAAATTTATGAAGTAAACAGAAGTAGAATGTACATAGACAAACCATGGATTGCTATACTCTTCAAGAAGGCGGAATAATTGTTTCAACGTTTTTGAGAAATAATCGTTCGGTGGTTTTGGCTCAACGTGAATTTCGTCGTCGATTACCTACTCGTGTGGCACTAACTTGGCAAACGCTGCTGCATTTAGTCACTCGTCTCAAGGCCGATGGAGAATATCGCACATATCCATGAAGATCCTCAAACATCAACCAGAAGACGGACTTTGCAATTGGGCATCAATAGACGGTCTTTACAGCGATTTTTTGTAAAAGACTTGATCATGTACCCGCATTAAGTGCAAACAGTGCATCAGGCATTACCTGCAGACCCCAATCACGTGTAATTATGTTGTAATAGGTTACGATTCCCTTTTATTCCCTTCTAAACTCAAAAGAAAACAACTTTTTGCATTGTGCATCTTTATTTTGTTTTAATAAGCTTATAAGTGAGTGCATAACATTTTTAAATAAACTAAGACTAGAAAAACGTTACAAATGTAACTTTGTTTATGAATGTGGATATCAAGGCCTTGAAGTGATGAATCCTTGTGAGATATTCAACTTTAATTAGATAGCTCTTTAAACATAGCATGTTGCAGAAACCTCTACAGTTATATGTGACCTTTATTAGTAAATTGAAGTACGAACACTTGAATACCAGTGGATGTTTTTAAACAGTCCTGTAAATATCTGTCATTATTAAAAGTCACAGGTGGTTCCATCTTTTGCGAATAAATCAAATTGCTGACAAAACGTTGAGATTCAAAATTCAAGATTTCTTCAAAGCGGATGTAATTTTCTAAAACTCAAGTACAAAGCTTGACTTGATAAGTGCAGATTGTATCTATTTACTGCCATCTAATGGCTCTTTTTTTTCTTTGGGGATCTGCATGGCGATTGATCGGGAAACTACTGACTGTCCAAAACATGGATTGGACCAGTAGCGCAACAATCAAGTTCGTAATGTAGTGCTTGCTTTACCTCCTCGTGGTGGTCCCCGGGCAACTGCATGTATAAATCCTTATACATATAGGCCAAAATTGCAAGTGCGAGATTGTCTAGGGTCTTATGCCTAGGCTAGGTAACCTGGGCCAGCAACCCGCGTTACCGAAACTACAATAGCTATGGAAACCTACACAATGCCTCGGATAAGGACTGATAATACGTTGACGACCTTTGGCTATCGTACCCGGACTAAGATTGGTTTCTGGAATGTGAAGACGCTCCTTGACTCTCAGAGTGAAGGACCTCAGAACGCCAGATTCCTTCAATTGGAGCATGAGTTCATGCGATATAGGCTGGACATATTGGGAGTAAGCGAGATAAGATGGTTAGATGCGGGTGAATACCAATCCCCAACGCGTAATACTGTATTACTCTACTCCGGAAGACCAACCGGAAACCCCCGTGGATATGGAGTTGGACTGCTGCTAACGCCAACAGCACGCAGAGGCCTAATTACCTGGCAACCGCACGGTGATAGGATTTTAACGGCCAGATTCCGGACGAGAGTACGTCGCGTCACCATCATACAGTGTTACGCCCCCACGGATGGTTCGTCTGAGGAAGAAAAGGAGAACTTCTACAGCCAGTTGGGAGCTGTTCATAATGCAACACCCAATGGCGACATTGTCATTGTGATGGGGGACTTGAATGCCAAGGTAGGCTGCGACAACGAAGGGCTCAAACATGTTATGGGACGGCACGGACTAGGCAATCGGAATGACAACGGCGAAAGATTTGTTGACTTTTGCAACGCAAATCGTCTTGTCATAGGTGGCACCATGTTTGAGCACAAAGCCTGCCATAAAATCAGTTGGGTGTCAACTGACAGGCAAGCAACCTCCAACCAAATTGACCATTTTGCCATCAGTCGCCGTTTTAGAAGTAGTCTCCTAGACGTCCGAAACAGGCGAGGTGCCGACATGGGGTTGGTACGAGATCACCATCTTATGATAGCTACTCTCCGACTACGCACTGCTGCCGTTCGTAGATCTAACGACACAAGAATACCTAGGTTCAATGTAGACCGACTGAAAGTTCCCACAGTGCGCCAAGAATTAAGGGACCATCTCTCACGTGGAGTGGAAACAATCAGCAGCTCCCTGCCCGCCACCATCCAAGACCATTGGTGCGCTGTGAAAACTGTTTTCACATCAGGTGCTGAAAGGATTGTCGGTCGATCACAGGGAAACCATAGGGCGTGGCTTTCCGAGGATACCTGGAGAATGATCAACGAACGAAAACAGCTAAGAGCTCAAATTGCAGCAACTCCAGCAGCAGGGAGGATCGAGCTTGAGTCCCTATATCGCATGAAGATGAGAGAAGTACAGCGTAGCGTGAGACGTGACAAGCGCAATTACATCAATGCGCTGGCTACGGAAGCAGAAGAAGCAGCAGCGAGGTGCGACAGCAGAACCGTTTATAGAATCACTAAAGAGCTTATAGGTGGCCGAAGCTCTACTCAACACCCAGTGAAAGGCTTAGACGGTTCGTTGCTAATATCGGATGAGGATCAACTGAAGAGATGGAAGGAGCATTTTGCTTCGGTTCTAAACCGAGTATTCGCCAGCAATATGCACCCAAGTCAGACTGAAGTGTCCGTAGAAAGAAGTTCCCGAATTCGCACCACAACCCCCAGTAAAGAAGAGATTATTACCGCAATCAAAGCACTGAAAACTAATAAGGCGGTAGGACTTGACGGCATACCCGCGGAGCTTTTTCAAGCTGCGCCAACAGCATCGGCAGAGCTACTGTTCCCACTTGTCGGGAGAACATGGGAAGCCGAGAGTTTTCCAGATGAGTGGAAAAAGGAAATGATTGTCAAGCTCCCTAAAAAAGGCAACCTAATGCAGTGCGAAAACTGGAGAGGTATCTGCGTGCTGCCTGCTGTGGCCAAGATAATAGCTAGAATCATCCTGGAGCGAATCAAAGAACACCTTGAAGACACACTTGACGCCGAACAAGCAGGTTTCCGCTCTGGATCCTCCTGTGTCGACCACATCAACACCCTGCGGATCATCATCGAGCAATGTGTTGAATATCGATCACCACTTCACCTGTTGTTCATCGATTTTGAAAAGGCGTTTGATAGTGTCAATCGGGAATTTATTTGGCGTGCCTTGCGCAGGAGAGGCATTCCGGATAAATTAATAGCAATTATCAAAGCTACATATGATGGGTCCACATGTCACGTTTTGCACAGAGGAAGGCTGTCTGAGGAATTCGAAGTCCAAAGTGGGGTTCGGCAAGGCTGCATACTTTCACCAATATTGTTTTTATTGGTGATTAGCGATGTGCTGAATGCGGCCTTATCAACAGGAAATGGAGGAATTCGATGGACTCTTACATCTGAACTCAAACACCTCGACTACGCCGACGATGTATGCCTACTGTCTCACAGAATAATGGACCTTCACCAAATGACAGCAAATGTGGAGAGGGAAGCAGACGTCGTTGGGCTGAAAATTAACTCGGCAAAAACAAAAATGATCAGCCTAGGACCAAACTCATCAACTCATATATGCATTGCTGGACAAACGGTTGAGAGAGTAGAGAGTTTCCAATAACTTGGGAGTATTGTCTCAACCGATGGCGGAACCGAACTGGATATAGCCAGCCGAATAGGTAAAGCAAAATCTGCGTTTGGGATGCTATCCATAGTTTGGCGAAGTAATGCAATTAGCTTAAACACCAAGCTACGACTGTTCCGTTCCAACGTTGAATCCGTGTTGCTATATGGATGTGGTACCTGGAGAGTGACCGTCACTATCACGAGGAAGCTGCAAACGTTTGTCAATAGGTGTCTACGTTACATCTTAAGGATATTCTGGCCAAACCGTATCTCTAACGAACAGCTTTATCAGAGAACGGGCCATGAACCTATAGGCACAACCATACGACGACGAAAGTGGCAGTGGATCGGTCACACTCTCCGAAAGGGTGACAGGTCCATAGCTAACCAAGCGATGCAATGGAACCCGCTTACCCAGGATGGCAGGATACGCGGCGGTCCTAGGAGTACGTGGCGCAGAACAGTTGAGAAGGAAGCACGGCAACTGGGAAAGAGTTGGGGAGAGCTGAGGCACATTTCCAGAAATCGCACACGATGGCGCGTAGGCGTTGTAGAGGCCCTAGGACCCACAAGGGGATACAGGACATAAGTAAAGTAAGTATCTAATGGCTCTTTGCGGGATTGTAGCGACACGGAGTTGCAAGTGGAATATTTCATTACGATTCAACTCTGGCATTTTAATTTGTCCCCCTGACATTAAAAATCCTTATTAAAAAGAAGTACAAAATCTCAATTCCACTTAAAATGCTTGCACCCATGAAAAGACCCAGAACTCCACCAATTGTAACAACTACATCCAGACGTGTTCGAATGGCTTGCCTCCTAAATTGCTCAGTTGATACTGATTGCCTGATTTTAGCTTGCGTGATTGTCTTATTTTCAATGTTCCTGCAATTTATACTCAATGTTCATTCTTCGTGAATACATATTAATACAAAACATACGGCAGAGACTCTTCGAAAACTCTAATTTCATGATCATTACACGATGGCAAACATATGCATCTAAGTCCGTTTGAACGCCAAGGCTGCATAATGTATGATGCTGGGTGCAAAATATCTGCTCGATCTAAACAAAGAAAGCCATCATAGCCACAGGAAGGGGTTTTATCATTGTCTGTAAAAATGCTATTAGTTCGTAACATCAAAGTGAAATGATTTGGCCTCATAACTGTTCACCAAATAATAGTAACTAACGCAACCGCACGTCTCAAGTTGTAATTGCTTGAGGCAATCCAATACGCAGGCTTTATAACTGTAATAGTCATATGAAGAGTTTGCAATATTCTCATCTGGAAATCTGCATTTTCTATGTTCTGGAGCTACATCCCGTACACCTGGATCGTTGATGATATTCCGCAACCTGAGTTGTATGTCTGAACGACGTCCAAAGCCGCTTATGATGTACACAAGATCCTTCATCATATGATATGGTACATCTTCAGAATTTAGTAGATGTAACTGAAAGAAATACTAACTGTAAGATTGTATACACTGGACTACAAATTTTACAATAAAAGAAAATTAGCAACCCGAATGTTTGACATGACTGTTTTAAGGTCTCTTTTAAGGAGGATGCAAATATATATTGTATATATTAGGGTTTATCAGACGGTGCCCAGGGTTCCCGCAACAGACGTTCTCGAGTGATGGGACCGTAAAAAACTTTTTTTTTGTTTTTTACGGTTTTTCGGATTCGAAACTTGAACCTCCCGCTCAGTGATCGCGGACTTAACTACTGTGCCACGGCGCCCACGCGTTTCACGAATAGCTCAATATTGTACTTAAGTGCCTGAATCGTTTCTGGATTGTCAGCATAAGATCGATCTTTAACGGCATCCCACAAAAAAAAAGGCCAACGGCGTAAAATCGTAGCTCTGCGGAGGCCAAGCAACATCACCAAAACGGGTGATTACATGATTATTGAACAAAAAAAGTCCATGACCTTTATAGGCGCAAATAAAAATAGATTAAGTTGATGAATTTATAAAGCATAAAGGTTTTATAGCTAAATTGAAAAGTTGTCTGCCTAGACAATTCTACACTATACAAGATTCGACAGAAAACCTTAAAAGGTCAATAAATAATATAAACACCTTGACGAGAAAATGGCAAATAAAACTAAATGAACTTCGGTCAGTACACACAAATTTTAGAAATAAAAATCAAACTAATGTCCTAGTAACAGCATTTTCCCATATCCATTTCCCATCATCGCTTGTTTTCACGCTATTGGTTCATGGTTCAAATCCTGATGTCAAGAATCATCTATTTATTTCCCATGAAATAAATAAAATATTCGATCAATTTCGAAAGCTAAGTCAACTCTACTGCGAAGGCAAACACTGGCAGTAGGGTGGTCGTATGGCTTAAAATGCAACTTGATCGTGATGATAACATCATGAGGATGGAAAAAAATACTGTGAATCATAAGCAACGACAATAAAAGCAAAACAAAAATTCTCCCCAGTTATCTGGACGCTAACCTTGGAGTTTACAGAAACTCAATACCACCTGAGTTTCAAACCACTACACCAAATTTTTCTTTCTCTCTCTCTCTCTCTCTCGCTCTTCTTTATAACGCCCTTGCCCTGTAATAGTTATAATAATAGTTCATATCCCCTTTGGCTCGCGCAAATTATAAAAAAAAAAAATTCTAATGCGGCTTGAACATGACACTGGACGTTAAAGTTCGATGGAAGGTGCATGTCAAAAAGAAACCTGTAGAACTGGACTTTAAATAACAGAAAATACATTTTCTTATTGGCTTCCTTGTTTATCTATTCCAATCTGCAAATCGTATAACCGGTATGGACCTATGGGAACTTTGCGGGTATAAAGGGTTTGTTTTAAGAGGCGTCTGGCTTCCGATAGGGTTAACTGTCAAATTAGCTGTCATTTTTTTAAGTGTCAATTTTTTTTTGATTTTAGTAAAGTCTAACAATTCATAACGGTTAGATTTACACCGCAATAACGTTACCAAATCGTGGAATATTGTTTCCAAAATCAGTGTTTAGTTAAACTTATCGAACACTTCGCCAATTTGATGGACCGAATAATCTCCCACCTGAACGTGCTATTCGTCGTGTTGTGGATCGATTTCGCACTAATTTAACGCTACATGACATTAGGCCAACAATAAAAATGAGACCAGTGTGTTCCGAAGAAAATATCGCCGCAATTGAGGCCAGTGTTAATGAAGATCCGAATTTGTTAGTTTGCAGGCGTGCACATAAGCCTCGGCTTTCTCCGTCCATGGCTCACAGACACCAAGCCGGGCGGGCTGGTGATGCTAAGCTCAGGCGACTGTGGGGGTCACAGGTGGCGGATAGTGAACGGCCTGCAGAAATGGAGGCTAACTGCGAATACCCAATAAGCAGTCCCCGACCAAGAGCGGCAGAGAAGGAGGGCTTGGCTGAAAAGGTTAAAGGAACCCCTATGAACTCTCTGCGACAAGACGAGTAAGCACCGTCTTCCATATATGTGCTTTCCACCTCAAGGTGGCTACGAGGGATACAGAAAGGAGAAAATGGCGAGATCCGGACAAACCCGCCACATCGTAAAATGCGCAGCTTCTTTGCCCGAAAGGGATGCTGCATATATACATACATATATATATGTATATACATAGGTATATATATATATATATAAATAACCATAACCACTACCCTAAAACATTAAGACTGAGCCCAGTAAGGTCTTAATTATGGCATACTGGAAAACGAATTGGAATGACAGCTATGAGGGCTGACGTTTGTAGTATTCTGTTACCTGAGTAAGCAAGAGTGAAATCTTGCAGAAATGGCTTTCAGGCTAATGCTACAAGCGCCTCCATCCCGTTAAAACCTTGGCAGGCCTAAAAGTACGTTCAATGTTTCGTCACCATTAAGTTGGTGGTGTAGGTTCAGATGTAACATTCCTGGTTAGCACCGATCCGGCTCTGGCACAAAACCCCATAAGGGCTTGTGTCAACCCTCGCATGGCCTCACTGCTTGCAAAGACAACCATGGGATCCTTAGGTGACTACACATTCGAACATTGATAGCGGCTTTGAGTGGGGATCCACTAGAAATGATTACAACAAAAACAAACAAAAACACCGGAGAAATTGAAGTAGAGGAGAATGAGGAGAACCCCTTCCAGAGGGGATCAAGGATGCTGAGGTCACCAATTGACCAAGTAGCAGCATCACAAAGAAGTGCGGAACGACGCGAGTCACCCGCAATACGAAAGGTGACGGTCGAACCACCAACCCATAAAACTGACTTCCACAAGTTAGGTGAGCAAATTAGAGGTCTGGTAGAAATGCTGGAAGATGGCAAAAGGCGTTCAATCCACCAAGCGATGCGAGATGCTATCGAAAGCATCAGAGCTCTCTATGAGCTCTCGGCGATTCAGCTACACGATGAGGAAGCAAAGCAAGTGATTCGCCGGAACAACTCGTCGCAAACTTCGCCATGGCTAAAAACAACATCTGAACCCAAGAGAAGGCAAGTTGCAGACGACGAACCCCCGGAGCCAAAACGAAAACAGCAACAGCCACCGAGTGGCGCGGCAGACAACGAACCACCGAAGCCAAAACAGACGCAGAAAAATACATCAAACGATGTTGCAGGCAAAAAGCGCTCGGAGCCAAAGCGTAAACAAAAACAAACTGCATTGATAAACACCAAGGAGAAGGATGAGACCACCGGCGTAGAGACCCCAGTGGTCAGACCTAAGAAAAAAGTTACAGCCACAAACAAGAAGCAAGCGGCAGGAGAAGAAGAATGGGTAAATACCACCAAAAAGAAGATCGCCAAAAAGAAGCAACAAGAGGTCAAAAGACCTAGACCTGACGCTATCGTCATTAAAGCGACGGGGTCCCTCTCATACGCGGAGATACTACGCAAGGTGAAGGCAGACCCCAAACTGGAAACAGTGGGAAAGGCGGTAACTAAAATCAGGAGGACACAGAAGGGAGACCTCCTTATACAATTCAAGGAGACGGGAAATAAGACAAACGAATTTAAAGGCGTCATTAGTGAAGCTCTAGCAGAGCAAGCGAATGTAAGTTCGATTACGCATCGCACTACCCTTGAGATCAAAGACATCGATGAGGTCACGACTATAGACGACGTAATCAATGCAATCGAAGCCCAGTTTGGAGTGAAAGTTTCACCGGCAGATATTTTGTCCCTGCGGAGGGCGTACGGAGGAACACAAACAGCAACGATCAGCTTTCCCGCAGTAGACGTAAGAAAGCTGTTAGAAGCAGGAAGGATTAAAATCGGCTGGGTTAACTGTCGCATGCGCGAACGAACCCTCCTTAAAAAGTGCTTCAAATGTTTAGAGTTTGGTCATCTTGCCTGGCAATGCAAAAGCGAGGAAGACCGCTCCAAGCTATGTAGGAGATGTGGAGGAGAAGGCCACATAGCGAAGAATTGCAACAAGGATCCATCCTGCATGTTCTGCAAGAAAGACCACCCGGACGCCGCGCAGCATGTAGCCGGCAGTAGCAAATGCCCAGTATTTCGGAGAGCTATTACAAGCAAAATACCATGAAGATTCTACAGATAAATCTTAATCACTGTAGAATAGCACAGGACATCCTAGCACAAACGGCCAAGGACGAAAGCGCTGACGTTATTATGATCAGTGAACCATATAAATGTCCCGAAGAGAACAACAATTGGATCTGCGATAAGGCAAAACAGGCGGCGATATGGATGTGTGGACGCTATGCCTTTCAAGAAACAAACGACCAAACAGTCGGCTTCGTGCGGGCGAAAATAAATGGGATCCATTTTTATAGCTGCTATGCCCGACCCAGTTTGACGGCCAGCGAGTACCAACTAATGCTGGATAATCTAACCACGGATGCGCTCCAGAGAGCCCCAGTGGTTATAGGAGGAGACTTCAACGCGTGGGCAACAGAATGGGGCAGCAGGCTCACCAACACCAGAGGACAGGTCTTATTGGAGACATTCGCTCCCCTAGCGATAGGCATTGCTAATAAGGGCCGGACAAATACTTACCGGAAGGCTGGAGTAGGGTCCATTATTGACATCACCTTTGCGAGCAACTCCATCCTGAAAACCATAAAGTGGAGGGTCAGTGAGGAATATTCACACAGCGACCATCAGGTGATAATACTGGAAATAAAAGGGAAAAAACCAGTCCAGCTCCCAAAACTTACTGGCCCAAAATGGAATGACAGATCTTTCGATAAGGATGCATTCGAAGAGATGTTGAACGGTGATCAAGCTCCAAGCGGAACAGCGGAGACCCTCGCTCACCACCTCACAGGCACCATCACCACAGCGTGCGACGCATCAATGCCTAGGAGAGCAAACACCAGGAACACATCACCGTGTTACTGGTGGAACGAGGAAATATTCGAACTCCGGGCAAAATGTCTGCAAGCCCGGCGTAAAGTCCAACGATCAAGAAGGAGGGCGGATTTCCAACAATGCCTGGACACCCTTAGACTGGCGAGACGTAGCTTAAATAGAGCCATTAAGGAAAGCAAAACTGCATGCTTTAAACGTCTCTGTCAAGAAGCCGACATCAACCCATGGGGCTCGGCATACAGAATGGTGATGACAAAATTAAAGGGCTATAGGACTCCTCAAATAACATGTCCGATAATGCTGAGATCCATAGTAGAGTACCTCTTCCCTCAAAGGCCTGCTGCTATGTGCAATATTATACGAGAAGTCAATCCAGAAGATATTCCTTTAATTACTCACGAGGAACTGCTAAGGGCATGCAGCAAGATAGGTGACAACAAGGCTCCGGGACCCGACGGCATCCCGAACAAGGCAGTAAAGGCAGCTGTAACAAAAAGACCAGACCTCTTCATAACAACAATGAAGCAGTGCCTTGAAGAAGGAACCTTTCCCGAAAAATGGAAAACGCAGCATTTGGTCCTACTGCCAAAAGGAAAGAAGCCCCCAGGAGAACCATCATCCTATCGCCCAATATGCCTATTAGACACCATGGGAAAGATCCTCGAGAAGATAATCTATAATAGATTACTCGCAGTAGTAGAAGAGAAAGGATCCCTCTCAGATCACCAATTTGGCTTCAGAAGAGCACGATCTACTGTTGATGCCATAAGAGCGGTAGTCGATATCGCCAAAGGTGCCATCGAAGGAGAAAGATGGCTCTACGGCACAAAGGAGTATTGTGCAGTAGTAACGCTGGACATTAAAAACGCATTTAACTCTGCGAACTGGTCGTTTATTAGAAGGTCACTTGCCAGGATGGATACGCCATATTACCTGCTACGGATAGTGACGAACTACTTCAATAACAGAAAGCTGAGGTACAATACCGATGAAGGCGTAAAATACTACAACGTAACTGCGGGAGTTCCACAGGGATCGGTTTTAGGGCCACTATTGTGGAACATCATGTACGACGGAGTACTACGATTAGCGTTACCTGGGGGAGTAACAATAATTGGATTCGCCGATGACATTGCAGTCGTGACAGTAGCTAAACAGATCCGTGCAGTAGAATCAGCTACAAATGAAGCAATTGCCCGGATAAAAGATTGGCTAGTATCCGCCGGACTAGAACTAGCTGACCATAAAACAGAAGCTGTTCTTATAACCAGCCGGAAAACTGTCGAATTTGCCAACTTTCAGGTTGGTAACCAAACCATCAGGTCGAAAGAGGCAATTAAATACCTTGGAGTAATGCTGGACAACAGGCTACGGTTTAAAACGCATGTTGATTTTGTTACCAAAAAAGCATCGCAAATGCAGGGAGCTCTCTCGCGTATCATGCCTAACATCGGTGGACCTGGATATGCTAGAAGGATTCTACTCTCTAGAGTTATCACCTCAGTTCTGTTATATGCCGCCCCAGTCTGGGCGGAGGCACTGAGGACGAAGGAGACCAAAAGGAAACTATCGTCATCATACAGACTCTGTGCGCTACGGACAATCAGCGGCTTTCGAACCATCTCTGACGAAGCTGCATTTGTCATAGCTGGAATGGTCCCCATCGATATTCTCGCAGATGAAATGCTGAGGATATATAACAGAAGAGCATTGAGTCATCACGACGCCACTGGTATCAAGGTGATAAAAATTGAAGAAAGGGCAGCGTCAGCAGCTATGTGGCAAGCTCGTTGGGCTAATACAACAAAAGGCAGATGGACATACAAACTTATACCGACAATCCAAGATTGGATAAGTCGAAAGCATGGAGACTGCAACTACCATCTAACGCAGTTCCTGTCTGGCCACGGTGGCTACCGCAAATATCTACACCGATTCGGACACGACAACTCACCATCCTGCCCGGAATGCCCAGGTGAAGATGAGGATACGGAGCACGCAGTGTTTTACTGCACACGTTTCACGGCATGGAGAATTACTCTGCCAAGTCCGTCATTACTCCTCGACCATATGTTACGGTTGGAAGAAAATTGGATGGCAATATGTTCTTTCGTAACAACTCTACAAAAAGAGCTGCGGAGAATAGAAAAGCTAAGAAGAGCAGCAGAAGCAACAGAAGCATCAGAAGCAGCAATACAAGAAGCATAGCATGAATTGCTAACCAGCCCCGCGAAGTAATACCTAACGGCAGTCCCGCGGGGAGAGTGGTTGAAGTGTGTAGGGTGTGTGTTTAGTACGTAGGCGTATTCCTGGCATCGAGTACTCAGGTTTGCGAATCGTGCATGCTAGTAGCACTCGGGCTACTAGTATCTATGAAGATTACACATCCCTGGCGCAATCCAAAAAAAAAAAAAAAAAAAATCTCCGTCCATGGCTAGTTATTGCAGATATACGGCTCCATATGCTCGAAAAACTGGTCAAAAATTGGACCGACAGGATAAGCTTTATAATTGCCAGCCGCGGTGCTCATATGCACGAAATCATCTTTAAATGCTAAATGATAAAGGATTGTCTCATGTTTTAGATCAAAAGCCAATGTCGCGTATTTTTATTTAAATTTATATTCCGGACCTTCATAAAAAAAAACACCCTGTACAAGAAAGTTAAAAACAGAATTCAACCAAAGATTTCAGAATAAACATTGATTGATTGAGAAATCAAAAAGTCCGCTAGGCGGCACAAAATTAGGCTCCAAAATCACGACAACGATGAAGTGGTACAACTTCTAAATACCAGTAATTTAGTAAGGGGATTAAAGAGAGTTAACCCTTTCGAGTTAGCCACCTAGAAAATAAAGCGCATACAAGTAATAAAAAACAAGGAAGGAGGTAGACTGACGGTTAGGCGCAATATTTGAAGTGGGTATTTTATCTACAGCACCGGAACATACAACCAGTGGCAACACTGATTGTGCTACAGAGATACCAGAAACTGTTTCGGAAGGAACGGGGAAGAGCCGCCAAATCACACATTTATAAACATCTCTAATAAAATAATAGTTCAAGGCATAGTCAAGTCTATTCAGTCATTTGTCAATCAAAAAGGCAATTATTTCCTTTTTAAGTTTTAGTGCGGCTATTTACCACCAGGTTTGTTGAACAACTCACCTGCACTTTATTTGTGAAATCAAGTAGCAACTCGCCATTCCCGATACTCCAATCAAATTCAGTTTTGAGCCAATGTGGACCATTTCTAAGAAAAACCGTAAACAAATTAATTTAAATAGATAAATCTGAAGACAATGAAAGGAAACAGAAACCTAACAGTCGCCTGTATAGAATTCATGAGAAAACATTTCCCATTCGGTGTTTGAAGTGGCAGAAAATATTCGCAGCAATCGAAAGGCTTCCCATTATAGCTGCAACTGATAAACAACTCAGAACAGTTCATCCGCACCTGCGGTAGAATGAGCCTTGTCTAGTATTTAAAAAAATAAAAAAAATAACTAAATATAAACTTACTTGCTCCGCGATTTGTTCGTAGCCTGATGAAGGATATTTGACACAATCCTCACAATCCACGAATTGTAAGGAATATTGTTGTAGTTTTCCAGGGATATACAAATCTGGAAAAACAATACTTTGGAGAAAGTCTTCGATATCGAAACTGTAATCCGTTCTTCCTTTTTCTTCATATAATCTGAAATAGAGGGCTATGATATTGTGGTGGATACCTAATTATTGTATATTACCCTTTCACGAATTTTGCGACAGCTGGAGATTTATCATTGGCTACTTCACACACTCCTATCGCAATAAATTCTGTTTTGTCTTGAGGCCTTGTATCTTCCATGACTAAGCTAATAGCATCGCTTTCAAAAGTGTTTTGATATCCTCGGATCAGATAGTATGATCCACCAGCAGATACAATTATGCAGAATAACCAGAAAAGTCGTTCAGAAAAATGGATTCTGGAAAGGGAGGCAATTTTTGATTGAAGACTATATTTGGCTGTGGTCACTCACTTTCGATTAGAGATGTAGCTTAGGCCAACCAAACTAGTATTCTCACAATAATCTGTCAAGATTTTTGATATTTTACTAGTCTCTGGCATGCTTGATTCTTATGCAGGTCTTCCGGATGACTTGTCGACTTGTCCACTTTAGAGTTACTGTTGCAGCAGAATGCAAAACTGTCAGATTAGATTGCTGCATAAATATTTAATTAAAAAATATTTAATGGTTACGTGTTGCAAGAAATTATAATTGTAGTCTTATCATGTGGTTTATCTACAGTGGCATACTAAATTAAGCTGAAAAGCTGAAAAATCTTGATAAGCGCAAACTGCAGTCCTTATGTATATTTAACCGACATTTTTAAGTACAGCTTCATGTAGTCGATTTCAGTACTTATACCCTCCTGCAAATGTATTGATTTGTACACATACAAATTTAGTCATTACTCATAATGAAGATAGAAGATCATCAGGCTATTAGTCCAATCAAATTAATGTGAGCTTTTGGAAATGATTCAGGACCAGTTAGAGGTGCTAAATAAGATAATCCTGTTACGGGTTTGTTCCAACAGGCTTCGAAAAATTCAGAACAAATTCTTAGGACTTACAATAGTGATGACTTATATTGATATCTTTTCATCTAAGTTGGTATATACTAAGTCAAATAGCCAGCCTACCACACTGGGAAATAAGTTGACGCAGACCATACGGGCGGCGGCTGAATACGCAGATCATACGATGCGCGACTATTCAGGATTCTGAACCTTCGTTTACCATGACCATCAAATGGGGTCGCTTATTTCAACATGAGCCAGAGAGCTGTAAAGACGACCCCCGCCCAGGACGTCCTGTGTCAGTGGCCACCGAAGAAAATTTCGGAAAAGTTGAAAAATTTGTTCTGACCGACCGAAGAATAAAAATGTGGCAGACAGATAGCGGACGAGATGCACATCAGCAAAGAATAGATGTATGCCATCGAGGGTGGCCGTGGTGTAGTGGTAACATCAACGCTTGTCACGCTCTTGGTTCACGGTTCAAATCCTGATCTCAACAATCATCTATTTATTTCGTTTGAAATAAATAAAAAAGTCGATCAATTGCGAAAGCTTAGTCAACTCTACTGCGAAGGCATAACACTGGCAGTAGAGTGGTCATATGGCTTAAATGCAACTTGATCGTGATGATGACATCAGGTGGAGGGAAAAAAATACTGTGAATCATGAGCAACGACAAAAAGCAAAACAAACAAGCTCCCCAGTTATCTGGATGCCACCCTTGGAGTTTACTGAAACTTAATACCACCTAAGTTTCAAACCCACTACACCAATCTTCCTTTCTCTCTCTCTCAATTTCTGCAAACGCCCGTGCCCTGAAATAATTTAATGGTATTCATATCCCATTTGGCGCGCGCAAATTATAAAAAAAAAAAAAAAAAAAAATGCCACTTGGGCCTGTGCAAATCTTTAGTGTGCAGTTTAGAGAGTAAGACTTCAATTTGGACGTGTGAAACGGGATACCCTTATACTAATTTTAGGACACATGCGTTTTGTGGAAAGGGGACAGAGAGAAAGATAGATTGGTGTAGTTGGTTTGAAACTCAGGTGGTATTAAGTTTCAGTGAACTCCAAGGGTAGAGTCCAGATAACTGGGGAGCATTAGCTGTTATTGTCGTTGCTTATGATTCACAGTATTTTTACCATCCTCCTGATGTCATCATCACGATCAAGTAGCATTTTAGCCATATGACCACCCTACTGCCAGTGTTATGCCTTCGCAGTAGGGTTGACATAGACTTTCGCAAGTGATCGACTTTTTTATTTATTTTATGCGAAATAAACAGATGATTCTTGACATCAGGTTTCGAACCGTAAACCTACAGCGTAACAAGCGATGATGTTACCACTACACGATACCACACTGTGGTATGTATATAATGATATGCATGTGTTGGAATGTTATGTAGCTATGTAAATCGTTTCTGTTTTTCTGCACATGGTGTCACTACAGATTGGAGAAGTTTTGCACGAGCATGTAAACATGAAAAAAATTGTGCTCGCTGGGTACCGAAAATGCTCACGCCGTTCGACAAGCAACGACGGCTCGAGTGCTTCAAATATTTTTTGGAGTTAGCCGGGGACAATCCCGACGAAATATGCAATATGCAACCAAATCGCAACTGTAGATGAGACTTGGGTCTACTAGTACTTTTTATTTTTTTCCAATTCGAAAAAGGAGTTACGAGGCCGGAAATTTGCAGAGCTTATTCGTGAAAAGAGGAGAGCTACCTATGCAATAAGCTCAAAAAAGCGATCCAAGATCTAAAAAACCGGGAGACTTCTGCTTATCTGGAAGGCTTAACAGCCGAAACCAACAATAATATCAAAGGCATTTAAAAAACTCTTATTGACCACCATTTCGAGTTCAGAATCAAGCATTCCACAATTGACCATTTTTACAGAATAACCTACGAAATTGAAAAAGCACTAGAGGGGAAACGGTTTGCTCTAGCGATCTTCTTGACGTCTCTCAAACCTTCGACAAGGTTTGGTACAATGTCTTGAAGTATAAGCTAAGACACATTCTTCCGGAGCACCTACATAAGATCAAAGAATTAAGAATAGACTGAGTTTAAGGAAATCGCTACCGGAGTTCCGCAAGGAAATGTCCTTGGTTCTATCTTATCTTGACTGTTAACTCGGGACATACCTCAAATTGAAGGCACCGTTGTAGCTACGTTCGCAGAATCTACGGCTATTCTGGCATCGGAAAATTCAATAGAGTCAGCAATTGAAAAACTTAGTTGTAGTAAACAAGGAAAAAAGAAAAACCTGACTACACGGTGTCTCATAGTGTATAAGAAGATTTTCGCCTATCCACGAGAAAAAAAGAAAAAAGTTTTCTGAGCAGAATGAACAAGTAACTCTACTGAAGACCTTAACAAATCGGTATAAATGACATGGATTTGTTGGTACTTTTCTAGGGCAGTAATACAGAAATTCGTAAATTCTAAAAGATGTGTGGCACTAGAACCCGCCTTTCCAGAATCCATGTTGAAAATAGCTAATATATGTCCTCAATAAAACATTAAACTTATCCTCTACTAGGGAATCCAGGATCTTAGGTATAACTGACAGCTTATGGGTTAATTTAAAGAGTTTCCAGAATTCACGAAAGATTTGAATTTTGCGCCATTTGTGCGGTAAAGTGTTGCCAACAAAAAAAAAGACACCGTGACAGCTGACAGTTGAGGGTTATTAAAAATAGAGTGCTACACGAAAAAACAACGCGTTTCATTGTTGAGCAATATTTTAAAAATAATGAAGGTTTGTCAGCTACAGTTCCCAATTTTCGTACAAAATATTGTCGGAATAGTGATTTAACTTCATCAACTGCGAAGAGATTAATTCAAAAATTCACGGAGACTGGATCAATTAGTGATCTTAGACACTGGCGGTTCTTCAACAAGTCGTTCAACACAAAATTGTACGTGAGAGTGTTGTTGATAGTCCAGGAATATATTGGTCAAGAATTGAACATTTCGAGAAGCTCTCTACAGCGTAGTCTCACGAAAGATTTGCATCTTCATGCATACAAAGTGCAATTGACTCAAGAAACGAAGTCTACTGACCACGCACAGCGAAGAGAGTTCGTTGAATGGATTATGGAACAACAAAGTCATCTTCAGCGATGAGGCTCATTTTCATCTGCATGGCTTTGTTTATAGTCAAAATTGTCGATTTTGGGTTCAGAAAATCAACGAGTGATTGTTGAGAAAGAAATTCATCCACAACGTGTCACACTGTTTGGAGCGGATTTTGGGCTTGAGTCATCATCGGACCTTTCTTCTTTGAAAATGCGGCTGTTTTTTGTGCCTAAATGGTTTGAAGAAGACGTTGCCCCATGCCATACAATTCAATTACTGCATGAGTCATTTTCTGGTCATTACCCGTTCATGCGATTTAAGGCCTTCAGACTTTTTCCTCTTGGGGTTTTTTGAAGTTTAAGGTTTATGCCAACAAGCGCACGACCACCCACAAAGGAGCAAATTGAGCTTTGTATCAACAAAATTCAGCCACATTTGTGCAAAACAGTTATGGAAAATTTCGACAAAATAGTGCGTATTTTAATTTTTGGACACCCTTTATGTTGGTGTGATGCAACTTATTTTCCATTTCCCCTAAGAAGATGAACTAACAGATCTGGAACAATTGTGAAGAATAATTGGCTGAATTCCCATCAAATCAGGCATACGTTTGAGTTCCAATTGATCTGCACTTCATCAACATTAAAAGAAATAAGAGAGCAGTCAACAGTGGATGGAAGATACTAATTCTGATCAGTATTGGCCACGTTTGTGTACTCAGGAAATATGTCCATTTAAATATTCGGAGGCAAGAATTAGATCCTATATATTGCTAAAGGAATTAGGAACATCATTTGTTTGATTTAAATTAAGAGCAAAGTAATTTCTTGTTCGGAACGTAAAGGGATGGAGGAGCTTTCAATCAGTACGTCAAACCTAAATTAGATAAGCCGGACTAAAATCGCCGATGTCATATAAATTAAAATTCTTATATTCTGGTGCAGTGACAACCCTGCCGATATTCTCCAGATGTTTCTTTCTTTTTGCGCACAGGGGGCGAACTGTAGTTGAGAAAAATCAGTAAACTGGTACCGGCAACTGGTCAATGCCAACTCCGCTTGTTTTGTTTACATTAAAGCGAACGATAAGAAAAACGGAGAATTCAGAGGTGTCAAAGAGTTCTTCGATCATATGGTGGTCGTGCATCCTTAAGGAGGTCCGGTAGGACTGCTTATCTTATCTTCGAATAAAAAAAAACAAAAAAACAAATGTTCGATTTAATGTTTAGAAAAACATTTGGGTGCGGCTGTTAAAGACAAAGTTGGAGTTTAAGGCCCCGACCCATAGAATCTGTTGATCCGCTGTTGCGTCCTTTTTAACTGACACATAGAATACACGTATTCTTATGGAAGGTGGTTCATACCCGACACATGTTTGACCTTCGACGGATAAAGTAGGTTTACTTTCAACTTTTTTAGTCCGTTGATCCGTTGGCAGTGGGCAAATTGAGAGTAAGCATTTTCATTGGTGGAAGCATTGAGAGAGAAGAGAAACATTACAATCTGTTAGCGAAACGAAGGTATGCGACAGATTGTATTTGACTGTTCTTTCCGGCAATACGTGAAAGTCACTATCAACCTTTAACGGAACGACCACGACGGATTCTATGGGTCGGGGCCTTTAGTCATTTTTGTTCGATGTTAATGACAGCTGGATAGAATACACGCATTCTTAAGGAATGTGGCCCATAACCAATGGACATATGAACTTTGTCGGATAAAGTAGGTTTACTTTCTACTTTTTTTTCATTCCAATGATCCGTTGGCAGTTCACACATTCACATATCTTCGTGCATTTGCAAATTGAGAGTAAGCACATTCATTGGTGGAGGCATTGAGAGAATGTGGAGAAACTGTCATCGCCATTGACAATCGGAGAGTTTGCATAGAAAACATTTTCAGCAATAACAAAATGTCATCGGCTGTCATCTGTTAACGAAGGTATGCAACGGATTTTATAGGACTGTTCTTTCTGGCAATATGTGAACGTCAACGTCAATCTTCAACGGAACGACGTAGATGGATTCTATGGGTCGGGGCCTTTAGTACTCGAACCGATAATCTTTGAATCAGCATAAAAACGTCCTACCCATTATTGCCTCTGCAAGTGTGCTTAATAGATAAACTGCTTTTCTGGCTTCGTTCTCAATAAAAATATCAACGGAATATTTTACGAGATTTACTATTAATTATAGCACTGCGTTATATCTACGAGTATTTTTAGGATACCGGGCCAGATTTTATGGAATGTAGTTCATCGACCATTATGTGTCCTTTCGTGACCCCAGGTGAGGCAATGAAGTGGAGTTTGAGTCTGCGTTTGAATTATTTTACCGAAAATGGTTTGAAAAGAGGCTTACAGCTAAGAAAATGTAACTCTCATGAGCTACTGAGAACGTAGTGGTAACATTTCTAAAGCACTTTGGTTCATATTTTATTTGCCAATTTTTAATGGTGGGGCCTCATATAGTTTTCTGGTACGCCAGTGGTGTCAACTGATTCCATTTGTTGAAAATTCTATCATACATAACGAATCCTAAGTTACATACCAAAGGGTTGTTTCGTCCAGTCATAAACATAAAAGAAAACAACTTTTTGTATTGTGCATCTTTATTTTGTGCAAATTTTAATAAGCTTATAAGTGAGTGCATAACATTTTTAAATAAACTAAGACTAGAAAAACGTTACAAATGTAACTTTTTTTTATGAATGTGGATCTCAAAGACTTGAAGTAATTCTAATGTTGAAAAGCTAAGACAGCGATGAATCATTATGAGATATTCAACTTTAATTTGTTAGCTCTTTAAACATAGCAAGTTGCAGAAAGCTCCACAGTTATATGTGACCTTTATTAGTAAATTGAAGTACGAACACTTGAATACCAGTGGATGTTTTTAAACAGTCCTGTAAATATCTGCCATTATTAAAAGTCACAAAGGAGGTGGTGCCATCTTTTGCGAATAAATCGAATTGCTGACAAAACGTTGAGATTCAAAATTCAAGATTTCTTCAAAGCGGATGTAATTTTCTAAAACTCAAGTACAAAGCTTGATTTGATAAGTGCAGATTGTATCTATTTACTGCCATCTAATAGCTCACGGAGTTGCAAGTGGAATATTTCATTACGATTCAACTCTGGCAGAGATATGCATTTTAATTTGTCCCCCTGACATTAAAAATCCTTATTAAAAAGAAGTACAAAATCTCAATTCCACTTAAAATGCTTGCACCCATGAAAAGACCCAGAACTCCACCAATTGTAACAACTACATCCAGACGTGTTCGAATGGCTTGCCTACGAAATTGCTCAGTTGATACTGATTGCCTGATTTTAGCTTGCACGATGGACTTATTTTCAATTTTCCTGCAATTTATACTCAATGTTCATTCTTCGTGAATACATATTAATACAAAACATACGGGAGAGACTCTTCAAAAACTCTAATTTCATGATCATTACACGATGGCAAACATATGCATGTAAGTCCGTTTGAACGCCAAGGCTGCATAATGTATGGTCCTGGGTGCAAAATATCTGCTCGATCTAAACAAAGAAAGCCATCATAGCCACAGGAAGGGGTTTTATCATTGTCTGTAAAAATTGCGATTAGTTCGTAACATCAAAGTGAAATGATTTAGCCTCATAACTGTTCACCAAATAATAGTAACTAACGCAACCGCAAGTCTCAAGTTGTAATTGCTTGAGGCAATCCAATACGCAGGCTTTATAACTGTAGTAGTCATATGAAGAGTTTGCAATATTCTCATCTGGAAATCTGCATTTTCTATATTCTGGAGCTACATCCCGTACACCTGGATCGTTGATGATATTCCGCAAACTCAATTGTATGTCTGAACGGCGTCCAAAGCCGGTTATGATGTACACAAGATCCTTCATCATATGATATGGTACATCTTCAGAATTTAGTAAATGTAGCTGAAAAAAAGGTTAGCTGTAAGATTATACGAGTACATATACAGTCGAAATAACTAAATGTTATCTTATACAATTAAACAATAAAAAAAATGTTAATTCGAGTAGAAAATATCCTCTGGTAGGCTGTTTGTTTGATATGCCTGTTTTAAGGTCCCAGACTCAGTTTAGAATATCTTATGAAGAATGAAATTTGCAATAAAAATTACTTTTATATATATTTGTTGTTATTTATTTTTCTTATTGAATTATGCTTTATGTTTAATTTATGCATGAGGTGGAAAACTATCAATAATACTATCAACAGTTATCGATAGTTTGAAACTATCGATGGTTTTTGGATCGATAATCGATAGTAGTTGGGTACATCCTAAAAAAGTTAAAAATAAACACTTGAGCTACAATATAGCGTCTGTTTACTGTCCGTTGCAATGCCCGCTCGAAAAAGACGACTACTTTCTTTTCTTCAAAGCCCTTGGTTCAAATTTCCTTATTGGTGGAGATTTCAACGCGAAGCACACCTTCTGGGGTTCAAGCTGTGTATCATCTAAAGGAAAAATTCTCTACGAAGTGGCAAATGAATTCGGTTGTTGTTTTTTTTTCGAAAGGAAAACCCACCTATTGACCAACCGACTCAGAAAAAATTCCCGATCTTATCGTTTTTTTCGTTTCAAAAGGTATTTACGATAAGTTTATTACAGTCTAAGAAAGTTTTGATCTCTCTTCTGACCACTCTCCGATAATTTTATTACTTGGTGAAGCGTTGATCAAGAAAGATGGACTTCCAAGACTTACTAGCAATAGAACAAACTGGGAGGGCTTTAGAAAAGATTGCGAAACAAATATCGCCCCAAATGTATCACTTAAAACACCTTGTGAACTGGGGGACGAAGTTGATCGATTCGTGGAAGCAATCCAAAGAGCGGCATAGAGAATCACTCCTTCTAGAAGCTATAAGATTGACCGCAATGAAAAGTATCCCAGAAGGCAGAGCTTTTTGCTTTGCACTTAGAAGAAATATTTAAGCCATTCGACGGACCTTTGATAATGCCCAACTCCCCAGTCACGACATCTGACAACTTTAAAGTTAAAAAAAGTGTTACATTTATTGAACAGAGGGAAGTAACTAAAAATCTAAAGACCAAAAAAGCACCGGGTTACGACTTGGTAACGGCGCAGGTGTTCTACTCACGTTAAATTTACCTACAAAAAAGTGGACAGATTACCCGTATGTTTAAACTCGGCGAACGAAGCAAAATATCTAGGAATGACTCTAGATGTTAAGCTTAAATGGAAATCGCACATAAAAAAGAAACGCGACGAGCTCGAAAACAAATACCGACAAATGTACTTTCTACTCGGAGAACATTCAAAGTTGAGCCTACATAACAAACTGCTAGATAAGCAGTTTTTTTTTTTTTTTTTTTTTGCATTTTTATTAATTATTAATTCATTATAACTTACTTGCTAGACAAAAAATGCTTAAAACTAGCCTAACTAACTTATCTATGTTATTCTAACTTACTGGCCCTATGCGGGCGCTCTAAGATAAACTTAACACTTAAAAATATGTCTTTCGACGTAACCTAACTTAAATTTGTATTTATTTTTTTTTTTTTTTTTTTTTTTATTATTAATAATTACTAAGAAAAGTTTTATTTAGATAAAAAAAAAAAACTTAGTAAATGAACTTTTTGTTTGTTTCTTATATATATAAAACTTATAGACTATCTTAAAATAAATACTAACCTACCTTATTCTACCTTAATCTACTTACTCCAACTACGTAAATATATGTATATATATATATTTTTTTTTTTTTTTTTTTTTTTTTTTTTTTTTTTAATAGATTCAAGTGCTGTGTTGTGTTTTTTTTATATATATATATATGATATCTAAAAAATCTACCTAAAAACTACCTAACCCTAAGCTATGTAAATCGGCCATAGAAAAACCAGCTGACTTCAAACTGGCTACCCTGGATTATGGGGAAACGACGAAGGAGTTCCCCCTTGTTCGGGTAGCCACCAAAAATGTCCGTACTGACGTTGTACGTCGTCTATATCGCGACTCGATACCGATCTACTAAACCGGAGACGCTCCACACTGCTGTGTGCGACGTCTCTGTCGTAGTTGAGTCGCCTATCCGCAGCTGTCCGAGCAACGTGGAAGATTAGCGGGACTGCCAATCTGTCCTGGATCAGACCTTTCTCGTCGAGATAGAGGAATGCCTCTGGGGGAACAAAGCCGTTAAGGCGCACTCTCTCGTGGTACCTGTAATTGGGGTAATAAGCCCCAGAGATCAGGTTATTCATCGAGCTCATTGCTCTTGCAATATGCCTTCGAGTCAGCTTGATCAGGAAATTATCCACCCTTATTAGGTTAGCCCTGTTGTACAGGACCTCATTGGGATAGAATTTTATGTACTGGGATTCTGGGAATGAAGGCAAGCCCGAAGGCAAGCCCTCTCAAACACCCGAATCTTTTCCAACAAGCTTGCTCCCACGTTGAACCACACGGGGCATCCATATACGAGCATGGGCCGAATGAGGGCCATGTAGCAGATTACCTTTACCCTTGCATCGAGTTGCTTGCTATAAAAAAGTCTCTTTGTAAGGGCAAAAGAACCTCTGGCTCTGGCCAGAGCAGCATCTATATGTTTGTTAAAATATAGATATTGGTCTAACCAAAGCCCTAGGTATCTGACTACACTTCGACTCGCAAGTGGCTGTCCGTGCGGTCCAACGATTGAGAACTTTCGCCAATTCTTTCTGGTATCCCTAGAGGCCCCAGACAACGGCGTCCTAAAAAGAATGGTTTCCGATTTCTGGAAGTTGATCTTCAACTTCCAGTCATCGCAATATCGCTGAATCTTATCGAAGTCACGTTGCAAGAGCAGTGATTTTTGGTCCTGATCTGTACGCAATCAAGTCGTCTGCGTACGCTATGGCATGGTGAAGTGATCCTATGAGATCGCTCGTGTAAATGTTGAAGAGGATCGGCGAATTAACCGCACCTTGTTGCAGACCATTTTTAATTAGAAATGTTCCAGCAGAAGTCAAATTGCCATTTTTGACAATGAACTCTCTACTGGTGAGCATATTATAAAGTATGTACAGCAGTGGTTTGCTTATGCCCAGCCTGCTCAGCTTGTAGAAAAGTCCCTCTAACCATACGGTGTCGAAGGCCTTCTCCAAGTCAATCAGGCATGCACCCGTGCATTGGTTCTTGTTTTTGTTCCATTGGATATCCGATACCAGTTTAGACGCGGCATGTATTGTATCATGCCCCGCCTTAAAACCGAATTGGTTATCCGGAATTATATTATTGTTCTCAGTCCACTTAAGCAGGGCTCTATTGATAACTTTCTCAAATACCTTGCTGATGTTCGGAAGGAGACTTATCGACCGGAGAGTTGCCGGATTGGAAGTGTCCTTACCCCTTTTGGGGATGGGTTGTATTACTGCTGTTTTCCAATGCGCTGGATAATGTGCATTATTCAGCGCATTGTTAAACAGAGTGGTGTAAATGTCCACCGCTTCTGGAGGGAGATGTCGAAGCACAATGTTCGACACTCCGTCGATTCCCATAGATTTCTTTCTTCTCAATGATTCAAAGATCGTTTGGAGCTCCACCTTCGATATGTACGGGGGATGGACCCTTTCATCGGCGATGACATTGTTTGCCATAATATCGTCATTGAACTCGGTAAAACCTATGTTCTCGGATCGCCAGTGCTCTATATCATTTCGAAGGCAGAAGTTATGCACAAAGACGCGATTTTCCAATTCGAGGTTCGGGCAAATGGTATCATTCACCTTGTACACTTCCTGGAAAATCGCTCCTATAGCTTCTACCTTCTCCTGCGGATCTTCGATCACAAAGAAGTTGTCATCCTCTACTGCGTTATCTGGATCTATACCCGCTGTTATCATTATTCGTGCATTGTCCGTCGTTCGGGGGATCTTAAGACACGGAAGGTCGTTTTGATTATTCCTCCGAAATATTTTATTTATTTGCGGGAACATACTCGGGTTGTTGGATTTTACAGCCCGAATTTTGTTGTTCCAATGCAGATTTACAGAAAGTCTGTAGTTTTCTCTGATTAATTTCTGGAGGTTTTTAATCAACGACTTCAGCGTCCTAACCTCCGAGTTTTGTCTGTCAGTAAACTGTCTGTACAAGGTTTTTAGTCTCGACAGCAGTCTACTTTTGTGTTGGTGTAGTGCGTCAATTGTTGCATTGCGGAATATGTTTGCGTTGTCAGTATGTTGATACCGAGGTATCGTGCTGTCCATAGTTCGTTTAATTGTCTCATCCATTTGTTTTAGGTACCAGTCAATCTCCTCGTTTGACAGATTCCTATTGGACGGTGGGTAGAGCGAGTTCGAGGAGAGTGCTCTTGGCAAAACTCTGGAGAAACGAGTCCAACGCGTCCTGCTATAATTGTAGGAGTACGTTTGGACAAACTCCTCCAATTCTGCAATTTCGTTGGGAATCGTTACTACGGCACTGAGTCCGCAATGGTCACTGTCATACACAAATGTGTGAAGGCAGTTTAAAGTTTGTCGGTCCGTGTCTGTCAGTTGTAACCGTACGTCGAACAGCATGAGATCCAAATAGGAGCCGCTTCTAGGAAACGACGGACTATGTGTAGCTTTCAAATCGAGTTTATACTCGACACTGTGCCGACCCCACCAATCGAATAGTAGGTTCCCTCTAGGATTAGGTGTGTTATTTCCCCAATCTCTCTAGATAAGCAGTGCTAAAGCTAGTGTGGACATATAATCTACAACTATGAGGTTGTACAAGGAAAAGCAATAGAAACATCCTACAAACTTTTGAAAATAAAGTTCTTAGAACGATCGTTAGCGCACCGTGGTATGAACGTACGTAACGACATCGGGATCTGGAAATTCCCAGCGTCGTCGAAGAGATAACAACATTTGTTCGTAAACACAAAGATCGTATTCACGGCCATTGCAACCGTACCGTCATTCAACTACTTGACGGGAACAATTCAATTCGTCGCCTGCAAAGAACAAAACCTTTTGACCTCGAGTCATAGTATATGCCGGTCACTTTCATTGGAATTTAACCTGCCTAAAGTGCTACATTCTTTTTAAATTACATAAGAGCATCTTTTTCCAAAAATCACGAGTCTCGTAAGCGAAAATAAAAGTGCTGGATAAGCGTCGGCTTAGCTGTAGTACTAATCTTGAAGAGTGGTGTTTTTAGTGAGTGAAAATCTCACACTACCATAAGAACGCGAGTTACGTTATCAATCAATTCCCACACTGTTCCACGGCTAAACGCTGATATCCCAGTTTTGTATTACTCTACACCGAAAGACCATCCGGAATCACCCGTGGATATGGAGTTGGACTGCTGCTAACACCAACAGCACGCAGAGGTCTAATTTCCTGGCAGCCGCACGGTGATAGGATTTTAGCGGCCAGATTCCGGATGAGAGTACGTCGCGTCACCATTATACAGTGTTACGCCCCCACGGATGGTTCGTCTGAGGAAGAATAGGAGACCTTCTACAACCAGTTGGGAGCTGTTCATAATGCAACACCCAACGGCGACATTGTCATTGTGATGGGTGACCTGAATGCCAAGGTAGGCTGCGACAACGAAGAGCTCAAATATGTTATGGGACGGCACGGACTAGGCAATCGCAATGACAACGGCGAAAGATTTGTTGACTTTTGTAACGCAAATCGTCTTGTCATAGGTGGCACCATATTTGAGCACAAAATCTGCCATAAAATCAGTTGGGTGTCAACTGACAGGCAAGCAACCTCCAACCAAATTGACCATTTTGCCATCAGTCGCCATTTTAGAAGTAGTCTCCTAGACGTCCGAAACAGGCGAGGTGCCGACATGGGGTTGGTACGAGATCACCATCTTATGATAGCTACTCTCCGATTACGCGCTGCCGTTCGTAGTTCTAACGACACAAGAATACAGTTCAACGTAGACCGACTGAGAGTTCCCTCAGTGCGCCAAGAATTAAGGGACCATCTCTCACGTGGAGTGGAAACAATCAGCAGCTCACTGCCCGCCACCATCCAAGACCATTGGTGCGCTGTGAAAACTGTTTTCACATCAGGTGCTGAAAGGATTGTCGGTCGATCGCAGGGAAACCATAGGGCGTGACTTTCCGAGGATACCTGGAGAAGGATCAACGAACGAAAACAGCTAAGAGCTCGAATTGCAACAACTCCAGCAGCAGGGAGGATCGAGCTTGAGTCCCTATATAGCATGAAGATGAGAGAAGTACAGCGTAGCGTGAGACGTGACAAGCGCAATTACATCAATGCGCTGGCTACGGAAGCAGAAGAAGCAGCAGCGAGGTGCGACAGCAGAACCGTTTATAGAATCACTAAAGAGCTTATAGGTGGCCGAAGCTCTACTCAACACCCAGTGAAAGGCTTAGACGGTTCGTTGCTAATATCGGATGAGGATCAACTGAAGAGATGGAAGGAGCATTTTGCTTCGGTTCTAAACCGAGTATTCGCCAGCAATATGCACCCAAGTCAGACTGAAGTGTCCGTAGAAAGAAGTTCCCGAATTCGCACCACAACCCCCAGTAAAGAAGAGATTATTACCGCAATCAAAGCACTGAAAACTAATAAGGCGGTAGGACTTGACGGCATACCCGCGGAGCTTTTTCAAGCTGCGCCAACAGCATCGGCAGAGCTACTGTTCCCACTTGTCGGGAGAACATGGAAGCCGAGAGTTTTCCGGATGAGTGGAAAAAGGGAATGATCGTCAAGCTCCCTAAAAAAGGCAACCTAATGCAGTGCGAAAACAGGAGAGGTATCTGCGTGCTGCCTGATGTGACCAAGATAATAGCTAGAATCATCCTGGAGCGAATCAAAGAACACCTTGAAGACACACTTGACGCCGAACAAGCAGGTTTCCGCTCTGGATCCTCCTGTGTCGACCACATCAACACCCTGCGGATCATCATCGAGCAATGTGTTGAATATCGATCACCACTTCACCTGTTGTTCATCGATTTTGAAAAGGCGTTTGATAGTGTCAATCGGGAATTTATTTGGCGTGCCTTGCGCAGGAGAGGCATTCCGGATAAATTAATAGCAATTATCAAGGCTACATATGATGGGTCCACATGTCACGTTTTGCAAAGAGGAAGGCTGTCTGAGGAATTCGAAGTCCAAAGTGGGGTTTGGCAAGGCTGCATACTTTCACCAATACTGTTTTTATTGGTGATTAGAGATCTGCTGAATGCGGTCTTATCAACAGGAAATGCAAGAATTCGATGGGCTCTCACAAACCCAAACACCTCGACTACGCCGACGATGTATGCCTACTGTCTCACAGAATAATGGACCTTCACCAAATAGCAGCAAATGTGGAGAGAGAAGCAGACGTCGTTGGGCTGAAAATCAACTCGGCAAAAACAAAAATGATCAGCCTAGGACCAAACTCATCAACTCATATATGCATTGCTGGACAAACGGTTGAGAGAGTATTGTCTCAACCGATGGCAGAACCGAACTGGATATAGCCAGCCGAATAGGGATGCTATCCATAGTTTGGCGAAGTAATGCAATTAGCTTAAACACCAAGCTACGACTGTTCCGTTCCAACGTTGAATCCGTGCTGCTATATGGATGTGGTACATGGAGAGTGACCGTCACTATCACGAGGAAGCTGCAAACGTTTGTCAATAGGTGTCTACACTACATCTTAAGGATATTCTGGCCAAACCGTATCTCTAACGACCAGCTTTATTAGAGAACAGGCCATGAACCTATAAGCACAACCATACGACGACGAAAGTGGCAGTGGATCGGTCACACTCTCCGAAAGGGTGACAGACCCATAGCTAACCAATCGATGCAATGGAACCCGCTTACGCAAGATGGCAGGATACGTGGCGGTCCTAGAAGTACGTGTCGCAAAACAGTTGAGAAGGAAGCACGACAACTAGGAAAGAGTTGGGGAGAGCTGAGGGCAGAAATCGCACACGATGGCGAGCGAGTAGGCGTTGTAGAGGCCCAAGGACCCACAAGGGGATACAGGACATAAGTAAAAGTAAGTTACGAATAAATAAGTCGCGCGGTCGGGCCTTATGGTATCTTTAGAAGATTTTCACCCTCTGTACAAAAAAAAAAAAAAACTTCTTTCAATAGAGGGGCTCGATTTTCGAAAGGGACATTTATAATTTAATCAATTATAGGCGGAACGGAGTTCGCCGGGTCAGCTAGTACTTTAATAAAGTAAATATAGATAAAGTTAAAGAATCTAGAACAAAAATAATATAGGGATAAAAAACATTCGGTAACTTCTGCAACCCTCCTCTATATAACAGTTTTGAATAAAACTTACCCTTGGCACATTCGATTCAAAAAGTATTTTTTTTAAAAAAAGGTTTGCATTCAATCTCACCTCCACTGAACTTCTTAAATCAAGTAGCAACTCGACATTCCCGATACTCCAATCAAATTCAGTTTTGAGCCAATGTGGACCATTTCTAAGAAAAACCGTAAACAAATTAATTTAAATAGATAAATCTGAAGACAATGAAAGGAAACAGAAACCTAACAGTCGCCTGTATAGAATTCATGAGAAAACATTTCCCATTCGGTGTTTGAAGTGGCAGAAAATATTCGCAGCAATCGAAAGGCTTCCCATTATAGCTGCAATTGATAAACAACTCAGAACAGTTCATCCGCACCTGCGGTAGAATGAGCCTTGTCTAGTATTTAAAAAAATTAAATTTAATATAAACTTACCTGCTCCGCGATTTGTTCGTAGCCTGATGAAGGACATTTGACACAGTCCGCACAATCCAAGAATTGTGAGCAATAGTTTTGCAGTCCTCCACGGTTATATGCATTTGGAAAAACAATACGAAAGAGAAAGTCTTCAATATCGAAACTGTAATCCGTTCTTCCTTTCTCTTCATATAATCTAAAATAATATAGTAGGCTATAGTACTGCGAGTTTATTGGTGGACACCTAATTATATCACCCTTTGACGAATTCTGCTACCCTTGCAGATTGACCACTGGCTATTTGACATACTCCTATCGCTATAAATTCTGTTTTGTCTTGGGGTCTTGTGCCTTCCATTAGCAAGCTAATAGCATCACTTTCAAAAGCGTTTTGATATCCACGGATTAGGTAATACGATCCACCAGCAGATACAATTATGCAGAATAACCAGAAAATTCGTTCAGAGAAATGGATTCTAGAAAGAGAGGTATAGGTACGAGTATACGTATTTCGCTATGGCTACTTACTTTCGATTAGAGATGTAGCTTAGGCCCACCAAACTAGTATTCTCGCAATAATCCGTAAAGATTGCTGATATTTTACTAGTCCCTGGCATGCTTGATTCTTATGCAGGTCTTCCGGATGACTTGTCGACTTGTCCACTTTAGAGTTACTGTTGCAGCAGAATGCAAAAAAAGTTAAATTCGTTTACTCAACATTTTCATGTTGTCGCTTCATAAATATTTAATTAGCAAAATGTGCAATGGTTACGTGTTGCAAAAATTAATGATTGTGGTATTGCTTGATTAATACGAGTTTATATACAGCAGAATACTAAAATAAGTTGGAATAAACGTTCGTAAGTATAATCTGCAGTTCTTATGCATATTTAACCGACATTTTCAAGTGCAACGATTGTATCTTTATGTAATCAATTTCAGTAGTTTTTGTTGTACCTTCTTGTACGATGGAGCACATATATGAATTGATTTTTGCCCATACATAGGTATTACTCATAATGAGTAGTAGTCCAGTTAAATTAGATTTTGACCTTGATATTTGAAATAACTAAATGGGATCTTTTGAAAATGATTGATTTTGAAAATGATTAATTGACCTGTTCATCCCAAAAAATGTTTCCCATATTTGCATTTTTTGATATGTGGCGCAACGTTCTTTGATACCTACACATGTAAAGGGTGTCCCAAAATATACGCAATAAGTAATTTTGATAAAAAACACAGGTTTTTTATTAAAAATTGTAAATGTTTTATTGATTCATAAAGTATACAGTGTAGGGTTCTGTGTGGAATAGCATAACGGGTAAATGGCTTCCTCGGCTATGCTGGTACATACGCACTTTTTTGTCGAAACTTCCCATGTCCGTTTTGCATAAATGTGTCTGAATTTCGTTGATACAGCGCTCAATTTGCTCCCTCAAGACGTGAATGGTCTGTAGGCTTGTTGGCATAAACCTTAGACTTCAAAAAACCCAAAAGAAATAAATCCAATGGGTTAAATCGGAGCAACTGAATTGTATGGCATGTGATACCGTCTTCTTAAAACCACATATCGTCTACATCCATATCTTGCAATTTAGGCACAAAAAACTGGATTATCCTAGCGAGCATTAGTTAATGGTGGATTATTGCCTGACTAGCCTCATTTTTAAAGAAGAATGGTCCGATGATGCTTCCAGCTCCAAATCCGCACCAAACAGTGACACGTTGTGGATGCATTTGTTTCCCAAAAACCACTCGTGGATTTTCTGAACCACAAATCCGACAATTTTGACTATTAACAAAGCCATCAGGATGAAAATAAGACTCATCGCTCAAGATGATTTTATTTGAAAATCACCATTCACTTGTTCGTCAGTCGTCAGTAGATTCAGTTCTTGAGTCAATTGCACTTTGTATGCATGAAAATGCAAATCTTTCGTGAGAATACGCTGTAGAGAGTTTCTCGAAATTTCCAATTCTTGACCACGGTACCGAATTGATGTTCCTGGACTCTCAACAACGTTCTCACGAACTGCTTCAATGCTTTGTGTTGAACGACTTGTTGAAGGACGTCCTAATCACTAATTGATCTCTTCACAGTTGATGAAGTTAAATCACTAGCCGGCCATATTTTATACGAAAATTGTGAAAAGTATCTGCCAAACCTTCATTATTTTTAAAATATTGATCAACAATGAAAACGCATTGTTCTTTCGTGTAGCACTCCGTTTTGTATAATGCTGAACTGTCAGATGCCACGCTTTTTTCTTCGTTAGCAACACTTTACCGCACAAATTGCACAAAATTCCAACTTTGCGTAAATTTTGGGACATCCTTTAGTAAATATAAGCTCTGATCTAGACATACAAAATAGCATGACAGAACATGGCGAAAAATATTCGCTGTATCTTTGTTGTTTTTTTTTTTTTTTTTTTTTTTTTTTTTTTTTATAATTTGCGCACACCAAAGGAGATATGAATACTCTTATATTATTTCAGGGCACGGGGGTTTGCAGATCGACAGATAGAGAAAAAGAAAGTGTACTGGTTTGAAACTCAGGTGGTATTACGAGTAAGTTTCTGTAAACTCCAAGTGTAGCGTCCATGGAACTGAACAGCATTTGCTGTTATTGCCAATGATTATGATTCACAGTATTTTTTCCATCCTCCTGATGTCATCACGATCAAGTTGCACTTTCAATGACTACCCTACTGATGTCACATAAGCTTTCACAATTGATCGACTTTTTATTTATTTCATACGAAATAAATGGATGATTCTTGACATCAGGATTTGAACCGTGAACCTGCAGCGTGACGTTATGACGACGTTACCACTACACTACGTCCACCCTAAATTATGTCACCGCATCTAACGCTGTTTCTAGTTGACTAGTTCCTGCTCGAACCACAGTGTGCTCCTTATGAATCTCGTTTAGTCCATGAAGGATACATGCTCCAACTCACCCAGTTCTCTGAAGAGTCTGCTTCCCATATTGAAGAAGCGAAGATTTGGGCAGTCATAGAGCAGGTGCTTGATGGTTTCTATTTCTTCCTCATTCTGACAGTTCCTGCAGTAGTCTGGGGAGTTAGTTAGTGCCGATCGGGCAATGTCCTGTCAGTAGAATCTATCAAGATGCGGATTTCCTAAAATTGTTCATGGTTTACTGCCTGACTGTCCATAAAAAATGTAATCTAAGATGGGTTTATTTTCTTTGTGAGGATTGTCAACGCTGCTCTATCAATGGCAAAGACTACAGCTTAAAAGACAATGTATATATTTGGGAGTTTATATAAGTCTTTAATCTGTAAGGGTTCGTAGAATACCCCTATTCCGGTTCCTATTTCCATTTTAGACCCATCAGTGTAGAGCTGGATGTCCTGTCCATTTATTAATGCGCTGGTTTACTATGTTTATCTTGTGGGCAATTCTTATTAAAATCCTGGTATGGAATAACATAGGCTAAGTTCTTGATGGTGTCAACAATTCACATATCTGTGAAGTATACTCGTAGATGCGTGACCATAGGAACTTTGTTTCCAAAGACCGGACGCTGTGTACATCCAGTGGATTATATGCGGTCTCATTTTCCAGTATTTACTTAAGATTTTCTTGCATGCGTAGAATGCACATAGTGCTCTTTTCATATGTTGCTCTCTATTCCGCTTCCACGTAAGCTTTAAGTCTAGAATGGTTCCAAGATACTTAACTTCATTGGGGAGTTTCAGAGGTATTCCATTAAGTTTTGGTAGGTTGAAAATATTTGTTTTCCTTCTTCTGGTAAATGGGACTAGTTCAGTCTTCTCTGAGTTGACCTATATCCATAATACCGCTGATGGTTGGTAAATGCTTACCATTAACCGTCTATGTTTGATACAACTTCATGTAAAGCTGTCTCCATGGAATTTCATTTTAGGTGTACGTGTTTGGTGTTAAACAAATTTTGTTCATTAGGTAGGCCTCTCACATATAGATCAATTACTCATTCCAGTGTTTTCAAAAGAAAAGAGGAGATACTAATTGATCTAAAATCTTTTGCGGTTGAATGGGTAGGTTTTCCTGGGGATAAATAATACCTTCACCTCCCTCCAATTGACCGGTATGTAAGAGATATTAATCTTAGCATTAAGCAGCTTGTGAAAATAACCAGCGCATGATTGTCTGTAGAGCATGTTGAAGCATGGCTGGAATAATATTGTCTGGTCCTGCCGATTGATAAGATGCTAAAGCCATCTATTTTTGGCCCTGTATATTGAAAATCGATAATTCGGCTATATGGCTGAGTTTCAGCTCATCATGATTTCCTAACAAGTTTGTGTGCATCCTTAAGAAAACCGTTGATCTTCTTCTTACCGTTGATAAGGGAAATAATATTGTACAGAAGAAAGTTTGGATTTTCGAAACACAGGGTGTTTCAAAAAAAACGTCGGTGAAGGCACATCCTATTTATCTTTTCTCCAAACGTCGACAATAGCTGCAGGGGCAATACCTCCATTTACACTGCCAAGGTGCACAGACGCATTCTTGGAAGTTGATGCAGTTTAAGAGGCATTACCCTGTAAGTATATTTTATTTATTAAAGAAATTCTGTATCCACGAATATTCCGAAAATAAACACCACCCACAGTAGAGCCCGATATGCTGCAGGAAGGCCAAATTTGAAACCGGAGGAGGCCTGGCATCGAAAGTCTGTATACTAGCGACTAAGTTCCTTCTAATCGAGGCATCTAAGCGTATACTGTTCTGCCTTGAATTTAGGGATTTTGAAAAGGGGTCCCAACTCCCCACATTGCTCAGTGTAGCCAGATGTTATGACAGCAGTCCTAAGCCAGAGAGTCCAAGAGGCTAAAGAGAATCCAGAAAGTCCAATTAAATCCTTTTAGACTGGCTGATGTAGTTGGGTCTCTCCTTAAAAGGTTTGCACACAGCAAGAGTTGTAAGTGGAAATGAGATTTTGTACTTTTTTTTAAAGAAGGATTTTTAATGTAAATAAAAATGCATATCTCAGCCAGAGATGAATAGAAATGAAATATACAACTTGCAACTCCGTGTCGCTACAATCCCGCAAAGAGTCATTAGGTGGCAGTAAGTAACAGGCGAAGCAAAAAATTATATACGTACTTCAAGCTGCTTTTGATACCATTGATCGAAATGCAATGTTCTACAAGTTGTATAGAGCGGAGGATCTATACAAAGATACAAAAGCTACTGTGTGGGATGGAAAACAATTGTCGGATTGGTTCGCAACAGAGATAGAGTTGCAACAGGTCTGTAATTTGAGCTCATCCATCTTTGCAATCTTCTTAGACGATATAACCGAATACCTTATGAGCGGACTAAAAATTGTTGGAATACTCGTAGATGTCAAAGGTTTTGATGTACGTTGATGATTTGATAGTGCTTGCCGAATCACCATAAACCTTACAGCTCATGATAAATAGATTAAGCGACTATTGTTCTACCTGAAGCTTGACAGTCAATATCAAAAAATCTAAAATAATGATGTTCAGTGCAGGTGATGTAAGATACGCCCGAAATGAGAGATGGGCGTATCTCGAGGAGATCGAGATTGTAAAAGAATATAAGTATCTGGGCTACCTTACTACTAGTATTGCAAAACATCTGGAAGGAAAGCTGCTTAGAAAAAGGCAATACGGTGCGCCGTATATAGCAGTGGATGCGAAACATAAAGTATTTCAAGCAGCAGCGCAAAATATTATGTGCTACGCGGCGCAGGTGTGGCGATGAAGAATGTGCGACAGTGTAGGAAAACTGCTACGGTTCTACTTAAAAATACTCTTTCGGGTACCACATAACACTCCAAACTACATGTGCGTCTTAGACACAGGACTACCACCATTATTTATCACCACGCTGAAGCTGCATATAGACTACATACTGAAGGTAAGGGTATTGGAATATACTCGAATCCCAAAGCGCTCTTTAGAGGAAGATAATGTGGTTTGAGAAATGCGGCGAGCTAGCAGAATATGCACGAATAACAGTCGATATCTCAGCAAATAACGTGTAAAGTTGGAAACCATAACTGAACGGGCCTACTGCGGGAAATGGATAAATGCATCTGTTAGATCTACATGGAAGACGCTAGGTCATCAACCCACAGACAAACATACAGCAACCTAAATTATAATTTGCAGCAAAGAAACTACTTCAGAAGCGATTATAGCACAGAACAAATATCAACCATATTCAAAGAAAGAGGGGAGCTGCTACAATTAAATTACATCTTCCACAGGGATCATCTGCCTGTACTCTGCTCTATCTGCAATCTTTCACAGAGAGAGGACTTCATGGGAACATGCTCAATTCTTAAGGAACATAGAAGAGATTTTTTCAATAAAAACACACTAGAAACGAAATTAAAGAAATTTTATATGAATTTTGTAAAACCATAAAACTTTGTTCACTTACTTAGTGTATGGGAAGGACACTCATAACTGCAGTGTGTTGCAAAGTATCTAAAATATTTAATTTTCTAAGAAGTTGTCTCCTAAGTTCTGTATTTCTGAAGCGCTACAGAGTACCTCGGAAGACTTGCAAGGCTGGAAGTTTGCACATTTATAGTACGACTCCATGGAAAGGTCACTTTAAACTCCGATTTTGGATTTTCGAATTACGGTGTGTACCACACTGTCTAAAATATTTACTTTACTAAAAAGTTGCCTCTAAATTCTGTCCTTCCGAAGTGCTGCAGGGCAGCTCAGAAGACTTGCAAGGCTGAAACTATGTACACTTATAGTACAACTCCATGGGAAGGTCATGGCAAACTCCGATTTTGATTTTCGAATGACCGGAATAATAAAGGAATCTGTATTGCTTGTGGTGACAGGACATTGTATCATACACGATGCTCTCGAAAAGTTTAGGTATGCATGATAGCTAGCAATTGGACGATAATTAGAAACTTGGCTCTTGTACAATTTTTTATAAAAAACGATCCAACGTCGAAAGAAGATGATTGTTCTTAGATACTTTGGAACTGACAATTACGGACAGTTTCCTGTTTAAGTTGTTTCGGATGCAATTTACATGGCCACAATCAGAGAGACAATCAGGTATAATGGGACTCATTATCAGATGAGGCCATCATCAGATTGAGGCCAACACAAAGCTCATCGACCGCATCAACGGCAAGTTGCTACGACCCGACTGGTGTATATAGGGTGTATATAGTAACACATTATGAAAAGATAGCGCTTGGGTATGAATATCTTGACACATACAAGGTCATAATTTTTGCAAATGGCGTCAAATGCTTTGACATTTATGTTGTAGCCAGATAGAAAATTAGTTGTCAACAAGCAATGGAGCGATACACACCTGAAGAACGCGGAATTATTTTTACTGCTTATTTGACCAATTTTCGGTCTGTTGTTTTAACCGCAGCGTGAATTTCGTCATCGTTTTCCTCGTCGTCGTGCACCATGTGCGCGAACAATTAATAGTTTAGTTGAGCGTCTCGTGCAAACTGGGTCCATTGGAGAACTCGCAAGAAGTGGCCGGCCAAGTATTGCTCGTTCGGCCGAGAATATCACTGCTGTGGCCGAGGACGTCCGAGAGAGTCCACAAACATCGACGAGACAACGATGCACGCAATTTGGCATCAGCAAATGTTCATTGCATGATGTTCACACCGTTCACCAATTGCTGCCTGCTGACCGTCAAGTAAGGTTAACTTACCCATGCTCTGTTAAACCTGGTGCAAGAAGAGCATGATTTCATATCCAAAATCATAATGAGCGACGAAGCCCATTTCCACATTGCATCTCCTCAAAGTGACTGTTTGGTGCGGCATTTGCAGTGAAGAAGTGATTGGCTCTTATTTTTTTGAGGACGCCGACAGCACCACAGTAACCGTAACTGGTGAGCGCTACAGACAGATGTTAAACGAGTTTTTTTGGCCGCAAGTTGCTGAATTGGGTCTCGAGCATTGTTGGTTCCAGGAAGACGAAGCAACTGTTCACACAGCTCGGACAACGATGAAGATTTTGAATCACCAATTTCCGGGCTGTGTGATCTCCCGTTTCGGCGTTTTGAACTGGACGGCCAGATCATCAGATCTGACGGCGTTAGACTTCTTCCTTTGGGGTTTTTTGAAATCTCGCGTTTATCACAACAAACCACAAACTCTGCAAGTCTTGAAAACCAACATTGAAGAAGATATCACCAATTTGGAGTCAGATGTTTTGCGAGCAACAATTCAAAATGCCGCAAAGCGAGCATAAATGTGCATCTCCTCAAGAGGTGGTCAATTGACCGATATCATTTTTTCAACTAAATGCCATCAATTTTACGCCTTCAGATAAACTTTTCGTGAAAACAAAGCCCAATTTGACAATTTGACCCCAATGACATTAGTTTTGCCCCACCTTGTATAAACTCGAAGTCGAGTGGTGTCAGGGTGAGAACTTGAAATGTGAAACTATTTTAACTTACGAACAACATGCAGGTCACTATTTTGCAATCTAGTTCCTAAGATGACTTCGATTGATTGTTCTTGTTCCCCTTTGTTATTACTAGCCACAACGATAGGTTCAGTAACACCATCACTAGACGAGAGAATACCCCACAAATGAATTGCATTTGGAATATCTGAACAGATTTTGTTTTGCAATGATTTTCACTTTTCATTCATTTCTTCCGCACAATTTACTTCATAGCCGTATGCTAAAGTTTTTATTCTTCTCATTCTTCCATCCTACAGACATGTTGCAACGCAAATAAATCAAAATGAAATATTTTCTCCAAATCCAAATATCAACAGCGTCGTTTCCTTCTTCGATTTACGCATGAATCCGAGCGGCAGCATCCGCTACACTCGAACAATATTTCACTATACTTGATCTCGCTATCTGAGTTTTCCACTCCTTCACTGTGTTAACACAACAAAAAAACAGTAGAGGAAAACTCCACCAGATGGAAATGAAATAGAATATTTTATGTTTTCCCGTTTTTCAAAAGTTTCCCCTTCAGTTTGACGAAACACCGCTTCAATTCCCAATCTGAAGGCAGACGAACGAAGAAAATAAAATTTAACGTAAACTAAAAATGCTGCCTCCCCTGTCACTCGTCAAGATGAAGCATCCGAAGCGGCAAATGATTACACGAATAATCCATCCTTGAAGCAGGATTAAAAAAAAAGAGCGAGCGAGATAAAATGTTTCCCAATCGCATGACTCAAAGTTGAGGCATGGTTCCTCTTTTTTTTTGCAACTAAATATAGTGGCAGCCTTGAGCTTGAAGGGCTTTCCCATGAAGTTAATCCACAGCGAAACCACTGCTATTACATCCATCCCCGTGTACTCGTACTCTACCCTTCGCAAATAGAAATAAATCGCACTGAACCAAGTCTCGTACGGATTATTATTATCGCTTCGGTTTTTGTAAGGAACGAGGGTAGTTGGACATTTTCTTGTTTTACAACTACTGCGGCCTGGACCGAGGACCAGAGCTATATTGTTACCTCGTCCTCATGACCGAGAGGAATAGGGCGAGTGAAAGTGCCATTATTATTCAATTGAAGTCGTAGAGATTTATTAGGTGGGAGTTGGTACCACCAGCTCTTTGCTGGGAAAAGGTCTCCGGGTTAAGTGGGCAGCTGCTGCAGAAGGGTTGTTCATCGCGAACACATAAGTGGGGAACCATTTGGGAAATATTGTTCCTATCCATGGAGAATTGTCGCTGAAGTGGGCGGCGGATTTATGATTGTTATTAACATCATAATCGACTTCAGGAATAACATATGGCCTGACTGGGAGCGTGGGGTTGGTTGAAGCGGAATAATAAAATTGATCTCATTCAAGGTATATACCACGTGTGCTTGATTTATTATGACTGGGATTTTCGACTTAAAAATTACTTGAATACGAGTACCCTTCTCATGCTCAAGCCAGGTGGAAACTGGATATCTAAATGGTTAAAAGTAGCAAATAGCTTAGCAAAATGGTACAACCTGTGTTTACCTTCAACGCCACTGTATTTATTTTTTTTTCAAGCAAGGGTTGGATCTGGGGAACGGCTCTTATTCGGATGGGGTGTACGGACGAATTTAGTACTTTATGTAATCAGCCCGCCTCAACTGTGGTGCCAAATGTTCTTTATTTAAAACGGATGCTCAATTATAAAACATGATTTTATTAAAGACAACGTTATCATCCTTTGACGACTGACTGAGAATGTATACACAAGGCTTCCTGGTAGAATGACCAGTGTATGCACATTAAAACTTGGGCCTATTTCAGACATATCCACCTCCGGATATCCGAATCGAAGTTTATATGTATATAACAACACATTCACACTTTCCAGCATTCACTAGATACAGGACATGAAACGCCGGATATACAAAGTGGCGCAAAAGTCATCACCCTATCGGAAGATGGTCTCATTTGGCGTCTTTGTCTTATGAAATAAACAGAAGTAGAATACACGTGGACACAATGAATTGTGACCTTTTTAAGTAATCGATCAATACAAGTTGTATTAGGTGGATTTACTTCATCCCTTCGCAACCAATGCTGGTGTACCTCAGGGCTCAGTCTTCTCTCCGACCCTGTTTCTATTATTTATTAACGATCTTCGTTCTATTACTCACAATCCAATCTATTCCTTTGCGGATAATAGCCCTCTTGACTTCGGTTATACATTACTGACTCAACGACAAGGGCTCCAAAGTGTCGAAGGTCAGCCGAACTCAACTCTGACATTGATGTAATCATCAATTGGGGAGTAAGAAAACGAGTTGAGTTCAATGCGTCAAAAACCCAGTGCTGTCTTCTGTCTCTAAAGCGGGATACTAACGTAGCCAAACTCAAAATGAACGCAATTAATGTTGAGGATGGTGTATAATCTTCATAGATACCAGTAGCCCGGAGTACTGGCATGCACGATTCGCAAACCTGAATGATCGAGGCCAAGAATACGCCTACGTACTAAAACATACCCTGTACACTTCGAACCACTCTCCCTGCGGGACTGCCGTTAGGTATTACATCGAGGGGCTGGTTAGCCTTCTAATCTGCTTTCTTAGGTGATTGGCCATCCACTGTTTGGATTATTCACGTTACGTTGGCACTCTATGCGCCTAAGGTTGCTGAGCATGCGTACCGCCACATTACTTACGATGGTCCAGTTTCCGTCATTCCGGAGCATGTAATTTACGATATTCTTGGGAGTGGGCCACTCCGCAAATTAGTCCCGAAGGACGATCCTCTCGGTTTCATACCGTGGGCAGTGAAAAAACACGTGCTCCGCGTTTTCTGGAACATTTTCACAATGTGGACAATTTACGTTCCACTGTTGATGCCAGGTTGCAATACTGCGGGTTCTTTTATGTTCTCTTCTTTCGTTGTCTACTCGACCATTTCGAAGTCGTTCGCTTTTTGACTTGCCTTTTCTTCACCGTCGAGTCGTAGCATTGAAGATACGATGAGTATAGCATCGTTCGAGACAGTTCGAAATGCACTGACTACCCTTAGTGCGCTATCGTGAGACCGGGACTACCAGCAAAAAGAAAGGCTAGGGAGGCCAAAAAAGACGACCCCAGTGGAAGATCGTTTTTTGGTGCTGTACAGCCGTCGGCATCTGTTCAGGACGTCGGTGGATCTTAAAAACGATCTGTGTCGATCTACAGGAAAAATAATTTCATCAAGCTCAGTGAGGAAAAGGCTTGTAAAAGCTGGACTTAGAGCACTCAAGCCAATACTGAAGCCGGATTTTCCAAAAAGAGTCAGAGAAAAACGATTGTTCTGGGCTCAAGAGCATCTTAATTAGACTCAACAATGTTATCTTGTTGGAGATGGGAGGATTCTTGAGCGAAGAGAACCAAAAGAAAGACTGAGCTCTGAATGCATCTTACGGATGCTCTCCAAAACTGAAGGTGTGATGGTCTGGGGATGCTTCTCTGGAGATGAAAATGGTAGAATGGTCTTCCTAGAATCGAAAGTCACTGCAGAAGTTTACCTACGGGTTGTGGAAAATGTATTAGAGCCATCTGCGCTGGACCTTTTTGGTGACACTTGCAGATTCATTTTTCAACAGGACAATGCCGCTTGTAAGTATGAACTAGTTTTTTTTTTTTTTAATATTTTATGACGAAAAATAATATTTGCATTTTTTTTTTATTCTTAGGTTAAAAAGTACTTCGAAGAAAATAATGTCGATGTATTAAGTTGGCTTCCCTACAGTCCAGATCTAAATCCAATTGAGAATGTCAGGTCAATATTGAAATTTAAGGTTGCGAAGAAGCGTCCAGAGTCAATTGAAAACCTAAAAAACCTGGAAAAAACCTGAGTCAATGTCTCGCCGATGTGCAGCTGTAATTAAAGCAAGAGGAGGTCCAACAAAGTACTAATTAGGTAGAGAATATTTCTGAGAAACAATAAAAAAAACAAAAACACTGCACCAATAAAGAATTTTTCTTTAATCCCTAAAAATGAGGCAGGTACCTAAAAAACCCAATTTTCGGTCTAACAACTTTTTACTCCCGTGACCGCGTGTAAAAAATGTTAACGCTCTGAATGTATCATGAAACGATTGAAACCGCATAAGAAAACAAATCCTCATTTAAAAATATGTTGCTCCTGCAAGTTGAAATCTTTTATTCTATTTTCAGGCTCCGATATCACCCATTAGCCTTAAAAGTGCACTAATAGCTTTTAAAGATATTTTGTATGCATGCTCAAGGTGGTTTTTGAAACTTAAACGAGCATCAATAATCACTCCAAGGTATTTAATAATCTGTTGAGAAATCACTTCGTGCCAGTCGATTCTAAACAATATTGTTTCGCGAACTTTTCTACTTATAACGAGCACTGCCTCGGTTTTATGGTTAGCAAGCTGCAAACCAGAGTTAGCTAGCTTACCATTGTGATTGTCTCATTGTAGTGGAGTTCAACAACTTCTGGAGTTTTTACTACAACCACCACCGCGATGTCGTCCTCAAAGCCGATGATTGACGCTCTTCTTGGAATCGGTAGGCGTCGTAGAATTTCATCATACGAGTACATAGCATTCCACAGCAGGGGCCCGATGACCGAACCTTGTGGAACCCCACCAGTTACTTCGTATGTCTCAATTCCTTCGTCAGAATCGTAGTGGAGGACTCTGTTCGCAAAATAGCTCGTTATTATTTTGCTCATAATGCGTTCCCAATTCGTTGAGTTAAACGCATTTTTCACGGCCAAGGTTATAACGGCGCAGTATTTTTTACTGCCGCCTTTCCAGCGCCTGCCTTCTATAGCTGTTCGAGTTCTCGTTATTGCTGCTTTTATTGCATCTATCGTGGAACGTGCCTTATGAAAATCGTATTGACGTTCTGAGAGACCTCCTCCTGCTGTATCAATTGCTGGCTCTATTTGGAATACAGTCCAGTCCAGGAGACTTTCTATCGCTTAGCTTCTTACATGCCTCGCATAATTCTTCGCTTGTTATCGCAGGTATGGATGCACTTTCATAAACGTTTTAACTACCCAACTCCCTGCTTTCCTGGCGAGGAAATAGGGTCTCAACTATTTATCTACGAGTAAGCAGTAATCGCTTTTTTCAACCGAGTTCTCGCTTCTCGATATGCTTTACATGTAGGTTGCAGTTGCTGTTCATCTTCATATCGAGTCCGAGACCGCTGGTAAATTCTTCGCCCTCGGTGACACATCGCTCTGAGTTCCGCTATTTCTGGGGTCCACCAATATACTGGAGGTCGATGCTTTCCTGTTTCCAGCATGCACATTGATGTATCACAGGCATTGACTAATAGCCGTGATACTTGCGATCAGAATTTCTCTGCCGTTCTGGTTTCAGTTATCGCCTCACTAACAACGAAGCTTAGAAGGTCTTCATCTAAAGTATTTCCGTTCCATTTAGAATGCTTGAGTGCTGTCCGGCTTGTGCGAATTGCTGGCCCGGCTTTCAGTAGAACAGTCCATCTATGGTTCGTATATGAACTGCCCCATTCTGTTGCCCATGCGTTGAAATCCCCCGATATTATGACAGGACTGCTTCATGTAATATCGGCGACTAGTCTATCTAAGATCATTTCGAAACTTTCAATAGTTGCGCTAGGTGGTATATAACAGCTGAATATATATAAATACCATTTATCTTAGCTCGTACAAAGAAATCCTCTGTTACATCCGGGTTTTCCTGAATTGACGTGTCCTCGCAAACCCAGATCACAGATTTATTCATTGCGTCGGTGATCCACTTATTTCCAGTGCTCACAGAGTATCGCTACATCAATTTTTAATTCTCGAACCGCTTCACAATGATTAAGATAAAGCTGTAAGATATTCATATTCTTTCAAAATAATTTTTAAAGCCTTTTGGAATTCTGAACATCTCCTGCTACCGGTTACATTTCCAGATTCCACAGTTCTTCAACTGGTGTCCGTTTTCTCCACATTTAATGCACAGAGCCGATCGGTCGTTAGGACTTTTGCATTCTTTCACGAAGTGTTGAGACATTTGAAGCAGCGTTTCGGCACAATTTTTTCGCTTATTCGAAATTTCACAATACCGGCGCAAAGTCCAACGATCAAGAAGGAGAACGGACTTTCAATAACGCTTGGACACCCTTCGACTAACGAGACGCAAATTAAATACAGCTATCAAGGAGAGCAAAACCGCATGCTTCAAATGTCTTTGTCAAGAAGCTATATTAACCCATGGGGCTCGACATACGAGTACAGAATAGTGATGACGAAACCGAAGGGTTGTAGGAACCCTCCAATAATATGTCCAATAATGCTGAGATCCATAATAGAGCACCTTTTCCCCCAAAGACCAGCTACAATGTGCAACATCTTAAGGGAAGTCAATGCAGATGATATCCCATTAATTACTATGGAGGAGTTGGTTAAGGCATGCGGCAAGATAGGCGACCGACGGCATCCCAAACAAGGCACTAATAGCGGTCGTAAAAAAGAGACCAGACCTCTTCATAACGATAATGCAGAAGTGTCTCGAAGAAGGAACCTTTCCTGAAAGGTGGAAGGTAGAGCATTTGGTCTTCCTACCAAAAGGAAAGAAGCCCCCAAGAGAACCATCGTCTTATCGCCCAATATGTCTATTGGATATCATGGGAAAGATTCTTCTGAGATGATAATTTATAATAAATTACTCGCAGTAGCAGAAGAGAAAGGAGCTCTCTCAGACCGCCAATTTGGCTTCAGTTGATGCCATAAGAGCGTTGATATAGCAGAAGGTGCCATTGAAGGAAAAAGATGGCTCATCGGCACTAAGAAGTACTGTGAAGTGGTAAAGCTGGACGTTAAAAATGCATTTAACCCTGCGAACTGGTCGTTGATTAGAAGATCACTCGGCGGGATGGATACGCCATATTATTTGCTGCGTATAGTGACGAACTATTTCATAAACAGAAAGTTGAGGTATAATACCGATGAAGGGGTAAAATACTACAACGTCACTGCGGGAGTCCCATAGGGATCGGCCTTAGGACCGCTACTATAGAACATCATATACGACGGAGTTTTACGATTAACGCTGTCCGACGGGGTAACGATAATTGGATTCACTGATGACATTACCGTCGTGACAGTTGCAAAACAGATCTGTACAGTCGAATCAGCTACAAAAGAAGCAATTGCTCGGATAAGAGATTGGCTAGTTTCCGGCAAACTAGAACTAGCCGACCTGGATACGCTAGAAGGATACTGCTCTCCAGTGTTGTCACCTCGGTTCTTTTATATGCCGCCCCAGTCTGGGTACAGGCACTAAGAGTGAAGGAGACCAAAAGGAGATTATCTTCAACATATAGATTCTGCGCGTTATGGACAATCAGCGGCTTCCGAACCATCTCAGACGAAGCCGCCTTTGTTATAGCTGGAATGGTCCCCATCGACAACCTCGCAGACTAGATGTTCAGAATATACAATAGAAGAATCCTGAACCAACACGATGCCAATGACATCAAGCGTTAGCAGCTATGTTGTAAACTCCCTGGGCCAATACAACAAAAGACAGGTGGACATATAAACTAATACCGACAATCCAAGACTGGATAAGCCGAAAGGATGGAGGACCTTACACAGTTCCTGTCTGGTCACAGCGGTTACCGCAAGTACCTCCACCGATTTGGATACGACAGTTCACCATCCTGCCCCGAATGCCCGGATGAAGATGAAGATACGGAGCACGCAGTTTTTCATTGCACGGCATGGAGAACTACTCTGCGCAATCCTTCGTTACTCCTCGACCAAATGTTGCAGTCGAAAGGAAATTGGATGGCAATATGTAATTTCTTAACAATTTTTCAAAATAAGCTGCGGAGAATAGAATAGCTAAGAAGAGCAGCAGAAGCAATAGAAGTAAGAGGAGCAACAGAAGCAACAGGAGCATCAGAAGCAGCAATACAAGAAGCATAGCATGAATTGCTAACCAGCCTCGCGAGTAATACCTAACGGCAGTCCTGCGGGGAGAGTGGTAGAAGAGTGCTGGATGTGGATTAGTACGTAGGCGCATTCCTGGAATCGAGTAATCGGGGCTGCGAATCGTGCATGCTAGTAGGCCACTTCTTTAGAAGATTACCATAACCACTGGCGCATCCATAAAAAAAAGAAGACCTTCCCTGGAATCAGCAGATCACAGATGCTGCTAAAGCTGGTGCAAGATGCCTTGGATTTGCCAATAGTTCCAAACGATTTTTGATTCTCACTGGCTACGATCTATAAAGCTTATGATAGTCCGAGACTTGAATATAACTCGCAAGTTTGGGCGGAAGCACCCACCACATGATTGGGTTTACTCGATCGTGTTCAGCGCCAATCATGTCGATTGATCGGTTGTCAGACTATCTGCAATCTTATTCCCTCGCTCGAACACCGCCGGAACGTTGGATGCTTAACACTCCTGTACCGGTACTTCCATCACAAGTGTTTGGTAGAAATATAGAGCTCTGTCCGCCCGTCCGTCAGTTTAAGCGCGGTAAACGTGCGGCATTTTCCTCATATCATTATATCTTAAAGCTTGCCTTCTTCAATATTTCCTGAAACTTATAACCTCCTCTAAACCTTTCCTGTTTCTCCATCATTGGGTTTATAACCTTAAAGGACTTAGTCCTAATTGGTGTAGAAAAAATTATGAAACATAATTTAATTAAAGTCAACGTTATCATCCTTTAAAGACTAACTAAGCCTTCGGTTCAAAGTGTGTGTAAATGAATAAAAGTTAAGGAATGCCGCTAGGAATCATCCTTTGAATAAGCAAAAGGATTTATGAACACCATTAACACCATCATCAACATTATGAGTCGTACATCTGTGACCTTGAAAAATAGAAGCCATTATAACAAGATTTAATGTGCTACCCGATTTCAGCACAAGACCATGTTAACAACCATTTTAAATCCCGGAATTCAACAGTTAAAGGATAATAACACAACCATCTTTTTCATTAGCTTCATATACATACAATAAACATTTGTACATCTTAATTGAGCTGTTAATGTTACCATATCCTAGACCGAAGGAGTGGTGGAATTTTTGTTAGGTCGGGTGTGAATCGTCCGGAAGCCTTAAACTAATTTATTATACGCTAAAACTTCGAATGAATTGCGGTATCAACAACACGATGTGCATGTAGTTTTGATATAATTTATACTTCTGCAAGGATTTAACTTGGGTGAGTCTGTTGCAGTTGGTTGTGCAGTGGTTTTAAGCACACTGTATTGTGGAGTTCAAGTACTTGAAGAGACACACTTGCATTGCACTATTGTGACTGCAGTCATTATAAAGTTTGCTCCTTAAGATGCGGTTATCGTTGGAAGTAGTGTAAGAGAGTGCGTAATTCGGCGATTACTATTCGCATTATGTCTGGTGCAAAATAGGTGCACTTCCATGGAAATGTCCAGAAATTAAAAAGGATATTCAAAGATCAAGGCGTTGTTAAAATTGACGGCTTTATTATTTCATAATCAATCTTTGCTATGGATTTGAAATTAGAATTTCTATTGTAATTTTCCGATTTTGTCACCATCCCTGGATACCGAGAAAAAATCAAAACGATCCCGGGATCCCTCAAAATTGTTTGTAAGGGCTTATCAGGCGGACACGGTCTATACGGACTTTAGTAAGGCTTTCGATTCAGTGAATCATAATATTTTAATACACAAGTAAAGTGCAGGTGGTTAAACTTGATTCTATACATTCAAAATCATTCCACTGTTGCTCAGGTGTACCTCAAGGCAGTCATCTAGGTCCTTTACTTTTCATTATATTTATCAACGTTATAAGATCTGTTCGATGGCTGGACGTTGTGGAAATAGGGTAGGCACTGACTGGCTTAACCTGGCAAAGTCCACTGTATCTGTTACCACACATCAATTGTGCTTATTTTACCTGCAAGTGGTAGTCATCGTTGTCCACCCGGTCTCGGCATGCCTCCTTTCATATTTTTAACGCCAAGATATGGAAGGAGGCATTTTTGGTAGGATAGTTAGTAAGCATAGCCTACACGACACCACGTCAGGTAACAGACTTAGGCTTATTGACTTTGCTGCGGGGCGAAACGTAACTACATATAGCAACCACACGGTTTCCTCATCTCAATATCCACAAGATGAGACATGATGGTGTCCTGATCATGAAACGGTCAACCAAATTGATCACATTGCGATCGACGCAAGACATGCCTCCAGTATTCTGGATGTCCGAACTTTCCGGGAAGCCAATATTGCCTCGGTTCATTACCTTGTTGCGTTAACGATGATGTCCAAAACTTCCGTCCACTTGACCAGAACGAAATGAGGATAACAGATTCTTTGAGCAGAGAGGGCAATTGAGTAGTAAGGCCCTATCCCGAACAACTAAGGAGAGTCTATACAAGATCTCAATCCTGCTTTATGGCGCTGAATCATGGACACTGTCGGAAACAGATGAAGATATCTTCGGTCGTTTCGAAAGAAAAATTCTTCGTAAGATATTCGGTCCCGTTTGCGTTGACGGGCTTTGGAGGAGAAGATAGTCAAAAAACTGCGCATCAGTCGCCAAAGATGGCTAGGACATGAAGACTAATGAACACTAATCCTCCAGCCCACAGAGTCTTCGAATCGAACCCGGAGGGACAATGCAGGATAGGAATACCTCTCCTTAGGAGACGCGCACAAGTAGAAGGGGACCTCAACCGACTTGGAGTATGCAACTGGAGACAATTAGCTAAGGATCGGGCTAATTGGAGCGGCTTGTTGCTTGAGACCAAGTTTCACTCCAAACTGTAGCGCCACCTAAGCAAGTAAGATAGGGATTTTCTATTAATTTGCATAAGTCTATCGGTCCAAGTGTCTAGAGAGGACCACGTACTATTTGCCTCTGTAAGAGCTTTATTCCCTGCTTCGAGCTTTAGTGTGCAAGGCGGGATGTTCACCGAGGGTCAGGTTGGTCAGGGCTTAATGCCGAACTTAAGCTCTTCTCGACAGTACTTCACAGGCTTCAATTTTATTTCTGTAGCAGTAGTCGCTGCCACAAAATAACTGACATGATTGAGAAAACTCTCGAAGAAAAAAGATTTGTTGTGTTGTATTTCTTGACGTCTTACAAGCTTTCGATAAGGTTTGGCTCGAAGGCAACGAATTGCAACGGCTACTGCCACGGCAACTCTTTCAAATCTTACGATCGTACCTCACCGAAAGACTTTTTCGTGTCAAGCACGGAAATGATTACTTTGACTTCAAGGAGATTGCGGCCGGAGTCCCACAAGGAAGTGTCCTTGGCCCGCTTCTCGTATGTACTCTACACGTGTGATATCCCGCAGGAAAGAAACTGCGTCGTCGCCACGTTTGCGGACTATACGGCGATATTGACAACATGCGATACAATTGAAGCAGCAACTGAAAAGCTGCAACATGCTATTAATAAAGTCCACGCTTGGACGAATTTTTGGCGTATTGTGCTGAACGAAGGCAAATCTACTCAAGTCAACTTTACCTATAAAAAAGTGGACAGATTACCTGTATATTTAAACTCGGCTCAAATACCGTACGCGAATGAAGCAAAATATCTAGGAATGACTCTAGATGTTAAGCTTAAATGGAAATCGCACATAAAAAGAAACGCGACGAGCTCGAAAACAAATACCGTCAAATGTACTGACTACTCGGAAAATATTCGAAGTTGAGCCTACATAACAAACTGCCAGTGTGGACGTATGGTCTACAACTATGGGGTTGTACCCGAAAAAACAACAGAAACATCCTACAAACCTTTGAAAATAAAGTTGTTAGAATGTTCGTTAGCGCACCATGGTACGTACGTAACGAAGATATTCATCGGGATGTGGGAATTCCCAGCATCGTCGAACTACTTAACGCGAACAATTCAATTCGCCGCTTGCAGAGGACTAAACTTTTTAACCTCGCGTATATGTCGGTCGTGAAAACAGCAGTCATTGGAATTTAACCTGCCTAAAGTGCTACATTCTTTTTAAATTACGTACGAACATCTTTTCACGAGTCTCGTAAGCGAAAATAAAACTGCTGGATAAGCGTCGGCTTAGTTGTAGTATTAATCTTGAAGAGAGGTGGTTTTTTAGTGAGTAAAAATCTCACACTACCATAAGCACGCTCGGTTGGTCCTTATGGTGTTTTTTAGAAGATTTTCAGCCTCTCAGGAAAAAAAAAAAAGTATCTTAAACTGTCAAAACTACACCCAATTATACGAATTCCTTAAACATGCATTCAAATACCGCTCTTTATTAGTAAATTATTGTTCTTAAATAAATCTCACTAAGCTTAACTATTAAAACAGATCGCCTTAACTTGACAGGCAACTTTTAAAGTTATTGTCAAACAATTAATTTTTGAATTTTTTGAATACTACACGTATGTTTTTTGAAGAAATAAAAATTATTTATCTATCTATCTCTCTGTCTATCTATCATAGAGAATGTTGTTCAAATATGTGAAAAATTTCAGCCAGCTAATCGAAATTATTCTCTGTTCCCTCATGAAATCCCTCAGAGATTTTTTCAAAAAGTTGGCACAGATATATTTGAGCTTGGGGCAAAAAATTACCTTGTGGTGATAGACTATTTCCCAAATTAGTTAGAAACTCAGCACATTACGAGGGTGGGTCAATAAGTCCCTGAAAATGAAATAAGCATAAAACATTTTATTTTTCAACATAGTCTCCGTTTAGTTCTATACACTTCCAACGTTTCTCCAATGTTTTGATGCCCTCCAAATAATACGATTTCTCGAGCCCCTCAAAATAAGCGTTTGTTTCAGCTGTTTCAGATGACCTCTTCATTCGACCCAAATCTCTTACCTCCGAGCCATTTCTTCATGTTTGGAAACAAGAAATAGTCGCAGGGGGCTAAATCTGGGGAATATGCTGGATGAGGAAGGAGTTCGTAGCTCATGTAATTTTGCCATTGCGACTGCGGACTTGTGCACCGGTGCGTTGCCCTAGTAACAAAGAATTTTTTTCTTCGCCAAATACGGCCATTTTTGCTTCAAATCGGCTTGGAATCGATCCAGCAGCTCTGCGTAATATGCGCCGGTGATCGTTTTACCCTTTTCAAGGTAATCGATGTGACCTTGTTTGCTGACAAACCCGCCTTGGCCTTCTCCGGCTTCGATTCACCAGGAGAAGTCCATTGTTTTGACCGTTCCTTAGTTTCTGGTGTGTTGTGGTGAATGCAGGTTTCATCCACGGTTACGAAACGGCGCAAAAACTCAGCCGAATTTTTCTGGAACATCGCCAAACACACCTTTGAAGCTGTCAAACGAATGCGTTTGTTGGCGATTGTGAGCAAACGCGGCACCCATCTTGCGGAAGCTTTTTCATGTCCAAATATTTATGTAAAATCGAAATCACTAGGCCATGTGATAAGCCTGTGGCCTCTTCAAGCTCGCGCACTTTCACTTGCCGATCGTCCATTATCAAACCATGGATTTTGTCGACCATTTCTTGTGCTTGAACGACCGCACCGAAATTGAGTAAACCAGTGCTGAATGGTTCCAATCGATGGTGAAGAGTCCCCATAATATTTGTCAAGTTATTGTTTGGTTTGCGTGATAGTTTTTTCTCGCAAAAAATATTGTTTAATGAGCACTCGAAATGCACTTTTTTCCATTTTATATCTATCTATATAAAATGGCTGCCACAACAAAACTATTTGACAGATCTGTCTGAAAATTTGGGTGCGTACTTTTGAAAGATGATTCTTGACAAAAAAAAATTAAATTTAAGGTGGCGACACAATTTGTGTTCATTTTCAGGGACTTATTGACCCACCCTCATATTTCGGAGCGTTGTTTCGGTGTGAAGCGATTCATGATTAAAATTGTACTAAGTTGACGTTTTAAAAACATATCTACTCAAGTCAATCGGTTGATAAATGTCAAAGTTATTCAATGTTTACATACCGATATAAAAGATGGCGCACCCTGTATATGTGTATTCTGTTGGACTATTGTAATCACGCTCTTGTCAAGTGACTCAGTCAATAAACTCATGTCAATGAAGAAGGTGGTTTTCTTGAGATACATAAAGGCACATAGACACATCACTGTCAAATATAGGAATTCGTTTATAAGCCGCACGACAAAATGTGGAATGATCTACCGGGCTCTGTATTTCCCCATCACTACAATCTTCCGAAATTTAAAGCCTATGTGGACAGGCTCCTCCTCTGTTCCTCTTCTCCCTTTTCCTAAAAGCTTGTGCCCTGAAACAATATAAGGTTATAAGGTCACCAACTCTGGCATCTTGAATGAGCTTTAAGATTAGAGTAAATCACAATAGGCCCAATAGGTGACCAATTCCAACCGCAACCAACAATCTATAATCTACTATCACCCTTCAAACTCTCACTATAAATCCCATGAAATGTAATATTGCACGAACGATGTCAAATTTTAAATTCAAATGACATCACAAATTGATTTGTTGATTTTCCTGTGAATTGTTCACTCACTCAAGCTAACCGTGATTTCAAATGAAAACTAATTAATTTTCTTTTCTTTGCACATGCCGAACAGCTTTCTATTGGAAATTTAGATGAAATCACGAGTACCTACCAGTGCTTGAAATTATGGGAAAAAACCCACCAAAGTGGAAATGTCATCAGAAATTATCGAAGCGAAATCTAATGTCGGCTCCAGTCCCAGTCGCTAAGACTATTCCTGGACCCTTTTTCACTCGTAAAGCGATTAATTTTCATTGGGTTTATTTTTAATGAAGTTTCCTTTTTTTAGGATGACCTTTTCTTCCTCAAACCTACTCGTACTCGTACCTACCACTCTCGTTCTTCTAAATTTATCTGAACTTCTCAAATTATGCCGGAAAAAAAGAGAAAAAAAAGAATCTTTCTTCCATTTTAATTATTTTTTCATCACAATTGGCGAATTGTTTCAATGTGATTGTTTCATTACCAAGGGTATAACGGAGGGGTGACGTCTCAGCGCTCTAATTTTAGGGAGAAAACATCATCATTAGTTCTGGAAAATAATGTTTCAAGTCTGGTATTCTGGGATGAGTTCCAAGGATAAATGGATACAAGATTCTCTTTTCTTTCGTCACGCTTCGACTTACTGTGTGTAAACCTTGCTGGCGTTTGTCATTATTGATTCGACTTGTTGCTGAGGCTGTTTGAGTGATCTGCCGGAGGTTCTACTCTGTTAACTTTCCTTCTTTTCTTTTGGCTTTATCTTGGTATCAATGAAAGAAAGAATGGAGGTTGTCTACTGTATTGTCAGCTATTATAGCATTATTCGTATTTTATGAAATGGACCAGATTTGATTTTGATTGATGATGATAAAATAATATCCATTGTGATAGTATCGGTTAGGTTTGCTTATGCTATAATTTTGAAAGGAAAAAAGGCAGACAGACCTACTGTCATTTATTGCATTGCTTTATTCGCTTGGCTTTCCCTGTTAATTATTAAAGGGATTCCTTGAAAATGTAGGCACTTTTACGTGATGACGGTAGTGCATGTGATTTATATGACAACATTAGCTTTTTCACTTGGCCTAGGCCTACCAACTTCTACTCTCAACCTTCACGTGGTGACCACTGAGTGAATAGTACCTTGGTCGGAGATACTCGTAGTGTATCCAACTCCTTTGAATAATTTTTTTTGTTCCAGACGGCAGCGGACGAATTCCCTAGATGGAGTCAACGGCGGCGTCTATAGCTCCAGTTAGGTAAAACTTAGTGAACACCTTGCTCGAGATGCTTCGACAGATTCAGATCACAGGTCGGTAAGAAACTTCCAAGGTTAGTCAGGACATTGGAGTAGAGATGGTAGCGGAGTACCTCTTAAAGGGCCAACGGCAGCGCCCATACTCCCGTAGTGGACTACTGGCACAGATATGTCAGGCCCCGCGTCCTAGGGGTTAACAAAAGGAACTGGGCCTCCAGATTGGAGTCCAGATTGGAGGTTATGCCATCGGGTTAACTTCTTTACAACGTAAAAAAAAAACCACGTGCAGCCGAACAACTAGCAGAGGCTCTAGACTGCTGCAAAGCAGACATTAAAGAAAAAAAAGAGGATAAAGAACAATAATCCGAGATCCTTAGTAGCGGCTGAAGAGCGCTATATGACAAGAGTGGGGAAAAAATCAGCTCGGAAGAATGTTTTAATTTACGAGTAGTTGCTTGCATGCCGCGTAGGGTTCTTGCAGCGATAAAGGCCAATGGAGGTACAGATACAGCGGCATTTTATACATTTGCGTAGGGTGCTTTCATTTATGACCAAGGCTGTATATACTAACCACTTATATCATGTATCCCCTTGCGGGTCTTAGGGCCCGTCTCGCTCGACCTACTATTCTGCCGTTTTGGATTAGAGGGTTCCATTGCATTGCGTGCTTTGCTATGGAACTCTCACCTTTTAGAAGGGTGTGACTGATCCACTGCCACTTACGCCATTACATTGTGGTGGCTATAGGTTCCTGACCCGTTCTCTGATGTAGCTATTCGTTAGAGATACGGTTCGTCCAGAATATCCTCCCAGTTCACAAATATTTGCAGCCTTTTTTGATAATGGCGGTTACTTTATACATGCTGCACCCATATAACAGTACGGACTCAACATTGGAGCGAAACAGTCTTAGCTTGGTGTTTCCTCCATTGGCTGAGAGAACGCTTCCAGGGTATTGGAAACTCTCTACTCTCTCAACCGATTATCCAGCAATGTCTATTTGAGCGAGAGAATTACTACCATGGCTGAGTAACTTTGTTATTGGCGATTTAATTTTCAGCCCTACGATGTTAGCCTTCATCTCTACTTTTGTTGACAGAAACTATGGGAGAGTAAACACACGTCATCAGCGTAGTCAGGGTGTTTTAATTGAGATGAAAGTCTCGATCGAATCCATCAGTTCCCGATGATAGAGTAGAGCTAAGCACATCGCTTATCACCAGTAAAAACAATATTGGCGAATGGATGCAACCTTGCCTGACTCTACTCTGTATTTCGAACTCTTCTGACAACTTTCCTCTGTGCAGTACGTGACACTTTGAACCAACGTAAGTCACTTTCATAATAGCTATAAGTTGAGCTGGTCCTAATCCGAAATAAGTAGGGAACCATCTAGGCTTTTCACTGGATATTCCGTCGAGCGGTGCTTGCCTGTTAGCTCTTTGGTGATTTTATAGACGGTACGTCTGTCACCCCTACTTGTTGCAATTTATGCTTCTGTGGCCAACACGTTGATATAATTTCGCTGCGCCGCATAACTCTCATTTTCATGAGATATTGGGATTCTATTTCATCCCTATCTGCTGACTTTAAGCTGTTTACGTTCTTCAACCCACTTCTAGGTCTCTTCAGATAGCCAAGTCCTCTGGTTTGTCTGTACTCTACGAGTTCACGAGTAAGTAGCTGCTGATTGTTTCTAACTCTTGCGCAAGGCTTCCGTACGCCAACAGTTAAGGGACCCTTAACTGTTGGCGTACGGAATGATTCTTCCTATCGGTGTTAAACCTGGGCGTTCTTAAGTTTAAGCGTAGTCTTCGAACGGATGCAGTACGCAATCTGATTGTAGTTACCATAAGATGGTGATTTCGTGCATGGGATGGCACCCCGTCTGTTTCGGACGTCCATGAGATAACTTCTAAAACGACGACTGATCGCCAATTGATCAATTTGGTTGGACGTTACTTACCTGTCATTTGAAACCCAACTGACTTTGTGGCAGGTCTTATGCTCAAACATGGTGCCACCTACCTTCACATTCAAATGCCCATTAATACGACACTGTCGTCGTTTGGCACCCCATTGTAAGTGGCACCTAGTTGGCTGTAGAAGTTGTCCTTTTCATCCTGAGACACTGAATTATCGTGACCCGTTGTACTCTAGTCCGGCTGTCCTACCTTTTTGCGCTTCTTGCGACAGCATAAGTCCCACACCGTATTCGCGTTCGGATCCGGGCGGCTTTCGGGAATAGAGTGGCACTGTGTTACGCGTTGGGGATTGGAACTCTCCTGCATCTAACCATCTTATTTCACTCAATTCTATTATATCGCGTGAATTCTCTTTCAAAATAGAGGAATCTGGTGTTCTGGGGTTCTTCACTCAGCGATTCAAGGAGCCTCATTACGATTCACATCCAGAAACCAATCTTTGCAATTTTAGCCTAACGTATAAGGGCTTATAAAATTAGTTGTCCTGGGATCACCACGAGGAGGTCGCGCTACTGGATTAATCCGGATTTTAAGCAGTCAGTAGTTTTCCGATCAGTCGCAATGCAGATCCTCTGTATATAGGCATACCCAATTTGTTGCTTAAAAACGCTGAAAGTTGTTATTTGTCGGGAATATTCCATCCACAAGTAAAGCCAATTGTTTATTACCATAATGCCCAAAACACATTTGCAGAACTCTGTATGTAGTGAAATTAGAATACAAATGTTTTAATTCGCGAAGCCACATATAAATGCTGCATGCAGTGCTATTCTGCAAGACATCTCTATTTCTAATTTGCTGCAATCGACTGTGTGTAGTTGGTATCACCAACATTTATAATCAATATCACTTTCCGAACTTACTCGTAATTGTATTTTGTAATATTAATTTTTTATCAGTTTACAGGAAAATTATTTTCACAAAAGCAAATGAAATTTCAATTCAGTAAAATGACAGTATCCGATGCGATGCACGTCAAAAAATATCTGCACGTCTGTTTCACGTGCAGAGCTGCCAGCAGCACAGCAGATTTTCTGCCCATGTGTTTTGGGCATAACGATGTCTGACTACCCATTATGTGCAGAATTTGGTACACACAACCTAACCTACAGTAACTCTGTAATGGGTGTCGTTCATACCCTCGTCCAAGATTTCTATGATTCACTTATCACTTTATACCATAAACATATCAATTTTATTATATCCATTAGCATATACATTTCATGCACATTCCAGCATTTTTCAAACCTCCTTTCGCGCTATCCTTGTCCTCGTCATACCATTATAGAGCGGTTTGAACGTAGAAGATACTTCTGTATCTTAAATTCGTTTCCTTTTCACAGAGTGCTCGGCTTCATTTTGCCGTTTTACAGTAATGCATCTCGTTGTCGGAATTATTAAATTATCTTCTGAGTTCTTTTGCCTGTTTCCTGCTTTTCATTTGCCTTATTTTTCGTCCTGGCACTCTCACAAACCCCCCGTCAGTCGGTGGATTTTGTTTTTTTTTTTTTTTTTTGCTCCTGGATTGTGGCAGCAATTGGTTTGTACATTGTATACATTTTGTGAATTGGTATTTATTTATTCAAATGGCATTCATCCTGTGTGAATGGCTGAAGGACATTGTCATGACATCCTTGTTTGAAGATGGATTTCTTGCTCATTGGAAATTGAAATTGGGGCTTCTGTATTTGTGTGTCTGTGTGAGGAAAAGGAATGGGAATGTTCTTATTTTAATAATTTTGGATGTTTCATGTTTTGTTTGACAGCGCAATTTTATTGCGGGTGAGAGAGTTTTTTTTTTTTTTTTATTATCGCAGAGGGGAAGCTACTAATGACATAAGTAGATTGACACTTGTTTTTCTTCTTCTGCCTTTGAAATGGAATTTGATTATTTAGCCACCTGCAGAAAGATGGTTCACAATCAAGTTAGTTGAACCGATTTTAAGGACTTAAATTTAAAGGAAGAATGTACTTTAATTCGGCAGTGTAGGTTATATTTACATAGGCAACGGAACGAGTAATGAAGGAAAAGTTTAAGTTACATAAAAGTTTAACCTTCTATCACTGTTGTATCTAAACAGATCTCAGGTTCTTCGCAATAGTGATTCTCACCGATACGAGTACGCCGGAAATCGTAGATGCATTTAAATAGCACGTCCAGTAGCTGTTGAGAGGGTAACAGGTTGAGGTCGTGATTAGGCATATAGGGAACTAAATTTCAGCTGAATAACAACAAAGCAGTCGGTTCCAGTAATTTACAAGAGCAGGTTTCTAAAGACGAAGGTAATGTCTTAGGTTAGATTAGGTTAGGTAACTGGGTGCCCTTGTTGACAGGGTTGTCAACAGCTCACTTAGATCACTAAGAGTCCATTGTGCCCAATATTTAGAACCCTGGGAACCTACAAATTTCAATCTTCGACCGCTAGGCTAAACCACCCAGATAAATGTATGAATCTCAGGAGTTTTCTTAGCTCAATGCTACCTAGCTCATCCAGCTCTGAAAAGAAGTATCTGCCAAAAGCACGGCTTCTTTTGATGGCCAGAGCTGGACAATCACACAGACGATGATGAACGGATTCTATTTCCTCTACGTCCCTGCAGCTTCTACAGTAGTAGTTACCAAAAGGTAATAGACCACCGCAGGATCCCTCATCGCATAGGCCTCTATGTATGCTGGACACCATTGGCAAAATTCTGGAGCGCATAATAAGTGACAGATTGGAAAGTGCGATCGATGAGCGGGAGGCCTCGCAGACCGCTAGTATGGCTTCCGTAAGACACGCTCTACGTTTGATGCCATCGACCAAGTCATAAATACAGCGAAAAAAGCCATCTAAGGAAGACGATGGAAGGGCTGAAGTAAACAGTACTGCGCAATCATAACGCTGGATGTTAAAAACGCCTGCAGCACCGCAAATTGGAGTAACATTCTGCGAGCACTTACCGCCAAGATAGTACCGGACTACCTGCAGAAAATAATGGCTGACTATTTCAGAAATAGAATACTGTACTAGAATGAGGCGGCATAACTTTACGGACGGTGCCCCCAAGGCTCCGTACTAGGTCCACAAATGTGGAATCTAATGTACGACGACGTCCTCAGACTTCGAATCCCAGGGTCCTCGAAAATAATTGGCTTCGCCGACGACATAGCGATTGTTGTAATGACCAAATTGCTTGAGTAGTTGGAGCATGACTGAAATGAAGCTATTGGGATGGTACAGGACTGGCTAGTAAGCATGGACCTAAAACTAGCAGACGAAAAGACCGAAGTAGTGTTCATCAGCAGCAGACGAGTTATGGAGACTATAAAAGTAACCGTGGGCGATCGGCTGTAGTTTCCAAATCAGAGCTAAAGTACCTTGGCATTATTATAGACGCAAGGTTGACTTTTAAGCAACACCTGCAATATGCAGCTAAGAATGCAGCAAGAACAACGGCTGCCCTGGCAAGGATCATGCCAAATATTTAAGGACCTAAACAGAAGAAGAGATTGCTCTTAGCAAGAGTTGCGACGTCGATGATGCTTTACGGCTCCCAAATATGGGCAAGTGCCATGAAGACGAAATCGTACAGAAGGAAGACGGAGGCGGTCTACAGAACCAACGCCTTGAGAGTATGCAGCGCCTTTCGAACAACCTCCTACGACGCGGCGTGCGTAGTTGCTGGAATGATGCCAATAGACCTCCTCGTTAAAGGAGCCTAACGGAAATATCGTGTCAACAGAACAGGGGTGTCAACAGCGACGAGTCGAAGTGACACCGAAGTACCGCCAAGAACTATCCTCGAAGAATGGCGAGAGAGATGGAACTTTTCTGACAAAGGCAGATGGATGCAGAGATTGATCCAAAATATGGACCCTTGGATCAATAGGAAGCATGGAGAGCTGAACTTCTATCTGACGTTTAGTGAGTGGAAATCCCACACTACTGTTATTGGGTACTGGCTCAGTTTAGTCTTTGAAAGATTACCAACTCCCAACGTAAAAAAAAACCTATCACACATGTAATGTCATGACACCAACAGCTATACGGATATCCCTTCGACATAGTTCTATAAGATTGATAGACCTTTTTTTGTCGTAGACTGGCCATAATGATTTGGCTGGAGCGCATGTATCTAATCGACACCAGCGTTTATTACCTGCCTCATTAGACTCGATTTCTATCTCCATAGGGTGCTTAGCGGTACACTAGCCTCGGAAAGGGACCGCGAAGGGCTTATAAGTGAAACTTCTCTGTCTAGTTCGTCCGCTTTTTCATTACTGGAGATATCCATGTGGTACCCAGTACATAGTCACCGTGTTGGCCGCTGAGTAACATCCAGTCGTTTTTTACAAGTTTTTACGAGCTTGGATCTTAGTGATGTTGTCTCTAACGCCTAAATGGCCGCTTGGCTATCAACATAGATGTTGATTATTTGGTCTGAAATATCTTCCTCAATAATCATGTCCACAGCTTGTTTTATTGCGGCAACTTTGGCTTGGAAAACACTGCAACCATCCTTAAGTCTAAACGAGCGCTGTATATTTCAAGACTCACTGTAGATGCTGACACCAGTACCAGCAGTCATTTTGGAACCGTCGGTAGTTCATTCTCGAAACAGACTTTTCCCTCATCCCTAGGAATTCTAATAGAGAACTTTCGGTTGCAGTTCGGCATGGGGATGATGTAGTCCGTTTCCATCAAGAGCCTCAATATATTCCATCGGTTTAGAATTGAGGCATGACCGTAGGGTTTAGCTTTCCATAGACCGGCTTCCCTTAGACTTAGTGCAGTTTTAGCTGCCGTGTTCCCGCAGTATAATTTAATTTAATTTAGTTTAATTTTAATTTTGGTGGGGCGAAAGCCCCCATTTATTTGGCTTATTACAAGCTACAACTAACTTAAATCTAAACTAAAACTTAAACCTAAAACTTAAAACTAAAACTTAAAACTAAAACTTAACACTAAGACTTAAAGTTAAGGAGAATGGTGAAGGAGTTCGGTTTTGAGGCAGGGGGTGCTGAGGTTAAAATCAAACTGGGTGAGGTTTGAGTTCACTTTTCGCAGCATACGGGAAATTGGTTCATTAGATCCATATGAAGTGCGGTGGGACGGTAAATAGAAAAGACGAGGGCATCGTAAATTTCGTGGGTTGGTATTGAAAAAAATTTAATTATAAAGAGATGCGCAATCGACAGAGCCTGAAAGAAGTCGATGAATGAAAAGAATGTCTGCAACATCTCTGCGTTTCTCTAGAGTACTCAGGTTGATGAGGTTGAGGCGGTCTTGATAGGGAGGCAAGATAAATGGATCGTTCCAAGGAAGACCTCGAAGGGCAAATCGAAGAAATCGACGTTGAAAATTCTCGATTCTGGTCACATGAACTTGCTGAAAGGGTGACCACGCTTGACTGGCATATTCAAGGAGGGGGCGCACAAAGGTAATGTAGAGGGATCTGGTCACGTAAGGGTCGGATAATTCTTTGGACCATCGTTTGACAAAGCCAAGTTATGAGTTAGCTTTACGAATTATCTCATCAATATGTGAACGAAAATTTAGTTCCCTATCGTACAATATTCCAAGATCACGGAGAGACTGAACGATGGATATAGGTTGACCATGAAGAAGGTAAAGGCGGGCGGAGGACACGCGGTGCTTACGATTTAAGGTAATGGATTGACATTTGGCGATATTGAGCTCTAAGCGATTTTGTAGGCACCAGTTCGAAAAACTATCAAGGTCTTGTTGAAGGAGGCAGTAGTCATGTGGTGAAGAGATGGCTTTGAAAAATTTGGTATCATCAGCGTACAGAGAGAGGGAAGAATGTTTAATAACTCTCTCGACATCGTTTATGGTTAGAATGAAGAGAAGGGGACCTAGATGGCTGCCTTGCGGAACACCAGAGGTGTCGCTTCAGATCCATCTTATCGACTCCCTTCTTGGGAGTCGATAAGATGGATCTGAAGCGAACTCTGTAAGAACGGTTTTCCAGGTAAGAAGATATCCATTTTAACAATATGGGTTCGAAACCGAGGGCAGACAATTTGAAGAGGATTAAGTTATGAGATATCTTATCAAAAGCCTTACTAAAATCAGTTGCAATAACGTCGACTTCTTTGCCATTCTCTAAGGCAGACAGGGCGAAGGACACGAATTCGACTAAGTTAGTGGTAGTTGATCTACCTTTCAGAAAGCCGTGTTGGGTGGGAGAGATAAGAGACTTGCACTGAAAGCTTAAGGCTTCGTATAAAATACTTTCGAAAAGTTTGGGTAGATGAGAAAGTTTAGCAATGGGGCGATAGTTTGTTACCTCGTTCTTTGATCCCTTTTTGTGAATGGGGGTTATGAAAGAGGTCTTCCAAATCTGAGGGAATTCTCCTAGTGATAGAGACAAACGGAAGAGGTGAGAGAGGGGGAGGGAGAGAATGGTAGAGCATTTTTTAAGAAAAATGGCAGGGAGACCATCTGGGCCGGGTGAGAATTCATCATTAAGATTTTGTAGTTTATTTTCAATTACAGCAGGATCAAAAGGCAGGGATAGAAAGGGGCCAACGGAGAAGTTAAGAAGGTGAGTGAAGTAAGAGGGGTCTGGTTCAAAAGAGTTGTCTGCGAAGGATTGTTTAAAATAGGTGGCAAACAAGTTGGCAATGGTTTGCGGATTAGTTGAAGATATGTTTTCAAAAGAGAGGGACGGAGGGTAACCGTCAGATTTTTTTTTATAGTTGACGAATTGAAAAAATGACTTAGGGTCGTTTATAAGATTTGCTTTCGCGTTAATTAGGTGCCGCTGGTAGAGAGAGTTATAAAGATGATTGAATTGAAGGTAGGAACCGAGATAGTTGGAATAGTCGAAAACAGAATTGGTACAAAGGAAAGCTGCCCATAACTTGTTTCTCTTGTTACGTAAGGCGCGAAGTTTGCGATTATACCAAGGGGGGGATGAAGATGAAGTTTTATGACGAGAAAAGGGGACATAAAGAGAAATGGAATTAAACATTTCTCTGTAAAAAATTGTGAGGGCTTCGTTTAAGGATAAGTTAGCAAAATCAAAGGAACATCTACTCAGATAGGCATTTATTTTGCGGAAATTAGCTTTATGAAAGTCGTAAGAAGTGTGAAATGCAGGAGGTGTAGATTGAAGTGGAGAATTGAGGAAAAGTGAAAGAAGAAGGGGAGGATGAAAGTTATCAATAGTTGACAGAGTTAGGGGACAAAGCGAGACTGAGGAGTTAACGGGATCAGTTGTGAATATAAGGTCTAATTGCCTTCCCATGTAATTTAAGACATTACTAACTTGACATAGACTTGAATCAGTTAGCCGATCTATGAAGAGACATTCATCACATATATGTCAAGTGGAAGAAGATTCAGTATTGTTTCCAGAGCTGCTGTCGGTGTTGATCTCATCGATCCCGTCACCCCCAGACAGCCTGCCCGTTGAATCTTTGTAACACTTTCAAGTTGGTATTTCTTCTCGAACGTTTTCCACCACACAATCGAACCATAGGTCAAAATGGGTCTTACTACCACAGTGTATAGCCAGTGTACCACTTTAGGCTTAAAACCCCAAGATTTCCCGAAGGCTCTTCTGCATGCATATAGTGCAACATATGCCTTTTTGATTCGATTGTCAATGTTAGCTTCCCAGTTTAATTTGGAATCCAGTATTACGCCGAGATATTTTGCAGTTACTTGAAGTATCAGCTCGAAACCATTCATACGAGGGTGATTGTATTCTGGTATCGATCTTCTGCTCGTAAATAGCACTAACTCGGTTTTCGCCGGATTCACTTCCAGACCCCTGCCCTTGATCCCATTATTCACTAATTTTAATGCGTAATTGAGTCGCTCGCTGAGTACCGGAAGGAACTTTCCGGATACAAAGATGGCAACATCATCGGCATAGGCCGCTACGTTGAAACCATTCCTTTCAAGTATATCTAACATCTCGTCCACTACTATGTTAGAAGCCATAAGAGTGGTGAAAGGACTCCGCCTTGTGGGGTTCCCCGCTTGACTCGCTTTCTTTCTCTTATGCCCCCTAGTGTGGAGTTGATTATGCGGGTACTAAGCATTAGTTCAATCCACCTGCATATGCCCGAGTGTATTTGGGCCCAGCGCAGACTGTCTACTATAGCTTCTGTACTTACATTATTTAAAGCCCCTTCGATGTCAAGGAATGCACCCATCGTGTATTCCCTCACTTGAAGAGTGTTTTCCTTTTATGTACGCATTATGTGATTTTGATAAAAAGTTATCAACAATCTCATCTCTGACGTTCATATCTATTAACCGTTCCAGTGTTTTCAATAAGAATGAAGATAGACTTGTTGGTCTGTAGTCTTTGGCATTAGCGTGGTTTATTTTACCCGCCTTTGGTATGAAACCCAGTCTAATCGCCAAGCTTATGGAACATATCCCAATTTGAGACACTTGAGCCATGGAATGATATATTCCCCCGATTCTTGTAACATAATAGGATGTATCTCGTAAATGCCGGGTGCTTTATATGGTACGAACGATTTGATTGCCCATGAAATTTTCTGATCGTCAATCAAATTGCTGATAGTTTCAGTCTCAATGTTAGCTGGCATAGATGTGATTGCCGGACAGTATGTCCCTGCCTCTTCACAGCTAGGAAATTGACATTTCAGGAGAGCTTCAAGTGTATTCTCGTAAGAGTCTGCCCAGCTGCCATCACAGTTCTTAATAGAAGACACATGTGATGGAGCTTTGGTGATAACATTCCTCAAGCGAGCCGCCTCTGTGGTGCATTCAATGGAGCCACGAAAGCTTCTCCAGGAATTTTTCTTAGCGAATCTTGTTTCCTTTTTCAGAAGCTTAACGTTTTCATTATGCGTTGACCACTCAATAGCTCTCTCTTTAGCGAGGTTCCAGCTCGATATGTCTTGTTCCGAGGCACATTTCAAATCTGAATCAAACTATAAATTCCACGGATACAAAATATACGATACCCCCACACCCTCATAATACTGCAGGTTGGACTGCAGTTATAAAAGATTGCAGTTATAAAAGTTAAAGCGGCCAGATAAGGGTAGCATCAGTATATTGAATCAAAGTGATTTCAAAACCTCTTCCGTATATTTGGAAATTAATAAATAATAATAGGCGGAGATTTCAATGCTAGGTAAGAACAAGATTAACAAATTCAAGAGGAAGGGAACTTCTTGAAAAGAAATTAACGCTAAATATTACTCAATGGGATATCCTCCTACTTACTGGCCCACAGATAGGAATAAAATCCTGGATGCTGTCGTATATAATTTCCTTAAATACTACCAAAGTAGTAGAAGAACATCACGTCAACTGGAAGATAAGTAGTGAGATCTCCCTTTCGGACCACAGGTGAATTAGAGATGATTAACCAATTAAACAATGAAGTCCTTAAAGTACAGAAGTGTATCATAGAATCCGCAGCGCGATTAAAGAAGGTCGAAGGAACCAATAAGTTATCAGCTTCTACAGGCGGGTACTAACTTGGCAAGCTGATACCTTGGATACGCTGATGTGCGCACACTTCTCAAACTGTTTCAATGAGGCACCACACCTTTTAAGTGTGGGCTTACTCGAGCTGAAACAAAATGGGGAGACATTGACAACCTAGTTGATGCAGATAGAGTGGCCTGAAACATTAACTCATTTGCACCATATAAATCACCGGGCATGGACAGAATACTTCCCATATTTTTGCAAAAGGGGATAGAATTAGACACCCTAAAGAAAACCCTGGTTAATATCTCAAGGGGATGTCTATAGCTGGGATACACGCCAACACAATGGCAAGAGGTAAGAGTGGTGTTCCTAAAAAAACCCGGGAAAGATTTATTGACGACGAAGGGCTATAGACATTAGTCTGACGTCATTCCTACTAAAATCAATGTAGAGAATCTGTGATAACCAACTCAGAACACAGATTACAAATCCGCAAAAAAAAAAAAAAAAAAAACAGAAGACACCAGCGAAGAGAGGCAAATCGCCATCTGCTCGGACAGCAAAGCCGCAATTAGCGCGATCACAAACCCCATGTCGAAATCACGACTAGTAAGGGAGTGCAAAATTAAATTGAACTTACTTGCCAGGCGCAATAGAGTCCGTCTTACATGGGTACCGGAGCATGAAGGTGTAGCGGCAAGGAAAGGAGCGAGTTACATAGAACTGAATCCTGAAAAGATAATACGGGCCGCTTTGCCAACTATTAAAATGATAATCAATGAGAAGATACGACAGGAGTTCAACTTAACTAACTGGACAAATCTAGACACATACTGGACAAATCTAGACACGTATGCAGTGGCCCGATCTGTTGTAATAGAACTGAGTAACAACACGGCAAAAAGGGCTTTCAACTCAAGCAGAACACAGTTGAGATTGATGGTGGGACTTTTAACAGGGCACATCAATCTCAATATTCGTTCAGACTCGGGCTAGCTAATACAATAATCTGTGCCAACTATGAGGAGCAGGAGGACGATATAGAACACTTCCTCTGCCACTGCCCTGCAATAGTGAGGTTAAGACTGAAGATACTGGGATCCCAAGGATACCGGATCTAACACACCTCAGTAAGAAAGGAATCGGCGATATATTGAAGTTCGCTAGACGAATAAGACAATTCCCCGATCACTATATGACATACAAATAGTTTCCTTTTGATACTCCACATGATTTCAATACGTACATCCTCTCCTAACGCATAATTCCCACAGCACAGTACTATTTCTTACAGTTCGATAGGACACAACGAGCCCAATGGAGGCCTAAGTGAAGAGCATAAGCTCACCTTTTAAAACCAACTAACCAAGTAAAAGATCCAGATCTTGACTTAGATCACTCATCTGTGCTGCTTACTTGGTAATAAGATTACAATGAAGAAAAACGACCCACGTCTAGTGAACTGGAGTTATTTCAGACAATTGCTGGAAGAATGCATCGAACTATCCCCAGCAATATACACAATAGAGAAAATAGAAAATGAAGTATCTAGACTGTATCTAGGCCAATGTCGAATATTTTATTCAACGGACCACGATTCAAGAAAATAATCCCTTGGAAATAATTTAAAATTTAAAAACTAACTTCTTCCGGATATAGTGCAGAAACTTGCATACTTTCTGGAATATTTACGAGTAAAAGTCGTTAATAAATCAAAGCAATACAAAAAAAATCATACCTATTCTAACCTATCCTACTTTATCCAGTACTAATGCCCACCTACGAATAAGGAACAAATATCTCATAAACCTGCAAAATAGAAGCCAAGCAAGGAGCAAACGGAATCCTTTCTCGCACATGCATGTGGGTGGAGAACGAATTGAATTGAATCCTCATCCCAAGGACGTTGCATTGCATGGTAAATGTGAATGAAAAATGGCGTGGAAAACAAAACCATATATAATATCCGAGGATATTTTTGGAGCGAGATCGATATATGTACGTATTAGTGGAACGGATTCAGTGATGTAGTACGTATTTTTTTTTTTCTCGTACACTGGATGCAAGGACAACGTCTATGAAATTACACAGAGAATAAATTCCTTTAAATTGACGTCTATTATACGTTTATCGTGGGGATACAGTTTTTATTGAATAAGAGGAATGGGACAAGGATGAAGGCTTGCATGTGATACAGAAAGTAAATAATAGACGGTACTGAGGTATCGATTCTGTGTAACTATATAAATGGATTTGCGGTTAGTTTTTTGGATATTTGAATGGTTAGTTTCAGATCTTTCCGAATCCAAATTTTAGGTTTCTTTAAATACTGAGGAAGACTATTTATTTCATGTTCATGTTGTATGGCTAAAGGCGAACTTCTTCGGTGATTGGTGCACGGAATACCAAGCTCTGAATTACATGTATGTGCAGAATAAAACACATGGGACACAACTACATAATGTGAATTGGCTGTCATTTTGTTTGAAATGAAACAAATTGGGCTCTGTTTCCACGAAAAGTTTATTCGAAGGGGTAAAATTGATGACATTAAGTTGAAAAAAATGATATCAGTCAAATGACAAGCTCTTGAGGAGATGCACATTTGTGCTCGTTTTACGGTATTTTGAACTTCTGACTCCAAATTGGTGATTTCTTCTTCAATATTGGCTTTCAAGTCTTGCAAGGTGTGTAATTTGTTGTGGTAAACGCGAGATTCCAAAAAGCCCCAAAGGAAGATGTCTGGCGCTGTCAGATCTGGAGATTTGGCGAGCCAGTCCAAAGCGCCGAAACGGGAGATCACACGGCCCGAAAATTGGTGATTCAAAATCTTCATCGTTGTCCGAGCTGTGTGAACGGTTGCCCCGTCTTGCTGGAACTAACAATGCTCGAGACCCAATTCAGCAACTTGTGGCCAAAAAAAAAACTCGTTTAACATCTGCCTGTAGCGCTCACCAAATACGGTTACGGTGGTGCCGCCGGTGTCTTCAAAAAATAAGAGCCAATCACATTTTCACTGCAAATTCCGCACCAATAAGTCACTTTGAGGGGATGCAATGGCCCTTCGTACATTTCATGTAGATTCTCCGTGCGCCAGAAAAGTACATTTTGTTTATTCACATAACCACTTAAGTGGAAATGGGCTTCGTCGCTCATTATGATTTTGGTTACGAAATCATCCTCTTCTTGCACCAGGTTTGACAGAGCATGGGAGTAAGTTAACCTCACTTACTTAAAGTTTACACTTTATAAGGGAACATCTTCAGGTCTTTAACCAAAATTCAACACAACGGACGTCTGCTGATGCCAAATTGTGTGCATCGTTGTCTCATCGATGTTTGTGGACTTTCTCAGACGTCCTCGGCCACAGCACTGATATTCTCGGCCGAACGAGCAGAAATTGGTCAAATAAGTAGTAACAATAATTCCGCGTTCTTCAGGTGTATATCGCTCCATTGCTTTGTGTCAACTAATTCTCTATCTGTCTACAACATAAATGTCAAAGCATAATGACATTTGACGCCATTTGCAAAATTTATGGCACACTCACAGTACTTTTCCCCCATCTTGTAATAGTGTTAAGCATCCGACATTCGGACGTTGTTCGAGCAAGAAAATCTTATTGCAAATAGACATATCACCGATCAATCTACAATATATGCTAAACTCAAGCATGTGGTGGGAGCTACAGCCTAAACAAGGAGTTATATCAAAGTTTTGGCGAAGTCCGAAGGAGTGAAAAACCGTTTACACCCGCTGAGGAAATATAGACATCTGGCACCACATTGTTCAGTACCAGTAATCTGATGATTATACCGGCAGAAGTGTGTGGGTTCTTCCACTAAAATACGTTTAACTATTGACGTTGCATGCGCATAAAAATACGTTTAACTATTGACGTTGCATGCGCATAAAGTCGGAATGAAACTCGTGAAAAATCCAACGTTTTACATAACGTTCAAGCGATTGCGAATTACTAGCGGATACCACAGCATTTATCGGTGATATTTACTAAAATTAATCTGAATCTTTCAAAGGATTCTACTGCTCTAGTCTGCATTAGTACTCGTAGAAAACCTCACATATTCGTGGTACTACGGTGGTAATACGGTATGGCGAGCGGTCCGAAAGACCTAGGTCTCGTCTTATTGTGCCGATTTTTCTCTCAATGGCTAAGCTATTGAATTTTGTTGCCAAGATTTAATTCTTGTAGCTATAAACTACGAAACAAGTAGAGGGCGGAAAACTTTCATCGATACGTCAGTTTATTTTCCTTTTGATTCAGTAACGCGTCCACTACCAAAGGCAGGGGCTGAACTCATAGAGTATTTTGACACCAGTAAGATGGGATTAGTCATTTGTTGCAATGCTAATGCTCGGAACACGATCTGGGGTAGCAGCAAATGCAACACACTATCGTCTGTCATTACAATCAACAATGTTTTCTCCCAGCCGACTTTTGTTACGACAAGAAGACAGGAGGTGATTGACCCTGTCTAACAGGTACGTTAAGTAGATTAATAACTGAATGGTTCTGCAGAAAGTATCCCTATCAGACCATAAATACATCGAGTTCCAAACTGAATTTGAAGCCACATTTTTACAGAATAGAAGGAATCTGATGAAAACAAACTGGAAATCCTTTAGGGAGGAGCTAGACAATTCCATTAAAACTCCACCTGAACTCAGAATGAATAAATAGTGGATTCTGTTCAAAACCTGAATGGCGTCTTTACTAGATATTTTCATTTGACTTGTCCAGTAAGAAAAACTCCTGAAGATCGCCAGTTCCCTGGTGAAGCGCGGATTTGCAAAGTCTACGTAAAGATTAATTTGGAGAAACACTGGAATCTTTACCGACCAAAGCAAACAAAATTTAAGAGATTAATTTGACCTTCAAAAAGTGCTTCTTATAGGATTTTTGGGTTAAAGTTCTCAAGAATGGCAAATCAGCCAAACCGGAATCACTTAGAAAGACGGATACCGGATACGGTACCTTTACTGAAATGAAATTAGAAACTTTTAGTCTTCTGCAGGAGACGAGATTATGACTGGATCACAACCAGACCCGATCACCGATGCTGATAATAATCAAAGCCGAACAACTCGGCGCAGTTGGTATTCGATATGCTTTAGCATCCTTCGATGGCTTCAAATCACCTGGTACTGATGGAATATACCCCATGCTAAAACAAGGTGTAAGTCAGTTGCAGCCAATTTTGGAGAGAATTTTCGCTACAAGCCTGGCAATGGCATACATACCAACAGCCGGGTGAACAGTTAGAGTGGCTTTTATACCAAAAATCGGTAGAGATGACTACTCGCTCGCTAATAAGTCTGATTCCATTCTTTCTGAAAAGCATGTAATGACTGGTTGAACTGCAAGTGCGTAAAGTTGCTTTGAGATTGCATCCTCTGTCTGACATGCTACCAATGCGGAATATTCTGCATTGGCACAAAGCGCTCTCAGTTTTCTGACAGTGTAAAGGTGTTTTCGGCATGACACGGAACTTATCACCAAAAAGGTCCTCTGGATCTACACGGTAATGATAAACCCCTTCTTAATATGTATATGCGTTGATTATTTGCAGGGAAAAGTTTCGAGAAAATATCTCACACTAAACTCTTTATGTCATGGGCAGGACTCTAGAGGTATTTTTGCACCCACTTCCCTTGTTGTTTATATCATGGGTTGCACGATAAAAACAATCTTTTGTCTTAAACCTGCACTGGAGCTTCGATGACTTTACGCGCCACTAATCTTTCGACTCCCGTCTGCCGTCTAACCCAATTACACCGGAACTATAACTGCTTCGTAAATTTAGAGTCGGTTTTTCTCGCGCTCACGACTGGTTTTGTCTGGCCAGGAAGGAATTATAGTCGAACTTCCACGGAAGGGACGAAGTATTTGAGTCTTTAGCAGCAGCCAGTCTTTCTTTAGGTCTAGTCCAACCCTACAGTTACTTCCAAAATAGTTCGAGAATACAAGAACTCTTTGAATTCAGTCGCAAAGTTGAACATACTGAGTCTTGTTGAGTTCCAGGTCACAATAGGATTAATGTAAATGAGAACTCGCTAGAAAATGTGCGGAGGAGGACTTCTTAGGCCTTGAACATGTGTGGGATCTTCCTGCAATTGGGTTTCGTATGAAAATAATCGAGGGCGGCATGAAACTCCAGGATGTACACAGATTAAACGAATGCCACCGAACTTCTTCAAGAAAGAGTTGTCCCGTAATATGTTCGTCCTGTGCGCTCAGTCGAGAATATTTCTGCTGTCGGCGGAAGTGTGCGGTGGCATTATTGGCCCATTTTTCTTCGAATATGAAGATGGCAACAACGTTACGGTCAACGGAGAGTACTACAGAGACATAAAAACCGATTTATTTTCGGCCAGAAACTGAGGAAATGAACTTGGATGATCTTTAGTACCGGTAAGATGGCGCTACGTGTCATACAATCCGTCCAACAATCGATCTTTTGCGCGCTAAGCTCAATAATGGTGTAATTAGTCGTTTTGGTGATGTTGCTTGGTCTCAGCGGAGCCGCAATTTGACCCCAATTGTACACAACCTTCCCACATAACTTTTTGATAAACTCCGGCATTAATTTTCACTCCCGCCAGCACAAAAATGAACGGAGTGAGTCCACTCTCAGTTATTCCGCCTCAAACCATCAAAGACGCTGGTTTTTGACGACGAATTGCCCGCAATTGATCCAAATTTATAGTAGAGCGTTCAGTCAACCAAACTATCGTTCCGTTTGTTTACAAATTGCTGCACAGTGAACAACTTCTCATCAGTGAACACGCAATTTTTCAAGTCGCCGTGATTGCTTTCTGAGAAATTGTAAGGTCTTCAATCTTTTATATAGGGTCATCCAACAAGAGGCGTCATTTTAAAATTCGCTCTATTGTTGAACTGTCAACATTCAACTATCATTGCGATGACTTTTGATAAGAAAAAACGAGGAGGCAATTTTGCGAAAACGTGATGAAAAATTGAATCAAAAGAATGATTATTTGTAGGCAGAGTCGAGGAGGACATTTGGTAGATATTGTATTCCATTACTAACCTCAGAGTTTGCACTTTTTTTTTGTTATACTCTGCGCGCGCCGAAGGGGATATGAATACCTTTAAACTGTGTCAGAGCACGGGCCATTTGTCATAAAAATGTTGCGTTTTTCTAATTATTTAAAATGACACCTCTTGTTGGATGACCCTATATTTTGCAAGGCTTTACCATCAGCTTATTCCGTAAAATGCGAGGCATGCCTGGGGCAGACACACCAACTTCTTTTGCCATCGCGCTCGCCACCATATTTTTTATTTACTGTGCCGGTGTCCTGATATCGCTTTTTGGACTAGCAGACGATTTCGGTCGACAAAAGTCGATCTCTTTTCCAAATAAAATTGCGATCACTGAATCACGTTTCGTTTGCAAGTCCAAAGCGTCGCGTCGTCGGTTGGTGTTGTTTATTTCTTAAAGGGTTATTTGCATTTGACAGATAATTGAATGACAAATAAAGGCTGAAGAGCTTTTGACATTTCGATGATAAATCAGTCTGAAGTTAGTTACACTTCAATTAAAGTAAATAAATATTAAATGAATGCAATTTTAAAAAGAAACTACACTTGGCCCCACCTATATAAATTTTAAAAATGTTATGTTTTTACAACGCCAATTCTTCCATATTATTATGCAGTATAAAGGACTAAGTCTTAATTGTATTTTCTTTTGGTATTAATAAACTAAAACTGTTCAAAACGTTCGAATTATTAACAAGGGTACAAAAATATTGATTGACATGTGAAGACACACACCATGAGACTGGCTAAGGCATTATATTTTAGCCTTAATTTTTTATGACTTTCAGCAACGTTTACCAATAATCCTTGCATTTATCTGCCTTAATGAGGAACGAAATATATACCTATACTCATCTTTTCCCATAAAATGTATCCATACACTCACTCAGGTTTATAACTTCTTCAGATGGGGAAACTTTTTTTTTTTTTTTTTGTACGCAGGATTAGGGTTTTGCACCACACAAAGCGGCACTTAATTAAATACGAAACGTCTTTTGCTCTGCGGGTTCACCACCATATATCTCAGAGTGCATGGAAGGCATCCTTTATGTCTCGTTAAATGAGCGGAATAAATTAGCTAAAGTTTGACGAAATTTATCACCGTTCATCCTGATGAACGCCGTCTACGTATCCTGAAGGACTCTTATGTCATTCACTTTCTGTGTGCCTTTGATTCCCTTTTCGAGGTTATAGTAGGATTTTCAATATACACTGCGTATGTGAGGGCTCTTCAAAGATGAACATCCCTGAATAGATGGCTTAGGTATTTCAGCTTGTGGGATCCGGAAACGACATAAATTTTATCCACCGCTAACGCCAAAGTCGTTTGATTAAATACGCAAGCATACACACACACACCTGCTCAGACAGAGATACACGGTCTCTTCTTAATGACTCAGCATCCTCCCAAGTGTGTAATAAGAAGCAGCTGTCACACGTGTAGATAATGCAAAGTAGTGGAAGACAAACATCACCAACAGGCAGAAGTAGGAGAACAGAGGGCGACTCCGGTTTATTTATTCGAAACGAGTACACTGTTTGGTGTCGTACTTAAGGATGACAACGCAATCAGTGGTAAGCCTTAATCTTCTATCTAAATACGCTTCATGTTGCGTACGTAGATTTACGGTAAGTGATGAGCTTCCAAATGAACTGCATGCCTCTCAAGGTCGGGAGAGTGAAAAGAACAAATTTATACATCCGCCAGGGACAACAATTACTTAGCATTGTTTCATCTTTTGACAACGGTTCAGGATGGAGGAATCCTGTGTTGGGAAAAATATGCTTTATGATCCGATTAGTGGGTGCTTAAGGACTCCTTAGCCTAAACAAGTGGATCATCTCTTTTGTATTTGCTTGTCGTTTCTTACTTATGTGCGTTTAATGATGTCACTTAAGATTCAATGGCGGTTATTTGAAAGGGAAACAGTTTGAATTTAAAATTTGAGGTTTTGGACTGCATTCGAATGAGATTGCATTAGTGCATAGATAAAGTGACTTTAGAGAAGAATTATGTTGTCATTTGGTCTATGGTGGGTTCAGAGCTGAGTATCGAGGGCGAGCAGGAAGCGCATGTGAATTTTTGAATCGCTTAATGAGTCACTGTGGAATATAAAAGCTTCTGAAATGACAACGTTCTTTCAAAATAATTATCATGGCTTATGAACAAGCCTAGATTTGGCATCACTGCAAGTAAAGTGTCATAAGCGAGTTGTTGTTTCGCATGTTGTATGAATTATTATTATTAAGAATTGTGTGTTTTAAATAATAATTCACAATAATAGACACTTAGTGCATAATAAAGGGTGTCCCAAAATTCACATTTGTGTAGTAAAGTGTTGGAAATTAAAAAAAAAGACAGCGTGACAGCTGACAGTTCAGGGTTATTAAAAATGAAGTGCTGCACGAAAGAACAACGCGTTTTCATTGTTGAGCAATATTTTAAAAATAATGAAGGTTTGGCAGCTGCAGTTCCCAATTTTCGTACAAAATCTTGTCGGAATAGTGATTTAACTTCATCAACTGTGAAGAGATTAATTCAAAAATTCAGGGAGATTGGATCAATTAGTGATCTTAGACACTCTGGCCGTGTCTAAGATCACTAATTGAATCTAAAACATTTACAATTTTTAACTAAAAAGCAGAGTTTCCTATCAAAATTATTAGGTGCGCAACTAAGTTTTTCCTGTCAATAGATGGCTCCAGCAGTAAGTGCTGGTAGATTTTGACCGGGAGTATGGTTTTCGTAGCAACAGGTCCACTGGTGATTTGATGGCATATATCACTGAGAAGTGGAACCAATCTCTCCATCACTTCAGCGAAACCAAGATGGTTGCGCTTGATATTTCAAAGGCATTTGACAGAGTTTGGCATCAGGCTCTTTTGTCGAAAATGCGTGCATATGGCGTCGATGAGTCTCTTCTTCAATGGATTAGAAATTACCTTTCGGGACGTTCAATGCAAGTTGTTTTGGACGGCTTGACGGTGTTCCCCAAGGCTCTGTTTTGTCTCCGACTCTCTTTCTTATTTTTATAAATGATCTCTTGTCTGCAACTTCTAATCCAATCCATTCCTTCGCTGATGACAGTACCCTCAGTTTTTCATATTCGTTCTCTAACTCACGTCCTTGCTCTTCAGGCATAGAAGGGCAACGGCAACGTATGTTAAACACATTAAATTTCGACCTGGACAGCATAACTAAATGGGGTCCAACCAACAGAGTGGAATTTAATGCTTCTAACACACAATGCTGTCTTCTGTTTCTCAAGCGAAACCAAAACCCTCAGCCATTATCTATGGATGGTACTTGCATCATTGAAACGGAAAGACTTGCCATCATTCTCGGTATGTGTATTAATAATCATCTTCGATGGAATGATCACATATTCGAGGCCGCCAAAAATGCTGCAAAACGTCTTGGATTCCTTAAATGGTGCAAGAAATATTTTACCCCGTCTGATCTGGCCTCAATTTATAAGGCTTTCATCCGCCCTAAGTTGGATTAAAACGCCCATATCTGGTCCGGTGCACATGTACGTACGTAGCTTAATTAGCAATTGGTTTCTCCTAGCAGCAAATGGATGTGATGTGTAGAATCGAATTTCGCAGCATGTGCAGATGTATTAAATGATGACGCAGCAGGTGCTTATTTGTACAAAGAAACAAAAAATGATGTTTCCTATGAAGATTTCTTCGACGATAAGACACGTTCGATGATCCCTTTGTGCGTTAGCTGTGCAAGTAGCAGCCAGTGTATGCAACGTGGTGATATATTTTTTCTCCCTTTTTTTATCTTCGATTATTCAAATTAGATTGATGGAGAAAAAAAAAGTTTGAGGACACAAGTCCTGTCACGGTCGTCAAGGGCACGTCGATAGGGGTACGTCCTCGGATCTTGGAGCTGATTATTTGATCCTCTCGGTATGGTCGGTCTAGTGATAATACTTGGTAAAATCTTTCTATAGGAGCTATGGAAATGTAAATTTTCCTGGGACGAAACACTTCCAGATCCATATCGTCTTAAGTGGATTCATTATGTCCAGCAGCTGCATTTACTCCGCGACTTTAAAATACATCGTCACTTGCTCTGTGAAGCAGAGCCGAAAGTAGTTGAACTCCATTCCTTCGCGGATAGCAGCGAATCTGCCTATGGAGCCTGCTGCTACTTACGCAGTGAAGATCAAGGTGGAAACATCACGGTTCAGCTGATATGTTCTAAGTCCAAGGTAGCCCTCACCAAGTTTACGACACTTCCGCGTTTGGAGCTGTGTGCTGCTCTGTTGATGTCTGAATTAGTTGAACGAATCCTTTCAATTTTACCTGTAACGGTTCAAAGGAAGTTTTATTACAGCGACTCCAAGATAACATTGGCTTGGATTTCGAAACCTTCATACACCTGCAAACGTTTGTCGCGAATCGGGTGGCGAGAATCCAGGAATTAACAACACCTGAGGAATGGACATACATATCGCGAGGAGCGCTACCATAAGTTTTATTGCAGTCAGCACTATGGAACAAAGGACCATTAGACATTTGCGAAGTACCCGATTAACGTTCTATCAAAACTGTACTCTTTTCAACTAGCAATAAATACGTTGATCTCTTTGCAGCCGTTCTTCATAGAGGATCATTGCAGAAGCTAGAAAGAATTTTCGCATATTGCTACAGGTTCATTAATAACGCTAAGCTTTCTGAGTCAAAGCGGACATACGGGCATTTAGCTATTTCTCGGCTCAACGCAGCACTAACAGGAATCTTGCGCAATAATCAACGTGTGTACCTAAACAAAGAACACAATCGTTTCTCACGAGTCTCAGCTCATTCGTGGACTACAAGGGGCTTATTCGTGTTGGCGGACGTCTTCAAAATGCAGTAGGAACTTACGACTTTAAACATCCGATTATTCTTTCTAAATCAAACTTCACTAAATTTTTAATAACCTCTTTTCATTTTATGCACATGCACGCGGGGCCTCAAACACTTCTTTCCATTACACGGCAGCGCTTTTGGCCAATTGATGGTAAGAATCTGTGCCACCAGTGCCGTAAGATGTTTCCGCACAAAACCAAGAAAAGCAGATCTTCTCATGGGTAGCCTACCAAAGGAGAGAGTTGAACCAGGTCGTGCATTTCTGACCACTGGAATCGACTTCTGTTGACCAATTTACATCAGCTCCAAGATTATGCATGGACGTGCCACTATTAAGGCTTACCTATGCCTATTTGTATGCTTTACCAGCAAAGCAATCCACATAGAAGTAGTCAGCGATTTATCATCGGAAGCGTTCTTAGTCTCACTGCGACGCTTTATTGCCAGAAGAGGCATATGCTCGAGGATATTTTCTGACAACGCCACGAACAGCTATACGAGCTCTATCAACTTTTTCAAAAGGAGTCTCACAAACAAGCTGTACAGGAACAATGCCAAAGGGATCGCATCATATGGAGTACAATCCTCCAAGGTCTCCACACTTCGGTGGGCTCTGGGAGTCCGCTGTAAAAACGGCAAAATATTATCTGCTTCGGGTAATCGCGCAAAACACACTCACCTTTGAAGGATTGACTACCTTGACCGCACAGATTGAAGCGACACTTAATTGTCATCGGATCCAAACGACTTAAACGCCCACACGCCTGGACACTTTTCGGTTGGTGCTCCTTTAACTTCGTTTCCTGAACCTGACATTTCCGAGATTCCTATCAATCGACTGTCCAGATTTAGTCGACTTCAACACTTGCAACAGATATTTTGGAAAAGATGATTAACGGAATATTTACACTTGCTCCAGCAGCGTCACAAATGGAAGTTCAAGGGCAGTATCATAGCAGCAGGCACTCTTGTACTTATCCAGGATGATAATCTGCCGCCCTATCGGTGGTCACTTGGTCGGGTAATAACAACATATCCGGGCAGAGACGGTGTTCATCGCGTAGCACAGGTGAAAACACAAAACGGAGACTTCAAGCGGGCAGTTACCAAATTGTTCCCTCTACCGATGGAAGAGTTTAAGCATACTTAGTATACCTTAAGGAGGCCGAGATGTTAAGTATCCAGTTACGATTTTAATATTTTCTATTCTTGTTACCTTGGTCACTCTGACACGTTACTTGACGTTTTCTCTTTTTTCTATACATATGTACAAATGTAACTTCTCTAACATTGAATAAAAGATTGAGGACATGCTTTCGTTAACATTGGACCAGTGCACTAGCAAGTTTTCTTATTTCAAGCGAAGAAGGGTTGTTTCTGCGAAGGATTTCGATTCATTTTAATTATCGAAATTAACATTGTGGCAAGACCGTTCTGCACATTTTTGATAGGGTACAAAATCGCGAGTTAAAACTTATAGGTGATAGATAATATGCCTGAGCCAGATATGATGGAGAATGGGGAGCTTATGGAATAAAAGCTATGGGAATTTATTTCGAATATTAATAATTCCCAAAATAAGAAACCATCACTTTATATCAAAGCAAACAAAATTAGCTAGACAAAAATATCAATTCACTTTTAGATAAAAATCTTCTTGACTACTCGTATTCGTATCTTGTATCTAAAATTTCTTTTGAGTTCTTCTCCGAAGAAAATTTGTGCCCTTTTTCAAATATCTATCGTGAAATTAAGTTAAAATTGATTGCCACTTTTACACTATCTCAATGCCCCAAGTAGTTCCCTCCTATAAGTCCAGTACAAATCGAAACGAATTCACACCTCTTCAACAAGATACCAACTGTCCATAAACACTATTAAACTCACGACTCTATTTCCCAAGTTCAAATGAGAATTTTGTCACGAAATGTCCATAAAAGTCAATAGCAACATTTGGCCAACGTGTTAATGCGTTGTCCTCCACTCCCCCAGAATCTGTTGAAATCACATTCAACCCTTGCGATGGCGACAGTATTCCTCGGAGAACTTCCAGCCGGTTTACTAGGACCGGAAAAGAAGAAACTTCTAATTTCCGGTTCCACTTCTTTTCACGTTCACTCTGCTTTCCGTTTTGTTTCGTTCTTAATTTTCTTCTTCGTGTTTGCCACCAATTTAGGTGACTGTATTCCCATTCCCTTCTTTTGAAGTCCTTCCAAGCGATTAAACTTAATTCAGCTCATCCTGAAATACTTTTCGCTCTTGCGATATCCCCTTTATTCCGTTTGCCTTTGTGAGTTGGCGACCTGATTTGATCATTGGACTCTCATTTCCTTTTGCCCTTATCTTGTCGTATCCTTTTCCTTTACTACTTTGAATGCCTACTCGAGACAGAGGGTCCACACTGTCCATAGTTTATGCACTGGACGTGTCGCATCCTTGGGTCAGCGTATGAATTTTTTCTTAATAATAACGATGTCGGGGTAACTATTTATGTGAAAGTCATTGGATTCCTTTTCTCCATCGGTGCTCGATGGGGTGGAGATGAGGGTGAACTGTGTGAGGGTTTTGAATAAAATTGAACCCGAGTTTCCTGTTCGGAGTCCCTTTATTTAATTTCCCTACCATAAACGAAGGGAAGGATACAAAAAAACGTAAGATAATCTCTTTTTTTTTGTCTGGTACCTCAGAAGAATTCATCCCCGGGGAACGCAATTGAATTGAGTTCCTATTTTGTTTTGAAATGTATTTATATACAGGGATTAAGCTGCTACCGTGAGCTATTGAAGGGATTCGTGCGTACTCTCTTAAGTGAGTTGAAAATTTTCATTCAACCTAGGTGATTCGGACCAGTTGCCTCGAGGCGGTAAGTGATTTATATTGCAATTTTCAAAGGCACTACGGCGAACGGGACTGTTAGGACCGTACTTATAGGTGGTAGGAAGTGCTTCCTATTCATGTTATGGGAAATAAAAGATATTTGAAAGAATTCGTCAGGTTTATTCAAATACGAGGATGAAAATTGTTCTTGATAAGATGGTGCTGAGGGTTAAAACGCCTCGGGTATATTGATTTTTATTTAGAAAATGATACTAAGTTCCATTGTGAAGGGTACACTTACACAAAATGAGACAAAAACTTCAACCTGAACCCAAGTCATACAGAAAGAACACACATAACTTATAATTTAAAGTCTGTGCAGAAATAGGAGGACTGCTGGGACACAAGGTATCGTTCAGCCAGTTCTTTCAGATCCGATTGCGGAACTAGTGGTTCGGGGTATTTTTAAATTGCTGCAATTCGATAAATCGTTGGGCGCCAATTAGCAAATGAACAGAAATGCGGATCTGTTGAAAATTTTCTCTTCGTCATTCGCAATTTTGTCTATAAAGGAAAAACTTATTAGAAAAATCAATCTAATAAAAAATATTTTGACACTGTGTTCCGTTGTATGCTCTCTATGAGAGGGGGTCCATCTACCCTGTTATAAGCTATTGAAGGCTAGAGGTTCCTATTGACTCAAACCACTTATACTGTTTGGTCATTGGCATACACCTTATATTCCACAATAATCTAAAAAAAAAATCAAACGATCTTTGTGGTCAATTTTAATCGCCAAATGGAGAAATGACGCGGACTGGAAACTATGCGTGCAATAACTGCATTGTTTCTTGCGGTGTGACAATTGGTGCTAGAAATAATTTGTCATCATGTCCCGATAACGTTTACCACTGACTGTTACAACAGCACTACCAGAATTTTTGAGGAGGTACGGCCCAGTCACAAATGTGGCAATTTGGTTTGTTTACGTAGCCATTCAGTTGAAAGTGAGCCTTATCGCTGAATATGATTTTGTTGGAAAAATCGCCATCAACTTGTTGCTTCCCTATCACCCAATCAACGAAGTCACGACGCTGTTCATGGCCCGTTGGTTTCAATTCCTGAGTCAATTGGATTATGTATGCATGCAGATGCAGATTCTTCTTTTAAAATACGCGGAGCTGTTAGATAGGTTCTATTGCTGGGAGCTATAGCTTTACATCGAAAGTTACATGGATCAACAGGAACATCCGAAAGAGTTGTAAAGGAATAGACAGACTCTATTTCAGGTGGAAAAACAACCGCGGAAACTTATGTTATGAAACAGACAACATACAAACTGTTGTGTAATGAAGTAAACAAAAAAATATCTTAACCCAGAAAACAAAGAGAAATTTTAACAAAGAGTGAAAATTTAAAAAAAAAAAATCATTTCGGATAGTATATGCGAATTTGTAAAAAAGCATATTATGATCTGCACAAACCAATACGGCTTCCAAAAGGAAAAGAGCACTAACAAACGTCTTAGCGACTTTGCAAATCTTAGCAAGTAACACGATATCCTCGTACTGTTTCTGGATTTCAGTAAGGCATTCGATACTCTCGGCCACAACAAAGTTATCAGCACGTTACATAAAGTAGGAATTAGATGCTGGATTGGATAATAAATTACCTTGCAGATAGAGCCTTTTGAGTGAAAATCAAGAGTTGCTGTAGTGATTAATAAAAAGCCCAATGTGGAGTACTGCAAGGTTGAAAGCTTGGTCCTCTCCTTTTTATTTCAAAGGGAAATTGACCATTTGCAGATTCTGATGACACAGCATTTGTTGTTTGTCATCAGTCATTGCCCGACTACAGGAATGTGTTGCAGGAGGAGTTCAATGAAGCAGCAAAATGGTACCGACGATGAAAATTTCTGGACACCAATTAGTTATCAGTTTGGTACAAGAAGACAAGCCGAATATATAATATATCAACTCCCATACTTTATCAATGACTACCGAATATATTGAATAATCTTCCTCAACTCAACTTAACGACTAAAATAATGTCTCTTCTAACCTACTTACTGGCGCTACAGTCCGGGGTGGGCCTGGACCTTAACCAACAAGCGTCTCCAGCCAGCTCGATCTTTAGCTAGCTGCCTCCAGTTTCGCATGCTAAGTTGGTTGAGGTCCCATTCCACTTGCATGCGCTCTACATGATCCAGCTACCTCAGTCGTTGGACCTTCACTCTCTTGGCTAAGTCGATGTCTCTGAACAGCCCATAAAGTTCGTCATTGTATCTCCTCATCCACTCAACATCTATGTAGACTCTCAAAACAGCCAAGAGTAATCTCTTCCACTTTTGATAAAGTCCATGCCTCTGCACCTTAGAGTAGGACTGGGATGATTAGGGTTTTCTAAAGGGTCATTTTAGTTGTTCGAGAGAGGGCTTTGCTATCCAGTTGCCTTCTTAGCCCAAAGAAGCAGTGGTTGGTAAGAGTTATTTTCATTTGATCTCAGCGCTCGTATCGTTGTCTGAATTTATAGTGAAGAATAGGTAGACAAAGTCCCTAACTACCTCAAAGTCCTTACCGACCTTGATGGAGCAACGTACATCTTCATTGTCATCCTGCACAAATGGACGAATTTAACAGGGATGCCAAAAGTAGTCATTGCTCTATATAGCTCGTCTCTATAAATGCTGTCATATGCGGCCTTAAAATTGATAAAAAGGCGGTGGATATCGATTTGAAGCTCCTGGGATTTTTCCAAGATCTGTCGTAGTGTGAATATTTGGTCGATGGTGGACTTTCCTGGTCTAAAGCCACACTGATATGGACCGATCAAGTTGTTGAGGAACGGCTTCAGGTGTTCACACAACTCGGCAGATAGGACCTTATAAACGATGTTAAGGATACTGTTGTCTCTGTAGTTGGCGTAGTTGATATGGTCTCCTTTTTTGATGATCGGGCAACAATGCTGAGATTCCATTCATCGGGCCTACTTTCATAATTTCATGAGTTGGTGCTCGCCACTTTGAACAGTTCGACAGATAAGCCGTTAGCTCCACCAGCTTCGTTATACTTAAGTTTAGATATGGCTATCTTCACTTTGTCTAGATCGGGTGGACGAAATTGTCGATCTACGTCTTCCAGGTTGAATGGTTCATTCTGCCTGACAACGGCATTCGATTCGTCATCATCATATGGTTCTTCCGCATCCTCCTTGCGTCGATCGCAATCTGGTTGGAAGTTGATTGTTCAGGAGATCTCCAAGTTCCCTTGTGAATACGAGTATCGGGATGCGGGAACTGCGTACTATCTACGACAACATTTCGCACCGCGGCAAAGTTGATCAGCCTGAATAATTATCGTAGGTGGTGTCGTGTAGGCTGTACTTTCCGACTGTGCTACCAAAGATGCCCCTTCTTCCTAGCTTTGCGTTAGAATCGCCTAAGATAATTTTAATGTCATAGATAGGGCACTGCTCGTATGTTTTGTCCAAGAACTCGTAGAACCTGTCTTTGGTGTCGTCTTTCTCGCTTATGTTAGCGAATTTAGCCTTGAAGCGAATTGTCGTAGGCCGTTCGTCCACATAACTGAAACATCCAAATAAGCGCTGCTTTTGTTGCTGGTAACAATCGCCTTGAAATATACCGCAGTTTTTCATCACACGTCTTGGGTGGCGCTGATATCTGTTTTGCAGCAGTTTAGAGCTTCCTGTATCCGATGGCTACCGCGTGGAGGTAAAATAAGCACAATTGATGGCCAGTAACAGTTACAACACAGGTTGACACCGATTAGAGTCTACTCTATTTCAACGTGGCTTTAAATCCACCAAATGTGTGAGCCATTAATTGCAGTAGAATGTCAAAAGATAAAAGCCTTGCTGCAGGACTATAACCAAAATACATTTCACATTTCCCCTTCGTAAGGACAGGCTCCATAGTAGAAGATTTTATCTATTTTCAGCTAAGATGGGCGAATGTTTCATCTTAGGCCTAATTGTTATCTATTATCGTGTTTCCTTTAACGCTGTCAAGTATTTGCATACCATTTTTCCGTATTAACCTAAGCCTATTCTATTCAAAGAATGGCTATTTGATTACATTATACCACCATTTGTCGGCTACATTGCACCAGATTCATTGCATCCCCCTCACGTGGTAAAGCCCCATGACTATTAAAATCACATAAAACATCCCTTAACGAATCCTATACTGCCCCTAACGACCGCATTAAACACAATTCAGTGTCTACATTCTGAGAAGGTCCATTACCCCGAGGGATCCATTTACTACCAAGCAGAAGACCGGGAGGCAGTTGCGAAACAAGTTCCGGAAAACTCAGGAAACTCGGAAAAAAAAAAGATGATGAGAGCGCGTAATTTTGATATATAGACATCGAAGGGAGGAGGCGAAGAAGGAGTACGGAAAAAAGAAGTGAAAGTGAAAAATATTAATAATTACGACCACGTGCCTGAAGGAATTAAGGCGGCCGTAAATTACAATGCACGCACACACTTTCACATCGCACTTATCGTCATCGCATTGCCTGTTGAGGATGGTTGACTGATTTCTGCTGTATAACAGTTAACATCAATGGCAGACGCAATGGGAGCCGTAAATTAAACCCACGGGGTTGTATGATGAAGGAGCTCAACAGTGAGTGGTTGGCCATACGATGAAAATTAGTCTTGGGCCCAATTAATCACAACGCCACGTTGAGAGGAATGAGTCTACACTCATACTCCCGCCACACTATGCAGTCGACAGGGTTGATTTTATTGATTCGCTGAAGTTTGAAGGGGTACGTAGGAAGGTAATGAAATAATTGTTAAATTTATTGTAAGTTTGCTCTTTGCGGTGACTTTCCTGGACATTTACGAGTATGTATGTGGGGAACGATATTTTTTTAAAACACGGATATAATGGGATTGTGGTTGGTTTTTATTATTTTGGCAAATCAAAGTACACATATACTTGAGTTGACTTTCAGGCACTTTAGACTCACAAGTAGTGCTATGGCTTTGGTTATCCTGGTATACAAATAATAAAAGCTTACACAGTTCCGGGAAGTTACATCTATTGATGAAATGCAAATATGTACAGTGTACGTCATCTTTTTCGTCATTTAATTTGGTCCTTTACAATTTATTTGGACTAGTTTTTGAATACAACATCACTCAAGTGGCCGCCTCTATTGACCAAAGCAAAGTGTGTCATTTTTGCTGCGTTTTCCATCACTTTTTCGAGCATCTCGGGCGGTATAGCGATGATTTTGGCACGAATGTTTGCCTTGAGCTCGTCTATGGTCTGAGGCTTGCTGGCGTACACTTTGCTTTTCAAATAACCCCACAAAAAGAAGTCCGGAGGGGTCAAATCTGGAGATCTGGTTGGCCAGTCAATGTCTCAATTTTTTGACAGCACACGTCCATGGGATTTTCGTTGCAGAAACTGCATTGTTTGATTTGCAGTGTGGCATGGCGCACCGTCTTGTTGAAACCAGTAACCGTCCAGACCCTTTTCACACATTTGTGAGCAGACATAATGAGCCAACATCCACCGATATGGATTCCCATCGACTGTTTCGCCTCCTCTGAAGAAAATTGGCCCCATGATGGTTTTGGCGCAAACGCTGGCCCACACAGTCACTTTTTGGTCATGCAATGGTGTTTCATGGATCTCGTGTGGATTCTCCGTTCCCCAAATGCTGCAATTTTGCTTGTTAACGGCGCCAGAGAGTGCGAAATGGGCCTCGTCGGTCATTAAAATTTGCTTCCAAAAATCAGGTTCAGTGTCAACCATTCGAGCGACTGTTTGGCTGTATTCCAAGCGACGTGAACGGTCTGTCGGCAATATTCTTTGAGTCAATTGCACTTTATACGGAAACAAATGCGAATCATCCTTCAAAATTCGTCGCAAGCTGGTTCCACTGACGCCTAAATGCTGAGCGCGGAGTCGATACGACATATGTGGGTTCTCGGCAACACTCTCTCTTACCTCTTCAACCAGTTCATTGGAAAGTCTTGGGCGTTGATGTATTGCATATCGACGATCTCCCACTGTCCCGTGCTCAATAATTTTCGACGATATGCACGTTGAGTTAACACAACTGAACGACTATTTTCAATGTAAAGCGTCATTATTTCAGCGCGTTTTTTTTAGTGTGAAGAGATTCATGGTTAAAATTGTACTGAATTGACGTTTCAAAAACATGTCTACTCAAGTCAATCGGTTGATAAGTGTCAAAGTTATTCAATGTTTACATACCGACATAAAAGATGGCGCACCCTGTACATACATACACTGCAGGTCAAAAGTTTGAGGCCGCCCTCAGTGTTCGAAGGAAAAACAAAATCTAGCATCGAGAAAATTCTTTAGTAAAATAATAATCATGTAAAATGAACGGGGAACATACAGTGTTGGAAAAAATAATAGAAACAAGCTAATTTTGAACTTTTTGTGCAAAATGGTTGCGGTAGCAATATTTTCTGCTGAACTTGCGGGACGAACGCGAGTTGAAGTCTTTACTTTACTAACCTGTCGGAGATGTTCAAATTTATCGATTTAATTGACCATAGCTGTGCGAGAAGGCGCTTGATGATGATCAAAGCAGTGCGAACTTTATAAAACGTTTCCGCTATATTTTCACCGTGTTTTTTTAGGGAACTTTCACTATTTTAACACGTTGTGCGAGTGTGAATCGATCCATATTTAATAACCTCCTAGTTCTTACTTATCAAAAGTCATTGCAATGATAATTGAATGTTGACAGTTCAACAATGGCGCGGAATTTAAAATGACACTTCCTGTTGGATGACCAGTTTCAATAATAATCTCATTTTGGTATAATCTGTGGTAGGTAGGATAAACATCACCATGTCATCACCGTGATAAAGTACCTCGTGAAAAAAGGAAAACCGCTTAAAGACATTTTCGAAGGCATGTCATCGACTCTTCAGGATTCTGGGCCTTCGTATACCATAGCAAAAAAATGTGCTCGCTTATTTCAACAAGGGCCCGAGAGCTGTGAAGACGACTTCCGCCCAGGACATCTTATGTCAGAGGTCACTGAAGAAAACTTTGGAAAAGTTGAAAAATTAGTTCTGGTCGAGCGAAGGATAAAGAAAGACGAGTTGCACAGTAGTAAATAAAGGATTGGATAAATTTTGCTCGAGCATTTAAACATGGAATAAATTTGTGCACCCTGGGTTCGGCAAGCAACGACGACTCGAGTACAGGGTATCGAGATAGGCCTTAGAAGACACAGGTTTTTCAACGATAGACCACCCTACAGCCCAGATTGGGCTCCGAGCGACTTTTCCACTTTTCTAATTTGAAAAAAGGAGTTACGACGCCGAAGATTTGCAGATTAGAACGAGATCAAGGCGGCCGTAGAAAGTTATTTGGAAATCAAGAAAAATAATATTTTGTCGGTGATATTAAGGCCGATGTAAATAATGCATTTTACTCGAGGGAGATTACATAGAGAAATAATTTTGTTTAATAGGATCCCTTCTTTTATTTAATGCCTTAGACCGCGAACTTATCAGTCACCCCTCGCTCTGCTAAGCTTTTGTGACTACAGAAAACTGTCAAAATCATTTGTGTTTATTCCATTGTTTTGTGCTTTTCTTGGTTTGATAGGAAAAAGAATTGAATACGACTACACCCCTATATTATTCATTGAACATGAACACTCAAATAGCTAATCTCCTCTCAAGATACCAACAAGTCAAAGCCATATTTGGGTACCTACTAATCGCTTACCCATCTTATGAGTACGCAACTGATTTCACTGCTAACGATACTTCTTTCCAGTGAGTCATCTGATTTTGGATCAACTGATTCGTTCAATCCACAATGGAGTCATATCGAACGTCTAATCTAAGAGAGTAATAGGAAACGTAATTAATTGTAAACGCTTCTCTTTAATTCTCTAATCAATCGTGGTTTTACGTGGTAGATATTTTCGCTTGGTTTGCTTTTGTTGGTTGTGGTCGGTTTCCACAAAACAAGCTCCAAAATTCACTCAGCTCTTAGTAAGCGCCAAGAGTTTAACGCGCAAACATGAAGCCTCAGAGCTACATTTGTGTGTTATTTCTAATTGGATTTCCCGGCCTATCATTTCAGGTATGTTTGTTGTTTTGTTTATTTGTAGGTTAAGTTTGTGTTCATTGTTATCGCGAATAGTTTTTCGGTTAAACTGCTGTTTATTATGCAGATAAGTATTCGCCTGCAGGAAACTTTAGTACACCTACTATCTGAAGGTAGATAATTCTTTGAGGCAACTTTGTAACAATGCGATCAAGAATGTTATCTAGGCCCTAAACTACTTATACTCGAACGTGTTTTATTATATTTGCCAGCAGATGCATTATTTGTCGAGAATAGTAATTGCGGTAGACTAATTTTTTTTTGTTGGAAAGCATCGAAAGCCAGAGTGTTGGACTTTAACCCTAACTAAAACCACCTCTGCTCCCAACCCCATTTCCCGACGATGCTACCAAAGGCATAAAGTCTTCCGGGGGGGTTTAAGGTGTGGAAAACGTCTCAAAGAGAAAACACCTATTACAACTGAGAGGATATCTCATCCAATAAATTTTCTCTAATATATTATTAACGTTTTGGGGGGGACATTAAATTTGTGACTAAATGTACTTAAATTTTATTTACACATTACCAGTGTATGTTTTTATATTTATATCTAGAATTGCGTTAAGAAATTAGGTCATACGGCCTTAATTTTTTCAGCCGCCTAATTTTATTGTTGTTGTCTTCAATACATGGTATTGTATTTGCTGGTAGTTTCACTAACATTTTTTACTTGTAAGTTCCTGTTTAGTTTGTCATTTCATATATTCCAAGGAGCATTAACGATGCCCCTTAGTACTTTGTTTTTGAATGTTTGTATCATTCTTAAATTTGTCTTTTTGGTACAGACACAGAGCTGTATCCCATCCCATACGTCCATACAGGTTTGCTTGTAAAGGGTTTTTCAATAAAGACATAACAATTTTGTATTTAAATAAAACACAGAATAGTTAAGATATCGGGCTGAAATTTATTCCACGTACACATGTTATTTTTAAGTATGGAATTCGATCTCGTTCATATGACCACGTCGGCAGCGATCGGTTCTTTGGAGCCAATTTCCCACCACTCATCCACACATATCGGCCGGAACGTTGGCAATTTCGTGTTCGATATTGTTCCTGAGCTCCTCTAACGTTGTTGGCTTGTTAACATGAACCAACGACTTAACATAACCCCATAAAAAGAAATCCATCGGCTTTAAATCCACGGTGTTAACCGCACCATTTCTCGAGATTACACGAATACCCTTCAATAGATCAATTGTTTGACCAGCTGTTTGACATGTGGCACCATCTTGTTGGAGCCGCAAGTCCATCCAATTCTAGTCAAAAATAGTCCAACATGGCACGATAGCGAACTCCATTGGCTTCATCGCAGATTCGCAGGATTCTCTTCAAACTTTTGCAGAGCCCAATCGGAGAAGTTTCGGGGCTTCAAATGATCAAGAGGCTTCAGTTCTTGAGTTAATTTGATCTTGTAAAGGTATAGACCATGATCGTTAAGCAAAATTCGCTACAATGTGGACTGAGACATTCCCTATTCCTGTGAACGGCGTGGAATCGACTGATTTAACTAATTTTGAACTGAAGCACTTATGGCTGCGATATTTTCGGCACTTCGACCGGTGCGTTATCTCACGGGCACAGAAACATTCAATAGTGAATATGTTGACTCGAATTTATTCACTATAGCACGCACAGCCTGTCTGGTGGGACGATTATTAAGACCGAAAATTGGAGTAAGCGCTCTTAAAGTTGCGACAACCTACTCAGAATTTCGATATCAATTTTTAATAATTTTTAAACGTTGCTCGTCCGTGAACTGCACCTTAATAAAAACATAAACCTTGGCTGATATTTTGACATTGACAAATCATAAAAAAAAGTTTAAGAGTGCATTTGTATTAAAATACAAAATTGTTATGTCCCCATTGAAAAGCCCTTTATAATAGCAGTTTGTTGTCAATTGATAGCTGGGAATTCCTTCCCATTAACCAATGCATAGTGTCTGAGTCAAGTATTTAGCTCTTCCTTTTTTCTTTTTGGCATGCTCCTCCATCTGAGCTTGACGTCAAGTGCTATACCCAAATATTTAGCAGTATTTGTGAAAGGAACTTGATGGCATATCTCACCGAGAAGTGAAACCAATCTCTTCACCACTTCAAAGGCATTTGACAGAGTTTGGCATCAGGATTGTTTGTCGAAAATGCGTGCATATGGCGTCGATGAGTCTCTTCTTCAATGGATTAGAAATTACCTTTCGTTGCGTTCAATACAAGTTGTTCTGGACGGCTTCAAGCCTGCAATTCACCAAATAAATGCTGGTGTTCCCCAAGGCTCTATTTTGTGTCCGACTCTTTTTCTTATTTTTATAAATGATCCCTTATCCTGCAACTTCTAATGCAATCCATTCCTTCACTGATGACAGTACCCTCAGTCCCCTAACTCAAGTCATGAGCTCTACACAAACTAATCCAGCCTTACTAATGTCGCCTTACGTTGGAAAATACGCGATGCAATGTGCAGTTTGGAAACATACTTCTGAACTATTCCAAATGTGTACCACATTTCGGCCAGGAGATGCGGATGTGGATTCAGTCCAAAAAGCCAAAACACGCCGACTACACTAGCTTGGCTACATCGAGCGAATGAACAATAATGCTGCAGCTAAGAGGATCTTCGAATCCCAGCCCCCAGGTTCTAGAAGTCAAGGAAGACCGAACCTCCATTTTCAGGACCAAGCTATTGAGGATGCCAGAGCCCTTGGGCTTGGAAACTGGAAGCAGCGTGCCCAGGATCGAAGAGTATGGCAGGCTGCCGTTTCTCAGCCATGGACTCTTCATGAGTTGGGATCCCGTTAAGTAGAATCCCCTCAAAATTGAACTAGTCCTCTTCTAGTCAAACAAACCAAAATACAAGAAAGAGTAAAGAGAGCCACTGTCGCACTTTCCTTTTGCAAAAACACCATTGGGAACAAACGGGGCTTAGAACCCAGAATAACTCACTGGATCTCGGTCATCAGGCCGATCCTCATGGACGGGGTGGTTGTCTGATGGATTGCCTTAGATAAGGCCATAACCTATAAGAAGTTAAGAAAATTCCAACATTCAGCTTGTCCGTCCATTAGCGGAGTACTGCGAACCACACTTTCTACAGCAATGGACACTTTACTGCATCTGACACCCCCGACATTTTTGGTAGGCGAATGGCAGCTAGTTCAGCTATTCGCCTTAAAGCTACTTCACAGCGGTCCAGCAAAGTATATGTCCACTCATCCATCAATCAATATCCTCAATATCCCTTCCAAAGCATTCTGGGAGGAAGATGGATTTACGGAAGATAAGCCTACATATCTTTACACCGACGGTTCATGAAATAACGATGGGGTGAGTGACGGTGTCTTCTCCGATAGGCTTAATCTAAACCTCTCCTCCGATAAAATAGATTTTCATCTGAGATTGCATATGAGCGCTGTAGTTGGTGTCATCACCGGGCACTGTCTAATAGGGAAGCATGCAACAAGGCTTGGCGTATTTTCTAAAGATTTTTGTAGAAAGTGCATGGACGAGGAGGAGGAGGTCTCCATCTTCTTCTCTCCCAAAGAAGGAAACTCCACTTACGATTCTTCGGCTTCAACGATCTTAACGGTCTGAGTAAGGTGGACATTAAGAACCTCATATGCTTCATCAGAGGTCCCAAAAGGTTCAATGAGTAGCCAAGTTACAGTTATTCTAAGGTCTAAGTCTATCGGCTTTCAGCTGGAAGCCACTTCTATCTAAGCTAATCTTCCCTATTTTATTGCTGTTTTTTTTTTTTTTTTAAATGCTAGTGAAGTAGAAAGTTCCCTTCAAAAAGTTCACCCTTTCAGCAAGAGCAATACAAAATATTGATGGAGTATTTCCGGTGAAATAAGTTGCACACTCAGGATACATCAGTGAGCTTATCAGACTCGTTAAAAGTAATAAGCTTTTTGAGCCAATTTTCCTATTCGAATTGAAGCTCAAAATTTCATTTTTCATAGACCTTTAGACTTTCAGTCAGTGTGTCAGCAAGTTACGTAAGACCTATCGGCCATGTTGGCCGCGATAAATTCAAATCGGTTAATGTGTATAGGAACGTTCGGTAACTAGTATAAGGTCAACCTATTAACTTTTTTTTTTAAAGACGTGGACATTAAATGGCACCCAACGTTAGTTAGGTGGCTGTCCCCGCTTAGACCAAAAGGCACTAATGTCCTGTATACGCTTGTGGATCCTAGGGCCTCTGCTACCCCTTCAAGCCAACGTGTCCGGTTTCCGACATTGTTTCTCAGCTCTCCCAAACTTTTCCCCACATGCTATGCCACTCCTCGTCTGTTCTGCGCCATATTCTCCTCCGACCGCTAGGTAATCTATCAACCTAAAGGGTTAAAGGGTTTCACTGCGTAGCATGGTTAGCTATGGAACTATAACCTTTTAGGAATGTGTGACTAATCCACTGCCACTTCCGTTGTTGGATAGTTGCGCCTATTGGTTCCTGGTCCGTTCTCTGCTCTACCAGAGAACGGACCAGAGATACTGTTAGAGATACTGTTGGCCCAGAAAATCTTTACGATGTTGCGCAGGCACCTGTTAACAAGCGTTTGCAGCTTTCTTGTGGTAGTAATGGTCACTCTCCACGTACTGCATCCATATAACAGCACGGATACTATGTTGGAGTGGAATAGTCTTACAATAGCTTGGTGTTCAAATTGATTGCATTGCTTTGCTATATTTCGGACAACATTCCTAATGGGGACTTTGCTTTTAACGATCATGTTAACTATATCCAGATCGGTCCCACCATCGGTAGAGACAATACTCCCAAGATACTGAAAATCCTCAACTCTCTCTACCGGTTGTCCAGCAATGCATATTTGAGCTGATGAGTTTGTTCCAAAGCTGATAATTTTAGTTTTTGCCGTACTAATTTTCAGCCCTCACCCTTCACATCTGCTGCCATTTGTTGGAGGTCTATAATTCTGTGAGAAAGTAAGCATCGTCAGCGTAGTCAAGATGTTTGAGTTGGGATGTAAGAGTCCATCGAATTCCTCCATTTCCCGTCAATAAGGCTGTTCGAAGCACATCGCTAATCACCAATGAAATAGTATTGGTGTAAGAATGCAGCCTTGTCTTACCCCACTTTAGATCTCGAATTCCTCAGACAACCTTCCTCTGTGCAGAACGTGACATTTTGTAGACCACGGTCTTCGAAGGTTGGTAAGCAAACAATGAAAACGTCCAGGTTAGCTAGTATCGCAAGCCAGCATACTGCAATTTCTTAAATTTTCCTTTAACCATGCATAGTTGAATCATCCCTTGTGGCATGTTATTAATACTACTCTTATTGTTTAACCACAAAGACTCTCATTTCTCCCTTTTTATAGGCCTCTACTCCAGATGACCCTTTCTACGTGGCTGGAGTTGTTGAATTCGAACCAGCTGCTCCCAATCAACCGTCCCTCAATCAAGTCAATGACAATCTTCGTGGTTACCTGGATATCCTCATGTCGCCTGAAGCTGAAAAAACTGACATTATTGTCTTCCCGGAACTCACCCTCAATAATGTCCTACATCTCACCTATGTTCCTGATCCAAAGGACAATATCACTCCATGCAATAATAACGAATATGCGCCATTCTTTCAAGAGCTGTCTTGTGCTGTTAGAGACGTCAAAAAATATGTCGTTATAAACTTGTTAGAGATAGAGAACTGCACCAGTCTATCCCAGGCGGAGAAGAATGATCCAAGGCCATGTGCTACGAATGGCTTGAGCAGTTTCAACACAAACGTCGTCCTCAATCGTAATGGAATGGTGATAGCTCGTTACCGAAAATACAACGTCTATGGAGAGCCGAGAAATGTAACATATCTCCCAGAATTGTCAACTTTTGACACCGATTTCGGGGTAAAGTTTGGCCTATTCATCTGTTTTGACATCAATTTTTACTCTCCAGCCATTGAATTGGTCAAATTAGGTGTAAAGGATATGATTTACACTGCATTCTGGTATTCTGAGCTACCATTTTTGACAGGTTTGCGAATGAATATGTTAGACGATTTCTAATTAACATTTCTGTTTACATTTCAGCGGTCCAACTACAGCAGTCGTGGGCTTATGCCAACGAAGTGAATCTATTGGCTGCTGGTGCTAGTTACCCAATGGTAGGAAGTACAGGCTCTGGAATCTACTCCGGCAAACAGGGTACTTTGATATCAGTAATGGCAAGAAATGCTGAGCGAAAGCTATATGTAGCTAATGTGACTAAAAGTTCTCACTGGGGAACATTTACCCCAGAAGCCAATAAAAGAGAAGCTGAGCCAATAAAAAGAAGCCTTAATGGCCTTCAGCTTATGCGGGAATACCGAATGGAAAACTTCACGTCACAACACTTGGATCTAGCAGGTGGTCTGAAAGTTGAAAAGCAGCTGTGCCATGAATCCTTTTGCTGTAGCTTCAGTTTAAAGATAAAAAAACTGTCTCCGCCAGATGGCACTACATCCTATCAATATCACTTGGCGGCATTCGATGGAGACCGTCAATACTCTGGCAATGGCTACACTAGATATAGACTTTGCGCTGTTTACGCTTGTACAGATAAGTCATTGGAATCATGTGGGAGAGTATTCGGTGATGAGGTTAAAGTAAGTCCCGAGATGGTTTTCGAAAGCATTTCGATTGAAGGTGACTTCCAAAAGACTGAGAAAGTCCTTATTATGCCAAATAGTTTGGATCAAAATTTAAATCCTTTGACAGTTGATCGATTTGAGTTTGACATTGCAGATGGCAAGTGAGTATAACGATTTCGGTGATGGCTTATATGATGTTTTTTTTGTTTTTAAGGAATAGCCACCATGTGAGACAAAAACTTCTTATGGAATCTGACGATTTATTAACTTTTGGGATATATGCGAATTACTATGATGAAAAGTCGGCTTCAAGTATCATTTCATCATCAATACTCACAGCAATGCTTGGGTCTTTGTTATTACTAATAGCTGCCAAGGTTTGCCACATTTGAGGCTAAGCAAGGGAACTGTGAAACGCTTTGTTAGCTTCTGAAATAAAGCTGAAAATTAAAATGATTTGAAAAGTATATGGGTACCTAATAAGACCCACAGAGTTTATACTCCATTGTAATCGGGTTCATAATTAAAGCGTCTTTTGTAACAGTAAATAAAGCATTTCGTATTTCATATTTGATAGCTTAAACTCAACCTCCGGCAAGACATGAATCCGGAAAACCAGTGGCGACGATGTAAGCAAACCATTAGAAGCGCTGCGTCAGAAGTGTTAGGCTTCTCACAACCACCTACGAGAAACCAAAGGTTCGACTCCGAATACGTTCAGAAGGCGTACAGGTTGTTGTTCCAGAAGAAAACAAGAGCTGCTCATCACTTCTATGTTGACCGAAGGAAGGATGAGAAACTCATGCTCAGGAGGAGGAATAAAAGAACACCAACAGCGTGAAGTCGGGGAGATGCAGACATGCTTCAGCAGAAAAGAAGTGCGAAACTTCTAAAGAAGAGTGAAACAATCTACATACATCAGGCTTCACGAGCCGCTCTGGAACCTGCAAGGATAATGATGGGAATACCGTAGTGGACACGCAGTCGATGATTCACATCGCCAATGAACAACCGTTACCAGTCGATCTGTCTGACAACCGAAAGTTCCAACCGCGCGACCAAAGAGAGATCAAATTAACCACCGCCAGGCTAAAAATGAAAAAGCAGCTGGAGCTGATGGGCTACGACCTAATAAGGATCATACACCAACTCATCTCCAAAATATGCTCGGAGGAAAGTATTTTTTTTTTTTTTTTTTTTTTTCCGAGGGTAGGTAAAAAATCTTCATGAAGACACTATGAGGATCGGTAGCGCGTGCTCATAGTAGTGTGAGATTTTTACTCACTAAAAAAACCTCCCTTCGTGATAAATTTCTTTGATTACATACTACAACTAAGTTTTGACTTATCCAGCAGTTTTTCTTTCACGTATTGAGATCGTTTGGCAGGTCCCTTTCCATTGAAAGTTCCTGCTTGTTCCGCAAATTAGGCGCGGTTTCTTGCTATCGCGTTAAATCGAAAGGTTTAGTCCTTTGTAGACGACGCAGTAGATTCCTCTCATCTAGAATTCGAAGGACTTCATTGTTAACGTGTCCTTGTAATCTGTCTTTATGCTTACGCGCGAAGTTTTTGATTTCATATTCGACTGTCGCAATTCCCAAATCTCTATGGATATCGCTATTTCTAATAAACCACGGTGCATTAACTATTGATCTTAGCACTTTATTTTCAAAAGTTTGTAAAATATTGACATTACTTATTTTGGTACAACCCCAAAGTTGTATTCCATATGTCCATATCGGCTTTAGCACTTGCTTGTATAAAAGCAGTTTGTTCTCTACATTAAGCTTGGAATGTTTTCCAAGTAACCAGTACATTTCTCTGTATTTGGTTTCGAGTTCTTTACGTTTTTTCTTCACGTGCGATTTCCACTTCAGCTTAGCATCAAGTGTCATTCCAAGATACTTAGCCTCGTTTGCAAACGGAATTTGAACCGAGTTTGAAAAGATGGGCAAATTATTTATTTTCTTATAAGTAAAATTGACGTGAACAGATTTGTTTTCGTTTAAAGCTAGTCGCCAAATCTTTGTCCATTCATTTACTTTATTCAATGCTTCTTGCAATTTTTCAGTCGATTCTTCGATCGTTTTACCCGTTGCCAGGATGGCAGTGTCGTCGGCAAATGTAGCTAAGACGGTGCCTTCTTCTTGCGGTATATCGCGAGTATATAATAGGTACAAAAGCGGTCCAAGGACACTTCCCTGCGGTACCCCAGCCCTTATTTCTTTAAATTCCGAATATTCGTTTCCGTGTTTGACTCGGAAAAGTCGATTCGTCAAGTATTTTTCTAGAATATTATATAAGTGTTCCGGCAGAACTTGTCGTAATTTATATTTCAAGCCTTCATGCCAGACCTTGTCAAAAGCTTGAGAAACATCAAGGAATATGCTCGAGCAAATCTTTTTTTCTTCGTAAGCTTTTTCAATTAAATCAGTTATTCTATGCACTTGGTCTATTGTTGAGTGCTTGGTTCTAAACCCAAACTGGTGATTGGGAATAAGAGATCCTTCTTCTATAACCGGCTGTAATCGCTTAAGTACTATTCTTTCGAAAACTTTAGACATAATCGGCAGCAGCGAAATAGGTCTATACGATTTTTTATCATTCGGTGGTTTTCCTGGCTTCAGAATCATTATTACTTCCGCGACTTTCCATTGACTCGGAACATATTCTAATCTTATCGCTGCGTTTATAATGTAAAGAAACTTGACTAACGCTTTTCTAGGTAACGATTTAAGAAGCTCTCCTGTGATTAGGTCGTATCCAGGAGCTTTATTCGGTTTCAGTTTCTTTATTTCTTGTTGAAGTTCGGTCAGCCTTGCATTTCTTACTGTGTAATTGTGAAATGCTATATCCGACGCATTATCATTTTCAGCAAGCGCTTGCCCATCAAATGGTTTAAATGTTTCTTCTAAATGGGCGGCAAAGACTTCTGCTTTGTCTTTATCATTCTTGGCTCATTCGTTGTCATTTTTCTTGATTGGGGCCGCTTGTATTTTCGGTTTTTTAATGCCTTTTATAGCTTTCCAGAGCGAATAATTGAAATCTTTGTCCGCTGTTAAGCTTTCAATGCTGGTTTGTATTGTCCGGTTTTTAAAATCAATAATGGCCTTTTTTAGCAAGTTACACAAGTGATTCAAATGCGATTTATGTTGCGGAGCACGAGTTTGTTGCCATTTTTTACGCGCTTTTCTCTTCTCCCTTACCATTTCTTTTATTTCCGGTGGATATTTTTGGGCATGATTGATTGGCGTTTTCCTTTGATAGGGAGTATTTTTCCACGCGGCGCGCTGCAGAACTTCAACAAAACGATCAATTTCGATTTCGAGTTCAGAAAACGTCCTAAGTGATACTCTCAGTTCGGTATGTTCTTCAACGTCTTTTTTAAAGCCTTCCCAATCAGTTTTTCTGCTAGTTAGTCTAGCAGGTACATCTTTTTAATTAGGCGTTCGGTCATCGTTAGAATGATAGGGGAATGATCAGAAGAGAGATCAAAACTTTCATCAATTTTAATACATTTGTCTGGTATTCCTTTTACAACAAAGAAATCGATCAGATCGGGTATTTTGTTGTTATCAGTCGGCCAATATGTTGGTTTACCAGTCGAGTGAAAGTCGCATCTGTGTTGCATGCAGGCGTTGTAGAGTGCTCTGCCTTTTTGTGAGACACATCTTGAACCCCAGAAGGTGTGTTTTGCATTAAAATCACCGCCAATAATAAAATTCGGTCCAAGAGAGTTGAAAATATTTGTAAAATCATTTTTTTCAAGCCTGCAACGCAGTGGACAATAAATAGACGAGACATTGAAAGAGTAATGTCCATTTTTCACGCGTACAGTGCTCACTTGCATTGTTTCAAGCTCTATCATAATCTCTTCAGAGTGTTCGATGCAATCTTTTATGATTAAAGACGATCCGCCTCTGGCTCTTTCCGACGGGTGATAAGCGTGATAGGTACTGTATCCAGTAATGTTTACACGCGATAGTTTCGTCAGGTGAGTTTCACAGATCAAACATATGTCAATGTCATTTTCCCGTAGAAATATTTCTAGCTCTTCTAGTCTTTGTATGAGACCGTTGGCGTTCCATGCAACAATTTTAAGAAGTTTCGTCATGTTCGTTTTGAAATGCTCCTATTGTTAAGCTTATATTCAAGCTTTCCAACCTTTCGACAATTAGCGTGTTTGTTTTTGTTTGCTCCTCAAGCCTCGCAAGGATAATAGAAAAGACGTGAGATACGGGGTTTTCCGAATTATCAGTGTTCGTTTTTATTGATGTTGATGCTTGAGCACGCGTCTGCATGTCAGAATCTGATGGCTTTTCTTTAGGCGCTTTTACCTTAACGCGGTGTGGAATTTGATTGGTGTTTGATGTCGCAGCTTACGCAGCGTACGTAAGCGCGCCAGGGTCGGCTCGGTTGTCTCTAGTCACCTTTCTTGCAGCAGTTTTCGACTTTTCCTTATTTACCGGTTTTGGGTTTTCCGGCTTCATAAGTCGATCTCTTCTTTTTTGTAATTCTTTGGCTACTTCACAGCCTCTGTAATTAGCCGGATGCTTACCATTGCAGTTAATACACGCTGCAGGGGTTTTTTTGTTTACACCACACTCTTGACTAAGATGTTTACCGGCGCATTTGACACATCGCGGTTCTTTTCGGCAATATGTTTGCGTATGGTTGAATCCTTGGCATCGCTTGCACTGAGGTATCAACCTTGTATTCTTGCGCATGGGTTCGATTTTGACTACGACATTCAGAATTGTTCTTATTTCGTAAATCTTTTCTAAACTCTCAGCCTTATCAAAGGTTAGCATAAAAAGAGGAAGCTCGCGCTTAACCATCGTTTCCTCGCCTTCCAATTTTTGCTTTTCCCGTTTAATTAAGTTTACCGCATCGACGATTTTAAAGTTTTTGTTCTTCAAATCGTGAACAACGTCTTCCTTTCGGCATGAGGCATGAAGTCCTCTAGCTACGACTCGTATCGGTCTTTCAGATTTATTTTCGTAAGTATACCACTGGATTTTTCCAGTATTCAGTTTATTAGATACTGAGCGGTAACTGTCTGAGTCCTTTACGTTTACTTTCCATTTGTTGTTGTTGAGCGATGTTACTTCAAAATCGGATAGCAACAAAGGTTTGAGAAAAGAATGCAGTTTATTATAGTCTGCAATTCCGATCACGTATATTGGTGGCGGTGGTCGTACCTTATTTCGTGGATTTTCTTCGGCACGCGTGATTATTTTGTCAGGCTGTTCTTTACCTTCTCGTTTATTTTGCGTGTTTTCTTGCCTCGTTAACATTTCGGGCGAAGAACCAGCTTTTCGTTTTTTGACAGGCCGTTTTTTTAGAATCCAATTGGTTTCCCGACTTAGTTCTTCATCATCCGTTTTATAATCCGTGTTATCGGGGACGATTGAACTCGCAGCAGACTCATTACGAGGTTTCGATGTATCATTAAATGCTTTATTTTCTGCTTTAAGTACATTTAATTCCTTTCTTAGTTCTTCGCAGAGAAGTTCCATTTTACTTAGCCTGGTCCGGAGTTCCATATTTTCGTCCGTTAGGCTTTGAATTTTCGCTGAAGTCCGTTGTTCGTGCGCCGACACTATCGATGTCGCCGGACTTCTAGTTCCGCACGTTTTCATGGTAGATCTTGATGTTGGAGATCTAACTACCCTAGTACCTTTTTTAAAAGGGTCAGATGAACGCAATAAATGGCTCTCCCCAGAATCCGTAGAGCCGACCTCCGAAGAGGGTGGATTTTCCAGTGTACCTGGACTGCCACCTGGGGTATTAATATCTTTCGTTTTGTTCATTGCATGTTTTTGTATACGCCATACTCGGTATACGGAGGGTGGATTTTAGTCGCCTCTTACGACAGGCATGCCTACCTCGGGTATATTCTAACCCCTACCCGAAGGGGGTAGGAAAGTATGCCCACCTCAGTGCCATCTGCTCGATCCACAAAAAAGGAGATCGCCTACTCCGCACCAACTACAGGGGCATTAGCCTTTTAAGCATCGCCTATAAAATTCTATCCAGCGTTTTATGTGAACGTCTCAAGATGTTTGCTGATGATCTAATCGGTCCTTACCAATGCGTCTTCAGACCCGGAAAGTCTACCATCGAACAAATTTTTACATTGCGCCAGACTTGGAGAAGAACCACGAATTCAATATCAATATCCACCACCTGTTCATCGATTTCAAAGGCGTTTATGACAGTATGAATAGAGAAGAACTATACCGTGCCATGTCCAGCTTTAGTATCCCTGCTAAACTGATAAGACTTATCAGGGTGACGATGGAGAATGCTCGCTGTTACGTCAGAATTGGAAAGGCTTCTACTGAAACCTTCGACACAAATAGAGGCTTAAGACAGGGTGACGCACTGTCATGCAGTTGCTTCAATATTGCGCTAGAAAAGGTAGTACGCAACGCCCAGTCCAGTACATCAGACACTAGCTTTCAAAAATCTACGCAATATCTTGGGATTGCTGATGACATCGACGTGCTAGGAAGAACTAAGCGAACACTTACTGGTGCTTTAACTAGCATGGAGTCAGCAGCAAACAGAATGGGACTGATTATCAACGAGGACAAGACGAAGTATATGCTTCATCAACAAGAGTCGGCTGCTACCGCAGACTTGGTCGGAATGTGACAATTGATAGGTATAACTTCAAGGTAGTCAAGAAATTTGTCTATCTGGGCACTGCTATAAACTCGACAAACGTCATCAGTGCGGAAATCAGACGTTGAATAACTCTTGCTTCTTTGGGCTGAGTAAGCAATTGAGGAATGAAGCCCTATCGAGAAGAACCAAGGAGACGCTGTAGAAAACACTCATCATCCCGGTCCTGTTCTATGGTCCAGAAGCATGGACCCTTACCCAATCGAATGAAAGCTGCTTTGCTGTATTCGAGAGAAAACGATTTATGGTATATGATAAGACGAGTAAAATAATTTCTGGCGAGGAACATACAAAGACGAGTTGTACGTGCTGTAAAGCAACATAAGCCTAGTCAAAAAAATACGTATCCAAAGGTTAAGATGGCTGGGTCATATGAAGCGAATGAACATCGACGCTACAGCCCATAAAGTCTTCAACGCCATACCAGAGGCATCGATAAACCAAGGCAGAGCTCATCTTCGATGGTGTGACCAGGCTGAAGGAGATCTCCATCGACTAGGTGTACACAATTTTAGACGGTGGGTTAAAGATCGAGCCGGCTGGAGAGGCACATTACTTGAGGAGCAGGAGCAGCTCGCTTTGTAGCGCCAACGAAAGAAAGAAGAAATAAATCTTTAAAAAATATTCCTTATAGATGATTACGAGTAACTAGAAACCTTAAAGCTTCAAGCGCTACTATTTGCCTTACAATACTTACTTTGCTTATCTTCTGTATCCCCTTGTGGGTCCTAGGGCCTCTACAACGCCTACGCGCCATCGTGTGCGATTTCTGGAAATGTGCCTCAGCTTTCCCCAACTCTTTCCCAGTTGCCGTGCTTCCTTCTCAACTGTTCTGCGCCACGTACTCCTAGGACCGTCGCGTATCCTGCCATCCTGGGTAAGCGGGTTCCATTGCATCGCTTGGTTAGCTATGGACCTGTCACCCTTTCGGAGAGTGTGACCGATCCACTGCCACTTTCGTCGTCGTATGGTTGTGCCTAAAGGTTCATTGCCCGTTCTCTGATGTAACGTAGACACCTATTGACAAACGTTTGCAGCTTCCTCGTGATAGTGACGGTCACTCTCCAGGTACCACATCCATATAGCAGCACGGATTCAACGTTGGAACGGAATAGTCGTAGCTTGGTATTTAAGCTAATTGCATTACTTCGCCAAACTATGGATAGCATCCCAAACGCAGATTTTGCTTTACCTATTCGGCTGGCTATATCCAGTTCGGTTCCGCCATCGGTTGAGACAATACTCCCAAGATATTGGAAACTCTCTACACTCTCAACCGTTTGTCCAGCAATGCATATATGAGTTGATGAGTTTGGTCCTAGGCTGATCATTTTTGTTTTTGCCGAGTTAATTTTCAGCACAACGACGTCTGTTTCCCTCTCCACATTTGCTGTCATTTGGTGAAGGTCCATTATTCTGTGAGACAGTAGGCATACATCGTCGGCGTAGTCGAGGTGTTTGAGTTCAGATGTGAGAGTCCATCGAATTCCTCCATTTCCTGTTGATAAGTACAGTATTGGTGAAAGTATGCAGACTTGCCGAACCCCACTTTGGATTTCGAATTTCTCACACAGCCTTCCTCTGTGCAAAACGTGACATGTGGACCCATCATATGTAGCCTTGATAATTGCTATTAATTTATGCTATCAAACGCCTTTTCAAAATCGATGCCTTACAATGTTGCAATGCTACTCTTGAAAACTGAAAAACGACAGCACCGATTTGGAGATTTTTCCGAAAATTTATTACATTTAAATCTCTAAAAACAATTTTAATGTCGTATCTTGAGAATAGCTCTCGCATTTTGTCGATAAGGTCACAGATATCTGCAAATAGTATGTGCTTACTGAAAAAATATTATGGAAATGGCTGACGGGTAACTCCTAATGCTGAAGCAAACTGTTTTTTACACGTGTGAAAGGGGTTATGAATACCCTTATACTAATTTTAGGACACGGGCGTTTTTTGAGGAAACGGGAAGAGACAGAGAGAAAGACAGATTGCTGTAGTTGGTTTGAAACTCAGCTGGTTTTAAGTTTCAGTGAACTCCAAGGGTGGCTGTCCAGATAATTGGGGAGCTTGTTTGTTTTTACTTTTGTCGTTGCTCATGATTCACAGTATTTTTTTCCGTCCTCTTGATGTTCTTGCGTTTGGTACGGATCCTCATCGAGCAATGCCTCCAATTCAGCGTCTTCGAAGGATTTTGGCCTTCTTTCATGCCGACGGTCGTGAATATCGAAATCACCGTCTTTGAAGTGACGGAACCAATCACGGCACGTTGGTTCACTTAGAGCATCATCTCCGTTAACTTTTTTGAGCTCTCGATGCGCTTCAGCCGCCGTTTTTTACGAATGAAAGAAGAAAATCAACACTTTCCTTAAATGACGGTTATTTGGCCCAAAATCAGACATTTTCACATAACCAAAAGTATATATATTGACAAACAATCAACAAAATAAAAAACAAAATACATTGAACCCCAACCAACAAGCGCTAACATCAGCGTGTACATGTTATTCAATCACGACCTACATACATCAAGTGGTTGAGTAACAGCAAAATTTATGCATAAATACCCATTGAGAAAATAAATAAATTTAGATCTACTCAAGCAACAGGTGTACGATCTCTTATTGGTATCTATCCCCCCATCGGCGGTAAGGTAGCTGTTAATTAGGAAAAAGTCTATCAAGGATAGATTTTACAGGAGCACAAAATCAGACATTTTCACACAACCAAAAGTATATGACGCCAAAAAAAAAAATCACTAATGTGTCAAAACAGTTTGTTTACCATATGTCTAATCTCGGTTCATGACGTTTTGGATATGTCAAAATCGACCAGCACTTACTGCTGGAGCCATCTATTGACAAACAGAGAGAACTTAGTTGCGCACCTAATACTTAATTTTTTTATTTTCGCAAATTCATTACAATTACAGACCCAGCTGTCAAAAATAGTAAAAACTTAGAAATAATAGCAATGGATGCTGAAGACCGCCCATAAAAGTAGTTCACATAAATTCCGAAATTTATTAGATTATCCCTTGGAGTCAACAATGAGTAACGAACATTTGTTTGGTGTCTGAAATGGAAATTTATTGTTTTCTTTTTTTTTATTAGAATCACTTTGAATACCAACTCACCCCTTATCTGTTTCAATGAACTCAAAACTATCTACAGTCAGAGGCATCAGAGTATCATCGACACTGTTTGGCATCATTAACGCATCGGCACCCTTTGCAAAATCAGCCTCGATCAGCATATTCTGTAGGACGAACTCTGGACTCACAGTTACATTCGTATCGAAAGTCAATCCGCAACTTTCCAAAGTGTTGTCAGTGCAGGCGAACATCGAACACACAGACCAACCCAAAGGTTCTATTCCATCGTAAAAGCGCTGACCATTGTACGCTGCCAGGCGATACTGATACGATTTTGTATTGGACGGAGTTGATAATTTTGTTGTCCTATAAGTAAAGTGACAGCATAAACCTCCATGACAAAGGCGACTGTACACTTGAGATGTATTAAAAGGCGCTGTGGTGAAGCTATCAAGCCCAGGGTCTCTCTTGACGAGCAGTCCATTCAGATGGCTGGTGGTGGCCCGTTTTTTGCGGATCTGAAGTTGTCGTATTGGTGGAGTGTCTGACCTGATAAAACCTTTTTTTGGTACTTTAGCCACATAGAGTCTCCTTTCTGGAACACTGTTCATAACTGATACTATACTTCCACTCTTTCCAGCATAAATACCTGTGCCAGTGTTACCAGCTAATGGTTCACTAGCACCAGCAGCTAGAAGATTTACGTCATACGAGTACGCCCACGATTGTTGAGTCTGAGCGGCTGAAACGAATCAATGCGAATGATCGAAAAATAGCTACCAGTAAATAAACTTCGAGAACAAACCTGTTAAGAACGGTAGCTCCGAGAACCACATAGTGGTAAATATAAAGTCAGTCAGCCCCCAATCGACTAATTCGGTAGCCGGCGTATAGAACAATATGTCAAAGCAAATAAAATGGCCAAATTTTACACCGAAATCGGTTTCAAAATATCCATAATCCGGACGGTGGGTCACATTCCATGGTTCATAGTAAAGATTGACCTTACGATAGCGCGATATCACGACTCCCTTTCTGTCGAATACGACGTTAGTATTGTACGTCGTCAGACCGTTTTGAGCACATGGTCGTGGATCGAGTTTAGCCGCTTGCAGTTCTTCAGTACAATTTTCTTTTTCGGAAAGATTGATTACAATGTATTTTTCAGAAGCCCTTGCTTGACATGACAACTTTTGAAGGAACTCGGCATACTCTGGTTCGTCACATGGTGCAATATTGTCTTGGGGATCAGGAACATAACTCAAGTGATAACCATTGTTGAGAGTTGCTTCGGGAAAGGCAATGATATCAGTTTCGGTCGCTTCCTCTGATGTAATTATTTGGAGATAGGCGGCCAGATTTTCATCGACTTGTTGTTGAGGCGTCAGAGGGCTGGAAGCTTGTTGAAATTCCACTACACCAGCTGTGTAGTAGGGATCTGTAGGGCTAGATGCCTGTGGAGAAATACCAAACAAATTTATGTAAATTACGGAACAGTTTGCTTATTTAGTAACGAGGAAAAAATTGTGTATTTGCATACTGTATGCTTCCATAAAATTTAATTTTCCCTATGGCCTGGTCAGGATGGTGTTTAACTTAACTTTAACTTTAACTTTAACTTTAACTTAACTTTAACTTTAACTTAACTTACGTCAACAACGCCTGAGCGCCATCGTGTTCGGAGTTCTGCAACGCGCTTGAGCTAATTATAAGTCATCCGCAACGATCTGGATTCCCCCTCCATGTCTGTACTTCTCCATGTCTGCCTAGAGCGGCCCACTCGTCTGCCTGATTTGGTAAGTGGATTCCATTGCATGGCGTACTTTGCAAGGGAACTGTCTTTGCGCCACTTCCACTTTCTCCTCCATGTTTAGATGACTACTGGCTCCTGGCCCGTTATCACGTGTAGTTGGTCATTATATATACGATTCGGCCAGAAGATCCTTAGAATGTTGCAAAACCATCTATTGAAGGTTCCTTGTGACGGTATTGGTCACTTCCAAGTACTACATCCATAAAGTAGCACTATTTCCACGTTTGATCGGAACAGTCTCCGCTTGGTTTTTGGGCTGATAGCTTTCCAGATTTTTGTCAGCATACCGAACGCAGCTTTTACTTTACGAAGCCATAACTCCAAAATATAGAAAGCTGCTTACTTTCTTGACTTGCTGTGCGGCAATTTTGAGTTGAGCGGCTCTGGTGTTTTGTTGAGAAATTGAAGTGCTTAGGGCCTTTATTTTTTGCAGTATTTATTTTGTGCCCTACTTTGTTCGCCTCGGATTCTAAATTGTGAGCCATCTGATGCAGGTCCATTATCCTGCGTGAGAGCAGGTAAACGTTATGAGTTATCTGATGCAGGTCGTTTCAGCCCCATGTTTCCTCCAGACAGAGCTGCCCGGATCAGATCATTGATTACTGCAAAGATTAACATTGGCGAAAGATGCATTCTTTTCGTCCTACGCTGCGGACTTCAAATTCCTTCGACTCCTTACCGTTGTGTAAGACATGACATTTACCATCATCATAGGTAGCCTTTGTAATAGCGACGAGTTTTTCTGGTATACCTGTCCCGCGCAAGGCTCGCCAAATGGCATCTCGATTTAAACTGTCGAAGGCGGAGATCTGTACTCGTAGATCTGCAGTCGACGCTTTGCTCAATGATGATCCGCAAGGTGTTGATGTGGTCGATGCAGGAGGATCCAGCTCGAAAGCCTGCCTCTTCAATGCCAATCGTTGAATCGAGATGTTCTCTCACTTGATCCAGATTTAATCTATATTAGTTTGGTCGCAGCCGGAAGAACGCATATCCCGCTATAGTTTCCGCATTGCATCAGGTTTCTCTTCACTGCAGCTTAACTATCATACCAATCTTTGGAAAAGGCTTCGGTATCCCATGTTTTCCTTATTACTGGCTGTAGGATTTCCGCCGAAATGTTGGGTGTAGCTTAGAAAAGTTCGTCTATGCCAACAGCCTTGTTTTTCTTTAGGCCCTTATCGCCGACGTTATTTCAGCATTACTGGGGGAGATGCGAATAGGGTAATTTGTTGTTGTGAAAGGCTCACCTGAGTTTGGGTCCAAATCACTGTAGCTCAAGTGGTTAACTGTGCAGGTTCAAGCCCGAATGGGGAACAGCAACCATAGCCACACGAACATTAAAGAGAAACGAACAAAATCTAAGTTTCTCTAACCACTACACCAAAAGGAGTTCAATGGACACAGAAAAATTGTGTCTGAGTGATTCGGGATTTGGAAATTTTCTTTAATAAAAAAAAAAAAAAAAATGGTTAAGTACTGCAGGAAAATATTCTCGTTATCTGGCCAGCTGTTCCGCATCCGTCAGCAAATTTCCATCTAGTCCTTTTACTAGATGCAGCTTGTGGAACTTTGACCACCAGCGGGTTCCTTAGTAATACTATAGATGGTCCCGCCGTTGCACCTATTTGCTGTCTGTCTGCTGTCAGCCATGTGCTATGACTTTTTCGTTTCTCGCGACAATGGTGTCTACTCCAGACGTAAAAGCACTTTTCACAGCGTTCCAATGGTCGTCGATGCTATCAGGAGCGAAGCTGCTGATTGTTTCTGCATTTGTGGCAAGATGGTGCGTTATCTATTGGCGCACTACACTATTGGTATTATACGATGTTTATTAAAAGGAATATTAAACCTATCAGAATCAAAGGAAAGGTGGGTCAGGTTGCAAAGTTGTTTCTTTCATTCATTTCTAGGCAGATCTGGTCACAAGACCTTGAGAAAAGGACTCGGGTAGATGCTGCGATAACCATAGGTCACTGGCCAATACGGACGCATGTGCCTAGGTTGGGCTTTACTTTTAACACACACTGCCGCAGTTGTAAAAATAAAAATGAGAAGGAAACAATCTCTCTCTTCTTCTACAGGTGTCCGGCTTTAAATAGAAAATATCATAGAAACACAGAGTTGATCAGTTTAATGAATGCCACAGGATACATTTGAAACCGTTTCCCTTCAACAACCTATTAATAGCATCCAACAAACAAGGTCATGTGATCACCAGCTCTTCACTCAGCTACGTAACACCAAAGACCCTATAGCTCTAACTAACGCAAACAATCACCACAGCGTGCTATGCAGCAATGCCTAGAAGATCAGCTAACGGAAGGGGTGAACCTTATGGTAGAACGACGAAGTTAAAACTTTCAGGGCAAAATGCCTCCAGGCCTGCTGCAGGTCCCAGCTGTCTAGGGGAAGACAAGAGTACCAGGAACATTTAGTTATGTTCAACCTGGCGAGAACCAACTTTGAAAGGGCCATCGAAGAAACGACTTTGCTACGAAGCAGATCTAGACCCCCGGGGATGACATATAGGATAGTGATGAATCGTTTTGCATAAATATGGCTGAATTTTGATGATACTTCGCTCAATTTCCTCCTTCAAGGCGTGGGTGGTCGTGGGCTTGTTGGTAAAGTTCTTAGACTTCAAAAAACCTTAAAGAAAAAACTTCAACGACGTTAAATCGCATGATCTGGACGGCCAATTCTGATCACCAAAACGGAAAATTACACGACCAGGAAATGACTCATACAGTAATTGAATTGTTTCACGACGTGTATGGCATGTGGCACCGTCTTGTTGAAACCACATGTCATCCACATCCATATCTTGCAATTCAGGCACAAAAACTGGATTATCATGTCGCGATATCGAGTACCATTAACTGTTATTGCCTGACCAGAAGAATGGTCTGATGATGCCTCCAGCCCAAAATCCGCACTAAACAGTGACACGTTATGGATGCATTTGTTTCTCAACAATCACTGGTGGTTTCGTCAATTTTGACGATTAACAAAGCCATCAAGATGAAAATGAGCCTAATCGCTGAAAATGACTTTGTTTGAAAAATCAGCATCCACTTATTGTTGTTTCATAATCCATTCAACGAACTCCCTTCGCTGTGCGTGGTCAGTAGACTTCAGTTCTTGAGTCAATTGCACTTTATGTGCATGAAGATTTTCGTGAGAATACGCTGTAGAAAGCTTTTCGAAACGGTGCCGAATTAATGATCATGGACTCTCAACAACACTCTCAAACATTGCTTCGAGATTTGTGTTGAACGACTTGTTGAAGGACTGCCAGAGTGTTCACTAATTGATACAGTCTCCCTGAATTTTTGAATTAATCTCTTCACAGTTAATGAAGTTAAACCATATTTTGTATGAATATTTCGAACTGTAAAATATTGCTCAACAATGGAAACGTGTTGTTCTTTCGTGTAGCACTCCATTTTTAATTCCCCTGTCAGCTGTCACGGTCTCCTTTCTTTTCATTGGCAACACTTTACTGCACAAATGGTGCAAAATTCAAATCTTGCGTGAATTTTGGGACACCCTTTATTCAATGCCATTAATGATTAAAAATCGGCCAAATGGCCACCCCTAGCACTGGTACAAACGCAAGCCCTTTCAATCACAGTCATCCGGAATGTCTGCAGAGAAGAAAGTCGGGGCTGTCTGGTGAGCGTAGCGGCCAATTGATATCCTCAAATTCGACATGAGCCTGCCTGGTTCACGATATCGATCGCCAGTAACAGTAACGGTTTCGTCATCGCCATTTTCGAAAAAAAGGTCCAATTATCCCACCAGCCCAAATCGCACACCAAACAGTCACTCTACGAGGATGAAAAGGTGGTCCATGAATTGCTCGTGTGTTTTCCGCTCCCCCTATACGGCTATTCTTTTCGTTCACAGCTCTACTCAAGTCAAAATACGCCTCGTCACTCATAATTTTTGAATAAATTCAGGGTCATCTCTATTCTATTGGTAATTTTTTGCACTAAAGTCTCAACGTCCCTGGTGGTCATTTTCTTTATTTTCAGTCACTTGAATTTTGTACGGAAAAAAATGCAGATCGCGATGCATAATTTCCACATAGACGTTGGAGAAATCCCAATTGCTTGAGCACGACGACGAATCCAAGTTTCTAGAATTTCACTCACATTATCCCTCACTGCATCAATGTTTCGTTATGTACGAGCTGTACGATGTGGTCCAGGCTTTGGCGAATCACTTACTGTGTAAAAGTTCTCAAAATTGTGGATAATTTCTTGAATAGTGCTCTTTACATTCACTCCACGTCGATAAAATAAATCACGTAACTTACGCTCTGTTGCAATAATTGACGAACCATTTTGTTAAAATGTTTTAATCACTCCATGATGAAATGGCATTGACAGCTGAACACTACTGCCAACATTATAAAACTATATCCATGAGAAGTGGCGCCAATTTCAAATCGGTTACAGTCCCAAAAAACAGTCCCTGCTTAAAAGATGAGCTTGACAAAAAGTTGTCTGCTAAGGAGCAGATAAACTGCTTAACGCTCCATTATTGGAATGCACAAGTCTGTAGACAATGGCTAAGTGATGAGTTTTTTTTTACTTTAAAACACTTATTAGTCTAATGATGTCTGCGATTAGAAGCTTATCAACACACAATCTATCAAATCTAAACAAGAAAGAACTAATAAAGTTACTCAATACTAACACCACTCACAAACAACTATTTATATGAGCTAATAGAGAGTGTAAGTGCATAAGTAGTTGTTGAAAACTATTAAATCAAATTAGACTCCCTTCAACAAGCACTATAAATTTGCTATCACTACTTAACCTTTTGAAATTTAGCCACCCACCTGCCAAGTGGAGGAAGAGTGCCCAACTATCAGCACCAAGAACAGCTGTACTCTAAACATGCTTACGTTTTAAACACTTCACTCTTACTAAGTACATTATTTTGTGATTAGGTGGAATTAACTCCAACAATTTATCAACAATATGCTGTTATCAGATAGTTGATTTTGATCTGCCAAATGAGGGTTGAAGCAGCAATCAGGCCTTGTATGAGTCTTTAAATGTGCTTCCTTATCGGCGAACGTATGACGATTGCTCTATAATATCGTATAATTGTTTAATCCGAAAAGTATCTGTAAACTGAATTGGCTGTGGGGATTTGTGCAGCTTATTATAGGGAATTAATTTATTTGAGTTGTAAACGGTGAGAAATATAGTTACAGGGTGGGGCGCAATACAAAATATTTAGAGTGGGTGTTGTGACTGCAGTTGTATTTGTGGAAGTTCTTATGCGCAACATGGTATTAAAAGGACTTGGTCAAATATTTTCCTTCCTTCCTTTCAGACTTATGATTAATTCTCTGTGATGCTGCCAGCAATCATACTCGGCTTTGAGATTTCATTATGCTCCGACTTATTACGAGTATGTGCTTTTGTTGACCCTCAACGGTGTTCTCTCGGGGCACTGTTCTCTCGGTTTACATGCTAAAAGGATGAGCTTCTTTTCAAATGATTACTGCAGAACCTGCAGCTGAGAAAACGATCCTGCATTTACTTTGTACCTGTCCAGCCCTGTCCAAAAGAAAACTGCTCCATATAGGGGATCCATTCTTCGACGACCTCAGCAACCTGGCGAATATTGACGTCAGAAGCATTTTCCACTTCATAAGAAGCTCCGGATGGTAGTTAGAATACCCATAGCTCCCGTGGTATCACAATGGATCTCATCTGGTCTACGTGAGTCTGTACACAGGTACAGATATCCACTCTAACCTAACCTAACCTAATCTATTATGTGCATCAAGCTGGAGTGTTCGATCGCGTATTCGTCAACCTCCCGAGAAGTCCTATGCAGCTAGCATCAAGTGCCGAAGACCAGTGTCATCGACGCCAAGAAGCCATCAGAAACACCGAACTCCTCAACTTGTTTCGCAAATCATTAATATGAGGTTCCCATAGGAAATAATGGCTGTCAATGGTGATACCTAAATATTTGTATGTATACACAATCTCTATTACTTTTCCGTTGGACGGATTGGTACGAGTACTAGTACAATAGAAACATTTTAGGTTAATTTGTGACGCTGGAAACTGTGGGGCTTCTAATATAGATGAACTTCGTTTTCGACTCGTTGATTACTAGACCATTGTCATGGCACCATTATCCTGCTTCTTCAAGTTCGGCCCGCATCATTCTTGTCGATTCTTCTATTGACTTGTGACATACAACAATTGCCGTGTCATCTGCATAAGCGAACGGTAGTGCTTGAAACATCTGAGCATTTCATTTGCATATAATATAAAAAGTAAAGGGCCAAGTTTTGACCCTTACGGAACTCCATATTGCACTCGGTAGTCTCTGTTACAACAATCTTCGATCGTTACATAGAATGTTCTCGCTCTGAGGTAGTCTCTTATCCAGTCCGCCAGCTTCCCCCTGATGTCCACTCTTTGTATAGCGTCGATGAGACTATTGTGATCCAGAGTATCGGAAGTTTTGTTGAAATCCAGAAATAATACTAAAAGGTGATGACGTTTGCTAAGGCCGGTGTTGATTAAATTCGCAAAGTCGCCAAGTAGTTGGTTGGTGGTTCTCTTCTTTTGGAACCCGTATTCGACAAATTTCCATGTTCGATCCGCTACTATTTGTTTCATAATCTTCTCTATTGCTGGCAATATTGCGATGGGATGATAATTGGTCGTCTCCTTCTAAGTGCTTCCCTTATGGATTGGTCGAACAATTGCCTTTTTAAGATTCTTTGGTACCGTCGACGCATCAAGGCTCTTGTTTATCAGTTTTGTTAATATCGGAGCAAAGATATCGGAAATTGTTTTGAAATCACTTGCTCTAATGCTATCTGCCCCAGGCGCTTTTTGGATGTTTAAGCTATTAAGGTATATAGCAAGTTTTCTACTTCCGTGCAATCTAAAGGGTGGTTAAGTTTTAAGGGCCGATGTTGATTTTGAATAAAACACAAATTATTTAGGAAATTACTTTCATTTCTTTTTATTATGATAATATTGGTATGGTTCAATTATGTATGGAACAAAATATCGGCCTAATGGCCGCCGCGACCTCGGCGGCACACCTCCATCCGATGGTCCAAATTTTCGATGACGCTGAGGCATAATTGAGGTTCTATGCCGTTAATGTGCCGAATTATCTCATCCTTTAGCTCTTGAATTGTTGCTGGCTTATCAACGTACACCTTTTCTTTCAAATAACCCCAAAGAAAGAAGTCCAACGGTGTCAAATCACATGATCTTGGCGGCCAATTGACATCGCCACCACGTGAGATAACACGGCCATTGAATTTGTCGCGCAAAAGAGCCATTGTTTCGTTAGCTGTGTGGCAAGTGGCACCATCCTGTTGATACCACATATCGTCCACATCCATACCTTCCAATTCGGGCCATAAAAAGTTCGTTATCATCTCACGATAGCGAACACCAACGACGAGCGTGAGAGGTGCAATTGTTGGGCACGACGACGAGTTGAGGTGGATGGCTCTTCAGCCACACTATCACGAACAGCAGCAATATTTTCTACAGTACGAGCTGTACGAGCATGCACTGGTGTTTTCACATCTCCTACAGACCCGGTTTGCACAAATTTTTGCACGAAATGCACGATATGCATTTTGATTTGAACGCCCATTTTCATAATAAGCCTGAATAACTTTAACGCGTTGCTCGATTGTGTATCTTTCCATGGTTCAAATTGAGTTAGTCTGAAATTGAGAAATGTCAAATGAAATGCAGAAAAAAACTTGACGTTTAGGTGTGGTTCACATTCAACATAGGCCCTTAAAATTTAACCACCCTTTATATCTCCCAAGTTTTTCATTCGAACAATCATCATAGATTCCGTACATCGTACTGTAGTGATCGGATATAAAACATTGTCCTCTGTGACAAAATCATCTGTGTTTTCACTTAATTCTACCGGTGGATGGTTTTGTGTATTCCGAGTGTTCTAGATCACTGCTGCTTGGGAAGTGAGTTTCCATAAAGAGCTGGACGTTCATTAACATCCAGGCTACTTGAGTTATGGTTTTCAAAACGGCGCACGAGTTCAACACGCTGGAGCAACCACTTCTACATACCTACCCTCCGAGGGGTAAAAAAAACACGGTTTTCTAATAACACAAATCCACATCTATTTTCTGCAGTTAATTACAAAACTAAATACGAAAGAAAAAATCATCAGAAATCTGGACATAGACATTGGGGGCGCCAATGACCTTTCACCAAAGTAATTTACATAAATTCCAAAATTTATAAGATTCTCGTTTGGCTCCAACAGTTTGAAGCGAGCATTTTTCTTACTCCTGCAAAGGATATCAATTTTAAAGTTAAATTAATAATTTAAAATGAGTTCACCTCACCCCTTATCAGTTACGTTAAACTGAAAACTATCCACCATCAATGGCATCAGATGATCATCCACACTATTTGGCATCAGCAAGACATTTGGTGTTTTCGTAAAATCAGCCTCAATCAAGATACTATTAAATCTAAACTGTGGCCTCACTGTTACATCCTCATCAAAGGCCAAGGCACAACCTTGCAGTGTGTTGTTGATGCATGCGATTATCGAACATACAGACCAACCCAAAGGCTCAATACCAGGATATATGCGATCGCCATCAAACGCTGCCAAGCGGTATTGATACGAAACTGAATTGATCGGAGGTGACAATTGCTCTATTACGTAGGTAAAGTGACAACATAAGTCTCCGTGGCAGAGATGAGTATGCTCTGTAGATAGATTGAGTGTAGCTGTAGTAAACGAGTCTATACGAGCGTCCCTCTTGACAAGAAGACTATTCATGAAGCTAGTGGTGGCACGCTTTTTGCGGATCTGAAGTTGTTGAACTGGCGGAGTATCTGTACTTGTAAATCCTTTCTTGGGAACTTGGGCCACATAGAGTTTCCTTTCTGGGGCACTGTTCATGACCGAGATGATTGCACCGTTTTTCCCAGCGTAAATTCCAGAACCAGTGTTACCTGATGATGGGTTACTAGCACCTGCAGCTAGTAAGTTTACGTCATAAGAGTATGCCCATGATTGCTGAGTCTGAGCAGCTGAAAAGGTTAACAAAAAAGGAATGACAAGAGCTTAAAGATACTAGTAAGTTCCCTCACACACACCTGTTAGAAAGGGTAGCTCCGAGAACCACATGGTGGTGAAAATAAAGTCAGTAATACCCAACTTCACTAGCTCCGTAGTCGGGGTATAGAATAACATGTCAAAGCAGATAAAATGTCCAAACTTTACGCCGAAATCTGTCTCAAATTGTCCGTACTCCGGTGAGTAAGTGACATTCCATGGTTCAAAGTATAGATTATATTTTCGATAGCGTGATATCACAACACCGTTCCGATCAAACACAACGTTGGTATTGTACGTAGTTAGCCCATATATAGCACAAGGTCTTGGATCTTTCTTAGCTGCCTGCATTTCGGCTGTGCATTTTTCTTTTTCCGATAGATTGACCACAATGTACTTTTGAGAGCTTTTCGCCTGACATGACAGCTTTTGAAGGAAGTCAGCATAGTCGGATATATTGCATGGCGCGATCTTATCCTTTGGGTCAGGAACATTCGTTAATTCCAATGCATTGTTGAGAGTCGCTTCTGGGAAGACGATAATATCAGTTTCAGAAGCTTCTTCAGATGCAATTATTTCAAGATATGCGGCTAAGTTGTTATTCAATCGTTGAGAAGGAGTTAAAATGCCTGACGCTTGCTTGAATTCAACTACTCCTGCCGTGTAGTAAGGAGATTTTGAAGTTGATATCTGTAATTGAACATGAAATACACACTCTAATGAAATAAAATCAAACTGGTGTAAGGGCAAATCAATTTTGGGTTTAGAATGAAAGTTTTATCCTCGCACAGACTTCAGATATCAAGATTAGAGAAAATCCGTCCAGTCGCTTAGGCTGCTGTCGACCATACATACAGGTCATACAAACAGATAGTCAGAATTGCCAGATCCACTTTTTTGAGATTGTCCATTATAGTATTATAATAATTGATCAAAATCTTGAGGTCGAATTTTTTCACAAAAACCAATACTAGGTGTCAGTAAAATAGGCTGTCAAGCATGATCCCTCGGCATGCTTCATGTGCCGAGGGATCTGCAGCAATTAAAGTAGGGTCATTCCACAAACGATCGCCCAGTGAATGAGCTTCTTGCAATTTGTTTCAAAATTGTTGTGAATATACGAGTATCTGTTGGTGTTTTGATACTCAAGTTAAGTCAGGTTAGGTAGATGGGTGCCTTGTGACAAATAGCGTCAATGCTCACTTAGACCAACAATTCGGGTATATTGTGCCCACTCATTTAACCCTGGAAACGCTGTAGAACCACCCAGATAGTGATATAAAGCTCAGGAGGTCCGTAAGCTCAATACTACCTAAGTCCTCCAATTCCGAGAAGAAGTAACTTCCAAGAGTCCTCAACGATGTTACTCTTGCGTATAACCTCTGCAGCCTATATGATGGCTGTGATTTCAGCCTGAAAGACGCTGCAGTCGTCGCTTATACTAAAGGAGTTGTTTATTCTTAGGGCCTCATAATAAACTCCGGCTCCCGTGCCAACGTCCATATTAGAACCGTCGGTATAGAACGCCAGTTCCTATTCTTCATGGTTCTTCGGTTCCTCCAGTACATAATGTCAGGAATTCTTATAGTGAATCTCCTTTCAAGTGTTAGCGTATGGGTCATGAACACACCGTCGATCTGCTGGTAGTCCCCCATCGGGATAAGATGGAGGCATGGCCGTAAAGGCTCAATGACCACAGTCGGCCTTCTTTCAGTCTTATGGCTGTTTTAGCCGCCAGACTGCTACAATATATATCAAGAGGAATGAAACTGAACATGATTTCCATTGCCGCTGTAGGTGTTGTTCTTATTGATCCCTTGACTCCGATACACACTGGCCTCTGGATTTTGGTGAGGTTCGAAAGCTGATATTGCTTCTCAAGAGCCATCCACCATATCCAGTACACCACAGCTGGTTTGAAGCCCCACGTGTTGCTGAATGCCTTTTTGCAAGAATAGAAAGCTACGCTAGCTTTTTTGATGCGTTCGGCAGTGTTATCATTCCAGTTCAGTTTGGAATCTAAAATTATGCGCCCAGGTATCGAGCTGAACTTGAAATACTTAGATCAATACCACAGATGTTTGGGGGTCTGAAGGTAAGAATTGATCTCTTCTTAGTGCAAAGAACTACTTCCGTCTTTGAGGGGTTAACTCCCAGCCCTTTACTGCTGACCCAATTATTCACTAGTTGTAGTGCAAGATTTAGTCTTTTGCTTAGAACTGGAGGGGATTTTTCCGAAACCAGAATGAACAGATCGTCGGCATAGGCCATCGCGTTCAAGCTGTTTTCCTTCAGTATTACCAAGATCTCATCCACTACGAGGAGCCATAATAAAGGAGATAGAACTCCATATTGGGGGGTTCCTCTGCAGACCCTTCTCCAGATGGTTACATCTCCTAGCATTAGAAATATAACCCTCGATTGAAGCATCTGTGCAATACAATTGGAAAGGCCCATGTTTAAATGAGTTCTGTGTACGCTGTCCACGATCGCGTCAGTGTTTACGTTGTTAAAAGCCCCTTCAATGTCTAGAACTAAACAAGTTTTTAAATTAAATACCTTTCTTCTGAGTTTTTGTATGGTGTTTGTTAATTCATTCTGTATTGACACTGAAAATTTCAAGTTGGGACGTCTTTGGCTAACAGAGCTCTGGAGCTCTACAAGCAGAAGGGGAGAGACGAACACCGGCTTCTCAGGAGGGAAAAGAAGGAGCATGAGAAGCGCGCGATCGAGGAAATAGAGAGATGCTACTGCAGGTATGAGGTTCGGAAGTTTGACCAAAGGGTAAAAGGAACTTGTGAAGGCTACAAGGCCCGAACCGAAGCCTTCTAGGACGTTGAGGATATGGAAGAACAATTTCTGCAGACTGTATAACGCAGACGACAAATCGAATCCTACTATCAGGCAGAATGAACCATTCAACCTGGACGTTGTAGATCAACAATTACGTCCACCCGATCTAGACGAAGTGAAGATAGCCAAATCTAAACTTAAGTCCAACAAAGCTGCTGGAGCTGATGGCCTATCTGCGGAACTGTTCCTCTTCCCCCCTTTCTTAACGCCCGTGCCCTGAAACAGTTTAAGGGTATTCATAACCCCTTCGGCGCGCAGATTATATATATACAAAAAAAGAGGCAGGCGATGACTTGGTAAGGAGCATGCAACAAATTATCTGTAAAATATGGTCTGATGAAAGTGTGCCCAATGAATAGAACCTTTGTATTTTTCGCTCGATCCTCAAAAAAGGAGACCATCTGAACTGCGCCAACTACAGAGGCACCAGTCTCCTTAACATCGCCTATAAGACCTTATTCGCCGTGATGTGTGAACGCCTGACCATTTATATCGGTGTGGCTTTAGGCCAGGAAAGTCCATCAGCGACCAAATATTCACACCACAGCAGATCTTGGAAAAAAAGCCGAGGAGCATAAAATCGATACCCGCCATTTTTTCATCGAATTTAAGGCCGCGTAAGACAGCATTTATATAGGCGAGCTATATAGAGCAATGTCTAGTTTTGGCATCACTGCCAAACTTGTCTAGTTTAGTCCCGTCTGCATAGATAATGGGTGAGGGAGGAGATACGAGTACAACGACGAAATGTATGGCCTGTTCAGCTACATCTAATTAACCAGGAGAGTGAAGGTCCAACAACTGAGATGACTGGACACCAATGCTCCGGCCCGGAAAGTCTTCGAATCCATTTCCGAGGGACGGCGCAGTAGAGGAAGACCACGATCCATGTGGTACACGTAAGTGGAAGGGGACCTCAACCAACTTAGCGTGTGAAACTGGTGGCAGCTAGCTAAAGATCGAGCTGGCTGGAGACGCTTGTTGGTTGCGGCCCAGGTCCACCCCGGACTGTAGCACAAGCGTAAGTAAGTAATTCTTTAAGTCAAACATACGTATTATATACGAAGGAGTTGATACCGATAATGCTATATACCGCGGCGCTATTTTTTTTGTAAAATATATCTCCAAAGTTTACCACACAAATAAACTGACTTTGTTAGAACTCTTTCTCGATTACACGACAGGTATTCAATTTGAGTTAATTGGGCGGATTTGTTTTTAAAAATAAAAATGAACTGAATAAAGTATTTATAAATAACGAACCTGCCACGATGAGCTGACAAAACCGATGATCAACAATGCAATCAGTTCTTTACTGAACATGCTGACTGTTTGAAGGAAGAATAGCAACTGAAAAGCTAATCGCCCTAGGTAAGGAAGCATCTATTGTATTATAATTATAACATTCTCAGATAAATTTAATGATAACGCTTCATAGGAATACCCGATAACGTAAACAAAAGATGTGGGTTATCTTGTTTACCTTAAATGCATTTGATAAATCAGTTTGTGCATGCGTACACTGAAAAAAATGTTACAACTTCGACTGCAATTTATGGAGTTTCAACTTTATCTTTATTTCACTCATAGGTGGTACGTTTTCTTTGGAATTTTTCTTGTACAGAGATAAGAAAAACATTATTCTTAGCAGCTATAATATTTGTAATGAATATTGTGTGAGAAAAAACTCAGTAGTCCTAGCAGGGAGACAGACGCATACTCGTAATGTATACCACGAAGTATTGAAGTATAATCTCAGGCAGTTTCTTCCGGAATAGTTATACAACATTTTAAAATCCTACATTGCGAACAGACTTTTCCATCTTAAACACAGATTCGAATAGATTTAAGAAAATCGCTGCCGGCATTCCGCAAGGAAGTGTTTTTGGTCCGATATTTTTCCTACTCTACTCTCGAGATAAACAATTCGAAACATTTTTTTGAAAGTCAAACAATTTTTTTTTTATAATTTGCGAAGGCCAAAGGGAATATGAATACCCTTAGCCTGGTAGATCATTCCACATTCGTGTCGTTCGGCTTATAAACGAATCCCTATATTTGACAGTATGACTGAAGTTGGGTTTAAGAGTGAACTGATGTACATTCGAAGCCTGACGCGTATTGCGGGAAAGACACGAGACATTTCTACCGTGTTCAAGTGAATGTATGGAGTTCACAATGATTCTGTACCCTATCTAGTATGTGCAGAACGGTCTTGGGTGCACCAGACTAGATGTGGGCGTTATATTCTACACCAAGCGGTGTAAAATATTTCTTGAACGGCTTAAGAAATCCTAGACATTTTGCAGCATTTTGGCGACCCGCGAACATGTGATCGTTCCATCGAAGATGGTTATTAATATCCATACTGACAACGGTAAGTCGAAAGTTTCACTGAAAAGTTTCAGTGATGCAAGTACCTTTCATGGATAATAGTTAATGGTTTCCTCTTCTACGACCAAAGAGTAAGGACGAATATAAAAAACTGAGGGTACTGTCATCAGCGAAGGAATGGGATTGGATTAGAAGTTGCAGACAAGAGACCATTTATAAAAATATGAAAGAGAGTCGGAGACAAAGCAGAACCTTGGGAAACACCAGCATTTATATGTCAAATGCCTTTGAAATATCAAGCGCAACCATCTCAGTTTCACCGAAGTGATAGAGAGATTGGTTCTACTTCCCTTTGAGATATGCCATCAAGTCACCAGTCGACCTATTACTGCCGGTCATTGAGGAGTTTTCATGAATCGAGATATTTGATAAGCTGATAATTTATCAGCGTTTCTATGACCTCGGGAAGAAGGGACGTACGATCCGCTTTTTTTAGGGACGGGCTGAACAAGTGCTATTATCCGAAAGAGCCCTGAAAAGTAGGATAGACAGAAAACCTTACGCAGAAGTTTTGCAAGCGCAGAAGAACACCTCTTCAAAACAATGGGGGAAATACCATCTGGACCAGTGGATCTGAGTATGTTAAAACCTTTGAGTACTCCTGATAGTGGACTTATCCCATGAAAAATTCAATGCTCCCAAGTACAGACGGAGATAAAGCATTATCTGGCAATGTGCAGTTCGCGGCAAAGAAAGCAGCAAGTAGATTGGCTTTGTCTAAGGAGCTGACAGTTGGAATGTCATTGTAAATGAGTGTAGGAATGAAGAGAGCATGACCAGCATATCAAGACTTGGGAAAGAATATAGCAGGAGCAATCTGTTCCAGAGGGAAAATTGAATTGGCAATCAATTCCTTTCAGCCATTCAAGTTAACATTTATGGATAGTATCACACCAGCCCTACTACAGAAGGGGAAAGAAAAGTTGTCTCACACTGGGATATATTCTAAAGCAGTGGAGAAGAGCGAAGGTTGTGTTCATACCAAAAGTGGGCAAAAAGGACCCAACACAGCCGATGCAGACCCTAAATCACCCTAAAATTGTTTCTTCTCAAAATAATGGAGAAAGCTGTGGACAACTTCGTAAGGGAGGACGTACTTAACACATCCACACTTCATTACTGTCAATGTATCCAATGAGACGGCTCTATTCCAGTTGACGGAAACCATACAGAAAGCTCTTGAAACGAAAGGGATTGTTCTCTGGGGCAATCGATAACACTTCGCCGGAAGCCATTAAACGACTCCTGGACAGAAAAGGAGTACGAGTTGCTAAGAACAAGATCAGCAGAAACTCAGTCGTCGCGTAGAATTATTAAGGTCAAGACAACAAAAGGATGCCCAAAAGGAGGAGTACTATCTCCTCTAATGTGAAGTCTAGTCGTTGATGAATTAATTGAAAAGTTAATCAACTGCGGAATCAACTATTAAGGCTTCGCTGATGACATAGTACTAATTGTCGAAGAAAAGTTTGAAGGAACCCTTTGAGATAAAGAGGTCAAGAATGGTGCTGCATGGCTGAGCTCAACATAAATCTGTCATAAACTACAATAGTATCGATTACGAGAAAAAAGAAGCTTGAGCTGGATCAAATTCGGCTATCGTGCACGGAACTGAAACCAGTAAAATAAGTGAAATATCTAGGATTATACTCAGGTGGAAAAGGCATACAGAAGAGATATCCAAAAAGGCCACGCGTGATCTCATGATATGTAGAAGCCTAGTGGACTTAGCCCGAGCATTCTAAGATGGATGTACATCGCCATTGTGATACCAGTGATCACATATGGAGCGATAGCGTGGGCCAGCCACAACAAGGGAGACACTCACTAAAGTGCAAAGACTTGCTATTATTATAAATATTTAGTATTATTGGGGCCATGAGAACATACCTATCTGCAGCCTTGGAAGTATTCCTGGAACTAACTGCGCTTCACATAGTAATTGAGCAAAACGCAAAGCAAACGATCCTAAGGATCTAATACGAGTATGATGTACTTCTCAAGAAACTCCCCCTTCTAGCAATCCCTAGGAACGATAGTATCAGGAAATTTAACTTTGATAAAAAAAAAATCCCTATAAGAATTGAGTAATAATACAATAAAGTTCTATACAGTCGGCTCGAGAACTGAAGGGGCAGGTGTATTTGGGCCAAGAATAAAGCACTCAGAACCTATGGGCGCTATAAAAGATACAAAAACTGCGACATAGCAATATTGTCAGACAAACTTAATGAATTTGGTACTAGTAACAAGGTAACCCTCTATTGGGTACCTGGCCACGCTGGAATAGAGGGGAATGAAGAAACAGACTCCTTAGCAAGATAAGAAGCAGCATAATCCTTCATTGAATCTGGACCATTCGGCAGAATAGGGAATCATACCATATGCGAAGAATTCAGGAAGATGAAGAAAGAATACAGGACGAGAACCTGGACTAATACTCCACGTCTGAGGCAAGCTAAGAAATTTCTGGGACACTACAACCGGAAGAGATTCGAAGCATGCATCTGCCTGAACAAGAATAACCTACGTATCCTAACAGGCTTTCTAACGGGGCACTGTAAACTCGGGGAGCATCGAAGGAATCTAGGTATAACAAACGAAAGCCTTTACAGATTCTGCAATGAAGCCAATGAGACTCCAGAACATCTTCTGGAGTCTTGTGGGACACTGACCCACAGAAGATTGAAATACTTGGGCATGTACCATCTATCAGATGAGGATATGCCAACCATGGATCCACTTCTCATTCTCAGATTCCTAAGAGAAACCTGACTAGCGAACTATCTTTGCCAAGGCAAAGTAAGAGTGTTTGACCCTCAAAAACAATTCTGAGGGAACTGTATTCCGAGGGAAACTCTAATGAGGGAATAAACCTATCCTAGGTATTAGCAGGAGGCACAATAGACCATTAGGTCTCAGTGCAAGATAACCCCACACAAATAATAATAATAATATGAAACAATACCATAATCTACGAATTTTTAAAAAAGGCTATAAGTCTCCTAACAGAAAGGTCACTGGAGTGTGCTTAGTGTCTTTTGGCACGAACGAAGCCGGTCGGATCTGCTAGTAAATTCATACAAATCATCTTTGTACATTATTCTCAAGCTGAACAATCATCAAAACAATCAATTTGTATGATCGTTAGGCGGCTATTATGAGCCGATCTTTATGATAGTTTAGATTGGTTGATTTCGGAATTTGTCTAAGCACTTGGGGAATACATACTCGTACTCATAAAGAGGTGTAAACATTTACGAATCGTCCGATCGGTTTTCAATTGTACAAGACTGATGAAGCTCGCACAAAACCTGACCTGAGTTCAGCTAGAATTTGTACAAGCAATACAACCCACTGGTCTGATAGAATGATAAGTACGAGTATCTACAAGTTTGTAAGCTACGTCAAAACCAATAGTTTGATCTTTTATTGTCGCTTAGTATTTATAAATATTTTTGAGTGTAATTGTTACAGATATAGCCAATGCTAATATTTTCGAGGACAATAAAACTGTTGCCGACGAGTACCCATGGAAATAATTGCCGTATATCGCGAAGTTCATCAAATTGTCTCTGGGCGTCAGAAGCTCATAATGCACGATCTTGCTCGCACTAAAAAGAAAGAAGATAGAAGTTAGTACATTCTACAGACAGCCATATATTTGATTTAAAACTCACCCCTTATCAGTGATATTGAAATGGAAACTATCCACTGTAAGTGGCATCAAAAACTCGTCAACACTATTCGGCATCAAAAGTAACTCATCGGTCTTCGTAAAATCAGCGTCAATTGTAACACTCTCAAAGGATAGCCTTGGACTGATACTGACATCCTCCTCAAAGGCCAGAGCACAACTTTCCAGTGTCTCATCCATACAGGCTATTATCGAACAAATTCGCGTGTAGATAGGTTCCATTTGTGTATATGGCCTCAAGCCACTGTACGCAGCGTAGCGGTACTGATACGATGAGGTATTTGGTTGAGCTAGAAGTGATTTGGTCTTCACCTTGAAGTTACAGCAAAAAGATTCATGACAGAGCTGGGTAGTCTCCCTGGAAGGATCTAAGAGCGCCGTAGTATACTCATCGATACGGTAATCTCTTTTTACAAAAAGACCGTTCAAAGTGCTCGTTGTTGCAGCTCGTTTCTTCCTGATTTGCAACTGAATAGCTGGAGTGGGATATAGTCGTGCAAATTCTCTTTTGGTCACATTGGCAACGTAAAGCTTACGCTCTGGGGAGCTATTCATGACCGAGACTAATGAACCTTGGTTTCCAGCATAAATTCCAGTACCAGTGTTACCAGTCGAAGGATTACTGGCGCCCGCTGCCAGCAAGTTGACATCATAGGCATATGCCCACGATTGTTGAATTTGTACACCTGAAAGCCAGTGAGGTTGTTAAGATGTTACAAAGAAAACATTTTTACAAACCTGTCAAGAAAGGCAGCTGTGAGAACCACATTGTTGGAAAAATAAAGTCGGTTATACCAGCCTTCACCATTTCCGAAGCGGGGGTGTAAAACAAAATGTCAAAACAAATGAAGTGACCAAATTTAACGCCAAAATCTGTTTCAAATTCTCCAAACTCAGGGGTAAGGGTGACATTCCATGGTTCATTGTAAAGATTCCATTTTCGATAGCGTGACACGACGACACCATTTCTGTCAAAGACTACATTCGTGTTGTAGGCACTAAGACCTACGGACGCACATGGACGTGGATCTTTGTTTGCTTCCTGGGACTGCTCCGTACAATCCTCTTTCTCCGTCAGATTGATGACTATATATTTTTTAGTGGTTTTCGCATGACATGAAATCTTCTGAAGAAAATCAGCATATTTTGGCTGGTCACATGGTGCAACGTTGTCTTTTGGATTGGGAACGTAACTCAATTGCTCGAAGTTATTGAGCGTGCTCTCTGGAAAGATTATTATGTCTGTTTGAGCGGCTTGTTCGGACGTGATAATATTAAGATATTCAGCTAAGTTATTGTTAACGCGAGCAAGGGATTCTAATTCGCTGGAAGCTGGTTGAAATTCCACAACACCGGCTATGTAGTAAGAGTCCGATGGAGTCGAAGCCTGAAATAAAGAAAACAGTTTTCTTATGTTCCTTAACAATTTTGATACTTGTATAATAGACGCTTTTCAGATAAGACACACATCAACAGAAACTGTGTGGTGCCGCTGAGCTAAGTTGGTTAGACAGTGTGTGGACTTGGATCAATCAAAACTGCGGTGGAGAAAGTTGACAATCCTGGCAATAAGGGCACCCAGTTATCTAACCTTACCTAATCTAGATAGGAGATACTTTATGACATTATACAGACAAGTCACAAAATCAACAGTTAATACTTCCTATTAGTGAATACGATTGCGAGTAAAATTGGCTAACATATAAATGGTGTCCCAAAATTCAAGCGAGATTTTAAATTTTGCGCCATTTGTGCGGTAAAGTGTTGCCAACGAAAAAAAAAAAAAAAGACAGTGTGATAGCTGACAGTTCAGGGTTATTAAAAATGGAGTGCTACACAAAAGAACAAAGCGTTTTCATTGTTGAGCAATATTTTAAAAATAATGAAGGTTTGGCGGATATACTTCGCACTTTTCGTACAAAATATGGTCGGAATAGTGAACTGCGAAGAGATTAATTCAAAAATTCAGGGAGACTAGATCAATTATCTTGATCTTAGACACTAAGGCCGTTATTCAACAAGTCGATTCTCATAAAACATCGAAGCAGTTCGTCAGAGTGTTGTTGAGTGTCCAGGAACATCAATTCGGCACCGTGGTTAAGAATTGTACATTTCGAGAAGTTCTCTACAGCGTATTCTCACGAAAGATTTGCATACAAAGTGCAATTGACTCAAGACCTGAAGCCTACTGACCACGCACAGCGAAGAGTGTTCATTGAATGGATTATGGAACAACAACAAGTGGATGCTGATTTTTCAAATAAAATCATCTTCAGCGATGAGGCTCATTTCGAGGGATTATTGAGAAACAAATGCATCCACAACGTGTCACTGTTTGGTGCGGATTTTGGGCTGCAGGCATCATCGGATCATTCTTCTTTGAAAATGCGGTTGGTCAGGCAATAACAATTAATGGTGCTCGGTATCGCGATATGATAATCCAGTTTTGGGTGCCTAAATTGCTAGATATGAATTTGGACGACAGGTGGTTTCAACAAGACGGTGCCACATGCCATGCAGCCCGAGAAACAGTTCAATTACTGCATCAGACATTTTCTGATTGTGTTTCTCATTTTGGTGATCAGTTAGACCTTTTTCTTTCAGGCTTTTTTGAAGTCTAATGTTTATGCCAACAAGTCCACGACCACCCACGCCTTGGAGGAGCAATTCAGCCACATTTATGCAAAACGATCATGGAAAATTTCAACAAAAGAGTGCGTATATGCCATCAAAGCCATGGAGGCCAACTACCCGAAATGTTATTCTATACATAACCCTATACTGTATAGGACTGAACATTTCCAAGTTTTGATTAAAAACCTGTGTTCCTATCAAAATTACTTCTTGTGTGAATCTTGGGACACCATTTACTTAACAGAATCAATGAGATTTTGTCCTATACCGTCCATAGAGGTGATCCTCGACAGACTTACATCTGGTAATTAAAATGGCTGCTAAAATTGGGTATTTGGAGGTGTAAATACCCCAAGGCTTTGTCTTTAAAAGGGTACCTCTCCTTTAAACCTTGATAGATGAAATGCAAAGGAATTGCAGTTTAGTTAAAAGGCTACCCAGATGAATCGATGACAGCTGGAGGGCACTAGAATTTGTATCGAGAAACAAATTCCTACTCGAAGACAGGGGTAGGTGCTTTAGCATCCTTCGAATTAAATGAACTATCGCATGCAATAGATACATATTGAAGCACTGAATTTGTGAATACCCAAACAAACTCAATGGGGAAATGATACATAAAGCAACGTGAATAGCTTGTTTGCGCATTTGTTACAGTGTTGAAGTGATTATGGATGAGTCATGCTGGCACGTGAGCTTGTTCCTTATTTTTTGCATTGGAAAACAAAGATCGAGTTACGTATCAAGATTAACTTATTTTGCTTCGGATTAAAAAAATTGATAAGAAAAAAATGTAAAACAAACCTGTGATGAAAACTTAGCACAGCTAATCAGCAGCCCAACTAATATAAACTTGTTCACTACGTCCATGCTTATCACTTCAAAAATTGGTTCCAACTGAGGGCAATAGCATGTGTCCTAGGTAAATATAATTGAACATTGATACTTGTACAGTTGCTAGCTTCTGATTAGAAAAATACAATACTTACTAATGCTTGAAGAAAAATGAAAAAAATAGTAGAAGGCCTACTGTATCTGCTGGCATATGGTTGAATGAACTTAATTGCTTGTCGGTTACGATGAACTCGCAAATTAAGTAGATTGTTGATAAAGTTAGTTGATTACAAGCAGATTGGCAGTCGAATCTATTACCTTGAGTAAGAGCGAGAAAATGTCAACAATTTATATTAAAATGGGAATTAATAAATATTTGACATTACAGTCTGCAAATGCAAGGTAGTTCTTTAGGAGTAGAAACAAATCATCTCCCCATTTTAATAATACATGATATCTCAGCGATCTTAAAAAGGCATTTAGGCTTATCATCTTTAGATAGATTGCACAAGCGCTTTCGAGATAAGAGAATGTATCAGCTAGTTCAATCACGAAATCGCCCAATAACGTCAGGCCTATCATTATTGATTTGCCTCCACGTGACCTTTATTTGATTCACGATTTAGTAGACTGATCAGCGAAACTCAAATAATAACTATCTACAGGTTGTTTGGGTTCCTTCCAAAGTACACCACACCTACTATTTATCAAACAAAAAGCTTTTGAAATCACCCCATTGGCCATAGACATTCAAAAATAAATCTACTTCTGCACAAGCAGCAAATTTAATAATCCAAGAGCGGGTGGTCAATTATTTTTGACAATTGCCAGACGCACTTGATCAGACGACACTGACCTGAAGTGCGCACGAAATGAATGTGTCGGCATACCGCATTCAGGTGCTCCGATCCGAATATGTACTTCAACCTGATAAGTTAATAAAATTCCATTGAAACTGATATTTGTTGAAATTTATTTTTAAATTTGCACACAGTTACTTATCCATAGAGCTATTGAAAATGGAGTACTCGTATGCGAGAAAATTTGTTAGTGCAATTTATACGTATCTCAAAAGAATCTTCCGTGTAACGCGTCTAATGCTGCCTCTATTAAAAATCAAGAACGGCAATAATCTAACATACCTTCTAATCAAAAAGTATCCGGAATTCTTCAATAAAACGAAAACGATTCAATTATTCATCGATATTAATTTTTGTCCGTATTCACATATTTCAACATATAATATATTCCAACGCTTCCACCAAACTTCAAAAAACTTTTCATAGGCCGATTTTGGAATCGCCTTCAGCTCCTTCTGCGAATTCTCCTCTATCGCTTCAATCGTCTCAAAACGCTTTCCGCGAAGTGGTAACTTGAGTCGTAGGAATAGGAAAAAGTCACAAGAAGCCATGTCAGGTGAATACGGAGCTTGCGGAACGGTATTAACGTTGTTTTTGATCAATTAGTCGCTTACAAGATGAGATGTGTGAAGCGGTGCGTTGTCGTGGTGAAGAAATCACGAGTTGTTTCTCCACAATTCTGGCCTCTTGCGACGAACACTTTCCCTCAAACGCTTTAATACGCTCACGTAATACTCCTTATTTACTGTCTGGCCTGGCGGAAGAAATTCAGAGTAGACCTCACCACGTCAATCAAAGAAATCGGTCAACAAAGGCTTGATTTTGGTTATTTGGGTTTTGGCTCGCTCGATGATTGTTGGTGTTAGTTTCGATGTCATATTCATAGACCCATGTCTCGTCGCCGACAATGATGCCATTGATAACATTTTGGCCCAAAAGAAAGCATTTCTTTAGCGACATCAATGCGATGCTGTTTCTGCAAGAAATTCAAAGAAATTCGCAGAACACAACAAACACTGACTTGTTTAAAAAGCTATCACGCACCAACTCCCGACAAATGGAGCTCAAACAGATATTTGAGCGCCAGACGACAGACGTACCAACCTAAAAAAAAAGCTTTTGACAATATCTCAATCGCGGTTTGTTTGAATGGGAAATACCGGGTAATTTTTTATCAGAAGGTAAAATCTAAATAAGTTGAATAACAGCCAATGTGGAATTGTTGTATGCGAGTCAACCGTCGCACAGTGGGGCAGCTTATATGATGGAGTCGGAATAAACTCAAAAATATGAGTTGAGAGAGGTGAGTATACAAAGTTGTTTTTCCGTTATTATACGAGGGTGGGTCAATAAGTCCCTGAAAATTAACACAAATAAATTGTGTCGTCACCTTAAATTTAATTTTTTTTGTCAAGAATCATCTTTCAAAAGAACGCACCCAAATTTTCAGACAGAGCTGTCAAATAGTTTTGTTGTGGCAGCCATTTTATATAGACGCCTACTAGCATTTTCGTTAAAATGGAAAAAAGTGAATTTCGGGTGCTCATTAAATACTATTTTTTGCGAGAAAAACTATCACGCAAACCAAACAAAAGCTTGACAAACGTTATGGGGACTCTTCACCATCGATTGGAATCATTCACCACTAGTTTACTCAATTTCGGTGCAGTCGCTCAAGCACAAGTGACGCCGAACGTTCTGGTCGCCCAATTGAGGTCACCACACCAGATATGGTCGACAAAATCCATGGTTTGATAATGGACGATCGACGAGTGAAAGTGCGCGAGCATGAAGAGGTCACAGGCTTATCACATGGCTCAGTGATTTCGATTTTACATAAATATTTGGACATGAAAAAGCTTTCCGCAAGATGGGTGCCGCGTTTGCTCACAAGCGACAACAAACGCATTCGTTTGACAACTTCAAAGGTGTGTTGGTCGATGTTTCATAAAAATTCGGCTCATCCAGCATATTCCCCAGATTTAGCCCCTGCGACTATTTCTTGTTTGCAAACTTGAAGAAATGGCTAGGAGATAAGAGATTTGGGTCGAATGAAGAGGTCATCTGAAACAGCTGAAACAAACGCTTATTTTGAGGGGCTCGAGAAATCGTATTATTTGGAGGGCATCAACAATTTGGAGAAACGTTGGATGAAGTGTATAGGGCTAGAAGGAGACTACTCGAATGTTGAAAAATAACAATTTTTTATACCGAAAAGAGTGTTTCTTATTTCATTTTTCATGGACTTATTGACCCACCCTCGTACATTTCAGTACATCATTTGCAAAAACAGTTGTAATAGCGTGGTAGCAAAAGCAGCAAGGTTAAGGAATAACAATCCAATATGACGTTGTAAAATCGGATGTTGTTTAAAATAAAGTATTATAAGACAGATGTGTCATTTAGTTTGTATCTGACAGCAACAGAGGCCTATTTGGCAGAGTTCCACACATCATGTTACTCGAATGACTTAAAAAAAAGTTGGACAAGGTCTAGGCTAACATGCATGCCTAGCATTAACACACCATTAGATTCTTCATCATCAATTCCATTTATTTTAGTATCCCGCTTTAGAGACAGGAGACAGCACTGGGTTTTTGACGCATTGAACTCAACTCGGTTTTTTACAGTCAGAGTTTTTTTTGAGTCATGGTTGAGTTCGGTTGACATTCGTTGTCGCTCGGATTCGACAATTTGGGGCCCTTGTGGGGAGTCGATAATGTATAAGCGAAGTCAAGAGTACTATCATCTGCGAAGGAATGAATTGGATTGAGAGAAATAGAGAGATGCCCGATTCACAATGCAGCGTGGTAGCGAGACGAGTCTAGCGCGAGTTGTCAAAAAAGTTTTCAATCTATGCAAATATATGAAGCAATACACAATGATGCGAGACTCGTTCTATCGCAACGCATTCTTTTCAGAAAATTGAAAAACTCTCGCGACGAGATTGCCTGTCAGCAGGCTGATGCGACTTTGTTATGTAGCCAGAAAGAGAAAGGTGGTGTGCTGCCGTTATTGCTTTTTCACTTTAACACATAGATAATACAGGCTCGCTGTCAAAAGTATCGCCTTCATTATGAACTGGGTCTCGCTCTAGTCTCGCTCTCACGCTGCATTGTGAATCGGGCAAGAAGGTCGTTGATAAATAACAGAAACAGGGTCGGAAAGAGGACAGATCCCTGGGGTACACCAGCATTAGTTGAGAAAGGGGTTGAAGTAAATCCATCTAATACAACCTATATTGATCGATTACTTAAAAAGCTAGCAATGCATTGTGAAAAGATGCTACCAACACCATAAGATTGAAGAGCGCTATGCAATACTCTATCGAAAGCTTTGGATATATCAAAGGCAAATTCACCTTGTTGATGAAAGCATTGATTCCATTTCTCGGACAAGTATACCTTTAGGTCTCCCGTGGAACGATGTTGCCGAAAATCATACTGTCGGTCATTGAGGAGATGGTTTCTTTTCGAGATATCTCATAAGATGGAAATTAACAATGCTCTCCATAACCTTGGAAAGCACTGATGTTAATGCAATGGGTCGGTAGTCAGAAGCGGAGGTTTTATTGCCCTTTTTGGGAATTGGCTAGACGTGCACAAGTCTCCACCTATCCGGGAAAATGCCTACGGAGTATAATAGATGGAAGAGCTTACGTAGGGCTTTAGCCAGTGTAGAAGAACACCTCTTCAAAATAATAGGTGAGATCCCATCTGGACCTGAAGATTTGTTACAATTGAAATCTTTAAGGACTCGTGCTACTGAATGGGTATATTTGTTCTAATGAATAGTTAACTCAGTTCAGTACATTTGGAGGGAGAGAACTGTCAGGTAAGGTGGAATTCACTGCGAATAATGCGCCCGTCATATTCTTATTATTGTAGATAAGCGCTGGTAAGGTCGATGTTGTAGAGCTTTTCATTCTTTTTACAAAAGACCAAAAGGATTTACTGCCCTTTGGACATTGCAGTATTTTGTTCCTAATTTTCTGGTCTCGTGTAAATTTAGCTCGTCGTAGAATACCGTTGCAGTCGTTCCTAGTCCATTTAAAAAGATTTCAGTTTGGTTCAGTAGCTGCTTGACTCCATAACGTTTGAGACTAACTGATTTACTTGGAATAAAGGATTAGAATGAGGTCTGTAAACATGTCGGTGGCTGCAGTTACAACTTTATCGAGGAAACATAGAGACCAGTTAAAAGCCTTGAAAAACGAATTTAGACCGCTCCAATCGGCATTCTTGTATTGCCAAATTGGGTTCAGTGTATCGAGTTGAAAGTAGGTTGAAAAATGAAACTGATTTTTTCTGAAAAAAAAAAAAAAAAATGTTTTCTATATTGTTGTACGGAATTATAGAACGGCCCTACGTACCTGCTAAAATAAGAACCATTTTTCTGTCGTCATAATGAGACAACTATGTAATTCTAAAAGCGTGTATATGCGCAACGTCGATGCTGTTGATGATGACGATGACTCAAACGCATTGTTTATGGGTTCTTTGGAGCAAACAACACCAAAGAACAGTCGGCTAATCTCGTTGAAGACAATAGGCCGCGACATCGACTACCAAATCGAGACAGGAGAGCCAGCAAACTTTATCTCCATTGGAGTGTTACTACGAGTACAATGGTCAACAACATAGGACTAAATTTCATATGTTGGACACGCATTGTCCTGCAGTTCTTGGACTAATCATGCATTAAACTTAAGTTAGATAAAATTAAATTTGAATGCATTAACAATACTAATTCTACAATTTCAGCTAATTCTAAAAATAAAAAGTTGCAAATCAATTTTATTATTATACATTATAGTGACGTATGTATTTTATCGTCACGGGCTATTAAAAAATGTCATTTGAAGCTACTTTCTGATGTGTTTCCTACTATACACATGTGTAGATAGTCCCCGCAAAATTCCTTTTGCATTGCAAATTTTATTAAAAGAAGAATTAGACCGGATGGAAAATTTTAAAGTGTTTTGTTCAAAAAAACTAAAGAGAGCATTATTTTATTATATTATATTTATTTCTTTCATCAACAAGCTTAGCTTACAGATTACGAATACATATATAATTAAATTTAAGAAATCATATGTAAAATTAATTTAATATAAAAATGCACAGTAAGTATAATGAAAATAAAAATTTAAACAATACTAATTTAGTTTGAAAGCAAACTGAATAAAATGTCTTTGAATCGCTCTTTCGAAATATGAAAAGCAATATGTCTACTAATTTCATTAAATGAATTCAGAGATCTAGAGATTGGCTCATTTCGACCATAGTTTGTTCTATGCCCCATTAGGTAAAAGATATGACGATCCCTTAATACCCTCTCCGGAGCATAAATTGGGAACATAGATAAAAGTAAAGGACTATTAATACGGGAACATAGGACGTCTCTCACAAACATGATGTCATGTGCACGCCTTCTTGCACTAAGTGGCATTAAACCTAAAAGTAGACATCTAGCTTTATAAGATGGTTCAAAATTCCAACGAATTTTAAAAAAGATATATTTTGTAAAGCGCCTCTGCACTTTTTCAATACGGTCTGAATTATTCGATATGAGAAACTAAGGTTAGTTTTGTATCAATGAATACACCGAGATCTTTTATTTGTTTAACTCTTATTAAGGGCATGAGTTCAAAGCATTTTCCAACATTTAACTTTAAACCATTGTTAACCCACCAAGTCGATAGATTGTTAAGGTCCATTTGGATTTTTAAGCATCTAAGCCTTTAATTTTTAAAAATATTTTAAGATCATCAGCATACATTAAGCAGTGACAAAATTTGAATTGTTGAAAAGGAGGGGCCCAAGATGGCTTCCTTGTAGAACCCCAGAAGTGCAAGAGATTAATCTTGAATAATTATTATCAAGACAGTCCTTCTGAAACCTATCAATTAAAAATGATGAAATCCACTTCAACATTACTGAATGAAATGCAAAACTTTCTAGCTTCTTTATCAGCAAAATATGGTTCACTGAATCAAAAGCCTTACTTAAGTCCGTGTAAACAGCGTCCACCTGACATTCGCTTTCAAGAGCATTAATGACAAAAGATTAGATGTTGTTGAACGATCTGAAACTCTGATATATGCACTTTAATGTGAAAATCTATTTTACTTTTTACAATGCATTCAAAAAGCTTTGGTATAGCGGAAAGTTTGCAAATACCTCTATAGCTTTGGACGTCATTTTTAGAGCCAGATTTAAAGATAGACACCAAAAAGGAGATCTTCCAATCATCAAGGAATAAACCCGACGCTAGCGACAGATTGAATACCTTAAGTAAAGGTTTGCAGATACAGCTGCAATAATTTTTTAAAACAATTGCAGGAATACCATCAGCACCAGGCTTAGAATTCAGTTTGAGGCAACAGATAGCAGACTCAATGTCACTCAAAATCACTTTCTGGCATTGAATATGATTCAGGCAAAATAGGAATTACAGAGGGAGAAAAGAAAGATTCAAAAAATTGAGCAAATAGTTCAACAGAATTTTTAATGTCATTAGACACTGCATTTTTATAAAACTTTGGAGCACCTTTTTTGATTTATAAAAGACCAAACTGATTTGGAATCATATTTAAGTTTGTTCTCCACATTAATTATAAAAATAGTATGTAAAAATTTACTTAATATTGTAAAATCTTTTAGCAGTTTACAGAAAATTTCTTTATCGGTATTGTTTCCCGTTTTTTTAAATCGTTTGTAAGCTTTATTTTTTAAGTTTTTTAAGTTCAAGAGTCGTCTGTTATACCATGGGGGCTTGGATTTATATTTCCTCACAGAGCATGGAACAGAGCATGATTATACATATCACGTAGACATAGATTTTCAATTTCCTTACCCCTGTTAAAAGAATGAAGATACTCTCTTAAACGCACATAATTACATTTTAGAAAATCTAAAGAACTAATCGAATTCGTTTCAACTTTTACATAAGAATATAAATCAATTTCTATCATTATTTGTTTATGAAAAATTGAGTTATTCAAAAGAGGAAATGGAGCTTCAGAGATATTTGTTTTGACTTCGTTTACATTTATAAAAACAAGATCTAGTAGCCTGTTTTGTGAATTTGCAATTGAACTAATCTGACATAAATTAATTGAAAACATTTCGTAATATTTTTTAACATTATATGGTATGAGCATTTTGTCGTCTTCAGACCAAGACCAAGTTACATCACCAATATTAAAATCTCCTAGAGCACATAAGATATTATCTTTAGAACAATAATGGCTTACAAATTACAATTACATAAGATGGTAGTAGTACTTCCGACATCAACCGAAAAGCAGATTTGGTCAGCATCTAAATTTGGTAATGGAATCTTTTTGCTGGAAAACGTTAACTGAACAGCGGCCAGTACTATACCACCACGATCCTCCACCAATTTACAGCGATCATTCCGAAAAACATCATAAATTGAGTCGTCAAAAGTTTCAGTTGACAGGATATCTTTGTAGAGTCAGGTCTCCGTAATTATAATTACGTCATAATCTTTGTGGCTAGGCGCAATAAACAAATCTGAGGTCTTTGTTCTGCATCCACTCGCATTGTGGTAATAAACATTCAAATGGTGTTGATGCATATTTCCACCATTAGCATTAACAGGGCTTAGTTTTTTGTAGGGTCGTGAATAAAAGAATGCATTTTAACTGCATTCAGCAAAAAATTTCCATCATAAACAGTTTTTGCGCATTGAATTGGTACACCAATTTTAAAATTCACAAATTTAAGTGGCAGCTGACTATCTTAAAGTTACTCAATTTAAAACATGAAATGCATTGAGATGCAACTTCTAGCTTTGACGAAACGTGATAAATAATTGCATCTGTAGTGGTGTCGGGGTGGAATTTATTTTGTCCCAACTATTGACGAAATCAAATCAAAATTAAGTGGTTCTAAATTTGTCAGTACGTTAGATGCGAACTCTGGTTTTTGGGTTATTCCATTAGACGACGAGTCTTCCAAACTATGTACATTTTTTGACCTCACCCTGAAGAGTAATAATGAGCAGGTTATGATAGAAAACTGGAGAATATCTTCTAAAAACCCTTTCTCAGATCATTTTAGAATTTTCTTCACAAGAAAAAGATCTTTTAGAAACACCACAAAGATAAATTGGGCAGAATACACTAAGTGGACCAGCCAATGGATACCTCATCCCAGGGATGACACCCTTTCAAATGGCGCATCTATCGATTCTGCTGTTCAGCTCATAACTGGAAAAATGAACAAAGCCTTTAATAAATCCTGTCCCATCTCTCGTAATCGTAAACCCACTAAGGCGACTTGGTGAACAAACGAACTTAAGAAACATAGAACAGAGGTCAGAAGATTACATAATAAAGCAAGAAAAAGTAAATTAGTGGTAGACTGTGCCACATACAGGTCCGTACTTAATCTTGTCACAGGTGATATTAGAACACCAAAAATAGAGTCTTTGATGGTGAATCCACTGAAAACACTAACGAGGCTGCCAGACTACGCAAAGTTTCATCCAAAGACCCGTCAGTAGCAGGATATCTCAAACACAATGATAACTCCTGAACGGAGTCAAGTTAGAACTGTTAGTGGAAACACACTTCCCTAACGCTACTAGCCCTCAGTTCGTTTCAAACTCAGAAACAAATGATGACGACAATGATTTCATTACAGAGCAAAAGATAGCATCACGATGGGCGACTACCAGCAGATCGACGGAAACTGATTTCATGACCCCAACGCTAGCATTTGAAAGGAGATTTACTATAAAAATTCCTGACAGAATGTACTGGAGGAACCAAAGAACCATGAAGAAAAGGAACTGGCGTTCTATACCGTCGGTTCTAAGGTGGACGTTGGCACGGGAGCCGGAGTTTATTGTGAGGCCCTACGAATAAACAACTCCTTTAGAATAAGCGACGACTGGCGTCTTTCAGGCTGAAATCACAGCCATCATACAGGCTGCAGAGATTATACGCAAGAGTAGTATCGTTGGCAAAACGATAACTGTCTATTTAGACAGCCAAGCAGCCATTAAGGTTCTGGATTCTGCTGCAATTATATCAAGGTTTGTGGGGACCTGCAAATTAGCCTTACATGGAATATCCAGAGCCAATGCGGTGACGCTCTTCTGGGTACCGGGGCATATGAATATCGAAAGAATATCAGTTTCCTACGGAAGAAAATAGAAGATGAAATCACCAGTCGAGCAAACAGACGGTGGGTTCATCTGGAAACATGTACAACGGCCAGGACGTTATGGCCGTCCGAAACTTAGTCGTTATAAGACAGGGTCGTTTCTGGAATAATTACTGGTCATTGTGCCATTGGAGTTCACGCGGAGCGACTCGGTGTGCTATATAACGACTATTGTAGAAGCTGCAGGGACAAAGAAGAAATTGAATCAGTTTGTTACCTGTTGTGTGATTGTCCTGCCCTATCCGTTACAAGAATGAGGACTCTCGGAAGTTACTTTTTCTGGGAATTGGAGGACTTAGGTAGTGTTGAGCTTACGGACCTCCTGAGATTTACATCACTATCTGAGTGGTTCTAGGGTTAAACAATTGGGTACAATGGACCCGAATTTGTTGGTCAAAGTGAGCAGTGACTTTATTTGTCACAAGGCACCCATCTACCTAACCTAACCTAACCTATGGATCGGATGAATGTTCCTGCAGTTATTTTGACAGTGGCAACTCGTACTCGTTGGTTAGAGGACCCTATTACACGACGCAAATGTAGCTTTACTGACTCGACACCAGCCTCCCATAGGCCACCAAAGTGGGGGGCAGAAGGAGGAATGAAATGTCAAGTGATTCCATCTTTAGCAAGAGCGGAAGCTATGATATCGTTATGAGATTGGCTCATGACTAGTTTGTGCATCTCAGTTAAACACCGACTAGCTCCCTGAAAGTTAATACCATTGTCGCTGTAGATATTAGTACATTTTTCTCGACGAGAAACAAACCGCCTTAAAGCTGCGACGAATGCATATGTGGTAAGGTCACTCACCACTTCGAGATGTATAGCATTCGTTGACATGCAAACAAATAGCGCAATGTATGCCTGTGACAACTTTGGCTTACGAGTCCGAGATGACTTAATGGCCAGTGGACCAGCATAGTCGCAACCGGGGGTTCAAAAACAGACGGCTAGGTTGGATGCGTTGTGCTGAAAGATTTGCCCATGATCTGTTGGCTAGTAAGCTTGTACTGCATAAAACAGTACTTGCATCTGTGAATAATTTTCCGGATCAAGTTCCGGCTACCCAATATCCAAAACTGCTGTCGAACGAAGGTAAATGTTTCGAATACTCCATCATGTAAATGGATGGATATCTGTTATTATCAGCGAGGTAACATTATTATTGTTTGGGACTATGATAGGGTGTTTAATGTTATAGGACACGGCTGCGTGTTTTATGCGTCCTCCTACGCGAATAAGTCCATCACTGTCCAAAAATGCAGAGTATTTCAACAGCCTTGATTTTGAAGTGAGCTGGTGGTTGGTTCTCAGTTCATATATCATCATCCTCAAAGGATTTGAGCTGCACGAATTTAAGGTTGAGTAGTCTAGCAGCTTTGATTTTCGGATATCTCAATCCCTGTGTTACTCTCTTAGATATGTTTGGCCGACAATTCGAAATAAAACGAGTTCTTAATGACATGTCCATCAAACGAAGTGACGAACCTTAGAATTTGCCTTTCTTCCCTTATTACGGCTGCCATCTCCACATTTAAAGAGAAGTTAGATTTGGGTCAGTGATCTTCCGATAATGACAACTAGGGTGGACCGCTCCACCACAGAATATCGACGATTTAACTTAAGTTACCAACCGAGCCAACAAAACCGCACCGCTGAGTTCCAAACGCGGGGTAGAAACAGGTTTGATCGGAGCCACTTTAGTTTTTGCTGCAACGATAGTGATCTTAAAATTACCCAAACTGGTTTTGCAGCGAGCGTAAACCACGACGGCATAGGCTACCGAAGAAGCATCCGAGAAGCCGTAAAGTTCTAAAAGTTCTTCGGAAGGAAACACATTTCATCATTTATTTTTACGTTCCAATTTTTAAACCATACCATTGCTTCGTCAAGATATTTTTCAAGTTGAATTGTTGCAGTGTGAAGGCATTTGTCCGAATTAAGGAGAATCGTCTCGTCAGCAAACGTTGCAATCACAGAGGATGCTCTGTTAGGAGGTGGAATGTCAGCTATAAAGAGGACATACAGTAAGGGTCCTAAGACACTGCCTTGTGGTACTCCGGCTTTCGTTGAGTATAAGTCTGATGATTCGTTATTGTATCTAACGTAGAAATGTCGATCAGTTAGATAGCTTTTAATTAAAAGGAAGAAGTCTTTTGGGAGTAGATTCTCAAATTTATGTAGTAAACCAGCATGCCAAACCTTATCAAAAGCCTTTGCCACACCAAGAAATACTGCTGGGCAAAAACTCTTTACATCCAGGTCTGTTGATATTTTGTTCATCACTCGTTGAACTTGTTGAATTGTTGAGTGTTGTCTTCTAAATCCAAATTGATGGTCGGGTATTAGCTTAAAACTCGTTGGGATGAGTTCTAGGTGGAAATACTAAAGCTTCTCAAATACTTTGGAAAGAATGGGAAGTAAACAAATCGGTCTGTAAGAATATTTTTTTGTTGCGTCTTATCTTGGTTTTTTCGGTATAGCAATTATTTCTGCAACTTTACACACTTTCGGAAAGAATTTAAGTCTAATTAAAGCATTGAACAGGTTGCGTAGATATGCGAATGCTAGATTAAGTAGTTCCTTGAGCAGCTTTCCTGTAAGAAGGTCATAACCAGGGGGTTTTTTTGTTGTCCATTTTATTTACTTTTACTTCACTTTTTTTATTTGAATGTCGCTAGTCCTATGAGGGGGAAAATGTGGTAACTGATGTCTGCGTCGTCTGAGAACGTTTTTTTAAATTAGTTTGCTAAAGCAGTAGCTTTGTCACGATTTGCTCTAGCCCAGATTCCATCTGTTTTTTTTTTTTTTTTGGATGGATGATGTTTAGTCTGAGTTTTGAACGATTTAGTTGTTTTCCATAGTGAGTAGTTTGCTTCAGTGGAGTCAAGTTTTTGAGGTAATTTGTCAAGTTTACGAGTATTCTATTATTCTGAAAGGTTTTCAGGGATTCCTTAAGGTCTTTAACAGCTTTGCTTAGGTTGGCTTTATCTAAAGGTGACCTGGTTTCCTGCCATTTTTTCCGGAGTTTCCTTTTTTCTTGTACGAGTATATGTTTTCTTATATTTGGCGGTGTAAAGATATCTTGAGATTTAGGCTGAGTTATTGGTGTAGATTTGAAGGCTCCTTCCATTATAGTGTCATTAAACTATATAATAGATCTTTCGATGTTGTGGTCGGATTTGAGTGGAATGCTAGTCAGAAGGTTTAAATTGATGAATTGACGAAACGCATTCCAGTCCGTTTTGCTGTTATACAGTTGAGGAGCTTTTGGTGTATCGATAGCGTGAGTTGTGTATTCCAACATTATTGGGGAATGGTCGGAGGAAAGATCAAGTATGGATTTGATTTTAATAAGGGCATGGCTGATGTTCTCCGTAATGCAGAAGTCAATAAGTTAAGGAGTTTTATTGGTGTTAGTTGGCCAGTACGTCGGTTCGCCAGTCCACAACAGCTAAATATCTAGGAACCATCCTTTATTCGAGTTTCACCTGGAAAAAGAACACGGAAGAAAGAATGAAGAAAGCACTTTGCGAATTCTATGCGTGGAAGAAATCCTTTACCCTACATAGATTTCGACAAGAACTACTCCACTTTTATTCCCGAAAGACAAGAGTGGGACTCCAACACATTAATTATTGTACAGGATGTTGATAGCCAAGTGACCATTAAGGCGTTACAGTCAACATCAGTAAGATCCTAGTTCGTAAAAATTGATATAAAGCAACTGAATGTTATCTCAGTGGCCAACACGGTGACCCTGTGCTGGGTATCTGGCCACATGGATATCTCCGATAACGAAAAAGTGGACGAACTAGACAGAGAAGGTTCACTTATAAGCCCTTCGTGGTCCCTTTCCGAGGCTAACGTTCCGCTTAGCACCCTATGGAGATAGATATCGAGTCTAGTGAGGCAGGTAATAAACGATGGTGTCGATCAGATACATGCGCTACAGCCAAATCATTATGGCCAGTCTACGACAAAAAGAAATCTATCAATCTTATAGAACTAAGTCGAAGGGATATCCGTATACCTGTTGGTGTCGTGATAGGACATGTGTGATATCTTTCTAAGACTGTGATCTTTCAAAGACTAAACTGAGCCCGTACCCAGTAACAGTAGTGTGGGATTTCCATCCACTAAACCCACCCCCCCTCCTACCCTTGGTCCTCGAGGCACTGCCGTCAAGCATTTCATCGCGAGGGGGGGTTCAGCCTTACATACTCGGCTCGTTTGTGTTGGCTGCAGTCTGCGCGACTTTTCGCTGTCGCTCCTCTCTTCTTGTTCTTTCATGATGGTAGCCACAGTTTCGCTTACTGCTTCCCAAACTTCTTTCGTGCTCGTCATCTCTCTGGTGGTGTTCTCTGGTGTTAAGTCCACACCCAGTCTGTTTGCCAGTAAGGTACGTTCTTCCTGATATCGTGCACAAGGAAACATGATGTGATCTGCATCCTCGATTGTTTCCGTGCACGTTGGGCAATAAAGGTTGTCTTCGTGTCCAAATCTATGGAGGTAGGCTTTGAAACATCCATGACCAGTAAGCGTTTGCGTCAGATAGAAGTTCAGCTCTCCATGCTTCCTATTGATCCAAGGGTCTATATTTTAGATCAATCTCTGCATCCATTTACCTTTGTCAGAAAAGTTCCATCTCTCTCGCCATTCTTCGAGGCTGTATTTCGGTGTCACTTCGTCTCGGCTTCTTTAACGAGGAGGTCTATGAGCATCATTCCAGCAACTACGCACGCCGCGTCGTAGGAGGTTGTTCAAAAGGCGCTGCATACTCTCAAGGCGTTGGGTCTGTAGACCGTCTCCGTCGTCCTTCTGTACGATTTCGTCTTCATGGCACTTGCCTATATTTGGGAGCCGTAAAGCATTATCGACGTCGCAACTCTAAAAACAGTCACTTCTTCTATTTAGGTCCTCCAATATTTGGTATGATACTTGCCAGGGCAGCCGTTGTTCTTGCTGCCTTCTTAGCAGCATGTTGCAGGTGTTGCTTAAAAGTCAACCTTGCATCTATATTAATGAAAAGGTACTTCAGCTCTGGTTTGGAAACTACAGCGGATCGCCCACGGTTGCTTTTATAGACTCCATAACTCATCTGCTTTTGATGAGCACTACGCCGGTCTTTTCCTCTGCTAGTTTTAGGTCTATGCTTACTAGTCCTGTACCATCCTAATAGCTCCATTACAGTCATGCTCCAACTCCTCAAGCAATTTGGTCATTACAACAATCGCTATGTCGTCATCGAAGACAATTATTTTCGAGGATCTCGGGGTTCGAAGTCTGAGGACGTCGTCGTACATTAGATTCCACAGTAGTGGACCTAGTACAGAGCCTTGGGGGACACTGCCTGTGACGTTATACTGCCTCATTCCGTCGTCGGTACAATAGTACATTATTCTATTTCTGAAATAGTCAGCCATTATTTTCTGCAGGTAGTCCGGTACTCACTTGACGGTAAGTGCTCGCAGAATGTTACTCCAATTTGCGTGTTGCAGGCGTTTTTAACATCCAGCGTTATGATTTCGCAGTACTGTTTACTTCAGCCCTTCCATCGTCTTCCTAAGATGGCTTTTTTTGCTATATTTACGACTTCGTCGATGGCATCAATCGTAGAGCATGCCGTACGGAAGCCATACTGGCGGTCTGCGAGCCGTCCCGCTTCATCGATCGTGCTTTCCAATCTGTCAGTTATTATGCGCTCCAGTATTTTGCCCATGGAGGCCTATACGATGAGGGATCCTGCGGTGGTTTATTACCTTTTGGTAACTACTACTGTAGAAGCTGCAGGGACGTAGAGGAAATAGAATCCGTTCATCATCTCCTGTGTGATTATACAGCTCTGGCCACCAAAAGAAGCCGAGCTTTTGGCAGATACTTCTTTTCAGAGCTGGATGAGCTAGGAAGCATTGAGCTAAGAAAACTCTTGAGATTCAGACATTTATCTGGGTGGTTTAGCCTAGTGGTCGAAGATTGAAATTTGTAGGTTCCCATGGTTCTAAATATTGGGCACAATGGACTCTTAGTGGTCTAAGTGAGCTGTTGACAACCCTGTCAACAAGGGCACCCAGTTACCTAACCTAACCTACTGCTGTGTCTTGTATTTCACACGATTGATATTTTTCGTCTTCCTGTTGACTAATGTTTTCTTTAATTATAACTGCAGCATACTCCCGCTGTATTATAAGGATGTGGTTATCTGTGACCACAGATCGTCGTCTTATCTTTGGCTCATAAACACCATAGGTTATATTCTGTATGAAATACTTGTATGTTGATCCGAATTCCTAGCACCCACAAAAGAAACCATTCATAGCATTGACAAATTGCAGGGAAATTTCATTCAAAACCAAATTGTTTTTAGACAACCTTCTTTTTTCCTAAACACCCTCTTCAGCATTTTGAACGAAATCACATTTTTTCATCTAAGACTTTAAAAAAAAACTCTCCCCTCTCACTGACGTATTTACTCACTGTCTAACCTCCAATCTGCTGCTATTCTATTAATTAACTGTCATTTTTAATTTGGTGAATTAGCCGATTCATGTGAACTGACCCCTATGGTATTCGGCACCACCCTCATTCTTGCCATTATCCAGGCATTAAATACGGTTGATGGAATATGCGAGTGTAAAAAGGAATTGCTGATGGGAGGGAGGGGATTGGAGGAAAAAGACTAAAGCAGAAGCAAAAAACTGCACACCTAGAGTCTGTCGTTAATAATTGAAGGGGAACAGCAGTATTTTTTTTTCACTTCACCTATTGAAGGTTTGGTTCATTATGGTGAAGCTGTAAGAGGTCATTTACAGTTGGATGGGTTTTTTTTTTTTATTTTCTTTGCCGTGGATTTTTGAAAAGATTGCAGGTACTTATAACCTATCTACAAAAAAGGTGAGCATGGTGTTAACCTTGAAAATAAAAGTCATGTTGAATATGGAAATTTATTCTGTTCAATATTGTACATCTAGATGTAAAAGTAGGAGTATTAGTAGTGGTAGAAGTATCAGATTTCATTGGCCACATATTAACTAAATATACGGCAGTGGTCCCCTTAGAATGTTGGGCTCTGATTCCATACGATAAGCCTATAGTAGCACAAACTTGGGCCATGGCGCTTTGTTTCTGCTGGAGGCAAATGTAGACAGGAAAATAAAATAAAGTGCAGGAATGGGTCACAAGTACATGAACCTATTTGCTGTTTATCTGCAAATCACTTAAATTTTCAATTTCAACGAAATCGTTAACAAGTTGTTTTCAAATTTGTGCTTGGTATGCTTTAATCTTGCATGTGTAAGATATTGTTCAAATATTGACTTTGAAACAAATTGATCTAATCTTGGTCGTGAAATAGCAAATTTTCAAAAAACAGCCAATAATTACCACAACTTTAAAAATTGTGAACACACACCATTAGCGAGGTCGAGCGCATCACTTACCCTTAAATTGTAGCCGAAGCCAACTTCAGGGGAGTGCCGGACCTGACTTCACATTGATTGAGTTTTGGCAGAGGGGACGCCATTATTAGAGTAGAATCCTTCTAGCGTATCTAGGTCCACCGATGTTAGGCATGATACGCGAGAGAGCTCCCTGCATTTCCGATGCTTTTTTGTGAAACAACATGCGTTTTAAACCGTAGACTGTTGTCCAGCATTACGCCAAGGTATTTAACTGCCTCTTTCGACCTGATGGTTTGGTTACCAACATGAAAGTTGGCAGATTCGACGGTTTCCCAGCTGGTTATAAGAACAGCTTCTGTTTTATGGCCAGCTAGTTCTAGTCCGGCGGATATTAGCCAATCTTTTATCCGGGCAATTGCTTCATTTGTAGCTGATTCTACTGCACGGATCTGTTTAGCTACTGTCACGACTGCAATGTCATGGCGAATCCAATTACCGTTACTCCCCCAGGTAGCGCTAATCGTAGGACTCCGTCGTACATGATGTTCCACAATAGTGGCCCTAAAACCGATCCCTGTGGAACTCCCGGAGTTACGTTGTAGTATTTTACCCCTTCATCGGTATTGTACCTCAGCTTCCTGTTGATGAAGTAGTTCGTCACTATCCGTAGCAGGTAATATGACGTATCCATCCTGGCAAGTGACCTTCTAATAAACGACCAGTTCGCAGAGTTAAATGCGTTTTTAACGTCCAGCGTTACTACTGCACAATACTCTTTGTGCCGTAGATCCATCTTTCTCCTTCAATGGCGATATCAACTACCGCTCTTATGGCATCAACAGTAGACCGTGCTCTTCTGAAGCCAAATTGGTGATCTGAGAGGGCTCCTTTCTCTTCTGCTACTGCGAGTAATCTATTATAGATTATCTTCTCGAGGATCTTTCCCATGGTGTCTAATAGGCATATTGGGCGATAGGATGATGGTTCTCCTGGGGGCTTCTTTCCTTTTGGCAGTAGGACCAAATGCTGCGTTTTCCATTTTTCGGGAAAGGTTCCTTCTTCAAGGCACTTCTGCATTGTTGTTATGAAGAGGTCTGGTCTTTTTGTTACAGCTGCCTTTACTGCTTTATTCGGGATGCCGTCGGGTCCCTGCGCCTTTTTGTCACCTATCTTGCTGCATGCCCTTAACAGCTCCTCGTGAGTAATTAAAGGAATATCTTCTGGATTGACTACTCGCACGTAGTACTTCTTGCACATAGTAGCAGGCCTTTGGGGGAAGAGGTGCTCTACTGTGGATCTCAGCATTATCGGACATGTTATTTAAGGAGTCCTATAGCCCTTTAATTTCGTCATCACCATTCCGTATGCCGAGTCCCATGGGTTAATGTCGGTTTCTTGACAGAGACGTTTAAAGCATGCAGTTTTGCTTTCCTTGATGGCTCTATTTAAGCTACGTCTCGCGAGTCTAAGGGTGTCCAGGCATTGTTGGAAATCTGCCCTCCTTCTTGATCGTTGGACTTTGCGCCGGGCTTGTAGACATTTTGCACGAAGTTCGCCTATTTCCTCGTTCCAGCAGTAACACGGTGATGCCTTCTTGGTATTTGCTCTCCTAGGCATTGATGCGTCGCACGCTATGGTGATGGTGCCTCTGAGGTGGTGCGCGAGGGTCTCCGCTGTTCCGCTTGGAGTTTGAACACCGTTCAACATCTTTTCGAATGCATCCTTATAGAAAGATCTGTCGTTCCATTTTGGATTTTAATTTAACGCCGTATTGCCTGCGAATATGGAGATTTATTATTTTTAAATTTAAAGAGTTGCTATTTGAAAATTGGTGGTTCTAACTTTTTTAAACGCACTTTTTTAAAGTGCAAAGTGTTTTTAGTTTTCTCTGATTGACATAAAAACTAGTTCTCGTAATTGGCTGGGAAATGATATCTTAGCTCGCTTACTTCTCGACAAGGCCTTGAAGATGGTGGTGGAATTACATTTAGACCCATTTGCTGATACTAGTCATAAAATTGTGTCTTATCTAAGTAATACTTATTGCTATGTTGAACTTAAAACCTGAGTAGATTATTTCCAGTTGCTGGAAAATATTTAAGTGCATCTTAACAAAGACGCAATTTGTGAAGACTATTTAGGACTTACTTTGTATTTCGTGCAACCCGTTAAGTATTACTTAGGTGTATAAGTGATACTTAAATATTTAAGACTCGTATCAGCAAACGGGCCGTAATGTTTTGTTTTATTTATTTATTTATTTATTTATCTAAATAATTTACAAATTAATTTATAAACTATTTACATTGAAGACTTCAGGGCAACAAGGCCATTTGAAGTCGTTTTCAGTGTTTAACTCTGAAAAAAAAAAAAAACACAATCATTATAGAAATAGTACAAAGGAGAATAAGGAAAAACAGAGCTTAAGGATATAATGGAAAAAGAAATAAATTAGGTATTCAAAAATCGACAATATTTTGTAATTAACAGATTTGTTAAATATCATGAATACCGTTATACTAATTTTTAGAACACGCACGTTTGGGGAAAGGGGAAGAGGCAGAGAGAAAGTGGTGTGGTTTGAAACTCATGTGGTATTAAGTTTCTGTAAACTCCAAGGGTGGCTGACCAGATAACTTTTGTTTGTTTTCCTCTATTATTGTCGTTGCTTATGATTCACAGTATTTTTTCCGTCCTCCTGATGTCATCATAACGATCAAGTTGCATTTTAGCCACATGACCACCCTATTGCCAGTGCTATGCCTTCGCAGTAAAGTTGACTTAGCTTTCGCAAGTGATCGACTTTTTTATTTATTTCGTGCGAAATAAGTAGATGATTCTTGACTTCAGGATTCGAACCGTGAATCAACAGCGTGACAAGCGATGATGTTACCACTACAACACGGCCACAGGTAAGTAGAGTATGCCGGACTGATAATTTCACATTACAGAAGTTACATTTTTCTGGAGCCTCTTTGGTGCAGTAGTGCCTGCTTGTGAAAAGCGTTTTCCCTAGCCTCATGCGAAGTAGTTTAATGCAATTTTCCCTGGTTAGATTTGTATTGTATGGAGTACGTATATGATGGGTTTGGTATGTACTCAAAAATGTTTGGCTATTTTCCCACGAGGTAGCTATTTCTTTATCTAACAGTGCTGTAAAAGTTTTTTTGAATTGTCCAAAGAGAATTTGGTATTTCTACTGTAAGTGGAAGGGTAAATATTTCTTTCACTGCAGTGTCAGTATCTTGATTGCCCTTGATGCCTACGTGCCCAGGTACCCAATCCAAAAAGGTATCTTTGGAGGAGTTTAGTACAATTCTAATGTTTTCCAAGGACGTACATTTATTTAAATCACTTCTAAGGCCATTTAGTATACTGAGATTGTCTGTGAATATTAGTTTCTTTCCAGGTAACTCTTTGGTGAAAGATAAACATTTCTGGATTGCTGTTAGTTCCGATAACTTCCAGTCAGTTCGGGTAGTAGTCCTTGATGGATTCTTTTTGTTTTTTTGTTGGATATTAGTTCAACTATTGCGTATGACGAGTTGGAATCTTTGAATGACCCATCAGTGTAGAAGATTCGGTCTGCTTTAATTTCAGCTATCATCTCATTGTGAAGCGCTTTAAATTGTCGATCCGATGTATCGTTTTTTTGTGATTTGCCAAGCTGGTATTGATTAGCAAAGTACTTCTTTTCCAAGGTGGTGGAGGATTAAATGTTGACGAGTCATTGGTTGTAAATGAGATTGGAAGACAAACTCCAGTGGCTGATAGTAAAGTCGTCATGTTCCTTATTGCACAAGTAGTGCCGTTCCGAAGTTTTCCCATCCCAAGTGATTCTTTAGTTGCCTTATGAAGTGGATGCAATGGATTTGCCAGAGTCTTGGTTGTACGTGCTACTATTTTTTTCTTTTCAAGGTGTTCAAAGGATAAATAACCAGCTTCTCTTCGAAGGGCTATTATTTGCGATGTTTTTAGTGCACCTGTTGCCGTGCAAAAGCATTGGTTGATTGCAGCGTAATAAAGGTTGTCAAGCCATGTTGGAGAGATCCCTCTGCCAAAGTTTTAGCTAATCGGATGGTCGTCTCAATATGGGGGCCTTTCCGTTTGGAGAAAATCATTTTAAGCGCATTGTTGCGATGATTAATTGCTTTTTTTATTTGTGAATTCCATTTCAGGTTTCCAGAAAAATATATACCAAGTATCCTTAGTTCTCTTTTGAATGGAATTGTAACGTTACGCAGGGTCAGAGAAGAACACATACATTTTCTTTGATTTTATTTGGTGGATCAGAAGCACCTCTTTCTTGCGTCCATTGTTGGATTGCAGTTTGGATCTCCAGAAGCGAGTGTAAAGATGTTGTCTGCATAGACGCCGACAAAATCTAAGTCATATCTGGGGCTAGCAAGCTAACGTATCAGTGAATCGATATAGGCATTGTATATAATTACCGATAGTGGTGAACCTTGTGGAACGCCGTTCTCCAGTTGAACTGTGGAAGACATAAAGCCGTGGACATTTACCTGAAATGTTCGTCCTGTCATAAATGAAATGATAATTTTTAAGACTCCCCATGAATGAAGTTGTCTGATAGCTGGGATAAATATCACCCTGTCAAAAGCCTTTTCAAGGTCCGCTGACATTATAACACTATGTTTCCGCATAGATAGGTTTTCAGCTAGTTTTTCCTCTAAAAGGTGTAAGAGGCTTTGGACACCTCTATTTGGCCTGAAAGCGTGTTGTGCAGGATATCTATCTCAACTGTTTTGTTTTGAGTCGTTATTCTTGATTCGGTTTTTTAAAAGTGTTCTGACAACACTGGATCTGGCACTTTCAAATGCGATCAAAACTTTTATCTTTTTGCACGAATTAACGAGGAAGCAAGGCTATAGCACGGAACAGTAACCGCGTAAGAACGTACTTCATGAAATTTGAACCTCTTCTTAAACTTCAACGCATCTGAATTTAATAATGTTTCTCAAAAAAAACGTTTTCCTCTGTAATCAAGAAACAACTCATCAAGGAAATTCGTGTAGCACATTGTTGTCCAAGGAAGACTTCCTTCCTTCCTCTATAATTTTTCTTTTATTGATCTAATAAAGTTCCCACGAGGATTGTTAGAATTGCTGAGTGTACTTGGCAAAGTCATTATGTCTATTTAAGATGTGTTTATTTCTATTTTATGGACAGTTAACAACCACTGTGAATGATTATCTTGCAGTAATATTACATAGATAAAATTTTTCCTTTATGAGCTTGTTCCTGGGGGAATAGCAAACTGATTCATTTTTTTTTTCATTAATGGGACTCAAAGGATTTTGTTGCTTCCGCATTATAATTTTTCTTTTTTTTTCTTTTTGTCCTTTGTACGATAAAACGTATCTAAAAGCCGATTCGTCATCGTGTTTGACTTTTTTCGATGTTAAGTTGAATCGACGGAATTGAAAGTTAGATAAATGAAGCAAGTATTATTGGGAGCTATGAATTGTCAATACGAGTAACTTTGTTATAGCACTCTTCTCTTAGATACTTTCAATTTAAAACCACTTTGTTATTGCATGTCTGCAGAACGGGCAATAAATAATAACTAAACATCTATTCCAAAAACTGTTCGGAGGAGATTTAGACTCGCAGTGACTGCTGTCGACAACAACATCACATGAAACCACATTTCAATATTTTGGACGTGTATTTCAGCGAATTCGAGTCGCAGTTTGAGTGGTGGTTTACTTAAGCACGCTGGGGAATGCGACGCATATAATCCACTGGATGTATACAGTGATCATTAGACCCATACTTACTTACGGAGCACTAGTATGGTGAAATGTATTGGAAAAAGATGCTATCTTAACCCTCACTAAAGTACAAAGATTAGCATATGTATAGGAGTTACACGATCTCAACTGAGATCAACACCACAAGCCAGTTAGAAATAATACCTCACCTTCATCCCCTACAAGAGTACATAAAAGGCCTGGCAGGCAAAAGCGTAATCCGTCTTAAAGTATTCGGTCTTTGGAAGCAAAGTTCCTACGAATTACTCCATCCTTATTTTCAAAAGACAAGAATGGGAAACCAGAACATTATTAAATGAACATGATATCTAGCTCTACACTGATGGGTTTAAAATGGAAATAGGAACCGGAGCAGGAGTATTCTGAGAATCCTTGCAGATTAAAGACTCATACAAACTTCCAAATGTATGCAGAGACTTTCAAACTGAAATCTTTGTCATTGATAGAGCAGCGTTGACAATCCTCATAAAGAAATAAACCCATCTCGGATTACAAATTTGTCAACAGTCAGGCAGCAATCAAGGCCCTGGACAGTGCACAGCAAGACGATAAGATCTAGGACAGAATGTAAATTTCGTAAAACCCTGAGCAAACTTAACAATATCCACGTGGTCAATCTCTGCTGGGTGATATAGAAGGGAATGAGATAGCAAATGAACTAGCCAGAAAAGGATCAGCACTAGGTACAGAGCAACTGAAATACTCGCGGTAGACACCAGCGAAGGGAGGCAATTTGACAGCAAAGCAACAATTAGCGCGATTACAAACCCCGAAAGTCGAAACCACGACTAGTAAGAGAGTGCAAAACGAACTTACTTGTCAGACGCAATAGAGTCCGTCTTACATGGGTACCGGGGCATGAAAGTGTACCGGGTAACGAAAAGGCAGACGAACTGGCAAGGAAAGGAGTGGGCAACACAGAACTGAACCCGGATAATACAATAGGGGTCCCTCTGACAACTATTGAAATAATAATCAATGAGAAGATACGACAGGAGTTCAATAACTACTGGACGAATCTAGATACGTGCAAAGTGGCTAGATCTGTAATAACCAAACCGAGTAACAACACAGCAAAGAGAGCTCTAAACTCAAACAGAACACAATTAAGATTGATGGTGAGACTTTTAACAGGGCACATCAATCTCAACAAACATTCGTTCAGACTCGGGATAGCTGATACAATGATCTGTGCCAACCGTGAGAAGGAGGAGGAAGATTATAGAACACTTCCTCTGCCACTGCCCTGTTACAGCGAGGTTAAGACTGAAAATTCTGGGATTTCCAAGGATTCCGGATATTATACACCTCAGTAAGAAACGAAGCAGGGATATATTGAAGTTCGCCAGACGAACAGTACGATTCCCCGTTCACTATACTATATAGTTTCCCGTTGATACTCTCCATGATCCCAGTACCTAAATCCCTTCTCAACGCATAATTCCCAAAGCACCGCACTATTCCTTACAGTTCCATAGATTAGGGGAACATAAGGGGCCTGGAGGCCTAAGTGAAGGGCATAAGCTCACCTTCTTAAACCAACCAACCAACCAGGTACAGAACATATACACACACAAATTCACATCCCTATTGGTGCAATGAAAGAGAAAATAAATCTCAGGACCAGGGAACAAACCAACACTGCTTGTTTTTTTTTTTTTTCTGGTTTCGCCAGGGAGGTGATGAGGAATCTTCTAAAGATATCATTAGCCCGTGCTAATGGCATGCACGATTCATATACCTGGTCCTGACAATGAGTTGCCAGCCGATATATGCTTACGTACTAAACCTCGCACTCGCACACACACTTCAACCATTTCCCCCGCGGGAATGCCGTTAGGTATTACTTCGCGGGGTTGGTTAGCAAATCAAGTTATTCGTCTTGTGTCACCTGCTACTGAGGCTTCTCCTGCTTCTGTAGCATTTCTCAGCCTTTCTAATCTCCGCAGCTCATTTTGTATATTTGTTATGCAGTCGCATATTACCGTCCAGTTCTCTTCTGACTGCAACATGTGGTCGAGGAGTAACGTCGGTCTGGGTAAAGTACTTCTCCATGCCGTGAAGAGTCTACAGTAAAACACTGCTTGTTCCGTATCTTCATCTTCATTAGGGCATTCGGGGCAAGATGGTGAACTGTCGTGTCCAAATCGGTGGAGATACTTGCGGTAGCCACCGTGAAAAGACAGGAACTGCGTAAGGTTGTAGTTGCAGTCTCCATGTTTACGACTTATCCAGTCTTGGATTGTCGGTATTAGTTTGTGTGACCATCTGCATTTCGTTGCAGTGTCCCAGCGAACTTGCCACATTGCTGCTGATGCTGCCTTTTCTTCAGTTTTTATTATCTTGTTACCATTGGCGTCGTGTTGGTTCAAGACGCTTTTGTTATATGTCCTCAACGTTTCATCTGCAGGGATATCGATAGGGATCATCCCAGCTATAACAAACGCGGCCTCGCCTGAGATGATTCGGAAGCCTCCTGATTGTCCATAGCGCGCAGAGTCTTTATCATGACAATAGTCTTCTTTTGGTCTCCTTCGTCCTTAATGCCTGCGCCCAAACCGGGGCGGCATATAGCAGGACTGATGTAATAACTCTGGAGAGCAATATCCTTTTTGCGTATCCAGGGCCCCCAATGTTGGGAAGTATGCGCGAGAGAGCTCCCTGTATTTTCGCTGCCTTCTTGGTTAAATAGTCAACATGTGTTTTGAACCGGAGTTTATTGTCCAGCATTACTCCGAGGTATTTCACCGTTTTTTTTGGACCTGATTGTTTGGTTACCAACCTGAAAGTTGCCAAAGTCTACAATTTTTCGGCTGGTTATAAGGACAGCTTATGTTTTATGGTTTAGCTACTGTCACGACGAATCCAATTATCGTTACTCCCCCGGGTAATAGTAATCGTAGGACTCCGTCATACATGATGTTCTACAATAACGGCCCTAAGACCGATCTCTGTGGAACTCCCGCAGTGACGTTGAAGTATTTTACGCCTTCATCTGTGTTGTATCGCAACTTCCTGTTGTTAAAATAGTTTGTCACCATACGCAGCAAATAATATGGCGTATCCATCCTCGCAAGTGCTCTTTTAATGCACGACCAGTTCGCAGAGTTAAACGCGTTTTTAACGTCCAACGTTACTACTACACAGTTCTCCTTTGTGCCGTAAAGCCATCTTTCTCCTTCGATGGCACCATTTGAGATATCAACTACTGCTCTTATGGCATCAACAGTAGATCGCATCTTTCTGAAGCCAAACTGGTGGTCTGAGAGGGCTCCTTTATCGTCTGCCACTGTGAGTAATCTATTGTAGATAATCTTCTCGAGGATCTTCCCATGGTGTCTAATAGGCATATTGGGCGATAGGACAGTGTTTCTCCTGGAGGCTTCTTGCCTTTTGGTAGCAGAACCAAATGCTGCATTTTCCATTTTTCGGGAAAGATTCCTTCTTCGAGGTACTTCTACATCGTCATTATGAAGAGGTCTGGTCTCTTTTTTACAGCCGCTTTTACTGCCTTATTCGGGATTCCGTCGGATCCTGGCGCCTTGGTGTCGCTTATCTTGCTACATGCATTTAGCAGCTCCTCCGGCGTAATTGGTGGAATGTCCGCTGGACTGACTTCTCTTACGATGTTGCACATAGTAGCTGGTATTTGGGGTAAAAGATGTTCTACTATGGATCTCAACATTATTGGACATGTTATTGGTGGGGTTCTATAGCCTTTAAATTTAGTCAGTACCATTCTGTAAGTCGAGCCCCATGGGTTAATGTCGGCTTCGTCGCAGAGTCGTTTGAAACATGCGTTTTTGCTTTCCTTGATGGCTCTATTTAAATTGCGTCTTGCCAGTTTAAGAGTGTTCAGGCTTTGTTGGAAGTCTGGTCTCCTTCTTGATCGCTGGACCCTGCGCCGGGCTTGTAGGCATCTTGCCCGAAGTCTCCTTATTTCCTCAGTAGCACGGTGATGCCCTCCTGCTGTTTGCTCTCCTAGGCATGGATGCATCGCACGCTGTGGTGATGCTTTTTGTAAGGCGATATTCGAGGGTCTCTGCTATTCCATTTAGGGTTAGATCACTGTTCAACATCTCTTCGAAAGCTTCCTTATCGAAAGTTTTGTCATTCCATTTTAGACCCGTGAGTTTTGGGGGCAGGACTGGTTTCTTTTCTTTTATTTCAAGTATTCACTTGGTGGTCGCTGTGTGAATATTCCTCACTGACCCTCCATTCTATTGTTCTCAAGATGAAGTTGCTCACAAAGGTGATCTCAATGATAGAGCCAATTCCAACCTTCCGATAAGTATTTGCCCTACTCTTGTTAGCGATACCTATCGATAGGGGAGCGAATGTTTCCAGTAGAGCCTGTCCCCTTGTGTTGGTGAGTCCACTGCCCCATTCTGTGGCCCACGCATTAAAGTCACCTCCTATTACAACTGGGGTTTTCTGGAGAGCGTCTGCGGTTAGATTATCCAGCATTAGTTGGTACTTGCTGGCCGCCAAACTAGGTCGGGCATAGCAGCTAAAAAAATGGATCCCATTTATTTTCGCCCGCACGAAGCCGACTGTTTGGTCGTTTGTTTCTTGAAAGGCATAGCGTCCACATATCCATATCGCCGCATGTTTTGCCTTATCGCAGATCCAATTGTTGTTCTCTTCGGGACATTTATGTGGTTCACTGATCATAATAACGTCCGCGCTTTCGTCCTTGGCTGACTGTGCTAGGATGTCCTGGGCTATTCTACAGTGATTAAGATTTATCTGTAGAATCTTCATGGTATTTTGCTTGTAATAGCTCTAAGGAATACTGGGCATTTGCTACTGCCGGCTACATGCTGCGCGCCGTCCGATTTTAATCCTTCCTGCTTCTAACAGCTTTCTTACGTCTACTGCGGGAAAGCTGATCGTTGCTGTTTGGGTTCCTCCGTACGCCCTCCGCAGGAACAAGATATCTGCCGCTGAAACTTTCACTCCAAACTGGGCTTCGATTGGATTGATTACGTCGTCTATAGTCGTGAAACACTGCTTGGTTATCATGAGGTGATTGTGTTATATCCCGCAGCCTATAGCCACAATTAAATAAGGGGGGAACCAAATGCTTATTAGCTATGGGGAAAAAGAAATCCGCGTCTTTAATATGGCACTATGGGGAAAAGCCTGGGCATAAATTCCCCGGACAACTGCAGGAGCTATCAAGATGAGGAAGACATAGAATCCATCAAACACCTGCTCTGCGACTGTCCAAATCTCCACAACTGTCGCCACCTAGATATGGGAAATAGACCCTTCGGAGAACTGGGTAAGTTGGCATATCTATCGCTGATGGAGTTTACAAGATTCATAATTAGCACATGCTGGTTCGACTAAGAACCACTGCGGTGGTGCGCCCTATACTTTCCTATGGATCGCTAGTTTGGTGACCAACAAAGTACAAAGGACTGCGGCTCTAGGTGCTACAGGGGCGATGAGAACATGCCCAACTGAAGCCTTGAACGTAATCCTTCACCTTATACCACTCGACCTTCATATAAAGTACATATCAGCATGTAGTGCGGTTAGATTAAGAGAAACAGGCAGCTAGTGCGATAGTATCTACGGCCACAACAACATCCTTAATCTGCTACCTCGGGAGTTGGCGGCAAATCCGGCCGACTACATAACTCCCAGGGTGAACTTTCGCAATGATGTCACTGTGAGATTCAGTTCCAGGCCGGAATGGAAATGTGGCACGGTGACTAACGAGTTCAAAACAACCATTTTCACTGACGGGTCGAAAATGGACTGCGGGGTAGGGGCGGGAATCTTTTCTGAATCCCTCAATATCTCTAGTTCATTCCGTCTACCCAATTCATGCAGCATATTCCAGGCGGAAGTTCTTGCTGTACGAGAGGCGTGCCGTCTCCTCAAACATACATTGATACAACTTAAAACCATAGCCATTTTCATTGATAGCCAGGCCGCTATCAAACTTCCTCCTCCAAACTTGTTGAACAATGCAAGGAGGAGCTTGCCGCACTCGGTCATCGGTCTAGGATCAGCCTCATCTGGGTGCCTGGTCACAGTAACATTGACAGAAACGAAAGGGCTAATGAATTGGCGAGGCAGGGATCTGCCCTTGACTGCTCCCATGCGGAGGATGTCAACATTCTGTTAGGGGCCGTTAAGGGTAGAATCTATGCTCATTTCCTTGCAGATGCTGGTAATAGATGGCGAGGGTTGCAGAACTGTGTCATATCCAGGCAGATGTGGTACAAGTATAACTGGCGCAGAACACAAGAGCTATTAAACAGAAACCGGGCAGATATTGCTAGAGCCTGAAACAATCCTTCACTTCCTTTGTTAGTGTCCGGCCCTTAGTAGGGTCAGACACCGTATACTCGTCAGACACCTTTTTAATAATATTAGTGAGCTAGCGGGTACAATCATCGGGGACATCATCAGTTTCCTCAATGCCACGGGGTGGATTTAAATAATCTTTTCTCTCCTTTCCCACAAGTCCAACGTCAGTTTCTACAACAATTTAGGTCACTTGAGTTGTGGTATTAAAACGGCGCCTCTGCGCTAATTATGTTTCAGCATAGCATGCTGTCACAACCACACCTATCTACCTACCTACCTAAGAACCAGCCAACGAGAAACAGTGTTAGTTGCGGTAACATAACCCAAGGGGAATCACAATGGACCAATAGCACCTATCGAGATGCACAGTCCCCCCAACCTACTATAACCTAACATACTCAAGCACTTTCGGTATTTCAAGCTGTCGGAAGTTGTTGTTTCTGATGAGGCTATAATCGCAGTCCAAATTAAAACGTCGAAGCATTTGGGATGAAGAAGCTACTGTTTTTGACATTTCACGCAGAATGACTTGTTTTACTGTCGGCAAAATTTGTGTTGGTCTCCCAAATCGCTTATTTGTTCCGGAATTTTCAATTTTGCTGCGCTTTACTACTACTGTAAGTGTGCTGTCGAATATAGACCAGTTTATATTATTTCAAAAGTCAAATTCAAGTTTCTTTTTAAAAAAAATTTTGACAATTCCTGGTAAAAAAGAAATTATATCATTAAAGAGTTTTTCCTGAGTTGGTATCGGTTGGCAATATTTTGGGACAAAACCAATCATAAATGTTTGTTGCTCATTGAGTCTGTAATTTTTCATAGCACTGTATCATACATTCCATGTAATTTCTTGTACAATAGAACCCGTATTTGCGTCGTTAATGGGTTCCTGAAAACACCTAAAAGTCCTACTTAACCTACTCTATATTTCTGATTCACTTAGATACAACTTTTAGAAGGGGTAGATACCTTATACACGTGAACCCACTGCTATAGGTACTCATTCTCACTTACGATGTGTATTTTAAGATTATTTCGCGATCTAGGGAAAAAGGCCGACCTCATGTAAAACCACTCATATCAAATAACTAAGTAATTTTATAATTAAGAGTATACACTTTCTAACGCCACTTTTTGCTGTTTGACATTGAAACGAAATTAATTTTCCACACGACAAAGTTTAATCGATTTTTCAGGTAATGAGAAGAAACTTACTCGTATTAATTAAATCGTATTAACAAAATCGACACAGCGAATAATTTGCTATATAAACGAAGATTTTGTTAAAGGCTTTTTTAATTAAAATGGATGACAGGAGGATGGAAAATAATACTCTATGTTCATCAAAATGAATGTTTTGTCTCAAAAATAGTAGAGTGGTTAGTATGGTCCGAAGTGTTTTCCTCTTGGTAATGTAGTGGGTGAGCAAATAATGCAGAGTGCAGGCATTTAATATAATAAAATAGGGATATCAGCCAAAGTAAGGATACAAGGAAACAGCCCTCCAAGAGATGCAATGGAATGAACCTGGCCTGAGAAAAACGGATAACTGTGATTTTTACTATTGTAACTACTGGAAAGAGGGCATCTTTGGTAAAACGTTACACGATACCACATCCGGTAACGGACTCAGGCTTATCGATTTTGTATCTGGAAAAAAACATGGTGACAAACAGCATGAGATTCCCACGTCTCAACATCCACAAAGGCACATGGCGGTCATCAGATAGATCATGTTGCCACTCCTCTAACATATTGCATGTCCGTACATATGAGCAGCTAACATTGTCTCGGATCATTACCTGGTTGGTGCCAAACTGCGTTTACCATCGAAGCTTTTAGGTGATCAACAACTACGACGAGGAAATTCAAAATTGGACGACTTACAACTACAATCAGAAGTCACCGCTACAGCCTATGCCGACCGTATATCCCTTGAGCTTGAATCCGGAAGACCAGTAGCAACGATGTCAACAAGTTAGGCTGCTCACAACCATAACCTCCGAGAAACCAATGGTTCGACTCCGAATACGTTCAGGAGGCGTACAGGTTGTGGTTCCAAAAGAAAACCAGAGCGTCTCATCAGTCATCAGGAAGAAAAAAGAACTCCAACAGCTTGAAGTCGAGGAAATACAGAAAAGAAGTGCGAAACTTCTAAAGAATAGTGAAACAATTTACATCAGGTTTCACTAGCCGCTCTGGAGCCTGCAAGGATAGTGATGGGAACACCGCAGTGGACACGCACAACCGCCCGACCATAGGGAGATAAAATTAGCCCTCACCAGGCTAAAAATGAAGAAAGCAGCTGGCGCTGATGGGTTATAAGCGGAGTTTTTTTAAACACGCTAGAGATGACCTGGTAAGGAATATATACCAACTCATCTCTAAAATATGTTCGAAGGAAAGTATGCCCGCCGATTGGAACGTTATCTGCCCGATCAAAAAAAGAGTTCGCCTACTCTGCACCAACTACAAAGACATTAGTCTTTTAAACATCGCCTATAAAATTCTATCCAGCGTTTTATGTAAATGTCTTAAGCCGTTTGCTGATGATCGAATCGGTCCTTACCAATGGTTCACCAAATACCCGAGGTATGCCGGATGGAAGTGGCAAAAGATGGCCAGCTCACCCTTCATGTCTTGCGATACAACCAATCGCTATCTCTTTGGCCAAAGTTGGGAGAGATAGCCCCTTAAAACGCCTTTCAGTCGCAACCTAGGTCTGTAGTAGAGTATGTAAGTTAGTTACGTCGTCATCGTTCGTGAACGTCTTGCCATGTCACTGTTTATGTACAGAAGAACGGCCCGACCGTAGTGATTTCAAAAGTAAATTCTCTCTCCAAGATTGTGATTCATGCTGCTATAATGCATTACGAGATTGTGACTCTTGCACTTCGCACTTTAATTTCTTAAACATGGTACGGCTTGTTTCCTCCAATATCATGCTGAACTTCATTCATAACGATGCAGGCTCCTCATCGGATGTAAACGATAGTTGTAAGCCGCAGTTAGATGTTAGTCTCTCCCACTCTTGAACAAGTTTTCCTCGTGATGATAGATCATGTAGAAGTATCGGGTGGATAAATTTTAAGGGCCGATGTTGAATGTGAACCACACCTAAACGTCAAGTTTTTTTCTGCATTTCATTTGACATTTCTCAATTTCAGACTAACTCAATTTGAACCATGGAAAGATACACAATCGAGCAACGCGTTAAAGTTATTCAGGCTTATTATGAAAATGGGCGTTCAAATCAAAATGCATATCGTGCATTTCGTGATTCTTTCGGTCAATTTAATCGTCCAAATGTGCGTACAATCGGAAAAATCGTGCAAAAATTTGTGCAAACCGGGTCTGTAGGAGATGTGAAAACACCAATGCATGCTCGTACAGCTCGTACTGCAGAAAATATTGCTGCTGTTCGCGATAGTGTGGCTGAAGAGCCGTCCACCTCAACTCGTCGTCGTGCCCAACAATTGCACCTCTCACGCTCGTCGTTGGTGTTCGCTATCGTGAGATGATAACGAACTTTTTATGGCCCGAATTGGAAGGTATGGATGTGGACGATATGTGGTTTCAACAGGATGGTGCCACTTGCCACACAGCTAACGAAACAATGGCTCTTTTGCGCGACAAATTCAATGGCCGTGTTATCTCACGTGGTGGCGATGTCAATTGGCCGCCAAGATCATGTGATTTGACACCGTTGGACTTCTTTCTTTGGGGTTATTTGAAAGAAAAGGTGTACGTCGATAAGCCAGCAACAATTCAAGAGCTAAAGGATGAGATAATTCGGCACATTAACGGTGCCGCCGAGGTCGCGGCGATATTTTGTTCCATACATAATTGAACCATACCAATATTATCATAATACAAAGAAATGACAGTAATTTCCTAAATAATTTGTGTTTTATTCAAAATCAACATCGGCCCTTTCAACTTAACCACCCTTTACTAGTTTCGGCAGTATCTCCACTTCCCATGTCATAACATTCACTATATAGTTAACGTGTAGCTTTAGAGTATCTAAGAATAGGTGTGGGCATCCTGTCTCTAGATGCAGCATATAGTTGGGGGTACCACTCGGCAATTGAAAGATCCTTTTAAGAAAGTATCGAAGGCATTTTTCGACAATATCAAAGTAACAATAAGCTTGAGCTCCATAGAAAAGTATGGACTAACAGCAGTACGAAAAATTGTTTTTTTTTTTTAAGATATGGGTTCCAAGCTTATTTTTATTGCAGCGACCCCAGATAGATGAAATCGCACGTTAAATTAGACGTAGTCAAGACTCCCAGATATTTGTACTCTCTTACTACCTCGATATGGTCACCTTGGTTAGTCCACTTTTCATTTTGAGAATATCTCCCACCACCACTCCTGAATATGACTATCTTCGACTTCTCCAAGTTGACAAACAAGTTCCACGTCTCCTCAAGTCTATTGATCATCAACTGCATACCTTCTATTGTGTCGGCCAGAAAGACAATGTCATCCGCATACGAGTACATAAGCGGGGGAATCTTTTTCGGTTAAACTCTATTCCTTCACCTACTGTATCTGTAATATCGTTGATGAATAATATGAAAAGTAGTGCTCTTAGGATGCATCCTTGTTTTACCCCCATTGCAGCTGTAAATTCTTCGGATACAAAAACCTTCACCCCAAACATATGCCACGTTTTTATCATTTCATTTATTCCAATATATTAATAATTTTGTTGGAGATTACTATCTTATACAATTTATAGAAAAGCGCTTCACGTGCAAAGGAGTCAAATGCCGCTCGAAAGTCCACAACAAAGGCATACATTTTTTTGTGTTTCTTTTTATAAAACCCCGGCTATATTGACTAGCGTAAATATTTGCTCAATAGTAGAGTAATTCTTGCTAAAACCAGAATTCATACAACACTGCATTACGAGGGTAAGTCAATAAGTCCCTGAAAAATGAAATAAGGAACACCAATCGATGGTGAAGAGTCCCCATAATATTTGTCAAGCTTTTGTTTGGTTTGCGTGATAGTTTTTTCTCGCAAAAAATAGTGTTTAATGAGCACTCGAAATTCACTTTTTTCCATTTTAACGAAAATGCTAGTAGGCGTCTATATAAAATGGCTGCCACAACAAAACTATTTGACAGATCTGTCTGAAAATTTGGGTGCGTTCTTTTGAAAGCTGATTCTTGACAAAGAAAAAAATTTAATTTAAGGTGACGACACAATTTGTGTTAATTTTCAAGGACTTATTGACCCACCCTCATATTGCTGACCCACTGTGTTAGCTTTTTGTAAATTGAAGCACTAAACAGTTTAGCCGATGTATTTAAAAAGGATATGCCCCTGTAGTTTGATGGGTTATCGTATTCTCCTTTTTTGTGTAATGGGATCGAAGATTCGATTGTATTCTGATGTAAGCGCTAATAAAAACTCCACCGTGCAGTTTTTATAATATTCAAATGGAATTCGATCATATCCAGGGGCTTTTCTAGTTTATGAATTTTTGATAACATTTTGCACACCTTGTGGGGTAAACGGGGAATCCAAGTACTCATCGAAAAAAAGCGGGACTGCGTACTGGAACGAGATTTGCGTTTGGTTCAGAAGTTTGCCAAAGTGCTCCTTAAGTAGTGGTGCTTCTAGAGTAGAGGCTATCACATTTCTCTGTCCGTTTACCAGAACTCTGCTGAGGACCTTGAAACGTTCACTACATCAATGCTTTTTTTTGCGTAAACGCCACTAAGAACTACATACTTCGTATGATCTTTTTTTTTAAAAAAAAAATTACAAAAAAAGTAGCTTCTGCAAAAATCAGGGAATATGAAAGATAAATTGAAGGAATATTTACTGCAGGTCAGGTACTCGTAAATAAGGTGAAGAACGGCCTTAAAAGATTGCATTACTCTGAAGCGGATATAGTGCAATCCATCACGCTATACTCCACAAGTCCTAAGGCATACGAGTATAATATGCTTCCAAAGAAGAATTTTCCGCTCCTGCCGTTCGGACTCTCCAAAGCTGGGCACAAAAAGTGGACATTTCACCAGGAATTATTGAGCCTGTTGTGAAGATTTTGTCGGTAGCTACTCAACTCGATGGAGCCCAGAAAGTTTGTGTTCTTAGTTTTGACGAGATGAAAACCCGCAAAACTTTCTGCTACGATAGATCATCGGACTCAATCTTAGCTCCTGCTAATTATGTCCAAGTGGCAATGCTAAGAGGTAAATACAGTTTTATTTGATCTTTCTTAATTATCTTCTATAGGATTAATGGCGAAATGGAAGCAGCCCCTTGCTTTCGATTGTCAAATGACTGTAAATGAAATCTTGGTCAACATACTGGCGACAACAAAAGAGTGTGGCTACCATGTTGTGGCCATTGCTAGCGACTTAGGTGGTGGAAATAGAGGACTTTTCAAAAATGTTCAAATCAGTATGGATAAGCCTTGGTAAATATGCATAAATATTTTGCGTTCAAACTCATTCCATATATCTTCCATTGTTCTAGGTTTTTCCACGATGAGAACAAAAATTTAGTTTTTTCGAATGTTCCGCACTTAATCAAACTCCTTAGAAATCATTTTATTGATCAAGGGTTTATAATAAATGGTAAAAGTGTGAAGAAGGAGATTATTGTTAGACTCCTGGCGTGCACTTCTTCGGGGCTAACAATAACACACAAAATAACGTGCAATCATCTAAACGTCGTTGGAACCGAGCGACAGAAAGTGAAAATTACGACGAAACTGTTTTCACATACCATTGCCCAATCATTAACAAGGGCAGCAAGCTTGGGTATTTTAAGCGACCGAAATTGGCAAGAATGCTTTCAGTTATTTAAAACCGTAATAATTAAATACTTATCAAAATAATTTTACTTACTGTAATCCTAATACTACAGTGGAGCCCCGTTAATCCGGACCCCGGCTAATCCGGTGATCTCGGTAATCCGGACGGGCACTCATAACGTCTCCAGTACTTTTCCACAGCAACTGCATTCAGTTCAATTAACAATTATATGTCAGGCAGAACACATGCCCTTTTCGAACGCGTGAATACGTTCAAAAATAAAAATAAGTTAACTGCGATTCGTATTGTCGTGTACTATCGTGAAAAGACAAAGTATTTGCAAAATGCCGCCATTGCGTAAACATACAACATTGACCATAAAAAATAAACTAGAAGTGATTAAAATATTAGAACGTGGTGTCAGTTATCACTTAATTTCAGAAAAATTTGGCATTGGAAAATCAACTGTTGGTGATATAAAAAAAAAACAGCAACAAATTTTGGAGTTTGTAAGCCATACTGAACGCGGACCAGGGAAGAGGCAGACATTGCGAAAGCCTGAGAACCCAAATGTTGAGAACGCGATTTTCAGCAGAGACAGCTTAACGTCCCGATTTCTGGAGAAATTCTGGCAGAAAAAGCACGTTTTTTTCACGAAAGGATAACAAATTTTAAGAATTTTAACGCAAGCCGCGGTTGGATAGACCGCTTTAAGAAAAGACAAGGGATAAGGCAACTCAAAGTAACAGGAGAGATTTTATCAAATAACGAAGCGTTTAGGTTGAAGTTACAAAAAATAATCCAAGAAAAACGTCTCACTTATCAACAAATATACAATGCAGACGAATCGGGATTATTTTGGCGAGTTTTACCGGACAAGACATTAGCGTCAGACAGAGAAACTGAAGCTCCAGGAAGAAAAATATTAAAAGACCGTATAACATTCATGCCTTGCGCAAATGCTTCCGGAGAACATAAACATCGTCTTATGGTGATTGGAAAATCAAAAACCCACGTGCTTTTGGTTCAACTACTCTCTGCAAAGTGAAGATGGGAAAATCTTCAGTCTTTTTTTACCACCAACAATTGCACTGCGTTGATACAACCAAACGTAATCCAAAACATCAAACTCCGTTACAGGAAGTCATTGCTATCTAAAATTTTAGTAGATGATAACACCGAAGGTATCATGGAGAAACTTAAGAAGTTTACCATGAAAGATGTTGTTTTTGAATTGGCTGTTGCTTGGGAAAACGTGTCTCGAAATCTTATACAAAAATCATGGACTAAAGTGCTCTCAGATCCCAATATGACTGCTGATGCTGATGCAGAGTTTGAATTGGAAGATAGTATTCCGCTGGCGTTTCTATTCCAAAGTATATCTGGAGATGAACATTTTAGTCAGGAAGGGGCTCGAGAATGGGCAGAAGGATGCAGACTTGAAAGGACAAATGCTTACAGATAAGGATATAATTTCACTAGAATTGCAAAACAACAATGAAGAATTATAAGAGACCATACCAATAAAGAAAAGTCACAAACAGGCTGCAGAGGCTTTCGACACATGCTTGAAGTGGGCGGAGGAGAATAACATGAGTACTCAAGACATTGTTCTACGTTTTGAAGCATTTTCTCGAAAATTAGCTTGCAGTTGTCAGAAATCTATTACGGACTATCTAAATCGTAGAACAAACATTTAAATGTTACGTTAGTTTTATAAATTATGTAGTATATAGTCGATTACATTTATGTGTTTATGTGTAGTAATAAAAGACCATGTTACTTTAAACTGGGGTTTCATTTTGATTTATAAATCGGCATTTTTCTCTCACATTGTCTAATCCGGACACCCCGTTAATCCGGAACCGCGCTTGTTTTTAGGGATCCGGATTAACGAGGCTGCACTGTATTGTTCGTTTACAGACAAATGACCGGTTTGATGTTATGAACGTGAGGATACCAGCAAAAGTTTCCAGGAAGTGGACCCATGCATATGATCTGGCTCCGGATATTCAAGACCACATTCTGGATCAAATAACGGAGCTGATGTCCGATATGAGATTAATTGGAAAGAATAACTTACTACCTTACCAGATAGGTGGATGTACTTACGATTCACTAACTCTATTAAATACTTATTAAAAATATTTTCAGGCATTATACAGTCCAATACTGCAATTAAAATGCTGCTTACGGACTTTAAGAGTCGCTTCAAGTTCAATTGCCTATTGACATATCGTCTTAACCAAGATATACTAAAAAACTTCTTTGGTGTCATACCTGCCAAAGGAGGCCTCCACAACCATCCTGATCGTCAGGAATTTGAGTGTAGGCTGCCATCATACATACTTGGGTACAATGAAGGTGTCCTATCGGATAGCGCTAATGTAGCAGTCGATGATACGCCCGATCTAGAAGGATTTGATTATACACTTACAGGTTATTTTTCTATTAATTTGTTTAAATATTTGGTATATCATTTGGTATATTTGGTTCATCAAAACCATTTGATGCTGCACATGATTTCATTTTCTCATTTCAAAGGATTTTTTGAAAACAAATTTAGAGCTAGAGGTGGACATAAGTTGGCGAGGAGAAGGTGAAAAAACCGTTTTTTTAGAGCACGGATGTTCTAGGATAAGAAAGCTAAATAGGGAAATTGCTGAGAATTCTCATTAAATAAAACGGAAATTTAATAAAATATTAAATTAAAAAATAAAAAGAAAATCCATCATTACGAACGTACATATGACTGTTTTATTTTGTAGCAAACACTAGATAACATCCGTGTTGTTTTCTATTAAAAAAAATTATGTAATTAAACAACTAAACACACATATTTTTACATTTCACAGCAATTATTAATGAATTTGCAGCAAGAAACAAACACTACTGTCAAATCGCGGGTCTTCTGTGACCAAACCAAACTGCGCAATCTTTAATTCTATCATTCTGGACTTCGTTCTAAATACAGTGACTCAACTTTTTGATCACATGTTCAGTAGAAAAACAGATTTTTGTTGTTCGAATCTTTCACACATAACAAACACAGATGTTTAGAATCGGCTTACGAACAAAAATAGGAAATTCACCGTTAGGTTTTCGTTCCAGTTAAACAAACCTCCTTGAATCGATGTGATCAATTGGTTGACACTGTATCATTTGTGCATTGCATGTGATAGTAGTGTGGCAAAATTCGGAGAACTTGCTCTTTTTCTCATTCACCCCTATCATTCAATCCGCCGGAGGGAACGATCCATCAAAATGGCAGCTTCGGTATCATTCAATCCGTTCGAAGGGGATCGTTCACTTGTCGGTAAAGTGAATGAGATTCACGTGATTTTGAAAACTTTGAAAAATTACAGGAAAATTACAGAGGTATACCAAAATTTATTTATTTTTGTTTTGTTGACTTTTGAAGTTGTTTTTGGATATCAGATGAAGGAATTAAACCGTTCAAAAGTAGAAGAAATAAAAAGGCTTATCGATTCCAAGGTCACCCACCGTGAAATTTGTCATAGGGTTGGAGTTTCAATGAGTGTGATCTCCAAGATTAAAAAAAAACTCATGCCTGAAGTCGAAAAGAACAAGCCCGGCAAAAAAACAATTTTAACTTCTCTAGTACAAAGGCGTATTTTAAGACAAATTAAGTACGGAGTGCACGATAACGCAGCTCAAGTAAATAAGGAACTAAATAAGCTATAAGAAAAGTTTTGCGAAAACACTGTTTTTATGAACGGGTAAAAGTCAAAAAACCACTCTTGACAATAAGGCACAAGAAACTGCGGCTGGAATTCGCTAAAAAGTGGAAGCATTTTACTAGTAGTGACTGGGCAAAAATTGTTTGGTCGGATGAAACCAAAATTAACCGTTTTGGACCTGGAAGAAGCCTGGTGAGGCCATTAAAGACCGCCATGTAATCTAATGATTTGGGGGTGTATGACCCTAGATGGTGTTGGTAAATGTGTCAAAGTAGTAGGGCGAATGGATGCGATCCAGTATGTCAGCATACTCGAGCGAGGACTCCAGAAAAACCTTGATGATTGGCAGAAGAACGTGTCGGACATTATCTTCCAGCAGGATAATGATCCGAAACATACTACCAGGGTGACTAAAGCTTGACCACAGAATAAGGCATTTCAAATGCTTGATTGGCCACCACAATCTCCTGACCTCAACCCGATCGAACATCTGTCAGTTGAGGTCAAACAGGCCATTTCAGATATGCCAGTCCAAACCTGAACGATTTGTGGAACAGAACCCAAATTGCTTGGCAAAGTGTAAACTCTAGCAAATGCCAACACGAATTAAAGCAGTTCTTAAAACGAAAGGAGGGCATTCCAAATATTAGCTAGCAAAGTTAACTAATTGATCAAGTTCCATGCTTTTTATTTCATTAAAATGTAATAAAACTTAAAAAGAATTTGAAGCATATTTTCTATTTTCCAAATAACGATATTATTAATTTTCGAAAATCACGTTAACCTAACAAAAAAATATTTTTTTTTCCCATTACGTGATCAAAAAGTTGACTCACTGTACCTCTGAAATTCTTTCATCCACCTGCGCGCACCTCCTTCTGCGAAACCGCTTCGCAAGCTTCCCGCACGATACGCCTTCAGGTTTATCTAATTCTAAAATTTTTATCAGCTCTTAATTGCATACACTACCTTGTGCTAAACTCACCTCCTTTAAAAAAAAAACGGCAACACTTCCCCAATGTGTGTCTTACACCTCACTGTAATGTATACTATACGAGTATATCAGAAAAAAAAATTCTTATTCTGTTTTCAAGGGCATTGACCAGCTGTTCCACAAAGAACCTTGATAATGAAATTCTATGGGGTCGATGCTCTTACCCATTGTCCAACTTTATCTCCTTCCTTTTCTTTTATTTGCATCGTTTTCTCTTTTTTAGCCCTATTTTTCTTTATCTTTCTCATTTGTTGTTTAGTGGTATGTGTAGTGTATTAACTTTTCCGAGTTTCCGACCATTGAAATGGAAATATTTCCCTTAGCAATGTCCCACGCCTCATTATTGTGCAGTCACAATGGGTCCGTTTTTTTTTAATATCCTGGATAAAACTAAACTGTTGACAATAATTACCGGTTTACATAGATACCCTAATTCATGAACTAATCTATTGCAAAACTTGACTTACATAACATAAATAGCATGACCTACGAAATACTTATCCTTATAACCGAAGATGGGTAAAATAAAACGTAAAACAAAAAAAAAAAAAATATAATAACGTCTCTAAAACATTATCGCCCATTGTGACCTGGGCTCAAATAATTTCCCGATCGCCATATTGAAATTTGGGAGAATGCTATGGGGCTTGTGTACCCATGGGAATGAGGGAGACGCACGCAAATCTCATCTTTGTGTGAATGCAGTTGATATTTCCCTTTTGTAATTGTGAGGCGAATCGCTGTTTTTCTTTCTTTTTTTTTCCTTTTCAATTGACATTTTAATTGTTAAAACTCTTCTCGGAAATTGGGAGAATTTAACGAACACAATTCGGGGATCGCGGAATGTAGTCGTATACATAACCGACCAACTCGTGCAGCGGTTAAAAATTATGGAAAAGCTCCATCGAACCGGGTTAGTGTTGGTGATGTACACATATAAATAATATGTAAGGACCAGTGCGTCGGACGGTCACGTGAAAATATTGCCGCAGTGAGTGAGTGTTCCGTGGAAATCCTTTAGCCATCGCTCCCTAAACACGAAAAAGATACCTGGGTTTGCTGTCTGCGGCCTTATATGGATGATAAAATGGCCGCCAAAAAGCTCCAGAGGACACAGGTAAATCTGCTTTGTTTTTCTTTGTTTTTTTGTTGAGATAGCCATAGGCCCTCGTTACAAATGGACTAAATTTCCCCCCTGCAAGCCCTTCCAAAGTGCACGTCCTCCCAAACCTAACCTTCGTCTATCAAAATCGAATGAAATGTGGGTGGAATATGAGAGGCGCTTCAAGAACGTCTCAACGAAATTTGATGACATTTGCGTTGTTGACTTAGCATGGCACATTAGTACAGTGTACCCCGTTTAGCTACCCCCGGATAAGTGCGTAACTCTAATCAAAACCCACGATTTTTTAACGCTAGAGTTTTAAAATATTTTTTTATGTAAAACTTTCATTTGAGGTGCCTCTCGCATAACTACCTAACCCGCTTAACTATTTTTAAGAAAACTTGTTTGAAATATTCCCTCTTACTAAGGCACTTAACATTTTAAAATATTACAAATGAATGCTCCAGATGTACTGTTCGTTTGTAGATTGTTTTGATTTCAAATTTAGGTGTAATCGATTAAACTGCAATCTACTACTACCATCGTAAAATCAAGTACTCTAATGTAAATTGGCTGTCAGTTCATTAGTTGTCGAGGTTGTCTTAATTTAATTTCTAATGTGCTTCGCAAGCAGCAAATATACAAATGACTCCTACAGGTAGAAAATTGACCTCTCTAGCAATAAAATCAAAAATAAGAAATTCTTAATCTGGTACAAATTAAGGGTCGCGTGTACATGCATTTATATAACGGGTTGGCCATCTGCTGGCTTCTTTTTAAATTACATGTTATTTTGGCACTGACAGTTCTTTCGCACTTAAAAAATTGACAGAAAAACAGTATCATATTTTCGTTGTACGAAATAAATCGATTTAGGCTTGAACAATTTATTGAAAACTTATTTCCAAAGTGAATGCTGTATTACCGAAATTTGACGCCGTTTGTCTTTTTTTTTATTATTATGGGGGGCTCAGGGGGATCGGTATTATACTGACAATCCAGAAACGATTCAGGCACTTAAGCACAATATTGATTGAGCTACGAGTATTCGTGATATCGATCCCCGAAACATCGAAAATATACTGGAAAAATGGGGTTAACAGGATGGGCTACTGCCAAGCCAGCCGCGGTAGCAGAAAATTAAACTGATAGTATTAAGTATTGGATTTAAAACAAGGTAGAGAAACTAACAATCAAAGAATGTGCTCGCTAGACAGAAAAGAAAAATTAATTCCAACCTCTACGACGATCACTCTGACAGTGCGCTCAGGTTGTCAAAATTGACACTTGACATCTTCAGTACGTTCACCAGTGCAACAGTATATGAGTATATCTACCATAACTCTAGTATCAAATTTGATAAAAATCATTCTTTCAAAACCAGCAATTAGTAATGTACCGTTAGTTTTGTGGAAAGAATACAAATTACAATTTAGCCTCGAATTGTGACCCCACTGATACCAGATATGAAGTTTGAAGAAAATCCGTGCAGCCATTTAAGCTGCAGTAGTGCTTACAGACAGACAGACTGACAGTTTTTTTTTTTATAATTTGCGCGCGCCAAATGGGATATGAATACCATTAAATTATTTCAGGGCACGGGCGTTTGTAGAAATTGAAAGAGAAAGAGAGAAAGAAAGATTGGTGTAGTAGGTTTGAAATTTAGGTGGTATTAAGTTTCAGTAAACTCCAAGGGTGGCGTCCAGATAACTGGGGAGCTTGTTTGTTTTGCTTTTTTTTGTTGTTGCTCATGATTCACAGTATTTTTTTCCCTCCACCTGATGTCATTATCACGATTAAGTTGCATTTAAGCCATATGACCACTCTACTGCCAGTGTTATGCCTTCGCAGTAGAGTTGACTAAGCTTTCGCAATTGATCGACTTTTTTATTTATTTCGGATGAAATAAATAATTAGATGATTGTTGAGATCAGGATTTGAACCGTGAACCAAGAGCGTGACAAGCGTTGATGATACCAAAATTGAGTAAAATCTCGAATTTTTTCACGAAACCAATACGAGTACTTGCCTTTATAAGTAGGTGCAAGCTCCGTTGGCACATTCAGGGTTCCGTTAGTACGAAAATGTTTTAAAACTGTAACTAAAGGGTGTCCCAAAATTCACGCAAGATTTGAATTTTGCGCCATTTGTACGGTAAAATGTTACCAACGTAAAAAAAGACAGCGTGACAGCTGATGTGATGACTTGATTTTTCAAACAAAATCAACTTCAGCGATGAGGCTCATTTGTATTTAGGTTTAAGCACTTGGTTATATAAAAGTAGTTTATATCTTCCAATTAACCAATACATTGCCCTAAGTCGATTTTCGAGCTCCTCGCATTTCTTTTTTAACATACGGCTTCCACTTAAGTTTCGCGTTCAGTGTCATTTCCAGATATTTATCTTCCATTGCATGTATATTGTATTTATTTTCTTGTAAGTAAAGCTATTATGCGTCGATTTGGTCTCGTTAAGAACAATGCACCAAATTTGTGTGCACTCGCAGATTTTATCCAAATTGCCTTGGTGTTTTTCAGTTGCTGACTCGATAGAATTTCCCGTTGTCAGAATAGCCATATCGTCTGCGAACGTAGCTACAACGGTGCCTTCAATTTGAGGTATGTCCGGAATGCTTAGTAAAAACAAGGTAGGACCAAGGACACTTCCTTGCGTAACTCTAGCAGCAATTTCCTTGAACACGGAATATTCAGTTCCGTGTTTAACACGAAATAGTCTGTTTTCAAGGTAGGATTCTAAGATCTTCTAAGATTTCCTTAAAAAAAAGTCAGTTTTTGTGGTCAGATTCTAAGAGCTTATGTAAGTGCTCCGGAAGAACCCGAGAGAACCCGTTTTAGCTTATACTTCAAGCTATCGTGCCAAATCTTGTTGAAGGTTTGAGAGTCATCAATAAAAGCGCTAGAGAAAATCTTCTTCCCCTCTAGGACATTTTCAATTTTATCGATTACTCTATAAACCTGATCAATTGTGGAATGCTTGATTCTGAACCCGAATTGGTGGCCAGATATTAGACGGATTCCTTCAATGACCGGTCGAATGCGATAGAATGAATAGAAGTTTTTCAAATACCTTTGATATTATTGGTAATAGCGATATCGGTCTTTACGATTTTTTGTCATTTGGAGATTTCCCCGGTTTTAGAACCATTATACCCTCCCTCTGCGACTTTTCATTGATTTGGAACATATAATAATCAAAGCGAAGTATTTATTAAATAAAGGAGTTTAATTAGCGCATTTCTTTGAGGATTTCTCCGGTTGTTAAATCATAGCCAGGGGCTTTATTGTTTTTCTGGTTTTTTATTGTCCGATGGATCATTTGCCACAATGAAGTCTATTAGGTTAGGTGTTTTTGCTGCGTCGGAGGACTAATATGTCGGTTTCCCCATCGAAAACACATCAACCCCGAATTGCATGCCGGCTTCGTACAAAAGTCTGCCTTTCCGTGAATTGGATCTTGAACTTTGCGTTGGAATCCACACCAATAATGAAATTCGGTCCGAATGAGTCAAAGAGATGTACAAAGTAGTTACATGGCGGAGGACAATAAATGAACAGGGTGTTGAAATGCGAATGCTTATTATTAACTCGAACTGAACTTGTTGGCATTGTATCGATTTCAGTCGTGTTGTTTTCATGGAGTGCTCAATGCAGTCTTTAATAAATAGGAAGGATGCGCCTTTAGCTCTTCCGGAAAGGTGGTATGCGTGATAAGCACGATATCCTCTTATTTTTACTCGTGATTTCTTACAAAATGTTTACTCCTTGGTTGTCACTAAGTAGATTTTTTCTAAATTGATATCCAAACAACATTTGACAAAAATTAATGCGACAGAAGTCAGGTTTCTACTAAAAGAAGTTAATAATGATTCCTTTGTGTGAACCTTCAAAAAAGACTTAAAGGAGGAGGAGACCTCGATGTCAGAGCAAAAACAGTTCGCAGAGTCTTGAGGAAAAATAATTTACATTGAAGAATGGCTCGCAAAAAAAACCATTGATTAGCGAAAGGAATCGCCAAGTACGACTTCAGTTTGCAAGAGTTTGCACTCCGATAAGGATATGGCTTTTTGGTCAAACGTAAGTAGACTAATTTTGGTTTGTAGAAATATTTTGATTGATTGTCGTTTGGTTTGAAGGTCCTCTTTACGGATGAAACAAAAATTAATCTTTTCGGTTTTGATGGGAGAAAATTTGTTTGGAGGAAACCGTGCAAAGAATATGATGACAAAGCGTTAAAGAAAACTGTAAAACATGGTGGAAAGTCACTTATAATTTGGGGCTGTATGTCTTCGTCAGGATATACATTTTATTCCTTTAATAATGGATGGAAAAGTGTATATATGCTAGTGCAGAAAAACTTCGCCCAAGAGATTGTATTTAACTAAAATAATGACCCCAAACATATGTCATGGAATGCGCGGAATTGGTTGTTGTACAACTGCCCAAAAGTTCTTCCCATACCTCTTCAGTCACCCGATTTAAATGTGATAGAGCATATCTGGGGGTCCAAAAAACATTCAAGCTTTAAAAGAAGTCGTGACTGAGGAATGGCATAAAATCCAGCCTTCCTTTTGTAAAAAATTTGTTGAAAGTATGCCGTGACATCTTCAGAGTGTTACTTCACATAACGGAAAAAACAACGCAGTACTGGGAATTACTCCTCATCACATTTCAATCAGATTTTCTTACAAAATTCTATCTGTCCCATTTTGAATGTGAGCCTGTTTTAAAGCAGAAGCAGAGCAATGGATTTTTTTTTATTGTATCCTAAATTGAAACACATATTTTTTTTGCTTCTGTTATGACTTTTATGTCCATTGCTACCCTAATCAGAGGTAAATTCGAAGAAACAATGTCGGATCGCCTTCGGAGGGCATTAAACTTAGCTGCCGGCTGGTGCAGGAAAGTTGGCTTAAATGTCAACCCCAAGAAAAGTATCATAATTGCTTTCACTAAGAGAAGAAAGCTCGATAGGCTGAAACAATAGAATTATCAAAAGAAGTCAAATTCCTTGGGGTAACCCTGAATGAAAAACTCACATGGAATTCTTATCTTAATAAAGCCATAGACATCCCTGTGGACCAGCAGAAGTCTTCTTGGCAAGAACTGGGGACTAAATCCCAAAATGACTCTATGGATGTATATGGCCATTGCGAGACCTATTATCATATACGCATCATCCGTATGGTGGCAAAAAATCAAACAAAGGTCCACACAAGACAGGCTCAATAAATTACAAAGACTAATTTGTGTGTGTTCTACAGGAGCCATGAGAACTATTCCCACGGCAGAGCTGGAAGTCATCCTAAATCTGCCTCCACTTTATCTTTATATCATAAAATAAGCTATGGTTAATGCTAATCACAGAGGGTGAAAATAATACGAGATCTATTCATTCTGACCTTGTACAAGAAATAAAAAAAGGATGAACTACTTGAAATAAGTATAACAGACAAATGTCTTCTGAAATTCAACTTCAGCCACAACTTCAAGGTTACATTTGCAGACAGAAGTAACTGGGAATTGAATAAACCTACATTTAATAAAGACTCTCATTTATGGTACACAGATAGATCCAAAACAGATGAATGAGTCCGGGCCGGTATATGGACTGAGCACGAGTACTCTCCTATACGCAAGTAGCTCAGTATTAAGCTATGTACTCGTATCCGGGAGAACATTAACAGATCTATAATCAACAAGAACATTTATATTCTCTCAGAAAGCAAAGACGCGTTGATTGGTACACTAAGGCATATGAAATTACCTCAAAACTAGTATGGGATTGCCTTCAACTGCTCATAACATTGACCAGCTCAAGCAGTGTTCATCTCATTTGGGTACCTGGCCACAGCGATTATAAAGATAATGAAAAAGATGATGAACTAGCTAGAAAACGATCCGCATCAAACTTCATGATGCCAAGACCATTCAGTTTTAAAAACTGGCTCAAAGAAAAAGCGCATCATTACTGGATGGAAATTGAAGGTAATAGACAGGCCAACAAATTCTTGCCAAATGCTTCCCCCCTAAGAACGATAATTTACAACTAAGTAAGAGTCAGATTCGCTTGGTCACAGGACACTGCGGAGTTAAAAAAAACTCATAGCCATGGGAATAGCAGAAGACGATATAGGCAACGAAGACGAAGAAGCCGCAGAACATTTACTTTGCCACTGTGACTGTATTATCAGAACACGTCATCGTTTCCTAGGTAACTTCTACCTTAAGCAGAAGAAATATCTGCCAGCGCACCCAAAGACATTGCTGGATTTATCATTAAATCCCGCATCATGGATGAGCTTTAATTGGAGGATACGAGGGTGGGCTAATAAGTCCCTGAAAATTAACACAAATTGTGTCGTCACCTTAAATTTATTTTTTTTTTGTCAAAAATCATCTTTCAAAAGAACGCACCCAAATTTTCAGACAGATCTGTCAAATAGTTTTGTTGTGGCAGCCATTTTATATAGACGCCTACTAGCATTTTCGTTAAAATAGAAACAAGTGAATTGCGAGTGCTCATTAAACACTATTTTTTGCGAGAAAAAACTATCACGCAAACCAAACAAAAGCTTGACAAATATTATGGGGACTCTTCACCATCGTTCACCACTGGTTTACTCAATTTCGGTGCGGTCGTTCAAGCACAAGTGATGCCGAACGTTCTGGTGGCCCAATTGAGGTCACAACACCAGAAATGGTCGACAAAATCCATGGTTTGATAATGGACGATCGGCGAGTGAAAGTGCGCGAGCTTGAAGAGGCCACAGGCTTATTCATGGCTCAGTGATTTCGATTTTACATAAATATTTGGACATGAAAAAGCGTTCCGCAAGATGGGTGCCGCGTTTGCTCACAATCGACAACAAACGCATTCGTTTGACAACTTCAAAGGTGTGTTTGGTGATGTTCCAGAAAAATTCGGCTGAGTTTTCGCGCCGTTTCGTAACCGTGGATGAAACCTGGATTCACCACAACACATCAGAAACCAAGGAACAGTCAAAACAATGGACTTCTCCTGGTGAATCGAAGCCGAAGAAGGCCAAGGCGGGTTTGTCAGCAAACAAGGTCATGGCGACAGTTTTTTTGGGATGTGCGCGGTGTTATTCACATCAATTACCTTGAAAAGGGTAAAACGATCACCGGCGCATATTACGCAGATCTGCTGGATCGATTCCAAGCCGATTTGAAGCAAAAACGGCCGCATTTGGCGAAGAAAAAAGTTCTTTTTCACCAGGACAACGCACCGGCGCACAAGTCCGCAGTCGCAATAGCAAAATTGCATGAGTTAGGCTACGAACTCTTCCCTCATCCAGCATATTCCCCAGATTTAGCCCCCTGCGACTATTTCTTGTTTCCAAACATGAAGAAATGGCTCGGAGGTAAGAGATTTGGGTCGAATTAAGAGGTCATCGCTGAAACAAACGCTTATTTTGAGGGGCTCGAGAAGTAGTATTATTTGGAGAAACATTGGATGAAGTGTATAGAGGCAAAAGGAGACTATGTTGAAAAATAAAATGTTTTTATACCGAAAAGAGTGTTCCTTATTTCATTTTTCAGGGACTTGTTGACTCATCCTCCTATCACAATAGGCCCAGCTGTGGCCGCAGTGATAAGGGACTAGCTCCCGCCTCGTTTTTCAATCTAAATCTATTGGTTTTCATTAAATGAATTGAATTATGAAATAAAAAGTTGTTAAATTGTTTGCCCAACTTTTATTTTTGATAATAAACCTAATGGTAAAGTACTTTTTCTTGGTGTCCCATTTTGTGTGTGAGTAAGTGTAGGTTCAAGTTTTGGAAAATTAAAAAAAGAAAGTTGTAAACTTAAAAACTGCCAAAAACTGTAATTTTTGTAGTGGTCGCAGCCCATCTAATATAATTGAATTAAAATATATGAATTTTGAAATGAAATACGTCAACTAATTGTTTCCAATCCCTGTATAGGAGAAACAAAAAAACTTAAGTACCTTCCAGTAGAGCACTTCACCCAACTTTCTCTCTCATAACTCACCTGATAGTCTCATCCACTCCATTCACTAATCTCTCTCATTCACCTGTTTCCATGTTTTCTCCCACAATAACCCAATGAAAAGCGCATGGGAATTTTCATCTGTTGCTCCGATTGTTTTGCTTTTCAAATAAACAAATCTCTCCCATATCTACAAGTTTCCCAGAACACTCAGTTCTCTGTACTCTCCTCTGATTCTCCTGGAAATTCCAATAAGAGAACTTGCGTCGTCGCATAGGATCCATTGTGTTCCCCCTTAGTAAAAATCTCATTAGAAATTCTGTGGAAAACTCACCTGCTCCCAATCGACCCCCGATGTATCTACATCTTTGGCCAAGGCCTACGTAAACGATAGATCCAAGAGAAAAGAACTTCTTCAAATCCAGTAGGCTCTCAGCCTCCGAGCGGATAACAAAAAGTTTTCCTTCAAAATATATCCTGCGGAATTTTTTTTTGCGATTTAAAAAGAAATATTTTTTCTTTTGTGTTGGAGATTTGTCATTAAATTTAATTTTAATTAAAAAAAAAAAAAAAAAATCGTGCCAAAGAAAAAGGAAAGATAAATTAAAGGCAAGGTTTAATGTAAGTGAGATTCACAAATTCGTTAAATTTTACCGTTATTAAATATTCAGTAGTCGAGCAAAAAAAAAAGTCCTTCGAATCGGTGTTGGCGTACAAATACGGCTATCTACGGGTATAACAGTTGAATAAACTGCGGTTTTGCGAAAAAAATTTTCTGAAATTTTTTTTTTTTTTTTCAAAAAAAAGGGGAAAATTTGAACGAAAATATAAATCTAGATACATAATTAATTTTTCTGTTCTCTTAAAATTTTCGATTAAAAATTCTGTTGCAAGTGATGATTATGGCAGCGGGGAAAAATTAAAAAAAAAAAAAAAAAAAACGGAACGGAATTGTTTTCCTTCAACCGTTAAATTTTTTATATCTCAACACACATTGTATTTTCAACATAAAAAAAATACACACAAAAGAAAAAAAAAAAAAAACTAATTTACACAGCCTCACATGTTCGGCCACTGCTTCCACAGACACTTTATGTATCTTTGCCTGTACCTGGATAATGTTCTCCAGAAAGTTGGGGTAGAAAAAAACAAAACATCATCACCGTGTGTAGTGTATTTTTTTCACCTGTGCAAATTTTAATTAGTGCTACTACTCCGGCTACGGGTAGATGTTAGATGTGAGATTGTGTTCTCCCCGTTTTTTTTTTGTATCTTTTTATTCGGTTCGTGTTGTTTTAAGTTCTACCAAGGATATCCTTTTGAGTGGAAAGTCAAAAAAGTTCAACTAGATGCATAGTTAACAGTTGTAGTGAAAAGCAAATGTTAATTTTGTGAAAAAAAGTTTCTGCAGATACGAGAAATTTCGAAAACTAAAAAAAAAACAATGTTTTTTCTCATTTCACATATGCAATAGCATCTAGATACAAATTGAAATTAACCGTGCATTAGACAAATCGAAAAGAGAAGGAACAAGAAAAAGAAAAAAAATACATCTCCATTTCTCCATTGAGATAAATCTTTCGGATCCGTTTGCTGTGTGCTGAGTCTTACGTTTTTCGTTTTGAAATTTGCGTTTTTCGTGTGTTTTGTTGGTTGAATCTTTTGGTGCTGATGATTCGCCGTTGATTGGAATTTATTCCGATTCTATGGAATATTTGAATTTGGCTATTTGAGGGTGGAGAAAAGAAATCAAGAAATAATCATTGGAAAACAGCAAATTTTCCGCGCGAGTTGTATGTGAAGAAGAAAAATCGCAGATCACTGTTTCTTTCGAAACACGATTCGCTATCGGCTAGTGTTTTTAATTCGGTACATGATATAAAATAAATGAAGCCATAGTGTATAAAAGTCTATATGGACTTATAGATACGAATACCTACGCGTGAAAAATAGTTGTTAATATTTTATGGCCTGTTTTCGTATTGAGATTTGAGTCTTCTTCACGGTTGTTTTTTTTTTTTTTTTTTTCGCTATTGGAATCTTTTTTTTTTTTTCTCGTTAATTATTATCTGGTGCGGTAGCATTTGAAAAAAAAGGAAAAAAAAATCATTTCTGTATTCGATTTGGTGTTGTGTTTAGTTTTAGTGGTGGATGGTGTGGATATTTTTGGACGATATTTTTAGCGGTATTGAGGAAGGAAGGAAATACTGAAAATTCAAGAGGAGAAGTGTAGAAAAGGGTAAGGCATGTTTTTTTTCTGTTTAAGTTTTCTATTTAACATGTGGTTTTTACAAAGTACGTTATTATGGTGTATTGAAAATTTAGTGCACTCTTATAGTTGGGTTTGAAAAACTCATTTGAATTGCAGTTATTTCATTGTCATTTAAAGTCTAATATTCTAACTGGAAGGATACGACTTCCAATCCCTTAGATAATATCTCATGCAAGACTTAGCTTTAGTGAGCTTGTCAAAACGTAATTTTCGTTTTTTTCTGAAGGCATGGAAGCTGACCACATTCTAAGCAAAAACCCGACAATTATGTGTTAATATTTTTTTTTCATTTTTTTTTTTTTTTTTTTTTAAATCACCAAGTCGTATTCGAGAAATATGCACAGTTAGTTCCACTCATATTCGTACAACTAGTTCTCTCTTTTCCATACGCATATGTAAAGGGTGGTTAAGTTTTAAGGGCCGATGTTGATTTTGAATAAAACACAAATTATTTAGGAAATTACTGTCATTTCTTTTTATGATAATATTGGTATGGTTCAATTATGTATGGAACAAAATATCGCCGCGACCTCGGCGGCACACCTCCATCCGATGGTCCAAATTTTCGATGACGCTGAGGCATAATTGAGGTTCTATGCCGTTAATGTGCCGAATTATCTCATCCTTTAGCTCTTGAATTGTTGCTGGCTTATCGACGTACACCTTTTCTTTCAAATAACCCCAAAGAAAGAAGTCCAACGGTGTCAAATCACATGATCTTGGCGGCCAATTGACATCGCCACTACGTGAGATAACACGGCCATTGAATTTGTCGCGCAAAAGAGCCATTGTTTCGTTAGCTGTGTGGCAAGTGGCACCATCCTGTTGAAACCACATATCGTCCACATCCATATCTTCCAATTCGGGCCATAAAAAGTTCGTTATCATCTCACGATAGCGAACACCATTCACAGTAACTGCCTGACCGGCCTCATTTTGGAAAAAATACGGCCCGATGATGCCGCCAGCCCATAAACCGTGTGGGTGCATTGGTTTTTCGACAATCACTCTTGGATTATCATTCGCCCAAATGCGGCAATTCTGCTTATTGACGAATTCACTGAGGTGAAAATGTGCCTCATCACTGAAGATGATTTTCTTCGAAAATTGATCATCCACTGTTGCCATTTCTTGCCACCATTGTGACCATTGACGACGCTTGAAATGGTCAAGAGGCTTTAGTTCTTGAGTCAATTGCACCTTGTAAGCGCGTAAATGCAAGTCTTTATGCATAATGTTCATCAACGTCGAGCGTGAGAGGTGCAATTGTTGGGCACGACGACGAGTTGAGGTGGACGGCTCTTCAGCCACACTATCGCGAACAGCAGCAATATTTTCTGCAGTACGAGCTGTACGAGCATGCATTGGTGTTTTCACATCTCCTACAGACCCGGTTTGCACAAATTTTTGCACGATTTTTCCGATTGTACGCACATTTGGACGATTAAATTGACCGAAAGAATCACGAAATGCACGATATGCATTTTGATTTGAACGCCCATTTTCATAATAAGCCTGAATAACTTTAACGCGTTGCTCGATTGTGTATCTTTCCATGGTTCAAATTGAGTTAGTCTGAAATTGAGAAATGTCAAATGAAATGCAGAAAAAAACTTGACGTTTAGGTGTGGTTCACATTCAACATCGGCCCTTAAAATTTAACCACCCTTTATTTATTGGGCCTTATGCATAAAAACTAGTAAATGCTTTTACTAGACAATCTTTGAGTAGATACAGTAGTGTCCGCTTATAACGAACTCGAAAGGACCGACCAAATTGGTTCGTTATAACCGAAGTTTGTTATAAGTGGTATGCTAAAAAAAATCATCAACTTTTGTTTCAAAAATCAAAAAAGAAAAGAAAAAGTGTTCAACACATAAAAAACAAGTATTTCAGTATAGAGCATTATATTTTTATTAATTTTTTATTTGAAAAAGTCAAGAATTTTAGTTTGTTTTGTTTGAGAAGATTTCAATTGGTTTAAAAACAATTCGACGTCTGCAAATCTATTGAAAATTCTTTGGGGAGTGTTTTGTGATTGAAGAAAAGCACGAAGGCCCTCAGCAAAGCGTAACGCGTCAGATATAGGTGCTGGAGCTGCTACAAATTCATCATTCTCACTTGCTTCGACGTCTTCATTCTCGTCAACAATTGCATCATCATCCAGAAGTTCTACACTTATAATGTTGTCATCAAAGTGCACATATTCTTCAAAAGCATCGCTTTCGATAACTGTTGTTAATGCGTTTGGAAAACCTATGTCTTCATCGTGGTTAAGTCTCAGCCAGTCAACTAAGGGTATGTCGTCCTGTAAATCGAAATTGTCCTCACTTCTGATGAATCCGCCATGTCGAAAACTATTAAAAATGGTTTTTTGTGTAACTTTTTGCCATGCCATATGAATTAAATTAATTGCATCTAGTATGTAGGTTTGGTGTAAAGTTTTCTTCTTTTTTTTCAATTGAATTTATTATTTTCATGAGAAGCAAATGCCGATAATTGCTCTTTAAACTGTGAATGACGCCTTGGTCCATAGGTGGCAGCAACGAGCTTGTATTAGGAGGCATGAAAACTAACTTAATTGACATCAAATCCTTTACTTCAGGATGTGCCGGGCAGTTATCCACTAGTAATAGAATTTTCCTTTTTTAACGACGTAATTCATTGTCCCACTGTCTTAACTCATTTAAAAAAATTTCGGAAGTCATCCAAGCCGGCAATTGTTTGATGTTCTTAAAGCACCTGGGATTTTTTGGTTTTCCTATGACCATCAGTCTTCTTTTTTCTGTACCCAACAAATTTGCCACCACCAATACGGTTATACGTTCTTTTGATAGTTTTCCACCAACGCATGTCTCTCCTTTAAAATGCAATGTACTATTAGGGGTCAGTTTATAGAATAAGCCAGTCTCGTCGCCGTTGAAAATGTCCTCATCCTTAGAGTTTCCCTTAATACTTGGCCATTTGTTTTGCAACCAATCATCGACAATACCCATGTCAACCGCTGCCGCTTCCCCAACAATTTTTCCGGTGCTAATATCATGTCGTTTTTTAAATCTATTTAACCAACTCTTGCTAAGACTGCATTCCTGATTCGTAAATTTCCGACCAAACTCTTCGGCTTTTTTTTTTGTAGAATCGCACTACTCACGGTCACATTGTTAGCCCTTTGTTGGCTAAACCACTTCAACAATCCACTATCCACCTTCTCGTTTGTAGGTTTTCTTACTTTTTTTACCTTTGAATTTGTTTGATTGAAGTGGTCCAGGATCTCCTCCCTTTTCTTCCAAATTGTGCCAACAGTCGATTTACTTAGACTCATTTCCTTGCATATATCGCTTTGCTTTACACCTTGTTGTAAACGCTTTATTAAATCGTATTTGTCTTTTAATGTGAAACATTTTCTTTTTTTATTTGATACTAGATCTCCCATTTTACTTAAATGTCCTTTCTCTGTTCAGAATGTAACTCAACTAATTTGTGCTGCCTTTCGTTTGTAAACATATTGTAATATGCGAGCTACGGCTGGAGTAGATAAAACGATATTCTGTGAAATTTATTTCTTTATTTTCTAGTCTATAGAACAATTCGGGTTCACACTATACTATTCTTCGCAATTCTTTTCTTACAATGTCTCTTTCCTCTCAAATCACTTTATCTCCTTTCAATTACTTAATTCACAAATCCAAACTAATTACTTCTTCTTGTTAACTCTCAACTTTCAATTTATCACAAAATTACAACTTCGCCCATTATCACTTTTCTAATCTCTTCGCCATGGTTTTAAAACTACTGCCTCCTCTCGATCGCCATCTGTCCTTATATAGCAGAAGTTTCTGATAGCCAGAAACTTCTAGCAAATTCTTCGACCACTGGAACAAGAAAAATTCTGATGTAATAATTCCAAGATGACAATCATTCTTGCAGTTATAATTCCCTCTCATCCGTGATATTATCCGTCTCTTTCGTAGACATGAACTTTAGAAACCGCAGACACGAACCTCGAATGAAAGGACACTTCGGACCAAAATTCTGCCAGAATGAAAAGACACTTCGAAATGGGTTGCATAGTCGTAGGAGCGTAGTTATTATTATGCTACAATATCGTTACTCGGGGAAGTACCGAAAAATTTATATTGTTGGTACGTATGCAGCTATACAATTTTCGGGGAAGTCCCGAAAAGTTGGGAAAAATCCGAAAAAATCCGGACATTTTCTTTATTTGACGCGCAAAATGCGTTCGTTATATGCGAAAGTTCGCTTTAGGTGGGTTCGCTATATGCGAAATTTTAATTCATTATTCTTATGGGGCATTGATTGGGACTTCATGAAATGGTTCGTTATAACCGAAAGTTCGCTTTAACTGGGTTCGCTATAAACGATTACTACTGTACTTGATTTTCATCATAAAATTTAAGCAAATGCTGGAGAACAAACATTTACTAGGGGACATACTCGTAGTACTTACTAGATGCGAATGAAAATTTTTACAAAAATCGATTTAAATCCTCTAGAGATCATCTAGGAGAATGGCAATTAGTTAAAAACATTTTCAATAAGCCTCCGTCCTCTAAAATTCCTACAACGATTCTCTTTAACCCTCTAACGGTTTTTCCTTAAAAATAAACCCAAATGTACAGAAAATTTAAAATATAACAATTTAGACACAAATCTGGAGTCAAATTTCATTTACCTGTGATATTTTGAGCTCCAGGTGTTAAAACAGATTGACCATCTCTGGACGGCCATAACGGATTAAGGGAAACCAACAAGAATGGTCTTTTATGTTCATTACAAAATAAGGGTGATTTTATTAACGAAAAAAACTCTAAATAATACAATTCCAAAATATTCAAACAAAAGCAATTCATGGAAAATTTTTAAATTATGTAAAAGATGATTTATTAAAGCTGCTGAAAGTCTTTAAAACAAGTTTTTTGTGGTGTCAAGCATAAATTTAGATTGCATTTTATGCAATAAATTTGTGTGTCTGAACATTTGCAGTGCTTGCAACGTTTTTTTGCCAGATTTGTCGAAGATCCCAAGAACATGACCAACATTGTCATATTTGATATCGTCTGATGGTCTTGAACACTTTTTTCCTTTTCCAGAAGATTGAGCTGGACTACTAGTTGATGGTCTTCCAACTGTACGTGTTGGTGAATATTTGCATAACCCAGAAGCTGTTGTTTCCCGAAATTGCGGTAAATTTATAGGTTCTCCTGGGTGTATACGGCGATATAAAATATACGACAAGATGATAGAATAAACGCGTCATTGCATCGCGTGTCTTCAAACGAATACGATACCTCCCCATAAGTCCGTCCACAGGTCGACACCTCTCTAATTATTTGGGGACAGTCAACATCAATATACTGCTTTTCTTTCCGATTGTAACGTGCTGCTTTTGATGGTTGGGTAGAAGGATTGTTTTTTTTTTTAAATGGTTTTACTCCAACGTAGCTCGAAGCTAGTCGAACACCTTTGTTGTCCTTCCATAAAACCATATGCTGCACAAGTATATTCAACAGAGTAATCTCTTTCAGCTCTTTTGAATTCTTTGTCTTTCTCAGTTGGTAGTTTACAGTTTGAAATTCGGTTAGAACGAATTGTACCTAGACTATAAATACCTTTAGCTCGCAGATCAATAAGAGGCAAAGATGTGTAAAAATTGTCGAAGTAAATTATATAATTTTTGAATTCTGGAACAGTTTGAGTAAGACGAACTACAACATTTGATGTGGCACCTAGATCTGGTGCTTCTGGTAAAATAACATTGTCTCCAGCACCATTATAGATTTCAAACCGATATGAATATCCATATGTATCGCATAGGACAAACAATTTTATTCCCCACTTGTGTGGTTTATTAGGCATATATTGCCGAAGAAGATGTTTCATTTTAGTTGCACACATCTGCTCATCTACACAAAGGCGTGCTGTTTTGGGAACAGAATCAAAGCTCTGATTCAAAAGAGTTGAGATTTTCCTTATGCGATACAAAGGATCATAGCCCGGCGATCCTTTTTCAATTCGTTGTTCCTTATTTGCAAAAGTCAAATATCGTTTGATGTTTGAATGTCTGCAAGACATGGTACTTCCTTCGTATCGGTTTGAAAGCGTTTTTGCTCAAATAGCATTCTAAATTCGGATATCTATACAAGGACATTATTTCGCATGAAATAAATAAAAAAGTCGATCAATTGCGAAAGCTAAGTCAACTCTACTGTGAAGTCATAACACTGGCAGTAGGACGGTCATATGGCTAAAATGCAACTTGATTGTGATGATGACATCAGGAGGATGGAAAAAAATACTGTGAATCATAAGCAACGACAATAATAGCGAAATCAAACAAAATACTCCCCAGTTATCTGGACAGCCACCCTTGGAGTTTACAGAAACTTAATACCACCTAAGTTTCAAACCCACTACACCAATCTTTCTTTCTCTCTGTCTCTTCCTCTTTCCATAAAAACGCACGTGTTCTAAAAAAAAATTAGTATAAGGGTATTCATATCCCCTTTAACACGTGCAAATTATAAAAAAAAAATATATATATATAAAAGACAGCCTATGAACTGGTGAATTTAATTTTCCGTGACTAAAAACGAAGTGATTATATCCTTTTGTCGAGCAGCACGATTAGTTTCCTCAAGATATCGAAAACATTGCAATGGACTTTTCAAACTTTGTAAAGAGTTTGGAAGAGTACTGTTGACTCGAAATGCAATTTCATTGACATGTAGTTGCATTGATTTTTTCTTCCACAAAATATTTGAAAATTCTTTTGATTTAACGTCAATATTCGCCAAATTTCCTCCAGCGAAACCACCATCATTTTCTACTTCTGGTAGTGGTGACCGTGGTCTTTTTGATGGCCTGAAAGATAAAGGTGTTGATATTGACTGAGCTGGTGTAATTGATGATGCGGTTGAAACTGATAAGCAAAAAAAAAATTATATAATAAAATTAGCTATAACAACAAAAATGGTACTAACTTGGGTTGGACAGTGGAGTATTGCTAATGTTTATAGAGCATTGAGGAATATCGAACTTGAATCACATGCTTTCATTTCACGTAAGCATTGCGAAATTGCTAATTCTGTTGTTTCATCGCATTTAATCTTATCTTCGACCTGAAAATCAGGGTCAAAGTCAGAATCATCACTATCGGAGTCGTCGTTGATAAGCTCTTCATCAATTTCAAGCATAATTTCCTCAATTTCCTATATTTTTGAAAAATCGCTTTTACAAAAGCAAATTAAAAGCACTCACTGTAAAGGATAATGGCATTCAACTAATAACTTTTACAAAACACATCGCCAGCAGTGTGGGCGTACGGCACTTGTAAGCGAAAAAATAGCGGTTGCATCGATCATAATCAATTCTTCATCAAAATATCCTCATTTAAGAAGGACTGTCTGTAGACGGTCATAACGGTTATAGGGTTAATAATCGGATTGTTACTGATAAGCTTGAAGTTGCTGATATCTTCAATAATTACTTTGCCAATATTATCCATCTGAATTTTACTACGTCGTTTTGTCAGAATTCGAGTTCCTTATGTACTCCTTACGAAACTGCTCAGAGTTGTATCTTCGCACTGTTGAAATTCTGTTCGCAAATCTTCAATAGCTTAGATAACATAAAGTTAACAGCAGGTCTATTCGTCGATATTACCAAAGCTTCTGATATGGTTAACCATATCATTCTGCTGCACAAAATGCTGTTTTCCGAGGTTATATGCTCAGGTGGTTCATTTCATATCTTGAAAACAGATCTCAAAGAGTAAAGATTGAGGAAACTAAAAGTGCAATTAAGCTTATGTATGTACATAGGTATGCCTCAGGGTTCTGCATTGGGACCGATACTCTTCCTGATCTATATTAACTCGTTATATGAGCTACCATTCAAAGGCCTTTTCACTGCTTTTGCAGATGACGTGGGTTTAACATAAGTGATGTACATTAAGAACGAATAGACGCGTTCTCCTCATCGACAAGTAAATGTGAGCAAAACAGTGTATAAACTCGGTTAACTAACCCTAAGTTATGTAAAGCCTTAAGACTAAGTAATTTTAAACTTTTTGCCGGTTATTGTGCTACGAAGAACTCTACATTGGTCCTTGATTTTGCCAAAATAGTTCCCCGGTTGTTTCTAGTCTAACAATTATTTAATTGCTTCCATCTCGCTTTGCTTTTGCCCTACTACCACTCGTTCTCTTAAGCTATGTCTGCTCTCAACCTCCGTCCAAGAGCTACCTCAACAAAGGGTCTGCCATCAACACCCACTCAACTCACACAATCATCTAGTGACAATGCTCCTCTTACTGCCAAAATCTTACAGGAGTACCTCACTAAGCAGGTTGATTTAATGCGACTTGGGTTCGCAGAGGAAATCTCAAAAATGCAAAATGAGTTCCTTCTGAGGATCGAAGAAATCAAAGCAACTTGGAGTCAGCGATTTGATGAGATCAGCAAAAATATCACCAGCATAGTTGAGCGCATTGAACAAATTGAAGAGAACACCAACACAGCTATACAATCGCAAAATGCTGAGATTATAGCTCTTCAACAGCGATGCAACGCATTGGAAAGGAAGGAAGTAGCGTGTGATGCAGTGCTCTTTGGAATACAAAGAAAAATTACTATACCTGCAAAGTAAATACCTACCTCCCCGCTAAGAAACTGGATCCCGCAAGAGAATATTGGACGTATGAAAGAACGACAAGAAACTCCAATGGGATATCGGTTTATACAGATGGCTCTAACATATCAGGGGAATCAGGGGCTGGCATCTTCAGTGCTAACCTACCGATTGAACTTGCTATTCACCTAGAACCATTTGTATCGGTGCTCCAAGCAGAAGTCTATGCAATTATGAAGGCAACCGAAATACTCGCAGAAGACACCAGCGAAGAAAGGCAAATTGACATCTGGTCGGACAGCAAAGTAGCAATTAGCGCGATCACAAACCCCATGTCGAAATCACGACTATTAAGGGAGTGCAAAACTAAACTGAACTTACTTGCCAGACGCAATAGAGTCCGTCTCACATGGGTACCGGGGCACGAAGATGTACCGGGTAACGAAAAGACAGACGAACTAGCAAGTAAAGGAGCAGGCAATACAGAACTGAACCCGGATAATACAATAGGGGTCCCTCTGACAACTATTAAAACAATAATCAATGAAAAGATACGACAGGAGTTCAATAACTACTGGACGAATCTAGATACGTGCAAAGTGGCTAGATCTGTAATAACCAAACCGAGTAACAACCCAGCAAAAAGAGCTCTTAACTCAAGCAGAGCACAATTGAGATTGATGGTGGGACTTTTAACAGGGCACATCAATCTCAACAAACATTCGTTCAGACTCGGGATAGCTGATACAGCAATCTGTGCCAACTGTGAAGAGGAGGAGGAAGATATAGAACACTTCCTCTGTCACTGCCCCGCTACAGAGAGTCTAAGGCTGAAAATTCTGGGATCTCCAAGGATTCCGGATATTACACACCTCAATAAGAAAGGAATCGGGGATATACTGGAGTTCGCTAGACGATCACTACGATTCCCCGATCACTATACGATATAGTTGCTACTACCCATGATCCCTACACCTAAATCCTCTCAATACATAATTCCCAAAACACGTCACTATTCCTTACAGTAACGCAGATGAGGGGAACACAACGGGCCCAATGGGGGCCTAAGTGAAGAGCATAAGCTCACCCTCTTAAACCAACCAACCAACCAAGAAACTTTGGAGTAACTTACGTAAAATCGGTATCATCAGTGGTAGCAACGACTCTAAATGTGTCCTGGACCCCGATGAACTAAATCTTTATTTCCTTGATAATGAATCGTTCAATGATACGCTTTGTCAAACTTATCCTACCAAAAATTGTCTCTCATCTCACCCATGTCATTAACTGGTGCATGACTACATCAACTTTTCCTCAGTTCTGGAAAATTGCAAGAGTTTTACCCATCGCAAAGAAAACTAATCCAACCTCTCCATCTCACTTTAGACCGTTTCTGCCTTCCTTGTTAAAGGTCTTCGAAAAAATAATAGCAAAACAGGTAACGAAGCATCTATCTCTTAATAATTAGCTGAGTGCTCAGCAGTCCGGTTTTAGAGCTAACCACAGCTATGGTCAACTTACTCGAGGAAATAAGGCAAGACTTCGACAGGGATTATGTTTCGTTGCTTTGTCTGCTGGACTTCTCGAAGGCTTTTGATAAAGTGAATTATGCAATTTTGTGTTGGAATCTTAGAAACAATCTCGGATTCGGTGAAAGGGTGGTGAAGTTCATCCCTTAAAGAAATGAAGCAAGGTGTTCCTCAGGGCTCAATTTTAGGACCGATACTCTTCTGCATGTTCATTAATGACCTTCCATCCGTGTGCAATCATGCTTCTGTCCACCTATATGCAGACGATGTTCAACTACTCTTATCGAAACCCTACAATAAACTTGATGAACTCGCTCTTCTTATGAACGAAGAGTTGAAGCATATACATACTTGGTCAGAAAGTAACGGATTACTACTTAATCCGACAAAATCTCAAATAATTGCAATATCCAAAAAATACTTTAATTCGAATCTTATACCCGACATATATCTTAATAATAATAAAATTAAAACTGTAGAATCTGTCACTAGTCTTGGCTACATAGTAAATCGTAATTTGTCTGGTTACAATAAACCAATGTGATCATTGGTCGCATCTACGGATGCCTACGTAAATTGTGGCTCAGTGCATATTGTACTCCATTGGAAGCACGACGAAAGCTGGTGATATCGTTAGTCTTACCTCTAATAACATATGCCGAGGTTGTTTACAGTAGCCTTGACTCGTTATCCCAGCGTAAATTGTAAGTAGCCTTTAATGATGCGGTGCGATACATATACGGCATTCGTAGATATGACCATATCTTTGCGTATGCAAGAAGCGTGCTTGGTTGTACTCTACAAGAATATATCAATGCCAGGAATTGTATATTTTTACACAAAATTATTCATACTCAATGTCCGTCTTATTTGTATAACAGACTTAGCTTCACTCCTTCCTCAAGAATTATAAACCCTATTCCCTGCCGTTGCAATTACTTAAATTCATCGCGTTTGTTTTTCATACACACTGTCAGGCTATGGAACTCTTTACGGTCTCATATTAAAACTATCTCGAGTTTTAATGTACATACCTCTAATTAAATAAATGAAATGAAATGAAACCTACGGCACGGTAAGCCTTCTAAATTTAATTGGTGAAATCAATTCGGATTTAGAACTGCTAAGAACATGGTTTGATGTACATAAGCTGATGTTCAGTTCCAAAATAAAAAATAATGTTTTTCAGTCTGTCAGACCAAAACTCTTTCGACACTGAAATTTTTTTTAATGCATCTGAGCGCCAAAGGTTTAAGCTCTTGAGCTGCTTCTGTAGCACCAGCTCTTCCACTAAAGCATTTTGTAGCAATCTTAACTACAGCGAAAAATGTTTTATAGATCTGGTAACTTGAATATTAGAGTTTTCGGCAATTATAATATGCATGACAATCGTTTGCATCTAATAGCAGTTCCTAGTTTTCGTACTACAGCCTATTCAAATTTTTATACTGTCGCCTCATGCCGCTGGAAGGAAAAATCATCGAAATACATTGCAGAGCTAGTATGCGAGGGATGCTTCTGCAATAGTGAGGGACTTTAACCCAATCTAAAAAACCTCCCGGGTGGACTGACTTTCGTCATCCCGAATGGGATTGCACCTAGTCGTTCAACCAATCAGAAAATATTTAATTTCTTGGCCTTAGCTAACTTTTACAGATCAAGAGGTTTTACCCGTCTTAGTCTCCCAATTACATTGTCAGTATTTAATAGTTCTGTCATATCTATGTTAACGTGGTTGGGAAGCCTACTTTTGTGCCTTTGAGCAGCTTTTTTAACTTCATCTTCAACCATTTCAATATTAAGATCTCTATGTAGATCAGCGCTGCGTATGTACGAGTACCAAGATGCATTGTTCTTTAGTACCTTATTTTGGAAGACTTGGATTTTTTTGTAAATTTGTTTGGCATGTACATGACCACAACTGGAGCCCATAGGTTCACACCAGTTTCAGAACCTGCTTGTACAGCAATATCTTATTGTAGTTGGACAGGGATGAGTATCTCCCAATAAGCCAATACATTGTACTGTATCGCATGTTCAACTCATCTCTCTTTACATACGCTTTCCAACGCAGTTTAGCATCTAGGGTCATGCCTAGATTTTTATTTGAGTATTCCACTACATTGTTGTTTATGTATACTGGAATGTGTGGTACGTTTTTATATGTAAAATTAATATGGACTGACTTTAGGTCATTTAATCTAATCTGCCATTTTTAACTTCATTCTGAAATACTGTTTATTGCCATTTGAAGTTTTTTAGTTGCTATTTCGACAGTTGCTCACACCGCAAATACACTGTCACAAGTGTCAGCTGCAAAAGTTGCTATAGTGGTTTCTCCACTTTCAGGCAGATCGCTAGTGAATAAGAGGTGAAGCACAGGACCCAATACACTGCCTTGTGGTACGCCCGCTTTAATTTCTCTTAATGTTGAGTACTCTGTTTCTTGTTTAATTGTGAATAATCGATCTGATATATATGACTCCAGAATTTTCGAATACTGCTTCGGCAGTTGCTTTTGTAATTTGTGGATCAATCCCATGTGCCAGACTTTATTGAAAGCTTGTGCTATATCAAGAAATATTGTAGAGCACACATTTTTCTCTTCAAATTATCTGTGATTCTATGGACCTGATCAATTGTAGAGTGCTTATTTCTAAATTCAAATTGGTGAATTGGGACTATCGATTTTTCATCAGTCATCTTTTGCAGACGTTTTACCAGCATTTTTTCGAATAACTTGGACAAAATTGGTAGTATTGATATTGGGCGATATGAGCTTACTTCGCTAGGTGGTTTGCCTGGTTTTGACATCATTATTACTTCCGCTTGCACATATATTAACTTGAATGCAGCATTTATAATCTGCGTTAATTTTTTTTAAACCCTGTAATTAAATCAAACCCTGGGGCCTTTATTTATATTTATGCCTTCTTTAATTTATTTGGCAAGTTCTTTAGATGTTACCGGCCGAATGGGTCTATCTTCTTCGCACCTTACTTAAGGTTTGAAGACGTCTTCAAGATACACTGCAAAAGTGTTTGCTTTCTCTTGGCTGCTTTTTGCCCAGTTACCTTCTCTGTTTTTTACTGGTGGAATGTGAGCTATTGGCCTGTTAATTTTCTTTGTTGCCTTTCAGAGCGGGTAGTCCGTACTAGCATCATTTGTAAGACTTGTAAGGTATGTTTTTAAGGCCTCATTATTAAACTCTCTTATAGATGATTTTGAACTTATTATTTAAATTGTTCAGTGTGGTTGTCTGTTACCAACATTTTCTATCTTTCCTCTTTTCTGTAATAATTTCACATTTTTCGCGAGGATAAGAGTTTTGTTTCATCCCGTTTGTTGTTTTGAGAGTTGCAGCCCATGCAGCTTTTTTTATATTGAGTATAAATATTTGCACTGCTTCTTCTAGTTCTTCTTCTGTTTGAATAGCTGTCTGAAGTAGTTTCAATCAGTCAGTCTATTAAACTAGTTTTGAACTATGTTCTTTTATTATTATTTTATCGCAAAAGTGTAGGAAGTATTGAGGAGTGATCTGATTGAAGATCAGGCCCTTCTTCAAGTTGACAAGATCTGGGGTTTTATTCCTATCTGTTGGCCAGTAGGTAGGTTTTCCCGTTGAGTGATATTTTGCTCCATCTTCTTTAATAGTTTCGTATAGTTTTCTGCCTCTAATATTTGTTAATCTAGATCCCCAATATTTATTCTTGGTATAAAATCGAAAGGGATATGCCTCCATCAATGTTCAAGCAACATGTGATGCAATTGAATGTTTTACAAGTCTGGATTGCCAATGGCCAGGCTCAGTGCACGATTTCAGAATTTGGAGAAACAGTTTTCTTGAACCCATAATGAAAAATTCCACTAACAGCGTTTTGTTGGGAGACGAAGGGTATGGAATTGCACCTTGCTTAATGACGACTTTTAAGAATTCTACAAGTAATCAAGAAAAGGCATTCAATAATTTCCATTCAAAAGAGAGGGTAATAATTGAAAGATGTTTTGGGCAATTGAAGAGGAGGTTTCCAGTTCTATAAAACTGAATACGTCTTAATTTAGAAAATATTTCAAATATAATTGTGACATCTTTCGTTTTACACAATATTTCAATCGTGCAAAGAAATCGACAGTAGCCAAGGTCGAGTTGAGCCGAGATGCAGCAGAATTTATTCCACCAGTTATGAAAGATTGGTCACCATGGCTGGACGTACATACTCAGCATTCATTGATACTGGAAGCGATCACTCATTGATAAGAGAGTCAATGATCCCCAACGAGGCTCAACGACAAACATCTATAAAATAACTGCAGGGATTCGGAGGATCGATTGTGAAGTCTACGAAAATAATTGTGGTACCTATGCAGATGGACCAGAATGAGATTGAGGTGTCACTCCAAATTGTGCCGGACGAAGTCTTACCACAAGGAATACTCTTGGGACGGGATGTTTTATGTCGACGAAATCAGCGAATTGTAATTGAATCCGGAGTGTTGCAGGTTCAATTGAATCAATCGAAGCCGTTTGAAATTGGCAAGGAACTCAACGAAGGTCATCATAAAGCAGTGCATGACCTTTTGGTAAAATATTACAATTGTTTCGCAGAAGATATTTCCGATTTAGGTCGGTGCAACACAATGTCAATGGAGATAGAGGTGAAAACAAATAAGCCAATATTGGGGAAACGTTACCAAGTGTCATTCGCTCAAAGAAAGCCGCTTTCTGCAATAATAGAGAATCTGGTTAAACACAACATGATCCGTCCGAGAAACTCTCCTCACGCAGCGTCCGTGGTGTTGGTCGCTAAGTCTAACGGAGAAAGTCGAATGTGTGTCGACTACCGCGCCTTATTTGCCGTCACTATAAAAAAGCAATTTGTAATGCCAGTGGTGGAAGAGCAACTTTCGCAGTTGAGGGGTAAGAAATATTTTACCACCCTTGATATGACAGCAGGCTATTATCAGATCCCACTGGCCGAAAGGAGTAAAGCATTCACAGCCTTTTTAACACCAGATGGATTGTTCGAACACAATGTCATGCCGTTTGGGTTAGTAAACACACCAATGTACTTCCAAGAAATGATAACGCAAATTATCAGAGGCCTAAAATATCGAAGCACCATCAGTAATTACGTCGATGAAGTTATTATTGCCACGGATACACCTGATAAAGGATTTGATGTGTTAGAAGAATTCTTAGATGCAGTGAAGAATGCAGGCTTAACGTTAAGACCATCGAAATGAGTTTTCATGACAACGAAGGTGAGCTTTCTCGGTCACGTAATTAGTTCGAATGGTATACAACCAGGCAATGACAAAACGAAGTGTATTAGCGAATTTCCTAGACCAACCAATGCGACGGAAGTTCGAAGATTTTTAGGAATCACCGTATTCTTCCGCAAGTTTGTAAAGAGATACAGTTGTACTGCGCAGCCTTTGACGAAGTTGTTAAAGAAGGACGTCATCTTCAGGTGGGCAGATGAACAGGAGATTGCATTTACGGAATTAAAGTCAGCCATCAGCAAACAACCGATTCTAGTACTGTTTGATGCCACGAAAGAACACGAAGTGCATACCGATGCTAGTTCTGTGGGACTGGGTGGAGTTCTACTGCAACGTGAAGGCGAGGGCTTAAAACCAGTTTTCTATTACAGTAGGCAATGTTCTGAAGCAGAAAGGAAGTATTCCAGTCATGAGTTGGAGGTTTTGGCGGTTGTTGAGACACTGAGCAGGTTTCGAATTTATTTGTTGGGAACACGATTTCTTATCATCACGGACTGCAATGCCATTGCAACAACAAAGGCTACGTAGCTGTTAATACCACGAATAGCACGATGGTGGCTCAAATTACAAAAATTTGACTTTGAATGTATTCACCGACAAGGCGTTAGAATGAGTCACGTCGATGGGATGAGTCGCACCCCAACACTGCCACCGGAGGAACCGACGACTGTTGCTGAAAACATTCTGAAAGTGTGCTCTGTGGATGGAGATTGGATTTTCACTATGCAAATTCAGGATGATAAACTTAAAAATATCGTGAGCATTCTTCGACAAAAGGACGCGGAGATCCCAGCACTGTTGAAGCAAACGGAAATGGACTATGAGATAGTGTCAGGTCGGCTACTTAGGAAAATTGGGGGTCAAAAGAAGTTTGTGGTTCCGCAATTAGTAAGGTGGCGAATAGCGAAAGCTTGTCACGATGATGTGGGCCACTTTAGCTTAGAAAAAACATTGGGTCGCATCGTGGATTTTTGGTTTCCACGAATGAGGCGATATGTAAAGTCGTACATCGCAGCGTGTCCTGAATGTTGTATGAATAAAGTCAAAGGTGGTAAATCGGAAAGTCAACTCCATGTGATGGAAGTTTTACCAGTTCCTTTCCGCTCTATGAACATGGATCATCTAGGACCTTTCCCTAAAAGTAAGAAAGGTAATCTTCACATAATTGTTTTAGTCTGTTCTTTCAGCAAATACACCGTGCTAAGAGCTGTTCGGACTACCAAGTCTGCGCCGGTCATCACAATGCTGCAGGAAGTGATGAGGATATTTGGACTGCCATTGCGAATCACCACCGACAGGGGCACTGCCTTCACTTCGAAGGAATTCGAGAGTTTCACCGCCAGGTATGGAATCCAAGACGACTGTAAGGACTCCGAGGGCAAATGGCCATAGGTGCACTCAAGTGCTCAACCCGGAACGAAAAGGAATGGGACCTCACATTACCGAACATTCAATGGAGTATCAATTCGCAAATTAATACAACCACTAAGTTCTTTCCGAATGAATTAGTATTCAATTTCGATGTGAAGGATGTCAGCCAAAATCGAATGGTATAAGCATTGAACGAGGAGCAGTAAGATAGTAGCGATGTCGAGGCGAGAAGGCATCAGGCGGCAGAAAACATAGCAGAAGAGACAGAAAACATCAAGCTCCATACCAATATAGTGAAGGTGATTTGATTGTGAGGGATTACGAGTCACATAAACTCGATCCAGCCTTTAAAGGGCCATACATCGTCACAAAGATCTTGTCCCATGACAGGTACATGGTAGAGGACCTTCCGGATAAGCCGGAAAACCGTCGTCGCTATAGCAACGTTCTATCGAGCGACCACATGAAACCGTGGTGCAACCTGACATAGATTGTATTGACAAAGAAGACAATGCATCTGAACCCGATTCGTCTAGTGAGGACGAAATGTCAGGAGAGGCCGAGCTGTCAACGTCAGCATAGGTAGTGTGTGTAAAGCGGTCGTCGCAGACGGAGGTTTTTACCCGATGGTGCCATTTTCCATTCTACTAAATCATTAAATATATTTGTATTCTTACCTTTTAAATAAATATACATTTGTTCGTAAACCAAGGCTATCTTTTGACACTTGTATTCATTAATAAATAATTGCATAGCTTTGGACTTCTCCTTTTTAATGGACGGTTGTTGTGACTTATTCATAAGTATGGTATGCTCTTTTAAAATTCGCACAAAAGCTAGTTGCATTTGACTAGTAGGAGAAGCTTCGCTTGTCATGGCTGTTTCTTTTGAGTTCTCTTTACGAATTAAATAGTTCAGCGAGATTGTTTACAAAACAAATTAAAGCAACAGTAAATGGGGATAAGAGCTACCGGTATAGCTTTCTTAGACTTAGACCTTACTTAAACCTTTTACTACTAGTATGTGTACCTTAGACTTCAAAATTCCTCACAGAAAAGGTCAAACGGCGTTAAATCGCATAATCTGAGCCAGATTATGCGACCAGGAAATGTCTCATGCAGTAATTGAATTGTTTCCCGGGCTGTATGGCATGTGATACCGTCTAGTTGAAGCCACATGTCGTCCGCATCCATATCTTGTAATTTAGGCACAAAAAACTGGATTATCATGTCGCGATAGCGAGCGCCATTAACTGTTACTGCCTAACTAGTCACATTTTCAAAGAAGAATGGTCCGATGATGCCTCCAGCCCAAAATCCGCATCAAAGAGTGACACGTTGTGTATGCATTTGTTTCTCAACAATCACTAGTGGATTCGACGATTGAGCTGAAGATGATTTTGTTTGAAAAATCAGCATCCACTTGTTATTGTTCTATAATCCAGTCAACGAACTCTCTTCGCTGTGCGTGGTCAGTAGGCTTCAGTTCTTGAGTCAATCTTTCGTCAGAATACGCTGTAGAGAGCTTCTCGAAATGACCAATTCTTGACTACGGTGCCGAATTGATGTTCCTGAACTCTCAACAATACTCTCACGAACTGCTTCGATGTTTTGTGTTGAACGACTTGTTGAAGGACGGCCAGAGTGTCTAAGATCACTAATTGATCCAGTCTCCTTGGATTTTTAAATTAATCAGTTCACAGTTGATGAAGTTAAATCACTATTCCGACATATTTTATTCGAATATTTTGTACGAAAATGGTGAACTACAGCTGCCAAACCTTCATTATTTTTAAAATATTGCTCAACAATGAAAACGCGTTATTCTTTCGTGTAGCACTCCATTTTTAATAACCCTAAACTGTCAGCTGTCACGCTGTTTTTTTTTTTTTGTTGGCAACACTTTACTGTACAAATGGCAACAAATTCGCGTGAATTTTGGGACATCCTTTATTATGTACTGAGAGCATTTGATTAGTGATAAGTATCGAAGTTTTACCTTATGATGCGTCTGTGTGAGAACGGTCGTTTTTGTTTTTCTTTTTGAAATATAATACCTACACTGCCTAGGAAAATACCTGCCACAAATTCTGTTGCAAAACTTCCAGCACAAATTGTACTGTAGGAATAGTACCGGTAATTACAGTACAGGAATAGGTATATATAAGGCAAGCGATTAGAAGATTTTTAATATTCCTCTTCATGTCTTACCCACATTCTATATGACTTCTGCAAACTTTAGATGAAACTACTCACGAGTATGTACGAGTACATATCGAGGTAAATACGTAATTACAATTTTATCAAAATCGCTTCAGTGATTCTCGAGAGACCCGTTTGATAACAAGCAGACATGTCGACGCGGAACAAAAAGTGTGGTTTTGACCTGAGCCTTTCATATGCGATCATAGCTTTCTTTTTCTGTCCGAATTAACGAGGAGCCAAAATAAGAATAAAGTGAAAATGTCGGTATGATGCACTGCCTGTTTTGATTGTTCCTTCATTTCTGGCGTGTAGTGGTGTATCCAGGATTCATCAGCTGTTACGAAACGATGTAAAGATTCACTTGAATTGCGCTTAAAGAGTTCCAAATTCTTTTTTGAAATCTTCACCCGAATCCGTTTTTGGTCCACCGTCAGCAAACGCGGCACCCAACTTGCCGATAATTTCATTTGGCAATTTGGACGTCATGGACGCTCAGCGTCTTTTGTGCTCGTACGACCGCAACGAAATTCAGTGAACCACTTATGTACCATTCCATGCGAGGGAGCAGAGTCTCAATAATATTTTTTAAGTCTGCATTCAGTCTCTTGAATGGTTTTACCGGGCAAAAAGTAGTGCTTTATTAAAACACGCGACTCACTTTTTTCCATTTTGGCCAAATCTCGCAAACCAAAGTGTTTGACAGATCTATTCGATTTTTTTTTGTCTATGTCGAGAAAGAAACAAAGATGTCAGAAAAAAAATCCTCTATGCGTTCCGAGCGCCATCTTTCATCAAAGTCACTGACTTATCGAACAGTCCTCGTATATATAAAAAAGAACACCACGCCGTCATTAAGTTAAAGCCCATGCAAAATATGATATATTTCAAGTAATGTACATAATGTGTTTTTGAATCAAAAACTAACGTTAAGTTGCAAAGTCTTTGAACGCAATGCCAAGTGATGGTATAAAAATATATTTCATTATCCACTTGAAACAGAAATAGTTGTTGTTCTTGAGTTTTCTTCAAAACTGCATATGCTTCCATACGAGATAGGCTATTAAAATGTTTCTTTAGATCAAAAGAATTTTAATTTGCAGTGTGTATTTAATTTAAAAAAAAAAACGTCAAATTGAAATTCGACATTGAATGAAGTTAGTATAGAACCAGCTGTCTGTCGCGGCATTGCTCGCCTGGATTTCGTTCTTCCTTTCTGTTCTGTTAGAAAAAAATTGCACGTGGTACGTTGACCCACATTTATTTTTGAACAAATTTGATAAAATATATATTTAATACAGCATGTATTAAAAGTTGTCTTTTCTTGGTTTGGAGCGTTGCAGCGTTTGCCTTAAGTTTATTAGCAGATGGTGGTGATGATGATGATATTGATTCCTCATCTGATATTACGAACTATGGCAGCAGGAACTTAGGCTCTCGGAAGACGGCTTCGTCGAACAATACATGTCGGAACTAAATGTTCACCTACTCGTAACTCTTGTAATAGACATTTACAAAGGGTTTTTCAATAGGGACATAACATTATTGTACCCTTAAACTTTTTTTATGATCTGTCAATGTCAAAACGTCAATCAAGGTTTGCATTTCTATCGTGGTGAAGTTCACGAACGTTTGAAAATTATTAAAAATTACTGCCGAAATTAGGAGTCGGTGGTCGCAACTTTAAGAGCGCTTACTCCAATTTTCGGTATTAATAATCGTCCCACCAAAAAGGCTGTGCGTGCTATAGTGCATAAATTCGAGTCAACATATTCACTATTGAATGTTCCTGTGCCAGTGAGATAACACAGCGGTCAAAGTACCGAAAATATCGTAGTCGTACGTGCTTTAGTTCAAAATAAGCCCTATCAGTCGATTCCAGAATTGGGAATCTCTCAGTACACATTGTGGTGAATTTTGCGTAAAGATCTTGGCCTACACGCTTACAAGATCAAACTAACTCAAGAACTGAAACCTCCTGAATTTCATCGAAAAATCTTCTTCAGCGATGACTTCAGCGATGAAGCTCATTTTTGTCTTAATGGCTTTGTGAATAAGCAAAATATATCCACAAAAAGTGATCGTTCATTTTCGTCGATGAAAATGATCGCCATGTTACGGTCAGTGGAGTTCGCTATCGTGCCATGTTGGAAGACTATTTTTGGCCAGAATTGGATGGACTTGACATCAGTCATACAACAAAAATGACATTAGTCCAACAAAGTGGTGTCACATTCCACACAGCTGACCAAACAATTAATCTATTAAAGGAGAAATTCCGGCAATCTTGTAATCTCGAGAAATGATCCGGTCGAATGGCTAGCTCTCCCAAGCCAACAACGTTAGAGGATCTCAGGAACAATATCGAACGCGGAATTGCCAACGTTCCGTCCGATATGTGTGGAAGAGTGGTGGAAAATTGGCGCCAATGAATCGGTCGCTGCAAACGTACAATCGTTTCATGGTCGCTAATTATAAGCTCGGTGTTAGTTTTTGCAACAGCATATCTGGAATCGGTATTACATAGTCAATCAATATTTTTGAGGTACTTGTGATTCTAGTCGGTTCTCTCTTTATTTGTTTAAATGTGTTTTCTACTTCAATCATATTTATTTGTTAAATCTTTAGTGTAAATATACTCGTACGACTCATTCATCCAATCGATATTCACATCATCATTCCTTAAATAAGTTGCAGAATACTCTTTCAAAAGATTTAGGTCAACAATAAATTGCCGCAAGGTGAATTGATTGCTTTATCTGTAATTTTTACAACAATCCCGTATTCATCAGGATAGTGCCCCAACAGACACAGCTATTGATACGATAAATATTTTGCGAGCAATTTTTCCCTGCCGCTTAATGTCAAATAGAGGTGATATGGATTAGTCCCCTCGATCCCCTGATTTTACCGACCACGACTTCTTTATTTGAAGGTACTTGAAGGGAAAGATCTACGGCAACAAGCCAACCACAATCTCGATGCTAAAGGGCAACATTATTCAAGAAGTCGGTGAAATATTCGTAACAACCGAAATGTGTCAAAATGTTATGCAGAATATGGGTGAAAGAGCACGTATCTACACCGCGGCCAGAGACGACCATTTGGCTGATATAATATTCAAAACATAATATTTATAAACCAAATAATTGGATAGTCAGTCAAAAAAAAAAAAAACATCGGCCTGGAATATAAAAAACACCATGCATACACGAATCATATTCGTAATAAAGCGCTAACGTCCACATGTTTGTTAACACTCGCTTAATTGTCTGTTTGTGTGATCGCTTATAACTCAAGGATCACTTGATCGATGCGATGTTTTCTTCTTTGTATGGGAAATTTTCTAAGCACCTAATGTTCGGCATCGCAACGCTGAAGCTATATACCGAAATCAGGTAAAATTCAATAGTGCGATGCATTTAAATCGTATATAAAATGAGTTTGTGAGAATTTTATAGTTCAAAGAAGTCTATAAAAAAGTCAGCGGGAGCATATGCCTAAGATCAGTGAATAGCTAAAAAAAAAAGCACTTCATACGTTTTGAACGTATTAACGTACAATTTGTTTTCTCTGGTAAAGACTGGAGCTATATTTCATTACTGCCCGACAATCGGAAGCTGAATGCTCAAGATACGAGTATGTTTTTTCACAAGTTGGAGAATTATTTGCCCCGCAACACTAAATTAGGTATGGCGGCTAAACTATTAAAGATACGTCAAATTGTTGTATGAAAAACTTTTAGGAATGAAGAAGTTCTATAGTCTAACTTTAGAATAACTTAATTGATTTAAATGTAATTTATTTATGCATTTAGGGTATTATTGATTAAAGCAGACTTTAATTTATAAATCATCATGTCACGTTATTTGTAAGCGGCACAGCGACCATGTTAGTACAGGGTGGAATCATTTAAAAAACAAACACATAAATCTGTGGGTTTTGTTATAAGTGTATTATTCAATGCAATTAATGATGAAAAATAATGTCGCCCAAATGGCCACCTCTGGCAAAAACGCGTGCCTTTCAATCACATTTTTCATCACATTTTGCAGCATGTCATCCGGAATACTCGTATCTGCAGTTGCGTTGCGTATATTGTATTTCAATTATTGTAATGTTGTTGCGCGGCGGCCAATTGATATCCCCAAATTTCGACATGACTGGAAATGTCTATTTCACAACTTCCATTGTTAATCTGGCTGGCTGTATGGCATGTGGCACCGTCTTGTTGAAACCATATGTTTCGGAGACAAAGCTGAGCAACTTCAGGTAAAAACAAGTTTTATAAAATAGCACGATATCGATCACCAGTAATAGTAACAGTAGCTGTTACGCCATCGTCATTTTCGAAAAAAAAAAAAAAAACTATCCAATTATGCCATCAGCCCAAATCGCTCACCAAACAATGATTCTACGAAGTAGAATTGCTCGTGGATTTTCCGCTCCCCATATCCGACTATTCTTTTTGCTTACAGCTTCATTCAAGTCAAAATACTGACGAGGCGTATCATAATAATTTTTTGAAAAAATTCAGGGTCATCTCTATTCTGTTGCTAAATTTTTGAATTCCAGTCGCGTCGGCTCTGGTTGTCATTTTCTTGAAGTTCTTGAGTCACTTGAATTTTGGAAATAAATACAGGTTGCGATGCATAATTTTCCGCATAGACGTTGGAGAAATTCCAATTTGTTGAGCACGACGACGAATCGAAGTTTCCAGACTTTCACTCACATTGTTCTTCAATTCATCAATGTTTTTCTTTATGTGTACACGCTGTCCAGGCTTCGCAAATCACTTACAGTATAAAGGTTCTTAAAATTGTGGCTAATTTGTTGAATAGTGCTCTTTATATTCACGACGACCAAAAAAATCACATAATTTACGCTGTGTTGCAATAATTGATGAACCATTTTGATAAAATGTTTAAATCACTAAAACACGTTGCTGTGGCGTCAAATTCTCCACGATGAAATGGTATTGACAGCTGAACACTACTGCCAACTTTCACACAATAAAACCCTATCTGTGAGAAATGGCGCCAATTTCAAATCGATCGCAGTCCCAAAAAACACCTTGTATTTTTTGTCATATTTTAAAAATGCTACATTTATTCGCATCCAACGAATGCCACTGCAACTGCATGATAAATGCGAGTAAGTTGATGTCCGCTCAGTATTTTCTTTTTTCTCATTCTTAAGGTCCATTCACAGCGAATGGGCGAACTGCGAACAAACGATTTTTTGGACATTTAAAGGCACACAATTGACAACTTTACTATTCCAAAAGAAGCTTAAATTATCTATCGATTAGTAGAAAAAAAAGTTAAATTTTAATCAGTTTCTGCGAAGAAATTAACAATTCGCTGATTTTTCCGCGAATAGGCGAATACTTCTTGCGAACTGTCAGATTTTATTCATATTCCACGGATGTGTAACGCAATCCACATTCGCGCGACCAAAACATTCGCGAGAGTTTAACTTCACAATTCTTTTGTTTTATTCTTGGTGGTCGGTCAGAGCACAAAAAAATGACAAGTGAAATTCGCTGATTGCTGCAACTAGACAAAGAGTTGCTGTGAATGAAATGTCACAAATGTGCGAATATTCGCTCGTCTCTGAGCTGCGAATGGACCTTTAGTTCTTACTTTCTTTCTACGGAAAGCAGCAAATATTAAGCGATTATATTTATCAGTGCACAAAAATGTTAAGCGACCTTAAGAAATTGGACAATATCATGATCTATGAATCTCTACAATAGGCTGCAATAGCTTTAAAAAAAAGCGTTTGGGGAGTGTCTGAGGACGTTTTAGTACGGGGAAAGCCAGGCGAGTCTGGTACTTAAGGAGGAGCGAATAAAATCTAAGTTTCTTCAAGCCATACACCAGAACGTGGGCGTGTACAATGTAAAAACAAATTGTGAAGAATGTAGGCGAATATGTATTTTGTAAAGTAAATATATTTCAGTTTATAGTACAAATATTGAAAAATACACATTTTTAATGTTCAGTACCAGAATGGAGTCAGATCACAAGATCTTCGTAGCCAATTGACGTTGCCAAACCTCGAAATGAAAAAGGACGAGAAACTTTTCATGCAATAGAGGCAAATTTGCCTGTGTTGTGTGACGCAGTCTCGACCTGTTGGAACCACATGTCGCTCACATCAATGTCTTCAGTCTTAGTCCAAAGCCGGTACACAGCGCACACCAAACTGTCACCCTTGGTGGGTGCAATGGCCTCTCAGCGATCACATTTGGATTCTCAGAACTCCAAATTCTGCAATTTTGTTTGCTTACGTAGCCGCCGAGCGAGAAATGGGCCTCATCGCTGAAGAAAATTTTGTTCGACAAATTGGCGGCAGTGTTGGAGACCTCATCCGTATCGATAGAATCATGAATAAGCAGAAGTACAGACACAGCATTAGAAGAACACATCTTACCAATGGGGTTTCGATTAATAGACACTCGATTCACATTAATACAAAATGATGATCCAAAACATTCTTCCAAGCTTTGCCAAGGATACGTGGACCAGGAAGAACAAGAAGAAACACTGAAAAATATGAAATGATCTGCCCAATCACCCGGCCTCAACCCAACAGAGATGCTTTCGGACAAAATTAACAAAGAGGTTCGAAGATAGTGTCCAACATCGAAAGACGAGTTTTGGGAGATTCTTGAAGTAGTCTGGAGATCAACAACATTGGAAACTATTAAGATTCTGATCGATAGAATGCCAACCCAATAGAGCTGCTTTGGGACAAACTTCACAAAGAGGCTCAATGTCCAACATTGAAAGACAAACTTTGGTAGATCCTTCAAGTAGCCTAAAGATCAATAACATTGGAAACTATTAAGGATACTTAGATTGACGGCCAAAGTAATGCAAGGATGACATGGATTTTTTTATGAAAAAGAGGTCTAACTCTATTTTATTACCGAAGTCTTTTTATTTATTAGGTTCAATTAATTTGTTCAATTCAGTAAACTACGAGCACAGATAATAAACTCACCCAGATGTCGCATCCCCATACAAAAAAATGTTGATCTTTTTTGCGATGAGCAAACAACGATGGGCAAACAAAAAGCTTTTTCTTTTGCTTTGCGAAAAGCTTTCACCACCAGCGTAGAGTTTGTGACTTACCCACAGCGAAATATATTTTTTGTTTTGTTTTCTATTCTCGTATTTTTTGTCCTGGCCTGCGATTTTGGCACGGTGAGGAACAGACAGAGCAGAAATATACCTACATATGTATGTATACCTACATATGTACATTAAATTAGGGTAGGTTAAGATCAGGAATAATTTTAATGCGATCTGCGATGATGTTAAGAATTTGTAGGAACGGTACAAAAAATGTAAATAGTAGGTATTGTAGGCTAACTTTATTTCACTTTACTTTATTCATATGTATGTAGGTATTATAAGATTGAGGCTAAGGCAAATAATTATGTTTATTTATTTCCTAATTGTTTGAATACATCTGTCTTTTACAAATCCTTGTGGTACTCCTACTCTCATTTACAGTATGTTTGATTTTTGGTCCTTTCATTTTACATAAAAGAAGAGGTCTGATAGGTAGCCATAGCCACTCTTTTATTATTTTTTTTGTTCATGCACGTTAAACAATAGGAAACAAAATCAACTCTGCTCTTAGCCCACTTTAGTTAAGTCCGTATCCTGTGCCACACCCTGAATCCGCCCTTGCCTACAAGTATTATGATACTGATGTAGCTATTTACAAAAAAAATTGTATTATTAAAATGAAAAGGACAAGGAGTTTTATATCAATTTCTCTGACAGAATTTATTGTCCGGAAACTTATGAACAGCAATGTATTGTTGCCAACAAGAGACTTCCTTTTCCTAAAAATCCTCTTTCCGGTCGGGCCGAAGCGTTAACAAAATGAGGACAATCAATTCAAATCAATGCGTGAAAATCCCCTCATATATTAAAGCCTCAGTTAGGGCGCGTGTGGTCACCATCACAGGCCCTAGAGGTGTACTGAAGAGGAGCTTCAAGCACTTGGCTCTTGACAAGTACATGGTCAACAAACGTGTACTGAAGGTTGAGAAATGATTTGGTGCCAAAAAGGAGCTGGCCGCCGTACGTACTGTTTGCAGTCATATTGAGAATGTGATTAAAGGTGTTACAAAGGGATTCCAATACAAGATGCGTGCCGTGTATGCCCATTTCCCCATCAACTGCGTTACCTCTGAAAACAACACAGTGATCGAGATCCTTAACTTTTTGGGCGAGGAGTATATTCGTCGCGTTCCGATGGCGTCCGGCGTGACTGTCGTCAACTCGACAGCGCAAAACGATGAACTCATTGTGGAAGGCAATGACATCGAAGCTGTCTCTGGTTCAGCGGCTTTGATCCAACAGTCAACAACTGTTTAGAACAAGGATATCCGTAAGTTCTTGGTCGGTTTGTACGTGTCCGAGAAGACCACAGTTGTAAAGGATGAAATTTAATATGAGCATTTTGTACCTATTCATATTTCTTTTTTGAAAAAAAGCAGAAAGCTGTTTATCAATGGCCTTTTCTCTTAATTTTTGTTAGAGACAAAATTATGAGAAGACCTGAGTCGCAAAACCCAAGCACGTTTTGATCGCTAAAATTGAGTCCCCTGGGCTTAGAGTTGGCATAGTCGTCATCTCACTATGTCTTCTGTTATGGCGTCTCCATATGAACAATTAACATTAAACTGTGGAGTGAAATGTAGAGCCAGAGTAATTTTCTTACCTAAGTCTAGCGTATTCAACGCTCTTGCTGAAGCTTCTGCCACTTCATCGAATGCCTCCTGCCGCATTATCTGCTGTAAAACGGCCAGCGGAACTTCATCTTCCTCCTCTTCAATGTGTTGTAAAAGATTGCGCCAACATTTCTGAATCGTTAAAGGTGTCAATTTTGCCCCAAGCTCCTTGGAGACTTAATATCGCATGTCGCAATGTGAACTTTTTTAAAATCTCACCAACATTCCCACCTTTGGAAGCTACATCCGCCAAGAGACTGTTGCATCACATTCTGGTCCATAGGCTGAATTAGGGGCGTGTATTCGGAGGCATAAACATCATCACTTCGGAGTTCATCTTCCGGTATAAACTCGGGGCGTTGTCCAGAATCAACAATGCCTTTTCTAGCAGATTATTGTTTTTCATAAACTTCCGAATCTGAGTAAAAGATGAACAAAGAAGATTTAGAAATCTGTGGGACAAATTCGGAATGAAATCAATTTTTAAAAATTGGTGCTACCATCCATCCTGGTCTGGAGTTAGTGTGCTCGTATGTCATGGGAAGAACATTTTGGAAACACCGTGGTTTTTTTTTTGCCTTGCAAATGATTAGCTGTACCATTGGTGCACGCAAGAAAAGTTATGCGATCCTTTACAATTTTCCGGTCAGGAGCTGATCTCCCATCATTGTGAATATAAGTTTTGTTGGGAATCAAACGCCAGTAAAGCTCGCTTTCGTCGGCATTATAAGGCTTGACCGAGCCTTCATTTGCGCCTAACTTTTCACCACTAATAGACAAAAGTCAGATTCTATACCTTACCTTGAAATTCTTCAGTCAAATTTCGCTGGCATTGAAAGACAACGTTTCTTTGTAGACTGAATGTAGCTTTTTGACTTTCGCTCTATTGTCACATGTTAGTCTCGCTGCCTTAGGAACCACCTGTACGAGTATAGAGCCGCCTCCATTGCTGGCATATCGCTTTTTTTTAAGTGTTTTCCGGGTTTCTGTTCCTATACAGTTCAAAGCTCACGTTTTTATTAGAGTGCCCTTTTTTTATACCGGAAATCGTCGATTTTGCTACGTCAAATTTCCTCGCAAGACACTGATACGAGTACGATGCACCATTTTTCATTTCTTTTATAACTTTGCAATTTTGCTTTGAACTTAAGAATTTAACTTTGCTTTTGACCTGTGGCATATTTTCCGCACAGCAAACGCAAATGAGGAAAAGAAGAACGCATTACGCAAAACCACAATAAAACTAAGTCTCGTTATTTTTCAAACCTACTCGTACGACCGTCGACCATGGTGCACCTGCATAATGAAAGCGCATTCAGCAGATGCTATCCAGACAAACAAAACGAAATCGTACAGAACAAAACAAAAGGTAACAATAAAGAGCGTTCATCTCTTCAAACCATCGAATTTGATCTGGTCATCTTTTAGAACCCTCTAATGAAAAAAATATTGACGTCATCTTTTTGACGTTTCATCTTTTTGAATAGTTCACCATAGCGAGCTTCTACTGTACGAGTATATACTTTTGAGGATTCATCAAAATGAATATAAACTATGGGACGGATAAATGAAATAAGGAACGCTCTTTTCGATATAAAAACATTTTATTTTTCAACATAGTCTCCTTTCAGCTCTATACACTTCATCCAACGTTTCTCCAATTTTTTGATGCCCTACAAATAATACGATCAGTTTTTGCTTCAAATCGGCTTGGAATCGATCCAGCAGCTCTGCGTAATATGCGCCGGTGATCATTTTACCTTTTTCAGGGTAATCGATGTGAATAACACTGCGCGCATCCCAAAAAACTGTCGCCATGACCTTGTTTGCTGACAAACCCGCCTTGGCCTTCTTCGGCTTCGATTCACCAGGAGAAGTCCATTGTTTTGACTGTTCCTTGATTTCTGGTGTGTTGTGGTGAATCCAGGTTTCATCCACTGTTACGAAACGGCGCGAAAACTCAGCCGAATTTTTCTAGAACATCGCCAAACACACCTTTAAAGTTGTCAAACGAATGCGTTTGTTGTCGATAGTGAGCAAACGCGGCACCCATCTTGCGGAAAGCTTTTTCATGTCCAAATATTTATGTAAAATCGAAATCACTGAGCCATCTTATAAGCCTGTGGCCTCTTCAAGCTTGCGCACTTTCACTCGCCGATCATCCGTTATCAAACCATGGATTTTGTCGACCATTTCTGGTGTTGTGACCTCAATTGGGCCACCAGAACGTTCGGCATCACTTGTGCTTGAACGACCTCACCGAAATTGAGTACACCAGTGGTGAACGATGGTGAAGAGTCCCCATAATATTTGTCAAGCTTTTGTTTGGTTTGCGTGATAGTTTTTTCTCGCAAAAAGTGTTTAATGAGCACTCGAAATGCACTTTTTTCCATTTTAACGAAAATGCTAGTAGGCGTCTATATAAAATGGCTGCCACAACAAAACTATTTGACAGATCTGTCTGAAAATTTGGGTGCGTTCTTTTGAAAGATGATTCTTGACGAAGAAAAAAATTAAATTTAAGGTGACGACACAATTTGTGTTAATTTTCAGGGACTTATTGACCCACCCTCGTATAAACAACACTGTATTGAAATCAGCATTCATTAAAATGATGATGATGATACGGATAATCGATTTCATAATGTCATGTAAATATTTACTAGTAAGCAGTCTGTAATATTGACATTATGTACGTCTTACAGTCCACTATCTCATTTTCGATAATAAACCATTTCGTTGATTCTACACAAAATTTTTATAGTATGTATATTAGTTATGTATAGCGGTAGGTTTGTGAATATACTGCTAAATAAAACAATTGAATAATGAATTTTCTTATGCCATACAAATGTTTAATTCATTCAATTTGGCAAATGAATTTCCTCAAACGATATTAACATTAATTTTTTTGTTTGCAAAGAAAAAAAAAAATATTCTTCACGCATAAATTATTATTTTACTGCTGCATTTACATGATTTTCATTTCGTGTTTCTGTAATAAAATTGATCTATTGGAAAGCATGAGGTTAGAATAGAAATTGGCAGACATATCTGCCTACATTGAATGCATCCCAATCGGATAATTCATTATTGGGTACCTACATATCTGCCGATTTGATGACGAGCAAATGTAAACATTTACAATTAAATGGTTATACGAGTATGTACGAGTATGTACATGTTTAATAAGTTCACATAAACCCGCATGTATCTACAACAAGTATCGGAAATTTAATTAAAACAACTTTGACTGGAAACAGAGCAAGATACATTTTCTTTTGCTGTTTGAAATGCAAACAGCAACAAAGGAATCGGAAACAAGAGAAATTCCTTATTCGAATCATCATTGGTTTTCCTTCGTTTTTATTGCTATTGGGTTGGAAAATGGTGTGTATCCTGAGGGGATTTTCCTTCTCTTTAGTTTATTAATTCGCAATTTTGTGAAACTTGTCAAGCGCAAATAAAAAGAAGAAAGGAAAACGATAGAATTGCGTAAGTTCTTCTTTCGAAAATAGCCGGAAACAATTATTTTCGTTTACTGAGGTCTTTTTTTTCAACTGTATTTGTGTATTGTTATGAGTTTTGGAGCATGAATTTGATGTTTATTAGAACCCTTAAAGATTTGGGGTCCTCTTCAAAATTTTAATTCGGGTAAATGCGGGCGGTATTTCCAATAGATAGATATTTGTTTAATTTTTTTTTTTTCAATTTTCAAGATATGCTTTGTATGCCAAAGTTGTTTGCTATTACTTCTTCTAAACAACCATAACACACCCTTCTCTACTCGTAAAAAATTCGCAAAGGAAAATCGGTCGGATTAAATTTTCATAATTTTATTGATTTCAAATGCCGTGTTTTAAAGAAAAAACTGTCATTTAGAAATATATATTGTAACATAATCTAGCATAATAACTACGCACCAACAACTATACAACAAATTCCGAAGTGTCTTTTCATTCTGGCATAATTTTGTTCAGAAGTTTCTTTTCATTTGAGGTTCGTGTCTGCAGTTAGTGTCCACAGTTCGTGTCCACGATAAGAGACGGATAATATCTAAGACAACGTCAAGGAATTAAGAGAGGATTATAACTGCAAGAAATTATTGTCATCTTGGAATTATTACATCAGAATTTTCTTGTTCCAGTGGTCGAAGAATTTGCTAGAAGTTTCTGGCTATCAGAAATGCGACTATATAAGGACAGATGGCGATCGAGGCAAGGCAGTTGGTTTTGAACCGCACGAGGAGATTGGAAAAGTGATAACAGCCGAAGTTGTAATTTTGTGATAAATTGAAAGTTGAGAGTTAACAAGAAGAAGTAATTAGTTTGGATTTGTGAATTAAGTAATTGAAAGGAGATAAAGTGATTTGAGAAGAAAGAGACCTTGTAAGGAAGGAGTTTGCGAAGAATAGAATAGTGTGAACTTGAATTGTTCTATAGACTAGAAAATAAAGAAATAATTTCACAGAATATCGTTTTATCTACTCGAGCCGTAGCTCGCATATTACAATATTAAGAGGCAGTCAAATTAAAAAAATAAACCATTCATTCCTTTATATAAAGGAAAAGAGCTGCTAAACGCTATTAAAAATATGGGATGCAGGGCTATATCCACTGGGAAACCAACTTATTGGTCATCAGATCCTGGTAAAATACCTGACTTAATCTACTTTTTTGTTATTAGAAATATAAACAGCGATTTCTTAAAAGTAAAAGAACGTCAAGAAATGAGTTCTTACCACTCACCGATTTTAAAAGGTGAAAACGTTGTTCCGAAAGAGGTAAACCCCAGACTTAAAACTCTCGAACAAATTGGAATGTCCTTAAATCTATTCTTGAGGAAAGGATAAAACTAAGAGCACCGATGAGATGTGCGCAACACTTAGATGATGATGTCGAAAAATTCATAAAAGATATCCAACACTCTGCTTGGCAAAACACTCTACAATATAAGGAAAGGCTAAGAGGAAATAATTATCCACTAGAAGTAAGAAAACTGATTGCTGAAAAACGGAAAGCAAGGAAAAGATGGCGACATACTAGAGCCCCTCAGGACAAAGATATATTCAATAGGCTTACACAAAAGCTTAGAAGGATGATAAAAGAGTTTAAGGATGGAAAAACGTCCGCCTATCTATTGAGATTGTCGAATGACAAAAGTTCTAACTATTCCCTCTGGAAAGCAGCTAAGAACATAGAAAAGTCAACTTCACAAATCCCCCCTATCAAAATGATAAATGGAAAATGGGCGAGGAATAGCGAACAAAATGGCAAATACATTTGCTGAATATCTTGAAGGTATATTTAAATCAAACTCAGTTGAAAATGATAACGTATTGGACATGGACTTAGAACAAGAAGATGAAGATATAAAGCCAACTACAACAGCCGAGGTAAAAAGCATAATAAAAAATATTAAACCGAAAAAAGCTCCTGGGTTCGATCTAATAACTGGAGAAATTCTTAAACAACTTCCTCAAAAAGCCTACATTAAACTAAGAAACATAATAAACGCTTCTTTTAGATTGAAGTATGTCCCACAACTGTGGAAAATTGCAGAAGTTATAATGATAGCAAAGCCAGTGAAATCACCACACGAGCCATCCTCTTATAGACCGATATCCTTGCTGCCTATTATATCAACAATTTTTGAAAAAAATACTGGTGAAAAGACTAAATAGTATTATTAAAAGAAAAAATCTAATTCCGGGACACCAATTTGGTTTTCGGAAGAAACATTTAACGATTGACCAGGTCCATAGGATAGTCAACACTATCTGGCTCAAGCATTTGATAAAGTTTGGCATGATGGACCGATATTCAAACTTAAAAAAAGCCTGTCAAAGTAATATTTTACAATATTGGATTCGTTTATCTCTAAAAGATACTACAGAACTAAGCATGAAAACGCGTATTCTGAACTGAAAGAAATACAAGCTGGTATTCCTCAAGGCAGCGTATTAGGACCAGTTTTATACCTATTGTATACTTCAGACATCCCACATTTAAACAGCAATATCATGGCAACATTTGCCGACGACACAGCCGTAATGGCAGTTGCAAACACAAATGCAGATTCAGTCGCTAAACTGCAAACTGCAATCTCAAAAATAAGCGAATGGACGACAACCTGGAGAATCAAATTAAATTAATTAAAGTCAGTGCACGTCGACTTTACAAACAAAAAGATAAATCATATGCCAGTTTATATTAATGGTAGAGAAGTTCCTTATGGAAATATGGCATGACATTAGACGCCAAGCTCAGATGGAAAGCCCACGTTAAAAAGAAAAGAGAAGAACTAGACATTCGACATAAAAGAATGTATTGGCATTCCCAACTATCAATATACAACAAGCTCTTGCTTTACAAGCAAATGTTAAAACTAATATGGACCTATGGGATGTAACTATGGAATTGCACCAAACAAAGTAACATCGACATAATTCAGCGATTCCAAAACAAAGTATTCAGGAACATTGTAAGCGCTCCCTGGTATATAAGAAACAGCGACCTTCACAGGGATTTTAATGTGGAGTTGGTCCAAAATGAAATTAAAAAAATGCAAGAAGACACGAGAAATGACTACGAGAGCACGTAAACCCTGAGGCCCTACTACTTGCAAACCAGAATTACTCGGTTAGAAGATTAAGAAGGCGTAAACCTCTTGAATTGGGTAGATAAAGGCATGTAAATTTAAATGATACGTAGATAATAATAAAATCTTTTATATACGACTCGTGTGCAATTATCTAAGTATGTTGGCACCTTGTATTATATTATTGTTAAACAAATTTATTTTAATCGATTAAAATATTAGTGTCACCCAATGCTAATCCACATATCAATAATCAGTCCCCTTCTTTTAAACTTTTTAACGTACTGTTATTGACAAAATTTTTACTTAAAAAATATATTACTGGTCACCCTGTAGTCCGAGAAACATACATTTAATACAAGTTACAGCAACAAAAATTATCTTTAATTAACAGGAAATAATTTATTGAAATATCTTTAATGGTACAGGGTGGGGCAAAAGTAATGTCATAATCTTAATTAGGTGCCATATTGTTAGAAAAGAAAAAAATTGGGCTCTGTTTTCACGAAAAGTTTATTTGAAGGTGTAAAATTGATGACATTAAGTTGAAAATATGATATCGGTGAAATGACTACCTCTTGAGGAGATGCACATTTGTGCTCGTTTTACGGCATTTTGAATTGTTGCTCCAAATTCGTGATTTCTTCTTCAATGTTGGTTTTCAAGAATTGCAAGGTTCGTGGTTTGTTATGGTAAACGCGAGATATCAAAAAGCTTCAAAGGAAGAAGTCTTACCGGCCAGTTCAAATCGCCAAAACGGGAGATCATACGGCCCGGAAATTAGTGATTCGAAATCTTCATCTTTGCCCGAGCTTTGTGAGCTGTTGCTCTGTCCTGCTGGAACCAACATTGCTCGAGACCCAATTGAGCAACTTGCGGACAAAAAAAAACTACGGTTACATTGGTGCCGTCGACGTCCTCAAACAAATAAGGGTCAATCACTTTTTCATTGCAAATGCCGCTCAAGTCACTTTTTTTTCTTTTTTTTTTAACACGTATGTGGCCATGCCCAAATGATATGTGGGCACTTCGAACAGAAACATCTATTGTGTAAGAGGCCAATTTTTAGGACAGTAGTACTTTTACTTTCCTTATGAAAGCTAAAATTACGTGCAGGGGAGTTCCTTAAGTCTAATGGAGATATGATCTCATTAAGGAAGAAGCTTCTCCTTCTTCTACACAGAGCTATACACTAACATACTTACGAGTAGTACGTGTTCTGTGGTTTCGTTCTCTTCTAGGCAGAGGCGGCAGGTGATATCATCTGAAATTCTCATTTTATTAAGATGGTAAAGTAATTGACAGTGACCAGTAAGGAAGCTCAAAAGCCTTCTTATGTGGTTTCTGCTATACTTTAGGATATCAATTGCCTTTTTGGAAGGGTTGGATAGCTCTTTTAGCTTGTCTGAGACCTTGGGAGTGTTTCCAATGGGAAATGCACATGATGCGTTCCCAATTGTTTAAGGTTAGCTTGAAAGCAGAATCAGGTATGCCGCAGAAGGGTTCAGGTCCAATGAACAACTCAGAGGAGCCTTTTCTGGCTAGTAGATCTGCCCTTTCGTTGCCGTCAACGTCTACATGACCAGGTACCCACCACAATTTTACTTTAAACTGTCGAAGCAGCTTAAAACTGAGTTTGAACTGGTCAGGGGATAGACCAGTGCTTTAAGCGCCGCTTGGCTGTCGATGAGTATGTGGATAGCATCACCTTTGAGGAGATGCAATGGCTCTTCGTGTATTTCATGTGGATTCTCCGTGTCCCAGTAACTCAAATTTTACTTATTCACATAACCACTTAAGTGGAAATGGGCTTAGTCGCTCATTATGATTTTGGATATGAAATCATCCTCTTCTTGCACCAGGCTTAGCAGAGCATGGGAGTAAGTTAACCTCACTTGGTAAGCAGGCAACAATTGGTGAACTGTTTGCACTTTATAAGGGAATGTCTTCAGGTCTTTCACCAAAATTCGACGCAACGATCGTCTGCTGATGCCAAATTATATGCATCGCGTTGTCTCGTCGATGTTTGTGGACTCTCTCGGAAGTCCTCGGCCACAGCAGTGATATTCTCGGCCGAACGAGCAATACGGGGACGGTCACTTCTTGCGACATCTCTAGTAGACACAGTTTGCACAAGACGCTCAACCAAACGCTTAATTGTTGGCGCACATGGTGCAGTACGACAAGGAAAACAATGACGAAATTCACACTGCGGTTAAAACAACAGACCGAAAATTGGTCAAATAAGCAGTAACAATAATTCCGCCTTCTTCAGGTGTGTATCGCTTCATTGCTAATTGTGAACGAATTCTCTATCTGTCTACAAAATAAATGTCAAAGCACAATGACATTTGACGTCATTTGCAAAAATTATGGCACATTCACATTATGACATTACTTTTGGGCCAACTTGTACAAAAGTTATGATTGTGCGCCGGTCCACGGCGCGCACCAAACTGTCACACGTGGTGGATGCAATGGCCTCTCGACGATCACATTTAGATTCTCAGAACCCCAAATTCTACAATTTTGTTTATTTACGTAGCCGCCGAACGTGAAATGGGCATCATCGCTGAAAAAGGCTTTTTTTGTGTAAGCTGTACCTCATAGGGATGAAGATACATTAAATCCGAGCGCAGAATACGCCAAACGCAGCTGTAGGGAATGCCGAAATGGTGAACGTCTGGTGGAATTCATAATTCCGGATTTCCAGCTCACACCAGCTATGTTTTCAGTTGATCGAGCATTACGATGATGCACAGGCCTTACGACACCACAAACACTACCGTTTTGTTCGACTTTGGTGATTGTGTTTCGAATTTCTTGTTCAGTTTTGCGATTATGACGACCACATTCTGTCCTTAAATCGCTGTACACAGATATTACAGAACTGTTGTAATAGATGCGACAGTTTTAATTGTGTTGAACGCTGATTAAATGATTCATTCTACAAAATGGCAATGTCACTATGGATGACAGATGGATTTGACAGATGCCATATGGCAGGGTTGTGAAAATCCAACCTCGAAATGAATAACTCTTCATATCAAGACCAACCTTTTTATAAAACCCTGTGCATACCTTATAAGAAAATGTATAGAAAGGGTTTCTTTTTAAAATTGCTATATGAAAAAATTAGTACACTTTGCGATGATTTATGTGAAAATAATTCATTTAAGTGACTGCCGCGGCTGGTTTGGCAGTAGCCCGTCCTGTCAACCAAATTTTGCAGTATATACTTGCGATGGTTTGGGGCTCTATTTTACGAATAGCTCGATTAATATTGTGCTTGAGTGCCTGAATCGTTTCCGAATTGTAAGCATAACACCGATCTTTGACAAAAAAAAAGCGATAATTGAACTTAGTGCACAAAAGATCGATGATGTTGGACGGCTTGTATGGCACGTAACGCCATCTTTAAAGAACCAGAGATCGTCCAAGTTTATTTCTTCAGTTTCTGGGCAAACAAAAAAACAGTTATTACGCCTCAGTACCGCTCTCCGCTGACCATAACGTTGTTGCCATCTTCGTTCGAAGAAAAATGGGCCAATAATACCGCCAATCAACAAACCACACGAAACAGTCACACGTTAATTCTCCTTAGGCTAGTGCGGCTAATGTTCAGTTGCTGAGACCTATAGCGTGTTGAGGTTCTTGGGTTTAGGCAAACAGTTTCGGCAACAGCAGCAATATTCTCGGCTGAGCGCACAGGACGAACAAAGGATAACTTGTGTTATCAATTAGCATGCCAATCTCATGAAGTTTTTTCACAAACTTGTGTGTAGCAGCAACTCTTTTGGCAGCACAGCACTTGCTTTGGAAATAAGTTTTCAATCGTATTTCGGAGATATGATACTGTGAGTCCCTGTCTAATAAGTTTTTGAGCACGAAATAGCTGTCAGTGTCAAAATAAAATGTAATATAATAATAACCCGGCCTTCTCTCAAGATAGGCGAACTTATAAGGCTGGGAGATAACTGTAGTACCGGCCCATCTGCAGAAATTTGGTTAGAACTGCAAGATTGCACTGAAGATTGGGTTATCTTTTGAAGGATAACAATATTTAGAAGTGGTTTTGAGTTTAAATTTTAGCTTAAAATTTGTTTTTACTTACCGAGTGAGCGTGATGACAGGGAGCAGAATCATCCTGAAATATGAGATTTGGGATGTAGCAGCATAACTCCTATATTGTAGGAACAACACCGTCAGCAATGATTTCTTTGTATTTCGCTACATTTATGGAACCGTCCAAAAGTAAAATACGGCCAATACCCCAATTTGTCATGCTTCCCCATATCATAACATATGGTGAATGCTTAACGGTGGCAAGTAAACATTCATCGTAATATCGCTCCTTAGTTCTCCTTCTCACTGTCTGCTTTCCGTCAGGTCCAATCAAATTAAATTTAGATTCATCGGAAAATATGACCCTTTTCCAATCGTTGGTGGTCCATTCCCGGTGCTGTTTGGCCCACATCAATCTACTTTTCTTCAATACTACAGAGAAGCGGCTTCAAAAGCGTCGTAAAATTCCTTAAATGTTCACAAAACACTTTGTCATATCGACTTATATCTTTTGTATATCGAAAAGAATAAGCATACTTGTATCACAGAAAAATTGCAATCGTGCCATCTACAATACATATGTGTTAAAAATATAAGAGCATCGTCATAAAATCATAAAATTTCTATAGTGTGGAGTTTTTTTCGGCACGGAGTGTAGATTCAACAAGAATTTAATTACACCAATGCGGGATTACTCTAATAACAAGCATCGACAATATCATGACAAATTTCATAGAAGAATTGAACCCCAAAAATCTACCCAATCTCAATTCTTTAATAAAATTTCACCGGTGCCGAAAAAAGCAATTCAAAAATTAATAAAAACCGATTTTAATTGAAAAATGTGAAACGTCGCAAGAAAATAATTTATTTTTTTTTTTTTTTTCAATAACACAAATATTTTAATTTATGAATATTATTTGAAAAGGGCACCAAATGCTGCTGAAAAGATAAACTTCTCAACTTTTAATGAATAAACTTCTTTCATTTTCTCACCAAAAATGGAAGCAAAATCGATTGCGACTGCAAAAGCTGGCGGCAAAAAAAAAAAAAAAAAAAAAAAATCAAAATACACCCGACAATGAAACTGTGCCCACTTCAAAAAGTTACCCGAGAATTGATTTATAATCCAATAGATGGGATCAATTGAGGGGCATTAAGTCGTTTGGGTCCCTGGCCACCCTCCCATTCCTATTGAGCTTCCATCCCTTATTTTCGCGAAGCTATAAATCGACACTACCAACATCGAGGCGCCGCCGCCGCCACACAGATTTATACGGCATCAAGTGAGATTACAATGATTCATTGCTATCGGAATGATGGATGGATGAGTTGATCATCACATTTCGACCCTTCTCGCCCCTCCTCATCGAAACATTTTTTCTTCATTATGTCTTGCGTGTTACCATTTTCTTTTGTTTCGATACACTTCAAATTCATTATCGCAAGCATTGCTAACCAGAATCTTGTTTACAATTCGTAATTAATATAGTAGAGGCGCCGCCTCACATCACCGCCATGGTGACATGGCAATTCGTTTCAAAAAAAAAAAAAAATGTATCTGAAACAAATTATTTTCGAAACAAGTCGTAAATTAAAATACGAAATTCTTGAGATATAAAAATTGTGGGAACGCCTACAAAAAACAACTCAACAGATTCTAAATCAGGCACAACACCGTCGGGTAGGTGTGAGAGTATTTGTTCAGATACTCGTATTTGCAGCTTTTGTGAGTCAAAGCGATGCGATAGATATATTCGAAATAAACTACGGGCGTGAACCGGGCTATAATTTTAAAATGCTCTCTTAATTTAGATATGCAATTTCGAGTTATTTATGGGACTGTTGAGTGCTGAGTTCGTACGAATTGACATAATGCTCATGGAGCAGAAATTTTAATAGAGAGAAAAATATTTGTTTTATACAAAAATGCCACTCGGTGAGGCCAGCTACAGTGACTATATTTTAAATTTGTCAACAATTATAAATGACTCGTGTTATTTCAAATTGTAGCATGAATGAGGTCACGTCTGTTACTTTGGATTCCGGTGGAATGAAGGTTGTAGTTCCTATGGTTGACACACTAGGACCTGAAGTATATAAGGTACATGTTGAAGGAAGGTCAGACACGTAGCTTATAAATGATTATTGTTTGAATAGTGTTTTATATTCAATAGACTTTCAGTTATGTTGTTAAAGACTTGGAGCAGTATAAAGGGTCCCTTACACGGCCAATCGATTGACATCAATCACTTACACGTGTTTGTGAAAATGTATATGTATGCGTCACACACATTTTGCATTGATGAAAATTAAAACATTTTTGATTTTGCATGACCAGCGTCATGCTGATTAACCCATTTAGACCCAACGTTTTTTTTTAGTGTTTTCGTTTTGTAAAGTGGAGATAATGGGTGGTGCATTAATGCACCATTGGGGTTTGGAAAGAAAAAAATTTTTATAATATTATCAATATTTTATTTATATTCATGAAAGAAGAATAACAGTTCTGAAATTATTATATACATACATATGTATACAACAGAAATATAGAAATACAGAAAATAGGTAAATTATTTTAGATTGTCATGAAATAGCTTTGAAGGCATTTGTCGTGTAGTGCAACGTGGCATGCTCCACATATGTTGAATGTATGTTTATGACAAATTCTATTTTCCTCTATACTGATAATGTGGGTTGTTGTCTGCATTGCCCTTCCTTGGTGAGACTGTATTCCATATTTCGTCAGAAGCGCTGTAGCTAGCCGGCGCCGAAATTCCAACCCATCTAGAGGCAATCCATAGCTTTTAGAAAGGGTCCATGCATTGTTAGTAGATATATCTATAAGCCACATTACTATTGATGAGTACCACTTTTTGCCTCTGATACTTATACGGTAGTTAGAAATGTTATTATCCATTTGGTTAACTCCTCCCATATAACAATTATACGCTTTCGGTTGGTTTACATCACACTTTTTACGTTCACTTACAACGTATCTATTCGCAGTATCAAGTGCATTGGATAACATTGTGACCAACTTATTATCTTTCCATCTGGTCAATATGAGCTGGTTATTTTTGTCCACAAAAGATTCAAATTCAACTCGGGGTTTTTTGTTGAACTTTTTTTTGTCTATCATCCCGGAAATATTTTTAAGCCGATTTTCTCTAAGTGTTCCTGCTCCAGCATAGCCCATTCTGGAAAGTTTTGCAACTAAATTTGGACTTGTAAAAAAATTGTCGAAGAAAAACGTGAAGTTGAGATCGGGACATTTTTTTTTTAATTATGTCAGCAAACTTTAGCACCACAAATTCTCCCAAACCCATTAACGGATTTCGATTCTTGGAGCGCCCTTGGTAAATATCGAATTGCAGACAATACCCTAGAGGATGTGCAGCAACCCACGCCTTATATCCAAACCTCACAGGCTTATTGCGTATAAATTGTTTACAATTATTTCTGCCAAAATATGGTATCATCGCTTCGTCTACAGAAATATTTATTTCAAAAGGTGCATAATTTAAAAATTTTGTGTTTAGATGATCCATAAATGGTCTTACTTTTGCCATTTTATCTGCTGCATTCAAGGTATCATTATCGGTCAAATGAATATTTGTGAAAATGGAGTCAAATTTGTTTCGACGCATAAATTTCAAAACTAGATTGTTGTGGGTATCTTCTCGTTCCTCCCAAAACATTCATCGCCTTGGAAGTGGTACGTAGCCACTCAGGATAAGAACACCAAAAAATGTGTACATATCATTGGTGTTAATTTCCTATTTCTTATTTTTCTTTGCTGCATAGGAAATTGTTTCAGCTACTACTAAAGAAACAAAATCTCCTGAAATGAACAGCTCAAAGAAATCAAGTGGATGACTATTTGCTCCAAGACTTAGTGGCGGAATCATAATACCATTCCAAGGCTTATGGCTATATTTAAATGATGACAAAGATATATTGTCCTCACTTCCACGACACCAACTTTGAATTATTTTGGAAAAATCTTCCAAGTTACCTTTACACACTGAAGCAGGAACAGATGATTCGCAATCCATAAACTCTAAATCCGGTTCATCGCCTTCACCAATTTCATCATTTATGAATCCGACAAATGCATCAGCTAATAGTTGGTTGCCATTCAAATGGTTTGGATCGTTGCCCTCTTCACAGTCTGAATCCGAATCATTTAGGTAGTTGTTTTAAGGGGGGGTTATAAATATGTCATCGGGAATAACGCCATCCTGTGACTCATTCTCCAGATCTTCCAGAATTTCCGCAAGTGATAACTTGGTTTTCCTAAAAAAAAAATTAAGAATTGATCCCAAAACCCTAATGGTGCATTAATGCACCAATGACATTGCTGGTAAGCAAAAGTATTTAAAATAAGTACTTATTCCAAATATTTTGGTACCACTTTTAAATTTAGTGTATTACCCAAACAAAACATTACCCAGCATGACAATATATAAATAAATAACAAACTTACCGGCAGTTAACATTTTTTACGTCCATGATAAACCTCCTTGAAATTATTTGCACAACTAAACACAGCCAAAAAACTTACAAAATCAAAATTACTAACAATTCTTTCAATTGAATTTTGCCGTCAGTATTTCTAGAATGCTTTCAAACGCACAAATTAAGACTTTATGCCGAATACATTTTTTTATGTACGATTTTCGCGCTGCGCCTACTTTGGTGCATTAGTGCACCAATGGGATAAAATGGGTGTAAGGGTTGGATTGACATAATTGCTTCATTATGTCGCGAAAGAGAAAACATGTCTGTAGCTAGCGGAAAATTGAGGGACGATGAAAACCGAGCATTTGTATGGGATTTAACTGAAACTTATCGGTCATTACCGAGTTTATGGGATGTGCAAAGGAAAGATGACAGCGACCGAAACAAAAAATTGCCACAATATGAAGTTTTACTACAAAATATAAAGAAAAGTATCCTGATGCACAAAAAGCGGATGTCACTTTATGTAAAGTGCAAGAGCAATATATGCAATACAATCATCCGTTTCACTCAACGCACATCCGTACATCACGAAAACTCACAAAAACTAAAAATTTGACGTCAATCGATTGAACTGTGTAAGGGCTAGCGTAAATCCACACATACATGATGCTTGATGTCAATCGATTGACCGTGTAAGGGCCGCTTAAGTGGTTTTAGTCAAAATAGACATCTAGCCTCTATGCTAAGGAAACAGGTAGACGAACCATAAGTTGGAAACTTGGTGTTAGTCGAGACAAAGTGGAACTTGTCCATCCCTAGGGGCTTTCGTAATCCTCATGAGCTACTGGGCTTTAACTGGAAACCAAACGTAGAACATAGGCAAATTCGCACCATCACCTCCACGCTGTGCCTGCTGGGTAACTATCTAATAGTGAAGTAACGATGAGCGTACTCGTATGATGAGTCTGACTGTACGTGCATACCTCTGAACACTCTGACCTGCGCAAGTACAACTGGTGGCATACATGTATCAAACCGAGCTAGGCATCTCTTGTTGACCTGATTTGATGAAATTTGAGTCTCAAAAGTTTAACAAGAGTTCCTCAGAAGGAGGACGTGCGGTGGAAGAATTCACTGGATGGAATCAACGGTGGCGTCAAAAGTCAGTTTAGCGATTACCTTTTGTGAACTACTTCGACATATTCGAAACCCAGATCAATAAGGATCTTCAAAATTTCGTTAGGGTATTGAAAAAGAGATGGTGGAGGATGAACCCTTAATGGGACAATGGCAGCGCTCATATCCCCGTCGTGGGTTACTGGCATCGGTGTAATTGTCGCTGTTGAACTGTTCTGGGATACTCCGTTGCTAATATCCTTCAGTTTTGCTTGTTAACGAAGCCATTTAATTAAAAATGGGCTTCATCGCTTATTATCAAATTGTGGATGAAATCAGGCATTATCATAATAGCTGCTGGTTGTTTGTCGGTTTCAATTCTTGCACAAGCTGAACTTTATATGGGAACATGTGCAATGTTGCGGAAATCCTCTGAACGGACCTCCGCGATTGCCCGAGATAAGATAGTCTCTAGACTATCCTCCACACTCTCCAGTAAACGTTGATTATTTTTATCCGGTTGCATCGTACGTGATCCTCCGGTACTAGGGAGATTCTTTACTAACCCTTCTTGAGATGAAAACGTACTGAAATTGATATTGATATGGATGTATCATCGTGGCAACACTGCTCGCGACGCAACGGCTAAATAAATCAATAAAGGCATTCATTAACGATTTTGAAAGACAATGCTTTCGAGCTTGAGTACAGTTGTATGCCCACATTTCGACTGTCGGCATTACTCGTACATCTCTTACAATTGGCGACTGAATACTTCCGTTTTGAAAGATATTTTGTTTTTCAACTAAACCTCCCAGATGGTCTTAGGTATATATTTCGTGAAAAAATAATAAAATTCATACCGACATAGTTACATATGCATGTATACATGTATAAATCCACTTCCGTGGCATGTTTTTGATATTATCCACCGCATAAATCATAACCACACAATTCTGAATCACAGATAAGGATAACAGCGATTTTCAGAATATAAAACAGATTCCTGCAAATTCCACCCCCTTCGCCAAACAACAGAGGACGTGGCAGCTACATAAATTTTATTTACATCCAGATAATTCGCTAGATTAAATATCTAACCAATATCCAATCGGTTTCCGTTATCTTTTTTTCATCTCCAACCCTAATAACACCACAAATGTACGAGTATACATGTTCCCTTGCTTTGTGCCTAGGTCGAGGCGAACCAACTGTAATTCGAAGCAGACAAAGTCGCGCCGAATGTCCTGTGGATTTGGGGCTATCCTCTTTCCATCGTTCTTAAACCATCTAACCATTCATTGCCGGCCGCCGTCAATTTAGCTGTGACTGCTCATTTTGGGGGTGAGTTTAGGTAGGGTCAAAGGTGGTCGCCAGAAGTGCCTTTTATCATATTTATTGATCGAAAAGAGCAACAAAAAAAAAAAAAATTGCCAAGCGTGAGAGTGTTGGTGAGTGAATGAATTTGGCCATTATTAAATTGACCTGAGTTATTTTCCAAGTTACACGCTATACCCGGAATTTCTTATTTTGTTTAAGCATGAGCCGAAAATTTGACATCATAGACTGGCTGACTACGAGTGTAGGGAATGGGGTCAGTATTTTTTTTTTTTTCAATGAACTTACACGAGCGACTGTCAACGCTGAATAGAAAAAAATTAAGAAAATTCCTTGCGACATTTTTTTGTGTTCACTTCCTTTTGTTTGAGTTACTAACTGTAGGGGTGGGCTAATGATGACAGAGCCTATTTTTTGAACGCGTGGGGGTGACTATTTATTACAAACGAAATTTCTCTATTAAGAAAATATATTGCATTCCTGGTAAAACCTCAAACTCTATTGTTAAAGACATTCCCCCATTCCGATACAAAATGCTAAGAAAAATGAATTCCCTACTAGGGAAGAGAACAATGAGAACATCAATTTATTGGTGCAGGTGAATGGGGCGCTGCTTGAAATTTATTTTAGGGTGACATTTTATTGGTGTGCTAAGTGTGTTTATTAGGGCACGAAATCCAATTCACATCTAAAAAGAAAAAAAATACCACTTATCGTCGTGCATTGAATTTGAATGAGAAATTAGAAGATGACGATGCAGTAGGGGTACAAGTGATATTGAGTACCTGCCTACCTACACGAAATGATTTGAATTTTAAAATTTGTATTTATCCTACAAAAGAATGCTTTCATCAGAATGTAAGTCACCGTCTAATGTTGACCTGAAATGGTATCGCGGTTCATTACACACATTCATAATCAAGTTTGTATCAAGCATAAATAATTTTCATAATTAAGCATTAATGTTGTACAAACTATAAATCAGATTTTACGTTAAGGCTGACTGTACCGTACCGGACAGAAATGTTCCTTTTTTGGAGTTGCAGAGATCACACGACCCATGGGTTATGGGCGGCTGGAGCGTAGACCGAGTTCTATGCCTGTGCGCCGAGATCCTTCAATTTTATTGCGATCTAGTCAGAGCACTTTTTCTTTCACTTACTGATGATTTAATATGTACCTGCCTATATAAAGCAATAAGAATGTTCCACCGTCTATCATGAGGTCACAAAAAAGAAGCTATGCACATACATAACTAGGCGAGTGAAACATTGGGTTTAAACCACCCAAAACGTTGGGGGAAAAATTCACTCCGAGCACCCCTACGCCCGTTGTGGCCATTCCATGACGAGGGGCGGCTGATAAGTTTCCGGCCTGAGATACTCAACGAGTCATCTCTCCATTAGTGATAGCACTAACTCCGGCACACTTTAGTAAAGGGCGACCAGATAGCAATGATAGTTATGCCAATTGCTATGTTTCAGCAACTGTCAAAGTTGCTAATGACATCCAGATGTCAAAATATTCAATAAGGTCTGCCATTTCATCATGCATCGTTCGACGCTTCTCGAAAATGTAGAAATTATTAAAAAATATTATCGAAATTCCGGCTCAGTTGTAAATACGCAACGTGAATTTCGTCGTGAGGGCGTTCGTCACCATGGCTACAGTGCGCAGGCAATTCGTCGCACCGTGGAAAAGTTTGAGAGTGAGTACGCTCTTTTGGACCTTAAGCCACCAACCAGACAGAGATCGGTGCGAAGTGAAGAAAACATAGCCGCCGTAGCGGCCAGTATCGAAGAAGACCCAGAAATGTCGTTTCGGCGCCGATCAGGTGAATTGGGCATCGCCAGAGAGTCAACAAGGCTTCTTTTGCGGTTGCATTTAGACCTACATACGTATATGACTGTGCTGACGCAAGAATTGAAGCCACACGACAATAGACATCGCCGTGAGTTCGCTAATTGGGCGCTGGAAATGCTGCATCCGGATTTTGGCCAAAAAATCATCTTCTCGGACGAGGCCCATTTTTGGCTCAACGGCAAGCAAAATTACTGTTATTGGAGCAAGCAAAATTACTGTTATTGGAGCAACCAAAATCCACAAGTGTTCGACCAAGCATCAATGCATCCACAAAGATTGACTGTTTGGTGCGGTTTATGGCACGGTGGCATCATCGGACCTTATTTCTTTCGAAATGAGGAATTAGACACCGTTACCGTCATTGGTCCTCGGTATAGAGCGATGTTAACTGACTTTCTATGGCCAGAGCTCAACAACATCGATGTATTCGAGCTGTAGTTCCAACAAGACGGCGCTACATGCCATACAAGCGACACAACGCTCGAAGTGGTGAAGGAGAAATTTGGCGGCAATTGACCGCCGCGATCATGCGACTTGACACCCCTCGATTATTTTCTCTGGGGCTACGTTAAGTCTTTAGTCTACGCTTACAAGCCAACCACTTCGGACGATCTCGAGGCCAACATTCGAGACGCTATTGCCGGAATAACGCCGCACATATTGGACCGAATCATCAAAAATTGGACCGACCGCTTGAAGCAGAGCCAGCGAAGCCGAGGCGGCAATTTAAATGATTTGCTATTCCACACATAATGGCATGAGCGTAGCTTCAAAATGAAGCGAGAATCAATTTGATACCTCACACCGTTTTAGTTTTATTTAAATTTCTTTTCCTATCGTTCTTATCTGGTCACCCTATAGTGTAAATATCATTTCGATTCACTAATAATATCATTTTGTTATTAATCTGTGATCACCATGCCAGCCGAATTCGGAAATTCTGCCAATTCTGAGCACCGCACCGTGATAAAGTACTTCGTGAAAAAATGAAAATCGGCTTCGAGCTTAATGGCGACTATTTTTTGGGACAGCGAAGGTGTTTTCCTTATTGATTACTTGCCAAAGGGGACTACAATGAATGGCCAATATTACGCAAATTTGTTGACTCAGGCATGTGAAGCGGTCGTACGGAAGCGACATGGGAAACTCAGGCACGGAGTGTTGTTTTCGCAGGATAAAGCACCTGTTCCCACGGCGCGGGTTTCATGACAGGCCTTAAAAGACACAGGTTTTTCAACGATAGGCCACCTACCCAACAGCCCAGACTTGGACCCGAGTGACTTTTTCCTTTTTTCCACTTTGAAAAAAGGGTTATTATTTTTATATATATTGGTATGTGCTCAATCTTTTTGTTTGTAAAATCTACATGTACAGATTTAGACTGGTTTAATTTGATGCATCATTTCCTTGTCCAGTTTTGGATTTCCTGCATCACATCTTGCAGTTTTTCCGATGATTGAATGTTGCTTTATGCAACTGCCATTCTGTCATCCGCAAACGTAGCAATTGTAGTAGAGTACTGCAATTTTCCAGTAGAGTACTGGTCCAATCACGCTTCCTTGGGGTACACCTGCTTTAATTTCTTCAAGATCTGAATACACATTCTGTTCTTTTATACGAAAGTATTTGTCTGCAATGTAGTTTTTTAATTAATAGATCACTCCTTCGTGCTAAACTTTATCGAATACTTGCGCTACGTCCAGGAAGACTCTTGAATAAACTTATTTCTCTTCCAGTGCTTTTTCAATGTCAACAATTCAGTGAACCTGGTCAATTGTAGAATGTTCCTTACAGAATCCAAATTGATGATTGGGAATAATTTGTTTTCGCTCTATAAAAGTTGTTAGTCTTTTAAGTAGAAGTCTCTCAAACAGTTTTTACATTATAGGCAGTAGGAATATTGGACAATAAGATGATGTTTCATGATGTGATTTCCCAGGTTTTGAGATCATAATTACATCAGTCACTTGACACAATTGTGGCACGTACTTCAAGATGAATGCGGCATTAATGATAATCCTTAGCTTCAAAATTGTTAGCGAAAATGTTCTGGAAGCTGTTGAAGAATATTTTTAGTAATGAGTTCGAAGCCTGGGTGCTTTCATGCATTTATAGATACTTTTATTTCATTTTTGACATCGACGGGCCTTGTTAGTTCAATTTCCTCATCTTCTTGTTCTTGTTCGTTGTGCAGGTCTTCGGTGCCACCTGGATTTGGTTGAAAAATTTCCTCAATATGTCCTGAATTCAGAAAGTTTGATGTACATATATTTTGAATACCTACTATCGCAACTTGTCCCCTGTTTCTACCAAAAAAAAGAAGACATTGACGTCACTCATACTCAAAAAGGTCTGTTTTTTTCATCCGTAAGGTCAACTCGAGAGTATTGTCTGGAACCGATCAAATGAATGAAATAAACGGAAATAAATTGGGCTGACAGGATGAGCTACTGCCAAACCAGCAGTAAAGTGGGAATTATTTCCCATATATTCTCGTAATCGGAAAGTGTACTCTTTTCAATAAAGGAAAAAACTTTGAAAAATTTTTTTTTTAGCAATTTAAAAAAAAAAGAAACCAATAGATGGCCCACCCTTTATTAATGTCAAGATTGATCAAAATATCAAGAACGAACATTTTCACGGATCAGAAGTAAGCATTCGATGATTGACCAGGTGCATGGAATTACTGACGTAATCGAGATAGCACTCGAAGAGAAAAAGATATGCTCAAGCGTATTTCTTGACGTCTCGCAAGCCTTTGATAAGGTGTGGCATGATGACTTGAATTGCAAATTACGACAAGTTCTCCCTGTATGCCTATACGACATTCTAGAATCATATCTCGGCAATAGACTCTTCCGTGTTAGACATGGAAATTAATACTCGGAGCTCAAAGAAATTTCGGCCGGAGTACCGCAAGGAAGCGTTCTTGGGCCACTTCTCTATCTGTTATATACTCGAGATATACCGAAAGAAGATGGCACTATCCTGGCTACGTTTGCCGATGACACCGCTATCCTAGCCGTAGGTAAAAGAATCAAAGAAACGACTGCAAAACTGCAAGACGCACTGAATAAAGTAAATGAATGGACGAGGGTCTGGCAGATCGCCCTCAACGAATCTAAATCTGTTCACGTGAATTTCACTCATAAGAAAACTAATGTCCTGCCAATTTTCCTAAACTTGGCCCGAATACCTTTTGCAAATGAAGCCAAATACCTTGGAATGACACTCGACGCAAAACTGAAATGAAACGTAAAGAACTCGAAATCAAATATAGAGAAATAAATTGGTTGCTCGGAAAACACTCCCAGCTCAGTACTGAGAACAAACTGCTTTTATACAAGCAAGTGCTAAAGCCGGTGTGGACTTACGGTATACAACTTTGGGGCTGCACCAAGGAAACAAACACCAATACTTTACAAACTTTTCAAAATAAAGTGCTAAGAGAAATTGTCCACGCACCGTGGTATACTAGAAACGATGATATCCACAGGGATCTCGGAATTCCGACAATCGAAGCTGAAATCAGAAGCTTCGCGAGAAGCATAGAAACCGACTAATCGGACATGTCAACAATACAATCCTACAAATTCTGGATGAAAGCAATTTATTGCGCCGACTACAAAGGACGAAACCTTTCGATTTGGCGAGATAGGAATCAACCGCGCCTAGATTGCGGAACATGCAGGATCTTTCAGTGGAAAGTAACCTGCCAAACGAGTTTTTTTTTCATGATAGAAAAATTGCTTGATAAGGTCCTCTTAGTTGCAATATATAACAAATTAAATCGCGGGGTGGTGTTTTTTTAGTCAGTAAGAATCTGACACTACTATGAGCACGCGCTTGCTATCCTCATAGTATCTATGGAAGATTTTTCATCAACCCTCGGGGAATAAAAAAAATTCAAATTAAGTTATAGACAACAACTTTTTGAGATTGGCGAAGATGGTCAGGTCAGCTACGGATAGCTAGACTATGCTATCTCCTTTTCAACAACATTTAGATCTGGTCCGGTGGGCCTTTGTGTATTTCATGTACCTTACATAAATATAGCCGCTATAGACAACGGCATTGCTGCCCGCATGAATTTCCTATGCATACAATATGATTATGTAGGTACGAACATAATTAGATAATTGCATACGAGTCGTATTTATAGAACTCGAAATTGCCTCACTTGATGAATAGGTAAATATAAAATACTGAGACAGATATTATTCATAAAGCATGTCGTAGTGCCGCCTGTCATGCAACAGAATGGTCAAACAGTGTTGGTGTTGAATATCGATTTACACTTAATTTGCAAAAAAAAAAAGAAAATATGAACACAAATGGAGAAAAGAGAATTGAGAACTCATTTCTAGTTGGAAATTTTCTAAAAAAGAATTGAGAATGTTAGTATGTAGGTGTTGGTAAAATGCGGATCATATGCTGCTGTAAGGAATGGAACAGTATTTGAACTCAGAAATATTACACTTAAGGAAGGAATGTGAAAATCTCGAAAGACACTGAGTGATTACTCGTAGAATACTCAGAGTGCTAAAAACACTCCCTGAATCATGACCAATCAAAGAAAGATCGGCAAATAATTTGTATTTCATTTTGATAAATCGTTTTGGAAGTATTATGATTTAAATACAAGTTCGTGAGTGTTTGGTTCTTCTCAATCTGCGAATATTAGATTGAACATTTAAAACGTTTTCTATCTCAGAGTTAATATACGTTTGCAGATGTTGGTTGTGAACGAATAGCGTTCTTTTTGATCACCTCTGCTGCCAGATCAATCTGCAAGTCATTGTTTCTAATAAACCATCATGCACTAACTATTCCACGAAGTATTTTGTTTTGAAATGTTTGGATTATCTGTGCATTATTTTTTTTTTAGCAAGATTTGAATTTTGCGCCATTTGTGCGGTAAAGTGTTGCCAACGGAAAAAAAAGACAGCGTGACAGCTGACAGTTCAGGGTTATTAAAAATGGAGTGCTACACGAAAGAACAACGCGTTTTCATCGTTGAGCAATATTTTAAAAATAATGAGGGTTTGGCAGCTACAGTTCGAAATTTTCGTACAAAATATGGTCGGAATAGTGATTTAACTTCATCAACTGTGAAGATATTAATTCAAAAATTCAGGGAGACTGCATCTTCGAAAATGTAACTGGTCAGGCAATAACAATTAATAGTGCTCGCTATAGTGACACGATAATCCAGTTTTTTGTGCCTGAATTGCAAGATATGAATGTGGACGACATGTGGTTTCAACAAGACGGTGCCACATGTAATACTGCCAGATGCAATACTGCCACAATTCAATTACTGTATGAGTCATTTCCTGGTCATGTATTTTCCCGTTTTTGTGATCCAAATAGGAGGCCAAGTTCATGCGGCTTAACGTCGTTGGACTTTTTTCTTTTGGGTTTTTTGAAATCTAAGGTTTATATCAACAAGCCCACCACCACCCACGCCTTAAAGGAGCAAATTGAGCGCTGTATCAAATTCACCAAAAGAGTGCGTATGTATCAGCAAAGCCGTGGAGGCCATTTGCCCGATATGCTATTCCATGCATAACTTTATACTGTATACTTCATGGATCAATAAAACATTTACAATTTTTGATTAAAGGCCTGTGTTGTCTATCAAAATTACTTCTTGCGTCAATTTTGGGAAACCCTATTATAACCGTATTGTTGACTACCATACGTCTGGACAGGTTTTAATATCTGATTATATAAGAAAATAGTATTCTCAATGAACATTTTTGAATTATATACTGACGACTAATACAGTTATCAATATCTAATATTTAACTCCTCACCTTTCTTTTTAACATGCTCCATCTATTTTAGTTTAGCGCTCAAATTCATATCCAGGTATTTATCTGTGTTAGAATAAGGTACAATTTTGCGTTCAAACTCCTATCCTCTTAACTGCAATTTGTAACTTTTCGGTTGCTTTAAATAAACGTTCATCAATAGCTAGGATTGCAGTGTCGTCTGCGAATGTGGCTATCATTTTATCACTGGTATATAGTGTTGGCCCTAGAACATTCCCTTGAGGAACATCTGCTTGTATTTCTTTAAGCTCAGAATACACTTTTCCATAACGCACTCTAAAGAATCCTTTCTTAGGTGTTCGGGGTGAACCTGGGCCTCTAAAGAATCGATTTGTTATTTAAGAATCTCATAATATTGTCTGGGTAGATCCCTATGTAGTTTATAGTCTAAACCCTTATACCTGACTGTCAAAAGCTCGTTCAACGTCTTAAAATAACGAAGGACAGGCTTGTTTTTCATCCAGTGGTTTTTCTATAATATTAGTTATACGATACATTTGGTGAGTCTTTGTTTCTAAACTCGAATTGATGGTTCGGGATATGTTTTCTTTCTCCAATTTTTCAAGAATTTTTGACAATATCGGCAAAAGTGAGATTGGCCGATATGAAGTCACTTCTAACAGTGGCCTACCTTGTTTAGGTATAACAATTACTTCTGCTATTTTCCAGTGATGTGAAATATATTTTAGTCTAATGCAGACATTAGTTACATATTTGAGTTTTACCAGGGCAATTCTTTCTTGATTTTGGCAGTTATGAGGTCATAGCCTGGTGATTTTCTATTAAATAGATTGTTTACGCATACACATGTAGTGGTAACATCATCGCTTGTCACGCTACAGGTTCACGGTTCGCATCCTAATGCCAATAATCATCTATTTATTTCGCATGAAATAAATAAGAAAGTCGACGAATCGCGAAAGCTAAGTCAACTCTACTGCGAAGGCATAAAATTCAACTTGATCGTGACGATGACATCAGGAGGACGGAAAAAAATACTGTGAATCATGAGCAACGACAAAAGCAAAAACAAACAATCTCCCCAGTCATTTTAACAGCCACCCTTGGAGTTCACTGAAACTTAATACCAGCTGAGTTTCAAACCAACTACACCAATCTGTCTTTCTCTCTTTCTCTTCCCCTTTCCTCAAAAACGCCCGTGTCCTAAAATTAGTATAAGGGTATTCATAACCCCTTTCACACGCTCTAATTATATATAAAAAAAACCTTTTAGCGAAAGGTATAACCTCCTCATCTTTTTGTCAGCAAATTCCAGGCTTTCATTTGCCATTGTAGGTGGAAAAGGGTTTAATAACATTCGTCAAGTGTTCAGTAAAGTCTCTAACCATCCCTTTTGGGTCTCCGATCCATTTTCCTTCAGATGTTTTCAGTGGGGGATCCTGTCTTTAAACGTTTAGCAGCTTTCCAAAGACAGTGGTTTGTTTTGCTCTATAAGGCAATTCATACCGTTCCAAGCTATCCATTTTGCTTACAATTACAGCAGTACCTCCCCTGGTACTGTTATCTGGATGGGGAGAGTTATTTTTTTTCCCGATTTGAAGTCAGTCTCAATAATTAGGCAAACATCATGTAATTCAGATGCTTATTGGAGAAGACCATTTACATTCCAGGTTGCAACTTTTACAGGTCCAATAGGTTTTTTTCCTGTGAAGACTTCTTTGCTTTGTTTTAACATCAGGTGCTGATGACTATTGGCTTTACTTTTCCTTGCTTGGTATTCTTTTGCAATGGGACAACCTCTATCGTTTGCAGGGTGATCACCATGACTGTTGATACATTTAGCTTTCTGGTCCTCCTTTATTGGACTGCTATTTGTTTGATGTTTTCCTCTACATTTAACTCAAGCATAATCTCTTCTGCAATAGATTTGGGTATGTCCAAAAGCTTGACATCATTTGCATTGTGGTATTGAGTTAGAGCTTTTTCGAAGCGGTTCAATCTTAACAACAATCACACATGGATTTCGGCATCGTCTGGATTGTAAAAAGAGAGTGACCTGATGTATAGGTTCAATCCAGTCAACAGACATATAGCTACTTCGTTTACATAAAGGATTGAGGGATCGATATGGGATTCAAATAATTTAATCCAGATTCAATCCACCATGTAAACGGTGGATTGAATCTACCAGTATCTATCTCTTTATAGCCTTGAAGTGCTTAGTAACTATATCTATAGGTATAAAGAAGCCCCGACAAATTTCACCATTTCACATGTCAAATACAAATTTCCAGTTATAGTCCTTACAGGCAATGGAACCTGCACACTTTGTTAAGATACCTAACCTTACCCAAAAACTGGTATCATTATTCTTACATCATTTTCCTTTTTGGAGGAAGATTGCAGATTGATTTTAGGACTGTAAACGCACTGCGACCTTGTAGATCTAATGTGCTCCCCGACTTGTAGCTCTAGTCGATGAGATACAATTTCCTTGATGAATCGGAGTATCTGGAATGGATCCAATGATGGTAGATCTTCTTCTGATATTTTATAGGCTTTCAGGTGTATCCTTCATTTGTGGATTAGTGCTCCACATTCCTTAAGAACGTGCCCTGGGCTTTTCTCAACATCTCCGCGTTCCTTAAGTCTGCAGTGATCCGTTAGGAAGCCTGTAAGAATGCGCAGCCGGTTTTTGTTAATCTTGATGTAGACGTTGGAGTTCTTTCCAAAGTTTGATTCTTTTACAGTCTTCCACCTTCCTTAGCTCATCCCGTATCGTATGTGCTTCATTTCTCTCTACTCCCATGTGGCTTAATACCCAGTAGGCAGTGACTCTGTCATTCTCACTCAGTTGGTTTATCTTGGCAAGGCACTCCCACACTAGTGTAGACTTGATTTCATGAGACTTTAATGCGTTAATGGCAGCCTGGCTATCCGACAGTATCTTACAGAATCAGCATGTTCTGTTATTATGGGATCGAGAGTTAATCGTTATAAGTTTTAGTAACCATTGATTCCAAAAGAACCCGAGAAAGTTCAAACCCCTAAATGCTCCGACGATTGGACGCAGTGACGCCATAATTTCGTTGCACTTCTTGTGATCAACGGAGTTGGTGGCTAGGATGCCTAGTGAATAATGAGGTTCAAGATTCCGGCACTACTATGAATTTAATTACCATGTTCTGTACCCTAACGAAATCAATGTTTTCCATTCCCACCGTGGGTCTCAAATCGCAAATGATGACTTTGGTGCAATACTTGTAATGCTTCGAGTTGTAATCACAGGTATCTTAAAGTCGATCGATTTAGCGGGTTCCCGACCAATAAAAAGTGTCTGCCTGAGACACAGCACTCTTCCTCTTTTCACGATACCAGGCAAGTTGTATCGAATTTACCGTTCTAAACACCCTAGTGTCCGCAATCGCCTGATGTTTATAGTGGCGGTTAGGTCTTTCTTGGCATATCGAGCCCGCGGGCTAAGATTTAATGATCCTCTTGCCTGGTCTTGCTAATGAAGTCGATTTCTCCTCGCTTTTGGTCGATGTGAACTGCCTACCTCGTTAGTTGGAGAGACTTGTAGTGCCTTCAGTGGTTAACAAATGTCCTGCGCGCTATCTACTCTAGCACGAGGTCGAAAAAATCACGTAACAGCGCGTCATCTTGTTGGAATCCGTTACAGGCTTGAAATAATTTCGACGAACTAATTAGATACTGCGTAGTACACCGCATGTTTTCCAATGTAACGCAAAATAGCTGGATCGGTTTCTGCAGGATTCTGAGATCGGCCATCGTTTTGTAGAACTCTAAAGGATGAATGCTGTCTTGCTCGACCTTAAAGTCGATAAAAAGATAGTGCGTTTCAACTAGGAATTCATTGGCCTTGGTTTATCGTCGATCTGCCACATCGAAACCCACACTGGTAAGTGACAATAAGTATATTGCAAAATGTTTTCAGACATCCACACAGTACACTGGCTAGGATCTTTTATGCAACATTTAGCTGGGATATGCTTCGGTAATTTGTGTACAATGTTGGATCGCCTTTCTTGGCAGTACATGGAGATGGTATTACAGTCATCAGACATTCTTTCTTCTACTCACTCTTGCTTGAGGTTTTAGTGCATGCGTCAAACAAAACATCGCCTCCATACTTTAAAGTCAAATGCAAGCCATAAGATCCTGTTGACACTTAGCTTTCTTATAGCTGTATCTATGTTGGGGGATTATATTTTCGTTGATAAAGTGTGAACTTTTTTTGTGCTTCTATTACTTCCTCTTCCTTATGGCCATTAAGCAGTTGCTGCAAATTGTTGTGCTAGGGATAATTATTGCCTTCGTGATCCAGATGGCGCCAACGACACGAATTAATTTTTTTGTGTGGTGTTAATTGTGTAAACAATCTAACTTTGTCCAACCACAGAGGGGTTTTGCCTGGTGGTAGAATGGACCGACAATAGAGTCTGGAAACTTTGGGATTTGGAAATTACATTAAAAAAAAGAAGATAGAACCCAAGAGAAATAAGAAAAAAAAGGAAACGAAAGCAAAACCCATTCACTACCGCAGTATTGGTGGCAGTGGTACGCACGGTTGGAAAATTGATGATGATAATATGATGACGAATGTAGTCTTTATTTTCCTTATATCTCAGCTTTAGTAAATCAGAAAATAGCTTAAAATATTCACTAACTAAAAAGTCAATCAATAAAAAAAATACACTGAAATCGGATAAGTCATTATGAGTACTTTGACAATATAAATTTGAATTGTTTACTTGAGGCGTAAATGTGGTACAATTGCTCAACTTTTGCAATGGGGAACATAATGTATAGCTATCCATAAATAATTTAAGAGAAATTGCCTAATCAATAAAGTAAACCGCATCGAAAACGAATCGGACGTTCTAGAGTTATACGGGTACATCTGATTAAACTCAACAACATTCCACTTCGTTTTAAACTGTAACCACAGTATTGACGTTTATTTTATTGAACTCTCCCATAATGTTGCTTACTCGTACATATACTTACTTACTTATGTCCTCTGACCCCTCGTGGGACACAGGGTGTCAACAACGCCTGCGCGCCATCGTGTTCGGAGTTCTGCAACGCGCTTGAGCTCATTATAAGTCATTCGCAATGATCTCGATTCCTGATCGACTGTCCTTCTCCATGTCTACCTAGGGCGGCCCACTCGTCTGCCTGATTGGGTAAGTGGATTCCATTGCATGGCGTACTTCGCAATGGAACTGTCTTCGCACCGTAAGGTGTGACCAATCCACTGGGACTAGGATGTTGCGAAGCTATCTATTTGTGAAGGTTTGCAGTTTCCTTGTGACAGTGTTGGTCACTTTCCAAGTACTACACCGATATAGTAGCACTGTTTCCACGTTTGCTCGGAACAGTCTTAGCTTGGTTTTGTGCTGAAAACATATTTTTTCCAGATTTTAGACAGCATACGGAACACAGCCTTTGCTTTACGATTTCTGCTGTCTACATGCAGTTCGGTACCACCATATTCTGAGACCAGACTTCCTAAATATAGAAAGCTGCCTACTTTCTCGACTTGCTGTCAGGCAATGTTGAGTTGAGGGATTTTGTTTTTGCCGTACTTATTCTGAGCCCTACTTTGTTCGCCTCTGACTTCAAATTATGAGCCATCTGATGCAGGTCCATTATCCTATGTAAGAGCAGGCAAACGTCATCAGCATAGGCAAGGTGTTTAAGATATGATGTCATAGTCTATCTCAGATGCCTGGATCACATCATTGATTACTACAAGGAATAACAGTGGCGAATTAATGAATGCTTGTTGTTCTCCGCTGCGAACTTCAAATTTCTCTGACACCTTGACGTTGTGTGAGAAATGACATTTACCATCATCGTAGGTAGCTTTTACAGTAGCGACGAGATCTCCTGTGCAAGGCTCGCCAAATAGCATCTCGATTGAAGCTGTCGAAGGTCTTCTCGAAATCAACGAACAACAAATTTGTACACGACACATTGTTCAATGATGATCCGCAACGTGTTTATGTGGTCGATGCAGGAGGATCCAGCTCGAAAGCCTGCCAGTTCATTGTCAAGCGTTGAATCAAGATGTTCAGAATTATTCTAGCTATTAGTCTGGCCACAGCCGGAAGAGCTCCTCCCTCTCCATCGGGTGTCCCTTCTTTGGCAGCTTAACAATCATTCCCATCTTCCAATCTTCGTAGAGAAGGTCTCGGTTTCCTATGCTTCCTTATTACTGGTTGCAGGATTTCCGCCGAAATGTTGGGTGCGGCTTGGAAAAGTTCCGCCGGAATGTGGAACAGCCAGGGCCCTTATCGCTGACGTTATTTCAGCGTTACTGGAGGGGAGGTGCGAGTACGGGAATTTGTTTCTGCGAAAGGCTCACCTGAGTTTGGGTCCAAATGATTGTAGCCCAAGTGGTTGAGCACTACTGCAAAATGTTCCCGCCATCTGGCCAGCTGTTCCTCATCCAAATTCAGCAGATTCCAGTCTAGTCCATTTACTAGATGTATCTTGGAACTTTGACCACCAGCGGTTCCTTAGTAATACTATAGACGGTCCGGCCGTCGCATCTATTTGCTGCTTCTTCAGCCTTGGTGGCTAGTGCGTTGATGCAGTCACGCTTGTCTCGTCTTACACTTCTTTTCTCTTCATGCGGTACTGAACTTTTATTTGGAAGCGCTCTACTGCTGAGGCTGCTGCAATCTTCTTTGAGTTCAATACGTTCATCGATCCATCTCCAGGTGTCTGCTGTCAGCCATGTGCTTTGGCTTTTTCTGACGAGACGTAAAAACACTTTTCACAGCATTCCAGTGGTCGTCGATGCTCTTAGGAGCGAAGCTGCTGATTGTTTCTGTATTTGTGGCAAGGTGGACCCTTATCTGTTGGCGCATTTGAAAATCCCAGAGGGTGTCAGTATTATACCTGGGTATCATTAGCAAGTTGGATGCAGTACGAAGGCGTATAGTAGCTACCATTAAATGGTGGTTGCTATCATTTCCGATGTCAGCTCCACGTTTATTACGGACATCTTGGATGCAATTTCTAAAGTGTCGGCTAATGGCAAAGTGATCAATTTGATTAGATGTAGGTTGTCGATCAGTTGAGACCCAATTGATCTTATGACAGACAGTGCACCTCCAATGACCAGGCGGTTGACGTTGCAGAAGTTAACAGCCCTTGTCGTTCTTTCTGTTCCCGAGGCAGTGTGGTCCCATCACATGTTTGAGCGTGGTGTTGTTGGTGCCTGTCTTAGTGTTAAAATCTCCCATCACGATCACGGTATCTCCGTTAGGTGTTGAGTTGGTGGCTACGCCTAGTTTGCTGCCATCATCCTTGTCATCCACATCCGCATAGTTTGGCGGAGCGTAGCTCTGGACAATATTTATATTCTGACATTACTCTTGAACCTCGTCGTTATTATCCTGTCACCATAAGGTGAATGGGACATAAGGCTGTCTCTAGCTTTAGGGGTAAGCAAGAGCCCTACTCCATATTCGCTAGTAGTGTTCGTTTGTTTCTCAGTGTAGACCAGGAAGCTTTCACCAGTTTCGGAGGGTTGTATGCCGTGTCCCCACCATCTAATTTCACTTACTCCTAGGATGTTCAGTTTGTACCTCATGAATTCTCGCTCTAATTGGAGGAATTTCGAGTTTTGGGGATCTTCTTTTCCGTTGTCAAGGAGGGTCCAGAATCCAATCGTTATCCGTGGTCGAGACCCAGTGGTCATCAACAAAGTATCCGTCCGTATCCGAACCGCGTGTTCCGTTTCAGAGCAATGAATGTTTTACGGTTGCGGCTTGGTAGGCCACAGACCAACCAATACTTGTCCTGTTTATAATGGCGAAGGAGATTCGACATTCGCTCTCTTCAAACTGCAATTTCTGAAGAAATTCCCAGGAGGCGCCATGAGGAGGCGTTGAAGTATGTAGGACTTACTAGTAGTGCTGTAGGTGTCCCATTCAATCTGCTGCTTCTAGTCGTTTGTCATCCCAAGTCCATACAAGCCCTTTTCTAAGAGAGTTTTTTCTGGAATGAAATATTTGTTGAAGAATTGCATAAGGAAGATAATATTGTACACAAACAGGCGACGATTTTGCGAATATGTTTTAGCCACGAACAAATGCCCCACCAACTGAACTATTGACATCAGCCATATCCGGAAGGTAGTCTTCAGCAAATTCTCACCACCACGGTATGGACGTTTATTTTATTGAACTCTCCCAGAATGTTGCTTACATACAGTTATGGCAAAATCAAAATAAATTTTATTTATTTTCATTGTACAGAACAAAAATAAACTACAAAATCTGGATCTGAAAAAAAAAAATTGACAAATTCGACGCTCAATAAAATAGATATACCGTTTCTGAGAAGAAAAAAATCAAAGCACATTTCTTGAAGTCATTGTATTTCAGAATGCCAACCTAGTACTTTGTTTCATGGGCATTGTTTTTCAAAACAACATCGCAACGTCTAGGCATAGAGTCGACAAGAATTTGACATTGCCGCAGTGTTATAGATGACCATTTCTCTTGAACAATCATCTAAAAGTGTTGGCACACATTCTCTGTGGGATTGAGCGGGACATTGAAGAACATTCAAATTTCTATCTTGAAAGAATTTCCTTGCCTTTTTCGATGTACACCATGTCACAAAAGTCTACATACGAAGCGAAATTACCTGATTGTTTTATTGAAATAAGGGAAAGTGAAAGTTTTTTTATGCGCGATATCTTATAAGGTATTTTGATATTTATTGACAACATAAAATAGCAAGATTTGCTTACGCACCTAAATAAGGAAGAAACAAATCAAAAAGTCTACATACGATCGTAAAACCGATCGAAAATACCATTACCACAGCTGAATGGAAGTAGCTGCGGGATTATTTATAGTTGAGTTGTGCACAAGGACGGTAGGGGAGTAGAAAATTGCATTTATTTTTATTTGGTAAGCACTTTTCAAACATAAAATGTCTGCCAGAAAAGAAATCACAACTGAAGTCCGAAAAATCGTCATAAAACTCAAAAACGAGGGAAAGTCGACGGCGAAAATTGGCGAAATTTTAGATTTACGTAAGGCCACAGTTCAAACCATCATAAAAAACTACTATGACACGGGTAATTATGATAGCAAGCCAAGAAGTGGACGGCCGAAGAAGCTAGATGGTAGGATGCAAACGAAACTGTTCGTTGTGTATTTAAAAATGCTGGTTTAAGTTCACATATAGCTAGGAAAAAACCGCTGATAAGCTAAAAACAACAAAATCAAAAGATTGGCGTACGCCAAAAAGTATGAAAAAGTGCACATTGACGATCCAACATTCTGGGAACGAGTGATATTTACCGATGAGTGTAAATTCAATGTTTTTGGACGAGATGGACGGACAAAAGTATGACAAAAGCCAAATACTGCACTCCACATAAAAAACATTTGCCCTACTGTTAAGCACGGAGGGGGGTCCGTTATGGTGTGGGGATGCATGGCAGCGAAAGGAGTTGGAGAGTTGCACTTCATTGACGGGATAATGGGTCAGCATAAATATCTCAATATTTTAAAAACGCAAAAGCTGGACCCTGAATCCAATTTTATATTTATGCAAGACAACGACCCGAAGCATACCTCGCTTCCCGTCAAAGAGTGGTTGCTTTACCATGTTCGGTCGAAGCTTGAACATCCTCCACAATTGCCTACCTTAATTCTATTGAGCATTTATGGGCTCATCTTAAGCAAAAGATGAGAGAAAGGAACGTAACATCAATTCCAATGTTAAAAAGTGTCTTGGCTGAAGAAAGGGGCAAAATTTCACCCGAAGTAACCCGAAAACTGGCCCTTTTTATGCCATCACGATTAGAAGAGGTAAGTGGTGGCCCAACTCGTTACTGATAGCTACAAATTCAGTATTTATAAACATCGTATGTAGACTTTTGTACCAAAAACAGACTCTTATAACTTTTCCTATTTTAGGCTTCCAGTTTTGGACAACTTTATGTTCATATATTATTTTTTTTTGTTTCTTATAAAATAAGTGAAATGTTTTGCTTATAAAAATGTATTTTTTACTTAAGTTTTAATAAAAAAAATTATAATTTGAAATCGTATGTAGACTTTTGTGACATGGTGTATGTTTAGGATCAGTGTCCTGTTGCAAGATCGGTCTTAAGGGCATGTTTTCTTCAGCATATGGTAGCTATCCAATAAATTGGACCACATCCATGCCATGAAAAACATGTCCACAACTTAATGTTGCCTCTTCCATGTTTAACAGTTTTTTTTTTTAACATACTGTGGGGACAGTTCAGTATTCGGTGGTCGCCGCACCTATCTTCTGCCATCATTACCAGACCGCTATCTGAGCCACTCCGACTAATCTTTAATTTATGTTTATCGACTGGAGTCGATCTGGGCATAAACATAAAGTTGAAAATTATAAAAGGATATCCAAGATATCAGCTATTCCAAAATTATTTGAATTAATAGTTGAACAGAAATTGTATTTCCATGTAAAAGAATTTATATCTCCTTGCCAACATGATTTTATGACTGGAAAATCAACGACAACCAATTTTGCCTTGTTTACAAATTATGTTTTGAATTCCTTGGAATCAGGACTTCAGGTTGATATCATTTACACTGACTTTGTAAAGGCATTTGATACTGTTTGCCATGAGGTATTGTTACTGAGACTGCTAGATTTTGGCCATCTAATACCCGCTCATCGATCTTCATGGTGTGTGACATCAGCTTGACAGAACGGTAGTTATCGCAGTTTCGTGTATCGCCCTTCCCTTTGTGAAGAGGAAGAAGATAACTTTCCCCCCACTGATTAGGCATTAGATCACCGCTCATAAGTTTGGAGATAAGAATCATAAGCCATCTGGACCCGATATCTCCCATCTTTTTCCAGAACTCAGAGGGTATCTCGTCTGGCCCAACCGCTTTTCTTTTTTTTGGGATTTTGACGGCATTCCTAACTTCTTCGACAGTAATGTCGGATATTTCGTCATGGTTAGGAGCGGCTCTTGGAAAGTATAGCCGGGGATACTGTTCATTCAGAAGTCTTTCACAATATTGTCGCCATCTGTGGAGAATTTTGTAGTCTTCCACAAGAAGTTGGCCTTGAGCATTGTTAATGAACTTTGGGGAACGAATCTCCTGAGCATTTCTACTTCTCCGGGCGGCTATTTTGAAGATAGTTGCTCCCTTATTCAACTTGTTTTGTCGAAGCTCCTGGATAGCCTGGTTCCTATCAGACACCGAAGACGATATTTCCTACAACTCCCGATAGAGGCCTTCTATCTTTTTTGCTTGTAATTGGGCGCACTTCTTCTTCGCGAGACCTTTGCAACATCTATATATCACTTCAAGGCGAGCTTTTTCATCTCTATTAGTAGAAGAGCACTTTGACCAAGCCTTGAAAGCCGTTTTCTTTTCCCGAATCACTACTTTAGCTTCATCTGTCCACCACCATGTTTCTTTGGCGGGTTGGCAGGGGCCTTTCGACCTTCCGAACAGTGATTTGGCTCTATCCAAGCAAGACCGCTGTAGGGAATCCCACATATCTTGTGCTCTGCACTCCTCATCACCGACCTCATCGATGATGGTAAACAGGTAATTTGTCATGTTGGTAATAAAAACTTCGCTTTTTCCTTTGTCCAGCTTGTACCAATTGATTTTCTCAGCCACCTTTGTTTGCTTATTTGTTTTCTTCCCCGTCTCCATAAAAATTTCTGTCAGGAGGAGACGGTGTTGCTGGGCGATCGCCTCTCCCAGGATCACTTTGCAATCTTTAACCCGGGGCTTCATGAAACTGTCTACCAAATGGTAGTCAATCTGGGTTTCATTTCCACCACTGCTGTAAGTGATAAGGTGCCGGCTTTGTTTGACGAACATGGTATTTAGCACGATAAGACCGTATGACTTTCACATGCTTAGGATGTCTTCACCTGGAGAATCCCTGGTGCCGTACCCCAGTCCTCCATGGCAGTCTTCATAGTCTTCATTTGTTTTCCCGACATGTCCGTTCAAATCTCCGCCAACAAACAAAAGCTCTTCCTTTGGGAGGTTTTTGATGAGGTTGTGAAGATCCAGCCAGAATGCATCTTTTTCTCTCTGTTCGCATCCGACTTGGGGAGCATATGCGCTTACAATATTCCACACCTCACTCTGTATCACCAATTTGAGAGACATCAAACGGTCACTGGATTTTGAAATGGTCAAGATGTTGCCAAGTAGCTCTGCCGCGAGGATGATAGTAATTCCGCTTTTACCTTGTTCCGATCCATAGTAGAACATCTTGTAGGCTTTTGTCTTAACGTCCAAGAAACGCATCCGATTCCCGGTGTTTCGCCATTTCGTTTCTTGTACACACGAGATGTCCACTCGCCTTCTAATCATCATTTCTTCAAGCTCGTAGCTGCGACCTTTCATACTTCCAAGGTTCCAACTCGCGACTCTTAGATTACGCCTAAGCCGTTGCAGTATTTTGCTATCCCCCGGAAACCGAATAGCTTTGACCCGAGCATTTCTGCTCGTCCCAGGATCACAGCCATGCGTAGCATTGGTAGTGCCTGGCGGGGTAGTGCTTTTCTTTTTAGCGTACTTTTCCATAATGCTAGGGTTTAAGCGTTTTTTTGGTTTTGACACGTGCATGCTCCTGATTTTTTGATTTGTGTTTGATCTTACTTTTACAACACCGGTGATCCCCAGTCGTGTCAACCTACGGATTCGCATGCACACTTGCGGGACAGTTTTAAGATGATATATGTGTCGCTAGGCTCACCTGGATATTTTAAAAATTGCCTAGATGTGATTTTCTCCTTAGTCGCCTTCTACGACAAGCGCTATGTATTTGTGGGGGGCGCTGCAGTGATATTCTTAACCCGTCCCTGCACGGGGAAAGCATCTGTTTAAATAATCTAATACTTCATTTACCTCTTACTCGCTTTTCCCGGTGTCTGTGCTGGGCAGATAGATGTAATATCTTCAATGTCCACAAAGTTGTCACCAAGGGTTGAATTAGGTGCACTAACGAAATGTTTGCATCCATATACGGAGTCAAAATCTTCGAAGTGCTCCCAGTTTGTGACCCCTCTTCCTGATTGCGAATTCCTTTTTTTTATCCCTTTATAGGTCGTAAATAAATTTGTGAACTTCTTTGTAAAATTCTTGCATAATGATTTCTCGGTGGACACTACTCCATAACGTCCTCTTCGATTTTTTTTCACTTTCAAAAGAGGATTCACATCCCAATCTTGTTTTTATAAGGTGTTTTATGTTCCCTCGCGTCCAATGCTCCAATGACTCGACCCATACTTGGGTAGGAGTAGGTGATGGATTTCTATAAACATAATATTTAGTTAAAAGAAATAAAATAATCGATTTTATGTGTGTACTTACTGTTCAAGAGATCGAAATTCCTCCGAGTAGTCGATTCAGTCATTTTACGCAGCGCAGTAACTTTGCCTGCTTTTTTACAGCGCAGATGACGTTTATGAACATCTGCCCTGCAAACACTGCATTATCGAACATGCTGCAAATGCAGTGCGATTTCTAATGTTGTTTTCGAACAAACGACTTTTGCAGCTTGCGTTTAAGAACATTATGCAAAAGCAATTTGATGCAGATGACGTTTTCGAAAACGGCCAAATGCTGCGCGCTCCGTTGATGTGCAGTAAATTCCACGACCCATATCTAAGGTTAAAGTGCAATGATGCAATAACGAAACTGATGGAAATAAACAGCAATATTGCTTGACAAATTAATCTGAAATAAATTATTAATCCAAACACCCTTTTTTGTGTTAAAAGTAAATAAATATTCAGTGACTCTATTTTAATGACGCAACAAAAATGGCACTTAACCTCGCAAATGGAATTTTTCCCAATGGCACACAACAAATGTAACGGTTCTTTTCTGTCACTGCAACGACAAAACCATGTCAGCAAAATCAAAGCTAGGTGGCAGCATTATGAAGTAGAAAGAAGTAAAGGGTGGTTCAATTTTAAGGGCCGATGTTGAATGTGAACCACACCTAAACGTCAAGTTTTTTTCTGCATTTCATTTGACATTTCTCAATTTCAGACTAACTCAATTTGAACCATGGAAAGATACACAATCGAGCAACGCGTTAAAGTTATTCAGGCTTATTATGAAAATGGGCGTTCAAATCAAAATGCATATCGTGCATTTCGTGATTCTTTCGGTCAATTTAATCGTCCAAATGTGCGTACAATCGGAAAAATCGTGCAAAAATTTGTGCAAACCGGGTCTGTAGGAGATGTGAAAACACCAGTACATGCTCGTACAGCTCGTACTGCAGAAAATATTGCTGCTGTTCGCGATAGTGTGGCTGAAGAGCCGTCCACCTCAACTCGTCGTCGTGCCCAACAATTGCACCTCTTACGCTCGTCGTTGATGAACATTATGCATAAAGACTTGCATTTACGCGCTTACAAGGTGCAATTGACTCAAGAACTAAAGCCTCTTGACCATTTCAAGCGTCGTCAATGGTCACAATGGTGGCAAGAAATGGCAACAGTGGATGATCAATTTTCGAAGAAAATCATCTTCAGTGATGAGGCACATTTTCACCTCAGTGAATTCGTCAATAAGCAGAATTGCCGCATTTGGGCGAATGATAATCCAAGAGTGATTGCCGAAAAACCAATGCACCCACACGGTTTATGGGCTGGCGGCATCATCGGGCCATATTTTTTCCAAAATGAGGCCGGTCAGGCAGTTACTGTGAATGGTGTTCGCAGTCGTGAGATGATAACGAACTTTTTATGGCCCGAATTGGAAGATATGGATGTGGACGATATGTGGTTTCAACAGGATGGTGCCACTTGCCACACAGCTAACGAAACAATGGCTCTTTTGCGCGACAAATTCAATGGCCGTGTTATCTCACGTGGTGGCGATGTTAATTGGCCGCCAAGATCATGTGATTTGACGCCGTTGGACTTCTTTCTTCGGGGTTATTTGGAAGAGAAAGTGTACGTCGATAAGCCAGCAACAATTCAAGAGCTAAAGGATGAAATAATTCGGCACATTAACGGCATAGAACCTCAATTATGCCTCAGCGTCATCGAAAATTTGGACCATCGGATGGAGGTGTGTCGCCGAGGTCGCGGCGGCCATTTGGCCGATATTTTGTTCCATACATAATTGAACCATACCAATATTATCATAATAAAAAGAAATGAAAGTAATTTCCTAAATAATTTGTGTTTTATTCAAAATCAACATCGGCCCTTAAAACTTAACCACCCTTTATAAGAACAAGCAACTTTTAGCTTCAAGATGTCATTGGCTCTATTTCATTGGCTATAACTGTACGTACGAGTATGTATATGGGGGAGAATCAGTTCAATCTTAGCTTTCAATTTTTACTCATCCTTAACGAAATTGTTTCGAAAAATGCTGCCAAAATATGTTTGTTTCTTGAACGTTGAACTCTTCTCACCCTGTTGTTGTCAGCCTAGACACTTTTTCATTGTATTTGTTATCTAAAGTTACTCAGCTGACGCCTGTGCAAAGCAGAAAAAAAAAAAAAAAAACGATTGCCACGTTCGAAACACCAATTTGTGTCTAATCAATATTTTGGATATTTGTTTATCCATCCTCGGTCTATATATTATCTACATATGTAGGTATCTATCTGTACTGAAAATAATCCATCGAAAATAATAGTATCCAAGGCTATGTCCGAGAAAAAATATTATTTCAGCGCCCACAATAATATCAAATATTGATATTTGCATTGTGGAAATTGCTGTGGCTTAATTAAGGATTGTTTTCCATTATACCCACATAAAAGTGTACCAAAGGAAGTACAAACACACACACACACACACACGTGCAGTAGGTACATAAGTGATGAAGGAAATATACTGGACATGAATTCGGTATTTTATTTGCTTAAGTGTATCTATATACATATTTCAACTGAATAAGTGGATCAGACTGCGGGGCAACAATGACTTGTTGATTTTCATATGACACAATGAATTGATTAATTGTGAGTGACCTGAACACTACGAGTATGAACTTAACAAATCAATTTTATATGCCAACGCTAATCAAATCAGTACACGTATGAACAATCGAAAGTAACCAATCAGTCTTTAGAATTTTCGATTTTCGATTGAATAAATATTTATTCAATAGCTAAATCCTATCAAGTACAATCCAATCATTATGCATACTAACTAACGATTGCTTGCAGGGCTGCAGGGTTGAATTAGAAATGAAATTCGAAACACAGACCTCAATATTGTCCCTATTGCAGTTCCACTTTCAACCTGCAAATATATTCAGAAAAGATTTGTATGCTTTTGACATAATTGCATCTAAACTTCAGAAATTGAAAGTCAAATTTGACTACAGGCAACGGACGGCATGATTCTACTCGTATGATTGACCTCTTTTTCACGGTCAAAAATATCAAAGAAAATATTTTCACACTTTCTGATAAATTGCTTATGTATCCGTTTAGTTATAAAGTGATTCAGGAACTACTACTCCGAAGGCCACCTGGTGGCTGTGAGCTGTTGAATTCGAGCACTTTGTACTGAACCGCATTTTTTTTTTGCGTTTAGAATACAGCCGGTCAGTTCTTTGCTTATTTAATGCCCATATAAATTTGAAACTGTTTATAATTACATTAAATAAAAAAAAAAAAGCGTACACAAATGAATAGACATGAATGCGGGGGCTTACAAATAGCTAATTGGCGAGTTCCTACCTACAGTGAAGGAAAATAGAAAACAACCGTCATCAGGAAACTGTAGGAAGAAATGCTTATACAAATTTAATTGATTACTTAGGATCAGAAGAAATATCAATAAAATGTACACCCTGTAGAATAGTCTATTGGAGTGAAAAACCGTCCACAGATTTTTTGAGGATCTGCAATCTGCTGATTATAGCAAACATCTGTGCATTAGCTCCCTATTGGTCTATCTCATGTTGTATATTAATTTTAACAATATGTAAAATTTGTATTAGAACAAAGGAAAAACTCCAAGAACTACGAGTAAGTGGATCTAGCCATGTCCAGTACATTGTCCACTTTCTTCAAATAAAACATACATTCTGGGGCTCAAGACACAGCTCGCAAAAGGCAGATTGCTCTATGAGGCAGGTATGGAGTGCAGTTGTGATTTCCATTCGACGGGTAAACCGACCTACTGGCCAACTGATACTTCGAAGAAACTTGACCTGATCGACTTTTTCGTCGTGAAAGGAATTTCTACCAACCACATTAAAGTTGAAGAGAGCTTTGATCTGTCGTCTGACCATTCCCCAGTTGTTCTGACATTGAGCGAAAAACTAGTCTATACCCCTAGAGCCAACGAGATTAACCGGTAGAACAACTAACTGGGAAGGCTTTAGGAACGAAATTGAAGATAATGTTGAACTGAGCGTTCCACTTACGACACCCTATGAACTTGAGGTTGACGTTGATCGCTTCGTTGAGATCATACAGCTCGCCTCTTGCAATAATACTCCCAATCCAAGGAAAACTCCGGACAAATACGGTCTGCGATATTCTATGGAAATAAAAGAATTGGTCAAGGAAAAAAGAAAAGCGCGTAAGAAATGGCAACAGAGTCGTGCTCCGCAACATAAAGCTCACTTGAATCACCTGTGCAATTCGTTGAAGAAGACTATAAAGGATTTTAAGAATCGTGCTATAGGCTCTTATCTTGAAAGTTTAACAGCGAAAAAAGATTCCAATTATTCACTTTGGAAAACTGTAAAAGGCACCAAAAGGCCCAAGGTCCCCGCGCCGCCAATTAAATTAAATCACAATGAATGGGCAAGGGAAGATAAAGAAAAAGCGGGCGTTTTGCGGCCCACCTGGAAGATACCTTTAAACCGTACGATGGTCAAGTGTCTTACGACAATATCAATAGGCCGGATTTACCAAGGGAACTCAAACATGAGATCGGGAATTTAAAACCTAAGAAAGCTCCTGGTTAAGGCTTGATCACCGGAAAAATTCTCAAAGCTTTACCTAGAAAAGCATTGATTAAGCTTCTTCATATTGTAAATGCTGCGCTCCGATTAAAACACGTGCCTAACCAATGGAAAGTTGCGGAAGTTATAATGGTTTTAAAACCAGGAAAGCCTCCAAATACTTCCAGTTATATCCAAAATTGTCGAGAGGATATTACTAAGGCGTCTCCAACCGGTTATAGAAGGAAATAATCTTATCCCTGACCCACCAGTTTGGGTTCAGAAGTAAGCATTCGACGATTGACCAGATGCATAGAATTACTGACGTAATCGAGAAAGCACTTGAAGAGAAAAAGATATGCTCAAGCGTATTTCTTGATGTCTCGCAAGCCTTTGATAAGGTGTGGCATGATGGCTTGAATTGCAAATTACGACAAGTTCTCCCTGTATGCCTATACGACATTCTAGAATCATATCTCGGGAATAGACTCTTCCTTGTTAGACATGGAAATGAATACTCGGAGCTCAAAGAAATTTCGGCCGGAGTACCGCAAGGAAGCGTTCTTGGGCCACTTCTCTATCTGTTATATACTCGAGATATGCCGATGACACCGCTATCCTAGCCGTAGGTAAAACAATCAAAGAAATGACTGCAAAACTGCAAGACGCACTGAATAAAGTAAATGAATGGACGAGGGACTGGCGGATTGCCCTCAACGAATCTAAATCTGTTCACGTGAATTTCACTCATAAGAAAACTAATGTCTTGCCAATTTTCCTAAACTTGGCCCGAATTTCTTTTTTGCAATCGAGGCCAAATACCTTGGAATGACACTCGACGAAAAACTGAAAAGGAATTCGCACCCGAAAATGAAACGTAAAGGACTCGAAATCAAATATAAAGAAATGAACTGGTTGCTCGGAAAAAACTCCCAGCTCAGTATTGAGAACAAACTGCTTTTATACAAGCAAGTGCTAAAGCCGATGTGGACTTACGGTATACAACTTTGGGGCTGCACCAAGGAAACAAACACCAATACTTTACAAACTTTTCAAAATAAAATGCTAAGAGAAATTGTCCACGCACCGTGGTATACTAGAAACGATGATATCCACAGGGATCTCGGAATTCCGACAATCGAAGCTGAAATCAGAAGCTTCGCGAGAAGCATAGAAACCGACTAATCGGACATGTCAACAATACAATCCTACAAATTCTGGATGAAAGCAATTTATTGCGCCGACTACAAAGGACGAAACCTTTCGATTTGGCGAGATAGGAATCAACCGCGCCTAGATTGCGGAACATGCAGGATCTTTCAGTGGTAGAAAAATTGCTTGATAAGGTCCTTCTTAGTTGCAATATATAACAAATTAAATCGCAGGGTGGTGTTTTTTTAGTCAGTAACAATCTGACACTACTATGAGCATGCGCTTGCTATCCTCATAGTGTCTATGGAAGATTTTTCATCAACCCACGGGGGAAAAAAAAAACTTTCTTCAAATAACTAGGTTTTGATGAAGCAAATGTTGTGGATACCTTTTATTATTATTATTATTAATATTTTTTTGGTTGCGCCAAGGGATGTGTAATCTTCTAAAGACTCGATGCCAGGAATACTAAACCACACCCTACGTCTACGTACTAAACCACACCCTTCATACTTTAACCACTCTCCCCGCGGGACTACCGTTAGGTATTAATTCGCGGGGCTGGTTAGCAATTTATGCTTTTCTTTCCCAGTTTGCTGCTTCAAAAATGGGTTCAGCGTTTGCCGTTCTTTGCTCCATGAGAGATGTCGTCTGCCCTTCATTTTCACTGTTGCTTTTCCTGACACTTTCCAATCGCCGAAGTTTCTTCATGATTATTGCTGTAACCTTTTTCACCACATCCAATATTGTGCTCGATGCTATCATGAGGTTTACAATATTCTCAGGAGTTGTTGTTTCTCCAATTCTTTCCTCTAGTTCTCTGCGGTCTGTATCAAAACGTGGGCACTGAATAAAATGCGTGCATCTGGCCTCCACGCAAATTAAACAGGTGGAACATTCATTGAGCCCGAAATGGTGCAGATACGATCGAAAGCAGCCATGTCTGGTTGGGAGCTGGCAGAGGTAGATATCTACCGGTCCATCCATTTTTGGATATTTGATATGTGTATAGGTCCATCTTCCCTTCGAAGACTGGTTCCATCTCTTCTGCCATGCACCCATACTCCGCTGTCTTTCTTCTAGCTTAATATATTTGACTGAAGCTTGGGGGTGCTGAATTTTGGCATCGTAGGTCCTTTGTAGTTCGCTAACCAAGATATCTGCTGGTAGGATTCCCGCGATGACACATATAGTATCATCTGACACCGTCCGAAAGGCACAGCACACCCTCCACCCTCCACCCTTAGTGCACACATTCGGTTGACGGAGTTATTTCTTCTGGCGTAAGACTTAATTGTTACTGCTTTGGCCCATGTTGGTGCTGCATAGATTATGATGGATGCACCACCCCTGACAGAACTAGCCTCCTTTGTTGTCTGGGTTCTCCAACATTCATCATTATTCAGGATAAGGCTGCACCACAGTAGCTTTGTCGCACGTTCTTTCAAGGTGTTCCTTGTAATTGAGCATATCGTTGATCATCACATCTAGGTATCTGATAACCGGTTTTGACGTTATATTATGATCGCCTACCCTGATGGTGATTGTTTCTCTTTTCGTGCGAACTAGTACAGCTTCTGTTTCGTGTTCTGCGAGTTCTGACCCACCTGCTGCCATCCACCGCTACACTTTTCGGATACATTCATTACAAATGTCCTCTATTTCTTCGAGGTGCTTCGCACCACAACTATTGCAATATTGTCGGCAAAGCCTATGATTTTTGCTTTATTTGGGATCCCAAGCCTTAGAACCCTATCATACATAATGTTCCATAGGATAGGTCCTAGTACTAACCCTTGTGGAACTCCGCCAGATATGTAGTACTGCCTTACTCTATCATCTGTACCGAAGAGCAGGAACCGTTTCTGCAAATAGTTTAGTATCATTTTAATTCAGAACCATGGCACCCTCATTGACCTAAGGGAGTGTACTATAAGTCCATATGAATTTGGCAAATAATTAGTGACAGATACGCCCACAAGAAAATTGATTTTCTGCAAAAGACAATAAATTTCACAAATGGGTAACAATCGCAAGTATTTGTACCTACCCTACGGGACAAAATGTTAAGACAGTCAATGGAGGGACTTCTTCGCGATATTGTCATTTGGCTTCCTCAGTGTGTGACCAATCCAGCGCCATTTTTGCTACCTTATCTCGACATCCAACATCTTCTGACTCGTCTTACGCCACAATACCTGGTTGAAAATCCTAGGAAAAGGGGAACATTTTCTCTTACTATAAGAGATTTGATGGAATCAGCGCTTAACAAACTTGTAAAATGGGGGGAAATAGTTGGTCACTCAGTTAACGCTGGAAAGACCGAACTTGTCCTGTTCACAAGAAGGTACAAGCTACCATGTATTGTCCCTCCAGATGCTTGGGGGTCATTCTCGACAAGAAACTGAGTTGGAAACTGAATATAAAAGATCGTGTCAGGAAGACCTCGGTCGCCCATTTTTCCTGTCGAAATGATTTGTGCCAAAAATGAGCTCGTCAGACTAAAGTGGCCCATTGGATTTATATGGCAATAGTGAGACCCATCCTGATGTACGAAGTACTAGTCTGGTGAACACCTCTGGACAAGGAAACTAATTGTGATCTTCTAAGGAAAGTTCAATGGTTATCATGCGTCTGTATAAAGGGTGCTTTGAAAACAATACCTACCGCTGCGCTAGAGACAATGCCTCACTTGCTTCCTTTTGATATCTTTGGGAAGCATATGGCTGCTAAAGCAGTAATAAGGCTTAGAGAATCCTCACAGTTGGTTAACGCTAATACGGGTCACTTCATTATCTTGATCGGCAAGAATACTACTCGTATTCCTAGTAAGATGGACCAGAATTCCTAGCAGAAACGCTTGGGAATCTGGGGAAATCTTGAATTATACTGCGATAAAGATATACACAGACGGATCTAAGACAGCATATGGCACGGGTGCATGAGTCTTCTCCGGTGCACATAATGTAAACATTACCAGATGACTACTACTATGTCTACGATCACTTTAGTGTATAAGCAGAAATTACAAACATCAATTAACGTAATGTACTATAGTCAATCAGCGATAAGTGCATTGGAATCGCCGACAATACGATCTAAGTTGGTAAGGCAATGCCGCTGACAGTTGCGAAATTTGTCTGTGCTGAATTCCAGGACGCAGCGTCTTTACGGGAAACTGCAGAGCAGATGAGCTGGCCAAAGAGAGTGCGGGTCGCAACTTCACTGAAAATAGAGAGGAACCGTTCACTCTCTTAGAATGGAAAAGTTCCGCCTTGATACTGCATCCGGGAAAATTGGTGGAATAGTACCAGTACTTGTCTTTCGTCGAAACAGTTTTGGACTAACCTGGATCTGAAGAGAACGGAAAGACTTCTGTCCATTAATATGAAACGCATTATTAATTAGACATACTACTAGAATTGGTGGGGACATCCAACGATTTCCGAGGAGGACGTGGAAACTATTATTCATCTTTTGTGCACCTATTCTGTCTTATCAATGTTGAGAATGAAAACCCTAGGGTTGAATACTTCTATGTAGACTTTAACGACTTGGCCAGACTTGATATTTACAAAATGGACAGTTTTGTCTTTAGATCTAGATGATTCTGCACATAGGTGCGGAGCAGAAAGGGGTTAACACCGCAACGGTTACACATTTCTATCTTCCTTTCGGAAGAAACTAGTTATGTAGGGTTCCAGGTACCTGTAATCCGGCTCTTCTTGTGGTATCACAATGGACCTATCCTTGGTCTAAATATGTCCCTGCCTGAGCAGCTACCTAACCTAACGTCTAGGTCCGTTTCGCCAGCAAATGATACAAAACTTTCCAGGTAGTTAAACTATTCGACCTCCTCAATTGCCGTCTGAATTGAGTGGCCTGTTTGTATTATTTTTGTTTTTTTTTGATTTTGTTTCTAAGACCGACTGACTCCCCATATCTAGGACGCTGATGGTACTTGCCAGGACACAGATATCAAGCTTTTCAAATGGTCTCCATTGGACGTTTCTCAAATAGACCTATGGCGGCAGTTAGTACGAGTATACCTTCTATCGCCAGTAGAATTGAGATTGGCGACAGAATATCCCCTTGTCTCACTCCCTGTTGTACTTCGAAAGAATCGGAGAGCTGTCTATTGTGCAGAACGACTCTCCTAAGAAGAGATCTCCATAGGTAAAATGCCTTCTGGACATCCACGAACTATGCGGTGACCCGAACTCGGGTGATTGCTCGAGAATGATACGCAAGGTATGTTGTTCTGGTCGATTCACGATCGATCACTGTCAAAGCCCGCTTCATGCGTTTTGAGTGTAGGCTCGTTTCTGACCTTTATCCGCTCGAGAATGATAGTAAAATGGCGGTAATACCACGCCAGTTATTGCAGTGCTTAGGATGTCTTTTTTTTTGTATTTTAAAAATTACACCGTCCATTTCATCTTCTCGTCCAACCTCGTCGTCCTGTCATGTCTCACACAGCGATGAATTGTCCTATGAGCTATCCAATATTCGCTTCATAATTCCATCGTTCCTTGAGCGTCGGTCTCGGCGTTTATTATTATCTTCAACGACCTACGATGCGCTTGGCAGCAGCTATTCGCGATTTTTTGCACAGCGAACTGCAGTTTCATTATATTTTTCTGGTCCGTTACTATATGTATCTACTGTATGTACGTACGCGTGTACAGACATTGTTTACATTGATAGCGGAAAATAGACGGAATAAAGTTTTCTTTTCTCCTCTTTTCGCTATTTACATTGAAAATTCTTAGTCAGGAATTGTTATTTTGTATCTTTTTTGTTTTTAAATTTCTCGTCTTTTGGATTTTCACATTCTCAAAACCGAATGAGAATGCATAGGTATTGGGCACCTTGAAGAAGTTTTGCCGAACATGTCTGTTGTGTAAAATTGATTTTTTTTATAAGAAACCCCTTGTCGATTGTGGAAAACTTGAATGAATCACTTTGATTTAATATTTTTATAAACAAAACTACGAGTACATAGAACCAAAAAAAGAATAATTTTTCAATGGGAATTTAATTGTTAAAAGTAGTACATTTATTATTTGATGGAAAGACGAAGTGATAACTCGAATATGTACGAGTACTCGTATCTTGAGAATGTTGTACACATTCTTTGCTTATAAATTTTAAATGCAATAAAAGTAATCCTAAAGCCATATGTACATCAATATTACTTGTAATAAACAAACAAAATTTATGTAACAAAGTTTGCGAAACCAAAAAAAGAAACAGCAACTTGACGAACTTATGTGAGAGACATTGCCGTGTACGAGTACCTACGTTTCCGCACGATGCGCTTGGGACACTTGTAAAGCCATCAAAGGAAGTTTTTAATTGTTTTATCGAATTTATGGTTCCAATTTCACCAGCTGCAAGAGAGTATTTAATTGCATTTTTCGTTTAAAAAATTGAAAATAAGTTCCTAAAATAGAATTTTACACTGAACTCACGGAATTAATAATCCAAGAGATAGGCGGGTAAGTTCAAGGACGCAGCTAGAACTTTGGTTTTGTTTGCATGTTCTAACAACATCTGGAAATAGTACATAGTTCTGGTGCTAGGAATAAAGATCAATAATTTGAAAACAGTAAATATGTTTTTTATACCACTAAAGTTGGTAATTTATTACAAAATTATTCATTTCGACGTTGGGTGGCTGGATGTTTTAGAAATAGTGTAGATTTTGATCGGTTTCAACCAGGCGATATCCAGTGTTTTAACTGTTACTACACATCAATTGTGCTTATTTTACCTCCACACAACATGTTAAGCGTGAGTGTTGACCAGAAGACAGATATAGCAGCTATAAACACGACAGCGGAAGAATTCCCCAGATGGAACCAACTTCCGAATCGGAGATAGCACCTTATTCGGGCTTCTTTGACATATTTGGACCTTAGGCCGATAAGTATTTCCAAGAATTAGTTAGGGTCTTGGAAAAGAGATGGTGGCGAATGAGCTATAAAGGGGCCAACTGCAGGGCTCACATCGCCGAAGTGGGTTACTTGCATTAGTATAACAGACCCCTCGCCCTAGGTGTTTCTAGAATGGAACTGGTCCTCCAGGTTGGGGGTTCTGCCGTCGGTGTAACTGTCCTACCGCAGAAAAAACAATTTATTACGAAGCAACAACAAGCTTCGGAAACGGAAGGATTTACCGATGACGAACCATGCAAACGAAACAAGGACAATGAACTTCGGATCTGTACGTGGAATGTTAGGTCCCTTAATAGCCCACGTGTATCCGAATGGAGGACCTAAACTGCTGCGAAGCAGATATCAGCGTCACCCAGGAAGTGCGATGAAAAACTGCGATATCCATTACGGCGATTGTTATCGGCTCCAAAAGCAGCGCCTATTCGGATGTGAATTCGTCGTTGGAAGCAGACTTAGGCAAAAAGTCTTAAGTTTCAGATATGTGGACGAACGCCTCACGACAATTCGCATCAAGGCTAAATTCGCTAACATAAGCCTAATATGCACACATGCCCCCACAGAGGAGAAAGACGACGACACCAAAGACAGGTTCTACGAGCTCTTGGACAAAACGAACCAGAAGTACAGTAGCTATGACATTAAAATTGTCCTAGGTGATCTTAAGGCAAAGCTAGAAAGAGAGTGTATCTTTGGTAGTACAGTCGGAAAGTACAGCCTACACGAGACCACCTCCAATAACGGATTCAGGCTGATCGGCATTGCTGTTGCCGATCGAGCCTCCCTTTTTTTTTTAAAGGAAATTTCTAAATCCCGGAGCACTCAGACTCCATTTTGCTGTGTCCATTGTACTACCAGGCAGAAACTCCTTTTTGGTGTAGTAGTTGGAGAAACTTAAATTTTATTCGTTTCTCTTCTATGTTCGGGTGGCTGTGATTGCTGTCCCCCGTCCGGGCTCGAACCTGCTCAGTTCGGGTCACAAACGAACACACTACCCACTACACCGTGGCCACCTCTGAGCCTCCCTTAATCTCTTAGGAAGTCCTATGCCGCCAGAATCGAGTATTGAAGACCAGTGGCAACATTGAACAAAAACCATCAGAGATGCAGCCTATGGTGTGCTGGGTTTCACTTAGCCACCACAACGAAACTCCAGGTTTGACGTCGAGTGCCGGGCATGCACAAGCAGCTAAATAAGAGGGATATAAAGCGGCGGTGCATGGAAGTACTAGAGCTGCTAGCGAGCTCTACGAGTAGAAAAGGAGAGATGAACACCGGCTTATCAGGAGCTTCTCGTGCGCGCGATTGAGGAAATAGAGAAATGCTACTGCAGGCATGAGGTTCGGAAGTTTTACCCAAGGGTAAAAAGAACTTGTCAAGGGTAGTCTTCGGGGACGATGAAGAGAGCATCGTAGCAGAAACCCAGTGAATGTTGCGGATATGGAAAAACCATTCCTGTAGACTGTATAACGGTGACGACGAATCGAATCCTGCTGTGATTCAGAATGAACCATTCAACCTGGACGATGAAGATCAACAATCCCATCCACTCGATCTAGACGAAGTGTAGACAGCCATATCTAAACTTAAATCCAACAAAGCTTCTGGAGCTGATGGCCTAGCTGCCAAACTGTTCAAAGCGGCGGGCGATGACTTGGTAAGGAGCATGCACCAACTCATCTGTAAAATATGGTCGGACGAAAGTATGCTCGATGAATGGAATCTCAGTATTGTTTGCCAGATCCTTAAAAAATGTGACCCTCTGAATTGTGCCAACTACAGAGGCATCAGTCTCCTTAACATCGCCTATAAGATCTTATCTGCCGAGTTGTGTGAACGCCTGAAAGATGTTCGTCAACAACTTGATCGGTCCATATCAGTGTGACTTTAGTCCAGAAAAGTCCACCATCGACCACATATTCACACTACGGCAGATCTTAGAAAACTCGTCCGTTTGTGCAGGATGACAATGGAAAATGCATGCTGCTCTACCAAGATCGCTAAAGACCTCACCGAGACCTTCGATGTCAAAAAAAAGATTCAGAAGAGGCGACGCGCTGCCATGCGATTTCTTTAACATCGTTCTTGAAAGAATAGTGCAAAACTGCGCCAACACCAGAGTCATAATCTTTTAAAAATCCATCCTAATACCTGCATAAGCTGACGATATTGACGTAATTGGAAGAACGCAGCATGATGTCAGTTTCGCTTTCGAGAGTATTGAGGCGGATGTGGCGAAGATGGGTTTAACGGTCAATGAGGGCAAGACAAAGTGTATGCTGTCAACAAGAAAGGACAACCAACATCGACGTCTCGGGCAGAACGTCACCGTAGACAGATATAACTTTGAGGTAGTTAGAGACTTTGACCTAGGCTCCGCTATAAATTCAGACAACAACAACACAGCCCTCTCAACTAAAGTGACCCTAATCATTCCAGTCCTGTTTTATGGCGCTGAATCATGGACACTGTCTTAAGCGGATGAAGATATCCTCGGTTGTTTCGAGAGAAAAATTCTTCGTAGGATATTCCGTCTAATTTGGGTTGACGGGCTCTGGAGGAGAAGATTCAACGACGAAATATACGAGATGTACAGCGACATTGACCGAGTCAAAAAACTGCGCATGAGTCTCCTAAGGTGCCCAGGACATGTAGAGCGAATGAACACCAATACTCCACCCCAAAGGGTCTTCGAATCGAACACAGAGGGACAACGCAGTAGAAGAAGACCTCACCTTAGGTGGCGCGCACATGTATAGGGTGACCAGATAAGAGGGATAGGAAAAGAAATTTAAATAAAGCAACAACGGTGTCAGATATCAAATTAATTCTGGCTCTGTTTTAAAGCTACTTTCATGCCATTATGTAAGGAATAGCACATCATTTAAATAACCGCCTCGGCTTCGCTGGCATTGCTTCAAGCGGTCGGTCCAATTTTTGATGACTCGGTCCAATATGTGCAGCGTTATTCCGGCAATAGTATCTCGAATGTTGGCCTCGAGCTCGTCCAAAGTGGTTGGCTTGTTAGCGTAGACTAAGGACTTGACGTAGCTCTAGAGAAAATAATCGAGGTGTGTCAAGTCGCATGATCGCGGCGGCCAATTGATGAACATTCGCCGTGAGATGACCCAGTCGCCAAATTTCTCTTTCACCACTTCGAGCGCTGCGTCGCTTGTATGGCATGTAGCGCCGTCTTGTTGGAACCACAGTTCGAAGAAAGTCGGTTAACATCGCTCTATACTGAGGACCATTGACGGTAACGGTGTCTCCTACCTCATTTCGAAAGAAATAAGGTCCGATGATGCCGCTGTGCCATAAACCGCACCAAACAGTCAGTCTTTGTGGATGCACTGATGCATGGTCGAACACTTGCGGATTTTGCTCGCTCCAATAACGGTAATTTTACTTGTTGACTTAGCCGCTGAGCTAAAAATGGACCTCATCAGAGAAGATGATTTTTTGGCCAAAATCCGGATCTCCGTCCAATATTTCTAGCGGCCAATTAGCGAACTCCCGGCATTGTTTATGGTCGTCCAGCTTCAATTTTTGCATCAGCACAATCTTATACGGAAGTGGGCCCAAATATAACCGCAAAATAAGACTCTCTGGCGATGTCCAATTCAGCTGATCGGCGCCGCTACAGGGGCTATGTTTTCTTCACTTCGCACCGATCTCTGTCTGGTTGGTGGCTTAAGGTCCAAAAGAGTGTACTCACGCTCAAAATTTTCCACGGTGCGACAAATTGCCTGCGCACTGAAACCATGATGACGACCGACTCCGCAACGAAATTCACGTTGCGTACTTACAACTGAGCTGGAATTTCGAAAATATTTTTTAATAATTTCTACACGTTCGGGAAGTGTCAAACGATACATGATGAAATGGCAAACCTTACTCAATTTTTTGACATCTGAATGTCATTAGCAACTTTGACAGCTGGTGAAACATAACAATTGGAAAAACTATCAATGCTACTCGTATGTCACTCTTTAGAAGGAGACCTCAACCGAATTGAGGTGCCCAACTGGAGGCAGTTAGCTAAGGACCGGGCTAACTCGATAGATTTGTTGCTTGAGGCCCAGGTTCACCCCGAACTGTAGCGCCACCTAAGTAACTAAGTATATACTAAATTTGTACGATAATGTGTAAGTAAATGACGGTGTTTTACCCTCAATTTTTTTTAAACCTTTGTATGCCGATTTGTCTATGTTGAACGCCAGGAGGAGGTAGAAAACGTTCACAGTGGTTATTTCATTTTATAAATATCCATAAATAAATTCGCAACTGACAGTAAAAAAATAGCTATAATATTTATTTTGGATATTTGACAATAACTCTTAAAATTCGTCCTTTATGTGATAAATTAATCGATTTTTCTCTTTTACAGGTAAGCATCAATATACTCGTAAACTGCATGAAATACGAAACCGTAAGTTATTATTAAAAAGTTATTACATACGAGTACCCATAATTTATTCAGATGAAGTTATTTCTTAAAATTGATGCGCAGTCCATAGTCAGAGGCACACCCACAACAAGAAATACGTGAATATAGTGTTTAGCAGCCACGCTAATTATCTCGAACCTTCTTCAACCGCTGCTCCATATCGTATATTTCATCCACTTTTCTTCCGGTAAATCCACTGGGAATGAGATGGCAAAAATTTCCTAAAAGCAGCAAACCCACTCACAAGAAGCAGAGCATTGGGGGTAATCTACGTCTTAATCCTTCCAACTTGAGAACATCTTCTTCAGCAGTCGGGCAGGTGGATATCCATTTCTAATGTTCAGCCATAAGATAGTGCTGCGTAGGTACTCCTTGAATAAATATTAATGAGTTTCATTCTGAAGTTTTCCGATTCTTTGTGCTGGTCCGGGACCTTTTCCTTTATTTTCATTATTCGTAGGATTTTCCCAGATTGAAGTGATTTGTTTCAATATGTTGCCTCCTCCTTCGCCGTCGGTTGATAAGTTGTGCGTCCTTTTTTTTTTTTTTCTGGGTCAAGATGGTGCGATGTTTGTAATTTTATCCTGCGAATGGGCGAGAAGTAGTGTTGAGTTAGTTGTGGATTAGATTACTTAATTTTTGGGATTCTTTTTGGAATATTAATCATTGTATGTGCTAATTTGGGGATGAAAATGTCAAGAATCCCGAATGGGGGGTGTGTGTATGGATGTGAGCTTGTTATTTGTGAATCTGGTGATTAGCAATAAATTTATTTACTAATGCATATGTAACTAGTTACTCGTACTATTGCAAATGTGTGCAATTTTAGATTGCCGTTAATCAGATGGCTAATGATTATGGTAAGCGGGTACCATACTGTGGCTGCTTAATTTAGGCAAATTTCGAGTGAACAGATTGCTGCCTTTCAGATTGTTAGTAATAATTTTTGTGCAAATTATCAGGTCTTCCCATAAATAATGCGGGTTTTCGTGTGCCTTATTCAATTAAAGAAAGTGTTTGGAGAATTTTCAGTCGATTATATTTACCATCCCCCTAATGATGGGTATCTTAACGTCTCAATATTTCTTTGTGATGGTTTTGAAAGCAGAAAACAGTACGACAAAAACAAGCATAGACCACCAGGCCAAGAGTATTGCCTTTTGTGGTGCGATACTCATTTTCCTTAGATGCTTTTCTAAGTGCCTGTGAACTGTGGAACAGGAAGAATTCAACTTTTCGACTAATCCCCCAACGGATTCGAATGAATTTTTGTCCAATGTGTTCAGCAGTATTATATATACGAGGGTGGGTCAATAAGTCCCTGAATAATGAAATAAGGAACACTCTTTTCGGTATAAAAACATTTTATTTTTCAACATAGTCTCCTTTTAGCTCTATACACTTCATCCAACGTTTCTCCAATTTTTTGATGCCCTCCAAATAATACGATTTCTCGAGTCCCTCAAAATAAGCGTTTGTTTCAGCGATGACCTCTTCATTCGACCCAAATCTCTTACCTCCGAGCCATTTCTTCATGTTTGGAAACAAGAAATAGTCGCAGGGAGCTAAATCTGGGGAATATGCTGGATGAGGGAGGAGTTCGTAGCCTAACTCATGCAATTTTGCCATTGCGACTGCGGACTTGTGCACCGGTGCGTTGTCCTGGTGAAAAAGAACTTTTTTCTTCGCTAAATGCGGCTGTTTTTGCTTCAAATCGGCTTGGAATGGATCCAGCAGGTCGCCGGTGATCGTTTTACCCTTTTCAAGGTAATCGATGTGAATAACACCGCGCGCATCCCAAAAAACTGTCGCCATGACCTTGTTTGCTGACAAACCCACCTTGTCCTTCTTCGGCTTCGATTCATCAGAGAACTCCATTATTTTGACTGTTCCTTGGTTTCTGGTGGGCGCAAAACTTACCCGAATTTTTCTGGAACATCACCAAACACACCTTTGAAGTTGTTAAACGAATGCGTTTGTTGTCGATAGTGAGCAAACGCGGCACCCATCTTGCGGAAAGCTTTTTCATGTCCAAATATTTATGTAAAATCGAAATCACTGAGCCATCTTATAAGCCTGTGGCCTCTTCAAGCTCGCGCACTTTCACTCGCCGATCATCCGTTATCAAACCATGGATTTTGTCGACCATTTCTGGTGTTGTGACCTCAATTGGGCCACCAGAACGTTCGGCATCACTTGTGCTTGAACGACCGCACCGAAATTGAGTAAACCAGTGGTGAACGATGGTGAAGAGTCCCCATAATATTTGTCAAGCTTTTGTTTGGTTTGTGTGATAGTTTTTTCTCGCAAAAAGTGTTTACTGAGCACTCGAAATGCACTTTTTTCCATTTTAACGAAAATGCCAGTAGGTGTCTATATAAAATGGCTGCTACAACAAAACTATTTGACAGATCTGTCTAAAAAATTGGGTGCGTTCTTTTGAAAGATGATTCTTGATGATGTGTTAATTTTCAGGGACTTATTGACCCACCCTAGTAGTAGAAGTTTATTTGCGATTTCCTTGTCTAACATATATTCGCTTATGAGGAAAATAACCCGGGATTTCTCGGCTTTTATGGATGAATATTGGTGGAGAAGAAAGGTTTTAGTTCGAGGGAGTTTTTTTTTTTATTGTAGGCAACAAAATAAGCCGGCGAAAATTGGGTTATTGGGTTGTTGTGTAATTGTGCGTGATTGATTGAAAATTCGGATGCAAATTTTTGTGATTTTTGTGACTGCTAATTATTAGAGAATTTTAAAAATTTAGCAATTACATATTGGTAGTTAAGTTAGTGTTTTACTCGTACCTTTTTCCAGAAAAATTACGTATGCGGATATCTCGAATATTCCAACGCCAAGAAAGTACTGTCAGAAAGTTCAACGTGGAACGGCTGCAATCGCAAGAGACTGCCAGTAACTTTGCCGATCCCTCAACCTCTCGAAAGGCTGACATCGCTGCCAGGAAGCCACTATAACTGTCGCCTCTGGTGTGCTAGGTTACACCAGGCGATAACAAAGCCGAGCAACACAAATGTGGAATGTTTCTCGTCTCTGTATTTCCCCATCACTACAACCTGCAAACATTTAAAGCCAACGTGTACAGGCACAGGCCTCTATTCCTCTTCCTGTAACAGTATAAGGGTATTCATATTCCCTTTGGCATGCGCAAATTATAAAAAAAATCCCATGATTTAATGAAGAATGTCGACGAGTGCATTCAGCCAAACAAGACGCATATCTTGCGATGCTGAATGCAAGGGCGAGCGCTGGATGGAGGATTGTTTACGACTTATGAGCAGAGGAGAAAAAAAGACCCCAAACTTCTCCGAAGGAAACACACGGTCGAGTCGACATAGAGATGCTACTGCAGGGATGAGGTTCGAACATTTTGTCAAAAAGTAAAAAGAACATATCAAGGCTACAAAGCCCGAACCGAAGCCTGCAAAGATGAACAAAGAAACATAATAGTAAAATCGTAGTCAGTGCTGACCACTTCAACCACTTTTGAAGATTGCTAAACGGCAATGACTACCAATATTCCACTGTCAGGTAGGATAAGCCAATATGCACGATAACAGACAAAAATCCCATCAACCCGATCAGGATGAAGTGGCATATCGAAGCTTAAATCCAACAAAGTTGCGGTAGCCGACGGCTTAACCGCCGAGCTTCTCACAGTTTGAGAGGATGACTTGGCCAGGAGCAGCGCCAACTTATCTGTAAAATTTGGTCGAATGAAAGCACGACCGATGAATGGAATCTCAGCATCGTTTGTCCGATCCTGAAGATGGGAGACCCTCTGAATTGTGCCAACTACAAAGGCAGAAGTCATCTCAACGTCGGATACACGATTTTGTCTGCTATATTGTCGTCATCATCACCGAATGTTCGGTCCTTATCAGTGTGATTTTAGACCTGGAAAGTCTACCATCGACCAAATATTTATATAGTGTTTAATGAGCACTCGAAATGCACTTTTTTCCATTTTAACGAAAATGCTAGTAGGCGTCTATATAAAATGGCTGCCACAACAAAACTATTTGACAGATCTGTCTGAAAATTTGGGTGCGTTCTTTTGAAAGATGATTCTTGACGAAGAAAAAAAATTAAATTTAAGGTGACGACACAATTTGTGTTAATTTTCAGGGACTTATTGAGCCTTCATTTGCGGTCAAATGTCTTTAAGGCTGATTTTCACTTATGACATATGTAGATACATACATACAGTAAAGGTCATAGAAATCCGAACATAGTGAAAAAACTAATTTTAGTAGAATAATTTTTGAGGTTTTAAAGATAATCAAGATCCATCTTTACCGAACCTTAGTTTGTTGAAGTACATTTCAGATTCGGAAAACAATAAACCAATTTCCGAAATAAGGGCTTTAATACAAACATTTTCAAATTGTTTTAAGTTTCATTGCAAAAAAACAAGTGAGTACGAGTAAATGTGTAACCATAATGATAGTTTTTATTGCTATTCGAGTTTATAATTTTTATTACAAACAGGCTTTTCAAACTTCCGAGAACTGAAGATGTTAATACTTTGTAGTCCCTCTATTCAGGCTGTGTAAAGTATCCAGTGCCATTTCCTCATACCAAACTTTTTCAATGAATTTGTCCAACTCAGTTATTATCCGTGGCTTCTTCTTCGCTACCTGAGCCTTAATTATTATACCAAAGGTTCTCAATCGGGTTCAGATCAGGGCTGTTTCGAGGCCACTCCAATGTTGCAATACTATTCTCGGTTAGAAAATTTTTTACCTGAAATGAAAAAATGCATTTACAATAATAAAACTTTACGAACTTTTTGCTAATATTTTGGGGAAAGTAAACAAAATGGTATTTACCAATTTTGCGCGGTGACAAGGCTCAAAATTGTCTTGGAAAATCAGCTTATCTGAGTATGATAAGTGTTCTTCTAAAGATGGTAGCAGATTGTATTCCAATATTTTTTTATATTTTTCTGCGTTCACAGTTTCATTTATTAGAGCCAGCCGTCCAACGCCGTGATAGGAAAAACATCCCTAAATCATCCTTGAACCTCCTTGTTTCACGGTTGTTGTAACGCACTCATCATTGAATCTTTCTCCAATTCTTCGCCTCACGTACTGTATTCCGTCAGAGCTGAATATGTTGAACTTGGACTTATCTGAGAAGATCACATTTTTCCAGTCCGTTATGGTCGAGTTTTCATGATCTTTGGCCCACTGGAGACGTTTTAGGCGAATTTGTTTATTTAGAAGTGGTTTTTTTAGCAGGTCTTCTTGTGTTGAAGCCAGCTTCTTGAAGCCTTCGTCTTACAGTCCGTGAGCTTATCTCTGATCCTCCAGCCTCTACAAAGTCTATCCTTAAATCTTCAGCAGTTTTGAATCGATCACGCAGACTTATTCGTTTTAAAAGCAGATCTTGCTGAATTCCACGTTTCGCGCTACTCGTATATCACGAACACTTAATTTTTCATTTTTTAAAGTCATTATTTCGACTTTTGTTTTTTCACTCTTTTTTATTTTTGTTTTCCATATTAACAAAACTATTTCCACTTTCACTCAAACTACTTTTTTTTTCAATGAACTATTACAAAGTGAACTAGAATCACGTCATCAAATCCTTTTTATGACTGCCGTTTGGTATTACTTCGCGGGGCTGGTTAGCAATTCATGCTATGCTTCTTGTATTGCTGCTTCTGATGCTCCTGTTGCTCCTGTTGCTTCTGTTGCTTCTGCTGCTCTTCTTAGCTTTTCTATTCTCCGCAGCTCATTTTGAAGAGTTGTTACGAAATTACATATTGCCATCCAATTCTCTTTCGACTGCAACATATGGTTGAGGAGTAACGACGTATTGGGCAGAGCGTGTGGAATGAAAAACTGCGTGCTCCGTATCTTCATCTTCATCCGGGCATTCGGGGCAGTATGGTGAACTGTTGTGTCCAAATCAGTGGAGGTATTTGCGGTAACCCCAGTGACCAGACAGGAACTGTGTAAGGTGTGGTAGTTACATTCCCCATACTTTCGACTTATTCAGTCATGGATTGTCGGTATTTGTTTATATGTCCACCTGCCTTTTGATGTATTCGCCCAAAAAGTTTGCCACATAGCTGCTGACGCTGCTTTTTCCTCCATTTTGATTACCTTGATGTCATTAGCATCGTGTTGGTTCAGGGCTCTTCTATTATATATTCTGAACATCTCGTCTCCGAGGATGTCGATGGGGACCATTCCAGCTATAACAAAGGCGGCCTCGTCTGAAATAGTTCGGAAGCCGCTGTCCGTAGCGCGCAGAGTCTATATGTTGAGGATAATTTCCTTTTGGTCTCCTTCACTCTTAGTGCCTGTACCCAGACTGGGGCGGCATATAAAAGAATCGAGGTCACAACTCTGGACAGCAGTATCTTTCTAGCGTATCCAGATCCACCGATGTTAGGAAGTATACGCGATAGAGCTCCCTGTATTTGCAGTGCTTTTCTTGCTGAATAATCAACGTGCTTTTTGAATTGCAGTTTGTTGTCCAGCACTACTCCAAGGTACTTATCTGCTTCTTTCGATCTGATTGTTTAGTTATCAATCTGAAAACTCACGAAATCTATGGTTTTTTTGACTGGTTATAAGGACAGCTTCTATTATATGGTCGGCTAGTTCTAGTTCGGCGGAAACTATCCAATCTCTTATCCGAGAATTGCTTCATTTGTAGCTGTTTCGACGGCACAGATCTGTTTTGCAACTGTAACGACGGCAATGTCATCAGCAAATCCATTTATCTTCGGGCAGCGTTAATTGTAAGACTCCGTCGCACATGATGTTCCACAGTAGGAGTCCTAAGACCGATCCCTGTGGGACTCCCGCAGTGACGTTATAGTAGTTTACCCCTTCATCGGTATTATACCTCAACTTTTTGTTTATGAAATAGTTCGTCACTATACGCAGCAAGTAATATGGCGTATCCATCCTGGCGAGTTATCTTCTAATGAACGAATAGTTCGCATAGTTAAAGGCGTTTTTAAGGTCTAGCACTGCACAGTACTCCTTTGTGCTGTTGAGCCATCTTTTTCCTTCGATGGCACCTTCTGCTATATCAATTACCGCTCTTATGGCATCAACTGTGCGCTTTTCTGAAGTCAAATTGGCGGTCTGAGAGAGCTCCTTTCTCTTCTGCTACTGCTAGTAGCAGAAGAGAAGTAGTTTATTATAAATTATTTTCTTAAGGATCTTTCCCATGGTATCCAATAGGCATATTGGGCAATAAGACGATGGTTCTCCTGGGGGCTTCTATCTTTTTGGTAGCAGGACCAAATGCTGTATTTTCCATTTTTCAAGAAACGTTCCTTTCTTCGAGCCACTTCTGCATTGTCGTTATGAAGATGTCTGGTCTCTTTTTACGGCCGCTATTAGTGTCTTATTTGGGATGCCGTCGGGTCCGTGCGCCCTATGGTCGCCTATCTTGCCACATGCCTTAACCTCCATAGTAATTAATGGGATATCCTCTGACTTCCCTTATGATGTTGCACATAGTAGCTGGTCTTTGAGGGATCTCAGCATTCAGTTGCGTCATCACTATTCTGTATACCGAGCCACATGGGCTAATGTCAGCTTCTTGACAAAGACGTATATGGCGTGAGACGACTGCTACGCATAAAACCGTCAGACCTTGCCAATTTGCAGGACTAACCACATAATCGAGACAGTAACAGGGCGACAGCAATGGGCGAAAGAGAGGAGGTCGGTGTGAACTTAACCTCCAACGCTTTGGATAGATTAAATCCCGTCAATTCTCCTTTTACTGTCATAAAAAGTTAAGACACTCACCAATTGTATAATTATATTTGAAAAATAGTAAATTGTTAGCCATTTACTTGTCTCCCTTCTACTAATCTTGAAAAGCAAACTACTCGTTAGTATAACAAGTCGCAGTGTTAACAAACATTTGTAATTCATTGTCATTATTATGTTATAAATCCTTTAAACTATACAGCACGGAGTTTTTTACCCATGAATTTATCTCTAACATTTCAAAATATTTTTAAAAAAGCACGACCACCTTAAATATTTTGGTAAAGAAAAGCTGTAACCAACAAAAGTCATGTCGTATAAATATACTCGTACATTTCTTTCAGTTTTCCCTCTCGTTGCATATTTTCAAAAGATAACAAAAATACCAAGCCCCTGCTTTGCCGTAAGTGAATGAAAGGTCAAGTACAACTAGAAACCGAAAAGCAAGACTGAAGATTGAATGAAAGGAAAATCAGCCACAAAGGTAGAATCAAAACAAAAAACAGTCTAAGAAAAAATGGAATTTATTTAAATTTTACGGAGCTCTGAACGCTTACATCCTTTTGGATTTGGACACCAAAAATAGGATATATGTGCAAAAAAAAAAAAAAAAGGAAAAATTCTAAGAACACAAAAGCCTTTTTGCTTTCAACTTCTCATATCGTACATACATACCTGTATACATACTCGTATCTCTTACTTAAATACACGTTGCAGTCAGGGACGACGACGGCGGCACACGGAGAAGAGTTGTCATCATCTTATCCCCAGAGCTTAGTTATACTCTTTGTTATGGGGGGGCATTAGGGACTATGTATATTCTAAGTATATACTCGTATATTCCAAAATATTGTTTTCTCTAAGTTTAACTGGAAACGTTTTTAAGCTGCTTATTGCGGTGACTCTTGAGACCAAAAAAGTTTGTTATTCCATTAGAAGGTTCTCTCGTGTGCTGTGTTTGTGGATTGAAGTGGGAGTTGGTGAACTTTGAAGGTGAAAAAACAGTTCACTTGCTAAATATCAATTAGTATCCATGAGGAATACATTATTTAATTTATCAAGTATACTTACATATTCGTACCTACAAAGTTTCAATTGTTTTGGTGCTCAATGTTATATATTTTTAATTTTAAATACGACGAATTTAAGAGAAACATTTTGTTTTTTCAATTAAAAATTACATCTGTCGTAAGTAACAGATTTTACTTACAAAGATGGGATATAACCTTCTAGAGGGTGTCCCAAAATTCACGCAAGATTTGAATTTTGCGCCATTTGTGCGGTAAAGTGTTGCCAACGAAAAAAAAAAAAAAAAAAAGACAGCGTGACAGCTGACAGTTCAGGGTTATTAAAAATGGAGTGCTACACGAAAGAACAACGCGTTTTCATTGTTGAGCTATATTTTAAAAATAATAAAGGTTTGGCAGCTACAGTTTCGTACAAAATATGGTCGGAATAGTGATTTATCTGTGAATAGATTAATTCAAAAATTCAGGGAGACTGGATCAATTAGTGATCCTAGACATAGACACTCTGGCCGTCCTTCAATAAGTTGTTCAACACAAAACATCGAAGCAGTTCGTGAGAGTGCTGTTGAGAGTCCAGGAACATAATTCAGCACCATGGTCAAGAATTGGACATTTCGAGAAGCTCTCTACAGCGTATTCTCACAAAAGATTTGCATCTTCATGCATACAAAGTGCAACTAACTCAAGAACTGAAGCCTACTGACCGCGCATAGCGAAGAGAGTTCTCTGAATGGATTTTGGTACAGTAACTCTTCAGCGATGAGGCTCATTTTCATCTCGATGGCCTTGTTAATCGTCAAAATTGTCGAATTTGGGGTTCAAAAAATCCACTGATAACAGCAGGTATAGATCCAGATAACGCAGTAGAGGATGACAACTTCTTTGTAATCGAAGATCCGCAGGAGAAGATAGAGGATATAGGAGCGACTTTCCAGGAAGTGTATAAGGTGAATGATACCATTTGTCTGAAACATGACTTGGAAAATCTCGTCCTTGTGCACAACGTCTACCTTCGAAATGATATAGAGCACTGGGGATCCGAGAACATAGGTTTTTCTGAGTTCAATGACGATACCATGGCAAATAATGTCATCGCCGATGAAAGGGTACATCCCCCGTACATATTGAACGTGAGCTCTTCGCAAAATAATTCCGGATAACCAATTCGGTTTTAAGGCGAGTCATGATACAATACATGTCGCGTCTAAACTGGTATCGGATATTCAATGAAACACAAGCAAGAACCAATGCACGGGTGTCTGCCTGATTGACTTGGAGAAGGGCTTCGACACCATATGGTTAGAGGGAGTCTTCTACAAAATGATCAGGCTGGGCATAGCAAACCACTGCTGTACATACTTTATAACATGCTCACTAGTAGACAGTTCATTGTGAAAAATGGAAATGAGACTTCTGCTGGGACATTTGAAATTAAAAATGGTCTGCAATAAGGTGCGGTTAATTCGCCGATCCTCTTCAACATTTACACCAGCGATCTCATAGGATCTCTTCACCATGCTATAGCATATATGCAGACGACTTGATTGAGTACAGATCAGGACCGAAAATCGAGGTCATGGCAATTCTCTTAAAAAGAAACTTCGATAAGATTATTGCGATGACCGGAAGTTGAAGATCAACTTCCAGAAATCACAAACCATTCTTTTTACGAATCCGTTGTCTGGTGCCTATTGGGGTACCATAAAGAATTGGCGAAAGTTTTCAATCATCGGACCGCACGGACAGCCACTTGCGTGTCGAAGTGTAGTCAGATATTTGAAGCTCTGGTTAGACCAATATCTATATTTTAACAAACATATAGATTGCTGCACGGCCCTCATTCGTATTTGGATGTCCCGTGTGGTTTAACGTGGAGACAAGCTTGTTGGAAAAGATTCGGGTGTTTGAGAGGGCTTGAATTCGGGCTTGTCTTCATTTATACAGAGCACATGAGTCCAAGTACATAAAATTCTATCCAAATGAGGTCCTGTAAAATAGGGCTAACCTAATAAGAGTGGATAATTTCGTTATCAAGCTGATTCGAAGGCTTATTGCAAGAGCAATGAGCTCGACGAACAACCTGATCTCCGAGGCTTATTTTCCCAATTACGGGTACCACGAGAGAGTGGTTGAGAAAGGTTTGATCCAGAACAGATTGGCGGTGCCGCTAATCTTCCACGTTGCTCAGACAGCTGTGGGTAGGCGATTCAACTACCACAGAGACGTCGTACACAGCAGCGTCTCCGGTTCAGTAGGGCTTAGGACGTTGAACGTCAATTCCTAAAATTCTGGTGGCTAACCGAAAGAGAGCGAACTCCTTCATTGCTCCCTCACAATCCGGGCAAATGCCTCACCAAACTGTCGCTTTGACGGTATGCAATGGCTCTTCGTGCATTTCATGTGGATTCTCCATGCCCCAGAAAAGCAAATTTTGTTTACTCATATAACCACTTAAGTGGAAATGGACTTCGTCGGTCATTATGATTTTGGATACGAAATCATCCTTTTAACCTCACGTGACGCTCAGCAGGCAGCAATTGGTGAACGGTGTGTACTTTACAAGGGAACATCTTCAGGTCTTTCACCAAAATTCGACGCAACGAACGTCTGCTGATGCCAAATTATGTGCATCGTTGTCTCGTCGATGTTGGTGGACGCTCTCGGACGTCCTCGGCCACAGCAGTGATATTCTCGGCCGAACGAGCAATACGGGGACGGTCACTTCTTGCGACATCTCTAGTGGACACAGTTTGCATGAGACGCTCAACCAAACGCTTAATTGTTCGCGCACATGGTGCAGGACGACGAGGAAAACGATAACGAAATTCACGCTGCGTTAAAACAACAGACCGGGAATTGGTCAAATAGTTAACAATAATTCCGCATTCTTCAGGTGTGTATCGCTCCATTGCTTGTTCTCTATCTGTCTATAACATAAATGTCAAAGCACAATGACATTTGACGTCATTTACAAAAAATATGGCACATTCACATTATGAGTAACATAGTTAAGTTAGTTTTTTTTTTTTTTATAATTTGCACGTGTGAAAGGGGTTATGAATACCCTTATACTAATTTTAGGACATGGGCGTTTTGAGGAAAGGGGAAGAGACAGAGAGAAAGACAGATTGGTGTAGTTGGTTTGAAACTCAGCTGGTATTAAGTTTCAGTGAACTCCAAGGGTGGCTGTCCAGATAACTGGGGAGCTTGTTTGATTTTGCTTTTGTCGTTGCTTATGATTCACAGTATTTTTTTCCGTCCTCCTGATGTCATCATCATGATCAAGTTGCATTTTAGCCATATGACCGCCCTACTGCCTTCGCAGTAGAGTTGATATAAGCTTTCGCAATTGATCGACTTTTTTATTTATTTCATGCGAAATAAATAGATGATTATTGACATCAGGCTTCGAACCGTGAACCTGTAGCGTGACAAGCGATGATGTTACCACTACTCCACGGCCACCCAGTTAAGCTAGTTTTAAGCGTTTTTTATTTAGCAGTTATAATGAATTGATAATAATAAAAATGAATTAAAAATGAATGAAAATGTGACACAGGATCTAAGAAAAAAAAAGAATGATACCATCCCTGGTGTGATAATTCTTCGCTCCGCCCCAATACATATTTGTCTCAGTATCTGGGTGTGGGCTGTGTTTTCAAAACCACTCAAGAACAAATTTATCGTCAATAACATTGCTTGCATAGTTTACAGTTTAAATTTATTGTTCGTCGAGACAGACCAAGTAGACTTAATTATGTAATTAACGATTTGGCCAATTAGTCTTAAGTTAATTGCTAAGATTTCCAAAAATCTTGTTTAGGCTACCTAATTACCTCTATTTTTATATTTTAGGTAATAATCTTTTAAGTACCTAGGATTTTATATTTATTGTGGCGCTTTCTACTTATTAGTAAAATTCGCCCACATTCACGGCGCCGGATAAAACAAAACTTTTCGTTGTAAATCCAGTTCGTATGGTATTCGAATCGGATTATCCTAAGCTACTTGGCTGTCGAAAATGTTCTGAGAATTAACTTTAATTACGCGGTCGATTCTATGGTATACTCGTACACAAGATACAGCGCCCACACTGTATGATTTGTAGAAATGAAATTCTTCTTCATTCATGGAAACCGTGTTCGTAGCCAAGTTGCCTAGTAAACTTCCTCGTTTATAAACAAACCAAATAATTTCAAATTATTGTTATTAAAATAAACGTCAACCGTAATGGCGCGTCGCCACCTCTCAGCTTTGATATCAATTTTCCACTTTTCCACTTTTCCACTTAACGATCAAAGTGAATTAAATTAATTACCCATTCTCTATGGCATCGACATAAATTGATTCCCTTACCACACTCGCGGCACCTACTCTGCTATCAAAGATATTTTGTTATTTGTTTTGGCTGACATACAAGGATTTTTATGGCACTCATCCCTGGCGCCTCGGTGTCATTTGAATGAAACGACCGTCGTCATCGGAAGTCAGAGGAGAATATTTAACAAAAATTACGAGTATTGAACAGTAATAATTTTGCGAAAGTTTTTTTTTTTTTTTTTTTCCTTTCTCCCCCTGTCCCGCTGAACACGAAAATTATCATCTGTTGGCTTAAATAAGTTTTCTTTTCTTCTGGAACTGGGGGAAAGGAAAACTTTTTTTTTTTTTTTTTTGCTTCCGTAACTACACAGTGTCACAGGCATAAGCCATAACCTTAAAGAGAAAGGGGATTCGCCTATATTTTTAAGGACACCGACTAAGGCAAGAAATGAAATCCTGCTTTAATGGTGCGAATGGTGCTGTGCATGGAAAGTTTCCTTAGCTTGCAACATTTTGTAAGGACATCAAAATATGTTACATCTCGACAATAAGGGAGAGAAAATCTGGCAAATTTAGCTTTTCCACCCACCTTGCATCCGGCGAAGGACGAAAGGGAAGTAAAAATAATGGGAATCTGCATGAAAACTTAAGAACACTACTACCGGAGTTGAAGGAGGTGGATGCAAAGTTAACTAAGGTGGATCGGTCCTGTTGAATTTCATTTTGCGTATTCAGTGCAATCCACCGGAAGGGAAAATGGCGGCGACGACGACGACAACAAGGACGACTTATTCAGTCGAAACGATGAACATTTTCATTTTCATTTCATTTCTCGTTACGGTCGCGATATTTTCTCTGCTTTCAATGCCAAATTGTGATTGCAAAGATGAAGAGATACGAGTAGTGAAGAGATTTTTGAATGAAATTGATATGATTATTTTGAATGTTGGAGAGAGGGGGAATTTGGGATTTCCGAAGCCAATATTTGGAATCTTCCGTGCAACAGTCCCACAATGTATCTCAAGAGTTGTACTGAGTGACGATGTTTTCTTTCGCGCTATATACTGAGAAGATTGTTATTTCTTGTGAAAATATTTGAGTGTAAAGAATAACAAAGTTTTTCCGACTACTAGACATGTTAGTATGATTTTAAGTTACTTTCTCAAATCCTTTCAATAATGCCTGCACGCCATCTTGTTCTGCAACGCGTTTCAGCTGCCTCCAACTTATTCCCAGTGAGTTTAATTCTTCCTCAACTATTCTGTTCCACCTTTGCCAGCAGTTCTGCATACCTGGGTGAGTGTACTTCACTGCATGACTTATTTCGCAATGAAGTTGTATTCCCTCCGCAGGGTTTTTTTTTTTTTTAATGCCCGGGCTACTACCATACACGATTGGCAAACCCAAATAATCTATGTCAGGATTACGCCTACGTACTAATTCACATCCTGTAAATTTCTACCACTCTCTCCACAGGACTGTCGTTAGGTATTATTTGAGGGTTCAAATCCTGATGTCAACTCTACTGCGAAGGCAGAACACTGGCAGTAGGGTGATCATATGGCTGAAAATGCAACTTGACCGCGATAGAGACATCAGGGGGATTGATAAAAATACTGTGAATCATAAGCAACGACAATCAAAAATGCTCCCCAGTTAACTGGACGCCACCCTTGGAGTTAACTGAAACTTAATTCAAACCCACTACACCAATCTTTCTTTCTCTCTCTCTCTCTCACTTTCTTCAAACGCCCGTGCCCTGAAATAATTTAATTGTATTCATATCCCCTTTGGTGCGCGCGAGATATTTTCGATAGCCGCCGTGCCCGGACAGAAATTGCGTAAAGTGGTAGTTACAGTTCCCGTGTGCTCTTTTTGTCCAGATCTCGATGGTGGGGATCAGCTTGTGGGTCCATCTGCCTTTTGCTGTGTTATCCCACCTGCTTGCCACAGTGCTATAGATGTTGACATTTCTTCTCGTTTTACCCTCCTGGTAAGGGTAGGCATTTCTGCATTTCTTTCCGTACAAACTTCAAGTGACCAGGGACGACGGGACTGGAGTGCAAAAATTTACCAGTTGAAAAGGTTAGTTTAGGTTAGGTGCAAATGGCTGCCTGTGCCCTAAGCACAGACATACCTAGACCAGATCACTTGTGATACCACAGGATCAGGGGATTTCTCCCGTCCTACCTTAGAGCCAAATGGAGCTTCTAATGAAACGTTCGTGTTAGCCGGTTCACAGAAGCTCTCGTAGAAATAAGCTCCTAAGTGAAGCCTTTTTTTGACAGAGAGAACCGGACAAGTGTAGAGGAGATGGAGAGTTGTCTCCTCCTTCTCCTCGTCCCTACAGCTTCTAAAAAAATCGTTAGAGAAAAGACCAAGCCTTCTGGCGTGCCTTCCAATGATACAGTGTCCCGTAATGACACCAATTGTTGTGCTGATATAGTTCCTGCTAAGGGAAACCAACCACTTGGAACGTTTCTGATTCAGTTGAGGCCATATCTGTCTAGTGACGTGACACTTTGAGCTAGTCTTCCACCTGAAGTTGATGTCATTTAGCTTCTCCTTTTCCGGTAGAATCTGCAAATTTGTGACCTACCTGGCAAGATCATCAGCCCTACAGTTCCCTGGAATATCCGTATGTATCTTATCTAGAGATGTGCGGCAATCTAGAGCGACCTTTGATGTGGAAGAGATCGATTCCATCGATTTTATAGGGGCTTTACTGTCAGTGAAAAGATGCTAATGACCTTAGCAGATATTACATTCCATTTCAGCCAAGATAGAGCTTCTTTGACCGCCATTATCTCCGCCTGGAAAATGTTACAATGATCTGGGAGGCGGAAAGAGATGTCTTCGAACCATCCGTGCAGAAATGTACGAATTCTTTATCCGGCGTCACGTCTCCCTCCCAGTCTAGTTTAGATGGGATAGTTGCCCGGAAGTTTTTATTGAAATAAAACCTGGGGAGGGTGTAGTCGGTGTTTTCTGGAATGAGATCTATTTTCTGAAGAATTGTGGAATGGTCTGTGGATATGTGGAATGGCTGCACTGGCTGCCATTTGCTTGCCAAAGAGGTTTAGTGGTATCAGATGGAACGGAATATCTTGTGCATCCATAGGAGTGGTTCCAAGTACACATCTAATGCACAGACAAGGTGATCTCTGTATTTTCACTAAGTGGTTACGGTGTATAGCTTTGGAGGGAGCCGGCCATTAAACGATCACGCCGAACATAAGAATTGGCCTGATAACAGATACATAGAGCCAGTAAGTTATGCATAAGTGGATTGCATTCCCCACTTCTTGTCAATGGCCTTCTTGCACGAGTATAAGCCTTCTTAACGCGTTCCTGGATGTTAGACTTCCAGCTAAATTTCCTATTCAAAATAAGACCCAGGTATTTTGCTTTGTCTTTAAAAACGAGGCTGATTCCATTCAGTTTAGGGGGTGCTAAGTAAGGAATTTTATACTTCCTGGTGATGAGAATCAATTCAGTTTTTTGAGGGTTTACCCTCAGTCCACATTAATCAGCCCATTTGACGAGTTTAGCAAGGACATTCTGCAGCAACTCCCTTATAGTAGTCAGGTCCCTCCCTGAGACAGCTATACTCGTAGCAACGTCATCTGCATAAGCGTACACTCTGCAGTCCTCCGCTTCCTGGATAAGTAGTAGCTCATTCCCACAATATTCCAGAGAAGGGTGGACAAGACACCACCTTGCTTGAGTTTGTCAATGCATGTGCAATCGGCCCTGGTAGGATGTTGTTGAAAGCTACCCCAATATCAAGGGAAGCAACCTTGGCATTCTCCTTGCACTCTAATAATTTCTCAATAGTACGTACCAGCGAGTGCAGGGCCGTTTCTACTTTGGTATGCGCATGCAGGGGCGCTGACAAAAGGTTAGGCGCAATACTGTACTGAGATGAACAATCTCCAAAGTTTTTAGAAGGCAAGATGATAGACTTATGGGTCTGAGGTCTTTAGGGCAAACGTGAATTGAATAGAGGTGGCCCTGATTTTTTCCCAGAATTGATTATGAGTGACGAGGCGCATTTTGACTTGAGTGGAACTGTAAACAAATAGGATAATCGGATAAGGGGAGTAGAAAACCCACGAGCAATTCATGAGCGACCTCTTCATCCTCGTAGAGTTACTGTTTGGTGCGCTATTTGGGCTGGTGGGATAATTGAAGCTTTTTTTTCGAAAAGATGGCAAAACTGTTACTGGGGATCGATATCGTGCGATGTTACAAAATTTGTTTTGACTGAAGTTGTTCGGCTTCGTCTCCGAAACATGTGGTTTCAACAAGAGGCTGCCACATTCCATACAGCTAAATTAACAATGGAAATTGAGAAACTTCTTTCTCTGCTTTACTTAAAACGCCGGGTGTACGCTACCACACCAACAACATTACAACAATTGAAAGACAATATTCGCAACTACATGCTGCAGAATGTGATGAAATATGTGATTGAAAGGGCCGCGTTTGTGCCAGTGCTAGAGATGGCCATTTGGCCGGCATTATTTTCCATCATTGATGGCATTGAGTACATAATACATTTGTAACACAACCCAAAGATTTATATGACTCCCAAAAAAACACCATGTATTTACTACTTACTTACTTAATTAGGTCCTTCAACCCCTCGGGGGGCATAGGGCGTCAACCACGCCTACGCGCCATCTTGTTCGTACTTCTGCAATGCGTTTGAGCTGCCTCCAATTTATTCCTAGAGAGCTCGATTCCTTCTCAACTGTTCTGCGCCATGTTTGCCTAGGGCGTCCCGCTATTCTGCCTGCTTGGGTGAGCGGGTTCCGCTGCATGGCGTGTTTCGCAATGGAGTTGTCTTCGCGCCGTAAGGTATGTCCAATCCACTGCCACTTTCTCCTTCGTATAGTAATGTTTATAGGTTCTTGGCCCGTTCTCAAGGTGATTCTTAAATATTTTAATTTACGAAGACTTGTAGCCTGCGTGTGTTAATGGTGTCCACATTCCAGGTACTGCACCCATACAGCAGTACCGATTCTACGTTAGAGCGGAACAGTTGCAGCTTGGTTCTTAAGCTGATAGCATTACTTTTCCAGATTGTGGATAGCATACCGGACGCAGCTTTAGCCTTCCCGATTCTACTGCATACGTCCAGTTGGGTGCCACCGCGGTTAGCCGAGACCACACTTCCTAAATATAGAAAGTTGTCAACTTTTTCGACTTCTTGTCCGGCAATGTGAAGTTGAGCGTTAGAGTTGGAAGTGCTGAGGGCTTTTGTTTTGGCTGTGTTTATTTTGAGCCAGCCAAATAGCATCTCGATTCAAGCTGTCGAAAGCCTTCTCGGAGTTGATAAACAACAAATATAGCGGAGACCTGTACTCAACGCATTGTTCGATATGATCCGTAAGGTAATTATGTGGTCGATGCAGGAGGATCCAGCGCGAAAGCCTGCCTGTTCGACGTCGAGAGAATGCTGTTTAATTCAGTCCAGAATTATTTTTGCTATTATTTTGGCTACAGCTGGAAGAACATATATACCACTCCAGTTTCCACATTCCATCAAGTTTCCCTTTTTCGGAAGCTTAATGATCATCCCCCTTTTCCACTCCTGTGGAAATTGTTCGCTATCCCAAGCTCTCTGTATTAGCGGATGCAGCAGATCTGCTGATGTGTTTGCGCTTGAAACAATTCGGCAGGGATACCATCAATACCCACCGCTTTGTTCTTCTTGAGGAACTTGATTGCTGCCATAATTTCTGTTTTGCTGGGAGGTGCCGTGCGTATTCGGGAATTTGTTGCTTCGGAATACTCATTCGAATTTGAGATCATATCGCCATCGTCTAAGTGATTTAGCACTGAAGCAAAATTTTCTCTCCATCTATTGAGCTGATCCTCATCCGAAATCAGGAGGTTACGGTCCAGACTCTTCACCGGGTGTTGTTTGGAGTTTCGACCACCAATGAGTTCCTTGGTGATGCTATAAACAGTCCTACTATCGCACCTGCTCGCTGCTTCTTCAGCCCTAGAAGCCAGTGTGTTGATATATTGACGTTTGTCACGTCTCACACTACGCTGCACTTCTTTCTTCTTCGTACGGTACTGGGTTTCCCACTCGGATCCCTCTACTGCTGAGGCCGCTGCAATCCGAGCCTTTATTGTTGTACGCTCATCGATCCGTCCCCAGGTGTCTGCCGATAGCCTTGTGCGATGGTGTGCCTGCCTTTTACCGACATAGGTGTGTCCCCGCTCGGAAAAGCATTTTTCACAACATTCCAGTGATCATCCATGCTCTCCTGCATTGAGCTGCTGATTGCTTCCGCTTCTAAGGCAAGGTAGTCCCTAAATTGTTGGCGCACTTGAGGGACCTTAAGCCTACGGTATTGAACCTGGTGATGTTCAACAAGTTTGATCGGTTGTTGTTGACGGATGCAGTACGAAGGCGTATATGAGCTAGCATAAGATGGTGATCTCGTTCTTGTCTGATATCAGCTCCACGTCTGTTACGGACGTCCAGGAGACATTTTCTAAAGCGGCGACTGATTGCAATGTGATCGATCTGGTTGGATGTTCTTTGCCCATCAGTCGAGACCCAACTGATCTTATGTCAGGTGTTATGCTTAAACAGCGTACCTCCAATGACTAGGCGGTTGGTATTGCAGAAGTCCACAAACCGCTCACCGTTGCCGTTTCGGTCTCCAAGGCCGTGAACTCCCATCACGTGTTTAAGCATGTTGTTGTCGCTACCTACCTTGGTATTGAGATCCCCCATCACCATTACGATGTTCTCATTAGGTGTTTCATTGAAGACGGTGCCTAACTGGCTATAGAAATTATCCTTTTCATCCTCAGTCGCGTCATCAGTCGGAGCATAGCACTGTATGATGGTGACCTTCCTTACTCTACTCTGGAATCTGGCCGCCAATATCCGGTCACCCTGTATTTCCTTTCACATTATCGCTAAATTTTATAATCTTTTAAGAACACAGTTCTGTTGGTGGAGATTTGTCTTCTGTAAGGACAAGTCTTTTGCCCAGAGAATTCTCGAGGCATTGTTTCTGCCTTCCTTTGGATGAGGAATCATCGAATAGGAACGATTTAAATTTGAGATCCAATTTTAACAAACAATTATATACTCGTACTTATGCCAAAGGAAGTAGAAAATTTCCAATTAAAAACGAAGTCTTATTGGTAAAAGAAGTCCATATGTATCTTTTTCCTAACCATACCTTGATTCTGTCGTTATCCTTAGTGAAATATGATATTCGATGGACAGGCATTTTACCAAACCAACACCCAAGGACATAAAAGTCGAATCTGAGCACAAACAAAATGTCCCCTTCCACACCTTTCGCAGAGACTTTAGGGAACGTACACACGAGTATCTCTACAGAGAGAAAATTTATATCCCCATATCCTGCCGTCATTCTTTAGAAAATAAGAGAGAGAACCGTTTTTTCGTTTTGAAAATTTATGTGAAATACGTTTTTCCAAACACTCCTTTCCCACCCGAGATCCTACGAACGGCGCACACCATTCATCCTTATGGGGATATAACATACCGAGCTTGGCTTTAGGGACTCATCCATCGATAAGCTTTATCCTTTATCCTGTTGCCTGCAACTGACGGCTCACGAGTGTGAAAACTGAATACAAATCACCTTTTTGGCGAGATATTTGATGATATCCTTTCTTCACGTATCAAAATCTAATAAATTACTCCGCCATATTTGCTGGCAAATGAGGAAAAGGTGCGTCGAACGCCTTCAAAATGGGACAACAAAGGCTTCATAACCCAAACAAAATCCAATTCCTTTTCAATTTCCATCCTGGTATTGTGTTATCTGCAGTTTTGTTCCCGTTCGTAAACTATACGTTCGAAAGGAACAACACGAACGCGGATTCTTTTTTTTTTTCCATCATTTTTGTGGGCAGCGAGGGAGTACGAGTATTCAGGATTCGAGAAAAATCAATTTACACTACACCGTCATGGATGGTATGATTTTTTTTTTTTTTTTTTTTCTGATTTGAACGAATCCCAAACCTGATGTGAATACGTGCCAATGGGATATCTGTTGATTTTATTCGAGATACAATTTTTCTAGGGCCTAATTTATTTAGGATTTTATGACTTTTTAATGATCCTTGATGTGAGGGGACTGGAATGGCGGTCGACTCATCGCGTATTCAGCGCGTGGATTGCTTGATTTGGATCAATGGTGAAAGCGATAGTTTCGGTACACGTGAGGGAATATTTTGAACGAGTAGATATGATCGTAAGTACATTTTGTGGGAAATTTCATGTTCAATTTGAAAATGTGTGGTTTGGGATAGGTACGAGTATTCTTTGGAGAACTGATTAAAGTATGTTAGACTATCTATCAATGTTAGCAGCTGAGCTGAAGACTTATTTGGCAGGTGTTACGGTTTAAAATGACAGCAATATTTCTATTAACACGTACACATCGTTGACAATTTTTTTAAAATTACAAAACCACCTGCTAGTTGTACCACCTTAATGTCGACAGAAAAGAAATTCAATTCACGTCCGTCAACTGACTGATAAAACGTTTTATTTGTTGGTTACCCTAATCCCCTTTCCAATTAGAACCGTAGACTACCCTAATTTAACCAGACATTTGGAAACTTACTCATACATTCAACGCATTTGCCCCAACAAAAGCTCGACCCATGTGCAAATGGCTCCTGGTTTTGCGGGCAAAGCAATCGCAACTGAAATTGCAGAGCAACTTATACAAATATATGATGCTACTGACATGACAGCATTTGCTTTAAATTGTTTTGTTCTCCAACTGATGACACCCGAGTTACATGGTGGTGGTGAGTAGGGCTGAAAAGAATGCCACAATTGGGGTGAGTGGGTGGATGTGACAGGGGCATACTCGTACCATCAAGTCAAGCCATAGATAAAAAGCAGCATGCGGGTTGAAGGTTGTGGGTTTCAACCTCTCCTGTGCATGAGTGACAGAGAAAAAGTTTCATGGATGATTTGTAGATAGGAAATGTCAGCTGGTGCAGTCCATGTCCTCATCCATTACTCACATGTCGACATACGAGTATGTGGGGGAAAACAACTCGGAACGGTGTCGGAAATTGTTGTGTTTACTTTTTACCGGTTTTTTTTTTTTCCTCCGTAACACAAGGACCTCTTCTGCATGGACCGTGAAAATCGTGTACTCCTTGACGGAATAAAAACAGTCAACTGGTTTAGAAAAATACCTTTGCGAGAGGTGGTTTTCACCTCTGTCGAGTGGGGCGCAGTTTTAGGTGGTCCACAAAAGGGCTATCAGCAAAGCTTAAAACGTACACTTCAGGTTTGCTTTCATGTACTTACCAGAGTAGTCTCCGTTTCTTCTAGCTTTACCAACGTGTGTTGAGTATAGTTGCGCTGTTCAAGTGGTTCTTGGTAATATGTGCTAAGTATTTTGAAGTGATATGAGGTGATGTCACTCATTTGTTATAAATGAATGTTTGGTATTGCATATGCTCGGCTTAAACCTTCTTAGTTAAAATTTTGCAATTGTTTGGTTGCTCATAAGTTAGATGCAAGAAACACTGAAACGTAAATCTGCAAATCTTGCCAAGTTTAACAAGATTGTATGGACACCTTTTTTTATCGAAAACACTTGCGTAGTATTTGTAACATCACAATGTAAGCTTCCTCACCTCCTTATGACGGTGTTGAGTACTACACCCATAAAGTGGTACTATTTCCACGTTTGATTGGAACCGTCTCCGCTTGGTTTTTGTGCTAAAAACATTGCTTTTCCAAATTTTAGACAACATACCGAACACAGCCTTTGCTTTAGTTTAGGTAGGTAGGTAAAGTGGTGGTTCGGCAGAACCCAATTAGCGCTAAGTGCGCCGTCTTGATACCACAAAAAACTCGTGTACACTGTTTGTTTACATGTATTATTGGAGATAGAATGATATAATTAAACCCAGCCCGTGGAGTTCAGAAACAGGATTAGCTCTCCAATCCGTTTAGAGCCTATCTCTCTGAAATCGTTAAAGGGTTTACCTAACGTGCGTTGTCTGGTCCTTGCTAGGGCAGGACAACTGCAAAGAAAGTGGAAAAGAGTTCCCCTCTCATAGCTGTCTTTGCAGCTGCGACAGAAAGTATTGTGAGGAATGCCAAGCTTGGTCGCGTGGTCCCCTTCTGCCAATATCAAGTCTTGATCTGCTTAGTAGCTCATTTGATTTAGGTCTGTTGAAACTGGGCCATGTCTTTTTTGACATGGCATAACTGGTAAGTTTGTTCCACCCGAGATTGGCTAGCTGGTGGAAGTGAATGTGTAAATTACCCTTAATGGCTCCTCTCGGAATATTGACTCTTTCCGCTAGCGAGCTGTTAAGGGCTGATCCTCGCCTGGCCAGCTCGTCTGCTCGTTACTCTCATAATTACTGTGTCCTGGGACCCAAATGAGAGTAATTCCAGAATGGATACTTTGTCCATTTATTTCAAACCTGTTTTTAGGATATGGTAACCGAATCAATGACCTTGATTGCGGCTTGGCTACCTATATTTAGGTTGGACGTTGAGAAATTGTTTTAGCATGCGACAGGCTTCCCGCATCGCAAGAAGCTCAGCTTGAAAGACACTAGCAGAGTCTGGGAGACGGAACTGAATTTCGATATATTCAGTTGGTCCGAGAAAATGCCTGCTCCAATTCCGCAGTCCATTTTCGAACCATCCGTATATATACAGATATAAAAGTCTTTGATTACCATTCCGTTCTTCCATTCTGCTCTGGTAGGGAACTTTACTGAAAAAGGTTTGTTAAAGTCGATGGTGGGAGTCATGTAATCGGTCGAAGATGTCACCAGTTCACTTGGTATCGTCTCCAGCACCTTCCAGTGACCATATGGCTTTGCTGTCCAGCACCCAGTTTCGCTGAGCCGGACTGCACTGCATATAGCTGATACTGCTTTAGTTTAGTTAGTTAGTTTTAAATGACTTTTATTTCATTTGCAGCAAAGAAATTAACAAAAACAAGAAAAGTTATAAGTCGTTTTGTTGGTTTGGCTGATGGCCGTCTACCAGATTGACGATTATCATAATACTTATTTTTTTTTTTACGTATAAAAGGAAATATATTGACTTAAAAATATAACTTAAAAGTTCTGCTCAATAATGCATTTCCTATATCGAATGGTGTTCAGTGCATAGTTGTACAATAAATCCCATCCTTGCTGACCATTCAAAATGCAAATTGCTTCATCTTCATCCAGGATAGTTGATCCAAAGAATCTTATTCGTAATTGCTTTAAAATTGGACAAATGCCAAGAAAATGAAGCACATCGTCACGTATATTCAGGTTGTACACATATTGCACACAATTGGAAGATCTGGACGGTGTGGTATAAAATTCAGGTGTACTAGCTCCCCTCTAGAAAGTACGTAATGTCTTGTAGATGATATCTTAATTTACTATAGTACAACCTACACTGGGATGATTGGGCTTCATTAGCATATCTTTTTTTATTTTTTTTTTATTATTTCCAATTTTTTCTAGCAAAGTGTTAAGTTGGAGTCTCATTAACGCAGGCTGCACATCTGGAGAAATACTTAGGCTTACATCACACTCGTACGTAAGATTCTGTCACTCACTCACGAAATTAGCTCTTCCTGTTAAAATACGAGTATATGCAAGCACAATTTTCGGCAACCTTTTTTCATCCACTGACATTACGAGTACTTTGACTATATACAGGGTCTTCCGAACTTTGACAGTTGATAGCGGCCATATTGTTGAATCTACATCTGTCAAATTGGCTGTCATTTATTCAGTCTGTTTTGCCAAATCACCATGGATGGATATAGCGTTCAACAATACGTGCAATGTTTTAACAAAATGGGTGTTCTGTTCGGGCAACGTTCCGCGCGCTTCGCCCATTTTACGGTCGCCATAATCGTCTTTCCGAGAGGACTATTCGCAGTGTGGTGGATAAATTTGAGTTCACTGGTTCAGTAAACGATCAACCAACACCCGTACATCGACGAAACGCAAGATCTGACGAAAACATCGCCGCTGCCGGTGAGAGTATGCAGGAGAATCCGAAGCACTCGATTTCGATTGGATCATATGGACACCAACGACATGTGGTTTCAACAGGACGGCGCTACGTGCCACCCAGCTCACGCCACATTTTTAATTCTGCACATGGAGGTGATGTGAAGTGGCCACCGAAATCGTGCGATTTGACCCCGTTAGACTTTTTCTTGTGGTTTTCTGAAGTCGCAGGTTTATGTGAATAAGCCACGAACCACAGCGGCCCTCAAAGCTAACATAACCCATGCCATCGGTCGAATTCAGCCTGATTTATGCGCCAGAGTCATGGAAAATTAAACATTTCGGATGCGCGCCATCCAGAGAAGCCACGGCGGACTCTTGACCGGTGTTATATTCCATAAATAATGGCATCGATAGGCCTTTCAAACGAATAAAAAATTTCGATGATATCTCACACACACTTTGTTTTATTTAAATTTAAAGATAGAAAGCGCTTAAAGAAAGACCCTTTAGTTGAAGTGTAATTTCAAAGTTCCTAAGAACATAGGTGACATCCCAGTTTCTAGATATAAAATATAATTTGGAGTACTAACGGTAGAAATTGCTCGATTAGCCTATGATAATTTCGCCTCCAAGTGTTCATATTTAAATTGCCTGATATTAGAACTCCAATATATTTGTATTTGCGCACATTTTCAACAATCTCGCCACAATATGTCCATTTTTGGCTTCTGGAATATCTGCCGCCATCATCTCTGAACACCATAGTTTTTTATTTCTCCAGGTTAACGAACAGGTTCCAGCATTTGCAATATTTGCTGAGTCTATTCATCATTAGATGCACACCATTTACCATATCATCCCACCAATGCAATGTTCGGCAATAATCTATTCCTCCCCCTACAGCATTTGTTGTGTCATTGATGAACAATATAAATAGTAATGCACTCAAAATATATCCTTGTTTCACCCCCATTGCCACTTAAAAGTCAACAAATGCCGCTCGAAAGTCAACAAAAAATCCATACAACTTTTTGTGTTTCTCTTTATAAATTTCGGGAATGTTAGTTAGTGCAAATATTTGGTCGACAGTAGAGTAGTTTTCTCTAAAAATTGCTTGAAACTCCGACAAAACCTCACTGTTTTTAACTCACTGAGTAAACCTATTATAGATCAGAGAAGAAAAAAGTTCCGGAATGAAGCAGTAGTCCATTACGGAGGAGGCTAACCCGCGGATGAAAGTAAATTCTCCATCAAAATCTCCTTCACAGCTTCCATTCAGAACATTACAGTCGAATGCATCAGCCAGCGCAAGTATCTTTATACCTTTGTTGTCACATATTTCATCTTTTGATCTGCGATTGATATGTATGATTGGCGCATTACATCCGCTCACAAAGTTGTTCTGTGATAGACCTAACCGACCATTGAAATCCCCTATGAGCATTACATTCACCAATTCTCAAGGTTGTGTAACATTTCAGTTAGCATGTCATAATCGCGTTGCTAGTTAATATAAACTGGGACTATAGTGAGGGCGCTGTTATTGGTTTTTAAGTCCATTGCATATAATTCTTCCGATCTTCTAAACTTGACATCCACTACCTCTCCCAAATTTTGCTGATTTTATTGCAGGTAAATAATAGAAATACATCAAGATCTTTAACATAATTTAAAAATTTAATAAACATTAGCTTACTTTTTAAGCTGGCAACATTATAACTTAAAATTCTTAAATTCAAAATGTTTTCAACCGGGAAGACGGCATGCATCTGCATGCATCGTGTGAACACGGACTTGTGTGTGTATCCAAATCATCTGCAGCGGCTATACTCGTAATACTGTTGTCAGCAATGCCAGACTTGACACTTGTTGACAGTTTTTTCGTCCCAATGGTATTGTTTTTGCGTATTAGTTGTTGCAATTTGTTTCGTAATGACAGAGTAACAAGTACCAAGGGTGGAGGCTTGGCCATATACTGCAAATCGTCATTAAATTGCAGAATGATCCTTAAATCGCATAATGAGTCAGTGGAATATTTGATATTAGAGATATATGATGGCTCCAAAAGTGTTTGATCTCATGCTGTTATATTCCTGACCGAAGTTTTTCACCGGAGCCATTTTTTTCTGCGTTGCAGAGTCCAGCCGTCTGGAGTTTGATTGGAGCTCTGATACTCATGCGCAATATCAAGCTGAATTCGAAACGGTCTCGCAGGACGAAGTTCTAAGTATTCTTGCATCAACTAAATCGAATGCTACGGGTGATGATGGAGTGCCTTTACGTTTTGTGAAAATAGTTTTGCCACATATCTTAAGTCATCTTACTCATATAATTAACTTCTGTATTATGACATCAATTTTTCCCCAAGCTTGGAAGTATGCAAGAGTGATACCAATTGCAAAAAAGTCGAATGCTGCCATTGCCAGCGACTACATGCCCATCAGCATTTTGCCATGTCTGTCAAAAGTTTTTGAAGGGGTACTGGCAAAGCAAATAAAAATTCATCTCTCCGTTAATTCTTTGGTCCGTTTCAATCGGGTTTTAGAACACGACATAGCTGCTCTCCTGCAATGGTCAATATCTTGGATGATGTACGCCTAGAATTTGATAAGGGTTTCGTAACTTTGCTATGCCTGTTAGACTTTTCTAAGGCTTTCGATAAAGTCAATCATAATATCATCTGCTGGACACTTAAACACTTTTTTGGTTTTGGTTAAAAAGCTGTAAGACTATTGAAAAGTTTCTTGTCAAACAGGTGGCAAAGAGTTGTTGTCGTAGAAAAATGCTCCACACTAAAACCACTTACTCAAGGTGTACCCCAGGGTTCAATCCTTGGACCAATTTTGTTCTGCATTTTTATTAACGACCTGCCCTTGGTATGCAAACATGTCTCAGTATATTTATACGCTGATGATGCCCAACACTTGAATAGAATAGATGAACTAGTTTCACATCTCAATGAGGATTTGGCTGCCATCAATTACTGGTCTGAAAAAAATGGTTTGTTTCTTAACCCAGCAAAATCCCAGGTTATACCTATCTCAAAAAGGCTCTTCGATTTGAGTTTCGTTCCTGACGAACGGCTATCCAACAACAAGCTGCAGCTGGTAGAGTCAGTCACCACCCTTGGCTTTTTAATTAGCCGCAACTTGTCTTGTTACAACCACGTAAACCTTGTAATAGGCCGTATCTACGGGTTTCTGCGAAAACTTTGGCTCACTGCCAGCTTTACTCCGATTGAAACTCGTTGAAAACTCGTTCGTACACTAATCATCAAAATAATAACGTACGCTGAGGTTATGTACTGTAGCCTTGACTCGCTATCACAACATAAGCTTCAGGTTGCTTTTAATGATGCAGTGCGATATGTTCATGGTCTTCGTAGGTATGATAGAATCTCAGTTCTCTCTAGGAACCTGCTAGGTTGTACATTACAGCAGTATTTAAATGCCAGAGCTTGTATATTCCTTCACAAAATTATCACATCAAAATCACCACCTTATTTATTTTGTTTTTCATTCACGCCATTAGGTTATGGAATTCCCTACCTTTGAACATCAAAGGTACGTTAACAACCGCAAACTTTAAAATCGCTATATTTAATCACTTTTCGTTGCAGCAGTAGAAGAATGTTATCAAATTGTTCTTTCCTTTTCTTTATTCCTTTTCCTTCCTTTCATCTTTGGATCTTGTGCGCGGTATGCTGATTTTGGAACCTTTCAGCCTTTGCTTTACGAATTCTGATGTCCACATCCTTTTCGGTACCACCGTCTTCTGGGACCATACTTCCTAAAGAGAGCTGCTTACTTTCTCGACTTGTTGTTGACGTATTTATTTTCAGCCCTACTTTCTAACTCCAAATTATGAGCCATCTGATGCAGGTCCATTATCCTGTGTGAGACCAGGCAAATGTCATCATCATAGTCAAGGTGTTTAAGATATAGTGTCATAGTCTATCTCAGCTGCCCGGATCACAACAAGGAATAACAGTCGCGAAGGAATGCATCCTTGGCGTACTCAAATTCCTTTGACACCTTACCGTTGTGTAAGACATGACATTTTTCTGGTATACCTCTCCTGCGCAAGGCTCTCCAAATAGCATCTCGATTTAAGCTGTCGAAGGCCTTCTCAAAATCAATGAACAGAAAATGTAGCGGAGATCTCTACTCGATACATTGTTCAATGATGATCCGCAAGGTATTGATGTGGTCAATGCAGGAGGATCCAGCTCGAAAGCCTACCTGTTCAATGTCAATCATTGAATCGAGATGTTCTCTCACTCGATCCAGAATTATTCTAGCTATTAGTTTGGCCACAGGCGGAAGAACGCATATCCCCCTCTAGTTTCCACATTCTGTCAGGTTTCCCTTCTTGGGCAGCTTAACAATCATTCCCCTCTTCCAATCTTCGGGCAAGGCCTCGGTTTGCCATGCTTTCCTTATTAATGGCTGTTGGATTTCCGCCGAAATGTTGAATTCCTCTGGGATGCAGTCTATGCTAACAACCTTGTTTTTTCTTCAGGGCCCTTATCGCCGACGTTATTTCAGCGTTACTTGGGGGGTAACAGATATGATAACATAACGGAATAATAAAAGTTAAAAATGTACGAGTATACTAAAACGATTTTTGCGATTCAAATGGAACAAACTACGAGTACTAGACTGGCTATTTTTTTCACGAGAATCGCAAATTATAAGCACGCAAACCGAAAACCCTCAGCTCTGTTTCAATCCGCACAAATCCCAAGGGTGATGTCAGTTTTAAAAATGAACTTTCAATGAATCCCATAAATGAAAATTATAAAAGGCAAACAAACCCTGTGGACCACCATTCCAATCCACGCACCAATTTCTCCAGCATTACAAGGAAAACTTTTTCTTTATAAATTGCGAAACCACAATGGTATATATCATTTGCAATATTCATATTGTTATAAATTACAATTGACATTCGTCCCCACAGATACTCAAGGACGGTCTATCTGTGGTAAGATACCAAGTCCACCTGTACTTATTTACCCACTAGCTACCCTCCACCTCTGTTATGATTTTGTGCACAAGGACCCAAAAATCCAAGTCTCGGGGTAATTTATCATGAATTTCATATACTTAACTTTATACATTGTGGATATTGGGTGAAGGGAACAGTACGAAAACTCGAGACCAAGAGATGAATATGTGGATTCGACAATAAATTTGCATTGCTAATGAGGAAAAATGAAAAAAAAAAAAAACACTGAGAATAAAATTCGAAAAATATGATTTTAAAAACAGGAGAACAAAGTATATAGGATGAAAAGTATTTAAAAAAAAAAAAAAGTTTCCCACAAGGGAGTGAGAGAAGTGTATTTATTTTTATTAACGAAGCACAAAGTGATGAATGTGCGGCTTGAAGGTACGAGTATATATTTTTTTCGAATTGCATTACTGGAAAACTGAAAGATTTTTCATGAAAATTTATTGCCAATTTTTATTGAAACTTTATAAAAATGTTCCCATTTTATAATACTACAACTAGTTTACACTAACGAGCAGTTCATATTTGATACATATATACATTTTAAAACATAGTACAGGGTGGTTGATGAAAGCTGCTACCAAAAAAAAATTTAATAACTTTTTTTCTATTTAATGAATCTGGTTAATTTTTTTTTTATTTTGCAGATTGATTTTTAGATTTAACAAAAATCGATAACTGGGACACTGAAACAAGAATTTGGATTGTCCGCCGCTATCACGCACTGGAGTCCGTAGTTTCGGTTCAAAGAGAGTATAGGCGCACGTTTGGCGGCAATCCTCCGAACAGATGGACCATAATGAGACTTGTTAATAATTTTGCCGAGCATGGGACAGTCGAAAGAAGACCTTACCATCGAAACCCGGAGACGGAGGAAACAATCGCTGCTGTAGCTGCTGCCATACAAAACAATCCAAGAGTTTCGACAAGAAGCTTATCTGCTCAAATGGGTATAAGCAGACAGTCATTGCAGTCAATTATGCACAATGATTTGGATTTATTTCCATATAAAATTCAAATGGCCAACAAATTGAACGCAGCAGACTTGCCGATTCGCTTGGAATTTTGCCAGAAGATGCTTCAAATGGTGGAAGAGGACGGAAACATGTTGAACTATCTTTTTATGTCTGACGAGGCCCATTTCGATTTAAACGGCAACATAAACAGTGCTTCCAACCCACAGATACTCCATGACACGGAATTGCATCCACTTCGTGTCACAGTGTGGTGTGCAGTTTCATCACGCTGCATTGTCTGGCCCTACTTCTTCAAAGAAAACGGTCACACCGTTACGGTTACTGGAGACCGTTACTTGAGCATGTTGAGAGAGTTTTTCTATCCAGAATTACGCCGAATGAGAATTTCTTTCAACTCTGTGTGGTTTCAGCATGATGGTGCAACTCCTCACATAGCCCGGCCTGTTATAACAGAATTGCGATGAAAATTTCCCAATAAGCTGATATCAGTTCGCCTGACCTTACTGCACCTGACTTATTCTTGTGGGGTTATTGCAAACAGGAAGTCTACAAAGCAAAACCAACAAATTTGAATGAACTAAAGCAATCCATTCGAGAAACAATTGCGGCTATTCCTGTCTCAACTCTCCAAGCAGTAATGAACAACTTTTTGGTAAGATGCCGCACATGCATCAACGAGCAGGGGGGGCATTTAAATTCCATTATTTTTAAAACTAATTAAGCTATATTTAATAAAATTGAATGAGCTTTAACATGAATAAAAGAAAAATGAATTCCATACACTGAAAAAAAAGTTATTTGAATTTCTTAATGTAGCAATATTCATCAGCCACCCTGTATTTCAATATATACAAAATTAGAAAACATTTAATCTTTTTAGTTGCCGATAATTAGGTCATGTGGTTTGACACGCTTCAGTCTTCTGGTAAGTCCGCTTGTATCGGTGAGTTTCACTGCTTCTGGGTTCATGTATTGTCTCAGCCTTTGGTCATGGACTCCTGTGCAATCTGCAATGGTTTCTGCTACAATTTTCAGTTTAAGATCGCGATGAAGGTCAACGCGGTCCACCTGGAAGACACCTTTAAACCGTAAGATGGTCAAGTGTCTTACGACAATATCAATAGGCCGGATTTACCAAGGGAACTCAAACATGAGATCGGGAATCTAAACCCTAAGAAAGCTCCTGGTTATGACTTGATCACCGGAGAAATTCTCAAAGTTTTACCTAGAAAAGCATTGATTAGGCTTCTTCATATTCTAAATGCTGCGCTCAGATTAAAACACGTGCCTAACCAATGGAAAGTTGCGGAAGTTCTAATGGTTTTAAAACCAGGAAAGCCGCCAAATGAGGTGAAATCTTATAGACCAATTTCGCTACTTCTAGATATGTCCAAAATTTTCGAGAGGATATTACTAAGGCGTCTCCAACCGGTTATAGAAGGAAATAATCTTATCCCTGACCACCAGTTTGGGTTCAGAAGTAAGCATTCGACGGTTGACGAGGTGCATAGAATTACTGACGTAATCGAGAAAACACTTGAAGAGAAAAAGATATGCTCAAGCGTATTTCTTGACGTCTCGAAAGTCTTTGATAAGGTGTGGCATGATGGCTTGAATTGTAAATTACGACAAGTTCTCCCTGTATGCCTATACGACATTCTAGAATCATATTTCGGGAATAGACTCTTCCGTGTTAGACATGGAAATGAATACTCAGAGCTCAAACACTCAACAAATTTCGGCTGGTGTACCACAAGGAAGCATTCTTGGGCCACTTCTATATCTGTTATATACTCGAGATATACCGAAAGAAGATGACACTATCCTGGCGACGTTTGCCGATGACACAGCTATCCTAGCCGTAAGTAAAACTATCGAAGAAACGACTGTAAAACTGCAAAACACACTGAATAAAGTAAATGAATGGACGAGGGACTGGCGGATCACCCTCAACGAATCTAAATCTGTTCACGTGAATTTCACTTATAAGAAAACTAATGTCTTGCCAATTTTCCTAAACTTGGCCCGAATACCTTTTGCAAACGAGGCCAAATACCTTGGAATGACACCCGACGCAAAACTGAAATGGAATTCGCACGCGAAAATGAAACGTAAAGAACTCGAAATCAAATATAGAGAAATGAACTGGTTGCTCGGAAAAAACTCCCAGCTCAGTACTGAGAACAAACTGCTTTTATACAAGCAACTGCTAAAGCCGGTGTTGACTTACGGTATACAACTTTGGGGCTGTACCAAGAAAACAAACGCCAATATTTTACAAACTTTTCAAAATAAAGTGCTAAGAGAAATTGTCCACGCACCGTGGTATACTAGAAACGATGATATCCACAGGGATCTCGGAATTCCGACAATCGAAGCTGAAATTAGAAGCTTCGCGAGAATCGTAGAAACCGACTAATCGGACATGTCAACAATACAATCCTACAAATTCTGGATGAAAGCAATTTAGCGCGCCGACTAGAAAGGACGAAACCTTTCGATTTGGCGAGATAGGAATCAACCGCGCCTAGATTGCGGAACATGCCAAACGTGTTTTTTTCATGATAGAAAGATTGCTTGATAAGGTCCTTCTTAGTTGCAATATATAATAAATTAAACCGCAGGGTGGTGTTTTTTTAGTAAGAATCTGACACTACTATGAGCAGGCGCTTGCTATCCTCATAGTGTCTATGAAAGATTTTTCACCAACCCTCGGGAAAAAAAAAAAAAAAATTACTGTGCATCTCCATAACTGAATTCCGTGTCCATACGGTACTTAGTATTTGTTTATATAATAAATGTTTATTATGTATAGATAAGTGTGATCTTCTACCAATAAGCCAGTACATTTTTCTCAATTTAATGTTGAGTTGTTCTCTTTTCTTTTTCACGTGCTCTTTCCATTTAAGTTTGGCATCTAGGGTCATTCCTAGATACTTAGCTGTGTTGCAGTAAGGGATTTGCATTCCAGAGATTGTAATCGGAAGCCGTTGAATCTTTTTTATTGGTGAAATTGACATGTACTGATTTAGTGCTGTTGAGATTTATGCGCCACTTCTTGGTCCAGTTGACTACAGTATCTACAGCATTTTGAAGGATCCTGGTTGACTCTATTTCGCTTTACTCTATTGCAAGTATTACTGTGTCATCGGCGAATGTTACTACTGTACTGGTAGGTCACTCGTAAAGAGCAGATATAATATTGGACCTAATATACTTCCTTGTGGTACTCCAGCTTCAATTTCTTTAAGGCATAAATAAGCATCTTCTTGCTTGATACGAAAGTATCTTTTCGAGAGATATGACTCCAGTAGTGTCGTATATTCTTTGGGAAGGAGTAATCTAAGTTTGTATAGCAAACCTGTATGTCATACTTTATCGAACGCTTGAGCAACGTCTAAGAATATGGCTGAGCATACTATTTTATCTTCCATAGCTTTCTCAATAACGTCGGTTATTCTATGAACCTGTTCAAAACTGGTGAGTTGGTATCATGTTTCCATTTTCAATAATCGCACCTAGCCTTTTGATGAAAATCTTTTCAAATACTTTCGACATGATGGGTAGCAAAGAAATGGGTCTATAAGAAGATACTTCATGAGGATCCTTTCCTGGCTTTGGAATCATAATAATTTCAGTGACTTTCCAATAGCAAGGAACATGTTTGAGTCTCAAACAGGCGTTCATTATCGCTGTTAGCTTGCGCATGGCTCTTTGGGGTAACTGTTGCATCAACTCCACAGTGATCAGATCATAACCAGGGGATTTTTTCGGTTGTAGTTCTTTCCGAATAATAATTTCGATTTCATTTTGTGTGACTGGATGGATTTTAACACTTCTTTGTACTCGTGTTGGACAATTTTCTTCATTTGTGCTTTCATTAGGCTGAAATACTTTTGTCATGTGCGCGGCAAATAACTCTGCCTTTTCTAAATTGTTTTCAGCCCATGTACTATTAGCTATTTTAATAGGTGGATTATGATGTATAGGATGTTTAAGGTACACAATGAATACTCTGTCGTTTTATCTGCAGTTAGCCCGTTTAGATATTGGCTAATAGTTTGATTTTTTAGCTCTCTTTTTTGGTTGCGTATTGATTCAGTGAGTTGGTTGAGTTGCGATTTGTATAAGGGATACCTTGTTTCCTGCCACTTCTTTCGAATCTTTCTTTTTGGCGATATTAAGACTAAAATTTGTTTTGGATATCTAATACCAATTTCTTTCTTTTTTGTGAGAGGAGTACTTTTCCAAGCTGTTTTTTGTATCTGTTGAGTAAAGACGAGTACTTCTTCTTCAAGCTGATATGTGTTTAGCAGTTCTTTGTGAGTATTCAATTCTTGTTCAAGCAGCTCTTTAAAATAATTCCAGTCGATATTTTTATGAGTGAGATAGATGTTGTCGGATTTCATAGTTAGATTTTCACTTAGACTCATGTTCCTTCCTCTATTTGTAGTACGCTTCTAGATATTTGTTTCGTTATGAAAAAACCGGTGCATTGTCCTGGTGAAAAAGAACTTTTTTCTTCGCCAAATGCGGCCGTTTTTGCTTCAAATCGGCTTGGAATCGATCCAGCAGCTCTGCGTAATATGCACTGGTGATCGTTTTACCCTTTTCAAGGTAGTCGATGCGAATAAAACCGCGCGCATCCCAAAAAACTGTCGCTATGACCTAGTTTGCTGACAAATCCGCTTTGGCCTTCTACGGCTTCGATTCACCAGAAGAAGTCCATTGTTTTGACTGTTCCTTGGTTTCTGGTGTATTGTGGTGAATCCAGGATTCATCCACGGTTACGAAACGGCGCAAAAACTCAGCCGAATTTTTCTGGGATATCGCCAAACATACCTTTGAAGTTGCCAAACGAATGCGTTTGTTGTCGATTGTGAACAAACGCGGCACCCATCTTGCGGAAAGCTTTTTCATGTCCAAATATCGAAATCACTGAGCCATGTGATAAGCCTGTGGCCTCTTCAAGCTCGCGCACTTTCACTCGCTGGTCGTCCATTATCAAACCATGGATTTTGTCGACCATTTCTGGTGAGGTGACCTCAATTGGGCAATTTTCTCGCAAAAAATAGTGTTTAATGAGCACTCGAAATTCACTTTCTTCCATTTTAACGAAAATGCTAGTAGGCGTCTATATAAAATGGGTGCCACAACAAAACTATTTGACAGATCTGTCAAATAGTTTTGGGTGCGTTCTTTTGAAAGATGATTCTTGACAAAGAAAAAAATTAAATTTAAGGTGATGACACAATTTGTGCTAATTTTCAGGGACTAATTGACCCACCGTCGTAATAAGATGTTCTTGTTTATTAAGCTTTTCGAGAATTTGAGATAGTATTTGTTTGTCTCCACTTTCTTTTCCTGTATCTACAGTCTCTTGTAGTATATTTGATGTATTTATATTTTTTGTTACTTGCGCATAATTAAGCTTCTTGGCAGGAATATTTATATTACAGCTGGCTGAGTCTGTTACTCGTGTAATGATCGGCAAGTTGTCTTCCTTTAATTTCTTACTTATTTCATTGTTTCTCATTTTTTGCAGTTCCTTTGCAACTAAACAACCACGGTAACTAGCAAGGTGTTCTTCGTTACAGTTGCAGCATTTAGGTAACTGCTCTGTGGTTTTGTTGCATTTGGACGTTCCATGATTACCTGCACATTTAACACACCTTCTCGGTCTAGAGCAATAGTTTCTTGTATGTCCAAAGGCTTGGCAATTTTTACATTGTGGAATAAGTTTAGAGCCTTTAATTGGTTCAATTCTAACAATTGCATTCAATATTTTTGTGATTTCACGGGTGACTAATCTACGTGCGAATGAAACGGATGAACAGCGTGCACATCACAATGAACAACCTCGTTTACGAATGACTAACATGCGTGGCGCAAGAAAAAAGAGCCAATCGTATGGAAGCAGATCGTGTAGTAAGAGCCACCCGTTGTGCAAATGAAGATCAAGATCAACGTAACCCCAATTGACTTGAAGCGCGAAGGACACGTGCGCCACCTTTCAATTTAAATCGAGCTGCATTTCGCTGTGATTCCACACTCGCATACAATGATTTTCCGTGCGTTAATTTTGGGCCAGTGAATGTCGTCTGTCAGCATTGCAATACATTGAAGTTCTCCCCTGAAACGCCTGGGTTGTGCAAATTACCCGTGTTGGTACCGCCACCGCAGCTATTGCGGTCTCTTCTGTATGAAGATACACCGCAATCACGCCGTTTCCTTGCACACACCCAACAATACAACGGCTGCTTCCAAATGACGTCATTTGGAGCCACTGTTATCCAAGAACGCGGTTACAATCCCACATTTAAGGTAATGTCATCAGACGAACTTTCTCATATGTCGAATGTGGATCAATTGTCTGATCCACAAATCCACCATCGTGCAGGAGCTCTGTTGCCGCAATTCAATAAAGATCATAAGTTTCTTCAGATTTATTTCCTTGGAAATTCAAATGATGAACTCAATCAGCGTTGTGCGATTTTTCGTGCGATGAAACGTGAGATCATGATTCGACAATTATTATCTGTTAAGATATCGCCGATTATTTCAAAAGTATTGCGTCGACATGTACGTCAAGGTAGAAACAGAATGCGTCGTCCAAAAAAACGCGGATGTGTATTCAACTGATGCGTTGATCGCTGTTCATCAGAAAAATTACGACTGCTTTTGGTCAATGTACGTGGTCCAACTTCATCCGAGAACCTGCGGACTGTTGATGGTGTGCTGGGCGCCACATTTGGAGAAGCCTGTCAGCGGATGAATTTGCTTCCCAACGACAATCATTGGGACGCAACACTCGCCGATGCTACAGTTTCTGCGCCTGCGACTCAAATTTGTACATTGTTCGCCATCATCATCTCGACATGCTTTCCATCGAACGCACTCAATTTGTGGAACAAATACAAAGACGACATGGCTGACGATATTTTGTATTGAGTTCGAAGAACGACATCGAATCCCGAACTTCAAATGAACGATGAGATCCGCAACGAGGCGCTGATATTGATGAAGGCGGTTGACGGCGAAAACAGTGGCATATTCTTCCTCGATGCGCCTTGTGGAACTGGCAAGACGTTCCTCATGCCATTGATTTTGGCCTCAATTCGGTCAAGATCCGACATTGCGCTTACGGTCTCCTCTTCTGGAATAGCAGCCACGTTGTTGAAAGGCAGTCGGACGGCTCATTCAGTGTTAAAATTGCCATTGAATCTTCAGATGAATGACGAACCAACATGCAACATTTCAAGAAACTGTGCGATGGCACAGGTGTTAAATACTTGCAAAATTATCATCTGGGATGAATGCACAATGGCACACAAGCGAGCATTGGAGGCGCTTGATAGAAAAATGAAAGATTTGCGGAACAATGCGAGACGCTTTGGAGGCGCAATGATACTGCTGGCCGGCGATTTTCTTCAAACTTTACCAGTCATCCCGCTATCAACGCCTGCAGATAAACTCAACGTTTGTCTGAAATTATCGTATATCTGGCGATACGTAAAGAAGCTACAGTTGAAGATGAACATGCGAGTTGTGTTGCAGAACGAACCATCAACTATTTTCAATTGGAAATGGCTGAATTCGGATTGATGCCGCAACTGGCCTGATTTCGCTCCCGGCGATTTTTTTGTGAATTCAGATCATCGAAGGAAAAACTCATCAGCAAAGTGTTCCCGAACATCGGACGCAATTATTTGAACCACGATTAGTTGAATGAACGCGCGATATTAGCTGCGGAGACTAAGGACGTCGATGATTTGAATTTCATTATTCAAAATCAAATCGCAGCCACACTGCATTCGTTCAAATCGGTTGATCGCTTAACAAATGATGACGAATTCGTTTGAACCGCACAATTAGCAACTCAAAGTCGGCTCTGTCATCAAAATGCTGCGCAATCTGAACTAACCGAAAATTTGCAATGAAATTAGGTTGACGGTGAAGAAACTCATGAAGAACAACGTCAACCAAGCCACCTTAGTCAAATGCAAGTTCAAAGCAGAGGAAGTTCTCATTCCAAGAATTCCGATGATATCGACCGTCTAACGATTCGAGTTTAAGCGCATTTAGTTTCCCGTTCGACTCGCATTTGCCATGACAATCAACTAATCGCAAGCCCAATCGTTGCAAGTCTGTGGCCTTAATCTCGAATATCCTTGCTTTTCGCACGGACAATTACACTGTACGTGGCGTGTTCGCGTGTCGGAAAGTCGTCTGCATTCTTTGTTTACGCACCGGGTCAGCTAGTTACTAATATAATTCATATCCAAATTTGAAACTACGACGAACAATTGCACAATTTTACTAAAAAAGAGGCTCAATAACTTCATACCCTTACACATACGTGAAGAAGTCGTAATTTGCTGAAGCTTAACCTTTTGAATATAATTTTATAGCCAAGGAGAAGGAAAACACCATTATATAGAGTTTAGATGCCATCAAATTGAAAAACCTTTCAAGTTTTTATCAAATACTCAATCTGCACTTTACTTTTCTATTTGTGCAAGATTTTTCTTTTAATCTTCTAAATGGGTTCCTTGGTTTTATCTAGAAATAAAAATCTATAAAACCTAAAGTGAGTGCTTTAGAGGTAATAAAATTTTTTTTTTTTTTTTAAGTACATATCTCTGTTTTATTCCTGCAACTTCATATTTCGAACGGAAAGTAATTTTTCTAATGGATTCAGACTTAGAGGAGCTGTGTTAGCACAAGGAAGATAGAACCTTCTCGGATCTAAAAAAAATATTAAACAAATTAAGTGCACTATCATAATTTAACAAGAAGACAATACATTCCTCATTCAGCACAGAGCAATGAAACTATTTTTGTATTGTACTTATGATGCGTTAATGACATGACAAGTGTTGCACAGAAATTCTTAAATTGTCGGATTGCTCTTCGCTATTTCACTAGAGGGAATAATTAAACATATAATTGATTGATGAATATCCTGACACTCCTCGTGAGTGTAAACAAAGTGTCCTCACTAGTAATGGGAACCATAGAATAAAAACTGACAATTATTTCGATATTAAAACTTGTTCATTACTACTGTTTTTCATTATTATTTTTTTTCATTGTATTTTGGTTCATTACCAATTTCATTCGTTGAACACTTTCGTTCGTTACTTACTTCCCTCGGCAAAAGTTGCAGTCTTGGTGTAGGGCATTGTAGGTAGGTCTTTAGTGTAAAGAAGGTATAACAGAGGTCCGAGGACGCTTCCTTGAGGAACTCCGGCTTCGATCTTCACTAGATTAGAGTAGTAGTTTTCTTGTTTTATACGGAAGTATCGCGATGTTAAATAAGACTCCATTAGGTGGTAGAACTGTTCTGGTAGGTACACTTTTAATTTATTGAGTAGACCTTCATGCCATACTCTATCGAAAGCCTGTGCTATGTCTAAGAAAATTGCAGAACATACTTTTTTTTCTTCTAGTGCTCTTTCGATTTCAGTTGTTATTCTGTGAACTTGTTCTATTGTGGAGTGTTTGCTTCGAAAGCCAAACTGGTGATTTAGGATTAGGTTTCTTGACTATACGATTGGTTTGAGACGCTTAAAAATCAGTCTTTCAAACAACTTTGATGTTGAAGGAAGTAGAGATATTGGTCTATATGAGGATACCTCGTGAGGGTCCTTACCTGGTTTAGGGATCATTATCACGTCAGTTACTTTCCAGACACTTGGTACATACTCAAGTCTAATTGCTTTATTCATTAACCGCAAGAGTTTAGCTAACACTTTGTTTGGCAGTCGCTTCAGGACTTCCGCAGTGATCAAGTCAAAACCTGGAGTTTTTTTTGTTTTTTAATCGCCTTATCTCATATTTTAACTCATGCATTTTAATTGGAGGAATCATAGAACGGGCATTTTCATTGAGATTTAGAAGCTCATCACAGATAGCATCATTAGGCTTAAAGGTATTCGCTAGGTGGTCTGCAAAAGCAGTAGCTTTTCCCTCATTGCTTTTAGCCCATTGCCCATTACTGCATCTTATTGGAGGAATATGATTTGTTGGTCGCTTAAGATATTTTGTACTTTTCCAAAGTGAATATTCAGTGGTCTTATCAGCAGTTAGCTCTGATAGATATATTTTCATTGTCTTCTTTCGGATTAGCTTTATCTCAAGCTTAAGATCTTGTGTGGCCTTGTTGAGTCTTGTTTTATCGGAAGGAGATCGAGTTTGTTGCCATCTACGCCGAAGTTTTCTTTTATTCCTTATGAGGTCCTTTATTTATTTGGATAATTGGTACCCACCGTTTTTCTCTTTGTTGGAGGAGTACAGATCCAAGCCACAAATTGGATTAGTTGGATGAACGAATATGCTTCGTTTTCCAGCTGGTCTGTCGTCTCAATAGGTGTACTAATATTGATTTTATCTTTTAGGATATGTTTAAAACTAAGCCAATCTGTGAACTTATTTCAAAGGTATGGATTTTCCTCTTTAACTATAACAGTTTCACTAAGTGTCAGATATATTGGTGAGTGGTCCGAGTCGAGATCCAAGCCTTCTTGTACCTGAATAAAGTTCCTTGATAATTTATTTATCACAAAAAAGTCAGCCAGATCATGAATTTTGGTAACGTCCGTCGGCCAGTATGTAGGCTTACCAGTAGATACAAATTCACACCCTGTTTTTTTAGCTGCATCGTAGAGTTCACGACCTTTTGTTGTAGTGAGTCGTGATCCCCAGTACGTGGGTTTAGCATTGAAGTCTCCTCCCATTATAAACTTAGACTTGTGCATTATAATGAGCTGTTGATATTCATTTGAAGAGATCGAATGTTTGGGAGGACTATAGACAGCTGTTATTGAGAGCGGTTGATTTTTAGTTTTTACAGTTACGGTAGTGGTTTGAAACTTGAGTGAACTTATTTTTTCTTCTTCATAATGATCAATGCTATTTCTTATAATAATAGCACTGCTTCCTCTCGCACAATTATCTGGATGGACTGTATGGTATGAATTATAATTCTTCAACTTGAAATATGACTGGGTTGTAAGGTGAGTTTCTGAGATCAAACAAATGTCTATCTTTTCTGTATCTAGTACTATTTGTAGCTTGTTTAAATGATTGTTCAATCCGTTCGCATTCCATGCCATGATTCTTAAGAACTTATCCATTATAAATTGTAATTTATTTTTCCCTCAAGACTACTAATACGGTCTTGAAGGGTTTTATTAAAGGTTTCTTGTTTGTTTAGCTTATCCAGTATTTTCGCTAGAGTATCTTCGATTGTGCTTTGGTCTTTTCTGATAGGATGAGTAGTTTAGACTGTCTGCGAAAAAAGGGGTCGGCGAGCGTTCAAATCTTCTGAATTATTTTCTTTCAGTTTGTGCTGTATGTTTTCGGTAGTATCATTGGTTGTTGATGTTTGGATATTAATTTGAGCATTTTCGTTTATTTGGCGATTAAGTTTATTATCCCTTATCTTTTGCAATAGGGATGCTTGGAATACCAAGTCATTTTAGATGCAGACAGCATTTTAGTAATGGCTCTGTAGTCTTCACTGGTTTCAACATTAATTTTGTGAGTTTTATCCTTCAGAAGTCGAATAGCAAAGTCTTTCTTTATCAAGTTGCGGACAGTGGTTATAAGTTCTTGATAGTTAGTTATATTTGTTACCATGATGGGTGGAGGGCGAGGATCTCTTTTTTCAATACGATTTGTTTGATTGGAATTATCTGAGTTGTCAGATCTTGCAAGGTAACCGTGACAGGACTTACCACGTACTCTACTAGATAGTAACAGAGCGACAACAACGAGCGAAAAGAGGCGCTCGGAGTGAACTTAACCTCCAACGCTTTGGATGGATTAAATCCCATCTATGCTCTTGTTACTGTCATTAAAAGTTAACATACAACAAATTACAATTATAATGTACATTAAAAATAGTAAACTGTTAGCCATTTACTTTTCTCCCGCTAATAATACTGAAAAGCAAACTGCTCGTTAGTTTCATAACTAGTCGCGGTGTAAACAAACATTTGTAACTCCTGTAGTTTATTTTGTTTAAAAAAAAAAAAAAAACTTCCCTGTTTAACATTGTAGACTCCCGCGACGTCGTCATAATTTTGGGGGATTTTAATTTCCCTGATCTTCGATGGGTTTCTTTCTGACGATGAGACTCACTTTGCCGCTACAAATCCCTCCTCAGATAAGGAGGTCCTATTCATCGACTGTGTCTCTGATTCCGGCTTTCACCAGTTAAGCGGGCGTTACCAATTACTTAGGTAGACAACTCGACCTTATTTTCTCTCCAAATTAGACCGCTACCACCCACCTCTATCTCTCACATTTTTTACAACAACGGTAATAAAACTGTACACTCTGAAAACTCATACAGTTTTAATTTTCGTAAAGCAGACTTCATAAAACTGAATAACCATTCGAGTAACGTTAATTTCAATGTTATTTTTGAAAATCCTAGCATTACTATCGACGATGCTCTTCCTTTGTTCTACGCCGAAATCTTCAACTGTTTCACACAATCTGTCCCATTCGTGCTCCAGAAGACCTCCTCGTCGTCCCCACTCCGGTTCACCAAAGAATTGCGCTCGCTTCGCAATAGCACTCTGACTTTTTCAATTACCTCCACGCATATACTCACTTTTCCGAACTCTGTGAATTTCTATATCTCGAATATTTAGACCAAATCCAGCATATCATGATCTCCGATCCGAAACGATTTTTCCAATTCATCAACACAAAAAGAAAATCTGACAACTATCCATCTACTTTAAAATTGTCTAACACTTCCTCCGATGATCCTAAGATAGTCGCAAATTTATTTACTCACTTTTTCAGCCAATCATTTTGCAACCAAATTGATCTTGATCTTCTCCTACATGAAAAGCTGTGCCCAAACCTCGTTAGTCTCCATTGACATAACCGTGGAATACGTGAAAGAAAAGATAAAAAAACTCAAGGACTAATACTCTCCTGGTCCTGATGGTATCTCTTCAAGAGTACTGAAAAATTGCTTGAACCATCTGGCCCAACCCCTCACGGCTCTCTTCCAAATATCTATCACACAAGGAGTCTTCCCCAAGCTTTGGAAGATCTCTTACATAATTCCTTTTCACAAAAAGGGTCCCAAGAATAAAATCTCCAACTACCGGCCCATTGCTAAATTCTCCTGCGTTCCTTAGCTCTTTGAAAACATTGTTTACGATACAATGTTCTTCCATTGTAAGTCTATCTTTTGCCCTAACTAGCACGGATTTCTTAAGGGAAGGTCAACAACTACTAACTTGACGGAATTCGTATCTAACACTCTGTGTGCATTAGAGGATGGCAAAGAAGTTGATGTTGATGATAGTAAGGCCTTCGATAAAATCTCGCACAGAATCATTCCTTTTAAACTCAAATCCCTTGGCTTCCAACTGAGTTTCATTGGGTGGATTAAAGCCTACCTTGAGGAACGTCAATACGAAATACTATTTAGATCGGCTGTATCCGACCCCATTAAAGCCACTTCCGGGGTCCCTCAAGGTAGCCATCTTGGTCCCCTGCGTCTTCCAGCCCCTAGATCCTACTTCATCTCTGACGAGCCCCTCCCTTTTGTAACTTTATTGCGCGATTTGGGTGTTATCTGCGACAGAGAACTAAATTTCCGCTGTCTAAAGAATTCTCGAACCCCTACGTCACGAAATCTCTCTACTCCACATTTGTTCGGCCAATCCGCGAATATGCTAGCCAAGTATGGTCCCCCTATCATGATACCCATTCCCTTCGAATAGAGGCTGTTCAACGCTCTTCGCGGTCTTCCTTGGTCTGACAGGCATAACTTACCCCCTATGAGAATCGTTTGAAATTAATTAATGTACAGCCACTTGAAACCCTGACATACTCTTTGTACATCAGCTGCTAGCAGAAAACATCGACTGCCCTAATCTGCTCCAAATGATCTCCCTTAACACTCACCCACGCCTCCTGAGGTCTGTACCCATCTTTCGTCTCAATTATCATCGCACCAATTATGGCTGTAATGAGCCAATGTCTAGAATGCTTCGTTTGGCCAACGGCGCACACAGCTCTTTTGATTTTCACTGCAGTAGATTTGCACTCAGAAACGTCCTCCAGAATTCCACTTCCACTCCTCCGCCGTAATCAGTTTAGTTTTAGTTTTAAGTTTAGTTTTTAAATACTTAGCCTTAAGACTAAGTTGTTTTTAGTTATAGTCTAGTTTTAGTGTAGTTTGCTTAATAGTCGGATTATCAACTCAAAGCTAGGTGGGACATCTGTTAGAAGATATGTCGGCAGAGCTACACTTCAAGGGGGTGTCCTATCCCCACTTCTTTTGAATTTGGTGTTCAATGCACTACTGATAATCTTGGAGGCTGAGGGTTGTGATGTTAGTACCTATGCGGACGACGTTGCTATAGTATTTTTTAGTAAATACCTCCTACAAAACGCTTTGAATAAGCTATCTAGATGGACAGCTCGGTGTGGTCTAGCAGTGAATCCCGCACAAAACGTAACCAGTCCTTTTCTCAAGGAAATATAAAATTCCACCTATTGACCTTCCATCCCTTAATGGAACAAGATTAATTTTCTCCAAAGAAGCAAAATACCTGGGTCTTATTTTAGATTGGAAACTAAGCTGGAAACCTAATATACAAGAAGAGTTAAGAAAGCCACTGTCGCATTCTTCTCTTTCAAAAAAAAGCCATTGGGTACAAATGGGGCTTACAACCCAGACTAAATCACTGGCTCTATATCTCGGTCATTAGACCGATCCTTATATACGGCGTAGTTGTCTGGTGGATTGCCTTGGATAAGGCGATAAACCAGAATTTATTAAGCAAAGTCCAACGTACAGCTTGTCTGTGCATTAGCTCAGCTATGGACATTCTTTTTTATTTAACACCCCTTGACATTTATGGCAGGCAAATGCAAGCTAACTCAGCTATTCGCCTTAAAGCTACTTCACTGTGGTCTAAAAGAAATGTATGGCCACGCCTCTATTTTAAATAAGTTTAATATTTTCCCTGAAGACATTGACTACACCATCCCCAAGTTAAATTTTGACAAAAACTTCCAAGTTACCATCCCTTCCAGAGCATTCTGGGAAGAAGGTGGTTTCACGGAAGATAAGTCGATATATTTCTATACCGATGTCTTCTCTGATAGGCTTAATTAAAACCCCTCTTTTCGTCTTCCAAACCATTGTAGCGTGTTCCAGTCGGAGATAATGGCAATAAGGGAAGTCTTGTCTTGGCTAAAGAAAAACGTGATATCGACCGTTGATATCCTCATCTTTTCAGATAGCCAAGCAGCAATCAAATCCTTGGAATCATCCTCAATAAATTCTTTAACAGCTCTAGACTGCCGAATGTCTCTTATGGAGATGGCGGAGCAGTTTAATATTTACCTAATTTGGGTGAAGGGGCATAGGGATATTCCAGGAAATTGTAAGGGTGACGAACTTGCTAGACATGGAACAACAAGACCCATCCTTCCAGGCAATAGTTCACTGGGTATGCCTATCGCTACATGCAAACTTAAATTAAAGCTGGATGCTATCGTAAAGACAAATTCTAGGTGGACAAGGAGTACAACTTGTCTAGCGACAAAACAGATTTGGCCTATGCTGGATCTGAAACGCTCTAGGAATTTGATTTCTCTCAATCGAAAGCATATCAGCGCTGTTATAGGTGTCATTACTGGACATTGTCTAATAGGCAAGCATGCAACAAGACTTGGCCTCTTCTCAAACGATTTCTGCAGAAGCTGCATGGACGAGGAGGAGGAGGAGACTATTCTTCACCTTCTCTGTACCTGCCCAGCTCACTTAGGGGCCTTCTGTTTCAATTACCTAAATAATCTGAATGAAATAGAGGTTAGGGACCTTCTACGCTTCATCAGAAGCTCCAAATGGTTCAACGAGTAGGCTAGAGGTCACTTTCCAAACCCATGTGGTATCTCAGTATCACCTGAGATGCAGTCTTCCTCTACTGCGCCGTCCTTGGAAATGGATTCAAAGATATTCCGGGCCGGAGCATGCGCTCTACATGACCAAGACGCCTTAGTCGTTGGACCTTCACTCGCCTGGCTAAGTCGATGTCGCTAAACAGCATATACAGTTCGTCGTTGTATCTCCTCCTCCACTCATCATCTATGCAGACGGGACCAAAAATCACAAACATTTTCCTCTCAAAACAGCCAAGAGCAACCTAATCCACTTTTGACAAAGTCCATGTCTCTGTTCCATAGAGTAGGACTGGGATAGTTAGGGTTTTGTAAAGGGTCACTGTAGTTGTTCGAGAGACAGCTTTGCTATTCAATTGCATTCTTAGCCCAAAGAAGCAGCGGTTGGCTCGTGTCGTTGTCAGAATTTATAGCGGAGCCTAGGTAGACAAAGTCCCTAACTACCTCAAAGTTATATCTGTCTACGGTGACATTCTGCCCGAGACGTTGATGTTGGTTGTCCTTTCTTGTTGGCAGCATATACTTTGTCTTGCCCTCATTGACCGTTAAACCCATCTTCGCCACGTTCGCTTCAATACTCTCGAAAGCGAAACTGACATCACGCTGCGTTCTTCCAATCACGTCAATATCGTCGGCGTATGCGAGTATTTGGACGGACTTTTGAAAGATTATGACTCTGGTGTTGGCGCAGTTTTGCACTATTCTTTCAAGAACGATGTTAAAGAAATCGCATGACAGCGTGTCGCCTTTTCTGAATCTTTTTATGGCATCGAAGGCCTCGGTGAGGTCTTTAGCGATCTTGATGGAGCAGCATACATTCTCCGTTGTCATCCTGCACAAACGGACGAGTTTGGCACGGATGCTAAAACTAGACATTGCTTCATATAGCTCGTCACTATAAATGCTATAATACGCGGCCTTAAGATCGATGAAAAGGTGGTGGGTATAGATTTGAAGTTTCTGGGTTTTTTCCAAGATCTGCTGTAGTGTGAATATTTGGTCAATGGTGGACTTTCCTGGCCTAAAGCCACACCGATATGGACCGATCAGGTTGTTGACGAACGAATTCAGGCGTTCACACAACACGGCAGATAAGATCTTATAGGCGATGTTAAGGAGACTGATGCCTCTGTAGTTGGCATAGTTCAGAGCGTCTCATTTTTTGAGGATCTGGGAAACAATACTGAGATTCCATTCATCGGGCATACTTTCGTCCGACCATATTTTACAAATCAGTTGGTGCATGCTCCTTACCAAGTCATCGCCCACCGCTTTAAACAGTTCGGCAGATAGGCCATCAGCTCCAGCAGCTATATGGCTATCTTCACTTCTCTATATCGGGTGGACGGAATTGTTGATCTACATCGTCCATGTTGAATGGTTCATTCTGATTCGATTTGTCGTCGCCGTTATACAGACTGCAGAAATGGTTCTTCCATATCCTTGATCGTCCTTGCAGGCTTCGGTTCGAGCCTTGACAAGTTTTTTTACCGTTTGGTAAAACTTCCGAACCTCATTCCTGCAATAGCATCTCTCTATTTCCTCAATCGCGCGCTTCTCGTGCTCCTTCTTTTCCTTCCTGAAAAGCCGGTGTTCGCCTCTCCTCTTAAGCACGCGAGCAGCTCTAGTCCTTCCATGTAGCGCCGCTTTGTATACCTCTTGTTTAGCTGTATGTGCTTGCCTGGCACTCGACGTCAAATCAGGGGTTTCGATGTTGTGGCCGAGTGAAACCCTATATGTGGCATCTCTGATGGTTTTTGTTTAATGTTGCCACTGGTCTTCAATACTCGATTCTGGCGACATAGGACTTCTTAAGAGTTTAAGAAAGACTCGATCGGAAAATGAATTGGCTATCTCTTAATTGTAGCAGTCCGACAAACTTACTCACAGCATTTCCTTGTCTTGGCGGTAGTCGGGATATCCGCAACTATAGGTAGTGGTTCGAGTCAATGTTGGCCCCTCTTAAAATTTGGACATCCTTAATACTGGAGGAGTGCCTTGCGTCGATCGTAAAGTGGTCAATGTGGTCGACAGTTGATTGATCAGAAGATCTCCAAGTTCCCTTGAGAATACCGAAATGCACGATCCACGTATTAACACGACAATATTTCTCCCCGCAGCAAAGCCGATCATCCTGAATCCGTTATTGGAGGTGGTGTTGTGAAGGCTGTACTTTCCGATAGTACTACCAAAGATGCCCTCTCTTTTTAGCTTTGCCTTAAGATCACCTAGGACAATTTTAATGTCATAGCTACTGCACTTCTGGTACGTTTTGTGCAAGAGCTCGTAGAACCTGTCTTTGGTGTCGTCGTCTTTCTCCTCTGTGGGGGCATGCGCGCATATTAGGCTTATGTTAGCGAATTTAGCCTTGATGCGAATTGTCGTGAGGCGTTCGTCCACATGTCTGAAACTTAAGACTTTTTGCCTAAGTCTGCTTCCAACGACGAATTAACATCCAAATAGGCGCTGCTTTTGGTGCCGGTAACAATCGCCCTAAAAGATATCGCAGTTTTTCATCGCACTTCTTGGGTGGCGCTGATATCTCCTTTGCAGCAGTTTAGGTGTATTAAGGGACGTAACATTCCACTTACAGATCCGAAGTTCATTGTCCTTGTTTCGTTTGCATGGCTGGTCATCAGTAAATGCTTCCGTTTCCGAAGCTTGTTGTTGCTTTGTAACAAATTGTTTTTTCCATGGTCAGGCAGTTACCCCTACGGCAGAACCTCCAATCTGGAGGACCAGTTCCATTCTAGAAACCCCTATGGCGAGGGGTCGGTTATACTAATGGCAGTAACCCACTTCGGCGATGTGAACGCTGGCATTGGCCCCTTTAGGGCTCATTCGCCACCATCTCTTTTCCAAGACCCCAACTAATTCTTGGAAATTCTTATCGGCTTAGGCTCCAAATATGTGGAAGAACCCCGAATAAGGTGCTATCTCCTCTCCGGAGGTTTGTCACGCCACCGTTGGTTCCATCTGGGGAATTCGTCCTCTGTCGTGTTTATAGCGCTGCTATTTTTGCCTTCTTTTCAACACTCACGTTTATAAGTTTAGCAAGTCGAGTCCGGGGTGTACAAAAACCAGTATCTGATGGCTACCGCGTGGAGGTAAAATAAGCACAATTGATGTGTAGTAACAGTTACAACACTGGGTATCGCCTGGTTAACACCTATCAGAGCCAACCATCCGTGATGAACCATCTAAGCTTTTTCCTTTCAAATTCTATAAACTTTTACATCTGGTTCCTGCTTCTTCAGTTTGAAAAGTAAGAGCGATTGACGCGTTTTGGTTCGCTACATCTCAGACTGCGATCTGAGTACCAAGTCAACGGCAAGTCTACTGAGCATACGAGTAGAACACGAACAAATAAAACAAATTTAATTTCTCATCTCAGTTGAATATTTCACTAAATAAATTACATTCTTCGAAAGCCCACAAGCCCGGTCGAGATACCACTCCATCATTTCGATTCCCTTCCTTCGGTGTGCTTCTGTCATCATCAACAACACTGACATCAATTTCCCTGCAAGTGTTCAAATGTTGATACTATTCATTACGCTAAGAGAAAAAGGGTTTAAGCTATTCCGATCCGAAGAGGACAATGTATCTCCTTAAAAGCGACGATGAAACGCGCATAGCTCGAAGGACACATTAAAACATAAATACAAAACTTTTATAGTTTTCCTTTTCTTTTTGTCATGAAATAAAAGACGGATTAGACAGTAAGAATAGAAGAAAACAAACGAAATCCATTTAATAATTTCTCCATCTCTTGTTTTTATTGTTTGTAGCAAGGACATGGCAATGTAAAACGGATGTTCCTCCATCATCCTTCTTTCTTTTTTTTCTCATTACTGTTTATTAATATTGTCGAGAATTTCTTTATGAAATTCAATTTTATTTCCTCTCGGTTTAATTAAAAACTATATTTTTTTTTATTAAGCATTGCTGTTGGGATATTAATTTTAACTTTATTATGATGAGAGATGAAATGGAGGATCCGAGATGAGAGCAGGACAGGCGAGTACGAGTATATCCTTCAGCAAGTGAAAACTGTTGGATTTTTTCTCAATTTGACATTGGTTACTTTACATGGTTACATGGTTATACATATTCGGGGGTTTCTTCATCAAACTGTGCGTGACATCTGCAATGACTTGTAGGAAGGTAGCAAATATAGGGGAATGTGGGGCAAACTTGTTTGTTTTATCATAGCTTAAGTTTCGTAATTGGGTTCTTGTTTGTTGAAGTAGTGTGCGGAGGGGACAAATGCTTGGCGGGAGTAATTTATAAACCACCCAGAGTAACTGATACGAGTACAATTACGGATGTTCTTGAAGAAATAACCCCCAATTATAACCACATCCTCGTTACTGAAGATTTTAATGCTAATCTTCTCGACATCAGTAACAAGAGATTCTACGATAGTTTACTCTTGCTAAACCTTATCCCTGTTAATAAGACCAGTCCCACACATTTTACCGTTACAAATTTCACTCACTTGGATATCCTACTGGTGAGTCAGGCCAACTACGTGAATTATTACGGACAGTTGAACGTTCCTGGATTTTCGAAACACGACCTTATTATAACCATTCAATAGAAACTAAAATAATACAGTTTAGAGATTTCAAAGCAGTGGACATGACGCGATGTTGCAAACACGAACTGGGATAGGGTTTTCCTTGTCTCATCAGTCGATGAACAAGTTGACTAAAATTAACCATTTGTTTGACATTCGGAGTGGGAGGAATGAATGGTATACCAACCGAATTGATACACTAATCTGTCAGACGAATGCCGCCTATAAAAGATGGAAGCGTTTTCGGATCCCGAGCTTCCATGCTGATTTTAAGAATCAGCGCAACGCTGTTAACATAGCGATACGTAGATCGAAGCGTAGATTCTTTGCCTCTAACTTCGGTAGTTTATCCTCGAGCAAATTGTGGAAAAATAGTCTCTCGGATTATCAAAACAAAAGAGTAATTCAGTTGGGAAGCATTTCTGACATCAGTTTCAGTTTCTCAAAAGTGTATCAGTTTCAAGTATCCAGAACGGTATTTGAAATTAAATCTGAAATCGTAATAAACTGTATAGTAAATGGAAACACAGACTGGGTTGCCTATAAAATGGCATGAAATAATACCACCTCCATAATACGTACCTCAAAGCAAAATTATTATGCCTTGTAGCTGAACACCTCTCTGCCTGTGAAAAGACTCTGGAGTAATTTACGCAAGATTGGCATTTCCAGTAGGAATAACAATACTAACTGTGACCTGGAACCTGATGAGCTTAATAGCTTTTTTATTGGCAGTGAGACTCATACACCTAATTTTAACTTTAATTTGGTTCAGAACTCAGGACAATTGCTACCAAGACTGGATGATTTTGAAGTGGTAACGTTAAATGATGCTTGCACCTGTATTGCAGCTATAAAGTCCGACTCCATAGGAGAGGATGGGATTCCAATACGGTTTATAAAACTAATTTTGCCACAAATTGTCAACCATCTAACCCACGTTATAAACCACTGCATAACGACGTCAACTTTTCCCCAGTCTTGGAAAACTGCAAGGATCTTACCAATTGCCAAGAAAGCGAATTCGTCTCTTCCCGCTGATTTTAGACCGATCAGCATCTTACCATATTTATCAAAGGTCTTTGAGAAAATTATAGCAAAAAAAATTTTAAAACACCTGTCAGACTATCCAGTTGTTAAATCTTCGACAGTCTGGTTTCAGAGCCAACCACAGCTGTTCTTCGGCTATGGTCAACTTATTTGAGGAACTAAGACAAGACTTTGACAAAGGGTATGTTTCGCTTCTTTGTTTGCTCGATTTCTCGAAGGCTTTTGATAAAGTTAATCACAAAATCCTCTGTTGGAAGGTAAAAAACATTTTCGGTTTCAGTGTTAGAGCTGTCAAGCTGATAAACAGCTTTCTCTGTAGTAGGCTGCAAAGAGTTGTTTGTGGTGAAAAAATGTCAGCTTTAAAACCAATCCTTCAAGGAGTTCCACAAGGATCAGTACTGGGACCGATTCTGTTTTGCATATTTATAAATGATCTATGATCTATGATGATTCTTCAGTACATTTATATGCAGATGATGTACAACTTCATTTAGCCAAACCTTTTAACAACTTAAAGGAACTTGCTTCTTTGCTTAACGAGGATCAAAAACATATTAACATTTACTTACTTACTTATGTCCTGTATCCCCTTGTGGGTCCTAGGGCCTCTACAACGCCTACGCGCCATCGTGTGCGATTTCTGGAAATGTACCTCAGCTCTCCCCAACTCTTTCCCAGTTGCCGTGCTTCCTTCTCAACTGTTCTGCGCCACGTACTCCTAGGACCGCCGCGTATCCTGCCATCCTGGGTAAGCGGTTTCCATTGCATCGCTTGGTTAGCTATGGACCTGTCACCCTTTCGGAGAGTGTGACCGATCCACTGCCACTTTCGTCGTCGTATGGTTGTGCCTATAGGTTCATGGCCCGTTCTCTGATAAAGCTGTTCGTTAGAGATACGGTTTGGCCAGAATATCCTTAAGATGTAACGTAGACACCTATTGACAAACGTTTGCAGCTTCCTCGTGATAGTGACGGTCACTGTCCAGGTACCACATCCATATAGCAACACGGATTCAACGTTGGAACGGAACAGTCGTAGCTTGGTGTTTAAGCTAATTGCATTACTTCGCCAAACTATGGATAGCATGCCAAACGCAGATTTTGCTTTACCTATTCGGCTGGCTATATCCAGTTCGGTTCCGCCATCGGTTGAGACAATACTCCCAAGGTATTGGAAACTCTCTACTCTCTCAACCGTTTGTCCAGCAATGCATATATGAGTTGATGAGTTTGGTCCTAGGCTGATCATTTTTGTTTTTGCCGAGTTAATTTTCAGCCCAACGACGTCTGCTTCCCTCTCCACATTTGCTGTCATTTGGTGAAGGTCCATTATTCTGTGAGACAGTAGGCATACATCGTCGGCGTAGTCGAGGTGTTTGAGTTCAGATGTAAGAGTCCATCGAATTCCTCCATTTCCTGATAAGGCCCCATTCAGCACATCGCTAATCACCAATAAAAACAATATTGGTGAAAGTATGCAGCCTTGCCGAACCCCACTTTGGACTTCGAATTCCTCAGACAGCCTTCCTCTGTGCAAAACGTGACATGTGGACCCATCATATGTAGCTTTGATAATTGCTATTAATTTATCCGGAATGCCTCTCCTGCGCAAGGCACGCCAAATAAATTCCCGATTGACACTATCAAACGCCTTTTCAAAATCGATGAACAACAGGTGAAGTGGTGATCGATATTCAACACATTGCTCGATGATGATCCGCAGGGTGTTGATGTGGTCGACACAGGAGGATCCAGAGCGGAAGCCTGCTTGTTCGGCGTCGAGTGTGTCTTCAAGGTGTTCTTTGATTCGCTCCAGGATAATTCTAGCTATTATCTTGGCTACAGCAGGCAGCACGCAGATACCTCTCCAGTTTTCGCACTGCATTAGGTTGCCTTTTTTAGGGAGCTTGACAATCATTCCCTTTTTCCACTCATCTGGAAAACTCTCGGCTTCCCATGTTCTCCCGACAAGTGGGAACAGTAGCTCTGCCGATGCTGTTGGCGCAGCTTGAAAAAGCTCCGCGGGTATGCCGTCAAGTCCTACCGCCTTATTAGTTTTCAGTGCTTTGATTGCGGTAATAATCTCTTCTTTACTGGGGGTTGTGGTGCGAATTCGGGAACTTCTTTCTACGGACACTTCAGTCTGACTTGGGTGCATATTGCTGGCGAATACTCGGTTTAGAACCGAAACAAAATGCTCCTTCCATCTGTTCAGTTGATCCTCATCCGATATTAGCAACGAACCGTCTAAGCCTTTCACTGGGTGTTGAGTAGAGCTTCGGCCACCTATAAGCTCTTTAGTGATTCTATAAACGGTTCTGCTGTCGCACCTCGCTGCTACTTCTTCTGCTTCCGTAGCCAGCGCATTGATGTAATTGCGCTTGTCACGTCTCACGCTACGCTGTACTTCTCTCATCTTCATGCGATATAGGGACTCAAGCTCGATCCTCCCTGCTGTTGGAGTTGCTGCAATTTGAGCTCTTAGCTGTTTTCGTTCGTTGATCCTTCTCCAGGTATCCTCGGAAAGCCACGCCCTATGGTTTCCCTGTGATCGACCGACAATCCTTTCAGCACCTGATGTGAAAACAGTTTTCACAGCGCAGCAATGGTCTTGGATGGTGGCGGGCAGGGAGCTGCTGATTGTTTCCACTCCACGTGAGAGATGGTCCCTTAATTCTTGGCGCACTGTGGGAACTCTCAGTCGGTCTACATTGAACCTAGGTATTCTTGTGTCGTTAGATCTACGAACGGCAGCAGTGCGTAGTCGGAGAGTAGCTATCATAAGATGGTGATCTCGTACCAACCCCATGTCGGCACCTCGCCTGTTTCGGACGTCTAGGAGACTACTTCTAAAACGGCGACTGATGGCAAAATGGTCAATTTGGTTGGAGGTTGCTTGCCTGTCAGTTGACACCCAACTGATTTTATGGCAGGCTTTGTGCTCAAACATGGTGCCACCTATGACAAGACGATTTGCGTTGCAAAAGTCAACAAATCTTTCGCCGTTGTCATTCCAATTGCCTAGTCCGTGCCGTCCCATAACATGTTTGAGCCCTTCGTTGTCGCAGCCTACCTTGGCATTCAGGTCCCCCATCACAATGACAATGTCGCCGTTGGGTGTTGCATTATGAACAGCTCCCAACTGGTTGTAGAAGTTCTCCTTTTCTTCCTCAGACGAACCATCGGTGGGGGCGTAACACTGTATGATGGTGACGCGACGTACTCTCGTCCGGAATCTGGCCGTTAAAATATTAACATTTGGTCATTATCTAATGGTTTACAACTAAATCCTGAAAAGTCTCAAGTAATTCCAATCTCAAATACGATTTTTAACCTGTAGAATCTGCCACTAGCCTCGGTTATGTAATCAATCGCAATTTATCTGGCTACAATCACACCAATGTGGTCATCGGTCGCATTTATGGATGTCTCCGCAAGCTGTGGCTAACGGCATATTTTACTCTTAAACAAACCCGCCAAAAGCTTGTAACAACTCTTATTTTACCGCTTATATCTCATGCTGATGTTGTATATTGTTCCCTTGATGTCTCATCTCAGCGAAAATTACAAGTAGCTTTTAATGATGCAGTTCGGTATATTCATGGACTTCGTAGGTATGACAATATCTCCGTTTATACTACCATGCTGCTGGGTTCCATTTTGCAAGAATTCATCAATGCCAGGAACTGTATATTTTTACATAAAATCATTGACAATAAGTGCCCCCCGTATTTGTTTTGTAAATTAAAGTTCACTCGATCAACTCGACCCATTAACATAATCCCCTATCGTTACCAATACCTGAATTCTTCACGTTTGTTTTTTATTCACGCTGTCAGACAATGGAATTCATAGCCATAGCGAATAAGAAATATCTCTAACCCTACCAATTTTAAAAGTGCAATATTTCTTCACTTCTCATCTTCCACACCTCTAAATTCATTTATTTATTTATTTCTGTTTCCATAATGGTTTTTTTTTATATATATATATATATATGCTTTCCGAATTATGTAATTTATGTTTACTTATATTAACCTGTAAATCTATTTATTTAAAATACTAAGTACTATAAAAGATTTTATCTTATTGTACAACCCTATTTAAATGAAATAAATGAAATGAAATGAAAAAAAAAGCTACTGGTCTAGACAACTTGCGTCCCAAATTCTTTAGAATCTTCATTCCGTTCATCTCACCTCACATTATTCACATTTTTAACACAATTTTAACAACCTCTTGCTATCCTTACCTCTGGAAAGCTTCCAGAGTTATTCCTGTATTAAAAAACTCCAGTCCTGTAAAGGAATATCGCCCGATATCAATCTTACCTTTCTTGTCGAAAGTATTCGAAAAGCTAATTGGAGAACAGGTTTCTGAGTATTTAAATTCCTCAGGCCTTATTTCGCCTATGCAATCTGGGTTTAGATACCAACATAGTTGCTCGACAGCACTGATAAAGATTGTGGATGATATTAGTTAAAACATTGATGAAGAATGCTAGACGACGTTGGTGCTTTTGGATTTTTCCAAGGCGTTCGATTCTGTTTCGCATAGTATCCTCCTAAATAAGCTCAAAAATAACTTATAACTAAAAGGAAGAGCTCAGGCAGTGTGGGCTAACAATCACTTATCTGGTTTTCTCTCAACTTATGCTGGTGTTCCCCAGGGATCAATCTTAGGCCCCCTGTTATTTTCCATGTTTATCAACGACCTCCCTAAGTCTTAAAGCATTGTAGATCTCATATGTATGCTGATGATGTGCAGCTATATTTAAGCTACCCAGCTGGTTTAGTGGAAGACGCCACTGTCCGAATAAATGAGGACCTAGTGAGCGTCCTTCTCTGGTTAAAACAAAATCAGCTGAGGGTGAACACTAGGAAAAGTCAAGCTATTGTTGTGAGTAGGAATGCTATGGATACCTGATGTTTTCCAACAGTCGAGTTAGGTGGCACCAATCTAAAATATGTTGATAAAGTGAAGAACTTAGGCATTTTATTAAACCAAACCCTTACGTGGGATAAACACGTGTCCTTCACATTGGGTAAAACGTACGGAGCTTTACGTGTTCTCCACTTAGCTGGAAGCTGCCTGCCAACTAAGGTGAAACTAATATTAGCAAAAACACTCATCCTGCCGATCTTGCTCTACGGTAGCTTTGTTTCCTGCTGCCTCGACAGCGTCAGCCAGCGAAAATTTAACGTTGCGTTTAACAACATCGTCCGATTTATCTATGGCTTGCGCAGATATGACCATGTCTCCGACTACACAAACACGGTTTTTTCCATGCCACAAATTGCATCCCCGGTGTGAATACGTTAAGAGTATAGGTATCTATCCGAGCAATGTTAATGAGGAGCAATGATCAAGCATCGCGTATGTGTCTCTGTGTAGGATCGAAGATCATTGAGCAAATGGATGTGTTAATCTTCTGAAGACACTACTAGCCCGGACTAGCAGCATACATGGTTCACAAACCCGAAGGAGTGCACCTACGTACTAATCAACACCCTTGCACTCTTCTATCACTCTCCCCGCAAAACTACCCTTGAATATTACTTCGCGGGGCAAATTAGTACTCGTAAATTATCCTGTGATTCCTAATTTGGCGTCTTCATCTCGCCTTCTTCTCTTTATTTTCCTAAGCTCATTTTGCACATTCGTGATGAGTGAGCAAATTTCTCTCCAGTTTTCTTCTGACTGCAGCTGGTACCATTCCGGCAATGATACAGGCTACCTCATACGAAATCGTGCAAAAGCCACTTATCAGTCTTAATGCACAGAGCCTGTAAATTGTAGATAACTTCTGTCTCGTAGCTGACGACTCTGGATAGTAGAAGTCTCCGAGTGGATCCAGGTCCCCCGATATTTGGTAGTATTCGAGAAAGTGTCGTATTCAATTTTATTTCTACTAGTTATTAGTACCTCTTTCGTCTTATGGTTGGCCAGTTTAAAGCTAGTGGAGTCCAACCAGTGTTTGATTTTAATGATTGCTTCATTCGTAGCAGACTCGATTTCATTGATATGTTTTGCTACGACAACCACGGCGATGTCAACTCTAGCACCTTTACTTCTCGGGGCATAGATGGCCTTAAGACTCCGTCGTACATTATGTTCCATAGAATGGGACCCAGTACCGAACCCTGTGGGACCTCTAGTGAGACGCTGTAATCCAATAAGAGGTGTCATTTTAAATCAATAGAGAAATGCAACATTTTGATGTAAAGTGGTGATATTTTTATTTTAATTTAAAGTACAAACTTTGGGGTTAGTAATGGAATACAATATCTGCCAAATGTCCACCTCGGCTCTGCCTACAAATAGTCATTCTTTTGATGAAATTTTTCATCACATTTTCGCATAATTGCGGCTGTATTTCGCGAATAACAGCTGGTGGCGCATTGGCTTAGATTTTATCTTTAAAATAGCCCCAAACGAAAAAGTCTAATAGTGAAGTAGCACGACCTCGGCGGCCAATTGAAGTCTCCATTTCGAGAAATCACACGTCCAGGAAATTTGTCATTGCTTCACCAGCTGTGTGGCATGTGGCTTCGTCCACGTTCAGGCAAAAAAAAAGTCTGTCAACATCGTTCGGTAACGCATGCCATTCACTGAAACGGTCGCACCAGCATCATTTTCGAAACAAAATGGCCCAATGACACCGTCAGCCCAAAAAAACCGCACCAAACGTACGGATGATTGGTCAACTATTTCTCTTGGGTTTTCGGAGCCCAAGATGCGACAGTTTTGTTTGTTTACATATTTAGACTCAGTCTCATCACTCAGAATAATTTTGTGTAAAAAATCATGATCTTGTTCATTCATTTCCAGCACCTAATCAGCGAAAGTACGGCATTGTGCGTGTTCTACTGATCTTCAATTCTTATGTCAACTGGACCGTATAAGCATGTAGGCCAAGATCTTTATGTAAAATGCGGCGCGAAGTGGTTGCGGATAGGCCCAATTCCTATGATCGTCTCGAAATGGGCACACCTGGGTTCTCAGTCAGACTCTCAGCTATGGCGGCATTATTTTCAGCTGACCTTGCCGGACGAACACAAGTTGGAGTCTTCTCATCACTAACCTATCCTAACCTAACCTCCTAATTTTTACTTATCAAAAGTCATCGCAATGGTAGTTGAATGTTGACAGTTCAACAATGGCGCGAAATTTAAAATGCCACCTCTTGTTGGGTGACCCTATACTTGATTCCAGTGTCACTGACGGACCTCAACTTCTTGTCGGAAAGGTAGTCTGCAATTATTTTCCTCAGGTAATACAGTGTATCTACTTGTGGATCTCCAGTCTATTGAGTTCAGTAAGTAATCAGGGGTTCCTATATGGAATTGTATTTTATTTTTTTTGCAAGTGGAAATCTGTGTGTTTCGAATGAACCACGGAGCACTAAAAATATTTCTAAGTACTTTATTCTGAAATCGTTGGATGGTTTCTATGTTTGACTTTCTTGTACATCCCCAAAGCTATATCCCGTAGGTCCATGTCGTCTTTAGGATTTGCTTACGCAGAACTATTTTGTTCGGAATAGATAGACATGAAAATCTACAGATAAGCAAATGCATTTTCACCAGTTCTACACCTCTCTTTTGACATGTATCTTTCATTAAATTTTAGCGTCCAGGTTAGTGCCCAAGTCCTTAGAAAATATTGAGACATTAGTCAGATTTTTATTTGTGAAATTTATGTGTTTTATTTGTCATTTTCTCGTCCAGGTATTTATATTGTTTATTGACCTTTGAAGGTACGAGTATTCTGTGTTTCTCACTGTCAGTATAGCACTATCATCTGCAAATGTTGCTGTGGTTATGTTTTCGCTAAGCGGTATGTTATTTGTGATTAACAAATAAAGGGAAGGTCCTAGCACACTACCCTGTGGTACATCAGCTTTGATTTATTTTTTATTCCGAAATCTCATTCTCTTACTTAATCCTTGAATGGTTCAGATATCTCTTCAATTTAGCTGTATGTCCTTTGTACCACACCCTATCAAAGGCCTGAGCTACGGCCAGAACAGACCTTTTTTTTTCTTTAAAGTATTTTCTATTTTGTCTGTAATAATTTGGTCCATCGGAGAATGCCTATTTCGAAAGCCGAATTGATGCCATGGTATCAGGGATCCTTTTAAGCAGGAGTTTTTCAAATAGTTTTGAAATCATCGGTAGCAAAATTATCGATCCAGACGATGTGGCTTCGGTAGGTGGTATATCTGGCTTCAGTATCATAATTTCCTCTGCTATTTTCCACGTTTGAAGTACGTGTTTCAAATAATCTGTGCCAGTTTGATTACGGTTTTTTGGTAGCTGTTTCAGAAACTTTTCTTTTTAGTTTTGATGCTTGTTTTTATTTCCTTCGCTATTTTTCTGCAAGTAACCATTCGAATAGGCCCTTTCTCCTCATTTATCACCACCATCCAGTTCTTCATAGGGCTTAAAGGGTTTTTTCCAAGTGGTCAGCAAACACGGCTGTTTTTTCCTCATTATTTTTAGCCCAATGTTAAAAATATTTTATGTAACACCCTATATTCTCAAAACTCGTCTTCGTTAGTTTTATCCCGTGGGCAATGCACACAGTTTTATCTTTTTAGTTACTGCCAGAAGTCTTGGAAATTGTGGAATATAAATTGGGAAATGTTATTGAAAATGGGCACAAGAATGTTACTTGTAACAGGCTGTATTTCGGAAAGCGAAAATTTGTCCTCTTTATGGGCTTCTCTATCCTCTCTAATACATCATCTAAATCTCCATTGGAGATAAGCTCTTAAAAAATCAAATTCAATTCATAGTTTAGCTAATATCAACTAGTTGTCGTTAAAGTAGCATTTATCGGCACCAAGAATGTCTAAGTAGCTTTCATTTGAAAAATGGTTAGCCTGTCTTATCATCTGAAAAAGTTAAATACGAAACTAGAGCCTATTTAAGGTATCCAAGCCTATGTGATGTTATACCAACAGATGCTATAGGAATGTCTCATTCCACCCGAGATTTACCAAAGAAAAGAAATAAAAGACAGAAATTTATTGCCCGCCTTTCCATCTCACATCACACGAAAAAGAAAGAAAAAAATACGAAAAGGAAAAAAATACATTTTGTCGCACAAATTGGCCCCAAACCCCCAACACACACATAGGCACAAATAAGATAAACACCTAAAAGGAAACACTTCTACAAGTCCTACACGAGATAGTACATGGACGACTGGAAGTAACAAACAAACTTGTTCATTCATTTTCTGATGACTGCAAGTCGACACATCAGGACTCAATTCTCATTTACGTATATCCTCTACTGCTATTCCCCACGCCTACTGAATAGGCAAGCTATTCACTGAGTGAGGGTGGCAGCCTACATTTGAAATTTAGATGACAATCGTAGTTAAGCTGCTCAGAGTCCTTGACTGGCATCTTTCGTTTGACTAACAAAAAAAAAAAAAAAATGTTTCGGTTGTTGATCTGAAGTCTCCCATGCAGGTGGTAATGTCTTGAATTGTGTTCAGCAATTTACATGTTTATAGAGAAAAGGACGGTGTCGTCGGCACTGCCTCTGTTTATACCATATCCAGGGCATATTGCGTTTGATACATAGTTTGTAACATACAGAACTAATAACCATAAGCCTTCAAAAGTATATGTACCTATATACGTATTTATGATTATCATCAAAGGTTACATCGATCTAGCCATGTCCGTCCGTCCGTTCGTTCATCCGTATGTCACCACCTTGTGGTGAGCCTTACATTTTGAACTAGGAATATGAAATTTGGTATATAAGCTTATCAGAATCCGAAGCAGTACAAGTGTAAACATTTTTAAAATCTGCCCACAGACACGCCTACTTTTTTTTTTTTTAAAAAAAAAGAGGTGCTTTATCTCAATATTTTTGCTAGAAACTGCATAAGATATGCAGACGTTAACTTTTTCTACAATTTGTCCACACATTATACAATACCACGCCCACTTTTTGGAGGCGTCTGCTTAAAAAAAAACATATTGCTTTTTCAAAGGTATTTACGGTGATGATTAAGTCTTATTGTGAATATCTCATCAGAATCCGTGAATTTCGATTTTAGAGCCACGCCTACTTTCTGCTAAGAAAAAGTTGTAAGAACACTTTTCTGTAATTTTTTAAAATGGCGGAAATATCCTCTGATATATACATTATACCATTGCATCTGTTTCAAAATGTCGCAAGGCTACGCTCACTTTATTAGGAGTGAGTTAGAGTTAGAAGATGTAGATATAGGGTATCGTACGAACCGTTCTAGATGGACTGTGTCTTTCCTGTATGTTTTTCCTTCGATTTGTATTTTATTATTCATCAAATGAAGGAACGTGCCGAAATGGCAGGAGATGTGTAGTAGGATAGACTGGGGGGAGTGCTATTCCTGCTGTTTACGGATTTTTTGTGTTTCCAAGTGAACATTCAAGGAATACTAGTGACAGAAAAGTATTCTTTTTCTGGCATGGTGTATGCGAGAAATAAAAATTGCTATTACGCAGAGTAAAAGGAGAATGGTGACATGCCTCAGGTATGCCGAATTTTTACGCAAATATCCTTACGATGTCGTAATTCTGCATGCTCTTGGTTTAATATGATTGCACAAATTTTCTTATGCGCACGTAAAAATTTACTTTTTTTTTAGATGCTTAAGGATATCTTTTACAGGATTATTTGTAAATCATCGTTACTTGGGCTGCCAGTTCAAAGCACTACGTGCTATTAATTTTGATTTCAATATTGGAGTATGTCATCAGTTCTCATCCGTAGTATGGTGTACTAAAAGTGAATCATCTTAGTTAGTAAGAGATAAGGTACGAGTATTTGTAATTTGAATCATGAGAAAGTCATTGGAGATAGCTATGAAAGGGGAAGGCTCTTTGGGGCATGAACAACCAACGAAGAATGGTATGTTTCGGCTTCACGGGATACTTTCCTAGCTCTAAACTACATTGTTAACATGTCTCCTCTTGAGACTTACATATATCATGGGAGAGGGAATCGTTAATATTACTATCTACCATCTCAAACGAGGTGGCTCTTGGTGCATCACAATTGATGACTGTTGATAGTTATTCTTCTTTTACGGATATGCTGAGCTGAGACTTATGCTGTCCTAGTGACTACGAACTGTGGCAACTGGAGGAAGTCAAGGAACATAAGACGTCTAGAGGAAGACTGCGCTTAAGGCTTTGCTGAACCCTTTGACGACTTCCAAAATAATTCGAGAATAAAAGACTTCTCCGTAATGCCTGCAAGTTCATCGCCAACAAGTTCATCGAGAAGGGCTTAAACCTGCTTTGAATCTGTAGAATTTTTTGATTTCCTAATTCGTAATAATGTTGACTTAGCTCTTCTGACAGAAACTTGGCTTAGAGCGATAACATCTTTTCTCATCTTAACTACGCCAGCTATAGATATGATAGAGAGAATAGTAAAGGAGGAGGTGTAGCTATTTTAGTACGGAAACACTGTGCATTGAAACCCGAAGTTGTAGAATCTGTGTCATCATAAACAGCTGCACTAGTATCATCAGGCTTGGGGATGTGTCAGAGCAAACTCTTGGGGTAAAATGTTGCGCGATATTACGATCGCATCTGTTAAATCTCGTAAATCCAACATACATTCTCACAAGTTCGTCTGGAAATCCATCAATACTTGATTATTTCATACTCAAAATACACAAAATTGAGTATTTCACGCAGCCAGTCACCTTAAATGCTCTCAGTTCTGACCACTTTCCAGTATGCACAATATTCAAGCAATCCATGTCCCCGAACAATGTATAAGAAAGATATTTATTATCCGCTGCAAACTGGTCAACTTTTCAGTCTTACATTTCTAACAACCTAAATATATGTCAAATAATCCATAGTTTTCAAGTTGATGCACATTTACAAACTTTTGTTGATCTTGTACATAAACATCACATATGAGCAAGAAGTAGTTGAATAAGATATAGACAACTATACTACAAAAATATGTTTAACAATCTTAGCAAACAAATAACCAAACCAAAGATGGAACTACCTGCTATCTTCTTTTAAAAAAATGCTCCCAGGCTCTTTTGAAAATAAACAAAGTAATTGCAAAAAAAGCATGTCAATATTCCTCCACTTAAAATTGGGAAAACATGGCTGTTACTCAGGAGGAAAAGTTGCATTTATTAGCTACTTCGTTCGGTCACAATACTCGTAATATCATCTCAGCGCACATTAGCGATGAGGAAACAAGAGTTGAGGTTGAAAATTCAGTAAGAGAGTTGGATTCATTTTGACACCGGATAGCTCATAAGACCCCAATGTGTTAAAAATATAATTATAGCTAACAAAATTGATGGTATTTCAAAAAAATATCTCAAGAAATTACCTAAAAAAGGATTTATATTTTTGGCCTGCTTAAACTACGATACTTTCCGATGATATGGAAACGGGCGAAGCTAAACCTGGCAAACCCAAAGATGATCCTTTTACCTATCGTCCTATTAGTCTCCTTTTTTACAGAGAAATGTTTAATTCTATTTCTCTTTATGTCCCCTTTTCTCGTCATAAAACTTCATCTCCATCCCCGCCTTGGTATAATCGCAAACTTTGCGCCTTACGTAACAAGAGAAACAAGTTATGTACAGCTTTCCTTCGTACGAATTCTGTTTTGGACTATTCCAACTATCTCGGTTCCTACCTTCAATTCAATCATCTTTATAACTCTCTTTACCAGCGGCACGTAATTAACGCACAAGCAAATCTTATAAACGTCCCTAAGTCATTTTTTCAATTCGTCAACTATAAAAAAAAATCTGACGGTTACCCTCCTCCGTCCCTCTCTTTTGAAAACATATCATCAACTATTCCGCAAACCATTGCCAACTTTTTTGCCACTTATCTATTCTAACAATCTTTCACCGAAAACTCTTTTGAACAAGACCCCTCTTATTTCAGTCACCTTCTTAACTTCTCCGTTAGCCCCTTTCTGTCCCTGCATTTTGATCCTGCTGTAATTGAAAATAAACTACAAAATCTTAATGATAAATTCTCACCCGGACCAGATGGTCTCCCTGCCATTTTTCTTAAAAAATGTTCTTCCATTCTCTCCCTCTCTCATCTCTTCCATTTGTCTCTATCACTAGGAGAATTCCCTCAGATTTGGAAGACCTGTTTCATAACCCCCATACACAAAAAGGGATCAAAGAACGATGTAACAAACTATCGCCCCATTGCTAAACTTTCTCATCTACCCAAACTTTTCGAAAGTATTTTATACCAAGCCTTAAGCTTTCAGTGCAAGTCTCTAGTCTCTTATCTCTCCCACCCAACACGGTTTTCTGAAAGGTAGATCAACTACTACTAGCTTAGTTGAATTCGTGTCCTTCGTGTCCCCTGTCTGCCTTAGAGAATGGCAAACGACGTTATTGCAACTGATTTTAGTAAGGCTTTTGATAAGATATCTCATAACTTAATCCTCTTCAAATTGTCTGCCATCGGTTTCAAACCCATATTGTTAAAATGGATATCTTCTTACCTGGAAAACCGTTCTTACAGAGTTCGTTTCAGATCCGTGTTATTGACTTCTTTCTTGGCCACCTCTGGTGTTCCGCAAGGCAGCCATCTAGGTCCCCTTCTCTTCATTCTAACCATAAACGATGTCGAGAGAGTTATTAAACACTTTTCCCTCTCTCTGTACGCTGATGATACCAAATTGTTCAAAGCCATCTCTTCACCACATGACTACTGTCTCCTTCAACAAGACCTTGATAGTTTTTCGAACTGGTGCCTACAAAATCGCTTAGAGCTCAATATCGCCAAAAGCCAATCCATTACCTTATCACGTAAGCACCACGTGTCCTCCGCCCGCCTTTACCTTCTCCATGGTCAACCTATATCCATTGTTCAATCTCTCCGCGATCTTGGAATATTGTACGATAGGGAACTAAATTTCCGTTCACATATTGATGAGATAATTCGTAAAGCTAACTCATCACTTGGCTTTGTCAAACGATGGTCCAAAGAATTCTCCGACACTTACGTGACCAGATAACTCTATATTACCTTTGTGCGCCCCCTCCTTGAATATGCCAGTTAAACGCGGTCACCCTTTCAGAAAGTTCATGTGACCAGAATCGAGAATGTTCAACGTCGATTTCTTCGATTTTCCCTTCGAGGTCTTTCTTGGAACGATCCATTTATCTTGCCTCCCTATCAAGACCGCCTCAACCTCATCAACCTGAATACTCTAGAGAATCGCAGAGATGTTGCAGACATTCTTTTCATTCATCGACTTCTTTCAGGCTCTGTCGGTGGCGCATCTCTTTATAACTCAATATTTTTCAATACTAACCCACGAAATTTACGATGCCCTCGTCTTTTCTATCTACCGTCCTACCGCACTTCATATGGATCTAATGAACCAATTTCCCGTATGCTGCGAAAAGTGAACTCAAACCTCACTCAGTTTGATTTTAACCTCAGCACTCCCTGCCTCAAAACCGAACTCCTTCACCATTCCCCTTAGCTTAATGTCTTAGTTTTAAGTTTTAGTTTTAAGTTTTAGCCCTAAGTTAGTTGTAGTTTGTAATAAGCCAAATAACTGTGGGCTTTCGCCCTCACCAAAATTAAAAAACTTAGTAATGTTGGAACAATTTTTGAAAAAATTCTAAAAAATGTATCTTTTCAGTCACATAAACCGACCTTGAAATATATCCAAATGAACAATTTGGCTTTAGACCCGAACGCACTAAAAGTCATCAAGTTCTTAGAATTAAAAATTATGTCAAGAACGGATTTGCTTCCAAAAAATCAACAGGTTTAGTACTCCTAGATATATAGAAAAAAGCTTTCGACACCGTGTGGGATGATGCACTACTGCATAAAATGATGCTTTTTAGCTTTTCTAAATCTTTAATTAAAATATTATGTGCGCAACTAAGTTCTCTTTTTTTTGATGAAAATGCAACTTTATTGTGATAAAATGGTTACAAATGAATCATTCAAAGTATTGCCCATCGCTAGCTACAACTTTTTCCCATCTTTCTGGCAGAGCTAGAAAAGTGTCCATCTTTTGAGGCTATCCACAAGCCATTTTTTCATATGAGCGGAACTGCTGATCAGCCAAACCATGTGCCATCGAACGGAACAAGTAAAAATCGGCGCAATATTTGGAGAATATGGCGGGTGGGGTAAGACTTCCCATTTGAGCGTTTCCAGGTTGAGCGTTGTGAAAATCGACCAGCACTTACTGCTGGAGCCATCTATTGACAGAACTTAGTTGCGCACCTAATAGTTCAGAACTTTTTGAGAGATCGATTCTTTTCGGTATCTCTTGGAAATTTAAGATCAAACTTATTTGATATACCCTTTGGAGTTGTTCAGGTATCCGTTTTAGGGCCCGTTTTGTTTAATATATATGCAAGCGACTTTCCCTAACTAAACTCCAATACGGATTTCGCCATGTTTGCCAATGATACTGCATTATTCTCTTCCAATATTCAACCCATAGATATTGTATCGTCTTTGCTAAATAATGTTGAAAAATACTTTTTGAAATGGAAAATCAAACCAAACGCCACCAAGTCACAAGCTATTTTTTTCACGCGACGCAAGAAAAGTGCTTTCTTACCCACTTCTAAACTTTGAAAGGGGAGGAATGCAACTGGCTATTTCGCTGGAGCATTTTTTGTAGAAAAAACGATAAAACAGGGAGAGACAGGAGATATTTCTCCGATGTTCTAGTGAATGAATGTAATTCACAATGTCTCTATCACCTATAAGTTTTAACGCGCGATTTTGTGTGCACCAGACCAGATATGGGCGTTATAATCCAGCTTAGGGCGAATGAATGCCTTATAAATTGAGGCCAAATCAGATGGGGTAAAATATTTCTTGCACCGTTTAAGGAATCCAAGACATTTTGCAGCATTTTTGGCGACCTCGAATATGTGATCATTCCATCGAAGATGGTTATTAATACTCATACCGAGAATGGCAAGTCTTTCGGTTTCAATGATGCAAGTACCATCCATGGATAATGGTTGAGGGTTTTGGTTTCGCTTGAGAGACAGAAGACAGCATTGTATTTTGGAAGCATTAAATTCCACGCGGTTGGTTGAACCCCATTTAATTATGCTGTCCAGGTCGGAATTTAATGTGTTTAAGATATGTTGCCGTTCCCCTTCTACGGCCGAAGAGCAAGGACGTGAATTAGGGAACGAATATGAAAAACTGAGGGTACTGTCATCAGCGAAGTAATGGATTGGATTAGAAGTTGCAGACAAGAGATCATTCATAAGAATAAGAAAGAGAATCGGAGTCAAAACAGAGCCTTGGGGAACACCAGCATTTATTTGGTGAATTGCAGACTTGAAGCGGTCCAAAACAACTTGTATTGAACGCCCCGAAAGGTAATTTCTAATCCATTGAAGAAGAGACTCATCGATGCCATATGCACGCATTTTCGACAAAAGAGCCTGATACCAAACTCTGTCAAATGCCTTTGAAATATCAAGCGCAACCATCTTGGTTTCGCCGAAGTGATGGAGAGATTGGTTCCACTTCTCGGTGAGATATGCCATCAAATCACCAGTGGACCTGTTGCTACGAAAACCATACTGCCGGTCATTAAGGAGTTTTCGTGAATCGAGATATTTCATAAGCTGACGATTTATCAGCGTTTCCATGACCTTGGAAAGAAGGGACGTAAGTTCAATGGGTCGGTAATTGGACAGGGAGGAAGATTCGCCTTTTTAGGGACGGGCTGGACAAGTGCTGTTTTCCATCTACTCGGAAAGCGCCCTGAAAAGTAGGGTAGGCAGAAAAGCTTACGCAGAGGTTTTGCCAGCGTAGAAGAACACCTCTTCAAAACTATGGGGGGGATACCATCTGGACCAGCGGATTTGTGTATGTTAAGACCTTTGAGTACTCCTGCAACTGTACGAGTGCGAAAGTGGACTTGTCCCATGGAAAATTTGACGCTCTCAAATACAGGTGGAGACGAAGCATTATCTGGCAGCGTGGAGTTCGCTGCAAAGTGAGCAGCAAGCAGATTAGCTTTGTCTAAGGAGCTGACAGCTGGAATGTCATTGTAAATGAGCGTGGGGATGGCAGACGAGGCAGAATTTTTAATATTTTTGACGAATGACCAAAAATTTGTACTATCTTTGGGACATTGTAGGATTTTTTGCCTCAATTTTTGGTCATGTAAGAATTTTACACGTCGAATATGGGCATTGCAGTATTTTCTGGCTTGTTTAAACTTCTTTCGGTTTTCCTCAGATTTGTTGGCTTTATAAGACCGAAAGCTTACTGCTTTCAACCTGATAGCCTCTTAACACCTCTGGTCAAACCACGAGTTTGCCTTAGGTTTAATGCGCTTTATTCTGTTAGGAATAAAGTCATTCATACCTAAGAGGATAGTGTTAGTTATCATATCGGCTGCGGCATCCATGTCGCTATCGAGGAAGCATAGCGACCAGTTAAAACTCCTAAAGAAACTATTAAGGCCGCTCCAGTTGGCTTTCTCGTATTTCCATACTTTTCTTTTAGGAGTTTTTTCTTTAACTGTGTGGTCGGAGTACGAGAATTTAGCTGATACGATATTATGGTCAGACCGACCTAGAGGCGCTAAAACATCAATGGTGTACTTATAAGGGTGCGAAGTAAGAAACAAGTCCAAGGTGTTGGCGGAATGACTTTCAATGTCCGGTATACGTGTAGGCTCATTTACAACCTGAGTCAAATTGTTAAAAAAGTTCAACATACCTTCCTTCCGGTGTTGTCTGGCCAGAATGTTGAAGCCAATCCGAATTGTTTATATTGGGATCGCCCGCAATGACGATTTCAGTATGAGGGTACTAGGAGACCATTTGAGTGATGGAATCGGACAGCGCATCAAATTCGTCAAAAGTTGAGTTGCTGTCCGCACTAGGGCTTCTATAAATAAAGCAGTAGTGAATTATTTGCTTACGGACGGTGAATTTTAGCCATTTGAAATTAAATTCCGGGTTGGAACAGTGGCCATACTGTGGTGGAACTTGCTAAGCAATATCACTAAGGACGTAAATGGCGCAGCTACGGTGGGGAAAGAATAATGACACTAAGTTATATCCAGGCAGTTTCAAATCGGAAGATTCTTCAACTACCTGTGTTTCGCTTAGTGCCAAAACAGCTGGTTTATAGGAATGGGCGTAGGCGTACACATCGAAGAAATTCCTTCGAAGCCCATGAATCTTGGTAGAATCAACCCTAAATTCCCTCATCACTACAACAACATTTCCATAAAGGCTCTATATCCATTCATAAACCGAAGGTCACTTCTTAGTTTGGATAATAAGATAATAATATTTAAAACTATTTTCCAATCCATATTATTATATCGATCGCCTGTATGGCACGACTGTACAGAGTGGCATAAGAAAAGATTACAAGTAATCCAGAATAAAGTTCTTAAACTTATCTTGAACTTATTTGTTACATTTTTAATAAATAAGTACCATTCAAGTTTTACTAAAAAATGCACACATTCAGACAACGATCTAATAAAACAACTATGTATGTGCAATCTAGTTTCGTAAGCATCACATGGGGTTTTTTTCCTTCAAAAATAAATATTGTTAAAGCCTTATTTATTATACAATAATTATTGTATTAAAGTTCTAAAGAATGTGTTGTAAGATTCTAAATGGAATGGAATGATTTGGTTGAGTTGATCATGCAAGCTGATCTCATCACTGGAGCGCCCAGTGATGAATGCAGTTAGTAATAGAAAACAGTAATTAAAGGATAAAGTGCACATCTTAGCTGTTCAAATCAAACAGATGGTTGTACTCGTATAGATGGACGTACAGCAATTAACCACTTTAACTTTCCTACCATTTGTTACCGCACTATTATTACTGCCTTCACTTAAGGATACCTACAAACTCCAAATGAATACCGATTCCTGTGTAAGATAGTAATCTACCTGAGGGTTCGTTATAATAATATATTGCAGCAATATTGATTGTAGCATAACGTATTATTGGTCAGAAGTTGCTTGTATCACCTGCGAGTAATTACGTTAATTAACCTTGACTGCTTTTTATTGAATTGTAATTATTTGTTGTATGTATGTACATATGTATCTCGATATGTAGTCGTCTACCATTATTTCCATATCATCATATTCTTCTTTCGCAATTTTCTTCCCACTACAATTTAATGCTGTCATTGAATTGTACATACACTTTTAGTAGTAGGTACCGCAATTTTATGATATGTACGATTACATTGCTCACGAAGTCGAATCTAATCTTTAATATTTCGGTCGAACTTTATCAGCTCTTACGTATTTGGGCATTCTTCCCCACGCAACGTTGCCACATCAGAAATATATCCATGCAATCAGTAGTACTTGTAGAAAGAGCGCATCACCCTGTGTTTTCATTATTTGTACCATAGGTTAAGTCACACGCTGAACTACACAACATAAAATAAACTAATATGTACAATATTTAATTCAATATTCATATAGATCTTAATAATATATCTCATACTTCTTTTAAATATACAGGGTAGCCCAAAAATACTACAATAAGTTTACTTAATCTTTGTTTTTTTATATTAGAAATGGAAAATAATATCCTTTAGGCGACCATCATTTTGGTTTTCGTAAAGCTCCAATCTTTTGATGAAATTTTCCATAACTTTTTTCAAAAGTTTGTGGTGTCAAGATCCTTTCCCCATAAGAAAAAGTCTGAAGCCATTAACTCCGGAGAAGAACCCAGTTAACCAATGCCGTCTTGTTGTAACCATATCTGTGGCTGTCGTCCTTTAGACGACCATCATTTTGGTTTTCGTAAAGCTCCAATCTTTTGATGAAATTTTCCATAACTTTTTTCAAAAGTTTGTGGTGTCAAGATCCTTTCCCCATAAGAAAAAGTCTGAAGCCATTAACTCCGGAGAAGAACCCAGTTAACCAATGCCGTCTTGTTGTAACCATATCTGTGGCTGTCGTCCTTTAGACGACCATCATTTTGGTTTTCGTAAAGCTCCAATCTTTTGATGAAATTTTCCATAACTTTTTTCAAAAGTTTGTGGTGTCAAGTTCCTTTCCCCATAAGAAAAAGTCTGAAGCCATTAACTCCGGAGAAGAACCCAGTTAACCAATGCCGTCTTGTTGTAACCATATCTGTGGCTGTCGTCCTTTAGACGACCATCATTTTGGTTTTCGTAAAGCTCCAATCTTTTGATGAAATTTTCCATAACTTTTTTCAAAAGTTTGTGGTGTCAAGTTCCTTTCCCCATAAGAAAAAGTCTGAAGCCATTAACTCCGGAGAAGAACCCAGTTAACCAATGCCGTCTTGTTGTAACCATATCTGTGGCTGTCGTCCTTTAGACGACCATCATTTTGGTTTTCGTAAAGCTCCAATCTTTTGATGAAATTTTCCATAACTTTTTTCAAAAGTTTGTGGTGTCAAGTTCCTTTCCCCATAAGAAAAAGTCTGAAGCCATTAACTCCGGAGAAGAACCCAGTTAACCAATGCCGTCTTGTTGTAACCATATCTGTGGCAATAAGACAGAGTAGCTTATGTTAAAAAACGTGATTTTGAAATATTGAAGTTTTTGTCTAAATTTGTTGTTTATGAACTTTTGATTTTTTTTTTAATGCTCAAGTATAGAGTACAGAATACACGTTGTATTTTCTTTTAATTTGTAAAAATATTTGAAGAACAATGTATAAATAAAACGTGATTTTAGCAATTAAGTTCTTTTGATAAAATCAATTTGGTGATTAGCAATGTCTTATGTTACATAAGTTCTTCTGTCGGAACCTCAGAAATTATTATGATGTCCCTAAGTTGACTTAAGATTTTATGATGAATTGCAGATTACAAATAAACAGAACATAAGAAAATTATTAGAAACTTTTATTAACTTAAATAATTATAAAAATGTAACTAAAGGAACTCAAACCGTACAAAATTCATTAGGTTTTTCAAAATAAACATATGATTTCAATTAAAACAGTATTTTTTTTTTTAACGTTAGATTGTTAATCTTCTTTATCACCTTCGGTTAAATCGGGATGAAAGTAAGCCACTTCAATGCTATTTAAACTTTTATAAAATGTATGATAAATATTGTCAATCAATGGCAACATATCCAATAAATCTAGCTTTTTCTTATTATTGATTGCAAGTGGTGAAGAATAACATTTTTGCAGATTTAAATTCTTCGATTTCATTAAGTGATGTTTTGAAATATACTGTTCCAAACTCTTTTGTGAACCTCATCCACTTTACCTTTTGCCAACAAAATTTCTCTCCGTCATTGTCCACCTTTCGCCACATAAATTTTTCTTTGGAAACAGCTGAGAAATTAAAAATCTCATCTTGATTTATTTCCTTCACTTCAAATATGTTTTTTACGCCCACTGTTCTCACGAATTAATACCAATCACGAGGATGGTGTATTTTAACGGTTGTAAACTTTTTCTTTTTTTCAATAAGGGCATGGTCCACGTCACATTCCATGTGAGTATGCCCCGGAAGAAGAAATTTATGATCAATAGTTACCACACTATTTTGCAGTATTAAAAAAGTCTCGAACATTGAAGCAATAAAAGAATTTTTATTCTGTCCCGGGCAACAATCACTGTACAAAACGGTTTTGAAGATGGTTAAATACACATGACGCGATCTCATTTCCTCCACGATTTGCTAATGCTTCGTGCCACATATAGCATATTGGCTGTCCAGTATTACAGTCATGAACTGTTAAATTATAGGTCCACAATGGGCGTTTGTAAAAAGAGACTGACGATCTTAAAAATGGCGTCGGCAGACATTGTTGTAAGTCAAACGTTAGAACTTTTATAGATGAGGACTTTTCAGCTTTAGATTTGTCCATTGCTTTCGATTTATACGCAGAATCTGCTTCAGGATGGTGACCATTTTGCTCCTTTTTAAGGTTCTCTAGTTCTTCCTTAGTAGCAGCGTCAATTTTCATTTTAAGAACTTCACACTTATGGCAAGTATCTAATTTTGGCTTTTTAAATTTCAAGTTCAGAGTGTTGAAAATTTTCGAAAACTTATCGATAAATCGCTCGACAGATACCTTTTGGAAGTATCGCGTCTTGTGTAATGCGATTCGTAGGATGGGAAACTTTTTATAAATTCAATAATTTCATTTTCCTTTTCAGGCAAGAGTTTCTTAGGACCAGGATGTTTTCCTCGCAAATCACCTATGAACGAACCAAAGCCCTCCAGCTTTTTTTTAACGACTGTTTTGATGAATTGTTCCGATTCACAAAAAGTGTATCTAAAACATTTCTGGCAGACAGAAACACTTTCTCCACATATATCCAAGAAATATTTGTTGGTGTATTTCCTTTTTCTCGGATTGGTAAGGCTCTTTTCTTTTCTTACAAATTTGGTGTCGTCAACCAATATAAAGCCGGCAACAAAAGCTTGTCTCAACTCATAAGAGCCAAGTTTCCAGTACGATTTAAAAATAATCTGTTGATTTTCAAACGTTATTTTTTCCCTACATTTGTTGCGACAATCATCCAATCTTCGTACGGTTCGTTCACTTACAACTTTTCCAGTTGTAGATATATAGCTTTTGCCGGAGTTCCTTTTTTCTTTTCTCATCTTCTTTGTTTGTTTGGCTGTTTTTTCGGTATTTTCTTCATCGTTTTCAGAACTTAATGAACCGCTATCTCCAAATAAAAGATTTTGTTCTATTTGGCTCCCAGCAATTCTTGTATTGATGGAAATTTCCGAAGGATTAAATGGGACAAAATCAGGATCGCCTAGTGTATCGTCGTTATCAAAATCTTCTGAATTTTCTCCTTCTGCCACGTTAACTAAACTAGTATTTTGGGTTTCACCAGCATTGCCTCCGTTCTCTATTACGTTCTTGAAATCTTTATTAACCGATATGTCTTGCACTTTATTATTTGTGCCTAAGAAAAAATGTATGGTTCCATTTCCTTTTTTATTTAAATCCTTATGATCAGAACTTACCAGCTGAGTTATCTAAATTGTATTCATTGCATGTAGATGTAGACCGTTCCAAATATCTATCGAATTGCTTTTTTAATGCCATAGACAGCATTTTTCTTGCACGTTCCATTTTTGAGACTAGATAAGTACGCTAATGTAAGAAAACATAAGCACACTTTTTGAAAGAGCGATATACATACGCAAAACACTTCAACGCGAAAAACTTCGAATAAGAAACCCTTTTTGCTTAGACTGAAGAACTGCCTCTTAAGTGATTGGAGCAAACTGGTATGCATCCAACAAAAATAACTTATGTTGACATAAGTAACGGGTATTTAAATATTGTGTTGCAACAGAATAGCTTATGTTCACTTAAGTTTTTCTGTCGTACTAAAAGTCTGTAAATAAAACTCTCTTAATTTTGATAGAACAACTTATGTTAACATAAGTGCCCATGAAATCAAATAAAGAATTTAACAAAACATCTTAAGTGAACATAAGATTTTTAAAAAAAAACACAAAAGGAGCCAAAGAAATTAGAAATTCAGCCTACTTAAACAGACATAAGTTTTTCTGTTAAAACTAAAAATTTGAAATAATGTAACATACGAAAACTGCTTAACATAAGCTGCTTTGTTAAAAGCACCGCATATTTGTTACAACATAAGTGTTTAGGAAACTTACGATATTTCTTCAACGGAACACTGCTTTAAAATGGGGGTGAGATAGAATAGTTGTTCTCAAGCCGTAGATTAATCCTATTTGAAAATTTGAAAAACCGCTTATGTCGACTTAAGCTGCTCTGTCTTATTGCCACAGATATAAGAGCACGGGATAGGTAACCCAGCTGCAGATGTAAACATTCGAACATTACTCTATCCCATCCTTAGTATCGCAAATTGTTGTTGTATTATACCTTATTCTAATACGACAAAGTACTTGGGGATGACACTGGACGCTAAACTTCGATGGAAGGTACGAGTACATGTCAAAAAGAAACGCATAGAACTGGACCTTAATTATCAGAAAATATATTGGCTTATCCGTAGATTTTCTTGTTTATCTATTGCGAAACAAAATACTTCTCTATAAGAAAATTCTAAAGCGGGGTAGGTCCATTCGGGACACAGCTTTGGGGATGTACAGCGTGGGCCATTTAAACCTTCAGCATCTGGCAACCCTATAACTTTGACATCCGTTTTCAGATCGGCTTATGACAGCCATCTTCCGAAGCGTCAGTCCAAGCGAATTTTTGCTATGGAACAGTACGAGTACACCGCCACAATGCGCTGCTATCGTGCAGTTTTACATTCAAAACATGTTCTGAATTTTGAATACGAAACGCTCGTATCGTCCAAAATATCGAGTGAGGGAAGCGCTTTCAGACCACACAGTAAATAAACAAAATTGTCAGTTCTACGCCAATGAAAACCCTCAATTAATTCACGAAGAACCTCTCCACAACCAACGCGTGACTGTTTGAGATGGAATTTGCGCGGAAAGAATCATTAGACCGTTCTTCTTCGAAGACGATGCTGGAACAGCCGTAACCGTCAATGGTGAGAGTTATCGGGCCCTGATAACAGATTTTTTGATGCCAACTATGACTGATAACGCCATGGACAACTACCAGATGGGGCCACAGCTCAAACAGTCCGGGCCACGATTGCTTTATTACGTCCTCTGTTCCTCGACCGCCTAATTTTGAAAAATTGTGATTGTGAATGATTTTGACTGGCCTCCGTGATCACCCGAATAACGCCTCCAGACTTCTTCCTGTGGGACTATTTGAAGTCCAAAGTTTATGTCAAGAAGCCATGGACCCTAGAAGCCTTGAAAGGGACAATATACGACCGGAAATGGCCGCGCGAAACACTTCGAAAAGTGATGGCTGAAAAACGAGCACATTGCGCCATTCGTCATATCATATTCAAAAAGTTTTTTTTTTTTTTAAATTATTACATACCAACAAACATCCCGAAGGTTTTAATGGCTCACCCTGTATAAGAAAGTCAAACATAGAATGCACCCAAAGATTTCAGAATTTAGAAATATTGCTAGTTCTCCGTGGTACATTGGAAACACTGAGATCTAAGTGTAGAGACAATTGACTTAAAAATTAAGAAATCAGCTAAGCGGCACAAAAAAACAAACAAAATTATTAACTATACAGTCTTTTAAATAAATTTTTGATAAATATTTTTTTTTTTACTTTCAGGTACGTTCCAATCATATGGATGTTCTTTTGTATCTTAATTCTGCGAAACTAGATCTGATTACTTGGAAAGGTAGGTGTACGTATAGTATTGTCATCCAAAAGAATGCAGAACTCAGCGATTTTCCAATTAAATTTGCGTTACCTACTAATGTTCTCTTACTACATGTCTTGTCAGTCGCATGGCATCAAATACAGTTCAATGAAAAAATTGCACCGGAAAATTGTAGCCCAATTGTTTGCATAAATAAGTCAATTTCGCTCACGTTCTAGGTTTGAAGTTTGCTACGCTCTATCCAGTTCATTTTCGCGGCTCCAAGCTTTTCCATGATGACTAATTTTATTTTATCTTTCGGTAAAAAAACATGGTTTTTGTTCTTTTGATTTTGGTTGTAATATAAACTAAAGGGTGTCCCAAAAAGTTACGCAAGAAATAATTTTGATAGAAAACACAGGTCTTTAATTAAAAATTGTTAAAAATTTATTAGTTCATAAAGTATACAGTATAGGGTTATGTATGGAATAGCATATCGGGTAAATGGCCTCCACGACTTTGCTAGCACATACGCATTCTTTTGTTGAAATTTTCCAGGACCGTTTTGCATAAATGTGGCTGAATTTCGTTGATACAGCGGACAATTTGTTCCTTCAATTCGTGGATGGTCGTGGGCTTGTTGGCATAAACCTTAGACTTGAAAAAAACCCAACAAAAAAAGTCCAAAGGCGTTAAATCGCATTATCTAGGCGGCCAATTCTGATCACCAAAACGGGAAATTACACGACCAGGAAATGACTCATGCATTAATTGACATGTTCCGGGCTGTATGACATGTGGCACCGTCTTGTTGAAACCGCATGTCGTCCACATCCATATCAACAAAACTAGGTTATCATGTCGCGACAGCAAGCAATATTAACTGTTATTTTCTGACCAGCTGCATTTTCAAAGAAGCATGGTCACCAATCAGTGACACCTTGTGGATGCATTTGTTTCTCAGCAATCACTTGTGGATTTTCTGAACCCTAAATTCGACAATTTTGAGATGCAAATGAACCTCATCGCTGAATATGATTTTGTTTGAAAAATCACTTTGTGTGCATGAAGATGCAAACATTTCGTAAGAATACGCTGTAGAGAGCTTCTCGAAATGTCTAATTCTTGACCACGCTGCCGAATTGATGTTCCTGGATTCTCAACAACACTCTCACGAACTGCTTCCATGTTTTGTATTGAACGACTTGTTGAGCGACCAGAGTGTCTAAGATCACTAATTGATCCAGTCTCCCTGAATTTTTGAATTAATATCTTCGCAGTTCACTATTCCTACCATATTTTGTACGAAAATTGCGAACTATAGCTGCTAAACCTTCATTATTTTTAAAATATTGCTCAACAATGAAAACGCGTTGTTTATTTCGTGCAGCACTACATTTTTAATAACCCTGAACTGTCAGCTGTCACGCTGTCTTTTTTTTTTTTTCGTTGGCAACACTTTACCGCACAAATGGCGCAAAATTCAAATCTTGTGTGAATTGTGGGACACCCTTTGTACGAGTATACTTTTAGGGGTCTATCGTTATTACTTCTCTATGTTACAAACTATGTATCAAACTTAATACTCGTATACCCTGGTTAGGATATAAAACTCTTCAAGGTCGAGTTCTACCTCATACGATTAGTGATCTTTACCGCTATTTTAACTGTATCTTAATTTTGTTTGCATATATATATGTACATCCGATACGTAGATCATTTTGCCTAAAAACTGTAAAAATCGACCTACTTTTCGTCGGGGTTTGAAAGGTCTTTAAATTACCTTTGTTAGCCGCCTAACTTAAAAATTTCTCAACTGATTTCGATAAAATTTCGCACGTAGATTTAAACTGATTCGGTAGTATTTCCACTTAAAATTGATCAAAATCGATAGATTTTTGGTTCTTGGAAGTTCAGTTTTAATCTGATCGCATGATGGGGTGTAAGACTACATATTGTAATATGCGAGCTACGGCTCGAGTAGATAAAACGTTATTCTGTGAGATTATTTCTTTATTTTCTAGTATATAGAACAACTCAAGTTCACACTATACTGTTCTTCGCAAATTCTTTCCTTACAAGGTCTCTTTCTTCTCAACTCACTTTATCTCCTTTCAATTACTCAATTCACAAATCCAAACTAATTACTTCTTCTTGTTAACTCTCAACTTTCAATTTATCACAAAATTACAACTTCGCTTATTATCACTTTTCCAATCTCTTCGTGCGGTTCGAAAACCAACTGCCTTGCAGTTCTTATATAGTCGCATTTCTGATAGGCAGAAACTTCTAGCAAATTCTTCGACCACTGGAACAAGAAAATTCTGATGTAATAATTCCAAGATGACAGCTGCAGCCAATAATCTCTTGCGGTTATAATTCTCTTGCGGTTATAATTCTCTCTTAATTCCGCGACGTCGTCTTAGACATAATCCTATTCTATTCGTGGACACGAACCTCGAATGTGTTCTGAAAAGACACTTCGGAATGTGTTGCCTACTCTTAGTAGTTATTATGTTACATTATGTTACAATATTATTTTTTTGCTTGTGGTAGATTATGCTCTCAAAAGTCCGACCACATAAATATTTTTTTACAATTTCTTTCCTGATCATTTCGGTCCACCACGTATTCTTTTTTTGTTAAAAATTTTAGCCTCTGCATTACACTGCTTAGAAGTTACAAGTGTGTGACAGATAGACCTACGAGGGTGGGTCAATAAGTCCCTGAATAATGAAATAAGGAACACTCTTTTCGGTATAAAAACATTTTATTTTTCAACGTAGTCTCCTTTTAGCTCTATACACTTCATCCAACGTTTCTCCAATTTTTTGATGCCCTCCAAATAATACGATTTCTCGAGCCCCTCAAAATAAGCGTTTGTTTCAGTGATGACCTCTTCATTCGACCCAAATCTCTTACCTACGAGCCATTTCTTCATGTTTGTAAACAAGAAATAGTCGTAGGGGGCCAAATCTGGGGAATATGCTGGATGAGGGAGGAGTTCGTAGCCTAACTCATGCAATTTTGCCATTGCGACTGCGGACTTGTGCGCCGCGGCCCGTACGTTGTCCTGGTGAAAAAGAACTTTTTTCTTCGCCAAATGCGGCCGTTTTTGCTTCAAATCGGCTTGGAATCGATCCAGCAGCTCTGCGTAATATGTGCCGGTGATCGTTTTACCATTTTCAAGGTAATCAATGTGAACAACAGCGCGCGCATCCCAAAAAACTGTCGCCATGACCTTGTTTGCTGACAAACCCGCCTTGGCCTTCTTCGGCTTCGATTCACCAGGAGAAGTCCATTGTTTTGACTGTTCCTTGGTTTCTGTTGTGTTGTGGTGAATCCAGGTTTCATCCACGGTTACGAAACGGCGCAAAAACTCAGCCGAATTTTTCTGGAACATCGCCAAACACACCTTTGAAGTTGTCAAACGAAAGCGTTTGTTGTCGATTGTGAACAAACGCGGCACCCATCTTGCGGAAAGCTTTTTCATGTCCAAATATTTATGTAAAATCGAAATCACTGAGCCATGTGATAAGCCTGTGGCCTCTTCAAGCTCGCGCACTTTCACTCGCTGGTCGTCCATTATCAAACCATGGATTTTGTCGACAATTTCTGGTGAGGTGACCTCAATTGGGCAATTTTCTCGCAAAAAATAGTGTTTAATGAGCACTCGAAATGCACTTTTTTCCATTTTAACGAAAATGCCAGTAGGCGTCTATATAAAATGGCTGCCACAACAAAACTATTTGACAGATCTGTCAAATAGTTTTGGGTGCGTTCTTTTGAAAGATGATTCTTGACAAAGAAAAAAATTAAATTTAAGGTGACGACACAATTTGTGTTAATTTTCAGGGACTTATTGACCCACCCTCTACAGGCATACAGGCAGACATTGTATTGAATCTATTAGTGTTTCGTTTATACTAATCGGGTACAGAACACTTGAAATAGGTACAATTTCGAAAAATGTAGTACATATCAAAAATTTAGTATGACACTGAAAAAAGTATCACACGCATGGTACTCGTATGATGAGCCTATAACTTGATCCTTTAAGCAATCAATTTTTATATTTTAATCTTAAATTTCAATTTTCTACCTCTACAGGTCCAGAAAGAGGGTAGATGGGTGCAGATACCTACCAATATAAAGGCTCCCCTTGGAGATTAGTTTTCTAAATAAGCTGAGCAGGAGGACCTTTTTCTTAGAACAGTGAAGCACCCCCCTCCACTGCCATTGTTGCCAAACATTTCATTATACCTAATTATTCTCACATCAAATGCAGGATCTAATTCATGAATTTAATTGTACCGTTAACAAAGCACTGTTATTATGGACATCATTTCCTCTTCACCAATCAAAGAGATAGGCACTCCACCGAACAAAGAAAGTAGAGAGCAAGGAAAAAAAAAAAAAAAAAAAAAACCATCAAATGTTAAAAACTCATATGTCAAACTGACAAGCATCCTTACATTCAATTTATCTCCGAGTAAATATTAAAATGTCAACAGCAAATAACAATTCCATTGAAATTATTTTGTGTCAGTGTGGGAAACTTCCTTTTTCGGTGTGTGTGTGTGTGGTGTGTGTGTGTGTGTGGGAGTGTGCGTGCATCGTTTGAAGGAAGTTTTGCTAATTTCACCTTCCAACCGTTGCCATCAGTTTTTTTGTGTGAAACGTTTTCGGAATATAGTGACATCAGCATCGATGAGAGGCTGCGGTGTCATTATAAATTCTATAATATTCTCCTGTTGTCATGGGAAGAACAGAGAGCGACCCAGAGCGCTGAGATATCTCCTCTCATTTAACATGAATTTTATTTGGAAGACACACAAACACAACCCACCCATTAGTGTCATGTCATTTCCAGATGGAAAACCACCATGAAATGGTCCCGGTGAAGATGTAGATTCCTTGAACGGGGCGCAAAAAATAAAGGAAACATTACATGAAAAATGAGTCCTCGTCCTTTGCAGACACATAGAGGAGAAGTAGCACTCCCCGCTATCCACTTTCTTCATTATAATCGCTCTCCGGTGAGATGCTGTATTCCGGTATCCTGTATCGTGTTACATACACAAGACATCCTTGGGAGGATCCTAGCCTCTTTGTACACTTCTCCTTGGCTTAATTTTTTTTTTTCTTAAAAGAAAAAAAAAATGCGATAAGTGGCTTTGAGTTTTTCATCTTTTCTGCTTTCCCTCTTTATCCGTCTCCTGAATTATAAGGTGTTCTTCATTTTATGTACCGTTTTTCTTCGTTTCAAGGACTTGAAACTTCCCGTAGTCATATTTGTGAGATGATACGACAGTTTACAGTCGTCCACAAGCTTGTAGGTGTGTGCACATACTCGTACTTTGTAATTTTTTGTAATTTTTTTTATACACACCATGCACAGGACTCAGGTTGTTCGTATCTTCTTGTGTAGGGCTTCCGGCGTGAATTGCTACTGCTGGCATAGCAGGGAGGTTTACTGACATATACGCGTATTAGAAGAACTCATATTTTTAATATGAACATACGACATTTTGGCTTCTCTGCAAATCGATGAGTGTATGAGTGAGCATTATCCTGTCAGTCAATTTATTGTTATGATGCCGAAAGGTGTCTTTTAATTGGATGGTGCTTATCTTCCACTCTTTTTTTCGATTTTATTTTTTATTGAATATTAAAATTGGTGAACGATACACTTAGGAAGGAAGGCGGTTAGAAGTGGCGAAAGTTGTCGGGTTTAAAAGGAAATGAATTGGAACTCCGCGAAGGAGCTTGTTATCTGATTCATTACCCTCCATTCCAGTGAAGCCTATCGTCCAGTATGGTGACATTGTTGATCTTGCCCCAGCTGTTTAGCTTATGTGGGCATTCTCACTCCATAAGGAAAAGTGACAGACGTCGGACATTGGGCGCGCAAACATACACTCAAACCGCGTCATCAGAAAATGGAAGTTATTCTTGCGAAACTTGAGGGGCAAAATAAAATAAATAAACTTATTTCCGAGAGTTAATCTTAAGATAATTGCCATAACACATGCACTTTAACGAGAAATTGTTTTTTCCGCGTTGTTCCATCTCAGCATGGGTCCACACATGCCATAGATCACACATCCCAGGTATCGATACCCAACGAGAACTTGATCGTGATGATGACATCACGGGGGCGGAAAAAAATACTGTGAATCATAAGCAACGACAATAATAGCGAAAACAAACAAAATACTCTCCAGTTATCTGGACAGCCACCCTTGGAGTTTACAGAAACTTAATACCACCTGAGTTTCAAACTACACCACTCTGTCTTTCTTTCTGTCTCTTCCCCTTTCCACAAAAACCGCACGTGTTCTAAAAATTAGTATAAGGGTATTCATATCCCCATATCCCCTTTAACACGTGCAAATTATAAAAAAAAAAAAAAATTAAATCTCCGGCCAACATTTCTAGCGCCTAATTAGCGAACTCACGGCATTGTCTATGGTCGTCCAGCTTCAATTCTTGCTTCAGCATAGTCTTATACGGTTGTAGCCCCAAATCCAACTACAAAACAAGCCTAGTTGACTCTCTGGCGATGTCCAATCGACATTTCTGGGTCTTCTTCGATACTGGCTGAAGATAACTTTTACCTTTCCTCTGGCCATACTCCAGTCGTACTGACAATGAGCGAGACTCTAATTAAAAAACAAGAAAGACTAACTGGAAGAAATACTAATTGGGAAGGCTTCAAGAAAGGAATTGTAGGCAATATTGAACTGAGCGTACCACTTAAGACGCCCTATGATCTCGTGTAGTGCATCGCATCGCTATCAAAGAAAAAGCTTACAAATTACGTCCTAAAATATCCACCAATGGCAACTAAGTCGTGCTACACAGCATAGAGCACACGTGAAACTTGCTGAAACAGAATATTAGGAATTTTAAAAACTGTTCAATAGATGCTTACCTCGAAAGCTTGACAGCGGAAAAAAGTACTAAATGACCTAAAATCTTTGTGCCGCTAATCAGAACAAATCATGATGAGTTGGCGAAGGGTGACAAAGAAAAAGCAGACATTTTTACCGCCTAGCTAGAACAGACTTTTAAGCCGTTCGATATGAATATTAATATTGAGGGTGGCCGTGGTGTAACATCATCGCTTGTCACGCTGTTGGTTCACAATTCAAATCCTGATGTCAAGAATCATCTATTTATTTCGCATGAAATAAATAAAAAAGTCGATCGATTGCGAAGGCATAACACTGGCAGTCGGATGGTCATATGGGTGAAAATGCAACTTGATCGTGATGGACGGAAAAAAATACTGCGAATTATGAGCAACGACAATAAAAAGCAAACCACCTGAGTTTCAAACCACACCAAATCTGTCTTTCTTTCTCTTTCTCTCTGTCTATCTACACAACGCCCGTTCCGTGTAATAGTATAGGGGTATTCATATCTCGTTTGGCGCGCGTTCTAATAAATACTAATTCATCGAAAATAGCACATAACAAGTGCAACGCTAATGGAACTCAAAAAAGAAATAAAGAAATTAAAACCTAAGAGAGCTCCTGGTTACGACTTAATAACGTAATGCCGCGCTTAAATTGGAATACGTCCCGAGTCAATGGAATGTTGCGGAAGTCATAATGGTACTAAAACCAGTAAAAACTTGAGTGACATGAAGTCTTACGTTTCGCCCAGTTACTATATAGCCAAGATTTTTGAGAGAATATTACTCAAGCTCTTACAGCCGGTTATTGAGGGATAAAATCTTATCCCTAATCACCAGTTTGGGTGACGATATACGACCAGGTGACGACCAAATATCCAGAATCACTAACATAATTGAAAAACCTCTTGAAGAAAAAAAGATTTGCTCAAACGTACATATTTCTTGATGTCTCACAAGCTTTTGATACGGTGTGGCATGGAGGCTTGAAGTTCAAATTATGATAGGTTTAGCCGGTACGCCTGTACAACATACTGACATCCGTATCAAACACGGAAACGAGTACTTGCAATTTAAGGAAATTTTTGCTGGAGTGCCGAAAGGAAACGTTCTTAGTCCGCTTATGTATCTTCTATATACCTGCAAGAAGAAGGCACTGTAAAGAACTCGAAACAAAATCAGAGTAATGTACTGGTTATTTGAAAAATATTCTAAGCTTAACATTGGTAATAAGCTGCTCTTATAAGCAAGCACTGAAGCCGGTACTGACGTAGGTATACGAATGCCAATATTTTACAAACTTTCGAAAATAAAGTGCAAAGAGAAATTGTCCATGCACCGTGGTACATAAGAAATGACGATATCCACAGATACTCACATTTCGGACGAGCTAGCTCCTCAATCGCAAAGCTTTGCTTACAATAGTTTCTATCGAAGGTTAGATACACATTTTATTTCTTTGCAAATATCCCTGCCTCAGTCTCTTCACCTCGTGCATCATTTAAGGGAATGCCCTTTCAAAGTTTCGTAGTTACTCGTAAGTTCTCAACAAAACTTATAGATATTTTCTGATCTCTGAGGATTTCAAGAATAGGTGCTGCTCTCAAGATGAAGCCTAATTGTCTGAGTCCGATGAATTTCTTCCCTCTGTACCATCTTTTGCTATCATCATGTTTGCTCCTTTAGTTCCTCCCTTAGCTTCGAGATGTAAAGATATTAGATCGTGGATCGCCTCCATAGATAATTTGTGGAATATTCTCTTTTCCCATAGAAAGCATAAACAAGCCAATCCTTGCACATTGTTCAGATATTTCTCAGATACAGCTCAGATTAGTCCTCTTAGCCCAAGTCACAACCTTATAAAGGATTATAAGCTCTATACTACATTCTGAGGTTTTTGAGAGATCGAGAGACTTTCTCAATTACAGTCAACGTCACATACGAGTCGGTTGGTTTCTTCAGCACAGACGGTCCCTTGACTATCGTTGTAGGTGACTTTGACTGTACTTCATGCACAGCACATTCTTGTTACAGAGGAGTTTGCCACCAGAGCTGTAGCAAATTGGGCAAATACAAAAATTATAGAAAATGAGTGTATGAGTCGTGGAAGTTTTTTTCCTGTGAGTTTCAGGACATCAGTGAAGTCCAAAATATCAAAGATTCATTCAGTTTAAGTTGGATGATGACGGGGATGGTTCAAACGCATGAGTTTCAGTCCCTTTGCATAAAGAGGTTAGGCTAGATTATGAAGCAATGCTATCATAAAACACAAGCCGCCATAATGGACCCATAACATCCCCCAAATAAAGTTCATAAAGTTACAGAATTCTTAGCCCAAGTGTTTTCCTCCGTTTTTTCGTGGTCAAACGGGTCTCTATTACTATTCTTGACTCTAAGTTACTTAATTTAAGAATTTCCCTGATTCTGTTGCATTCTTAATACGAGTATGTCCTATGAACGATCTAGACACTGTTCTGAGTATTTCAAATCTGGTCATGCTTGATTCCAGAAATTTGAGGCCTTTCAACTCCACCAATTCGAGGGCAACATCAAGAGGCATCTCGGGGCGCTATCCCAGCGTTATAGGTTCATCTTTCCTGAGAGAAATTTAGAAAATAAAATAAATATCTCAAACGCTTGTTGCTGGTTTTAGCCCACACCATTTTCCTGCTATGCTTTTGGATATAAAATTTATTTAGCTGTGGTGTTTTCATGCAAAACAAATACAAACAATCTATTCTCATACTCAAAAGTACCCACTCCACTCGGGTATTAATTATAACATACTCGTATCTTATAGTGCTGAGTGTTAGGGATTTGATGGCTGCCTGACTGTCGATATAAATAACGATATCCGTCTGCGACATAGTATTAACTGTGAACCAATCAACGGTGACTTTGGCTTGAAAAACGCTACAATGGCTCGGAAGGTTAAAGGAGAGTTGAGAAAACTCCAGCACCAACTCCGTCCTTGGTTTTGGGCGCTGTAAAAATTTACAGTGATTCGGTGTGGAGGGCAGAGCGATGCGTCCACTCTGATCTGTGTGATCGCAAGTTAAAATTTAATTCGGTGTGAAGGTAGTCGGTGACTCTGGGGAGATGACGGTACATCAATAGGATAATGGCATGTGCAGTGTATTGTTCTCTCCATTGCTGGTTGTCTCTCAGTCTTAATGCTAATCTGGCAGTCAGTTGCTTGACGAATAAGTCGATTGTTATAAGGTGCAGCATGGTTTAAATCGCCGCTGTTGGAGAGGTTCTCAGTGCACCGGTGATACTAAGACAGCATGTCTCGTTTTTCCAATAACTTCAGATTGGAATTCCTCTCAGGATGGTCCACCACGCTAGTATATGAGAATCGGCCTAACTACCGAAGTGTACAACCAGTGCATTATTTTTGGCTGTAAGCACCACGTGGAGCCTTTATGCATCAGTATAGGAAAACCATGGATTTTCTGGTATGTACTCGTACAGCGATATTTTCTCTCCAGTTGATATGACTATTAGCGATATTTGAGAGTCTAAGAGTGGATCCTCTCAATTTGGAAGGGGTGAAGCAAGGATTTTTATGTTTCCTAGTGAACCGGACTAGCTCGGTTTTCGTTGTGTTAACACTGAGATCACAGCTGTTTGGCGAATTGATTGATTTGTTTAAAGCAAATTTCAGGACGTCGGCAAGTGTCTTTTTTTTTTCTTTTTTTTTTGCGTTGGGAGGTGCGAATTTGTCAAAGACGAAACTGATCCCGTACTCAGTAACAGTATGGGATTTCCACTCCCTAAACCCACCTCCCCTCCTACCCCAGGTCCCCGCGGCACTGCCACCAAGCATTTCATAGCGAGCTGGGCGTCAGCCTTACATACTCGGCTCGTTCGTGTTGGCAGCCGTTTGCGCGACGTTTCGCTGTCGCTCCTGTTGTTCTTTCATGATGGTAGCCACAGTTTCGCTTACTGCTTCGCAAGCTTCTTGCGTGCTCATCATCTGTCTGGTGGTGTTCTCTGGTGTTAAATCCACACCCAGTCTGTTTGCCAGCAAGGTACATTCTTCGTGACATCGTGCATAGTCATGGAACATGCTGTGTTCTGCATCCTCGACTGCTTCCGTGCAAGTTGGGCAATAAGGGTTGTGTTCGTGTCCAAATCTATGGAGGTAGGTTGGCACCATTCCAGCCACTATGCATGCCGGTTCGTAGGAGGTTGTTCGAAAGGCGTTTCGTCTTCATGGTACTTGCCTATATTTGGGAGCCGTAAAGCATCTTCGACGTCGCAACTCTTGCTAAGAGCAGTCTCTTCTTCTGTTTAGGTCCTTCAATATTTGGCGTGATCCTTGCCAGGGCTGCCTTCTCAGCTGCATGTTGCTTAAAAGTCAACCTTGCATCTATAGTAATGCCAAGGTACTTCAGCTCTGGTTTGGAAACTACAACGTGATCGCCCACGGTTACTCTTATAGTCTCCATAACTCATCTGCTGCTGATGAGCACTATTTCGGTCTTTTTCTCTGCTAGTTTTAGGTCTATGCTTACTAGCCAGTCCGATAGCTTCATTACAGTCATGCTCTAACTCCTCAAGCAATTTGGTCATTACTACAATCGCTATGTCGTCGGCGAAGCCAATTACTTTCGGGGATCTCAGAATTCGAAGTCTGATGACGTCGTCGTACATTAGATTCCACAGTAGTGGACTTAGTATGGAGCCTTGGGGGCACCGTCCGTGAAGTTATACCGACTCATTCTGTCGTACAGTATTTTATTTCTAAAATAGTCCGCCATTATTTTCTGCAGGTAGTCCGGTACTCTCCTGGCGGTAAGTGCTCGCAGAATGTTACTCCAATTTGCGGTGTTGCAGGCGTTTTTAACATTCAGCGTTATGATTGCGCAGTACTGTTTACTTCTGCCCTTCCATCATCCTCCTTCGATGGCTTTTTTCGCTGTATTTACGATTTCGTCGATGTCATCAATCGTAGAGCGTGCCTTATGGAAGCCATACTAGCGGTCTGTGAGGCCTCCCGATCGCGCTTTCCAATCTGTCACTTATTATGCGCTCCAGTATTTTGCCCATGGTGTCTAGCATACATAGAGGCCTATACGATGATTGATCCTGCGGTGGTTTATTACCTTTTGGTAAGAGGACAAGTCTTTGCTTCTTCCACTGATCGGGGAATAGTCCTTCCTTGAGGCCGGTGTTGTATACGTCTGCAAAGATGTGTTGGCGCCAATTAATTGCTACTTTTAATGCAATGTTTGTGATTCCATCAACACCAGGTGCTTTTTGATCCTTATTTGTTTTTGCAGACTTGTAGGAATTCTGCTGCTGTGACGAGAGGTATTGGTAGCCCCCAGTCGTGGTTCTCCTCTCCGTTTGTTCCTCTATTCTCTGTTTTGTTGTGGGAAACGCACAGAGACCACGTTTCCAAGAAACACTGAGGACGTGCGCGAGGGTTTTCTTACCCTTCAACTTTATCATAACCACTGTCGGCAAGTGTCTGCTGTTACGTGCCTGATACTGAGATAGCAATATTGTCTGCCTAAGTCACAACTTTGTTCTCTATTTTTAGGAGAAGTTAGCTGAGAACCAGGTTTCAGCTCATGCTCCTTGAGGAGTCCCCCGCTGTGCTAGTCTCTTGACAGAGCTGACTCCATAGAAAGGATAAGAAAGAACCCACTATAATTTGATGAGAATAGAAAAATAAACAATTGGCTAGAAAAGTCGGTCTTTGAAGACTGACGAGTTGTGTGTTGTGGGTGTATGTAGGTATTAGCATCTGCATGGATATAACTGAACCTTACCCACTTGACAAAGTAATTACATGTCAACAAGTCTATTACTCACCAACAAAATCTATGAACAAATCTAAAATAGCTTTAGGAATAAATAACTGAAACAAACCTCAACGCATTTCAAGTAAACCGTATTGATTTGCTGCCCTAATTTGCATCTAGATTATGCAAATATCCATCAATGCGCGTCTTACCCCCCCAAATGGGATACCATTAATTACATTTACATTCAATTCAAGGAAATTATGATAAATCTCAATTAAAAGATATCATCTCTACGCGTATTGAACGAATGCACAATTCCACTGTCATCCGTGGAATGTCATACGCGACATTTGTTTAATCCTGGTCTTGTACGTAAGCATTTTCTAATTAAATCCGTCTAATTGCTCAAACTGGAAGCATCTTACAATTTTTAAGTTGCTTTAGTCTAAATTCTCTTTCTTGGGATAAAGCAATTCATATCTATCATACGAGTACACGCACAAGGATAAAGTCTAATTTAATATTTACGCGCTCGAATATTATAGAAGATGTCGTCTACTTATAATTGCTCCATTTCATATTCTAAATGAAAGCTCGAAACGTATGCAATGAATTTTCCCATCCTGTTGATGCTGGGACTATGGAATGTTATGCTTCTATGATGATTTAAATGTCAAGAAGGGGGGTAATTCTTTTTCATGTACTCGTACATCGTTCTTCATGAGGAAGGATATGCATGCACATGTGCAGAATATGCGAGCACCACATGACAGAATTAGTTTAGGGGAGAGGCAACTGTATTTGGGTGCAAACTATGATATGGATAAGTGTCATGGCAAGTTATGTGCTTGGAAAGCAGTAGTTAAACTCACTTTGATACTTGGGGGATGACCTAAACCAACGTTAAAGACAGTTCCTCGCATACATAAGAGTAGAAGGACCTTATGCTTTATTTACATGAAACTAGTCAAAGGAACTCCATCCAAAGCAGAAGAGTAATTCACGAAGAAAACACCCAGAATGAAAGATGGGGGGAATTAAAAATGTTGATGGGAGTTTGTTGAATTTTTTATTTGAATACTTCTGTACGAGTACATACATACGAGTACGAGTATGTTAAATCAATTCAAATTAGCAATTAGCAAATGGTCAAATAATGTGACCAGTATCAAGGAAACATCGAACTGAAAACAGACAACTATTCGATAGTATCGAAATATTCATTCAATCGCTTCCCAGAAACAAATTTCTTCAAGTTTGGGAACAGATGGAAGTCTGAGGGTGCCAAATCAAGTGAATAGGGGGGATGGCCGAGCAAATCGTACCCCAAATTCCGCAGTTTTCCCATCGCCAATGCACACTTGTGTACAGGTGCATTGTCCTGTTGAAAGATGATTTTTTTCTTCTTCAAGCCAGGCTTCTTCTCGCGAATTTTGGCATCCAGCTGGTCAAGAAGGTTCGAGTAATATTCGCCTGTAATTGTTCTACCTTTCTCAAGGTAATCAATTAACAGGGTCCCTTTCGCATACCAAAACACACTGGCCATGACCTTTCCGGAAGATGCGATCGACAGCGCTTTCTTTGGCACTGAACCACCGGCCCACTGCTTCGACTGCTGTTTCGTTTCTGGCGTATAGTGGTGGACCCATGTCTCATCCATGGTGACAAATCGCCGCACAAAATCGGTCGGATCCCTATTGAATCGGTCCAAAGATTGCCGCGAAAATCGTTTGCGCATTTGTTTTTGATCGGCATTCAGCAAATGCGGCACCCATCTTGCGCAGAGCTTTCGCATCCCTAAGTTTTTGTGCAAGATGTTTCGCACCCTCTCTTCCGAGATACACACAGCCTCAGCTATCTCACTCACCTTCACTCGCCTATCGTCCAACACGATATCATGCACTTTGTCGATGGTTTCGGGTGTGGTTGCGGTTTTTGGCCGTCCATCACGTGGGTCATCTTCGAGGGACGTGCAACCACGTTTAAATTCAGATGCCCACTTTTTAACGGTTGACATGGAAAGAGCAGAATCTCCGTAAATTTTTGTCAACTTTGGATGAATTTCCTTAGGGGTTAACCCATCCAAAATGACGAATTTTATCACCGCACGATATTCAAGTTTATCCATTTTAACGAAAAACACGCAAGACGTCTACTGCAAAAATTCGTGTAAAGAAACTACTTGAGAGAACAAGTTGAAACTTGTCATACGAACTAATGAGAAGTGCACCCAGGCAGGAAACATAAATTTTTGCTGATTGGAACGCCATCTCTGCGTCATGCCGAGAACTTTTCACCTTGCCCTCGTAAATTTTGTTCATTACTACTTCTCCTCATTACTATTTTTGACAGTCTCCGAAACACGTATAATATACATATAACAGTCAATTCAGCGAAGAGGAACTACAATGAGAAAGTTACTAACAAGCTCATAGATTGTCCCATTAAATCGCGTTCTTTCAGTGATAAGCAACTCTTCAGTCCGCCCTCATTCTCACCTCTAGTGAAATAGGACGGGTCACTAACCATGACACCAAAGGAGAAAGCCTATCTTTTCGTTATTCGTCGTACAGTCGTCGTCGTACATGTCGCTGTGTATGATCGACACACTGTTACCCAGTGCTTGAAAAAGACATATGAGTAAGACTAGAACGATACATGGAAGGAGATTCCGGGCTCCCCAATGAAGCCACTATACAGGCAATAGAGGCAGTGCGCAACATTGCGCGAAAAGCAATCGCGTGACAAAGATGGATGGGAGGGAGGAAACGCTGTCGTAACACTTGAAGCCACAAATACGTTCCCAGCTACATCAAAGATTGGACCCTTCACTACGACACAAAAAAAGGACCAAAGAAGTACACAATCATGGGAGGTTTTTTTTTTTTTTTTTTGACAGGAGCGTGGCCACGTTCAAATGGCGTATAGGCGACCAGAGAGATCTATTGTGCCAGAGATCACTATTTAGGGCAGCAGTTTTTTTTTTTTTTTTTTTCCCGGGGCGGGTACACCCTACTGGAGCAATCAGACTCAAAAACAGGTCCATTGCACAACCAGGCAGAGAACCCCATTTTAATGTGTTTTTTTCGTCTTTTGTAAAAAGACGAGTAGACACTTCAGTGATGAAGAGCTTAACAAAGGCTGAACAATCACATAGGAAGTGTTCCGCAGTGTCATCGCCCTCTCCACAGGAGTCGCGGACAGGGGTAGTGCGAAGTGGCCCGTAAGAACGCCAGTAAGTTATTTTATGCTAAGAGATAGTAAGAAAGCCTCGGATTTCTTACAGACGATTGTGTTCACTAACCGAGTACGCTGGCAAACCCAACGTGGGATCAGGTCCAGAGAAATTCTTTTCTGAGTCTTGTCTAGCAAGCTCGTCCGAGATCTCATTTCCTTGTGTCCTGGGACCCAAACAAGATTCAGTGAGTTTAGCCTTCCGGCCGAATTCAAGGATGTTTTGCATTCTCGAACTATAGAATATCGGCGAATATCTGGCCTGTTGGTGTGAAGCTGCGTTCTTTCCTGCAACGTTCAAAAAACGAAGAAGGTCGGATGGAGCCCATCAAAACATAAAGACACTGCCATTAATCAGTCATCGAAAAAACTCAATTCTGTTAATCTTTTTTATCACAACGCCAGTTTAATGAGGTCTAAGGTTTATGACCTGTTTGTCTCATCTTCCCAGCTTATGTATGATGTCATTGTAATAACTGAGACCTGGCTTTATGGTGGTATACTTTCGTCAGAAATATTTGATAGCAGACTTTACACCGTATTTCGATTTGATCGATGCAAGACTGCCATGGACCGTGGAGGTGGAATTTGAATTGCTATTCGATCCACTCTATCTTGTAAGCAAATATCATTGCCAATCACTGAAGTAGAACAATTATGTATTTTAATTAATGTAAATCCAGATTCCCAACTAATAATCATTGCTAGTTATGTTCCGTCAAATGGTATTGCAAGTACTTATTTTAAACACATAGATAATATTGAGCATATATCTAAAATTTATAATAAGACATCTCACTACTTATGCGTGTTAGGGGATTTTAATTTTCCCGATGTTAAGTGGACGTGATTAGATGAAGATAATATGCTAATCCTTACGAATTGTTATATAGAGTATGAACTTAATTGTATAGACTTTTTATATTCCTTGAACCTCTCGCAAGTTAACATTGTCCACAATTCATTAAACAGATTATTAGATCTTTTATTTGTTTGTGAAAAGGAATTAAAAGTAAAATCAAATTCTGCTTCTTGTGAATTACTTAATAACTCGATCTATCACAAGCAAACTGAGTTCGAATTTGAATTTTATTCTATTCTGGATCCGGTTATTTATTTATTTTTTATTTATTATTAATTAATCTAACATAAATGAAAGAATAATATCTTAAAACTACAGCGGGAGCTTCTAAGGCTTTCTGCTGAGACGTAAATCTATGTTTATTATTTTTAACTTATGGTATACTATACTATCCTGCCTGGGGCGGTCAGAGGTGCACGAAGCAAGAGTATGTAGGCTCTTGGTACGAATACCTCTGACCGCCCCAGAAGCAAGGCTGTTTTATCTTTAAATTTTACTTATAAGTTCCAATTTATGAAGAAGGTTATATACATTTTTAATATTCAGTTCTGAGGGAACTTTAAGAAGGCTTAAGAGGTCATCTTTAAAATTTTTATTACAAATATTTTTAATTTTGTTGCATTCAGAAGTTATGTGTTTAATTGTTAATGTAGTGTTTGAAGGGCAAAAATGGCCAGTTGGAGGAGGTTCATTGTTGAAAAGGTGGCTGTGTGTCAATCGTGTGTGTCCAAGACGTAGCCGGATGAAACATCTAAGCATTCTTGTTGTAGTGTTGATATTCACGGAGTAGTAGTGTTGATATTCGTTCCATTTTTCAATTTTTTTTTTCTCCCAGTGTGTTTGTATTAATTTGCTCAAATCTTTTTTGTTGGGTCTGTATTCCGATATTTCGACATGGGGGTCCAATGAAACTGATTTGGCTGCAAGGTCTGCTGACTCGTTACCTTTTATACCGACGTGAGCTGGAATCCATATGATTTTGATTTTTGGACCAAGTGAGATTATTTTGTCTCGAATTTGAGCGATTACTGGTGAATGGTGTCTAACATTGCTTATAGCGCGAATAACAGAGAGGCTGTCTGTGAAGATCACTGTTTTCTTGTTTTGTCTCCCAACAATATATGTTGCTTGGAGAATTGCTAAGGCTTCTACCAAGAAAATAGAAAAGTAGGTTGGGAGCTTTTCTGCAGATAATATTACGTAATTTTTATTAACAATAGCCATGCCAGTACTCTGGTCGTTTTTGGAACCGTCTGTATATAAAGTGTTCCAGGTGTTGGTAGGGAAGGTATTTATCATCTCTTGAAACAGTTGAATAAAAGTTTCGTTTGGTGTTGAATCTTTGCTGTATTCGGATAAGCTGATGTTTATTGCTTCTTTTGGTAGTAGCCATGGTGGATTTTTTGGAATTGGAGTACTCTTTACATTGGGAATGATTCCAAGTTCACTAGCAAAAGATAACGATTTGTGTAAGGTTGATGGAATCTTTGAGATCTTTTTACGTTTCAAGATTCGCAGACTTTGGGGATGAGTCGGGATGTTAAGATGTTGATCCGATCTTCATTGGGGTTGTCCTAAATGCCTTTAGAGATGAGGGTGGCCGTGGTGTAGTGGTAACATCAACGCTTGTCACGCTCTTGGTTCACGGTTCAAATCCTGATGTCAACAATCATCTATTTATTTCGTCTGAAATAAATAAAAAAGTCGATCAATTGCGAAAGCTAAGTCAACTCTACTGCGAAGGCATAGCACTGGCAGTAGAGCGGTCATATGGCTGAAAATGCAACTTGATCGTGATGATGACATTAGGAGGACGGAAAAAAATACTGTGAATCATGAGCATCGACAAAAGAAAAACAAACAAGCTCCCCAGTTATCTGGACGCTACCCTTGGAGTTTACAGAAACTTAATACCATCTAAGTTTCAAACCACTACACTAAATCTTTGTTTCTCTCTCTCTCCTTCACAAACGCCCGTGTCATGTAATAGTATAAGAGTATTCATATCCTCTTTGGCGCGCGCAAATTATAAAAAAAAAAAAAAAAAGATGTACGTATCGCAGCGTGGTAGGTGGAGTGAAGAAGTCTTAGGTTTGATTGCGCAGTTTTGCCGTATATAACTTTGATAAAATTATTGCTTTAGTTACTTGGATTAGTGTGTTTATGTGCACATAACTATTTTTTGAGGAAAGATATCTAATGACATCTAGCCTGGAAGCCAGATTTTTTTTTAGTTCTAAGCAATGGTCTTTGAATCTAAATTTCCAATCAAAAATAATACCTAGTATACTTAACTTATTTACATTTGGTATATTTATGTTACTTAAACTAAGATCAAATCCGGAGCATTTTAATTTCCGACATATGTGAAGATGCTTGTTTTTATCTGAAGAGATGATTGCTCCTGATTCGTTACACCAATCCCTAATATGGTTAAGTACTTGATAAAATAAATTGACACAACGATTGATATCATTACATTTTGCCATTATATATAGATCGTCTGCGTAGAGAGAATGGTCTATACTTTTGAATTTACAAATAATTTCGCTTAACTCATTATATGCTATAATAAAAAGGATCACCGATAGGGGCGAACCTTGGGGTATGCCGTTTTTTAAATCATGTATATTAGAAAGTGTGTTATTTACTTTGGATCTGAATTTTCTATTTGTTAAAAATGCTTTTATGTAGTTGTACAATTTCGGACCGATTTTCCATTTGTATAATGTATTTAAGATGATATGTAAGCCGACTCGGTCAAAAGCTTTCTCAAAGTCAATCGAGATTAAAGAGACATGGCTTTTTGATGAGAGGGCTGATGCGATAAATTCGTCAATGTGGAGTAGAGAGTCAGTAGTGCCACGACCATGTTTAAAAGCAACTTGGCTTGGGTTGATAAGATTATGCCTTTCAGCGAACCATAGTAATCTTTTGGAGACAATCTTCTCCAAAACTTTGCTAATGCAAGGTAGTAATGAAATCGGTCTATACCCATTCGTATCGGTTGTTTGTTTATGTGGTTTAGGAATGGGGACAGTTATAGCTGTTTTCCATGCCTGTGGTATAATTCATTTATCAAATACTAGGTTAAAAAGTGAAAGGATGCGATTCTTAACTTCGATAGGAGCATTCTTAATCATAGGATAAGATATCCTGTCATGCCCAGGGGTTTTACCTTTGACAGAGCTGAGGCAACTTTCGAGTTCCAAGCTGTTTATAGGCAAGTCAATTAATTTGGCAGTTGGAGATGGTGCATAATCAAAGTGTTTCTTATTTAATACTATCCGTTTCGAGTCGCAAAATTCCCGGGAGAAATTAGAATCCTTAGAGTAGGTTGACCAGCTTTTGGCAAAATGTTCCGCAATTTGGAATGAATCAGTGATCGGATTTGAGTTTGATATTATTACTTTTATTGAGGAAGGAACATAGTTACCTGTAAGTGTTTTAATATCTGTCCATATTTTTTTAATAGGGGTATTAGGGTTTAGATTGGAAGTGAACATTTGAAAACTCTCCTTTTTTGATTCCTTAGCTTTTCTGCGGAATAGTGCGTTAGCTTTGCGGTACTTAATTAAGTTGGAATCATTGGGGTACTTCACAAATAGTCTCCATAAAGATTGCTTATTCTTTCGTAAGATCGCAAGTTCAGGGTTCCACCATGGTACCATCGCTTTATTGGGTTTGTGTTTGGTCTGAGGAATAGCTAAGTTAGCGGCATATCGAAGACTTTTATTGATTGTGGCTGCTTCTTTGTTGACGTTTGAGGATGGAGGGTAGTGAAAAGCGAGAGCATTTTTTTGGAAAAGTCTCCAATCTGCACGATCGAATCGAAATTTAGGGGTGGGAGAGGAGTAACTATTTCGTGGACCAAGGTTAACACTAGTTATAATTGGGAAGTGGTCACTCCCGTGCAAGAAGTCTTTTCTTTCCCAGGTTGTATTGGGAATTAAGAGAGGTGAGATCAGAGTTAGGTCCACGTGCGTAAAGGTGCCATGTGTTGAAAAATGAGTTGGTCTACCATCGTTTAGAATGGCTAATTCCGAATTGGATAAGAATGTTTCAACTTCCTTCCCTCTGGTGTTGACAGCTGGGGAGCCCCAGAGAGGGCTCCATGAGTTAAAGTCACCTGTCAGAATTACTGGTGTAGACAGCAATCCTAAAATGTTTTCTAAATCACTTACAGACAAATGTTCGGATGGATGAATATAAAGAGATAATATTGCCAGTTTTATATTAAGTTGGATTTCGACAGCTAACAAGGAGATATTAGAGTTTATTTGAACAATTTTGTGAGGGATGGACTTGTGGATGAGGAGACCTGTGCCTTGTTTAGATACTGAGTGATTGGGGAAGTTGTGAAAATAGGCTTCGTATTGCTTTGGGGCCTTGACCACTGTGTTACATAGAACATGGGTTTCTTGAAGGCATACTATGTGTGGATTGTTTTCTTTTAATAAGGTTTCTAGTTCATTGTAATTGCTGAGGTATCCTTTAAGATTCCATTGGAGAATCCTAAGGAGTGAATTAACAGATTTAAGAGACTTTTGTGCAGTATTAGTAGAACAATACTGCGAAAAATCAGTAGGTGGTATTAGTATTGGTTGCTTGTTCTGACTCTGTCGCCCCGAGGTCGAACCACTCGAATCTCGCGAGAGATTTGTGTGTTTCGACCTTTGAGCGACAGAGTCATTGATTGGAGTTGCGCTTCTACGGTTAGATGTCGTCATCATCATTTACAAAGGAATTAAAATAATCAATTGACATGCAGTTAGATGACGTGGGTCTTGCACTAGCGGTTGAGGGGAGTTCATTTGTTTGCTTTTGAATTGTGTGTGTGTTTATGTTAAGAGAATTATTTCGTGTGTAGGTTAGGTTTGATGTGGTGGTGATATTAGGGAGAGATGATGTTATGGTGGGGAGAGTTGATTTTATAGTGGGGAGAGAAGTTTTAGATTGTGTCATGGAGAGGCAAGTTACATGTAACGCAAATTTGTTCTTTTGTGCATCTTTTGGCGGTATGCCCGAGAACTTGACAACGTTTACACCGCATCGGGTTGGGGAAATATTCTTGGACTTTTAAGTTAAACCAACCTACACTGATAGATGCAGGAGGACGGAATAAGTCAAAAGTGAAAAGAATAAGTCCCGTTGCACGCTGTACTCTGTTTTCAATTTTTCTGAATTTGTACACGTCAGTTACTCCTTGGTCCTTCATTTCCTCAATTATTTCTTTTTCTAATACATTAATCAAACAAGGCGCGAAAACAGTGCCTTTGGAGGAGTTGAGCTGATTATGTAAGGAAACAGTAATTGTGGCACAGATTAGAGAGATTTTTTTTTGATAAGAATAAGTTGGCAATATGTTGTGATTTTGCAGGGATTAGCAAATTCCCATCACGAAGCTGGGTTATGGAATCATAGGAGGTACTTATTCCGTCTATTGCTTTCTTTAGTAAGAAAACGCTAAATGATGTTAGGGGTTTATCAGGGTCAGAGGGGGAAATAATGATAAATTTAGGATTTTTTGAATTTAACTGGGATGGAATGTTCAAAACACTATCAATTGGAGAATATGAGTTTTTCTTTTTTTTTCTTTTTGGCACATCGGTGTAATGATTAAAATCATCAAACCGATTGCTCGAGAGCCCAGATGGCCCTGAGGCCATATTTAACGGATTATCACTTGATGCACTTGTTGTTTACACTTAATACGGTAAGGAAAATCAGAGAATGGGAAGGGAGAAAAAAGAAAAAAGACAGGCGCGTACGCGAGGAGGAAAGAAAAAGAAACACCAAATTTTAGATGAGCAGAGAAAAACGATCGAAACGATGTTGTCGGCTCCGAAGTTAGTCGGTTCCGGTTAATACTAACACTAATTGTAGTTATTCTAATTTCTTTAAAGCAAATTTTACTGGTCTAAACAATTGGATTAATTCCTTCGATTGGAAGGAGGAATTTTATAACCTTAGTCTTAATGAGATGTATGCTCGTTTTATAGCTATTATTAACTCTCTAAACCCCCTTGGTATAATCGTCGGTTAATGAATTTAAAGAACCTTAAAACTAAAGCACTTAAACGGTACAAAAAGTCGCAAAACTTGGTTGATTATGCTGGCTTTTGTACCTTGAGAAAACAGTTCTGCGTGCTTAGCAGGTTTCTCCACAGAAATTATATTATGGATATCGAGAGCAAGCTAGTAACTGACGCCAAAAGCTTTTGGAGTTTTATAAAGCATAAGCGTAACACGTATGGTATTCTGGAGATTATGTCGTATGAAAAGGTAGAATCCAATAATATTGGAACTTCCTGCGAATTGTTTGCTCGATTTTTCGAATCTGTATACGTAAATAACACTTCGATCCACTTAGCTCCAGCCAACGTAATCGATCAAAGAGTGGATATTGGTTGCATTTATCTCAATTTTCATGACATCGTTCTGGCTCTTAGCAATCTAAAACCATCGGCAAGTGCAGGAGTGGATGGTATTCCAGCATTGGTTTTAAGAAGCTGTAAAGACAGTATCTATTACCCCCTTCTACTTATCTTTAACTTATCACTTAAACTTGGCATTTTTTTAGATGAGTGGAAGGTCTCATTTCTAGTTCCAATATTTAAATCTGGCTCTAGAAATGACATCAAGAACTACAGTGGAATCTGTAAATTATCAGCCATCCCTAAGCTCTTTGAGAGTATAGTCAAAGATAAATTGGAATTTTATGTCAAAGAATATATTTCGGAATCTCAACATGGTTTCGTTTCAGGGAGATCCACAGCCTCCAATCTCGTATATTTCACATCGTCTATATTAAATTCATTTGAAAGGGGTTACCGACTTTAGTAAGGCATTTGACTCTGTGAATCATAGTGTCTTAATACGCAAACTGTATTGCTTCGGTTTTCACTCATCTATTTTGAGATGGATTTCATCTTTTTTTAATGAATAGAGTGCAGATTGTAAAAATTTAATCTTTTCTTTCAGAACCATTCAATTGCAGCTCAGGTGTACCTCAAGGCAGTCACCTGGGCCCTTTACTTTTCATTATATTTATTAATGATATAACAACTGTGCTAAGCTACAGTCAATGCCTACTATATGCAGATGATCTAAAGCTATTCCTGAGAATTTAAAGTTTAAATGATTGTATAAAGCTCCAAAGTGATATTAATGCTCTTTCTATATGGTGCAAAGATAACTACCTTCTCCTTAACATAAAGAAATGCAACGTAACAACTTTTTGCAGATATTTCAACCTAATTATTCACCGATACTCCATTAATTCAGTAGAGTTAACTCGGGTAAATGTTGTTAAGGACCTTGGTATCGTTTTTGATCAGGCGTTAACTTTTTGCGATCATGTAGACTATATAACGTCAAAAGCTAACTCCATGGTTGGCTTCATTAAAAGAAATGCAGTAGAATTTTCTAATCCTCACTCGCTGATAACCCTTTTTATAGCCCTTGCTCGATCTCTTCTGGAATATTGTGACATCGTTTGGTGTCCTTATTACCAGGTGCATATTAATCGGGTGGAAAGTATTCAAAGAAGATTTTCCAAATTTGTTTTTTTTTAAAATGCGTTGGAATTTCTCACCGGAATATGATGCTAGATGCCAACTGCTGGGTTTAGCTAAGCTTCTAAATCGAAGAAAGATCCATGATGTAATGTTTGTGAGGGACCTCCTTTGTTATCATTTAAAAAGCCCTTGCTTGTTAGCTTTAATCCCCATTTACGTTCCTGAAAGGCCATTGAGACAAAGAGAGTTTCTTTTTCGTACAATACATAGGACAAACTACGGGTTGAATGAGCCTATGTCTCGAGTTATTTTAAATTTCAACTCAGTTTGGTCTGTTGTAGATCTAAATTTATCCCGAACTATGTTCAAAAACACTTTTTTTAGTTTTATTGGTTAATTGTGTAGGTAAATTCAAATTCTCATATTTATTTTATATATATTTAATTACTTTTGTAATCTATTATATATATACATATATATCACAATCGGTTATAGTTATATACTTGTAGATGCAATGAAATAAATAAATAAATAAATAATGAGAAGCGAAGCCTCATGTTGTCGCATTCCACGAAAACACCAGCACCAGACCCCTGTCCAGTTTTAGAGCCGTCCGTGAAAATGCGACTACATTCCTTTCCTGGCTCAGACTCCTGCCAGAGCCAATCCTGAACATGAGGAAAGTTGACTTCAAAGTGACTCTTCTACCCTGTAGAAGAGTCACTCTAACCATACGTTGTCGAAGGCCTCCTCCAAGTCAATCAGGCATTGGTTCATGCTTTTGTTCCATAAGATATCAAATACCAGTTTAGACGCGGAATGTATTGTATCATGCCCCGCCTTAAAACCGAATTGGTTATCCGGAATTATTTTGTTGTCCTCAGTTCACTTAATCAGGGCTCTACGAGTATTGATCACTTTTTCGAATACACCTTGCTGATATTTGGAAGAGACTTATCGACCGGAGATTTGCCGGATTGAATTTGTTCTTACCCCTTTTGGGGTAAGTGTATTCAGTGCATTGTTAAACAGAGTAAAGGTCCACCGATTCTAGAGGGAGATGTCGAATTACAATGTTCGATACTCCATCGATTCCCACAGATTTCTTCCTCCTCAATGTGTCGAAGATTGCTTGGAGCTCCACCTTTGATATGTACGGGGGATGTTGCCATGGTATCGTCATTGAACTCGGTAAAACCTGTGTTCTCAGATCGTCAGTGTTCTATATCATTTTGAAGGTAGAAGTTGCAGGTCGTGGTTTGGGTAAATAGTATCATTCACCTTATACACTTCCTGGAAAGTCGGTCCTATAGCCTCTACATATTCGATCACAAAGAAGTTGTCATCCTCTACTGGATCTATACCTGATGTTATCAGTATCCGTCCATTGTTCGTCGTTCGGAGGATCGTAAGACATGCAAGGTCGTTTTGATTGACCTTCCGAAATATTTTATTTATTTGCGGGAACATACTCGGGTTGTTGGCTTTTTGTTGTTCCAATGCAAATTTGCAGAAAGTCTGTAGTTTTCCTTAATTAATTTCTGGAGGCTTTTAATTAACGACTTTAGCGTCCTAACCTTCGAGTTTTGTCTGCCTTAAGCTGTCTGTACAAGGTTTTTAGTCTCCACAGTAGTCTACTTTTGTGTTGGTGTGGTGCGTTAATTGTTGTGTTGCGGAATATATTTACGTTGTCAGTATGTTGGTACCGGGATATCGTACTCGTACTGTCCATAGTTCGTTTAATTGTCTCGTCCATTTGTTGTAGATACCAGTCAATCTCCTCGTTTGACAGATGCCTATTGGATGGTGGGTAAAGCGAGTTTGAAAAGAGAGCTCTTGTCAAAGTTCTGGAGAAGCAAGTCCAAAGTCTAGTACTATAGACGTTGGACGTTTGGACAAACTCGTCCAACTTCGCAATTTCATTGCGAATCGTTATTGCTGCACTGAGTCCGCAATGGTCACTGTCACACACAAATGTGTGCAGGTAGTTTATAGTTTGTCGGTCAGTTGTAGCCGTGTAATCCAATGAACACTTGTGTATAATATAACACTCACAGCACAAATATCTACAAGAAACTAGATCAAGCCCTTTACTAATTTATTTATTTATGCATCCACGAAGTTGTGGATATGTAAACAAAATTGTTTTTAACAGATTCTTTCAATAAGTTGAATTTTTCTTTTGAATAGTTTTACGTACTCGCACATACTTAAATTTCGATATGAGCAATTTGCAGACGAACAAGTACGTAAAAGCCAGTCATGCACTTTATTTGCATTCAGATGCTTTTGAATTATAATAATATTCATTGCTGAGTGAATTAATTTTCTTAAAATTAGAATTTTCTTCAGACGATATTAAGTGATCCAAAAGAATTTGAAATACATAAATTATTTTTGCATCCTAAAGTGGTCCCCAGAACTGAAGGCGACCAATAAATAAACTCACGAAATTTTTGTCGCGGTTTCACAGTTTGTAAAGAGTTATTTCGGATAAATTATAGGCTTTAAATCATTACATTAACCCATTCAATGTCAATGCTGCAATTATAGACTGGGAAACATGTGTCAAATACTTTGGATTCCGTCTTGACTAAATGCTTAGGTTTAAGGAACATTTCTTAAAAATAAACCGAAAGGCACAAATTGTAACTAAAATGCTTTACTCTTTATGATAATAAAATTATAATAATCAATCTTTCTTTATGATTGCCAAGGTTGGTACAATTGTGCTTTGTATCACAAGGAAAGCTTCAAAGTTTCACGCTTTATGGGTTGAGTTTTGAGAAATGCTGTAATACGTGTTTCATTACTAGTGTTGTAGAGCTAAGTTTCAAGTAAATCTGAACATAATCCCTCAGGAGTTGAATTTCAAAAAATCTGTTCTTTGAGAATGCCTACGTCATACGACGCAACTGGCTCGAATAAAGCACAATCTGGAAGCCCAATTTTTGACCACTTTTTCGAGCAGCTGCAACCATATGTCGACAATAATGAATGTTGGCTTCCAAGTCGTCCATCGTCTCTGGTTTATCAGGGTAGACGAACGACATGACATATCCCCACAGAAAATAATTCAAAGGTGTTAAATCACACGATCTTGGAGGCCAATTCACAGGTCCATTACGGAAAATTATGCGCAAGTCGAATTTGTTCGTCAATAGATTGATTTTGGCTCGCGATGTGTGGTATATTGCGGCGTCTTGTTGAAACCACACCTCTTTCACATTACTACCTTTCAATTGGGTAACTAAAAAGTCAGTAATCATGGATCTATAGCGCTCTCCATTGACTGTAACGTTCTGGCAGGCATCACTTTTGAAGAAATATGGACCAATGATTCCACCAAACAGTGACATCTCAATAATGGCTTGTGGATTTTCTTCACTCCAAATGCGGCAATTTTGTTTGTTGAGGTAGCCATTCAACAAAAAATGAGCCTCATAGCTGAACAAAATTTTGTGGCTAAAATGAGGATCAAGACGCACATTTGTACGACGCACACGATAATCAAGCGGCTTCAATTCTGGCACGAGCTGGATCTTGTAAGCTCGTAAACCAAAATCTTTCTGCAAAATCTTTCATAAAGTGAATGGACACAGCTCGAATTGATCTGCATGATGGCGAATCGACTCATTCGGGTCCTCTTCAATACTACTTTCTACCCCAGCAACAGCTTCTTCGGTGCTCACTATACAACGTTTCTGCGAATGCGCGGTGCGAAAACGATCCATGGTTGTTCGAATTACTTGCTCGGATGGACGATTACTCGTATGTCGACCACAAAGTGCACGGTAAGTTTCGCAAACTGAACCACGATTTTCGAAATAAATTTGCGCAATTTGCAAGCGTTGTTCTGACGTAAGACTATTAATGGTAAAATAACAAACCAAACTGACAAATCAGCTGTCAGCTGTCAAATTGGCTGTCGCTGGAAAAAGTATTGCCAATTCTAAAAAAAAAACACTACTTAAAAAAAAAAATGTACGTTCAAGTGTTTCGCATTGCATGTTAGTGATGTTTGTCTTGTTTGTTTCTAACCACTAATGCCAGCACTACATGAATGTTTATGGTTTGGCAAATCTCTGTTCGTGGGTGCTGCTTGCTATAAGCACTCTACGACACAGATTTGATAATGCTTTTAAAAAAGTCAATTGTATCGAATAAAGTACATTTGTATCGAATTTGACTGTACCACATTTTGAAAGCAAAACCGGATACTCATCAAGATTCAAATTTCAACTATGTATATATAAAGCAAATAAATTCCTTAAATTGCCTTGTAATATTCGACCTCTATATAAATTAATTTCCACTACAAATTCCTGGCACCAGTCTACATCGCGACGCCAGCATCTCTGCCAAGAATAACCTTTACCCAAATACCTAACAAAAACTTATTCTTCGCAAGAAAAAAAAGTTGTGGCCAATTGTTCAATAAATTTTATCGCATTCCATAAACTGTGTCAGCTCCTCCTCCCACCAAAAAAAAGGATAACAAAAAAAAAAAACTTTGGATTAGTTCCAAAATGCTATGAATCAATTTCTGAACTACTCCCAAGAGGAAGATATAGATTTGTCGTCGACTAATATTACACAATCAACAGGAAAATAACAACCTAAGCCAAAACTTTCACTTTTTTCCCCACTGCACACTTCAAGTCCCACTGGGAGGAATATTTTTCTTTCGGAAGATATGTAAACATGTCCTCAAGGTGTGTCATATGAACCTTAAATAAAAATATGAAAACAAAGAACTTTTCCCAGATAGCATTTTTTGTGAAAAACTTTCGAAAAATATTTTCCCCTTGACTGACTATGAAAGGTATATCACACCACTTGTCCCTTGTCCTTCGCCTCAATTGGGTTGGATAAAAAGGGCAACCATAGTCCTAGAAAAGGTACACAAAAAAACTATAACAACCAGAATATGATGGAAATCTGTTCGTTAAAGTTCAGAAAATGAAAAAGGAAAACTTTTGCTTTGGCCGGATGTTTTACCACCTATCGCTCGCACCAGCTGACAATATTTAACCGAAAGAGCTACGAAGAAATCAGTAAATCCAATTAAAAGTTGGACAGGTAATTTACCATAGATAGCTGTAGTTGGTGGATAATTTCATCTGTGGAGAGGTTTAGATGAGGTGGCACTTGTGGGTAGTTGTTAAAGTTTTGTGGATTGTGAAATTTATTTTTATAATGGGCATGGTGTAGAATTATTGCAAATGAGTTCATAACTTTAATGAAAAATTAATAAAACATTCGAAAAAAAAAATGTAAAAAAAGTTTCTTAGAGGTTTGGTAAACGGTAGCTTTCACGAGAAATTAATTTTTTTCAGAATAAAAATTCAGGAACTCCGGTGCGTATTCATTTATGATTGGTCTTCCAGTCGGATAGGAGATCTTTCAGGAAGTACTTCATTTTAATATTGGCCCTTCGAGCCGGATAGGCGAACAATTGGGATAAACTGCATTTGTTTTTTTTTTCTTGCTTCTATCTTTTGAATAAAAATTTGTTTTGAGATAATATTTTCAGAAGCAGAGGACATTAAACAAAAATAAGAGAAAGGCTGTAACCGGTCTGCAATGGATTGTGCTCCATTAATCTTTTGTTATCAAGGTCCCGATAATCGTCTACGTTACGTTAGGTCCTTTAACCCCTCGGGGGGCATAGGGCCTCAACCACGCCTGCGCGCCATCTTGTTCGTACTTCTGCAACGCGTTTGAGCTGCCTCCAACTCATTCCTAGAGAGCTCGATTCCTCCTTAACTGTTAGCCTAGGGCGTCGCGCTATTCTGGCTGCTTGAATGAGCGGATTCCAGTGCATGGCGTATTTCGCAATGAAGTTGTCTTCGCGCCGTAGGGTGGGTCCAATCCACTGCCACTTTCTCCTTCGTATAGTAATGTTTATAGGTTCTTGGCCCGTTCTCATATAAAGCTGTTCGTTGAAGATACGGTTCGGCCAAAAAATCCTCAAGATGATTCTTAAACATTTATTTACGAAGACTTGCAGCCTGCGTGTGTTAATGGTGTCCACCTTCCAGGTACTACACCCATACAGCAGTACCGATTCTACGTTAGAGCGGAACAGTCGCAGCTTGGTTCTTAAGCTGATAACATTACGTTTTCAAATTGTAGATAGCATACCGAACGCAGCTTTAGCCTTCCCGATTCTAGTGCATACGTCCAGTTGGGTGCCACCGCGGTTAGCCGAGACCACACTCCCTAAATATAGAAAGTTGTCAACTTTTTCGACTTCCTGTCTGGCAATGTTAAGTTGAGCTTTAGTGTTGGAAGTACTGAGGGCTTTTGTTTGGGCCGTGTTTATTTTGAGCCCCACTTTGTTTGCCTTAGTTTCTAGATTATGGGCCATTAGATGAAGGTCTATTATCCGATGCGAAAGTGGACAAACATCGTCAGCGTAGTCTAGGTGTTTAAGGTAAGTTGTCATAGTCCAACGAATTCCATTGTTTCCTTCCGTCAATGCTGCACATCGCTGATAACCACCAAGAACAATAGTGCTGACAGTATGCATCCTTGACGTACTCCACTTTGAACACCAAATTCCTCTGACACATTTCCGTTGTGTAAGACGTGACACTTACCGCCCTCGTATGTAGCCTTGATAATAGCAATAAGTTATCATCTCGATTCAAGCTGTCGAAAGCCTTCTCGAAGTCGATAAACAACAGATGTAGCGGGGACCCGTGTTCAACGCATTGTTCGATTATGATCCGTAAGGTGATTATGTGGTCGATGCAGGAGAATCCAGCGCGAAAGCCTGTCCGTTCGACGTCGAGAGTAGAATCTAAATGCTCTTTAATTCGGTCCAGAATTATTTTTGCTATTATTTTGGCTATAGCTGGAAGAACACATATACCTCTCCAGTTTCCGCATTCCATCAAGTTTCCCTTTTTCGGAAGCTTAATGATCATCCCCCTTTTCCACTCCTGTGGAAATTGTTCGCTATCCCAAGCTCTCTGTATTAGCGGATGCAGCAGATCTGCTGATGTGTTTGGCGCCGCTTGAAACAATTCGTCAGGGATGCCATCAATACCCACCGCTTTGTTTTTCTTGAGGGACTTGATTGCTGCCATAATTTCTGTTTTGCTGGGAGGTGCCGTGCGTATTCGGGAATTTGTTGCTTCGGAATACTCATTCGAATTTGAGATCATATCGCCATCGTCTAAGTGATTTAGCACTGAAGCAAAATATTCTCTCCATCTATTGAGCTGATCCTCATCCGAAATTAGGAGGTTACCGTCCAGACTTTTCACCGGGTGTTGTTTGGAGTTTCGACCACCAATGAGCTCCTTGGTGAAGTCCTACTATCGCACCTGCTCGCTGCTTCTTCAGCCCTAGAAGCCAGTGTGTCGATATATTGACGTTTGTCACGTCTCACACTATGCTGTACTTCTTTCTTTGCTGCAATCCGAGCCTTTATTGTTATACGTTCATCGATCCGTCTCCAGGTGTCTGCCAAAAGCCATGTGCGATGGTGTGCCTGCCTTTTACCGACATATGTAGGTGTGTGCCCCGCTCGGAAAAGCATTTTTCACAACATTCCAGTGATCATCCATGCTCTCCTGCGTTGAACTGCTTCCGCTTCTAAGGCAAGGTGGTCCTTTGTCCGATATCAGCTCCACGTCCACGAGACAATTTCTAAAGCGGCGACTGATCGCAATGTGATCGATCTGGTTGGATGTTCTTTGCCTATCAGTCGAGACCCAACTGATCTTATGGCAGATGTTATGCTTAAACAGCGTACCTCCAATGATTAGGCGGTTGGTATTGCAGAAGTCCACAAAGCGCTCACCGTTGTCGTTTCAGTCTCCAAGGCCGTGAACTCCCATCACGTGTTTAAGCATGTTGTTGTCGCTACCTACCTTGGCATTGAGATCCCCCATCACCATTACGATGTCCGAATTAGGTGTTGTCGGAGCATAGCACTGTATGATGGTGACCTTCCTTACTCTACTCTGGAATCTGGCCGTCAATATTCGGTCGCTATGAGGTTTCCAAGATATGAGGCTTTTACGCGCTGCTGGAGTTAGCACCAGTCCTACTCCAGACCTCCGTGCGCTTCCAGCTGGTTTACCAGAGTAGAGCATGACAGTACCTTTTGTTGGCGAGACATATTCCCCAGCATCGAACCATCTTATCTCACTCAGCCCTAAGATGTCTATTTTATACCGTACGAATTCGCGCTCCATTTGGAGGTATCTGGCGTTGTAAGGCCCTTCTTGTAGTGAGTCCTGGAGGGTCTTAACGTTCCAGAATCCGATCGTTGTCCGTGTTTGATAGCCAAAGGTCGTCATTACATTATCCGTCCGTATCCGAGGCGTATGTTTCCGTTTCGGAGCAATTTTTCTTTTTACGGTTGAGGCTCACAGACCAACCGACACTTATCCTGTTATATGGCGCAGGAAACTCGCCATTCGTCCTCTCCCGTTCGCAATTTCCGAAGAAATTCCCAGATGACACCACGAGGAGATGGGAGTAGGGCTTACTAACAAAGCTGCTGGGTTTTCGGCTACAGTGGCTCTTTCTCGTTACTTAGCGAACCAACACCTATCGGGAGATGCTGCTCCTGCGAGGCCTTTGTTAGTCGTTTGCCATCCAATTCACCGATAATCACTGACAATATATTATTGCAATAACAGAGCCTGAAATGACTTCAAAAAATCCCTACTTTTCCCAACGCATACATCAATTTCTAATTTCATTATCTTTTTTTATTGCTGCTATTAGAGACGAGTATTATTTTACATCTTGGTATTGCTATAATAGAAAAACTCGAAAATGAGTCTCCAATTATATCTGTCTGTTCGTACACGTATATCCATCTGTCCGTCTATTCATCTGCATCTCGGACTGCGACCTAAACGGATTTACTTCAAACTTAATTTTTATTAAATTTCTTAAAATCAATTCATACCGGGGGTAATGACTCCATACTCAGTTTTTTTTTGCCAAACTTCAACTAACTGTATTTATGAGACAAGTTATTATTATTATTATTATTATTTTTTATTAACAAGTAATTCAAATTACATGGTAATATACATCAATTGAATGAGCCTAGTTGCGGAGACTATTGACTCTATGATATTAATTCTTATATACTAATATTAGCAATTGATATAAATTCGTTTATTTTTCCTATATTTGTGGGGTTGGGGTTTTTTAGTACATCGTAAATGTTGGTATTTTTAAATACGTTGAGTATGATTGGTTTTAACAAGATACAGTTTTCAAATATATGTGATAAATCAAATCTTACGTTGCATGTAGGGCAATTTGGCGGGAGGTTTCTTGTAAGCAGGTGTTGGTGAGTAGCTGTAGTGTGTCCTAGTCGCAATCGGACAAAGTTTGAAATTTTAGCCTTTGTAATGTTGGTGGGATATTGTGGGTGGCGTCTGTTGGGGTTGATTTTAGAATAATGGTGGTGGTACCGGTTCCATTCAAGAAGCTGATTACATTTGCTGATTTTCTGTATTGCGTTTTTTAAGTCTGACTTGGTGTAGATGTTGGATCTGAATACAGGTGCGTTTTTAGCTGAATTGGCTGCATGGTCGGCGTGTTCGTTACCGTGGCCAGGGATCCACATTAATTTTAGCTTGTTTGGGGATTTGACAAGCTTATTACGAATGTCGATGATAAGGTCGGTGTTATTGTTGGGGTTGTTGACAGCCTTGAGCACAGAGTTGCTGTCAGAACATATAACATGTTTGCCACGACGGTTCAAGGCTTCCTTTGAGGCTTGTAAAATGGCGAATGCTTCGGCTGTGAAGATGGATGATAGTTCGGGCAGGCTTCCAACGGACAGGATGGTATCATCTTCGAGTGTGACAGCGAATGTGGTACTTTCTGCGGTTTTTGATCCGTCGGTGAATATAAGGTTCCATCCATCCGACTTAAGGTCGGAAGAGATGCTGGAGAACAGCGTGCAGTACGTAGCGTTGCTAGTGTTTGTTTTTTTGTAATCCGGTAGTGTCATTATAGTTGATTCCGATTTTATGAATCAAGGAGGATAGGTTGGTACTACATTGTGTGGCCGCTTGGTAGGAAGTTCGATTTGTGTATCTCTGTCGAGGATAATACTAATTGCGGATTGCATTCGTTTTCTTGACTTGTGTCTTTTAGATTGCAAGATGTACTTGTCGATAATCGAATTTTTGGAGAAAGCCAGCTTGGCGGTTAGTTTGAAAGTAATTGTGTCCCTTCTTTCTTCGATAGTGGAAAGTCCTGCTTCTGCCAAGATGTTTTTGATCGGGGTTGTAGGGAAAGCGTTGATGCTTCTTCTCGCTGCTTGGTGATATGTTGGTTTGATGATATTTAGCGTTGTTTTTGGTCAGTTCCCGTATATTAATAAACCATAATGAATTTTGATTAAAACTAACATTTTGGTGATGGATGATAAGGTGTTAATATGGACATTGCTTTTTTTACTACCTAAGTACTTAATAATGTTAGTTCTTGCAGCTAGGGACTTCTTAAGATCTATACTTAAGTTATCTACGTTTATAATTTGTACATTGTTAATATTTAAAGTTAACTGGGGACATTCATGTTTACGGCACACATGGAGTATTTTACATTTACTTATTGACAGTTTTGCGCCAGAGACCACTGACCAATCTAGGATATCGTTTAAGGCACTTGTAAATAAGGTCTCGCAGCTGCTAAGATCGTTGATCTTGCAAAGGATGTCGATATCGTCTGCATAAAGGCAATGATCTAAAGATTTGTATTTCGATAGAATTGTGCTTATTTCATCAAAAGCTATAATAAAAAGGACTACCGACAGAGGCGATCCTTGCGGGATCCCGTTATACAAGGGGTGTTGTTTGGAGTAATGGTTATTCATTTTTGTGTAGAACTTCCTATTAGTTAAGAAAGCTCTTACATACCCATATATTTTTTTTCCAATACCCCATTCTTTCAGTTTTCTTAGAACAATATGTATGCCGATCCTATCAAAGGCTTTTTCGAAGTCTAAGGTAAAAACTGAAACATGATTTTTTGCAGACAAAGCTTTCGAAATATAGTAGTCGATATGAAGATGGGCATCGATACATCCTCTGTTCGCTTTGAAAGCAATTTGATTGGGGGAGATCAGTTTTTTTTTATCGATAAGCCAGAGAAGGCGTTTAGCGACAATTTTTTCTAATATTTTGGACGTGCAGGAGATCAGAGAGATTGGGCGGTGGCCTTCAACTGTACTGCTGTCCTTATTTGGCTTTGGAATGGGGAGTAATGAGGCTATTTTCCAGATTTGAGGGATAGTTGCTGAATCAAGTACATTGTTATATAGCTTAATAAGTCGCATCTTGATTTCTTTGGGCAAATGTTTTAACATTGGATAAGATATACGGTCTCTACCCTGTGTTTTCCCTTTGGTTTTGCTTAGACACATTTCAAATTCAATAAATGAAATTGGTTCGTCTAGCGGTAGGATTAGTTGCATGTTGTGGCACGGGATTATTGAGTATAACACTAACAAGCAACATTGAAGTTCGAATGAAAATTTGAATCGTTTGAGAATTGCGACCAAGTATGGGCAAAGAAGTTACAAATTTGATGGGTCTGTAATTATGTTGTCTGGTGATTTGATACTTTTTATGTTCAATGCTGTCGGGTTTCCTGTCAAGCGCCGAATGTTTTGCCAGATTTCGGCAGGGGAAGAGTTTGGATTTATGCTGCCTGTGAATTCAGCAAAGCTTTTTAGCTTTACTGTCTTTAAGCATTCTGCGAAATTTCGCATTTGTTTTTTTTATAGTGTATTAAGTTGCATTGGGTGGGTCTCTTTTGGAATTCTTTTAGAGCTAGCATTTTATCTTTGCGAAGTAAGAAGAGTTGGGGGTTCCACCAAGGAATAGCTGGTTTGTTTTTTTCTTTGATCATTGGGTGTGTTTGAGGGATCGAAGCGTTAGCGGCTGTTCTAAATATATAAATATGGCTGTCAGTATTCTACAATGGAATATAAAAGGTTTGATGAACAACTTTGACGAGCTTAATATTTTGATAAAAGAACATAACCCCAGTATAATATCGCTCCAAGAAACGCACCTCCCTTATAATTCCCCCATCCCAATTCTTCCAAAAAACTACGTCGGATATTTTAAAAATATGCCCACCAACACGACATCCAAGCAAGGCATATGTTTACTAATAAAAAAAACCATATCACATAAAATACTACCTCTCAACTCAAACCTTCAAGCAATAGCTTGTGAAATTGAACTTGATGTAAAAATAACCTACATTGGCCTGTATCTGCACCCGAAACAAAATTTCCAAAAGAACGATTTAGACAATATCATAAATCAAACCGACTCCCCTCTAATCTTTGGTGGAGACGTCAACTCGTGGAGTGTTCTCTGGGGGTCTCCTTTAACTAAACCTAGGGTTGCAGTTTTTGAAGATTTTCTTCTTAACTCTAGCCTCATACTATTAAACGATGGCTCTCCAACTCACCTTTCGACACACAACACATTCACCCACGTAGACATAACTTGTTGCTCCCCTGAACTAATTCCAAGAACCAACTGGAAAATCTTAGACGATCTTCATAATAGTGACCACTTCCCTATTATAACATCCATTAATATTGGGCACACGACCAGATACAACCCTTCTAGCGCAAAATTCATAACTAACTATGCCAATTGGCCTCTATTCAAGAACAAAATCATAGTATACCTGCCAGACAAAAAACCAACCACAAACACCAATAAAGAAGCCGCTTTGATACAAAAAGCAATGAGACAAGTTAATACTGAGGCGCTTGCTAAAATCAGATTCCTTGAAGAAAATAATGCTTCTCTTCATAAGAAGGTAGGTTTGTTGGATTGCGCATGACAATAAATGTAAATTTATTCTGGTTAAAAATCATCAGGAAAATAGAAATTAAAATTAATAGTTTTGGGGATTTTTTCTAAACTTGATAATATCAAATATTACAGACGTCTTCAGCTTTATTTTCAATGTCAGCATTAAGTTAGGCAGTTCTCCGTAAGCCACTGCATAGAAAAGGTGATACTATGGTGCTAAACAATTACCGTCCTATTTCCCTTTTGTCAGTTTTAGAGTTTTATCCTTTCGAATTTCTTCAATGACTGCCAATTTGGTTTTAGGAGTGGCAGATCTACGGAAAGTGTTTTACTTAAATTAATTTATGAAATATGTTTATAATAGCGTAAATGCTTCTAAGATCTCTGTTGCCATATTCATAGATAGTACTAAAGCCTTCGATATGGTGGACCACACTCTTTTACTTGTTTTATGGGTTTTATCTATGAGTAGTGTGCTTCGTATTTCAAAAACCGAAAGCAAATGGTAAAGATGAAAAACTGCCTTAGATCGTGGAAATTTATAAATATTGGTGTTCCGCAGGGATCAGTTTCGGGTCCCATCCTGTTTTTAATCTATGTGAATTCATTGTTTAGCAAACCTTTTAAAGGCAAAATCACTGCGTTTACTGAGGATACTGCTCTTTCGTATTCTAGTACCAATTATTTTAATCTTTATTATTTTTAGTGTTTGGGTATTATATTAGATTATAAGTTTAGTTGGAAGGAACACACTTCCTTTTTTTTATAATTTGCCCGCGCCAAAGAGGATATGAATACTCTTATACTATTACAGGACACGGCCGTTGTGAAGAAGAGAAAAAGAGAGAAAGAAAGATTTTAGTGTAGTGGTTTGAGACACAGATAGTATTAAGTTTCTGTAAACTCCAAGGGTAGCTTCCAGATAACTGGGGTGCTTGTTTGTTTTGCTTTTGTCGTTGGTCATGATTCACAGTATTTTTTTCCGTCCACCTGATGTCATCATCACGATCAAGTTACACTTTCAGCCATATGACCACTCTACTGCCAGTGTTATGCCTTCACAGTACAGTTGACTTAGCTTTCGCAATTGATCGACTTTTTTATTTATTTCTTGCGAAATAAATAGATGATTTTGTCATCAGGATTTGAACCGTGAACCAACAGTGTGACAAGCGATGATGTTACCACTACACCACACTCCTATCTGAAGCAGTATCTGAATAGAGTAGTCAAACAGCTCTATCTTCTCAGTCTCGACTGTAGTATACCTCTCTTTACAATAGGCTTTTCAAATCTAAACTTCATTACGGATTATCTTGTCGGGGTGGTTCGTACTATATTAATTTTTATTCCCGAGGGTAGGTGAAAAATCTTCAAAAAGACACTACCGTAAAACGGGTGCTCATAGTGTCGTGGGATTTTTACCCACTAAGACAACCTCCCTTCAAAATTGGTCTTTCTTACTGCAACTAAATATTGACTTAACAAGCAGTTTTCATATAATGAAATTAAAACGGTATCTTACCATCGAAAGTTCCTGCTTTTTCCGCAATTTTAACGCGGTTGTGATTTATCGAGTTAGGGCGAATGGCTTCGTTCTTTCGCTCATCTAGAATTTGTCGAACTGCATTGTTCACGTGTCCTTCTAATCGGTTTTTCTGTTTTCGCGCAAAATTTTTAATTTCGTCTTCAACAGTGGCAATTCCGAAATCTCTATGGATAGCGTTGTTTCTTATGTATCACGGTGCGCTGATAATTGCTCTTAGCATTTTATTTTCAAAAGTTTGTAAAACATTGTAATCTTTTTTTTTTTCTTGTACCACCCGAAAGTTGTATAGCATATGTCCACACCGGTTTAAGTCTACGTTAAGCTTGGACATTTTCCAAGTAACCAGTACATTTCTCTGTATTTATTTCTTTTTCCTGTGCGGCTTCCACTACAACTTTGTATCAAGTGACATCCCGAGGTATTTAGCCTCGTTTAAGGGTAAAACTTACATGAATAGATTTTGGTTTCGTTAAGTGCGTTTCCATTGCCATTTAACCCATTTAATGCTTCTTGGAACTTGTTAGTGGTTTCTTCTATAGTATTACCAGTCGCTAGAATGGCAGTGTCATCGGCACATATACCTAATGTGGTGCCTTCTTTCTGCGGTATATTATGAGTATACAACAGATACAAGAGCGGATCTAGAATACTTCCTTGTGGTACTCCAGCCCCTATTTCTTTAAATTCTGAATAATCGATACCGTTTTTTATTAATAGTTTACTGATGAACCAAAAACATGCAGTTAGAATTGTGTGCAAAGTGAATCTTTGTATTCCCAGTTTTGAATTGTTCATGTCACTTAAAATTCTACTATAAGGGACCTACACTGTTACGAGTACAAGGTTTCTAAGAGTGAAAACAGTTAATATTAGAAATTGAATTGGCTCTTTTAATTATTCTGAAATTGAATCATTTTGTACAATTTTTAAATTAAAATTCTGTTTGTATTTTCTGCTTTATTTGTGCTCTTTTTTCCTCTTTATTTTTTCTAGAATATATACATGTGTAGCTTGCAGTTTCTTTCCCAGCAGCTGTCTTAAAAAATGTTTAACGGCAAAACCGTGAATGTTTAATTATTTCTAATAGTTACATTCGCCTCTTGTCACTTGACAACTGAGTGTATCTTATAAATTGTGTTTTTGTAAGAGTATTATTTTTTTTTCAATATGGCAACACTCAGACAGCTGATAGGTAATCTGTATCTGACAGCAGACACCATCTTTTTATTCGATATTCTTTGGCAAATCATCATGCAAAGACTTACGTCCGAGTAGCGTTTACAAATTGTGGAAATTTATTTCAAAAATCAGTGTTCAGTATCAAATGTTTATTGAGCGCTACGTCAATTTTACGGTTAAAATAATCGACCAACTGAGTCGGCTATTCACAGAACAATTGAAAAATTTCGCACTGCATTTACTCTTTTGAGCTCTAAGCCACCGACAAGAATACACAGAGTGCGCACAGATGAAAATATCGACGCCGTTGGAGCCAGAGTTGAGGAATCGTACGCAAAAACTTCGCCTGTGTCCACCGACTTTGTGCAAGATTTTGTGCAAGGTCTTGGTTTTCGCACTTACAAGATTCAATTGATGCAAATACTGAAGCCGAACGATCGTCGTCTGCGTCATAAGTTCAGTGATTAGGCGCTTGAACAGTTGAAAGTCGATCCACTTTTTTACCGTCAAATTTTTTTCAGTGATGAGTCTCACTTCTGGTGCGGTATCATCGGGCCCTACTTCTTCAAAAATGAAGAAAATCGAAATGTCACCATGAATGGTGTCCGGTACCATGATCAACGATTTTGTTTTCAAAATGGCGTCTGCAGGATATTTGGTTTCAACAAGATGGTGGCTATACTGCCAGCGAAACCATCAAGTTATTGAAAGAAGTGTTCGATGACAACATTATCTCCAGAAATGGACCAGTGGTCTGGCTTCCATGATCGTGTGATTTGACACCGCTGGACTATTTTCTGTGATTGTATTTGAAGTCGTTGGTGCGGACAAGCCAACAACGATTCCAGCCTTGGAAACTGACACCGAGCACACCATTCGTGAAATACTTCCTCAAATACTCGAAAAGTGGTCGAAAATTGGATCTCCAGAATGCAGTTTCTGAAATGCTTCCGGAGTGGCCCGAAATCATGGATGTTTTTTTTTTCGACAATTGTTGTATATTTTTGCTTTGAAATAAAGTTTTTAATTAAAATGAAAAAATCAAACTACATTCCTAGAACCACTTCTTGGGTAATTTCTCGCCTAGAAATCAGAAAAGTTTTATAGTGTCCATATTATGCAGAAATTATTTTCGAGTTTTCTAAACACATAAGGCTTGCATCCGATTATAATAGCATTTTTCCCAGCAAAGTCAAATTAAATTAATTTAAAATTCCCAACTCCAAAACACCCATTAAATTCGCACAATTGATTTTATCTTAATTATACCGTCAGAGCACAATTGATAACCACTACCTTTGGGAATGTGGTCTACCGTAGGCAGGAAACTATTTAACAAAACCCCTTTTTGTCGGTTAGTTGCTCTCCTCTCAGTGTCAAACTGTTGCTTTCAATCGAAGATACCCGCCATCATTACAGAATCATCCTTTCAAAATGAGAAAACCAAAAATGGAAGTGCTGTGGTAATCTCCCTGGTTGATGGGGGGAAACGGATGTAAATACAGATCTCAATCAATCTTAAAAAATGTCCCCGCATTTCACTCAGAGTATCTCTATCGTTTACTTATCTGTGTCTTACTTGAAATGAGAATGGTTGAGAGAACAATTTAAATGGAAAAACTGGGGAGGAGGGAACTGAAAGAACTCTATTCATTCGAAGCAACGACACCAGGGAACAAATTGACAGCTGAACTGAAAATTTCAATTTGAAATTGTTTTTTATATATTGAAGGATGAAAAATGCATCCCAATGTGGTGCATTTTCGTAGATCGGGTCCATGAAGATGGGGCAACTTTATCGTAGCCCCTGTAGAAAGTTTCAAAACTTTGTAAACAAAAGACTACCATTTGGGGTGGAATGTGTTAACCATGCGCTCGAAATGTTTTTGGAAAATAATTCATTGGTTAAGAATAGCTTTCAGCTTATCTGTTGCCCGTCACTTGTTTTTCGCCGTTTTTCCGAGATTAAATTTGAATTTCAAAACAAAGTTGAAGTATTTGAACACAGTTCCTCTTTGTCTGCGTCTAGAGAATTGCATAGAGAAAATTATATAACGGATAAAGTTGATAGTTTTTCCTTCGAAAATTATTCATAAATTGAATATTTCACGAGATTGGGTTTACATGGGGATTGAAAGAGAAAAACAGCTTTATGAAATATGAACGTCTGTAAAGTGCATAATATGAATGCTCTACTTCAAGGTCTCTAATGAATTATTTACCTGAGGCTTTTGTCCATTCATCTCTTGAATGGATGGGTAGGTTATTGATAAAAATATTCTTAGAAAGTTTTGCTATGACAAGGGTACTAGATACATGTATACAAAATGTCGAAAATATTTGTTAAAAAATGATTTTTCACACTCTCTATTCGTAACACCATTTGTAGAACTATTTGCTAGACTGATAGATGAAATGCCTTAAGAATATATCATTCAAACACACGTCGAACATACGAGTATAATTTCTTTCTTTCTATGCATTTATATGGTTGCCGAAAAACGTACGATGCACAGGAATTTAGACTCTTACTAAAATGCAACTATCTGTTCATTTATTCGCGAACAAATGTACAAAACAAGTTTGTTCCTTTGTTGGCGAACAAATGTACAGGACAAACTACAAGCGTAGAGACAAGCAATTTGCACATACTCCTACAGCAAGCTGAAAAAATCTTCTTCTTCTTTCCTTACGGCGAGGTTATGGTTCGGATCACAATCATCCCACTTTACTGCAACCCTACTCGGTCTGGATGTGGGGTTTGGCGGTTTGACCTCAGGAAGTACCGGTAGGCCTCTCGGTTTCAGATCACTTCGTCAGGGGATATTTTTAGGTCACAGAAGATTGCGGAGTTTTACCGCCACTTTACCTGCGCTTACGCGATGATTGATGTCATCATCATAAGTTCCTTCGCTATTGAATACAGATCCTAGATCCTTTCCGCTTGGGAAGCACTTTTCCCGTTCTGTGATCCGGTGTGGATCAGAGAACGGGCAGCATAGATACTCTGTCTTTTTTTAACTAATATGGTACCCATTTCCCTCCAAAACATCCACCCATACATCAGTGCTCGTTGCAGGGACGTTTGACCTTCCCTTATGATAGCTCCATCGTCAGCAAAGAATAACTGATGCACTTTGGGGTCCGCCACTTTTCCTTCAAGCAGATAATCAAGGACTGTTATCTATCAAAGGCTTTTTCAAAATCAACCAACACCATAAGCAAGTCCTTTTAGGAATCACGATGTTTGTCCATTATGATCCTGAATTCTCTACCGAGATAACTCGTATCGACTCCAACAGATTACATTATCATCCAAATGGTTTTCACAAAACGGATTGACGTACAATTCCCCTAAGAACGGAATGGCAGATGGACAGGTGATTTAGGATTTCGATCTAAAAATCTACACAGTTCAAAAATGGACTGTAGGGAGTAGGTGCGGGTGTGTTTCCTGAATCCCTGAACATCTCAAAATCATATAGTGCCAGTGTTTTCCATTTGAAATTGCTCGCTATCGCCAGATCAAACTACACACAAATACAATGCCAAGCCAAAAGATCAGCATATACATTGATAACCAAGCAGCTATCAAAGCCATTGCCTCGGTTACTGTATCCTACAAACTAGTACAAGGAAGATGGTCATTTCTATGTTATCCTGCTAAGGGTTCCAGATTACAGTAACGTTTATGGAAACGAACAAACTGACGGACTGGCTGGGCAAGGCTCAGGCCTTCACTCGCAGAACTAGTTCAGATTTCGCTGAGAGGGGTCAAGGTCTTCTTAAACTTTCTTATAAAAGCCAATCTCAGATTGACTAGGCTAACAAACTGTGTCATATCTGCAGAGTTGTGGTCAAACTCCAACAAGACAAAAACAACGACTTCCTAAACAGAATTCATGAAGATATCAACATGAAGATAACAACGTTCACCACGGTACACTGATCGATAGGAGACCAGCCAGACGCAGCTGCATTATCGCAACTGAAAAAAAAACCCTCATCCACAATATATGCGCCTGTATGGCACTACCTATGGTCAGACAAGCAGCATTAGGTAAACCCTTCTTCTATTCACTCGAGGAGGTCTGAGGTCAACCTAAATTTTAATCAAACAGGGTGGCGCAAAAAGACCTTTATGGTTTGAATTCACTATTTTTTTGGTTGCGCCTGGAGGTGCAGGAATATTCAAAAGATACCAATGGCCCGTAACATTGGTTATGCCCGATTCATATATCTGACCTGATGATTCATAAGTGTCAGCCAGTATATGCCTACGGGCTAAACCTCACCCCCCAGAGAGGCACTATGAGAACCGGCCGCTCGTGCTCATAGTAGGAATTTCGTTCCTCTCATTTTTTCGTTTTGTGGTGACTACGACTAAGTTACCTTAACAAGTAGTTTACGCTTCTGTAGTGTTAATCGCGTTAGGTAGGTAGCTTTCCAGCGAAGGCACCTACTAATACCGTCATTACTAGCGGTTTTCCCTTACTGCGCCAGATCGTACGGTCTTGTTCTTTGTAGTCGGCGCTCGAGGTTTTTCACGTCCAGAGTACGGATTATTTCATTATTGCAATGATCACGAAGGCGAGTACGAAGTTTGTGAGCAAAGTTTGTTACTTCATCCCTCACGGTAGCAATTCCTAGATCTCTGTGAATATCACTATTTCTTATATACCATGGAGCATTCACAATTGCTCTTAGTGTTTTGTTTTGGAATGTTTGCAGAACAGTCATATTGCTTGGCTTGGTATAACCCCAAAGTTGTATACCGTATGTCCAAGATGGTTTTAGCACTTGCTTATACAGAAGCAGTGTGTTGTATACGCTTAACTTCGCCTCGTTTGCGTACGGTATTTGTACCGAGCTAATGGAAATAGGTAAGTTGTTTATCTTTTTGTACGTAAAATTGACATGCGTTGACTTGATCTCGTTAAGGACGATTCTCCAGGTCTTTGTCCACTCGCATACTTTGTTTAAAGCTCGTTGGAGTTTTCCAGTTGATGATTCGACCGTGTCGTCTGCGAACGTTGCTACGATAGTCCCTTCATCTTGTGGTATATCTCTTGTGTAGAGCAGGAACAGGATTGGGCCGAGAACGCTTCCTTGCGGAACACCGGCATGGATTTCTTTGAATTCAGAATATTCTGCCCCATGTTTAACACGAAAGAGTCTGTTATTAAGGTAAGATTCCAATATTCTGTAGAATTTATCTGGTAAGATTACCCTTAGCTTATATCTCAGGCCTTCGTGCCATACCTTGTCGAACGCTTGCGATACGTCGAGAAAAGCGGTAAAGCATATCTTTTTCCCTTCTAGAGCTTTTTCAATTTCATCTAATGAGCGAGGCGACCAATTGAAGCAATTGTACCACTTACAGTATATGTTGTGACTCCATCCTGTTGGAAGCATAGTTGTAACTGCAGTACCGGCTTTATTTTCAAAGAAATATGAACCAATGTGGCTGATGAGTTGCTTTTCAATTCTCCGTGTCCGATCTGCACATTAAAATATCGACGATATGAACGCTGCGTCAAAACAATTAACCGTTGGTTTTCGAAATAAATGTCGATGATTTTTGTTCGTTGTTCTGTTGCGTATCATTCCATATTAGATTCCCCAAGTCTTGTTTGAAAAATTCTGAAAATTTAAACCATAAAGGTCATTTTACATCACCCTGTAATTTGATTGGGCTAGTATGTCACTAGATGGCGTACCAAGGATGGAAGGTGTTAGAGCCCGTCTGCTCGACTTTAGGTGTCAAAGTTGTGACTGCTGCCATATTAAATACGTTCTTCACTGTGAAAACTTTCACTCTACCATCTATACTCGTACCGTTTCTTCCCGTCAGTAGTTTTATAGTCTTGAATATTTTGAAGTTTCGCGATATGTGTATCTGCTGGAACTTTCCACCCTAGTATGCCGTAACTCAATTTTGACCCGGCAAGTGCGTGGTACACTTGTTTCTGCACACAGCTTGAAGACTTATACTTCAGACAAACTAGTGCAAACCGGGCTCCTTTCAGCTTCTTTCGTAGATTGGTTTTGTGTGATTTGGGTATGACAATCGATCGTTGGACCCAGGTATTTGTACGTATCCATGATATCTATAACCTGGCAGTTTCTTGAATAGGCACAGTTAACTGTGCTGTACTGCGGGCTACGAATATGCAATAGTTTTGTTTTTGCTGCCCATTATCGTGACACCATTTCCCTGCTTCGTCGAAGTCTGCCTGCATTATCCTGGCTGCTTCTAGGATCGATTTGTGGCAAACAAACGAAGAGAAAGAGTTTTAGTAGTTCGTTGGTGTATAATATGAACAGTAAGGAACCAAGTTTAGACCTTTGAGGGACTCCATATTGCACTGTGTTGTCTTTGCTGTAGTAGCCTTTCAGTCCGAATAGAAATGTCCTCGTTTTGGGATAGTCTCTCAACCAATCTATCAGTTTCGCTCTAATTCCTATTCTTTTTATTATTGTACATCGATAAGTTTGTTGTGCAGAGGTAATCAGATGCTTTGCTGAAATCTTAAAAAACTTTACTTTTCCGTTTTTTCATGATCAGAATTGGCTGCCCAGATCATGCGATTTAATCCCGTTGGACCTTTTTCTTTGATGTTTTTTCAAGTCTAAGGTTTAAGTCAACAAGCCCACGACCACCCACGCCTTGAATGAACAAATTGAGCGCTGTATTTAAACGAAATTCAGCCACATTTTGTTGTTTTCTATCAAAATTGTGTGAATTTTGGGACACCCTTTAGTTTCTAGAAAAATCACATTTTCATCCCAGCTAAAATTAAATTTGCAGTTCGTTTGAGGAATTTTCTATTTCTGTATCTATTTCTTTAATTCTTCAAACAAATATTTTGTAGTGGTAAGAGTGAGGAAGCGCATTAAAAAAAATAAAAAATATTTGTGCTTTCTAACACTCAAGACCATCGTGATCCTAAAGCCTAAAAAAAGAAACATAAAAGGTCAACAGAACAATAACCCAGTCCATGTATTGTTTTACGTCACCTCCTCGTCCGATGATGACTAACACGCCAGTTATTATTGGACCCGAAAGGATATGCTCATTTCCGTTACCACAGGCAGCAGTTCATAAATTTAAATAATGATCCTATTTTCGATGGGACAATATCCTTTTTGATTTCGTTTGAATTGAATTTCATGAAACCCACTCTCAGACCCTTTTGTGTTTGTTCCGACAAAAGAAATGGCTTGGAAGCGAGCCAACGATTAGTGCAGTCAAATTGGCAAATCGTTTGATGGGCTCTCCTTAATGGCCGAGGAGGTAAACGTGCCGGAAATTTTATGAGAAGGAGAGTATTTTGTGTGAATTTAGATTTTTTTTTCGCAATTTTTTGCTCTTAATTTGGTGTTTAATGTTGTGAAGGGGTTGATTTAGTAGCTGTTAATGATTTCACCGAAAAGGATATGAGCTGTTGAATTTTCAATTGAATTTTAATGTTTTGGGTGGTGTTTTCTAGGCAGAGTTTCTGTTTACATCGGATTTGTTAGGGACTTTATAACGTCAGACTGGATACAGAGGGAGAATAGGCGAGCGAATGTAAGCTGAAAATGTTTATGTCCATATTTAGATGATACCTGAAAAATTATAGCTTTTTTTTTTAAGGGATGCTTTCATTTAATCGAGATTTAATATTGGGTCATTATGCTAAAGCTGCAATTAAATTGGGAGCTATGCCATCGAAGCTGTGAAGATTTAACTGTTTTTTTTTTTTTTTAGAATGTTACTTTAAATTGTGAATCATTTTAATTTTTCTTATGCCTAGACAAACTCAACCACCTAGGGATGATCAATAAAGTTACCCTATACTGGGTGCCATTCTAATGGAATCGCAGTTGGTGCTGAGGATATGGAAGGAACACTTTTGCAGGCTGCTAAAAGGCGACGCTGTCAGGCAGAATGAGCAATTCAACAGTGACGATGATAGTCAAGGTTTCCGTCAATCTGAACTTAAATTCAACAAAGCTGCTGGAGCCGACGACCTTGCCGCCGAACTTTTCAATGCAGGAGGAGTTGAGTTGGTAAGGAGCATGTACCAGCTTATCTGTAAAATCTGGTCGGACTAAAGTGTGCCTGATGAATGGAACCTCATTATCATTTGCCCGATCCTGAAGAAAGAAGACCCTCTTAACTGTGCCAACTACAGAAGTATAAGTCTTCTCAACATCACATGTAAGATAATGTCTGCCATAGTATGTGAACGCCTAAAACCGATCGTCAACAAGCTGATAGGTCCTTATCAGTGCGGTGTCAGTCCACCCATGAATATAAAATCGATACGCATGAGTTATACAGAGCCATGTCTAGTCTTGGGATCCCTTGCCAGCTTGTCAATTTGTGCACAATGACGATGGAGAACTCTCGCTGCTCCATCAAAGTCGGAAAGAACACTACCGAACCGTTCGTTGTCAGGAAAGGTCTTAGACAAGGCGACGCGCTATCATGCGATCTCTTTTACTGAAAGAATTGTACGAAACTCACAAGCCAACACCGGAGGTACAATTTCGCATGAAATAAATAAAAAAAGTCGATCACTTGCGAAAGCTAAGTCAACTCTACTGTGAAGGCATAACACTGGCAGTAGGGTGGTCATATTGCTAAAATGCAACTTGATCGTGATGATAACATCAGGAGGACGAAAAAAAATACTGTGAATCATAAGCAACGATAATAATAGCGAAAACAAACAAAATATTCCCCAGTTATCTGGACAGCCACCCTTGGAGTTTACAGAAACTTAATACCACCTGAGTTTCGAACTACACCACTCTGTCTTTCTCTCTGTCTCTTCCCTTTCCACAAAACGCACGTGTTCTAAAAATTAGTATAAGGGTATTCATATCCCCTTTAACACGTGCAAATTATAAAAAAAAGGTTACTTTGAGAGAAAAGTTCTTCGAGTAATCTTTGGTCCCATCTGCATAGACGGAGAGTGAAGGAGGAGGTACAATGCCTGACTATACGGTGGAGACCAAAGGAGCAAAATTCCTTAAGGAACTTATAAAATTGAGGCAAGCAGAGGCCTTCCTGACTCAGAGTTAGAGCAGGCTAATTTGTCTCGGAACATACCAGATATAGGAAAAAACGTACCATCCCTAGACTGGTTCTTAAGTTTTTTAGCCCGAGAATACAATTGAGGACCTCATGACTCAGAGTCAGAGCAGGTTAAGTTGTCTCGGAACCTACCAGATAAAGGAAAAAAAACTTCGAAACCCTAGACTGTTTTGGAACCAGAAGGTTCCAAAACATGCACTTTCGTGCATTATAACGCTGTAGCCTGGCTGAACCGACTCTCATACTGTTCTTTTTATAATTTGCGCCCGCCAAAGGGGATATGAATAGTTTTATATTATTTCAGAATACGGACGTTTGGGAAAGGAGGGAAGAGGATCAAAGGAGATGCCTGTATAGGTTGGCTTTAAATGTTTGAAGGTTTTAGTGTAGAGTCTTGCAGACCATTCCACTTTCGTGTCCTCCAGCTTATAAACAAATCACTATATTTGACAGTACGACCGAAGTTGGGCTTTTGGGTGAACTGATGTGCCTTCGAAGCATGACGCGTATTGCGGGTGTAATTTTGAAAGAGAAAGGCTATTTCGCTGGAGAATTTTTTTTATAAAAAAGTAAAAAGGCAATAAAATAAGGAAAAACACGGGACATTTCTACAATGTTCGAGTGAATATTTGGAGTTCACAATGTCTGTGTTTTTGTACCATGCCTACAATGTGCAGAATGGTGTGGACGTAATATTCCAGCATTGGGCAGATGAATACCTTATAAATTGGTCAAACAAGATGCACCGCTTAAGTAATCCTACACTTAATTTTCAAACGAGTAGCACATATGGCTCGAGTATGTGCGACCCAGTCGTGCCCTTTATTTACTATTATCTTTGATTAAAATCTGTAGATGACATTCTGTTATTTTAAACGTATGCCACTGCATGCCGGCCTCCTCTGGATAATTCATAAAGCAACCAGTGATGTGAGATCATTGTTCTGCTTCGAAAGAAAAGAATCATTATCTGTGGTGAGGTCTGTGATCATAAATGACACAAGGTGGCGCGAAAGTCCTCACTCGATTTTCTAAGGCATTAACTTTGTTTGTAAATACAAATAATTCGTTCTGTTTATTGATTATGATTACATACACGTTTAATTTTGTTTTCCATTAAGGTGCAAGGATAGTATCGGTCAAGTGGCCGCCGCCAGATTTGATTCATATTCGGGCTCGTCTCAATGGCATTTTCCATGACTTTTCTGAAAACTTCTGGAGATAAATTCTTCACTTCTTAACGGATGCTCACATTTAGGGCTGCCAAGGTCTGTGGTTTAGGAGGGCTTGGCTGTAATTTATGTATATACGATTGGCGATCTGCAGACAATAGTTGATGCACTCTTTGTACTATGTACGGGTACATCTTCAAGTCTTTGATTTGATTCACTGTAGAAACCATCCTTTTGGGATGCGCCAATAGATGTGGTAATCTTCTAAATTCACTAATACCCCGAGCTGTCAGCTTACATGATTCGCAAGCCCGAGTAATAGATGCCAGAAGTGCGCCTACGTACTAATTCATACTTCTATCACTCTCCCCGCGGGACTGCCATTAGGTACTACTTGGCGGGACTGGTTAGCAACTTATGCTATCAAATCTGTGGAGATATTTTCGATAGCCGCCGTGCCCGGAGACAGAAACTGCATAAGGTGGTGGTGACAATCCTCGCGTGCTCTTTTTGTCTAGACCTGGATGGTGAACCTTTTCTCCCTTTTGCCGTGGTATTCCACTTGGCTTGCCACAGTGCTACAGATGTTGCCCTTTCTTCTCGTTTTACCCTCCTGGTAATGCTAGCTTCTTAACAGTTCGCGGTTCGTTTAAGGTAAATCTTTTGCATCTCGTTGGTGAGAATGTTGATGGGGATAACACAGACTGCTTCGTCCAAAATTGTTCGGAAATTGCTTATAGTTCTGATTGCGCAGAGCCTGTATACAGACGAGAGCTTGCTTCTTCTTTCCTTGCCCAGACCGGGGTGGCATATAGAAGCCACTACTACTAGCTTACTACTCTAGATAGCAGAATCTATCTACTGGCGTATCCAGGCCCACCGATGTTTGACCTTTTTACTTGAATACTCGGCGTGAGTTTTTAAGTTCAGCCTATTGTCGAGCATTACTCCAAAGTATTTTAGTGCTTCTTTATAATTAATTGTCTGGTTTCCAACTCGGTAATTTGAATATTCCACATTCATTTGGCTGATAATTAGGACAGCCTCGGTCTTGTCAGCTAACTCTAGGCCGGCAGACTCTTGCCAATTTTTGATCTTCGAGATTGCTTCATCCATGGCAGACTCTTTCTCGTGGATGTGTTTGGCCACAGTATCCCCGGCGATATCGTCAACAAAGACTTCTTGTGGCAGCAGGACTCCGTCATACATTATGTTCAACATGAGTGGTCCAAGGACTGACTCCTGTGGAACTCTTGCGGAACCGTTGTAATACTTAACGCCATCGTCGGTGTGGTACATCAACTTTCTGTTGATGAAGTAGTTCATGAATATCTTTAGCAGCCGAGTTAAAGACATTTTTAACGTCAATGGCACTGCGCAGTATTTGAAGCAACAGTATTGCTTCAGACGTTGTATTTACTACCGCTTTTATGGCATCGACGGTAGAACGCGATTTTCTGAAACCGTAGTGGCTATCTGACACAGGTCCTTTATCCTCTGCCACGTTCTAGGATATTTCCCATAGTATCTAGCAGGCATATCGGCCGATACGGCGAAGGTTCTCCTGGTGGGTTGTTCCTTTGAATAGCAAAACCAAATGTTGAAGTTTTCATGGTTCAAGGGAAATCATCTCAAGGCACCTTTGCATCGTTGCTATGAAAAGGTCCCGTCTCTTTTGGGCTGCCGTTTTGACCACTATATCCCAATACCTTCGGGTTCATGTGCTTTGTTGTCGCCTATTTTCTTCCATGCGTCATACAGTTTATCCTGCCGGGATGTGTTCAGTGCTGGTCTCCCTCGGGATGGTGCACAGAGTGTAGGTCTATGGGGGAATAGATGTTTCACTATTGTCCTCAACATTGTTAGGCAGGATATTTGTGGGGACTTACTGCTCTTCAGCCATCCCCCAGGGGACAAGATCTGCTTCGTCACAGAGTGTAAAGACCGTCTATTGATGCCGATATTCTCGACCTGACGTCTGCTTCGGGGCTGGCCACATTTTATACTGTCCCATGTTGAGCCAGTCTTCTAGATCCGAGCGAGATTATTTGTCAAAAATATTGACACAATTATTCCTCGTTCTTGAAGAGTATAGCAATCCATGGTTTGTCCACGTGTATTCTACTTCTGTTTACTTCACAAATGTCAAAGTCAAGATGACACACTAAATGGCGTTAGAAAGATGAGATTTCATACAAACAAAACTTCTCTGACAGTTTTGTGATTGGTTGACTCAGTTTTGTTTGAGCGCGCGTTAGAGATGGACACCAGCAAAGAGAAAATACAGTTTTTCTTCGATAAAGGTGAAAACCAGGCGGCTGAAAATTTGAATAGTGTTTATGGTCCTGATACTGTAGCATCCAATTAGCATTCCGGTAATTTCAATGCCAAAGATGCACCACGCTCTGGAAGGCCAATTGTCAAAAATGTCGAAAATGTCATAGAAATCGTCGAGTCTGACCATCATGTAAGCACTGTTTCGATTGCCCAGGAGCTAATCCTTGCACAAAAAGCCATTTGGAACCATTTGAATAAGGCTGGATACAAAAAGAAGCTCGATGTATGGATGCCATACGAATTAGCGCAAAAAAACCTCATGTGCCGAATTTCCATTTGCGAATCGCTGCTGAATCGCAACAAAATCGACCCATTTCCGAAGCGGATGGTGACTGGTGATGAAAAGTGGATCACTTACGATAACTTAAGGCGAAAATGGTTGTGGTCGAATCGCGGTGAGCCAGCGCAAACGGTGGCCAAGCCAGGATTGACGGCCAGGAAAATGTTGCTGTATGTTTGATGGGATTGGCAGGGAATCCTCTACTATGAGCTGCTCCCCTACAACAAAACTCTTAATTCACACGAGGACTGTCAACAATGACAGTATGAAGGAAGCAATCGCCCTGAAGCGGCCAGCTATGGCCAATAGGAGAGGAATAGTGTTCCATCAGGATAACGCCAGGCCACACACATCGATAGTGACTAGGAGGTTCTCGTGCATCCACCTTATAGTCCAGATTTGACACCAAGTGATTACCACCTGTTCCTGTCCATGGCGAACAATTTTGCTAGTGAAAAATTCGCCTCAAGAGAGGCTTGTGAAGATCGACCGTCCCAGTGTTTTGCCAATAGGGACGAAAGCTTCTATGAGAGAGGCATAAAGGAATTACCTTCATCATCCCCATAAGGAATGAACAAATTATTCTGAAGGAAAAATATGGGACTTATTTCGTTATAAAGTAACAAATAGAAAACTCTCTGGCTGTGAAGGAAGTGACAATAAGTTAAAATATGCTTCCTCATCGTCAGCTTGTCCGTCTCAATTGAGTGTGTACTTCCAAAATGCTGGTAGACTACGTACAAAAGTTAATGAGATCTTTATCAACTCTTCGATGCATGAATATGATGTGATAACTTTATCTTCTGAGTTGTTTGATTCTTCCTATGTTATCTATCGTATGGATCGTCCGATAGAATCTGGAATGGAACGAGAAGGAGGAGTGTTAATTGCAGTACGCTCTAATTTTACCAGTCAGCAGTGCGATTTACCAACATATTCTTCATTTTTTGATCAACTCTGTGTGCACGTCAGCTCTAGTAAAAATGAAATTTATTTTATTGTGAGTTATATTAGGCCGCATAGTAGTTTTCATTTATATGCTCAACTTATATCTAATATAATAGAAGTAGTGAAAGATTTGACAATTGATCAGTTTCCATGTGTGTTAGGTGACTTCAACATTGGTGACGTAGACTGGTGTTTCTTGAATGAAACAAATTCTTGTCCCATTTAATGTCACGACGGACATAGAGACTGAAGTTGTCGACTCTCTAGCCTCGTTAGGTTTATTTCAAATAAATTATCCTAAAAATTGTTTAGGTCGAACATTAGATCTTATATTTGTTTTTTTTTTTTTTTTTATTCAATATTCTAAAATGTTGATACAAAATTTGTTATTGATATTGTACAATTTTGCAATTAATTTAAGTATAAAGCATTTGAGAAATAGGTATCATTCTGTAGCACTTAAGTGACTAGAGGCGAATAATCCATCAATTAAAATAACTAAATACTTTGAGTTTCGTTTGGGGTAACTACAAAAATGTTGCTTTAAATACAAAATTATCAAAAAAATATGAAAATTTTAAATAAAAAAAAAAATATAAGATTAAAAGAATTTAAAAAAGTTTAAAGAAAAAAAAATTGAGTGAGCAAATACAAAAATAGAGCAAATTAGATTACTAAATACAGTAGTAATCGTTTATAGCGAACCCGGTTAGAGCGAACTTTCGGTTATAACGAACCATTTCATGAAGTCCCAATCAATGCCCCATAAGAATAATGAATTAAAATTTCGCATATAGCGAACCCGCTTAAAGCGAACTTTCGCATATGACGAACGCATTTTGCGCGTCAAATAAAGAAAATGCCCGATTATAACGAACCAAAAATTTGTCATTCGGATTTTCCCTACTTTTCGGGACTTCTCCGAAAACTGTATAGCTGCATACGTACCAACATTCTCAAACGTCAACATTCTGTCCTCCAATATAACTTTTTCGGTACTTCCCCGAGTAACGATATTGTAGCATAATAATAACTACGCTCCTACGACTATGCAACCCATTTCGAAGTGTCTTTTCATTCTGGCAGAATTTTGGTCCGAAGTGTCCTTTCATTCGAGGTTCGTGTCTGCGGTTAAGTCTCCACAGTTCATGTCTACGAAAGAGACGGATAATATCACGGATAAGAAGGAATTATAACTGCAAGACATGATTATCATCTTGGAATTATTACATCCGAATTTTTCTTGTTCCAGTGGTCGAAGAATTTGCTAGAAGTTTCTGGCTATCAGGACAGATGGCGATCGAGAGGAGGCAGTAGTTTTAAAACCATGGCGAAGAGATTTGAAAAGTGATAATGGGCGAAGTTGTAATTTTGTAATAAATTGAAAGTTGAGAGTTAACAAGAAGAAGTAATTAGTTTGGATTTGTGAATTAAGTAATTGAAAGGAGATAAAGTGATTTGAGAGGACAGAGACCTTGTAAGAAAAGAATTGCGAGGAATAGTATAGTGTGAACCTGAATTGTTCTATAGACTAGAAAATAAAGAAATAAATTTCACAGAATAACGTTTTATCTACTCGAGCCGTAGCTCGCATATTACAATATGTTTACAAACGAAAGGCAGCACAAATTAGTTGAGTTACATTCTGAACAGAGAAAGGACATTTAAGTAAAATGGGAGATCTAGTATCAAATAAAAAAAGAAAATGTTTCACATTAAAAGACAAATACGATTTAATAAAGCGTTTACAACAAGGTGTAAAGCAAAGCGATATATGCAAGGAAATGAGTCTAAGTAAATCGACTGTTGGCACAATTTGGAAGAAAAGGGAGGAGATCCTGGACCACTTCAATCAAACAAATTCAAAGGTAAAAAAAGTAAGAAAACCTACAAACGAGAAGGTGGATAGTGGATTGTTGAAGTGGTTTAGCCAACAAAGGGCTAACAATGTGACCGTGAGTAGTGCGATTCTACAAAAAAAAAGCCGAAGAGTTTGGTCGGAAATTTACGAATCAGGAATGCAGTCTTAGCAAGAGTTGGTTAAATAGATTTAAAAAACGGCATGATATTAGCACCGGAAAAATTGTTGGGGAAGCGGCAGCAGTTGACGATGATTGGTTGCAAAACAAATGGCCAAGTATTAAGGGAAACTCTAAGGATGAGGACATTTTCAACGGCGACGAGACTGGCTTATTCTATAAACTGACCCCTAATAGAATATTGCATTTCAAAGGAGAGACATGCGTTGGTGGAAAACTATCAAAAGAACATATAACCGTATTGGTGGTGGCAAATTTGTTGGGTACAGAAAAAAGAAGACTGCTGGTCATAGGAAAACCAAAAAATCCCAGGTGCTTTAAGAACATCAAACAATTGCCGGCTTGGATGACTTCCGAAATTTTTTTAAATGAGTTAAGGCAGTGGGACAATGAATTACGTCGTAAAGATAGGAAAATTCTATTATTAGTGGATAACTGCCCGGCACATCCTGAGGTAAAGGATTTGACGTCAATTAAGTTAGTTTTCATGCCTCCTAATACAAGCTCGAGGCTGCAACCTATGGACCAAGGCGTCATTCACAGTTTAAAGAGCAATTATCGGCATTTGCTTCTCATGAAAATGATAAATTCAATTGAAAAAAAAGAAGAAAACTTTACACCAAACCTACTAGATGCAATAAATTTAATTCATATGACATGGCAAAAAGTTACACAAAAAACCATTTTTAATAGTTTTCGACATGGCGGATTCATCAGAAGTGAGGACAATTTCGATTTACAGGACGACATACCCTTAGTTGACTGGCTGAGACTTAACCACGATGAAGACATAGGTTTTCCAAACGCATTAACAACAGTTATCGAAAGCGATGCTTTTGAAGAATATGTGCACTTTGATGACAACATTATAAGTGTAGAACTTCTGGATGATGATGCAATTGTTGACGAGAATGAAGACGTCGAAGCAAGTGAGAATGATGAATTTGTAGCAGCTCCAGCACCTATATCTGACGCGTTACGCTTTGCTGAGGGCCTTCGTGCTTTTCTTCAATCACAAAACACTCCCCAAAGAATTTTCAATAGATTTGCAGACGTCGAATTGTTTTTAAACCAATTGAAATCTTCTCAAACAAAACAAACTAAAATTCTTGACTTTTTCAAATAAAAAATTAATAAAAATATAATGCTCTATACTGAAATACTTGTTTTTTATGTGTTCTTTTTTGATTTTCGAAACAAAAGTTAATGATTTTTTTTAGCATATCACTTATATACGAACTTCGGTTATAACCAACCAATTTGGTCGGTCCTTTCGAGTTCGTTATAAGCGGACACTACTGTATATGCTGAGTTCAAAAACATTTTGACCATAGAAATATCCATAGTAAAAAGAAATTGTTTAATCTTACTAAAAAATAACGCGGGTTGTGTTATGGTTCGTATTTCATATGGTAGTTTGTTAAATAGCCTAGGTGCCGATGCAGTATAAAATTTTAAAAATTGTGTTTTTTTTAGCTGCGGGGGTGTTTACGACTGATATATTATTTACTCTTAAACCGTAAACCCTAGAGCTTCTAAGAGTAGTGCTGTAGCCGCTTCGCAGAAAAAACACTTTTAGGACTTTAAAGATATAAAGATGATTTATTGGTAGTACTCGGAGACTGTAAAATAATGGCCAACTATTAGATAACCTGTTCGCACTACAAATAATTCTCATTAGGTGTTTCTGGGCAATTGTTGCAACTTGCAACACCATATTGCAATTTGGAGTGCACAAGTCCATAGTATATCATCAAAAGGATTTCTTTCGAACAATGTGGTTTCAGTAGATACATTTTGCGTGTAACAGATAACATATATTTTTTTAACTCCTCTACATGGGCTTTCCAATTTAGGTTTTTATCAATTAAAACTCCTAGATACTTAAAGCGTTCAACACTTTCAACTTTAAAACAATTTGGACTACAAACAAAGACTACCGAAAAATTACTTTGACCACAAGTATGAACTGCTAATGACAATTTGGCGCAAGCAGCGGAGTGAAAATATACATCGCAATCATTAGGACAAGGGCCTTTTAAGTTACAAACCATAAATTTAGTTTTGCTGCTAATAAGTAAGTCATGTTTGGCAAACCTCCATATAAAGTTTTACAGTTGATTCAAATAGGTTGCTATTTGTATACGTAAATGTGATGTCGTCAGCAAAAGCTGTAATACGACATCAAAATTTTTAATAAAGAAAGAGTTTATATAAATTAAAAATAAAACTGACCCCAGGACTGAACCTTGAGGTACACCAATTGTAATTTTTAGTTCATCGCTGTAGTTGCCATTAATTTGTACTCGTTGACTTCTACCCTACAAGTACGATGTGGACCAGTTATAGATTACTCCTCTTAACCCAGCTTTGTATAATTTGTCTAAAAGTATATTAGGGTTTACCATATCGAATGCCTTAGTCATATCTATGAAAAGAGCTATACTGGTGCTATTATTAATAAAACCATCATTGATTTCACTAGCTAATGTGAGTATGGCATCTTCAGTGGATCTACCTTCTCGAAAACCAAATTGTTCATTACTAAAATTAAGAAATGAAACTTATACGCACTTTAACAAGTTTTTCAAATAATTTACAAAATGTTGGGAGTATGGAAATAGGCCTATACTGCGACATCAAACTTCTATCACCTTTTTTGAACATGAGAATTACGTCAGCAGCTTTTAAGGAAGAAGGAAATATGCCACAATTGACACTCAAATTAAATAAATGACTTAAAACATCAACAATAAGCAGTGAAATATGCTTTAAAATGTTGGTTATGCCGTCAGAAGTGCAGGAGTTCTTATTATCAAGCGACATAATTTGTTTATGGATTTCTAGCGGGGCAAAGGGATTAAAAACAAATGTATTGCTTTGAGTTGAGTCATCAACTACATAAGCATAAAAATTACAATTACAATTAATTGGTAGAGGTAGCGGTTTTGATTGAGTTGCTACTGATACAAAGAATTGATTAAACTGATTAACAACAGAAACTGGATCAGATATTGTTGTATCCTTAGCTTCAATCTTTATAGTATTGTAGCATAATAATAACTACGCTCCTACGACTATGCAACCCATTCCGAAGTGTCTTTTCATTCTGGCAGAATTTTGGTCCGAAGTGTCCTTTCATTCGAGGTTCGTGTCTGCGGTTAAGTCTCCACAGTTCATGTCTACGAAAGAGACGGATAATATCACGGATAAGAAGGCATTATAACTGCAAGACATGATTATCATCTTGGAATTATTACATCAGAATTTTTCTTGTTCCAGTGGTCGAAGAATTTGCTAAAAGTTTCTGGCTATCAGAAACTTCTGCTATATATGGACAGATGGCGATCGAGAAGAGGCAGTAGTTTTAAAACCGTGGCGAAGAGATTAGAAAAGTGATAATGGGCGAAGTTGTAATTTTGTGATAAATTGAAAGTTGAGAGTTAACAAGAAGAAGTAATTAGTTTGGATTTGTGAATTAAGTAATTGAAAGGAGATAAAGTGATTAGAGAGGAAAGAGACCTTGTAAGGAAAGAATTTGCGAAGAATAGTATAGTGTGAACTTGAATTGTTCTATAGACTAGAAAATAAAGAAATACTTTCACAGAATATTGTTTTATCTACTCGAGCCGTAGCTCGCATATTACAGTATCATTTTTTTCAGTTTGTTTATTAAGGGTATTATTAACAACTTTCCATTCCTCTTTCACGTTCCCTCTACAGTTCCGAAGTTTGTCACAGTAGTATTTATCTTTACTGAACTGAACCTGCTTTTTTACATCTTCATTTATTTTTAAATAATAATAATATTTCTTTAAATTCGCGTTATTTGTGTGACGTAAGCATTTTTTCCGAATTACATTTTTCACAGCTACCTTTTTTTTCTTCAACTTCGGAGAGAATTTGATTTTTTAAACAAATTTCTTTATCATCAGCGCATAAGTCTTGCCGAAAGAAATATTAAAAAGAACAATAAATCCTTTTGGGTGTTCTTAAATTCTAAACGACAAAGTTCTTTTCTTTCAATTGCAATGGAACTCGACGGTGAAAAGTCGAATGACATCAAATCATCCTGCAATCTCTTTGCAAAGCACTTTCAATCGAATTATAACAGAGATGTTATTTCTAATATAAACGATTGGTATTCAAACATAGTCTTCAATATAGATTCTAATTTAAATTGCTTTTCAGACCAAGATGTTGATGAGGGTCTAATTGAACTCGATTCAACTAAAAAGGCTGGAGTGAATAAAATTCCCCCGCTCTTAATTTCGAAGTGTGCCTCGTCACTTTGTAGCTGGTCACTTTGTAACTGGTGATTTTATCGATGATTGGAAAATATCCTTTGTGAATCCAATTTATAAAAGTGGTCTAAAGCACCTAGTTAAAAATTTCAGACCAATATCGAAACTAGTTAGTTAGTTTTTATTGTCCCAAAGAGTTTATAATTGAGTTTTACAAATATGTTTCAACGTGCCTTCTAACATTTCCATGAAGTTATCCCCTCAATGCTGGACTAAGCCTTGAAGCTGTAGAAGGGAATCCATGTAAAATGTCAGTCGGCTGTACAAAAAATTATTTTACAAAAACATAACAAGTAAATATAATAAATTACAGTAAAGACAATATTAAGAATCTGCGAAGCCTGAAGGCTTTTCTGCAGAAGTTTGGTTACAGATATTTTACATACAATATTTTTTAAGTAATTCTTGTTCTTCTTTGGAAATTACATTTAGTTCATACTATACAAATTCACATTGTTTAACAAAATATAATTCTTTAATCTTCTTTTTCTTATGTGGACTGCCTGGATATTCCATAGGGAACGTGGAAGTTGATTGAAAACCCTAGGTACCACAAAGGCTAGTTGTTGTCGTCCATAGGAGTTGTGAATCCTCGGTATTTTAAGATATCCTGCCGCCCTTTGCCTTGTGTTGACGCCGTGATCAATTGGGTGCTTAAACCGTTGATCGTAGTATGTGTCATTTATTAAATTAAAGACAAAAAGTTTTTGGATAGTTAATAAACCTAAGTCTTCACTTGGATTAATACAATTCTCCACATACCTGTTACCATACTTAGCTCGTAATAGAATTTTAAATATTCTATTCTGAGCCCTTTAAAATTCCATGATCCTATACTGTGTTGTGTTCCCCCATGCTGTTACTCCATACTGAAGAATGGATTCCACCAAGGCAAAGTATACTTGCTTTAGAACTTCGAATGATGTACAGTTGCTCAAATGATACAGAGCATATGTAGATTGTCGAAGCCGCAAGCAAAGATACTTTATGTGGTAATCCCACTTAAAGTTACAGTCTACTTCAATCCCAAGATATCGATAGACGTTCACTGTTTGAATATAGTCTGCACAATCATCTGTAAAGCTCAAAGGTGTATCATGAGTTCTGTTTTTGTGTAGACATTCAAAGTTGTGGAATTTGATTCTAATAGGTGTTCTTATGATGTGTGGAGGCCGAATATGCAATAACTTAGTCTTTTTGGAGTTAATGACAAGTCCATTATCGTGACACCAACATAGAACGTTGTCAAACTCTACTTGCATTTTTTGCGTGGCACAGTTGATGTTCTTGTCGCTCACAATTATAGCAGTGTCATCAGCATATTGGAGCCCTATACTATTTTCCAACACAGATAGCATATCATTAACATACACGATAAAAAGCAGGGGTCCTAAGATCGATCCTTGTGGTACTCCCATCTCAGCATTTTGAAGACCACTGAAGTTGTTTGATACTTTGACCTTGAAACCTCTATCACAAAGATAACTTGCAAACCAATTTAAAAGGTGACCTCGAATACCAATTTTTTCTAACATTTGAATAATTTTTTTATGACAAAGTGTGTCGAAAGCTTTTCTAAAATCGATAAACATCACCAGCGAGTATCAAAGCTATTTGAAAAATTAGTAACTCAGAGACTATATTTCTCAGTCAAAGAATCCATAACCCCAAAACAACATGGATTTGTTAGCGGCCGTTCAACTGCCATCAATTTGTCCCTCTTTTCACATTTCTGCTTAAATTCTATAGAAACCAGAATGCAAGTCGATGTCCTTTACACAGATTTTGTTAAGTCCTTTGACAGAGTACACCATGGCCTCTTAATACAAAAACTTCATAAGTTAGGACTTAATTTAAATTTTTTGGAATGGTTGAGGTCTTACTTATCTAACCGGAAACAAATTGATAGTTTTCAATCTTTTTTCATTCAGGTGGAGTCAGGTGTCCCACAAGGTAGTCACTTGGGACCACTTTTGTTCATATTGTTCGTGAATGATATTCCTGACGTTTTAAAATTTTCAGATTGTCTAATGTTCGCGGACGATGTTAAATTATTTAGCTCAATATCTTCATACAGCGACTGTCTCAAATTTCAAAACGAAACATTTCGAAATGTAAAATCTTCAGTGCCTACAGAAAGTTGTCGCCCGTGGCTTTTGTTTATAGGTTTGAAAATCTACCACTTTCTAAAGTGAGTGAGAGATTATATTTGACATCAAACTAACTTTTTCGCCGCATATCGATTTTATTACATCGAAAGCAAATTCTTTGTTAGGTTTCCTTAAACGAAATTCAGGGGTTTTTAAGGACGTGTATACATTAAAGAAAATCTTTCTGTCCTTGGTACTGCCTATCCTAGAATATTGCTGTGTCATTTGGTCTCCATTTTAAGAAAATGCTATTATCAGAATTGAAAAAAATACCAAAAAGATTCTCGCGTTTCGCATTAAGATGTCTGAGATTGTCTGACGAAATGCGAGTCTAGAAAGTCGCAGACAAGCCCAATGCTTTATTTTTATAAAAGCTAGCTACTCGGGCTAGAAATGTATTTTCTATGTTCCTACTCATTTGACTTTTTCAGATTAGTGGTATCACCAACAACCTCGGTAGGCAGCTTGATCTCATTTTCTCATCCGATGCCTATAATTCCCTGGTTACCGCGAGTAACCATCTTCTCTCTACCCTAGACCATTATCACCCCCCTCTCGCTCTTACCTTTTCATATGAACATGCCAACATTAGCGTTGTTTTAGAGAACTCTCTTTCTTTTAACTTCCGTAAAGCTGACTTCGCTAAACTTAATAACCTAGTCAATAACTTAAACTTCGACCTCTTTCTAAAGAATAACACCCCCATTGATATCGCTCTCGAATTCTTCTACACAGAAATATTTGACTGCCTTCTCCAATCTGTTCCATATTTGCCGCGAAAAACCTGCTCGTCATCTCCTCCTTGGTATAATAATGAATTACGTACTCTTCGCAATATCAGAAGAAATTATGGAAAACTTACCTGAGATCCAGATCGGCCTCAGATTTTTCATTCTACCAGCAAGCTTATTCCCGCTTTTCCATCCTCTGCGAATCCCTCTATCTCGAATACCTCGACAGAATGCAATTAAGCCTAATCACACATCCTAGGCGTTTTTACCAATTTATAAACGTTAAAAAAAGGTCCGATGGCTTCCCATCCACTCCAATATTATTGCTGACCCTAAAGCAATCGCCAACCTCTTTGCGACCTTCTTCAGTCAATCGTATTCTGACCACGTTTACGAACCGGCTCTAGACTATTTCAGCTACCTGAACAACTGCCCACAAACCTCCCTTGTCTCAGTTGACATAAGGACTGATATGGTACGTGAAAAGATCAATCAACTTAAGGATGATTTTTCCCCAGGCCCTGATGGTCTGCCCGCCATATTTCTAAAAAAATGTGTAAATGTTTTATGTCAGCCCCTTACAACTCTCTTTCGACTCTCACTCTCTCAAGCTGTTTTCCCTAAATTATGGAAGGACTCCTTTATTTTCCCCATCCATAAAAAAGGCAGTAAAAATTACATATCAAACTACCGACCCATAGCCAAACTCTCTTCTATACCTAAACTTTTTGAAAGCATTGTCTATGACTCACTTTATTTTCACTGCAAATCCATCTTTTCTCCACAACAGCACGGTTTCTTAAAGGGTAGGTCCACAACGACTAACCTAACCGAATTCGTTTCTAAAACACTGCAAGCATTTGAGAAAGGTAAGGAAGTGGATGTCATTACGACCGACTTCAGCAAGGCGTTTGATAAAATATGTCACCAAACTATTCACCTTAAACTTAAAGCCTTCGGGTTTCCCCCCCTTTTTCATTTCATGGTTGAGATCGTACCTACTGCAACGCCAGTACAGGGTTCTCTTTAGATATTCAATCTCTGATCCTATTAACGCCACTTCGGGTGTTCCTCAAGGCAGTCACCTTGGTCCACTGATTTTTGTCTTAACAATAAACGATGTTGATCAAATCATAAAATACTCAGATCTGTCTATTTACGCTGATGATATTAAAATCATTAAGACAATATCTACCCCGACTAATTCTCTCGTACTTCAAAACGACCTTAATTCATTCTGCACATGGTGCGACAAAAACTTCTTAGAACTTAACGTCGGCAAATGTCAATCCATAACGTTAACTCGTAAGCGTCTTCCCACACCCCTCAGAACCTATTACTTTCGCAACGAGCCTGTTCCCGCAGTCTCCTCTATACGTGATCTGGGTATTATTTGTGACAGATAGCTAAACTTCCGTTCCCACATTGATCTAATTATTCACAAGGCCAATTCTTCTCTCGGTTGCATAAAACGCTGGTCTCAAGAATTCTCGAACCCTTACGTTACAAAGTCTCTTTACATCACCTTTGTTAGACCCCTCCTTGAATATGCCAGCCAAGTTTGGTCTCCATTTCACGACACCCACTCTCTTAGAATCGAAGCCGTGTAGCGAAGGTTTATCCGTTTTGCCTTACGTGGTCTCCCATGGGACGACAACTATATCTTACGCCCCTACGAAAATCGGCTAAAATTAATTAACATGCATACCCTTATAAAACGTTGCGAGGTAGCTGACATACTCTTCGTACACCAATTATTAACTGGCACGATCGATTCTCCCGCACTACTGGAAATGATTTCACTTCAGACTAACCCACGCAACCTTAGATCCGTACCGCTCTTTCGTCTCCCTCTCCACCGCACCAACTACGGTCATTTCGAACCTATCTCCAGAATGTTGCGTCTGGCCAACAATGCACAGAACACACTTGACTTTCATTCCAGTATATCTTCTATTAGAAATTCTCTCTAAACCTCCTCTTAACAACTCCCCATTCTTCCCTTCCCTTAGATGTTAGTTCTAAGTTTTAGTTTAAGATAATTGTGTGGGCCCTAGGGCCCGGTCAATAAGCATAAAAATAAAAAATAAAAAAATAGGTTAAGTTATTTTCTAAGTTAAGGCTTGTACTAAGCTTCAATAAATAAATAAAATAAATAAATAAATATTTCTAAGAACTAACTATGGTCTTAATAATCCATTAACTCGTTCTTTATCGTTGTATAATTCTATTTGTAGTGAAGTCGACCTTTCAATGAGAAGGGATACCTTTAAAAACATTGTACAAAATTTATTTAATTCTTAAGTTGAGCAGTTACATCGGAGACTACACTTCCTTTCGCCATAGCCGGCCCTCACCACGCCCCTCACTATGCGCCATTTTATAATTGTAACGGCACATCCTAACGGAATCGCCTTCTTCCCACCCCTCCTCAGCATAAGCCAATAACATGCAGAGCCAACGTGATTCGGTGGACGCGCATCTCACATGCTCATAGAAACACGCGCAAACATTTTTAACATGCATAAGCATATTTGCGCTACACGCGCAGACGAAAAATAATAACTTGACACCTGCATTCCATTCCCACAGAAAAGTGGCTTGGTGCAGAGATAATATCAAAAATCGCATTCCATTCCCACAGGAAAGGGGCTTTAAGCATTGTCATCAAAATTACCTGTAGAAAAGTTCAAATGGAAAAAGTAAAGTTAGTTGTTAGTTGCAAGTCGTGGAATTAAGTTCGTTTTGTTATCGTTTTATAATCTTAATTAATTTAATTTTTAGCTTAAGAGTTCTTTGTTGAAAAAAAAAAAGAAGAAATGAAATAAAGTTTTTTTTAACGGATTTTTCCAAACATAACTTAAATGGCGCAGTCGGTTTCCGTATAAGGAAAAGAAAAAAAAAATTACCAATGCCGGTACACACGCAATAGCCGTTCGTCTAAGAAAATATATTTTTTTTTCGTCAAAGAAAATTGTTTTAAACAGTTTTCGTCAAAGAAAAATTTTTTAAACAGTGTTCGTATAAGAAAAAATATTTTTCGTCAAAAAAAAAAAAAAATTTTTTTTTTTTAAACAGTTTTCGTCTAAGAAAAAAAAAAAAAGTTTTCATTTAAAGAAAACGTTTTCGCAAAGTGCTTGTGAACAAAAAATATACAATATATGTAATATATGATATGCATATGTGTAAAATATATAATACCAGATATAATAATATCCACTAATAAAAGATTATAACAAAAAATAAATAAAATAAAAGTGCTTGGAAAGAAGGTGCATATATGCAGGAAGCTAGAAACAGCATTGAAGACTTAGAACAACTATTAAAAGGACTCTCGATCACCATGACACCACCATCAACACCAGCAGCATCAACTCAACAGACAACAACAATGGTAACCCCTCTAAGCATAAGTTTAGACCCAATTAAGTTTTTAAATAATCTGCCAACTTACGATGGCAATAGAGATAATTTATGCATATTTATAGACCTAGTAGATAGGATCTTTCCAACATTAGGGCTGTACAATGAGGCAACTCAACTCATATTTTTTGATATAATTAAGAGTAAACTAATAGGCAGAGCTCGCGAAGCCGTCGAAATAAATAACTCTGTAAAGAATTGGGACGAATTAAAAAATGTATTCTATCAGTACATCGGTGACAGGAAATCCGTAGAGCAGCTGTATGATAACCTTAGGGCCACCCCATTTAAAAACAATTGTCATGAATTTTATAATGAGTTAAAGGCAGTCTTAAGACGTTTAAACAATAAAGTCAGGATAGCCAAACCAGAAAATTCACCTGCAGAAACAACACAAAACTGCAAAACAGCGCTGAATTTGTTTATTAACAAAGTCCCAGAACCTATGAGAGGGCTATTACACTGCCGAAATCCAAACAATTTGGAAGAGGCAATGCAAATCCTTTTCGAGACGGGATATGCATATGTTAGGCCAAGTACATGGTCAAATAATGTTCAATGTCGACCAAACTCTGATAGAAATTCCAATAAAAACTCATATAGACATAATAACACTCAAGGGCATACCAATAGCACTAGCCGTCAGAACAGTAACGCCTACCAGAATAGTGGACAATATAGGTTTAATTCGGGTACTCTTAGAAACAACCAAAATAGTACTAATGAAAGTTTTAGCGGCCAAACGCAGCGATCTAGAAATAATGATAATCCATTTAGGTATAATAATAATAGCGCAGGTGAGCCAATGGACACATTGTCTGCCTCGTATCAGAGACAAATAAATAACATCCAAGCTCAAAATTTTCCCAGCAAAGGCCCAGTAGACTTCCCTATATAATAGTCCGAACAAAAAATAATAAATTTACTCTAAGACTTTTAATAGATACAGGTGCTGATACAAGCATCCTTAACCCCGGGCTACGTCACCCTAAATGGCATGTGCAACTCGATGAACCGATAAAGATTACAACGACCAGCACAACAGTTTTTATTAGGAAAAAAATTCGAATTCCACTGTTCAAGGAATTTAACATAGATAAAACGGCAGAATTTTTGGAATACAAATTCCACGATCAATTTGATGGTTTAATTGGCAACAATATTCTTTTACCTTTGCTTGCCGAAATAAGCTTTAAAGAAAGATTCCTGATCGTAGGCAATACCAAAATACCAATATTCTTTAATAAATTAGAAGAAAATGTTAATTTATATAATGAAAGTATTCCCAATCTAAATATTTACCACACTGAGACGAGCAAGGACCCAGTGATGGAACAAATACATATTGATCACCTTAATACCGAAGAAAAAAGCAAAGTAAAAAACCTTGTTTCTCAATATTCAAACATCTTTTATCAAGAAGGTAATGACCTTTCGTTCACTCATGCGATAAAACATGAAATCAGAACTGTCAATGATATACCAATATATGTTAAGAACTATAGATATCCAGAAGTGCATAAACAAATTAACGAAATGTTAGAGCAAGGGATAATCCGTCCCAGTAAATCTCCATATTCTGCTCCAATTTGGGTCGTCCCAAAGAAACTGGACGCATCGGGCAAACAAAAATGGAGAATTGTTGTCGATTACCGGAAACTAAATGATGTTTCTATAGACGACAAATTCCCCATTCCAAACATGGAAGATATTTTTGACAAACTCGGTAAAGCACAATACTTTACCACACTCGATTTGGCGAAGGGGTTTCACCAAATCGAGATAGCTGAGGAAGATATACGGAAAACTGCGTTCTCAACAGACAATGGCCACTACGAATTTGTCCGCATGCCATTTGGTCTCAAGAATGCTCCGGCAACCTTTCAACGCCTCATGAACTCCATCTTTGCAGAACACATTAACAAAACCTGTTTGGTATATCTCGATGATATCATAGTGTTCTCGACAAGTCTTCGATTCACTTTCAAAAATATTTAAAACATTAAAATCTGCCAATTTAAAGGTCCAACTCGATAAGAGTGAATTTTTAAAAAAAGAAACAAAGTTCCTAGGACATGTAGTCACCACGGAAGGAATCAAACCAAACCCGAACAAGATAGCTGCAATACAAAACTACAAACTTCCAAAAACAACCAAGCAAATTAAAGCATTTTTAGGAATCACCGGTTATTACCGGAAGTTTATAAGAGATTACTCAAAGGTTGCCAAACCTATGACAGCCTACTTAAAAAAGAATGAAAAAATTGACCCACAAAATCCTGAATACATCGATAGTTTTGAAAATCTAAAAGCATTAATCACCTCAGAACCTATCCTAAAATACCCTGACTTCGACAAAAAATTTGTACTCACTACAGACGCGTCGAAATTCGCTGTGGGAGCCGTTTTATCCCAAGACTCTCACCCCATCTGCTACGCAAGCCGTACGCTCAATGAGCACGAAATAAATTACTCAGTTATTGAAAAAGAACTCCTTGCGATCGTTTGGTCCACAAAATATTTCAGGCCATACCTATATGGAAGGAAATTTACTGTACGTACAGATCATAGACCACTACTTTGGTTAAGCTCCCTCAAAGAGCCAAATGCAAAGCTCCAGAGGTGGAAAATTAAATTGGAAGAATTTAATTTCGACGTTGAATACGTCAAAGGTAAAGATAACTTAGTTGCTGATGGACTATCTCGTTTAGAAATTAATTTTCATGAGAATATAGATTCCGTTTATCAGAAGCCTGAGCCAATGAACCTTGACAATGAATCAATTACTCCAACCATTCATAGCGCTCGCGAAGATAGCAATGATTACATTCCCATTATTGATTCACCAGACAATATTTACAAAACTCAAATAATTTTAAACAACTCCGAAGGTCTGAATAACCATAAACCATATAAAGTATTTAACAAAAGAAGAATTGTAGTTGAATTTAAACAATATAAAGAGAAATTTATGTTAGAAGTCATGAAATCATTTTTCCCCAGTAAAGGCATTGTAGGCATATTTTCTAGGGATGATCACCCCTTCGCTCAATTCCAAGATACCTACATAAAATATTTTAGTAAAAATAAGCTTCTACGTTTAGTTAAATGTTCAAAGTTCCTAGGCGATTTAGATGATGAAGAGAAGGTAGCAGAAGTCATTGTCGGAACGCACAAACTACTTAATCATCGCGGAATTAACGAAACTTATGAAGAAATGAAGAACATTTACTACGCCCCAAAACTCAAAGAAAGAATAGGACAGTTTATCAATAATTGCGAAATATGCAATAAATCAAAATATGAACGCCAACCCCTTAAAATTCCATATGTCGTAACAGAAACACCCGAAAAACCAAATGAAATTATCCACATCGATATCTGGTATGCGAACATTAATCTCATGTTCGTTACCATGATTGATAAATTTTCCAAACATGTAACAGTCCAAGAGATCAAGCATAGAACATGGGTATCTCTTCTAAACACTCTCAGGTGTAGATTTGCTAATTTTGGCATTCCCAAAAAGATCGTAACTGATGGTGAATCCGGTTTTTCTTCAATTCTGATCAAAGAATTCTTAAAAGAAAACGGAGTAGAATTACATGTAACAACTCCATATAAGAAGACAGGTAACGCGGATATCGAAAGGTTCCATTCGACATTAAATGAACATCTAAGAACCTTTGCAGCAGATGAAAATAATAAGAACACACTCCGAAATAAGATTCTAGAAGCAATCAAAATCTATAATTTTGGTGGGGGCGAAAGCCCCCATTTATTTTGGCTTATTACAAGCTACAACTAACTTAAGGCTAAAACTTAAACCTAAAACTTAAACCTAAAACTTAAAACTAAGACTTAAAGTTAAGGAGAATGGTGAAGGAGTTCGGTTTTGAGGCAGGGGGTGCTGAGGTTAAAATCAAACTGGGTGAGGTTTGAGTTCACTTTTCGCAGCATACGGGAAATTGGTTCATTAGATCCATATGAAGTGCGGTAGGACGGTAAATAGAAAAGACGAGGGCATCGTAAATTTCGTGGGTTGGTATTGAAAAAAAATTAATTATAAAGAGATGCGCAATCGACAGAGCCTGAAAGAAGTCGATGAATGAAAAGAATGTCTGCAACATCTCTGCGTTTCTCTAGAGTACTCAGGTTGATGAGGTTGAGGCGGTCTTGATAGGGAGGCAAGATAAATGGATCGTTCCAAGGAAGACCTCGAAGGGAAAATCGAAGAAATCGACGTTGAACATTCTCGATTCTGGTCACATGAACTTGCTGAAAGGGTGAACACGCTTGACTGGCATATTCAAGGAGGGGGCGCACAAAGGTAATGTAGAGGGATCTGGTCACGTAAGGGTCGGAGAATTCTTTGGACCATCGTTTGACAAAGCCAAGTGATGAGTTAGCTTTACGAATTATCTCATCAATATGTGAACGAAAATTTAGTTCCCTATCGTACAATATTCCAAGATCACGGAGAGACTGAACGATGGATATAGGTTGACCATGAAGAAGGTAAAGGCGGGCGGAGGACACGTGGTGCTTACGTGATAAGGTAATGGATTGACATTTGGCGATATTGAGCTCTAAGCGATTTTGTAGGCACCAGTTCGAAAAACTATCAAGGTCTTGTTGAAGGAGACAGTAGTCATGTGGTGAAGAGATGGCTTTGAAAAATTTGGTATCATCAGCGTACAGAGAGAGGGAAGAATGTTTAATAACCCTCTCGACATCGTTTATGGTTAGAATGAAGAGAAGGGGACCTAGATGGCTGCCTTGCGGAACACCAGAGGTGGCCAAGAAGGGAGTCGATAAGATGGATCTGAAGCGAACTCTGTAAGAACGGTTTTCCAGGTAAGAAGATATCAATATGGGTTCGAAACCGAGGGCAGACAATTTGAAGAGGATTAAGTTATGAGATATCTTATCAAAAGCCTTACTAAAATCAGATGCAATAACGTCGACTTCTTTGCCATTCTCTAAGGCAGACAGGGCGAAGAACACGAATTCGACTAAATTAGTGGTAGTTGATCTACCTTTCAGAAAGCCGTGTTGGGTGGGAGAGATAAGAGACTTGCACTGAAAGCTTAAGGCTTCGTATAAAATACTTTCGAAAAGTTTGGGTAGATGAGAAAGTTTAGCAATGGGGCGATAGTTTGTTACCTCGTTCTTTGATCCCTTTTTGTGAATGGGGGTTATGAAAGAGGTCTTCCAAATCTGAGGGAATTCTCCTAGTGATAGAGACAAACGGAAGAGGTGAGAGAGGGGGAGGGAGAGAATGGAAGAGCATTTTTTAAGAAAAATGGCAGGGAGACCATCTGGGCCGGGTGAGAATTCATCATTAAGATTTTGTAGTTTATTTTCAATTACAGCAGGATCAAAAGGCAGGGACTATTCATTCCACAACCAAACAAAGACCAAACGATTTCCTTAACGGAACAGTAGGTAAAGAAGCTTTCCCTAAGATTGTAGAATTTGTAAAGCAAAACAAAGAAAAATATATAAATAAACTTAACAAAGGCAGGGAAGATATAGACTTCACAAAAGAGGAGCATACATTCCTTAAGAACAGAGGCTCTAATAAGCTTAAGCCTATTCACAGGAGAGAAGATCCTGAGGTAATTAATGAGAATTATATAAAAGATAGTAAAGGCAGCAAATATTACAAAGATCAAGTCAAACGCAAATATAAATATGAAAAATAATTTTACAGGTTATCATCTGGTCGACAATTTTTATAATGAGTTTCGGACAAAAACTTGACGTTCAAAACTTGAACAACGGACAAGGATACGTGACAGTAAGAGACAAATAACTACAAGTTATAACTGGATATACTAAAATTCTCCATAACATCAACACAACCGCATGGTCAGACAGTTTAAACATTATTGAAAACAACATAAATAAACTCAACTATAAGAACAAGTATCCAGCAATGGTACATAATTTTGATTCAATAGCACAGGAAATAGAAAGCTTTTTAGGGAATAACCATTATAAGACTAAAAGAGGTTTAGTAAATGTAATTGGAAAAGGGCTAAAATATTTGGCAGGTACCATGGACTACGATGACGAACAAAAAAATAAAGAAAAAATTAGAGCTCAACGAGAAAAATAACGAACGATTAATAGACGGACTAAACGAACAAATACACATAAATAACCATTTCAATGAGGTTATAGACAACATTACGAGACATATCAATGGACAACAACTCGAAATACAAAAACAGTTAAGTACTTTAGGTAACGCAGTTAACCAGGAGTTTTCCGAAATAGCACATATGCAACACGTATTTCAAATTCAATACGACATCCAATTACTAAGAGAACAGGTCAGGAAAGTGAAGAAGAATTTACAAGCAAGTCAACTAGGAGTTTTAGGAGCGGATTTGTTATCACAAAAGGAAATAGAAAGATTTAATATTACATTTAAAGAATTGCCGAATATAAAGAGCTCAGTGATCATGCACGAAGACCGAATAATTTTTATCTTAATGCTCCCAATCTATTCAAACACAAAATTTTTTAGAGTCCTAATCGAACCAGTCCCTAATAAGGAAAACCTTGATCTAGTAACAGAATACACTAATTTCATTACTGATAACAGAAATAACTATGAGAACTTAAATGACTCTGTAAAAATAAAAGACTTAAAATTAGTAAATGATAATTGTATAAGTAACATTTTTAAAGAAAATCCTATGTGTAGTTTTAGAAAAAATAAAAAAATTGAGATTAAGCAAATAACAAATAATATTATAATTACTAAAAATATTCCATACACCCAAGTTTCTCACAACTGTCATAATTACAGCATAAATTTAATAGGTGTAAATTTAATAAGATTTGAAAATTGTAAAGTAAGAATTAATGATATTAGCTGTGAAAATTTTATGTACTATGATAATTTTTTAATTCCAAATTTTAATAATGTATCCATTAAGAATATTGTGATGAATTTTTCTACAGAAGAAATGCATATAAAACATTTTGAAAATCAAAAATTGCTTGAAAAAATAAACATAAGAAACGAAACGCATGAATACATAAATTCTGGGGTAACCTTTTTTATAATTTTCACCCTGATCATAATAACGATCATTCATAAAAAACGCATAAATGATAAACCTAATATAAAAGTAGAGATTCAAAATCAGAATATAGATTCTCCGGAGAAGAATCGTAAGGGGGGAGGAGTTACATCGGAGACTACACTTCCTTTCGCCATAGCCGGCCCCCACCACGCCCCTCACTATGCGCCATTTTATAATTGTAACGGCACATCCTAACGGAATCGCCTTCTTCCCACCCCTCCTCAGCATAAGCCAATTACATGCAGAGCCAACGTGATTCGGTGCACGCGCATCTCACATGCTCATAGAAACACGCGCAAACATTTTTAACATGCATAAGCATATTTGCGCTACACGCGCAGACGAAAAATAATAACTTGACACCTGCATTCCATTCCCACAGAAAAGTGGCTTGGTGCAGAGATAATATCAAAAATCGCATTCCATTCCCACAGGAAAGGGGCTTTAAGCATTGTCATCAAAATTACCTGTAGAAAAGTTCAAATGGAAAAGTTAGTTGTTAGTTGCAAGTCGTGGAATTAAGTTCGTTTTGTTATCGTTTTATAATCTTAATTAATTTAATTTTTAGCTTAAGAGTTCTTTGTTGAAAAAAAAAAAAGAAGAAATGAAATAAAGTTTTTTTTAACGGATTTTTCCAAACATAACTTAAATGAGTAAGCTATAGCCATCTTAAGTACGAATTTTTCTTTTTGTAATCAACAGATTGTAATCCATTGATGAAAATAAATAAAAAAAAAGAACCCTAGTTTTTTTTTAGTGGATTTATTCAATTTATTTAAATTTATTTAATTATCCGCAAGCTGGATTTAAATGCAACACATATGCCTTGATGAAAATCGAATTATTTATTGAGCGGTTTATATCCCTTTAGTATCTATTATGTCCCAATGACCAGATAATGACACAGTGTTGGCATTATAATAATATAAATTAAACAGATTACCGGCTGAATACTTAAAATAGTGCCATAATTTGGTAAAAAAAAAAAACGTGTCTCTTTAATCGACACTTTTACGAGTATATTTCCAACCATTGTGGTGGCATTTATTGATGACACTTTGATTAATATAATTATCGGACAAAAAGCACGACACACATGACTCGATGACTCCATTAGGTCATGGTGTTGAAGAAAATCAATACTAATTCGATTTATTTATGCAAATTTCTGGTATAAGCACAAGGAGAAGACGGGTCTACACTGCGTATACGTGACTAAAAATACACTCAAACTCCCCAGAGAAACACTCTGCTTCGCTACAGGTTCAAACAAATCACTGGCCACTTACACAAAGCTAGTGCTTTTACTATGCCAATAGTAGTATCTACACTTTGGTATGATATGAGAAATGTTTCCCCTATGGTATGTTATTTTTATCCTGCGGCAAATATGCGGTGCCATTGTATCTTAAACGACAACACCTGTCAGTGCTTCCGTATCCTTGCAAATTAATTGAATGTGTGCTCCAGTTTTTCTATTTTTTATTTTTTTTTTATTGTCCCATTGTTGCATTCATTTGTTAGAGTTCCTCGTCGATATTTTCATATTTAACTATCAGGGTGGCAATAACCATCGAGCAATGGAATGTGAATTTAAACACAAGTGCTTCACTTACTCTAAAGGGCTGTGCGTTTGGGATCACTGGCATTTTTTTAAAACTACATTGGAAGCATTTATAGAAACACCTGGATAAAACTCAGTTTTATCAAAATGGGATGTAAATATGGTTTCAAGTCAGTCGATTTTTGTTTGTACTTCAGTGCAGATAAGTTAAAAAAGTGTGACATCATGAAATGTCGCGTACTGTATGTGACGTGCAATTGAATCTAGAAACCGCGGTAATGTATTATGCATGGACAGTACTGCAATTACTGAAACCTCAATACAGAAGAAAACAATAATAATCCAACCTTTGTTTCCACTTCTTCTATATGCCAGGTGTAGATACATACATAGCCAGAGAGGGCTTTGAAAGGATTTATGTCATCTGCATGGATGCAATGTGTAGTCCTATTTATGTGCATGACTGAACTTATGATATGTTTGTTTTTTCTTTTTGTTATACATTGGAATGTAAATATTTCCAAATCCCTGTTCTTATAGGATTGGGATCTGTTCTGCTGTATTGATTTTCTATTCCTTCTGTGTAACTCATGGGTTAGTCCTTGGTGATCCTTTTAATCTCAGGTAGATGTTTTTTTATACATCCAAGTAAGTAGTATGACCATCAATGGTTCTAAATGTAGAAAATAAACAGTTTTAGAACACATGGCAGACTGATAGTTGCTATTACCAAGTCATCTTATCTATGTAGGTTTACAGTTTCGGGGTTATTCTGCTTTTTGAAGCTACCATCGCCTGACCATGGCTTTAAATGCCCCAAATCTATACCATTTTCAGTGGCAATTCTTTAAATATTGTAAAATAAAATTTATCTAATGCTTAATGTTGACACAAGCGGTAGCCAACTCGGCTGCACCAAATGGCTGGTCGAAGGGTTGCGAATCGGACAGCCAAGTAGCACCGATCAGATCAAAACTGGTATGGGTGTACTCGTATCTTGCCAAGCTAAATAGAAATGAATCGCCCTCTACTGGGTACCGCGTAGGAGTAGAGGGTAATGAAGCAGCTGATGATGTCCTTCATTGGACCATAACCATTCGCCGGGCTTGGACTGCATAAAATACGGGAAGAGCTAAGAAGAGAAGAAAACCACAAGAGAGTCAAATTTTGGGAGGAACTCCTAAATCTAAAAGCAAAAAAAACTTCAATAGAGCCAATCAGCAAGACTACCTCTGGATTGGGAGATCTACAAGGAAAGGCTAACGCTGTTTAAACCGAGATTAGAAAAGCCCGACGCAGATCTTGGTGCAGCTTCTGCCTCAATCTGCTAGGCTCTCAAAAACACCTACCGTACAGAGTGTCCTAAAGAATCCCAATAGATCTTGGGCGGATTCCGAAAGGGAGTCGCTCAATCTACTAATGGACACAGACTTCCCCGGCTGTATGCCTATCCCTGTTCAGAGACCTGCCATATTGTATGCTCACAGAGCTCTTCTGACCTAATCAGCAATGAGAAACTAAAGTGGGTGGTCAACAGATTCAAACCATTTAAATCCCCCGAATCAGACGGTATTTTGTCCATTTCTACTCCAGATGGAGTTCGGAATCGTACGACAGAACCTGTCCTGTATCCTGAAAGGCGGTCTGATACTAGGAACTATACCCAGTGCCTGGTTCGAGTTGAAGGTGGTTTTCATACCCAAAGCAGGCAAAACCTCACACACACTAATCAGTCTGTCATCTTTTTTGCTCAAAACTCTCGAGAGAATTATCGATCCCTACATTAAGGACTCAGTAGATAGTGCCTTGCTCAACCCAGACGCAGGTGTTGCTAAAGGCATGCAGAAAGATAGGCGACCTTAAGGCGCTCGAACCCGACATCATCCCGAATAACGCACTAACAGCGGCCGTAAAAAAGAGACCAGACCTCTTCATAGAGATAATGCAGAAGTGTCTCGAAGAAGGAACCTTTCCTGAAAAATGGAAAATACAGCATTTGTTCCTGCTGCCAAAAGGAAAGAAACCTCCAGGAGAACCATCGTCCTATCGCCCAATGGATACCTTGAGAAAATATTTTATAATAGATCAATCGCAGTAGCAGAAAAGAAAGACCACCAATTTGGCTTCAGAAAAGCGCGGTCTACAGTTGATGCCATAAGAGCGATAGTTGATATCACAGAAGGTGCCATCGAAGGAGAAAGATAGCTCAACGTCACAAAGGAGTACTGTGCAGTGCTAGATTTTAAAAACGCCTTTAACTATGCGAACTATTCGTTCATTAGAAGATTACTCATCAGGATGGATACGCTATATTACTTGCTGCGTATAATGATGAACTATTTCAATAACAGAAAGCTGAGGTATAATACCGATGAACTGCGTGAGTCCCACAGGGATCGGTCTTAGACCCGCTACTGTAAACATCATGTAGGACGGAGTCTTACGATTAACACTGCCCGATGGATTCGCTGATGACTTTGCCGTCGTGATAGTAGCTAAATAGATCCATACAATCGAATCATCTACAAAGGAAGCAATTGCTCGGATAAGAGATTGGCTAGTTTCCGCCGAACTAGAACTAGCCGACCATAAAACAGAAGCTATCCTTATAATCAGTCGGAAAACCGCAGAATTCGCGAATTTTCATGTTGGTAATCAAACAATCAGATCCAAAGGAGCAGTTAAATACCTTGGAGTATAAAAATAACATTGCAGATACAGACGAGATGTTCAGCATATACAATAGAAGAACCCTGAACCATCACGACGACAATAGTATCAAGATGATCAAAATGGAAGAAAAGGCAGCGTCAGCAGCTATGTGGCAAACTCGTTGGGCCATTACAACAAAAGATAGATAAACATATAAACTGATACCGACAATCTAAGACTGAATAAGTCGAAAACAACTACCATTTTGCACAGTTCCTGTCTGGTCATAGCGATTACCGCAAATACCTCTACCGATTTGGTCACGACAGTTCACCATCCTGCCCCGAATGCCCGAATGAAGATGAATATATGGAGCACACAGTCTTTCGTTACACACTCTTCACGGCACGGAGAACTACTCTGCCCAGTCCGTCGTTACTTCTCGACCATATGTTGCAGTCGAAAGAGAATTGGATGGTATTGTGATGGTTTGTGAATCATGCATGCTGGTAGCCCGGGTTACTAGTATCTTTAGATATGAAGGGAGCTTTCAACAACCGTCTGCTGCATTGTAAAGCACAGAATGATAAATACTACAGCTCTATCAAAAAACAAGCACAACGGGGAATCCCTCAGGGAGGCGTACTTTCCCCTTTGCTCTGGAATCTTGTTCTCAGCGAACTCCTTTTGGAAATAGAGAACACTGGATGCAAGGTTATTGCTTACGCCGATGATGTAGCTATCTCTATATCAGACAAGTGCCCGAAAAGGCTTACCGATGTCATGCAATTCGCCTCAAATAAGTTAGTCAACTGAACAAATGCTATGGTCTCAGCGTTAATCCAGTAAAGACCTCCATTGACTGTAACGCGAACTCCGGCCTCATTTATGAAGAAAAAAAAAGACCGCGTGTAAAACGCATATAACTTTGCACTTTTTCTGGATGTAATGCAGTTTTAAGATCCTTTTCAGGATTCGGCTCACTCTAAATGCGGCAATTCTGTTTATTATTAAACCCTTTAAACCACAAATGAGCCGAATAACTTGCTCAGATGGACGATTATGTGCACCAAAAAACTGACGAAGAGCTCTATAAGTTTGGCGAACAAAACATGAGTTTTTGAAATAAATATCCACGACACGTAAGTGTTGTTGAGGCGTCAGTCTTCCTATGATGATTTGCCAAGTATACTGAACAAAAATGTCATATATACTCGTACATCTGCCAAATTTGACAAATAAAACTTTGTGTTGTTATAATTAAATAGTTAGTTAGTTATGTCCTCTGATCCCTCATGGGGCATAGGGCGTCAGTAACGCCTGCGCGCCATCGTGTTCGGAGTTCTGCAACGCGCTTAACCTTCCCCCAAGTTATCCCCAAAGATCTAGATTCCCCCTCGACTGTCCCTCTCAATGCCTGCCTAGGGCGGCACACTCGTCTGTTTGAGTGGGTAAGTGGATTCCATTGCATGGCGTACTTCGCAATGGAATTGTCTTCGCACCGTAAAGTGTAACCAATCTGTCACTGCCACTTTCTCCTCCGTATTTTAATGTCTATTGGCTTCTAGTTCGTTATCGCTTGTAGTTGGTCATTCAATACACGATTCGGCCAGAAGATCCTTACGATGTTGCGAAGACATCTATTTATGAAGGTTTGCAGCTTCCTTGTGACGGTTGGTCACTTTCCAAGTACTACACCCATAAAGTAGCAATGTTTCCACGTTTGATCGGAACAGTCTCCGATTGGTTTTTGTGCTGAAAACATAGCTTCTCCAGATTTTAGACAGCATACCGAACACAGCCTTTACTTTACGAATTTTGCTGTCCACATCCAGTTCGGTACCACTATCTTCTGAGATCATACTTCCTAAATATAGAAAGCTGAGCGGCGCTGGTATTTTGATGAGAAATTGAAGTGCTTAGGACATTTGTTTTTGCCGTATCTATTTTGAGCCCTACTTTCTTCGCCACTACTTAGTTCGGATCACATCACTGATTACTACAAGGAATAACAGTGGCAAAAGAATGCATCCTTGTCGTACTCCGCTGTGGACTTCAAATTCCTCTGACACCTTACCGTTGTCTAAGAGATGACATTTACCGCCAGCATAGGTGACGAGTTTTTCAGGTACACCTCTCCTGCTCAAGGCTCGCCAAATAGCATCTCGATTTAAGCTGTATGTTGCAGAGATCTGTACTCGACACATTGTTCTATGGTGATCCGCAAGGTGTTGATGTGGTCGATGTAGAAGGATCCAGCTCGAAAGCCTGCATATTCATTGTCAAGCGTTGAATCGAAATGTTCTCTCACTCGATCCAGAATTATTCTAGCTATTAGTTTGGCCACAGCCGGAAGAAGGCATACCCCTCTCCATTCCCCTCTTACAATCTTCGGGGAAGGCCTCGGTTGTCCATGCTTTCCTTCGTATATAGACGTTTGATATATACAGCTGAAAGGAGAGCTTTTTGAGTTGGAAAAAAAATTTAGCTCACATTGGAGAAATGTTTGCACAAAATTGGTGTCCAATACCTTTCACAAAATTTCAGGCGCTATGAAATAGATTTCATTGCCAATATTGGTTATCAGTTAGGAGATAGTCACTGGCTTATTAATGTGCATTTGTTCTTTCAAATAGGCCCAAGGAAGACGTTCGGGAGCGGTTAAATCCGCTGTATACGGAACCAATTGAAGGCGCTAATGCGCGAAATAATACGCTGATCCAAGATGTCACAAAGCCATTATGTCCCTTGCAGCATACTCTGTGGTTCAGTCTTGTTTAAATCATAGATGTGGGTGGTTTTGCAGAGCTGTCCTCAAAAAATGTTACAACATCGTCCGATATTGAACGGCATTGATAGTAACTGCGGCACCGGCTCAATTTGCACAGAAATATGAGTTAATGATCCTTGTGGTCACTTAAGTGGGTGTAATTGTGGCTGATGAACTGCTCTTGAATTTTCCGTAGCCAATATACTTCAATTTTGCTTCTTAACGAAGACTGCATCAATCATTATCAATTTGTGGATAAAATCAGAATTTTGCTCTGCTTTTCGCCGCAACGAAATGGCATAATCAATCCTTTGCTTCAATTCTTACACAAACTGGAAACTTTATATGGGAAAATGTGCAATCTGGCCAAAATCCTCTAAATGGAGCCCAAGTTGAGCTGAACGTCTCCCTGTTGATGTTTATACTATCCAGTTACTATTCTGCCTACTCTCCAGTACACGTTGAATATTTCCATCCATATGCGCCGTACGTGGTGTTCCGGTACCAGAGAGGATCCTTACTAATCTTGGAAAAAACGTACAATTAGATGATTTGTTGCTGACACTGGGGGTGCTATATTATATTGCTATATTTTCAAAATCAAATTCTTGTCTTGTTTGAAAATTCTAAAAAAAAAAAAATATTGAAATAAAAAAGAATTTAAACCAAAAGCTCATTTTGCGCCACCCTGTCTCTTCTTTTCCTTACGGTGGAGTTATGATCCGGAGTAGAAGGATCACAATCCTCTCACTTTACTGCATCAGTACTGGTCCGCCTGTGGTGTTTGACGGTTTGACCTCAGGAAGTACCCGCAGTCTTCCCAGTTTCGGATCACTTCGTCACTTCGTCGAATGCCTATGTTTTTGCATTTGTGTGATCCAGTTTTGGTCTGCCTTTTTTGCGCGATTGTGTAGGAACGTCGATTGATATTGCATTTTTGACGGGGTTCGAAGGATCCCTCCTTTGAACATGACAATACCAACTGCGCCGGTCGTGCTCTATCTTGCTCGTGATGGGTTCGTTTACATGAAGGCTTCCTCGAATCTTTGAACTTCTTATTCTATCAATCTTCGATACCCCTGCTGTCATGCGAAGCATCTTCATCTCCTTTGCCCTCATACTTTTTGTACATTGTCCAGCATTGTGAACCGTATGTGAGCGCCGAGCCCTCCTTTCAACTTAGGGGACATTTTTCGATCACAGAAGATTGCGGAGTTTTCCCGCCACTTCATTCACCCTACGCTTACGCGATGATTGATGTCATCATCACAAGTTGCTTCGCTATTGATCATAGATCCCAGATATTTGAACTTTTCGCACTTGGGAAGCATTTTTCCATTCAAGTAAATGTCTGGAACAGGACGGTGTGGATCAGAGAACGGGCAGCATAGATACTTTCTCTTTTTTTTAACTAATACGGTACCCATTTCCCTCCAAAACATCCACCCATACATCGAGTGCTCGTTGCAGGGACGTGCGATCTTCCCTTATGATAGCTCCATCGTCAGCAAAGAATAACTGATGCACTTTGAGGTACGCCACTTTTCCTTCAAGCGCATCAAGGGAAAATCAAGGACTGCAATAAATAGGAAAGGACTGAGGACGCTTCCATGGTGTACACCGACTTTGATTAGGAACTCTTCGGTGACTCCTGCGGGACATCTTGCTTTATGTCCTTGCTCTCTCATACATGTCCAAGATCATGCGCACGTAGGTTTCTGGAACTCCTATTTGTCTTAGCGCCACCCATAAGAGATCTCTTGGTTATCTATCAAAGGCTTTTTCAAAGTCAACCAACACCATATGCAAGTCCTTTAAGGAATCACGATGTGTTATTATATACTTTGGATTGCATCTGTTGTTGATTTACCCGAGACAAACCCGCACTGGTCATCAGATAGCCGTATTATTATTTACGCAGTCGGCCATCTAATACCTGCTCAACGATCTTCATGGTGTGTGACATCATCTTGACAGGAAGGTAGTTATCGCAGTTTTGCACCACCCTGTATCTGTGTTAACTTTTAAATGATTTTCCTGGACTAATTAGAATACACATTCTTCTTTGGAAATAAAAATTCAATCAGATATTCTTTTCTACTGTTTTTGATTGATTTTCAATTCTCGGAATGGTATGCAATATGTATCTGTAATCAAGTTTAAGGTTTAAGCAATGTAGCGCAGCAAAATTTCGATTTCATTGTGATCAAAGATAAGAAACCACTGTTTTACCTCTTTCATAAAAGTGAACAAGTTACCAATGATTCGCATACCTACAGGAAGCCTATTAAACAGTTTGCAAGAAGTAAGGCAGGAATGGTAACTAGAGACTGTTGATTACTTCTCAAGCTATATGAATCAGATATCGGACTTTGCAGGTAACCACCTCTAATAAAAAATATCTTCAGAACCTTCAAATAAAGGAGGTGTCTAACTGGCAGTATTTTCATATGGCGAAAAAGTTCCATAGAGTGGGCTAAACGGGAAGAATTATAAATCTTCCTAATGGCGCATTTCTGTAAGACAATCAACGGCTGAATTTTATTTAGGCAAGCACTTCCCCAACAGCTTATTCCGTATTGCAAATTCTTAGTAATTCAACGTCTTTATTTATACCAGCAACTAGGTTTAAGGGATTGACTGAACCATATGCGATACCAAGATCATCAGCAAAAGCTCTAACTTTTCCTACAAATGGTTTGACAAACAGAGAATTTATTTAAATGAGAAACAGTATAGGACCAAGTACACAGCCTTGGGGAACACCAAGATTGATAATCTTAGAGTTACTTAAACTAGTTTCAACCTTCACTTTTTGTTTTCTGTTTTTAAGATAGGACATAAACCAACTATACATAAAACCCGCATTATATAGCTTTTTCAAAAGAATGTTATGATCCACCATGTCAAAAGCCTTTGTTATATCAACAAAAAGTCCAGCACAACATTTTTTGTTGTCCAAACCTTTCTGTATAAGGGAACAGAAATCTAAGAGAGGATCTTCAGTAGATAGCCCAGCTCTAAACCCAAACTGCATGGGGCTGAAAAAATTATTTTTTTTTAGGAATTCCAAAAACCCTTTTTTTAATCATATTTCTCAAATAGTTTGGAGATTGAAGACAATAACGAGATGGGGTCTATAGTTATTTTTTTCATTTCTGTTACCCCTTTTGAAAAGAGGAATAACAATGGCACATTTTAGTTCTTCAGGGAATAGTCCAGACACGATGCTCAAACTGAAAAGATGTGCCAAAATATCAGCAATATTAAAGGTAACGTTTTTTCAGTATAATGTTAGAAATACCATCGCTACCCTGTGGTATTCAATATTCCTTTATATATATAAAGGGTGGCCGTGGTGTAGTGGTAGCATCATCGCTGTCACGCTGTTGATTCATGGTTCGAATCCTGATGTCAAGAATCATCTATTTGTTTCGCATGAAAAAAAAAAAAAAGTCGATCACTTGCGAAAGCTAAGTCAACTCTACTGTGGAGGTATAACACTGGCAGTAGGGTGGTCATATAGCTAAAATGTAACTTGATCGTGATGATGACATCAGGTGGACGGAAAAAAAAACTGTGAATCATAAGCAACGACAATAATAGCGAAAACAAACAAAATACTCCCCAGTTATCTGGACAGCCACCCTTGGAGTTTACAGAAACTTAATACCACCTGAGTTTCAAACTACACCACTCTGTCTTCCTCTCTGTCTCTTACTCTTTCCACAAAACGCACGTGTTCTAAAAAAAATTAGTATAAGGGTATTTATATCCCCTTTAACACGTGCAAATTATAAAAAAAAAAAAAAAAAATATTCCCGTGAATATGAATTGCTTAAAGAATGAATAGTCTTTAGAATTTCAAGCCCAGAAATTGGTTCAAAAAAGAAGCTATTTCTTTGGAAAGTACTATTTACAAATCCGGATCCGGTACAGTAACAATTACAATAACTTGAACAAAATCTTTGAAACGGCTGTTGTCCGACCGATGAAAAATGGTCATTGAATTCATTAGCTATTGCTGTAGGTTCCGAAATAGTAACACTTCCGTTTTTTTAAATAAAGAGCATTATTTTGGTTAGTAGCATTACGATTGATTATGCTATTAATCACTTTCCACTCCTTATTAAGATTTCCTTGTGAAGCCCTTTTCTGATTTTGGTAGTAACTATCTCGACACTTATGTATTTTTTTTGTTAATTTTTTGGCTCATACGGTTATAACGACTCTGTAAACTAAAGTTTTGTGGATGTTTGTGGCAACTTATCCGCAATTTGTGTTTTTGTCTAATTTTCCTAAGAAGTGAACCGTTTATCCAAGGCTTAAGCCTTAGAGCAGATTTTCTAGGGACAATAACGTAGCTTGCAAAGTTAAAATAGTTTTTTAATAAATTTAATAAAATATCATAGCCCGTAGAAACATTGTCTTGTGCATAAACCGCCTCCCAGTTTTCAAAACGCAGTACATTATTAAGCTGCTCAAAGTTAATTTTGAACAACCTCTTTGGAAAATTATGCTTTTTGTTTTCTTTACTATCCAAACCAGTGCTTTGCAGAGATTCGAAATACGTACATTCCACAAAGTTTAGCTGATATTCACTTTTCATTTTAAAACTTCATAATAACAGAAGGCCCCACATATCTGTGTACTCACATTGTATAGTTCAATAACCAATTCTACACTTAATTAAAATGGAATCACACAAACAGTGATTACACTTTCCAAAGAATAAAATCAAGCAATAAAATTACTGAATCCCATTTCGCTTTGGCCATAAACGATTTGTCTTAGTTTTATTTGAATTCAAAACTTCAACATCGTCATCGTCAACATGATGAAGTTCATCCCTTTCAGCAAAATTGAATTGGAATGTTTGTACTCGTATCCTTGGTTGTTAAAATACAAAAGTTTCGGATTACAGTTTTCGAATTCAAATGTACCTAGTCTTCCAAGTTTCGAATAAAACTTTAATGGACAATAAATTTACGAAGTTTTCCATGACGGACTACTACTGCACTTTAGTTTCACCAGCCCATGTACATGTACTCTAACGAGCTGTCCCCTTTGGGCTATAGTAGGGAATAATAACAATAAACTGAAGAAGAAAATGATTTCGAATCACTACTACGAGTATGGGGGCGGCACCCCCAAGTTTGTTACGTTCTTCGTCATCATCATGGAGTATACAAAAATGTGATGAGTTTAATTGCCATTAAAAAGTTTATTCTACCATCGAGTCGACCTTATCGATTACAGTTGGAGTCAAAAGTTATCATTTACATTTGCAATAGTATCTACGCAGTTAGATACAAATAAATGTCACGCATTTTGTAGGAGTCTCTACTTATGTACATACAATGACGGTTTCCAGGATACAAGGACTTACAACGTAACAAAAGGTAAGAAATTAAGTCTGTCTTCTTACCAAAGATGAGCTTTACCAATCCGCAGAAGGAACAACAACTGCCAGTGCCTAAACGAAAAAGGACTACATCCCCAAATAACGGAGACCACATCTCCTCATGGAAAAATCGGCAACGGTGGTGAAACAATGCATCAAGAAGGGCCAGAAGGAAAAGAAGGCCACAGAGAAAAACCCCGAAACAAAGAGCCAGGTGTAAAAACCGTGAGACAAAACCATAACAAAGCCGAGTGGACAAGAGTGGTAGAAAAAGGACAGGATGCACGTTAAGTCGGACGCACTGGTGATTACTCGTAAAAAGATTGGAGAAATTTCCTACAGCGATATGCTCCGAAAAGTGAAGGCAAACCCTGAGTTAAATGGAATGGGGTCTGATGTAACCCACATATGGAAGACGACCAAAGAATAGTTATTGCTTGAGCTCAAGAAAACAACAGATGGAAGCAGCTCAGAACAACAAAGCAAACTGGGACAAGTTCTCGGGGAAATAGCAGAGTGAGGTCCTTAACGCACTAGGTGCTTATTGAGTGAAAAAACTTAGATGACGTCACTACAAAGGTGATCGCCAAGCCCTGTCCGAGAAGTTCGAAGAAGTGCGAGGCATGCAGGCCCCATCCATTAAATCTATGAGGAAAGCCTATGCACGGACGCAAACATCAGTTATTAGACTCCCGATAAATGCTGCCCAGAAAATTCTGGACGTTGAAAGAATAAAAATCAAATGGACGGTATGCTGAATACAGGAAAAATGTATACCGCTACGATGCTTTGAATGCCTTAACTTCGGGTATTTAGCAAAGGCGTGTAAAAGCGCGGTGGATTGAAGTGAGGATTGCGTCAGGTGTGAATAGAAAGGTCATGCCAACTGCAGCAATGATGCAAATTGCACCCTTTCCGAAGAAAAATGACGTGGCATTATCAAACACGCGGTAGGAAGAACAGTATGCCCTGTGTACCAAGAAGCTACCAAAGCCGCACGACGAATATGAAAGTGCTGCAACTTAACTGCGAAGCGGCACAGGACCTCCTGACACAAGCCGTTCATGAATTGAGGATAGATGTTGCCGTATTATGCGAGCAGTATAAGAATCTTGATGATAAAGTTTGGGCAGCGGGTGTCTCAAAAAAAGAAGCTATTTGGGCCTGTAGAGATTATGCCATCAAAGAATAAATTATGACACCCGGAATAGGGTTCGTGCGAACAAAGGTCAAAGGATCAAAAAGCAATTTCGAGCAGTTCCAGGGTATGCTGGACACGCGCTAGTGAATGATGCTAGAGGTCATGGCCCTACAATTATTGCTGGGGACTTCAACGCATGGGCAACTGATTGGGGTAGCATACGGACTAATAGAAGAGGCGAAGCTACTTAATACGGAAAGCGAGCACACTTTTTGCAGAAACGGTGTAAGTTCTATAATTGACATCACCTTTGTAACTAGTTCGCTAGCGAGCGCTGTAAGGTAGAGAGTCAGCAACCAATATACTCACAGCGACCACCAAGCGATCCTGGTTGAAGTGTAGTCGAAGAGAGCGACCCAAGGACGCCCTCTAAAGAAGGCATAACGAATGGTGTGGCAAATAAACACACTGGACGAAGAAATGTTTACCTTGATTTTTGAATTGTCTACTATAAACGCAGGAACAGGAAATACTATGACCGCTGATATTATTAAACAAGTAACTAGGGTTTGCAACGCATCCATGGTCCGGAACACGTCAACAAATCACCACCAGATAGCAGAGCTACGCACCAAGCGTCATAGAGCGAGGAGATTATTCCAAAGATCCAGAGGTTGCCCTCCTATCAGAACCTATAAGTGCAATACAAAAATAGGCGTAGGGACTTGAAACATTCGGGGAAGCAAGAGCAATAGCTTTAAGGAATTCTGCGAGCAAGCAGACGTAAATCATGGCAAAACTCAAAGGCACTAGGGCACCCTCGCCCTTCTGCCTTTTCCTTATGCGAAAAAGAGTGTCGGGACTATTTCCACGGCAAGCAGTAACTGAGCATATAGATCCCACCTGTCATGCAAATGGAACTCCTAGATGTATGCAGACAATTCGGCGATAGTAAGTAACCTGGATTGGATGGAATACCAAACAAGGCCCTTAAGCTAGCCTTCATCAAAATACACGGAACAATTTTCAGAAATGTACAACAAGTGTCTAACAGTAGGGGTTTTTCCAGACCAATGGAAAAAGCAGCGTCCAGTGCTGCTGGATAAAGAGCGAATCATATGTAACAGATTGGAGATGGCAACTGATGAAGCCGGGGGACTCTCAAACCAACAATATGGATTTAGAAAAACTTGTTCTACAATAGATGCTATACAGAGGGTAACTGCAACTTTGGAAGAAGCTATTCATGCCAAAAGATGGATAGGAGGTTTAAAAAAGTATGGTGCCGTAATAACATTGGACGCCAAAAAAGCGTTCAACTCTGCAAACTGAGGACTTATAGTACACTCCCTTACTTCAATGATGGTGCCATGGTTCTTAATTAAAATGATACTAAGCTATTTCGAGAAACGGTTCCTGCTCTTCGATACAGATGATAGAGTAAGGCAGTACCACATATCTGGCGGAGTTCTACAAGGGTCGGTACTAGGACCTATCCTATGGAACATTATGTATGATAAAGTTCTAAGGCTCGGGATCCCAAATGAGGCAAAAATCATAGGCTTTGCCGATGATATTGCAATAGTTGTGGCGGCGAAACACCTGGAAGGAATGGAGAACATTTTTAAAGAATGTATCCAAAAAGTGAGGCGGTGGATGGCAGCAGTTAGGTTAGAACTCGCAGAACACAAAACAGAAGCTGCTCTAGTAAGTAGTCGCATGAAAAGAGAATCAATAAGCATCAGGGAAGGCGATCAGAATATAAAGTGAAAACCGATTATCACATACCTAGATGTGATGATCGATGCTAGGCTCGCTTACAAGCAACACCTTGAAAGAATGTGCGACAAAGCTACTGAGTGCAACCTTATCCTGAATAATGATGAATGTTGGAGAACCCAGACAACAGAGGAGGTTAGTTCTGTCAGGGGTGGTGCATTCTATCATAATGTATGTAGCACCAATAGGGGCCAAAGCAGTAACAATTAAGTCTTACGCCAGAAGAATTAATTCCGTCAAACGAATGTGTGCCCTGAGAGTGTGCTGTGCATTTCGGACGGTGTCAAATGATGCTATATGTGTCACCGCGGGAATGCCACCAGAAAATTTCTACCTCAGTCAGCTCTTAACCGGACATGGCTGCTTTCGAGTGTATCTGAACCGGTTCAAGCTCAATGAATCTCCCACATGTTTAAATTGCGGAAAAGCCAGAGAAGATGCGCACCACGTATTTTTTCAGTGCCCAAGTTTTGAAATAGAGCGCAAAGAACTAGAGGAAAGAATTGGAGAAACACCAACTCCAGAGAATATTGTAAACCTCATGATAGCATCGAGCAAAATATGGGATGCGGTGAAAAAGGTTACAGCAATAATCATGAAGGAACTTCGGCGGTTGGAAAGAGTCAAGAAAAGTAGAAGTGAAAATGAAACCCATGCGATATACGAGTATATCATGGAGCAAAGAACGGCAAACGCTGAACCCATTTTTAAAGCATCAAACTGGGAAAGAAGAGTTCCATTGCTAATCAGCCCCGTGAAGTAGTACTTAACGGTAGTCCCGCAGGGAGAGTGGTTGAAGTGTGAAGGGCGTGGTTTAGTACGTAGGCATATTCCTGGTATTGAGTACTCAGATTTGAGAATCGTACATGCCAGTAGCTCGGGCTACTGGTATTTTTAGAAGATTACACATTCCTTGGCACAACCGAAAAGAAGGTAACCTACCGGTGGAAGTAGTAGCACTACAGTGCCATTCTGGTACCACATCTCACGTGATCTGGTGTGTTGTTGAAGAGTCTCAAAATCCATCCCGTTGAATTTAAGAAAGATATTAACTCTCAAATGTTTTTTCTTCAGATCTCATCAAGTGAGTTTAAGAATGATCTAATATCTGCATAAAATGTGCGTTAGGGTTTCTTTTTCAATAGCGTTTGCCTGCATGGTCTGCAATCGACAAATATCACATGCTAATCGCTATTATTCAAGCGATATCTGTATGCGTTTCATTTAGACGATCATTTGTTTTTGCCTTGTTGTAGTTGGGCCGTATCTTTATTGATAAGGCGCAGTTAGTGTGCCTATTCCATCTGGGGTTGGCTGTTAAGAGCGAAATTGAGGGATTTTTTGCATTGACTTCTCCCAGCGAAATGTGTACTCGTTCTACGAAAGCTGAACCTCTCCTGACCAGTTCGTTTTCATCAGTATCCGCGGAACTCAAATCAGAGTCGTCTTGAACTGACTATCTAGAGAGGCTAGCTCATTTCAGCATTCTTGTACTAGTTTGCAGTATGTGCTGATCGATTCAATGGCTTTGATAGCGGATTAGCTATCAATGCAGATGGCTACGTTTTGCCTTAGTGCTGTATTTGTGAGTAATTTAATCTGACAACAAGATTCTCGGATTGCCCAAGCTGACGGGTTACGGTTGCTTTGGATACTCCAAACGTCGAAATGTTTTATTTACTTACTTAGGTGACGCTACAGTTCGGAATGGACCTGGGCCTTAACCAATACTCCTTTCCAGTTAGCGCAGTGTGCATATCAGGCTAATATTAGCAAATTTAGCCTTATTGCCTAATTCTGCCTTTGTTTATAACAAATTCGAACCCAAATAGACGATACTTCTGTCCTCCATAGTTGCAGTTTTTCATCTTTCTTTTGCCTGGCCCATCCCACCGCACTTACTGAATGGCGGTGATATCCGCTTTATTGTAGCCTAGGGCCTCCGCTAATAGCGTCCCGTTCAGGGTCCGAACATTCCAAGCGCAGATCCAAATGTCGTTGTCTTTTTTTTCATTTTGCAGGGTCGTCAACAGTGAATTGTTCCTTATCCTAGGCTGATTGTGTAGTTAACCCCACGCACAACCCCTAAACCTGGAGGGCCTGGTCATTTCTGGTACGAGTTGGACAAAAGCGCCCGGATATTTCGAAGTTTATGAGAGCTGCCATTGACTCATTAAAGTCTCTTCCGACACCATCTCTATTCCAACACCCTGACTAGTATGGAATAACCTTAATGACCTCAGCTTCAGTCCATTTCCAACAGAGCATTATAGTGTTTAAATGGCCTTCGCATCGAGCAAAAGACCGTTGTGAAGTATCTAGGTGTTCATTTGGACAAGTTTTTGTACTATAATGAGCACATAAATGTTGCCAATTTTGGGGCAAAACATATTTGCATGTCCGGCTTATTATTATATATGTAGGGTTAACTTGCACTGTGACCTACTGGTCTATTGTGCCTCCTGCTAATACCTAGGAGAGTTCACCCTAGAGCACACTCTCTAATCCAGTTTTTCTTATGAATCTGAGTAGATCTATGGTTGGTTTACCCTCATCTGATAGTTGGTACTTGCCCTTTCAATCTTTTGTGGATCAGTGTCCAGAAGATGTTCTGGAGTCTCACTGGACTCATTGCAGAATCCGGCAGGGCCTTCGTTTGTTATACCTAGTTTCCTTAGATGCTCTCCGAGTTTACAGTGCCCCGTTAGAAAGCCTATTAGGATACGTAGGTTATTCTTGTTAAGTCAGATGCACGCTTCGAATCTCTTCCAGTTGTAGTGTCCCAGAAGTTTCTTAGCTTGCCTCAGACATGGAGTATTGACCCAGTTTCTCGACTTATTTTCTTTCTCCATCTTCCTGAATTCTTCGCGTATAATAAATCCAATAAAGGATTCTGCTGCTCCCTGTTCACGGAGTCTGCTTCTTCGTTGCCCTCTTTTCCTGCTTGTCCAGGTATCCAATAGAGGGTTGCTTTGTTACTGTTACCCAATTCATTAAATTCCCACAAAAGTTTTGATCTTATGAGAGTCAAGTACTGTCTGGCAATATTGCTATGTCGTATATTATGTATCTTCTGTCGAGATTGAATTAAACACATCTATCTATAGTATATATTTCAGCTTGAAAGATGCTTGTACTTTTGCCCATAGGTTCAGAGTACTTTGTTCTTGGCCCAAATACACCCGCCCCTGGTCTTTCTTCAATTCTCGAGGCGTCCGTATAAAACTAAATTTCCTGATACTATCGTCCCTAGGAATTGCTAGAAGGGGAAATTTCTTGAGAAGTAGATCACATTCTTTTGAATTGATGCATTTCTCCCTCCCGACTATCCACTTTTACTATCCTTAGGATCGTCCGCTTTGCATATTGCTCAACTACAATATGAAGCGGAGTTTCTTCCAAGAATACTTCTATGGCAGCAGTTGGACATGTTCTCATGGGCCCAGTAATACAGAGGCAAGCAAGTCTTTGCACCTTTAGTGAGTGTATTCCTCGTTGTGACTAAACCAGTTCATTTGGCCCACGCAATCGCTTCATAGGTGATCATTGGTCTCACAATGGCGATATACATCTATCTTAGAATGCTTGGTCTAAGTCTCTAAGACTTACCCGCTAGGCTCCTACATATCATGAAAGCACGGGTGGCGTTTTTGGATATCTCTTCTGTGTGCTTTTTCCACATGAGTTTACGATCTAGGTGTCAGTTCCGTGCCACATTGACTTCAATTCAAGCTTACTTTTTATCGTAGATGGTATTATTATAGGTTTTGCCGAGTTTATGTTGAGCCCAACTGTGTAGCACCGTTCTTTAGGTGCTTTTAGACCTCTATGCATAATGTCACAAAGGGTTCCTTTAAACTCTCCTCTGGCAATCAGTACTATGTCATCAGTGTAGGCTTGACACTTGATTCCGAGGTTGGCTAGATTTTCAAGAAGTTCATCCACAACTAGACTCGATAGTACGCCTCCTTGTGGGCATCCTTTTGCTGTGTTGACCTTAATGATTCTACGCGACGTCTGAGTTTCTGCTGATCTTGTTCTCAGCAACACGTACATCCATTTAGATACTGTTCTGCTGACTCTTTTTCTGTCTAGGGCTCGCTTGATGGCTTCGTGTAAAGTATTATCAAATGACCCTTCGATGTCTAGGAAGGCGCAGAGAACAATCTCTTTTATTTCAAAAGCTTCCTGTATGGTTTCCGTCAACTGGAAAAGAGCCGTCTCCGTGGATCTGCCGGCTCTATATGCATGTTGGCGGTAATAAAGTGGGAGCGTGTTTAGTATAACCACTCTTATGTAGTTTTTTTTTTTTGTTTTCATTGCCTTGAGAAGAAACGATGTTAGGGTGATTGGTATGTACTCGTATGTGTCCGGCTGTGTTGGGTTATTTTTCCCCACTTTTGGTATGAGCATAACCTTCGCCCGTCTCCATTGCTTTGGAATATACCCCAGTGCGAGCCTACTTTTCATTATTCTGGGGTATGGTAGTCTTTCTTGTCCCTTTTGTAGTAGGGCTGGTGTACTATATACTATCTTCACCTGGTGACTTGAACGACTAAAAAGAGCTGATTGCCCATTCAATTCTCCCTTTGGAATAGATTGTGCTTGCAATTTCCCAATCTTCTTTCTGAGGTCTTGTTAGGTTTTTCGTGCTCTCTGTACTTGTATTCTGCATACTTCCAGGGAAGTGAGTTTCTAAGAGTAGTGGTGCTCTCTCTTCCTCGTCCTTAGTGAAACTACCGTCTGGGTTTTTTAGAGCGGCATTCCACCCGATTTTGCCAGAGCTTTATGCAGTCTAGCTGTAGCAGGAGTGCTGGTCATTGTCTCGCAAAATCTCCTAAAGTGCCTCTCCGTCACGCTTTGTCGTATTGAACAGTTTGCTTGTTACGGATCTCAACTTTGCCAAACTGTTGCTCCATCATGGCACATCTTTCCCACACTTGTTGTTGCTTATGGGACAACTTGTTTCAAACTCGTTTTGTGATAGCGCTACTAAAGCTCACCGCGTTTTCTAACTCTAAGTAATGGGCTGCGGCTCTACTAATGTCGATATGCTCCAGATTATTAATTAGGGTTTCTTCAAAAGTCTCCCAGTTTGTTTTCCTTGGATTTCTTGTTGGATTTCTCATGATGGTCATTGGATGGATTATTGGATACTCTCGAGTTCTAAATTAACCAGCTTATGCTAGGGCTGCCCAGCGTGAGATCGAGGACTTCTTGTCTATCTCTAGTGACAAATGTATTCCCTATAATTCATACATCAAGAGATGTCCGTCTTAACCAGAGATCCAAATTTTATAAAAATCCGTAAAGTAGTTTTTGAATGAGATGTGTGAGAAAAATGAATCGAAGATTTTTAAAACTCTTCAACATGTCTTACAATCATTTCATCCAGTCTAGATGATTTTCAAGTGAGACATCTACCATGCCAGTCAGACGAATTTCATCAAAACCTATTCAGACATTCTTGTCCAACAAGCATACATACTTCATAGGTACATATCAGGACAAGCACACAAATCAAATTTCATCAAATGATTGTTAGTGGTTCTCGAGCAAGCCATGCGAGAACAAACTAACAGAACCAAAAGTGTGAAAAATAGTGTAGCAAGGTTGAATTATAAAGCTGTGTGAGCTTGTCCATTGGTTCCGCATCACAGAAGATTTCTGCATGATCTTCAAAGACGAGGAGAGAGTTCTTTATCATCTATGCAATTGTCCAGCCCTCTCTATCAGATTGTAGATTGTTGGTTGAGATGGGATCTGGTCATGGTACCTCTAATCTTAAAGCCCATTCAAGACGCCAGAATTGGTAATGAATTCGACTATATTTTTAAGTGAGCTAGCAGACATGTCTTCTGCATCAAGGTAGAATTTACCTAAGTAACGATGACGTATTCTGGTTGCACAGTCACAGTGACTGGTTGCAATATGTTCTGCTGATTCTTCATCTTAGTTGCACATTCTGCACATGTTATCTTGCGCTCTCTCCATAGCCGTGAGATGTTTTTTTGACTCGACAGTCGCCTGGGAGGAATCCTGTGGTAATTCAAATCTGATTTCTATTTAGCTGTAGGAGTTGTTTCGATCTTTTGTGGGATGACTGGTAATTCACAGAATGGTCTTGGCATCATAAAGCTTAATGCACAGCTCCTGTTCTAGCTAACAGGTCAGCCTTCATATCCTAGAAACAATATGAGATAAACTCTGTTTATGCTGGCTAGCGTTATGAGTAGCTGAAAGCAGATCCATACTATATAGTTTGGATGGTATTTCGTAAGCCTTAATTGCTAATGAATGTTCTTGTTGGTTATAGAACTGTTTATATTTTCTTTGAAGCATATTTCTATGGCAAATATTTCAGTTTGGAATATGAAATTACATTTTTCCATACTCGAGTGGATGTAGATCTTTGTAGCACCATATATCCCAACACCAACTCCTTCTTGGGTCCCTCTCATCATCATCCACGAGAATCATTGACAAATGTAGGTTTGTTCTGTTCCCAGTTATTGCGATTTGACTAACATGGAGGAGCTATAGCTGGTTCTGCTGGTAGATCGATGGAATTCCAAGACCTCTGCTCGAAGTTAGAGGTGCGGCTGATAAGTTCGCGGAATAAAGCATTAAGTGAAAGAAGAGATCCGATTAAAAAAAAAATATTTCTCAATATAATCTCCCTCGAGTGCAATGCATTTCTTACGAGCCCATTTTTTGACCATGATATACGAAGGTCCCGAATTCTCGGATAAGGATGAATTTACTGTTGACGACCCGGCTAAACGAAATAAGGACAATGACGTTCGGATCTGCACGTGGAATGTTCGAACCCTGAATAGACCGCGTGCAGCCGAACAACTAGCGGAGGCCCTAGACTGCTACAAAGCAGATATCACCGCCATCCAGGAAGTGCGATGGGATGGGCCGGGCAAAAGGAAGATGAAAAACTGTGATATCTACTACGGTGATTGCTCAGGGAACAGAAGCAGCGTCTATTTGGATGCGGATTCATTGTAAGCGGCAGACTAAGGCAAGAAGTCTTGTCCTTTCGACACGTAAGTGAACGCCTTGCAACTCTCCGCATCAAGGCTAAATTCGCCAACATCAGCCTTATATGCGCTCACGCCCCCACAGAAGATAAAGACGATGCTACCAAAGATTGTTTCTATGAGCTACTCGATAAAGTATATGAGCAATGCCCTAAATATGACGTTAAAATCGTCTTAGCTGATTTCAACGCCAAAATAGGAAAGGAGGACCTCTTTGGTAGCACAATCGGAAAGCACAGCCTACACGACACCACGTCTGGAAACAGACTTAGGCTGATTGATTTTGCTGCGGGACGTAATGTTACCATAGCTAGTTCACGGTTTCCTCACCTTAATATCCACAAAGGAACATGGCGGTCACCAGATCATCAAACCGTCAACCAAACTGATCATGTTGCGATCGACGCAAGGCACTCCTCCAGTATTCTAGATGTCCGAACTTACCGAGCGGCCAACATTGACTCGGACCACTACCTGCCAAGGTAAGGATGCGGATATCCCGGACGCCAAAACAACGAGAAAATACTGTGAGGAGATTTAACGTTGGACGGCTACAAACGCAACAAACCGCCAGAACCTTTGCCGATCGCGTATCCTTAAACCTCTCGAGAAGTCCTATGCTGCCAGCATCAAATGTCGAAGAACAATCACATGCAGCAAAACAAAGTGCCTACGAAGCGTCACTGCATAGAAGGACAAGAGCAGCTCGTCAGCTTTACGAGCAAAAAAAGAGGGAAGAACATCGGCTCCTCCGGAGAAAAAAGAGAGAGCATGAGAAGCGCGCGATCGAGGATATAGAGAGGTGCTACTCCAGGAATAATGTTTGGAAGTTTTACCAAAAGGTAAAAAGAACGTGTCATGCCAAAAAGACCCGAACAGAGACCTGTAGAGACGAACAAGGAAACCTTGTAGTAGAGTCACAGTCGGTGCTGAGGACATGGAAAAACCATTTCTGCAGACTGCTAAACAGCGAAGGGGACACAAATTCCGGTGTCAGACATAATGAACCATTCAACCTGGACGATGAAAGCCAAGATTTCCATCCACCTGACCAAAATGAAGTGAGGATAGCAATATCTAAGCTTAAATCCAACAAAGCTGCTGGACCGGACGGCTTAACTGCCGAGCTGTTTAAGGCGGCGGGAGATGACCTGGTGGAGAGCATACACCAACTCGTCTCCAAGATTTGGTCAGAAGAAAGTATGCCTGATGAATGGAACCTCAGCATCGTTTGCCCGATCCACAAGAAAGGAGACCCTCTAAACTGCGCCAACTATAGAGGCATCAGTCTCCTGAACATTGCGTATAAGGTCATGTCTGCTGTACTGTGTGAGCGTCTGAAACCATTCGTCAACGATCTGATAGGTCCCTATAAGTGCGGTTTTAGACCCGGTAAGGCCACGACCGATCAAATATTCACACTATGGCAGATCTTGGAGAAAACGCAAGAAGTCCAGATCGATACTTATCATCTTTTTATCGATTTTAAGGCCGCATATGACAGCATTTATAGAGACGAGCTATACAGAGCCATGTCTAGTTTTGGCATCCCTGCCAAACTTGTCAGATTGTGCAGAATGACGATGGAGAACGCTCGCTGCTCAATAAAGGTTGGAAACAATCTCACCTAGACCTTTGATGTCAAAAAAGGATTTAGACAAGGTGACGCGCTATCATGTGACTTCTTCAACATCATTCTCGAGAAAATTGTGCGAAACTCACAAGTCAACACCAGGGGCATAATTTTCCAAAAGTCTGTACAACTTCTTGCATACGCTGATGACATTGACATTATTGGCAGAACACAGCGAGCTGTCACTGGTGCGTTTGCAAGTATTAGTGCAGAAGCGGCAAAAATGGGTTTGGTGGTGAATGAGGGTAGAACAAAATATATGCTGTCAACAAAAAGGGACACACAACATCGACGAATCGGACAGAACGTCACGATAGACAGCTACAATTTTGAGGTAGTTAGGGACTTTGTCTACCTCGGCTCCGCGGTAAACTCTGATAATGACACCTCAGCAGAAATCAAGCGAAGAATTACACTTGCCAACCGCTGTTTCTTTGGCCTAAGACGGCAATTGATTAGTAAGGCCTTGTCAAGAAACACTAAGGAGACTCTATATAAGGCCCTTATCATCCCTGTCCTGCTCTATGGCGCAGAAGCATGGACCCTAGCAAAAGCGGATGAACATCTTCTTGGTCGTTTCGAACGCAAAATTTATGGTCCCGTTTGCGTTGACGGGCTTTGGAGGAGAAGATTTAACAGCGAACTCTACGAGCTGTACAGCGACATCGACCTGGTCAGAAAGTGCGCATCAGTCGTCTAAGATGGCTAGGACATGTAGAGCGAATGGACACCAACGCTCCGGCCCGAAGAGTCTTCGATTCCAACCCGAAGGGACAACGCAGTAGAAGAAGACCTCGCCTTAGGTGGCGCGCACAAGTGGAAGGGGACCTCAACCTACTTGGAGTGCGCAACTGGAGGCAGTTAGCCAAAGATCGCGCTAACTGGAGAGGCGTATTGGTTGAGGCCCAGGTCCACCCCGGACTGTAGCGCCACCTAAAATAAGTAAGTAAGAATTCTGAAGGATCGATGACATATCTTCAAAAATTTCAATTGGTATTGGACTTTATCACGGCGCAGTGCTCAAAATTGCGAGAATTTCCGATACCAAAAGATTGCCGCAGTTAGTGCTATAAATAATGAGAAGCTGACTCGATGTTGAGTATCTCAGCAGCGAACATATCAGCCGCTCCTAGTATGTTTGCACTCCATATGCAGTTATCTAATCGAAGCTAACTTAATCTACTGTTTCAAGATGAGGGAGACTTTAGTAGTCCGGTTTTTGCTTCTAAATACGCGTGTATCTATTTCGCTTAAATTTGTAAACCATCACTGTTTTTTAATTGAATTTAAGCCTTATAACAACAACCGTTAACATTGAATAAACTGAAATTGAAATCGAATAAAGAAGTACCAAGGAATCTACCTACCTTTATTTAAATCGAACAATTAACAACAATTCGGAGTCTACTTCAATTCGGGCTGAAGAGACATTTTAAAAATGTTTTATTAAAAATACGCCCAGCAGCAGCGTACTTTTGACCCTCATTGTATCCACTTTCCTTTTACCTCTGTGCGCAACTTGAAGAGGTTATCCTCCTTGGGCATTCATACTCGTACTATGACCCTTCAGCAAGCCCATTTCAGGTGTAATTTTCCTTTTCCTTTCGATCTTAGCGTTTCAATTAAAACTTTATTATATAATTGTGAACTTACTGTCGAGTATTATTTCTTATTTTTGTTGCTACATTTTCGAGAAACATTGGAAAGAAGATGGAAACATTAAATATCCTTTAAGCTTCGCAACTGACTTTGTATTTACGAAGAGTTAATTAAATATTCAAAGTGGAAGACCAAAAAGCATCTTATTCGAATATCAACCACTCACCTTGGTCCCTGCAATAGAATAATATTTTAATTAAAATTTATGCAGACATCTTAGCTTAGATGGTGGATGCTGATGGGTGGCCATAATCTTGGAGTAACGATGAACGAACTTCGTGAAGTGAATTCTTTCGCGAACAATCCGCCTGTTGAGACTAAAGGACCGAACTAGGTTTACCCGGCTAAAGTACGAAATAATTATGTTTAATATTCAATTTAATATTCTATTATCGTGTTTTTCGGATTTTCGCATTTTGCGGGGAATTTTTAGAGACCCAGCTGGTGGGGGGATAGAATATGGACACGATGCCAGGTCTATTGGGGGTGGAAATTCGTTTATTTTGTATTTATGAGACACAATTTTGTGGGAACGTTGATATTGGAGTCTGTGAATGGTAAATATATAGGGCACAAGGACACAGGATGATTTTTAAGGCGTTCAATTTGTTTTAAGTGTGTGCTTATTCTGGTTATGGCAAGGTTTTTGTGTTTAATGGAAATACATTTCATTTGAATAATTTGTTAGCATTAAAAAAAAAAAAAGTAATACTTTCCTATGGACTTATGGACTTGGTTATGTTGCTTTGTATTTTATGCAATATACTCCTGAATATACTATAATGCGGCTCATAATTTGAAAAGTCTAAGAATAATGGAGATCTTTTCGTCTACATATGTATGAATCTATTAAGTTCTGGCAAATACACGTCCTATTATGTACGTCATATTGCACTACAGACCCATTGTGATACCTCTTGGGGAAAGAGTAAAAGTACCTTGCCCGGTATATAAAGGGTGTTTATTTTATGAGCTATATGATTTGAAATTGAAATAAAACACACACAAGTTTTATTTATTCGACAGATAATTTTATGGCATTAATGACGAAAGATGTTTTCGGGCCTATGGCCACCACGGGAGTATATCAGGAACTGCAGCCTGGAGCTGTAATTTTTGACCATTTTGTCAAGCATTTGAGGACGTTTCTCACGAATAGTATGCTCTATGTTGTGTTCCAAGGCTGGAATTGTTGTTGTTAACGATTTCAAATACAATCACAGAAAATAGTCCAGCGGTGTCAAATCACACGATCTTGGAGGCCAGGTAACAGGTCCATTTTTGGAGATAATGTTGTAATAGAACACTTCTTTCAATATCTCGATGAATTCGCCGACAGTATGGCATGTGGCATCATCCTGTTGAACCCAAACGTCCTGCATACCATGTTTGGAAACAAAAAATCGTTTATCATGGCTCTGTGCCGTGCGCCATTGACGGTGATATTTCGATTTTCTTAATTTTTGAAGAAGTAGGGCCCGATGAGGCCGCCAGCCCATAAACTGTACCAAATAGTGCATTTTTTTAGGTGCGTCAGTAGCAGATGGATCACCAAATTCGATAATTTTGCTTATTAATAAAGCTACTGGCACAGAAGTGAGCCCCATCACTGTACAAAATATGATGGTAAAAGAATGGATTGACAACTGTTCAAGCGCTCAATCACTGAACTCACGCCGCAAACGACTATCGTTCGACTTCAGTTCTTGCACCGATTGAATCTTGTAAGCGTGTAAACCAAGACCTTGCACAAAATCTTCCACAGAGTCGATCGACACAGGTCTCTCTTACGCACGATGTCGAATCTATGAATTAGAATTTTCCTCAACGGCATCGATACTCGTATCTTCATCTGTGTGCACTCTGTCCATTCTTGTCGGTGGATTGGAGTTTAAAAGAGTAAATGTAGTGCGAAATTTTTCAATTGTTTTGCGAACAGCCGAATCAGTTGGTCGATTGTATTGACCGTAAAAGTGTTGTAGCGCTCTACAAACATTTTTTTACTGAACATAGATTTTCATTCAACGGTTTGCCAGATACGAGTAATCCTTCTAGATCCTGGAAGAAGTGACGTCCGAGGAATTTATTTCTTTGATGATAGAGGCCTGCGTAGTGGTAAATAAAGTGGGTTGTATCCTCGTAAACTTCCTCGTCACCGCAATCCCAGCATAGGTCTTCTTCCGTTATACGTAACTTTTTCATATGATACCGCATTATGCCCCGTAATCACTCCAATGAGGACAGATAGGGATTTTCTATTCATTTGCATAAGTATGTCGGTCCTGGCTTTGTCGTATGTGAACCATAGCTTCCTAGCGATGTCTAGAGAGGTCTGTTTGCTGTTTGCCTCTGTTAGAGCTTTATTTCTTACTTCGAGCTTTCTAGACGAGGTGTTCACCGGGGGTCAAACTGGTCAGGGCTTAATGCCAATCCTCTTCTTGCCTGTTCGTCCACTTTCTCATTCGCTGGTATGCCTTCGTATACAAGGTCCCAGTAGAGTTTTACCTTATGCTGTGTTCCAAGCATCTTGAGCTCTTCTCGAGAGCACTTCACAAACTTCGATTTTATTTCTGTAGCAGTAATCGCTGGCTGCCTGTCGATGAATAATGTGATATCGTCTTGTGGTATTGGCTTCATCGCAGTCTCACGGACTGAATTTTATATACCCGCACTTACGCCTGTTTCCATTTTGAATCCATCCATGTATACCGCTGTAGATTGTGTATTGGGTAATACACCGCTTTTCGATTCAATCCTATTTAGGTAGGTGCTTGAGAAAGGTCTTATAAAGTCTAGGTATGGTGTGGTATAATCAGTAGTAGATACATTGCCTAGATATTTCTGTAGCATTGGAATAGTATGATCCATTGTACTTGGTCTTCAGCTATCTGATTGAATGATTCTTAGGGCACTAATAGCCGAGTCCTGCTGTAATTGCTGTTCTCATTGCACTGGTGGTTCCAATGCACGCTAGTCTTTCTACTTTCGCGATGGCCATTAGGTTGGTTATTTTGCTTTAAGTAAGTTAGAATAGGCCTCATTGTAGCCGCGTACATCCATAGGATAATTTTGAGGTTAGGTCCCCAGGTTTTTCTAAAAATTGTTTGTTAAGTTTTTTGATTCTTTCATTAGCATTCAACCTCCTATTGAGGTTGAGCGCGAGTCCCAAGTATTTGGCACTGTTAGGGTTTCAAAGAGGGGTGTCCCCCACAGAAGGTGTTACAAATTATGGTATTTTCCTTTTGTTAGTAAATTGTACCAACTCGGTCTTCTCTGGGTTAACCGACAGGCCACACTTATCCGTCCAGGTATTTAGGGTCCCTAATGCCCCTTCTAATTGCTTGCTAAGGGTTGGAAGAAATTTGCCTGTTGCCAGCAGCAGTACGTCGTCTGCATAAACAGTTGCTTTGAGACCGACATTTCCGAGTTGTGGAAGTACTTCGTTTAGAACGATTACAGCAGTGAGGATATGACTCCGCCTTGAGGTATACCTCTAGAAGCGTATGCTTCTAACCTTGTTCCATCAAGTTCAACTATAATATGTCTTTCCTCAATTATATTAACTAACTAATTTATTACGGTGTTATGAATAGGTAGGTAGGTAGGTAGGTGTGGTTGTGACAGCATACTATGCTGAAACATAATTAGCACAAAGGCGCCGTTTTAATACCACAGCTCAAGTGACCTAAATTGTTGTAAAAACTGACGTTGGACTTGTGGGCAAGGAGAGAAAAGATTATTTAAATCCACGCCATAGTATTGAGGAAACTGATAACGTCATCGATGTTTGTCTCCGCTAACTCACTAATACTATCAAAAAAGTATGTCCCAGGTGTATGGTGTCTGACCCTACTAAGGGCCGGACACTTACAAAGGAAGTGAAGGATTGTTTCAGGCTCGTTGGCCATGTTACAGCTACGACAATGTCCATTAAATGTAATGCCCAGTCTGGCTGCGTAGACCCCTATGGGCCAATGGCCTGTGCTAATTGCCAGAACTCCAGCAATATCTGCCCGGTTTCTGTTTAATAGCTCTTGTGTTCTGCGCCAGTTATACTTGGGCCACATCTGCCTGGATATGACACAGTTCTGCAACCCTCGCCATCTATTACCAGCATCTGCAAGGAAATGAGCAAAGATTCTACCCTTAAGGGCCCCTAACGGAATGTTGCAATCCTCCGCACGGGAGCAGTCAAGGGCAGATCCCTGCCTCGCCAATTCATCAGCCCTTTCGTTTCCGTCAATGTTACTATGACCAGGCACCCAGATGAGGCTGATCCTAGACCGATGACCGAATGCGGCAAGCTCCTCCTTGCATTGTTCAACAAGTTTGGAGGAGGAAGCCGCAGATACGATGGCTTTGATAGCTGCCTGGCTATCAATGAAAATGGCTATGGTGTTAAGTTGTATCGATGTATGTTTGAGGAGACGGCACGCCTCTCGTACAGCAAGAACTTCTGCCTGGAATACGCTGAGGTATTCAGAAAAGATTCCCGCCCCTACCCCGCAGTCCATTTTCGACCCGTCAGTGAAAATGGTTGTTTTGAACTCGTTAGTCAAGGCGCAACATTGCCATTCCGCCCTGGAAGGGAATCTCACAGTGACATCATTGCGAAAGTTCACCCTGGGAATTATGTAGTCGGTCGAATTTGCCACCAACTCCCGAGGTAGCAGATTAAGTAAGGATGCTGTTGTGGCCATAAAGACTATCGCATCAGTTACCTGTTTCTCTTAATCTGACCGCACTACACGCTGATATGTACTTTATATGAAGGTCGAGTGGTACAAAGTGAAGGATTACGTTCAGGGCTTCAGTTGGGCATGTTCTCATCGCCCCCGTAGCACCTAGAGCCGCAGTCCTTTGTACTTTGTTGATGAGTTTAGTAATGTATGCTTTCTTAACCGCCAGCCACCAAACTAGCAATCCATAGGAAAGAATAGGGTTTTATGAATATTGAGGTTTCTTAATGTTCTGAGTACAGCACCTGTTCTGATATCGTTTGATGCTCCTTCAATGCCTAGGAAGGTGGCTAATGTGTATTCTTTATCTTTCAGCGTTCTCTCTATGATTTACAGTGACATTCCAGCTGTCAGCTCCTTAGACAAACCCAATCTGCTTGCTATTCACTTTGCAGCGAACTCCACGGTGCCAGGTAGTGCTTTGTCTCCGCCTGTACTTGATTGCGTTGAATTTTCCATGGGACAAGTCCATTTTTCAGGAGTACTCAAAGGTCTTAACATACACAAATCTGCTCGTCCAGATGGTATCTCCCCCATAGTTCTGAAGAGGTGTCCTTCCGCGCTGGCAAAACGTCTGCGTAAGCTTTTCTGTATATCCTACTCTTCAGTGCTCTTTTCGAGTAGATGAAAAGCGGCATTTGTCCAATCCGTCCCTAAGGCTAATCTTCCTCCTTATCTAACTACTGACCCATTGTGCTTTCGTCCCTTCTTCCCAATGTCATGGAAACGCTGATAAATCGTCAGCTTATGAAATATCTCAATTTACAAAAAATCCTCAATGACCGGCAGTATGGTTTCCGTAGCAACAAGTCCACTGGTGATTTGATGGGATATCTCACCGAGAAGAGTTTGACAGAGTTTGGCATCAGGCGCTTTTTTCGAAATTGGGTGCATATGGCGTTGATGAATCCCATCGTCAATGGATTAGAAATTAACTTGTCGGGGCGTTCAATACAAGTTGTCTTGGAGGGCTTCAGCTCTGCCATTCACCATATGAATGCTGGTGTACCTCAAGGCTCTGTTTTGTCTCAGACTCTGTTTCTTGTCTGCAACTTCTATTTCAATCCATTCCTTCGCTGATGACAGTACCGTCAGTATTTCACATTCGTTCCCTAACTCACCTCCTTGCTCTTCGGCCGTAGTTGACAAACAGCACTGGTGGATAGAATTAAATGTATCAATCGCTGAAAATCAATGGACAGGTGGCTGGCTTAAGGATTAAGTGCCAAGAAAACCGCAGATTATTTTGAGGCAGAAGACCATAGAGAAGGCCGCGCAGTTTAACTATCTGGACAGTCTTATATCACTCGATGGCAGATGTTGACAATAGAATAAATAAAGCCCGTAGTGCATTTGGAATCTGTTCTCCTATGAGGAACTCTAGCATAATTTAGCTCCGCATCAAGTTGAAACTCTTTGAACCCAACTTTAGATCCGTGCTGTTATATGCTTGCGAAACGTGGAAATGCTCTGCCAACATCTCGAGAAGGTTATAGTTCTTAGTTAACAGGTGTCTGCAATACATTCTAAAGATCCGGCAGCCACTGATCATATCTCACAATGAGCTGTGTAGTAGGTCTGGATGAAGACACCAAGCAACAAAAATGGCGCTGGATTGGTCATACACTGAGGAAACCAAATGACAACATAGCGAAGCAGTCCCTCGGATGGAATCCTCAGGGTGCAAAGCGAGTTGAGAGGCCAAGGACAACATGGAGGTTGCGCAGTCCCAGAATATTCAATCGTAGTATTCAATCGAACTTGTTGGCGCCCTTTGCTCCAGGAGGAGTCTCAAACCTTTTCCCTAAAACTCCAAATATATACAAGTATATGCCATTTCTATTCTCGTATGTATCCTTTTACATCCTCTTGTTGGCTGTGGTGGCTGCGTATCTATGACCACTGCTAATTATTCGGCTTCACCTGACCCGCTTAATCTTCGAACATTGAATATGCAGATCGGAAAGTTATTATCCTAATTTCACCATCAATAGCACGTAAAATCACTCCCTTCTTCGGACGCTTGTTGTGCTTTCCAACACCCTTTTTACCCACTACCCCTACGATAAGTTTTCGCAAATAATATAATCTTATCTATGTACGATTAGGTAGCTCGAAAATGCTGTCTGATCCTATGACAATGGTAAATATTTACTATGAACACCTAATGCTGCTAAAGATACTTACCCCAGTATAGTATCAAGAAGAACACTTTGCTTTCATTCCCAGAACAATTAAGAGCCAAGTCGGTACTAATGACATTAGCCCCCACCTAACCCAGTTTGTTCCACAACAGCCACTCATTTATGTGTTGTCATACAGAACTTAGTTGGCTACATCATCACTCATTTACATCCGTAAAGCATTCAACGCAGACAAGGCCCCCCACACCCAACAAAATGTCAGCATCTTGTAATCGTAACACTTCTCTTCACCAGTACCTCAACTTTATCTTGTCGGCTTCTGAGTGCATGCAATGGAAGCGGGAGAACCAACTCGTCTGTAAAACTAAATTGAATGAAGGATAATGGAAGGTTTTTTCTTTTAATGAATTCATCCTTATGGACTGGTTACCAATTGTTTGCTGTTGTCGTTGCTCCTGGATACTCGGCTGCGTAAGGACGATACTGGGAAATTAATTCAATTTGTATGGCATTCAGCGGATGGAGAGGTGAGATGGGAATGGTGTACAACCATTTCCTGCCAGGAGTTCTTTTTTGTGAGATGGAGATCGCTATTTCGATTTTTCAAGGGGCCATGTGGTTTTGAATATCGGTTCGATGATAGCGCCCTCTCCACCATACGTTTCTGGCAAATTAAATTTCAAATGAAATGCAAATTGGCAATATTCGTGTAGTTTTGGTTTCGCAATCAAAAGAAGCGAACGAAGGGAACTTTTTTTTTACCCTGTTTTTCGGTGAATTAATTAGACCTCTGGAATTCCAGGATATTATTTAATTTAGTGGGATGCCTAGGAGTTTGTATTTTAATCTAGGGAATTAATTAATTACATCAATTAAGGGAGGAAGCTACCAATTTCTGGTGGTGGTGACGGTACTCTTGAACGTGATGAATTACAAGGATGAAAAGATTAACATTTAATGGTTTTTCCAAGGGGATTCCTTTTCTTTTCTGCTTTTGGTTGCGGAATGGGTCCTTTTGTTCATCTCTTAACGAGGAAGCCGTGCAGTAATTATTGTGTTAGGTGTTGTTTTGCAAAATTGTTATTGATAAATTATGTTGGTAAAATATATACTATGGTATGTCATACTCCTTTGGGAGGTATTGCACCCGCTAAGCCGCTGCCTTTAGCTGAAATTGAACAAATCGGTCTTAATAACCCTTAAACAGTTATGTGAGGCTAGTTTTGGTAATTTTGGAAAGATAATTGTATGTCATGAGCAAACTTAAAAAAAAGGTAAATTTGTTTAAAAATAACTGTTGCTATCTTAATATTGCTATGAGGCCAGTATTTAATTAGTTAGCCATAAAAGGTTTTTTTTCCCAGCAAAATTTTATTATTTAATTGGCAATTTACTTTACCTACTTTGATCGGCAGAAAATATTTGTTCGATCAGCAGAAAACAAAAAAAAACAAAACCCACAGGAAACAAAATAGTTAGCAAACAAATAATTAATTTATCAGCAAAATATAATGTTCTGTTGCTGATAATTGAAAGTGACAATAGTGAAAAACATACAGGAAAGTTACAATTCATCTAGAACGGATGGTATCATACCCTATCCCTCATCTTCTCACTGATCCCTAATAAAGTTAGCGTCGCGTTGTGAATTTTTGAAACAGATACAATGATTTCCTTTTATACAGAGGTTATTTCTGTGATTTTAGAGAAATACTATCACAAAACTGTTGCTACAATTTAACAGAAAGTGGGCGTGGCTTCCAAAATTTGTAACTGAAGTTCAAGGATTCCATCACCGTAAATAGCTTTGAAAAAGCAATATAAGGCTTTTTTTTACGAAAATACCCCCAAAAAGTAGGCGGAGCCATACATAATGTATGGACAAAATTAACGTCTACATATCTTACTTATAGTGGAGACAGACTGCTGTTGTTGATACCATGGTACGAATACCATGGTATAGTGAATACTACAACCAATGACAGACTGCATTTCGTAGTATTCGATGACTTTTGTTTGTGTTGTCTGTCATAACAAATAAAAATAGAAAATTTAAGACAGGATAAAAGATAAAATGATTTACTTTTGTGCCAAATGATGAATAAAAAGAAAATTAAAATACTTGAAAGCGAAAGTGCATACCTAAGAATTGTCAAAGAAGCTACGAAGACTAGCCAATAGAGAGAAATTGGTGCTGCAATCTGTAAGATGGTGGTATACCAGCAAAAATTTTCGAATCTCAATACCAGGTATATTTCATGGTATACTAGCTTTTTACGTAGTATTGCAGTGACAGACATGTAGTATAGAACGTAGTATTACTATACCATTGTATCAATACCAGCAGTCTGTCTCCCACATTAGACAATATTTTATCGTTTCTAGCAAATATATTGAGAAAAACGAAAGTGGGTATGTCTGGGGGCTGATTTTAAAAAAGTATAAACTTTTTACTGCTTTGGATTCTAGAAAGCTTAGGTATGCGAGTATACCAAATTTCATGTTCGTAGCTCAAAATGTAAGCCCGAAAAAATGGTGACTTACGGACAGACAGTAGATCGGTATAGCTTTTAATGCTGGAGAGGGTATACAAACTGCGTATAGTTTCGCAATCGCTCATTTCGGGCCAAATTTTTGGCAAAGTTCCAAATGCAGTATTTTAGAATAACCAACACGAAGTGCATTTATTTCTTCCAAAGCATTTTCAACTTCCTCCAGAAAGATGTCACCTCCTCCAATGGAAAAATAGTTCTACGTGACTAGCCTATACATTTGAAGAAAACCGTATAAATACAAATTCAAAACATTACGAGTATCCCCCTCCAATGAACAGGGGCATTAAAATTATGAAACTGTGAGCTTCTAATGGATTTTTTTTTTGTATTCTTTTAATGTGAATACATACAGTAACGGACATAGAAATCCGGACATAGTGAAAAAACTTTAGTAGATTAATTTTGGAAGTTTAAAAGATAATCAAGATCCATATTCACCGAACGTTAATTTGTTGAAATACATTTCAAATTCGGAAAAAAAAAACAATTTCCGAAATAAGGGCTTTAATACGAGGGTGGGTCAATAAGTCCCTGAAAATCAACACAAATTGTGTCGTCACCTTAAATTAAATTTTCAGACAGATCTGTCAAATAGTTTTGCTGTGGCAGCCATTTTATAGAGACGCCTACTAGCATTTTCGTTAAAATGGAAAAAAGTGAATTTCGAGTGCTCATTAAACACTATTTTTTGCGAGAAAAAACTATCACGCAAACCAAACAAAAGCTTGACAAATATTATAGGGACTCTTCACCATCGATTGGAACTATTCACCACTGTTTTACTCAATTTCGGTGCGGTCGTTTAAGCACAAGTGACGCCAAACCTTTTGGTCGCCCAATTGAGGTCACCACACCAGAAATGGTCGACAAAATCCATGGTTGATAATGGACGATCGGCGAGCGAAAGTGCGCGAGCTTGAGGAGGCAACAGGCTTATCACATGGCTCAGTGATTTCGATTTTACATAAATATTTGGACATGAAAAAGCTTTCCGCAAGATGGGTTCCGCGTTTGCTCACAATCGACAACAAACGCATTCGTTTGACAACTTCAAAGGTGTGTTTGGCGATGTTCCAGAAAAATTCGGCTGAGTTTTTGCGCCCACCAGAAACCAAGGAACAGTCAAAACAATGGACTTCTTCTGGTGAATCGAAGCCGAAGAAGGCCAAGGCGGGTTTGTCATCAAACAAGGTCGTGGCAACAGTTTTTTGGGATACGCGCGGTGTTATTCACATCGATTACCTTGAAAAGGGTAAAACGATTACCGGCGCATATTACGCAGAGCTGCTGGATCGATTCCAAGCCTATTTGAAGCAAAAACGGCCACATTTGGCGAAGAAAAAAATTCTTTTTCACCAGGACAACGCATCGGCGCACAAGTCCGCAGTCGCAATTGCAAAATTGCATGAGCTAGGCTACGAACTCCTCCCTCATCCAGCATATTCACCAGATTTAGCCCCTTGGGACTATTTCTTGTCTCCAAACATGAAGAAATGGATCGGAGGTAAGAGATTTGGGTCGAATGAAGAGGTCGTTGCTGAACCAAACGCTTATTTTGAGGGACTCGAGAAATCGTATTATTTGGAGGGCATCAAAAAATTGGAGAAACGTTGGTTGAAGTGTATAGAGCTAAAAGGAGACTATGTTGAAAAATAAAATGTTTTTATACCGAAAAGAGTGTTCCTTATTTCATTTTTCAGGGACTTATTGAACCACCCTCTACAAACATTTTCAAATTGTTCTAAGTCCCATTGAAAAAAACAAGTGAGTAAATGTGTAACCATAATGATAGTTTTTATTGCTATTCGAGTTTATAATTTTTATTACAAACAGGCTTTTCAAATTTCCGAGAATTGAAGATGTTAATACTTTGTAGTCCCTCTTCTTTTTCTTATTAAGGCTGTGTAAAGTATCCAGTGCCATTTCCTCATACCACACTTTTTCAATGAATTTGTCCAACTCGGTTATTTTCCGTGGCTTCTTATTCACTACCTGAGCCTTAATTATGGACCAAAGGTTCTCAATCGTATTCAGGTCAGGGTTGTTTTCAGGCCACTCCAATGTTGCAATACTATTCTCGGTTAGAAAATTTTTTACCTGAAATGAAACAATTCATTTACAATAATAAAACTTTACGAACGTTTTGCTAATATTTTGGGGAAGGTAAACAAAATGGCACAATTTTGCGCGGTGACAAGGCTCAAAAATGTCTTGGAAAATCAGCTTATCTGTGTATGATAAGTGTTCTTCTAAACATGGTAGCAGATTGTCTTCCAATATTTTTTTATATTTTTCTGCGTTCACCGTTTCATTTATTAGAGCAACGCCGTGATAGGAAAAGCATCCCTAAATCATCCTTGAACCCCCTTGCTTCACAGTTGTTGTCACGCACTCTTCATTTAATCTTTTTCCAGTTCTTCGCCTCACGTACTGTATTTCGTCAGAGCTGAATATGTTGAACTTGGACTTATCTGAGAAGATCACATTTTTCCAATCCGTTATGGTCGAGTTTTCATTATCTTTGGCCGACTTGAGCCGTTTTAGCCGCATTCGTTTATTTAGAAATGTTTTTTTTGGCAGGTCTTCTTGCGCTCAAGCCAGCTTCTTGAAGCCTTCGTCTTACTCGTACAGTCCGTGAGCTTATTTGTGATCCTCCAGCTTTTACAAAGTCTGTCTTTAAATCTTCAGCAGTTTTGAATCGATCACGCAGACTTATTCGTTTTAAAAGCCGATCTTCAGCGCTGGTTGTCTTTCTTCTGCGACCCGTCCCCTTTTTTCTTTGCAATGAGCCCGTTGTCTTGAATTTTTTGATGAATTCAGCCACTGACGACTTGCTGAACACGAACACTTAATTTTTAATTTTTTTTCAATGAACTATTATAAAGGGAACTAGAACCACGTCATCAAAGCCTTTTTATGCAAAATCATAAAAAACTACCTGCTAGTTCTCAAGATAATTGAAGTCAAAGAATTTTGTTCACCCTGTCCGGTTCGTTACTGTATGTATGTAGGTGCATGCAGTACTTCTAGATTTGACTGTTATCAGATATTCTCTTATTCACACCGGCCTATTCCAGACATTTACTTGAATGGAAAAGTACTTCCCAAGTGCGAAAAGTTCAAATAACTGGGATCTATGATCAATAACGAAGCAACTTGTGATGATGACATCAATCATAGCGTAAGTGTAGGATGGATGAAGTGGCGTGAAAACTCCGCTATCTTCTGTGATCGAAAAATGCCCCCTAAGCTGAAAGGAAGGCTCTACACCGCTGTTGTACGTCCGGCGCTCACATACGGTTCACAATGCTGAACAATGTACAAAAAGTATGAGGGCAAATGAGAGGAAGATGCTTCGCATGACAGCAGGAGTAACAAAGCTTGATAGAATAAGAAGTTCAAAGATTCGAGGAAGCCTTCATGTAAAAGAACCCATCACAAGCAAGATAGAGCACGACCGGGTCAGTTGGTATTGTCATGTTCAAAGGAGGGATCCTTCGAACCCCGTCAAAAATGCAATATCAATCAACGTTCCTACGCAATCCCGTAAAAAAGGCAGACCAAAAAACAACTGGATCACACAAATGCAAAAACACTAGCATTTGATTGGCCTCAGTGACGAAGTGATCCGAAACCGGGAAGCGTGTCGGTACTTTCTGAGGTCAAACCGGCAAACCCCATAGGCGGACCAGTAGGGATGCAGTAAAGTGGGAGGGTTGTGATCCTTCTACTCCGGATCATAACTTCACCGTAAGAAGAAGAAGATATCCTTAGAAGGCTAACCTGAAAATTTAAGTTGAACAAAAAAAAAAGCTGTATTGAAATTTCTGCAGATACATATTGTAACATAATGTAGCATAATAACTTCGCCCCAAAAAGATGCAACACATTCCGAAGTGTCTTTTTATTCGAGGTTCGTGCCCACGGTAAGAGACGGATTATGTCTATGACGATGTCGCGGAATTAAGAGAGAATTATAACCGCAAGAGATTATTGGCTGCAGCTGTCATCTTGGAATTATTACATCAGAATTTTCTTGTTCCAGTGGTCGAAGAATTTGCTAGAAGTTTCTGGCTATCAGAAATGCGACTATATAAGGACAGATGGCGATCGAGGCAAGGCAGTTGGTTTTCGAACCGCACGAAGGGATTGGAAAAGTGATAATCAGCGAAGTTGTAATTTTGTGATAAATTGAAAGTTAAGAGTTAACAAGAAGAAGTAATTAGTTTGGATTTGTGAATTAAGTAATTGGAATGAGATAAATTGATTTGAGAAGAAAGAGACCTTGTAAGGAAAGAATTTGCGAAGAATAGTATAGTGTGAACTTGAATTGTTCTATAGACTAGAAAATAAAGAAATAATCTCACAAAATAATGATTTATCTACTCGAGCCGTAGCTCACATATTACAATATGTTTGTGAATGCATTTACTTCAAGCCTTGCAGAAATGTTTAAACACATTCAAGTATTCAAAGGCATTCTGGTATTAATTCGTATTTTCCAACCGTTATGAGTATAAGGCCAAGTGGCCTGTTAACTTTTTAATTGCACAAAGGGCCTGCTTTTTTTAAAAAAGAAAAGAAAAAACAAAACAGTCGTCCTACATAATAAGAAGTCAATGGGCTCGGGTTATAATTTTCCGGTTCTTTTTTCTGTTTAAATTAATGACTTGTGGATACAGATCTATTGACCGAATCCTTCATTTTTTCTTCTCCCTGCCCTTCTCCATAATACTTGAAAAATAAATTCTTCTGGTGGACTTCGCTTCACGTCGAATAGATGAAAGATGGGGTGACCCTAATTTTTAATGGCGTTTTCCTTGATCCATATACGAGTATTCTCCCTTTGGTTGCGGAAAAGTCGTGTAAAGTTCTTCAAAGTTAAAGACTGGGATACGAGTGCGATTTTTGTTTTTCATTTTATTTGTTATTCTTTCTTTCTTTGAGATTTTTGAGTAAATATTTGATTTTGTTATTGATTTTCGGATGAGTACCGTTTGTTTGTGTTTTCCTGAAGATGATGGTTGGGAAAGATACCTAGGATGTGCTTGAGGATTGATATTATTAGCGCGTGGCTTTTATTGTTGTTTAGTTGAACTTATTTCTATTTTATCGTTGTTTTTATATTTACTTTTTGATATTGATTGGAAAGTAAGCACGTAACGTATTTGCTCCATCAATAATATTTTCTTACACTTGGTAGTCGCATACTGAACTGGATCTACTCGTACTCGTACTCGTACTTTCATTGATTTATAATAGGGTTCGTCTCTTTTTCTCCACCTGCGAGTTTAGAGACAATATTATAAGTTTTGTTTAATTTACAGTATTACTTGCTTCTATTGAAGAGCTCGAGGTTCGAATTCGAAAAGTGGGCTTCGTCTGCCCATCCATCTGTACGTCTTACTTACTTACTTACATATTATTACTTAGGTGGCGCTACAGTCCGGGGTGAACCTGGGCCTCAACCAATAAGCCTCTCTAGTTAGCCCAGTTCTTAACTAATTACCTCCAGTTATACACTCCAAGTTGGTTGAGGTTCCCTGCATACTGAGTGTTGTATAAAGTTAAACTGATAAGTATAAATTATAGATAAACACATACTCATGAATACTTATGTGAATTATATATGTATATATACTAGCTTATATTACTTATTAGAGTCAGTCTGAATTAGTCTATGTGTCGATGCCAGTGCCGTCTACTATGGCAATCATGCCACTTAACCTGAAAAGTAGCAATCTGCCGGCAGCGTGGAAACATTGGTATAATACGTTCAAAATCTATCTGCATGCATCGGATTTAGAAAGTCAACCAGACAGCCGAAAAGTCGCTCTGTTGCTCCACTACATGGGTCCAGATTCATTAGACATATTTAGTTCTTTCAATGAAGAGTTGGACAATATTACTTGATGCATACTTCCTGCCAAAGGTAAATTTAATAATGGAGAGATACACATTTTTCTCTAGAAGACAAGGACCGGACGAGTCTATAGACGAATTTGTCACAGCACTCAAGAATTTGAGCTTATCATGTGAATTTACAACAATACGTGAAGACCTAGTTCGTGATATATTTATATGCGGACTTCATAACAAATTTAGTCACGTGAAGGAAAGGCTTCTTAATGAGGACAAAATTACTCTCGATAAGGCAGTTCTAATGTCCAGAAGCATGGAACTCAACAAGGAATATATTCAGCAACTCCAAGCTCAGCAAACAAGTACTTTTATTGGAGCCCTGCAAAAGCAAGACTCATTCCCTGCACCATCCAATTGTCCGCATCATTCTCATCGTCAAACGTCAAAAAGCAATCACCATCCACCTACGTCATCGTCGTCGCCAAAGTCATCTTACCAGTTATCTAGTCGTCAAAACCAACAACAGAACTCATACCGCTACCAGCATCGTACCACATCAAGAAGCCAGTTTCTTCCTTCGCCATCAAACGGCTCATGTAATAACTGTGGCCAAGTACACAAATACACTTGTCCAGCTATGGGTGTAATTTGCTACAAGTGCAAAGGAAAAAACCATTTTGCGGAAATGTGTCAAAGGGGTCTACATGTTCGCAACATCGAATTCGTCGAAGATGTTTCTGATGCAGATTCTGAAGCATGCATAGATATGAAATTAATTAAGGAAAAGGATGAGTATTGTATTAGTGTCAATCAAATGAATAATAGCGGAGAAAATAATGTTATTCCAAATTATTTATTAAAATTTAAAAATGTTTTTGAAGGTTTAGGCTGCTTAAAGGGGAAATGTCATTTAAAACTCAAATGTGATGTGAGCCCGGTCGTTGATAGTCCTCGCAAAATTCCATTCGCGTTAAATTCGGATCTCAAGCTAGAATTAAATAGATTAAAAGAACTTAAAGTCATTAAAGAAATTACAGAGCCAACTCAATGGGTTAATTCTATCGTATTAGTAAGAAAACCTAATGGAAAACTTCGTTTGTGTTTAGATCCGCGTCATTTGAATAAGGCTATACTTCGTTCACATTACCCGTTTCCAAATATAGATGATTGTAAAGCAAAGCTGAGTGGAGCTAAATATTTTAGTGTCCTTGATGCAAACTCAGGCTTTTGGGTAATACAATTGGATGAAGAGTCTTCGAAGTTATGTACTTTCAATACACCTTTCGGTAGATTTCGGTTTCTTTGACTGCCTTTCGGTATAAATGCAGCACCGGAAATTTTTCATTGTGAAATGGTCAAAAACTTTGCGGATATATCTAATGTTATAATCTACATTGATGATTTTTTAATTTATGACTCGAGCAAAGAAGAACACGATCCTGTTTTGGAGAAAGTTCTTCAAAGAGCTGCAGACATAGGGCTTAAATTTAACCCAACAAAATCAAAATTTTGTCAAAGTGAGGTAATTTTCATAGGTCATGTGTTTAGTCAAATGGGTGTCCGTCCGGATAAGGTAAAAATAGATGCGATTTGCGGCATTCCAAGACCAACTTCCACAACGGAACTACAGCGATTTTTAGGTATGGTAAATTACCTAGGGTCTTTCGTTAAGGATATGTCTGTCGAAAATGTCAATCTAAGGAATCTGTTGAAAAAAGACATACAATGGCATTAGTCTGAGGAACATGAAAGAGAATTCAACAAATTAAAAGAGTTAATTTCTAAAGCACCAGTTCTCACATACTTTGATGTGAATAAGCCTCTGACTTTGTCTGTAGATGCTTAACAAAATGCAGTTGGGGCAGTGATTTCACACCATGGCAATCCAATTGCATATGCCTCAGCCACGCTTACTTAATCACAGCAAAATTATGCACAAATAGAAAAGGAATTATTTGCTATTCTATTTGGGTGCACTAAATTTCATTCCTTCATTTTTGGAAAATCGGTTTTGGTTGAAACCGATCACAAACCGCTGGTCCCACATTTTGATAAGCCATTGTATACAACGATTCATGCTTAGGCTTTTAGTGTATGATCTAAAAGTATCTTTTAAGCGTGGAAAATATATGTATGTGGCTGATACATTATCTCGCGCAGCCTTGCCAAATGAATCTTTAACCGAATTTGACAGTGAGATAAATCTTCATTGCAATTTAGTCTTATCGGCATGCCCATTGGCGATGTCTTATTCAAAACAAGAAGAAATCCGCAGCGAAACCAAAAAATGATATTGTTTTATCAAAAGTCATGGAATACCATAAAACTGGCTGGCCCACTAATAAAAAAGAAATGGATCATTTTATAATGCCGTACTATAATATTCGCAACGAGCTTGAAGTCGTTGAGGGTCTTTTATATAAATCAAATCGTCTTGTAATTCCGCCAAAAATGCGTCATAACGTCTTACTAATTTTACATGAAGGCCATATGGGTATAGAAAGATGTAAAAGTCTAGCAAAACAGTCAATATACTGGCCTAATATTGAGCATGATATCCTAAACATTGTTAGGAATTGTGATGTATGCATTCGTTATCGACCACAAAACCAAAAAGAACCCATTCGTATGCATGAGATTGTTTCATTACCTTGGTATAAAGTAGGAATGGATTTATTCGAACATAACAAGAATATGTATCTTCTCGTTGTCGACTACTTTTCGCAATACATCGAAATAGATAAATTAAATAAGACTTATTGTAGTCAAATTGTCATAACCCATCTTAAGTCAATGTTCTCACGTCATGGTATACCATCAATAATAGTTAGTGACAATGGGCCGCCGTTCAATTCAGAAGAGTTTTGCAATTTTAATAAAAGCTGGGGGATTGAGCATATAACGTCAAGCCCCTATTTTCCTAGGTCGAATGGTTTAGCGGAACGCTCCATTCAAACCATAAAAAAGATCTTTAATAAGTGCAATGAAACCAATTCTGATCCCTACATAGCACTTCTTCACTATAGAACCACACGAAAAGGAAATATTACTTCTCCTTCTGAACTGTTAATCTCACGTCTATTGCGGACAAATATGCCTATAAAATTGAGCTTCAGCAGCAAAAAACTTGCTCATTTTATAACAAAAATGGTCGTCATTTACCAGCTTTGACAAAAGGCAAAAATGTTTTTTTTAAAAAGACCCCAACATCACACTGGCAACCAGCTACAGTTCTGGAAAAGTGTGAAGAACCAAGATCATACATAGTGAGTTCAGAGGATGGCACACAATATCGTCGTAACAGACAACATATCCTATAGACTGGTTCTCCTCAAAGTGTAAAATCAGAGCGTGTAAATGCAGATGAATTGATATCACAAACGCAAAATGAAGATAGTATTCCAAATTCAAATAATTTTGTGCCACAAAATGATGAAGAGAAACGAAATGCAAATCTTACACCTACAAAATCAAAGTATGTTACGCGTTTCGGTAGAACCGTAGCACCACCGAGTCGTTTTGCTTCCCACCACACGTAGTTTAAATGAATTTCTTTTTTTTCCTTTTGTTGCCTTATCTAATATTAGTTGTATCCTTTTTTTTATAAAGTAATAAGTGGAAATATAAATATTGTAGCATAATAATAACTACGCTCCCTAAAAGTATGATGCAACAAATTCCGAAGTGTCTTTTCATTCTGGCAGAATTTTGGTTCGAAGTGTCCATTCATTTGAGGTTCATGTCTGCGGTTTCCGCAGTTCATGTCTACGAAAGAGACGGATAATATCACGGATGAGAGGGAATTATAACTGCAAGAATGATTGTCATCTTGGAATTTCTCTTGTTCCAGTGGTCGAAGAATTTGCTAGAAGTTTCTGGCTATCAGAAACTTCTGCTATATAAGGACAGATGGCGATCAAAAAGGGGGCAGTAGTTTTTAAACTGTGGCGAAGAGATTAGAAAAGTGATAATGTCAGTCTGAATTAGTCTATCGTACAATAAAGATCACAATTAGAATCTAGTCTTTCATTTATACATTACACATCACTGAGGTTCCCTGAATACTGAGTTGTCCCTCCGTGTTCGATTCGAAGACTCTGCGGGCCGGAGCTTCAGTGTCCATTCCTTCTACATGTCCTAGCCATCTTAGATGACAGATGCGCAGTTTTTTGACTAGGTCGATGTCGATGTACAGCTTGTCGTTGAATCTTCTCCCCCAACGGGACCGAATATTTTCCGAAAACTGTTTCTCTCGAAATGACCGAGGCCTCATCCGTTTTCGACAGAGTTCATGCTTCAGAGCCGTTAATCAGGACTGGTATGATAAGGGTCTTGTATTGAATCTCCTTAGTTGTCCGGGATTTGGCCTTACTATTCAGTTGCCCTTTCAGCCCAAAGAAACAGCGATTGGCAAGAGTTATTCTTCGTTTTATTTCTGCTGAGGTGTTATTGTCATAATTTATAGCAGAGCCAAAGTGGACAAAGTCCTTCGAAGTTATGGCTGCCGACTGTGACGTCGATTTTGTGTGTTCCTTCTTGTTGACAGCATGAACTTGGTTTTGCCCTCATTTACCGCTAAACCGATTTGGCCGGCTTCCGTATCAATACTTGTACTCAGTGACAGCCCACTGAGTACATCCAATTATGTGAATATTGTCGGCGTACGCTAGTAGTTGCAAACATTTTTGAAAGATTGTGCCTTTAGTGTGGCTTGTGAGTTTCGCATCATATCCATCGTCATATTGCACAGACGAACGTGTTTGGCAGAGATGGCAAAACTAGACATGGGTCTATATAGCTCGTCTCTATAAATGCTGTCAAGGTGGGTATCGATTTGGACTTCTTGGGTTTTCTCCAGAATCAGCCGAAGTGTGAACATTTGATCGACTGTGGACTTTCCTGGCCTAATACCACACTGATAGGTAGGGGCCGATCAGATTTTTAACGAGGGGTTTCAGGCGTTCAGACAATATGGCAAATAATATCTTGCACACAATGTTAAGGAGGCTTATACGTCTCTAATTTGCGCAGTTGAGGGGGTCTCCTTTCTTGTGGATCGGGTAAACGATGCTGAGATTCCATTCATCAGTCTGACCAAATTTTTGAAATGAGTTTTTGTATGCTCTCTCCCAAGTCATCTCCAGCTGCTTTGAACAACTCGGCTGCCAGCAGACTTCTTGGTTTTAAGATTGGATATTGCTATCCTCACTTCGTTTCGGTCAGTTGGACGGAAGTTTTGGCCATCATCGTCTATGTTGAATGGTCCATTCTGCCTGACATCGTTATGTTGATCGTTATACAGTCTGCGAAAGAAGTTTTTCCCTATTCTCAGCACCGACTGTGACGAGATTTCCTTCTTCATCTCTACAGGTTTCTGTATGGGACTTGTTGGCTTGACACGTTCTTTTCTCTATATCTTCGATCGCATGCTTCTCATGCTCTTTTTTCTTCTTTTGTAGAAGTCGATGTTCTTCCCATCCCTTTTGTTAGTAGACCTCACGAGCAACTCTCGTCTTTCTTTGCAGTGCCCCTTGACTACTCTTTCCATCTTCATAAATTGTCCTCTGCTAAATCCAGTGAATGCCCACAAGTTCCGCCAAGTTCCTCCAAGAGCTGCGCTATAATATTTTTTTTCCTTCAACCTACCAATTGGCTAAGTTTAATGAGGTTGTCAAAACCGTTGACGATACTGAACTAAGTCAAGTTCGAAAGCATTGAGAAGCAACTTACTGCACTAAGGGAATTAAGCCTAAAAAAATCCATGCGATGTTCTCACCAAATCTCACCTCAACACGGAGCTGACGAGATTCATGGTTTCCCTCTTACGCTTAACACCCAAATCGAAGACCTCAAATTATGGTTGCGTGAGTCAATCCTTGGTAATTTGCACGTGATAAATAAATCAATGAAAAACCACTGTTCAATCTGAGGAAGTAAAACTCAATTTAAGTTCCTTTAGGGGAGAATCGGCCTCTATTAAATTATAAGTACTTTCCATAGCTTTTAGACCATTAGCTCGTGAGGCTTGGTTCTTCTCTATCTCTGGATATTGTCTCGTACATTTAAGACGGTTTCTACCTCGAAGTTGATGTGATTTTGCAGTCGCTGATTGTGGGACACAGCGTGCTTTCTGACCACTTCCGTCACCATGTCTACTTGTAGGTCACGGTGCAAATCGTTATTTCTTATATACCAAGGGGCATTTATTATTCCACGAAGGACTTTGTCTTGGAATGTCTGTATAGTTTGAATATTTGTTTTCTTTATGCAGCCCCATAATTGGATGCCGTACATCCAGATAGACTTCAATACTTGCTTATATAGCAATATTTTGTTCTGGATAGACATATCTGAGTTTCTTCCTAGTAACCAGTACAGTAGTGCTCTTTCCATTTTAGCTTTACGTCCAAAGTCATTCCAAGGTACTTTGCTGTATTGGCATAGGGTACAATTTTATTGTTAATGAATATCGGAAGATTATTTATCTTTTTATTTGTGAAGTTTATGTGAGTTGACTTTGTCTGATTGAGTTTGATACGCCATTGTTGCGTCCAATCACTTACTCTATTGACTGCGTTCTGCAGTTTCTCTGTCGCCTTCACAGTGCATTTATCACGTGCTAATATTGCAGTGTCATCTGCAAAAGTAGCCATCATGACATTATTGTCCACAGGAATATCCCTGGTATACAACAGATATAGGATTGGTCCTAAGACACTTCCCTGTGGAACACCTGCTTCAATTTTCTTTAGTTCCGAATATTCTTGTTCGTATCGGACTCGGAAGAGTCGATCTGTAATATAGGATTTCAGTATTTCGTAATACTGTCTAGGTAAATGCCTATGCAGTTTATACTCAAGGCCCTCATGCCAAACCTTGTCAAAGGCTTGAGCAACATCTAAAAATAGTGCCGAACAGACTTGTCTTTCTTCCAGTGCTTTTTCCACTATATCCGTAACTCGATGCACTTGGTCTATCGTGGAATGTTTATTTCTAAATCCAAACTGATGATTCGGGATTAGACTTCTTTCTTCGATGATTTTGCTAAGCCTTGTCAGGAGTAATTTCTCGAAAACCTCTGCGATAATTGGTATAAGGGATATCGGTCTATAAAAAGTTACTTCTGTTGGTGGTTTTCCTTGCTTTGGTATTACAATTACTTCAGCAATTTTCCAATGATGTGGAACATATCGGGTCATGAGACATGCGTTTATTATAAATTGGAGTTTTTTTTAGGGCTATTAATGGCATTTCTTTCAAGACCTGGACAGTTATTATATCGTAACCTGGTGCTTTTTTATTTGACAACTGGTGTTGACACATACTTCTCACTTCTCTGAGCGTGACAAGGGGGATTTCAGCTTCGTCCCTTTTATCAACAAACTCTAGATTTTCAGTAGCTGTACTTGACGAGAATGGTTTGAAAACGTTCGATAGATGTCCTGCGAACAGATCAGCTTTTTTTCGGGTTTTCGATCCATTTACCGTCTGGTGCTTTCAACGGCGGGTTTTGAAACTGAGGTATTTGTAGACGCTTAGCTGCTTTCCACAAGGAGTAGTCGGTTGACGCATCTGAAGTTAAGCTTTGTAGAAATTTACTAAGTGACTCATTTTTGAATTCGTAGATTCGTTTTTTAAGATCTCTGTTAAGACGGTTGAACACAGTCTTATCGCCTGGGAACCTCATGGTTTGCCATTTTCTACGAGCCCTTCTTTTTTCTAATATCATCTCCCTTATCACGGAATACAGCAACAGACTTGATAAACTTCAGAGGTGCAATAAGCACCATGAAGATCACACTACCTTCATTATATGTAGAGCTCCTAGACATGCAGATTAAAAAAACCACCCTGCGATTTAATTTGTTATATATTGCAACTAAGAACGACCTTATCAAGCAATTTTTCTATCATGAAAAAATAACACGTTTGGCAGGTTACCTTCCACTGAAAGATCCTGCATGTTCCGCAATCTAGGCGCGGTTGATTCCTATCTCGCCAAGTCGAAAGGTTTCGTCCTTTGTAGTCGGCGCAATAAATTGCTTTCATCCAGAATTTGTAGGATTGTATTGTTGACATGTCCGATTAGTCGGTTTCTATGCTTTCTCGCGAAGCTTCTAATTTCAGCTTCGATTGTTGGAATTCCGAGATCCCTGTGGATATCATCGTTTCTAGTATACCACGGTGCGTGGACAATTTCTCTTAGCACTTTATTTTGAAAAGTTTGTAAAATATTGGCGTTTGTTTTCTTGGTACAGCCCCAAAGTTGTATACTGTAAGTCCACACCGGCTTTAGCACTTGCTTGTATAAAAGCAGTTTGTTCTCAGTACTGAGCTTGGAGTGTTTTCCGAGCAACCAGTTCATTTCTCTATATTTGATTTCGAGTTCTTTACGTTTCATTTTCACGTGAGAATTCCATTTCAGTTTTTCGTCGAGTGTCATTCCACGGTATTTGGCCTCGTTTGCAAAAGGTATTCGGGCCAAGTTTAGGAAAATTGGCAAGACATTAGTTTTCTTATAAGTGAAATTCACGTGAACAGATTTAGATTCGTTGAGGGTGATCCGCCAGTCCCTCGTCCATTCATTTACTTTATTCAGTGTGTTTTGCAGTTTTACAGTCGTTTCTTCGATAGTTTTACTTACGGCTAGGATAGCTGTGTCATCGGCAAACGTCGCCAGGATAGTGTCATCTTCTTTCGGTATATCTCGAGTATATAACAGATAGAGAAGTGGCCCAAGAATGCTTCCTTGCGGTACACCGGCCGAAATTTCTTTGAGCTCCGAGTATTCATTTCCATGTCTAACACGAAAGAGTCTATTCCCGAGATATGATTCTAGAATATCCTATAGGCATACAGGGAGAACTTGTCGTAATTTGCAATTCAAGCGGTCATGCCACACCTTATCAAAGGCTTGCGAGACGTCAAGAAATACGCTTGAGCATATCTTTTTCTCTTCAAGTGCTTTCTCGATTACGTCAGTAATTCTATGCACCTCGTCAACCGTCGAATGCTCACTTCTGAACCCAAACTGGTGGTCAGGGATAAGATTATTTCCTTCTATAACCGGTTGGAAACGCCTTAGTAATATCCTCCCGATAATTTTGGATATAACTGGAAGTATTTGGAGGCTTTTCTGGTTTTAAAACCATTATAACTTCCGCAACTTTCCATTGGTTAGGCACGTGTTTGAATCTGAGCGCAGCATTTACAATATGAAGAAGCTTAATCAATGCTTTTCTAGGTAAAGCTTTGAGAATTTTTCCGGTGATCAAGCCTTAACCAGGAGCTTTCTTAGGTTTTAAATTTCCGATCTCATATTTGAGTTCCCTTAGCGTTGCACTTGTAAGTGCTAAATCGTCAGATGGTAAATCCGGCCTATTGATATTGTCGTATGACACTTGACCATCGTACGGTTTAAAGGTATCTTCCAGGTGGGCCGCAAAAACGTTCGCTTTTTCTTTATCTTCCCTTGCCCATTCATTGTGATTTAATTTAATTGGCGGCACGGGGACCTTGGGTCTTTTGGTGCCTTTTACAGTTTTCCAAAGTGAATAATTGGAACCTTTTTTTGCTGTTAAACTTTCAAGATAAGAGCCTATCGCACGATTCTTAAAATTCTTTATAGTCTTCTTCAACGAATTGCACAGGTGATTCAAGTGTGCGTTATGTTGCGGAGCACGACTCTGTTGCCATTTCTTACGCGCTTTTCTTTTTTCCTTGACCAATTTTTTTATTTCCATAGGATATCGTAGACCGTATTTGTTCGGAGTTTTCCTTGGATTGGGAGTATTATTCCAAGAGGCGAGCTGTATGATCTCAACGAAGCGATCAACGTCAACCTCAAGTTCATAGGGTGTCGTAAGTGGAACGCTCAGTTCAACATTATCTTCAATTTCGTTCCTAAAGCCTTCCCAGTTAGTTGTTCTACCGGTTAATCTCGCTGGCTCTAGGGGTATAGACTAGTTTTTCGCTCAATGTCAAAACAACTGGGGAATGGTCAGACGACAGATCAAAGCTCTCTTCAACTTTAATGTGGTTGGTAGAAATTCCTTTCACGACTAAAAAGTCGATCAGGTCAGGTATTTTCGAAGTTTCAGTTGGCCAGTAGGTCGGTTTACTCGTCGAATGGAAATCACAACTGTACTCCATACCTGCCTCATAGAGCATTCTGATTTTTTGCGAGCTGTGTCTTGAGCCCCAATATAATTGGTAATAATTGGTCCTTCAAATTGAGCTTATTTTCTAATTTTAATTCTGCTGTTATATTGCCGAATTCCGTGCGCATGTCATTTGATCGCACGCCTGTCTCCTCCCTCACTAAACACGGAAGGCATTCTCCCGGCCAACTACCCTAATTTCATTCATTCTCACACTCTTAACCCTGCTCTCTCCTCATTGCCTGCCCCACCCTATCTATCTCTACTAGTGCTAACCTATCTACCTGTTCAAATGCCAGCGCCACTAACTCTAACATCACATCACCTGGCTTTTTAGACCCGCTGCTACCACCCACTAATGTACGAAAGTGTCTGATTTATCTTACCTCTACGAGTATTGATGGAAAAACTAACACCAACATTAAGTTCTCCATCTCCCAAGAGAATCTCCCTATTGTTGCGATTTCTTTGATGCACATATTCGTCCAGCACCATGAGAGCTTCCCCTCGTCTGCTGAGTTGTAGGAAAAGTAATGTGATATGGGAATTAAGTGATGAGAGAGGATATAGGTATTGGGATAATGGGGAGTATCAAAATGGAGATTATGTCTTATAGCGATCGGGAATTCATCTTGTTCGTCTAGCGAACTCAAATATAACACCGATTCCTTATTCTTACTGAGGTGTGTTAGATTCGGTATCCTTGGGGATCCCAGTATCTTCAGTCTTAATCTCGCTGTTGCAGGGCAGTGGCAGAGGAAGTGTTCTATATTTTTCTCCTCCTCCTCACAGTTGGCACAGATTGTTATATCAGCTAACCCGAGTCTGAATGAGTATTTATTGAGATTGATGTGCTCTGATGAAAGTCCCACCATCGCTCTTAACTGTGTTCTGCTGGAGTTCAAAGCTCTTTTTGCTGTGTTGTTACTCGATTCTGTTACCACGGATCTGGCCACTTTACACGTGTCTAGATGCATCCAGTAGTTACTGAACTCCTGTCATATCTTCTCATTGATTATCGTCTTCCTATAGTCTTCATGAGATTCAGTTAGATACTTTTTTGTTACCCTGTACACCTTCAAGCCCCGGTACCCATATAAGACAAACTCTATTGCGCCTGGCAAGTAGGTTCAATTTTGCACTCCTTTATTAGTCGTGATTTTGACACGGGGTTTGTGATCGAGCTAATTGCTATTTTGCTGTCCGAGCAGATATCTATTTGCCTCTCTTTGCTGGTGTCTTCTTGTGGTCCTTTGGAGTATCTTGTGGTCCTTTTTTTTCGTCCAAGATTCTCTTGTGGGGAAAATTGTTTCGAAGTTGTTGGTATAAGATTTTTCAACAACATCACTAGGCCAGTCGATGATTTTGGTGATTTTTCGATGTCCCGTGTTAGGGCCTTTGACTGCCAATCTTCTTCGCGTCGAGGTCCACTGGTAGAATGTTTAACATCGCTTCTATGGCCGCTGTTGATGTTGAGGATTGTCCTCCTGTAATGCCACGCCGACTTTAGTAATTACTTTCGCTTTTAATAAATTTTCGTCTCCACTTCCTTGCAAAGTTTCAACTCCAAACATCCCTAATGCTATTGTAACCTCTCCCCAATGCTTGTCCATTTATTACTAGAACGTCAGTGGTCTGCGAACTAAAACCTCTTCCGTGTTTCTTAGCTTTCAAAAGCTCCCCTATGATATTTTTGTTCTAAATAAAACATTTACAATAGCAACGAACTATTTCCTCGAGTCATGGAGTTCTTTTGGCAATAAACAATCGCCTGAACTCTACACTCTTTAAAACTTCGCACACCGCTAGTTTTGATTTCATTTGTGAATGAGTATATCTGGGTGCAGCGTCCACATCTTCTGCTGTTACATTCACCCTTACCAGTCCACCCAATCCTACATATCAGCGTACTGTAGACGCAAGTGACTCTCTGTTTAATGTTGTGGACACCCGCGACGCTGCCATAGTCTTAGGGGATTTGAATTTACCCGAACTTCAATGGACTCTGTCTGATGACGAGTTCCACTTTGTCGCTACAAATACCTCTTCAGACAAAGAGGTCCTTTTCATTGACTGTCTCTCTAATTGTGGTTTTTATCAGTTAAGTGGCGTTACTAACACTTTTCCGAACTCTGCGAATCTCTTATCCAGACCGTATGCAACATAGCATAATCTCCGACCCCAAACCATGTTTCCACTTCATCAACATTAAAAAGAACTCATACAGCTATCCATCTACTTCGAAATTGTCTAATACTTCCTTGAGTGATCCTAAAGTAATTGCAAATTTGTATGCGCATTAGAGGTTGGCAAAGAAGTCGATGTAATTGCGACCGACTTTAGTAAAGCCTTCGATACGATCTCACATCCGATTTGAATCATCCTTTTTTAAAACTTAGAGCTCTTGGCTTTCAACCCGGTTTAATTACATCAAATCAAATCCTATATTAAACACAGGCAATTCAAAGTCCTGTTTAAATGCTCTGTATCCAACCTCTTATAGTCAAATCCGTAGTGCCTCAAGGTAGCCATCTTGGTCCTCTGAGCTTAAATAAATAAATAAATAAATGTGCCAATACTCGAAGAGAAGAAATCCCAAATGGAGCAGTTTTCTTCTGGATAGAACTGAACGGGTACAAAGGAAATAGGGAATCGTTTCTTCCTCCTCTTCGTCCTTGCAGCTCATGCAGAATTCGTTAGAAAAGAGGTCTAGCATTTTACTGTCATTTTCTCAATATAACTATTAAGCTTGCTATATTTATTGCCTACTTCCCAATACTAATAAAATTGTTTTCTATTTAATTTCTTTGCAGAATGGCACACACCATATGCCTGCAAGGACAAGGCAAATGATACCAACTGCATTACTTTGTCAATCCATACTCCAATCCTGACTTGATTCTCAAAATAGCAGACAACCGGAAAATTACGGGTGCCTAGTGCGACAAGTTTCATAAGATGTTGCACTCCTCTAGGGAGTCAAGACATCCAACACATGCAGTCAATACCAATAACAATAGCAACAACAACGGCCATCAAACGGTTAATAGCAATCCAAATCCATCGGTGATTTTGTCAGAACGTGACATCCGTGATTCGTCAAGTAATGGCAAATCGAAGCGTCAACAATCGCACACGTCAGACTCTACAGACATCAGCGCGTATCGGATACCGAAACCATACAGCAGCGGCACTAATCGATCAAGGATAGAGAATCCGTCATCCGTTATGGATGGTAGCAGCAACAATGCTGGTGGCGGCAATGCCACCGTCAAAAGCGGTAGCATCCGCAGCAAGGATCGACCTAATCCAAGAAATTTAAGTTCCTCAAGTGCCAAAGCGAGTAGTGGTAGCGGAGGTGGAGGTGGTGGTGCGAGTGCTAGTGTTAGTGCAAACGAAAATGGTACAAATAGTGCAGTTGCAAGTGCGGGTTCTGTAGTGGATGCACAAAATTTCTCTAAGAATCCTATTAATGTTAAGGGTAGTAGCTTAAGTACTAGTAATAGATTGAATCGTCAAGCGAGTGAAAGTGTTAGTGAGACTGGTGCGGCTGAAGCTGCTGTGAGTAGTAGACGGCGTCGTACTGGTGCTGTTAATGCAACAACCAGCAGCAGTAGTACACAACAACAGCAACAAACAAGGAATCGCCGACAAAATTCATCAACATTAAGTCAACAGCAACGACCGTCAGATAGTTTCTACAGCAGTCAATCGACAATGCATTCTGTGGGGGGTGCTGGTGCAGCTGCTGCTGGCGGTGCTGCTGTTGTCCATAATCGACGGAAACACGGTAATCAACGTCGCAGGAGTATTATATCATCGACCGATGGTTCATCATCATCGTCCTCGTGCAGTGGTTCATGTAGTAGCGAGGATGGTGATTCGAATTCTTCATCATCGGGTGAACCGAATCTACCGTATCCGGGGTTCCCAGAAGTAGCTCTCAAGTATTTGACACAGGATACGAAGCCGAGAAATTGGTGCCTGATGCTGATCACTAATCCATATCCTTTTCAAATTATGCTTTGTTTTATTCTTGTTTACCTACAGGTGTTCCCTTCCCCAAAATTCTACTACATGGGTAAGTTTAGTTTATTTCAAATATTTTAAATTTGTTCGTGGGTTTCAATACCTAGAGAGGTCTTAAAGGTTGAATACAATTATACATGTTACAAGCCATAGTTTGATGCACCTATACATTCGTAATAGATGTTCATTAATTATTCAGCGAAGAACAATTCATGTAGGTATCTAGTAATTTGTTTAGGTACATACGAGTATCTAGCAATTTAGCCCTGGTCGACCAGTTGGAAACAGCCAGATGTTTATATTCGACTCTGCGGTGACCTTTTACAACTTAAGGCAAGCTGTAGCAAAATCGGTTTTTTTTTTTTGACTGCGGCCGATTTGAAATTGGCGCCACGTTTCGCAAAGTTGGTTTTATTGTATGAAAGTTGGCAGCAGTGTTCAGCTGTCAATGCCATTTCATCATGGAGAGTTTGACGCCACAAATTGTTTAAAATATTTTATCAAAATGGTTTATCAATTATTGCAACACCGTGTAAATTATGTGACTTATTTGGTCGACGCGACGTGGATTGCCTGTAAAGAGCTCTATTCACAATTTCGAGAACCTTTCCACAGCGCGTACACAGTGACGGGCAATATGAGTGAAATTCCAGAAACTTCGATTCGTTGTCGTGCTTAACAAATTGGGATTTTTCCAAAGCCTATGTGTATGTGGAAAATTGTGCATCGAGACCTGCATTTATTTCCGTACAAAATTTAAGTAAAGGAAGAACTTCAAGAAAGTGATCATCAGGGAAGACGAGACTGGAGTGCAAACATTTACAAATTGAATAGAGGTGACCATGAATTTTTTCAAAAATTGATTATGAGTGACGAGGAGCATTTTGACTTGAGTGGCGCTGTAAACAAACAGAATATTTAGCTTAGTACAAGCATAACTTAATGTAGACTTAAAACTAGAAAGGAACAGAGACTTGAAAGTTAGGAAGAGAAGGGAGGAAGTATGGCTAGGGTATTGCGGAGTGCGCATTTATTCTTGTTAAAATGAAAAATGTGAGCCGCATTATTTGATTTGCGCAGAATTACTACGGAAAAGAGGAACAGACCTGAGGTTGCGGGGATTGGTATTTAGAGAAATAGCTTAAAGCAAGACGGCGCAATCAAAGTTACCAGATAACGCGTGATGAATAAAAAGTATGTCGGAAACATCACAACGTTTTTCCAATGACTGAAGATTAATCAGTCTAAGACGATCCACATAGGGCGGCAGGTTGAAGTTATCAGCCCAAGACAGATCGAGTAAGGCGAAGACCCATGGTATGGGCAGCATAATGCGGAGACCATACTTGACTGGCATACTCGTGGGGGGGTCTAACGAAAGTAAGATAGATGGATTTTGTTACGTAGGGGTCAGAGAACTCTTCTGACCAGCGTTTTACAAATCCAAGTGCTGAGTTGGCTCTACTTATAACATTGTCAGTATGTGATCGAAAGTTGAGTTCATTATCGCAGATGACGACCAATCGCATGCTGAAGTGACTGAGGGTACAGGCTCATCACGAATGAAGTAGATTCTAGGTGGAGGTGGGTGACACTTGCGCGAGTAGGTGATGGAGCGGTGACATTAAGTTCCAAGCCATTTTGTATACACCAGATGGAGAAACTATCTAGATCATCCTGCAGAAGGCGAGAATCAATGGCAGATGATATACGTTTAAAGATTTTCATATCATCAGGGTAGACCAGAAGATCAGAGTTCCGTATTAAACGCTCAGCATCATTTATTGTAAGGATGAAAATTAATGGTCCAAGATGGCTGCCTTGAGGAACACTCGATGTTGCTATAATAGGGTCCGATACTGTTGATTTGAAACGAACTATGAACTGACGATCCACTAAGTATGATTTGATCCATGAGATGAACCGCGGTTGAAATCCAAGGGCTTTTAGCTTGAAAAGAATAATTTGGTGAGAAATTTTGGCAAAAGCCTTACTACAATCTGTGTCTACGACATCAACTTAATACGGTTAAGTTAGTGGTTGTTGACCTCCCTTTAATGAATCTGTGTTGCTTTATAGAAAAGATTGGCTTGCAGTGGAAAGACATTAAATCGTATACGATGCTCTCGAAGAGCTTAGGTATGCATGAGTGCTTAGCATTGCATCCTTTCTATAATTGAGGAAAATTGCCTTGTGATATTAAAAGTTGAAAAAGGGTAGTGAAGGACGGTGTCAGATGATTGGCACATTTTTTTAGTACTATGGCACCGTCAGGACCAGGGGAGTAGTCATCCTTCAGTTGGTTAATCTTATTGGCAACCATTCATGGGATTATGTCCACAGAGACAAGGGAAGTTTGTGCAGAGTTGTTCAAATAGCATAAATAGTCAAGGTCAGGTTCATATACGTGGGTAGCGAACGACCGACCGAACAAGTTAGCGAATAGGTTGGCAATTATTTTAGGATCTGTCGAGGAAGAGTCCGAGAAAGTGAGAGTAGATGGATAGCTAGATATAGGGAGCGGAATACTCACGAGCAATTCACGAACGACCTCTTTACCCTCGTAGAGTGACTGTTTGGTGTGCGATTTGATGGCGAAACTGGTACTGTGGTATCGTACGTTGTTACAAAAAAATTGTTTATACAGCCAGATTTACAATGGAAATTGTGAAACATGCATTCCCAAACAGGCTCTTTTCGAGATTTAAATAGCTTCGAAATTAAATCGTCGGCTCTGTCAGCTTTAATGGATTTAGCTTAAGTAAGAGTACTGCAAGCTATCTTCACTTTTGGCCGGGTGGACGGAAATATTGGTATTCATTGACGGATTCAATCATTACATTGTGCCTGACAGTGGAGCTTTGATCATCATCGCGCCTTAGAAGTCTGCAAAAGTGGTCTTTTGAAATTGTCGCATGAAGATAATGTGCATCGTTATTTATCGGTATTATTTCTTTCTATAGGGTGACCAGATAAGAACGATAGGAAAGTAAAATTAAATAAAGTAGCAACGGTGTGAGATATCAAATTGATTTTGGCTCTGTTTTGAAGCTACATTCATGCCATTATGTATAGAATAGCATAAATGGCCGCCTCGGCTTCGCTGGCAGTGCCTCAAGTGGTCGGTCTAATTTTTGATGACTCGGTCCAATATGTGCGGCGTTGTTCCGGCAATAGCGTTTCGAATGTTGGCCTCGAGCTCATCCAAAGTGGTTGGCTTATTAACGTAGACTAAGGACTTGACGTAGCCCCAGAGAAAATAATCGAGGGGTGTCAAGTCGCCGTGCTATAAACCGTACCAAACAGTCAATCTTTGTGGATGCATTGATGCTTGGTCGAACACTTGTGGATTGTGGTCGCTCCAATAATGGCAATTTTGCTTGTTGATACTCGTATAGCCGCTGAGCCAAAAATGGGCCTCGTCCGAAAAGATGATTTTTTGGCCAAAATCCGGATCTCCGGCCAACATTTCCAGCGCCCAATTAGCGAACTCACGGCGTTGTCTATGGTCGTCTGGCTTCAATTATTGCGTTAACACAATCTTATACGGATGTATGCCCAAATCCAACCGCAAAATAAGCCTGGTTGACTCTCTGGTGGTGCCCAATTCAGCTGATCGACATTTCTGGGTCTTCTTCGATACTGGCCGCTACGGCGGCTATGTTTTCTTCACTTCGCACAGATCTCTGTTTGGTTGGTGGCTTAAGGTCCAAAAGAGTGTACTCACGCTCAAACTTTTCCTCGGTGCGACGAATTGCCTGCGCACTGAAGCCATGATGACGATCAACCTCACAACGAAATTCACATTACGTATTTACAACTGAGCCGGAATTTCGATAATATTTTTTAATAATTTTCACACGTTCGGGAAGCGTCAAACGATGCACGATGAAATGGCAAACCTTACTGAATATTTTGACAGCTGGACGTCATTGGTATCTTGGACAGCTGCTGAAACATAACACTTGGAAAAACTATCATTGCTATCTGGTCACCCATTTTTCGTAAAAATGTTGCGTTTTTCTATTTATTTAAAATGATACCTCTTGTTGGATGAAACTATAGTAAAAGAGAATGGACCAGAGAAATACCAAATCCAACAAAACACCATAAAATGATACAGAAATGGATCCAAAACATCCACGGGAACTGGGGCAGGCAAAGGGTTTCTCAATAGGGACGCAGCAATTTCATATTTTAATACGAACGCACCCTTAAACTTTTTTAATGATCTGTCAATGTCAAGACGTCAGCCAACGTTTACGTTTTTATCATGGTGAGGCTCACGAACGAGTTTTCGAAATTATTAAAAATTACTACCGAAATTCTGAGTCGGTGGTCGCAACTTTAAGAGCACTTACTCCAATTTTCTGTGGTAAAAATCATCCCAGCAGACAGGCTGTGCGTGCTATAGTGGATAAATTCGAGTCAATATATTCACTATATATTCAGCATCAACCATTACAGACTTCCGTCGTATCTATTCAGGAGTCAACATTGTCAACACACGAACAACATATAACAGGCCTGCTGTGCTCAACAAGATCTTACCCCCCTATGCAATTGGAACCTCCGCAGCAGAAGAGATTTCTACGTTCATACACGAATTCACTTGCGGGACTTCCCGCTTTTGACGTATCAAGCGATAAATCTCCGACTGATGCCTCGTCCTCGTTAATTCCGTCATTTAGTTGTAATGACGACTCTCTACCTCAACCTAATTCTCGGCAGGAATCGTCGCATCTAACATCTTCATCCGTCAACCTAGTGGTAGTGAAAAAGACTCCTCGTAGAACATACTTCATCTCGAGACTTTCTTCTGCTACCTCTGTCAACGATATTATGAACTGCATCAGCACCAAAACGTTGGTGCCTTCATCCCTCAAATATAATTTAAGGAACCCCGCGAAATAGCATCTTTTAAACTACTAACTCCTGACTCTTACCTTGAACTGCTACTATCGAGAGAATTTTGGCCATTTGTATTTTGGTCATTCATAAGTGAGTGTCTTTGTGTATACTATCAAAACGTCCGAGGACTTCGAACGAAGACATCCTCTATAGACCTTAATTCCCAAAAGCTCCCCTATGATATTTTCGCCCTTAACGAAACTAATCTTAATCAAGATGTTTACAACAATGAATTGTTTACGTCCGATTTTAACGATTTTCGAGATGATGGTCTTGAGAAAGAGGATGATTCCTTGGGTCGAGGTGTTCTTCTGGCAGTACACAATCGCCTTGACTCGACACATCTAATTTTGATTACATTTGTATCAAAATAACTATTTTAAACCGCAACATTTTTATCCTCTGCTGTTACATTCGACTATCTCAGCCCACGCAGAGTTACCAGCTTGCCATAGACGCGTTCGATTCTCTGCTTAATGTTATTGATCCTCGCGACACCATTTTAATTCTTTGGGATTTTAATTTTCCCGACCTCCAATGGGCTCCATCAGACGATCAGTCCCATTACACACATCAGAGCCCGACCATTCTTACTTCTCCTACATGAGAGATTGTGCCCAAACCTCTTTAACTTCAATCGACATAACAGTGGCTCTCGTGAAAGAAAAGATCCAAAGACTTAAATGCGAATACTCCGCTGGTCCGGATGGTATACCTGCCGTAGTTTTAAAAAAATGTGTAGACTCTTTAGCTCAACCCCTTACGGCTCTGTTCCAACTGTCACTTTCACAGTCCGTTTTCCCTAGGCTTTGGAAAAGCTTTTTTATTATTCCCCTTCATAAAAAAGGCCCGAAAAATGAAATTTCTAATTATCGTCCCATAGCTAAACTCTCTTGCATACCTAAGCTATTCGAAAGTATTGTTTACGATGCAATGTTTTTCCATTGTAAGTCTATATTTTCCCCTCACCAACACGGTTTCTTAAAGGGAAGGTCAACAACCACAAACCTAACCGAATTCGTATCCAGCACCCTGTGCGCATTGGAGGAAGGCAAGGAAGTCGATTTTGTTGCTACCGATTTCAGCAAAGCTTTCGATAAAATTTCGCACGCAATTATTTTTTTGAAACTCAAAGCTCTCGGTTTTCAGTCTGGGTCCTTTTTAGATCCTTTGTATCTGATCCCTTTATTGCCCCCTCTGGTGTCCCTCAAGGTAGCCATCTTGGTCCCCTGATTTTCATTTTGTCAATTAATGATGTTGATGGCATTATTAAATATTCCCGTCTGTCAGTTTATGCGGACGACATGAAAATTTTTGCACACAACTCCACTCCCATTGACTCCCGTGCACTTCAATCTGACTTGAACAGCTTTTCTACTTGGTATAATAAAAACTTTCTTGAATTGAATGTCAATAAATGCCAAGCTATATTACATATTCCCGGAAGCGTCTTCCGACAGCTCCTAGAACATACGTGATTTGCGATGAGCCTGTTCCCACTGTCACCTTTCTGCGTGATTTGGGTGTCATTTGCGACAGTGAGCTTAATTTTCGTAGTCATATTGACAATATTATTAGCAGAGCAAATTCTGTGGTAGGTTATGTGAAACGTTGGTCCAAGGAATTCTCAAATCCTTACTTCACGAAATCTCTGTACTTCACATTTGTAAGACCAATTCTAGAATATGCCTGCCAAGTTTGGTCTCCCTATCTCGATACATTTTCGTATCGAATTGAGTGTGTCCAACGGAGGTTCATCCGTTTTGCTCTAAGTGAACTCCCGTGGCCTGACAGATTCAACCTACCTCCTTACGAGCATCGCTTGAACTTGCTGAACATGCAATCGCTTGAAAAGCGTAGAAAAGTTTCCGATATACTATTTGTACATCAGTTATTAGCAAGCAACATTGATTGTCCTATGCTGCTCCAAACCATCTCACTCAGCACCAATCCGCGTATTCTGAGGTCAGTAGCTCTCTTCCGTTTCAAGTTTCACCTTACGAATTACGGATGTAATGAGCCTATGTCTCCAATGCTACGCATGGCTAATGACTGCCATAACCTTTTTGATTTTCAGTGCAGCAAAAACTCACTTAGAAACTCCCTTTATTCCCCTTCCTCACTCAGGTCTTGATTTAAATTTATGTATACTAGCTATTAAGTAAACATTGTAAATAATAATTTATAAGTCTCTTTACCGCTTGTATTAAGCTAATTGAAATATAAATATAAATATTGAATGTTCCTGTGACAGTGAGACAACGCACCGGTCGGTATTCAGTCGATTCAACGCCGTTCACAGGAATTGGAAATCTCTCAATACAAATTGTCGCATGAAGATAGTATGCATCGCTGGTGATATTGTCCCAGTACAATGAAATACTTAAGCAGTTTCTACTACAACAAATCCGTCAAGTTCTGCAGGGAAAATAAATAACTTTAGGGAATGTGCGCTTTTTTTTAATGATCCAAGTTTCGAAGCTCTCAGACTCGACTTACGATTCCCTTTTATACTCGGATTGCTGTTGTTTGTTATTCCCCGCTCGGGCTCGAACCTGCACAGACCGGGTCGCAAGCAAACACCCTACCCACTACACCGCGGACACCAACATATGCGCACTATAATTAAATTAGTAATTCCCTAAGGATAGCGATAGGTTCGTTATGATACCTAGTGTACTGTGAAAGCAGCACTGTTCAACCCAACGTTAGTTCGCGAAAACTCTTCACAGATGTCGTTATTGCTGTTGCCACCACTTATTCATCTTCTTCTTTGTCTGTATGTCCTTTATAGAATCGTAAACTATGCATTTGATCATGTAATGATCTTTAGCAAAGTTGTTGTGCATGAGTCCACTAAGGTTTCTGAGTTGGTACGACCAATTTTCGACAGATGGCGCTACTGTCATTCCAATGAATTTCATATATTGCCGTGACAGTTGATGCTAATTTGAATTGAAACGAAAACAGCGAACGAATGATGCCATTTCGAGTTGTGGGTGACATAAGAATTTATGTAAATTGTGAAATTCATGTCCGGCTCACATTGAACAGACAATATTGTCGTTTTTCAAATAGTTTTGTGCATTTCATTGTGAGTTAAATTAATTTAGATAAATAATTCAATCGAATTAAATTTTCGTAGTTTCCGTGAGCTGATTTTATTCATTCTCTACAGTGAACTCACGAAGATCATCGAATGTGTAATGTGAAGGATCTGACTGCTAATTGACGTTCCGAACGCATTTGCTGTGCAGTTTTTTTCGGATATCATCGTGAGTGGAATTAAAATCGATTTCAACAATTTTCGAATGCTGATTTTTTTCACTTCAAATTTTCCTCATCGAATTGGTGATCACCGTCAATATTTACATTTCCATCCGTGTGTGAACAGCCGGTTCAATTGGATTAGATACTTTGTGAGATTCGGATTGCTGATTGACATCTAATAAATTCAAACGCATTTTTCACGTCGTTCCCGTACAATTATGCCTCCAAAGCGACAAGCAATTGGCCAATCTACACCTCAAGCAATAAAATGATAAAATGACTCGGAATGAATTGAATATTTGTGTAATGTCTTTCCTTCAAATTTATTTAAATTGGTGGCGTTGCAACGCGCGCAGGGTACAGCTAGTGCTTAATATAAATTATTCCGTTTAAGATCGGACACAGGATTTATCTTATTTTTTTTAAAAAAATATTTAATGCATTCCTTCCATATTTTATCGCTAACTATGACGCCACCTGCTACCTACATCACCATTTTATCTGTCCTGTAATCGATTCATTTCTAAAACCGACATTTTTCCAACACAGAAAACCTAAAGCATTCATCAAACCCTCCCAGAAATAAATGTCGCCATTAAAACTCCATCGCACATCACTTAACGGTGCAATTATTTCTCCGCCGTGATATAAACGCCAAAACGTCTGTCCTCAGTAGGTGGGAAAATGCCAATTAATGGAAAGCAGTATTGCTGCAAAAACAGCAAAAAAAAAAAAAACATTCAGATACTATCTGTCCACGATGTGGTGTGGTGGTGAGTGGGTGAGTAATAAAATAATTCTCCAGCAAACAGAAAAATGTATATACAAGGGTAAAGAGATTGGTGTACTGTTGTTTTCATGGCAAAATTTAATGGCTCTTTAATGGAGAATTCATTATCTGTTAACCAGAACAGATTTTGCGGAAGATCTCACGTAGAAAACAATTCATGTTACTAATTGAATTAAAGCGCAGTCTTTTCCAAAGAACACTGTCAGAAGGATCACTAAATTGTACACGGTTTAGCACCGTTCCAAAAAAAACCCAAAGCAATCGGGACATCATAGATATCAATTAAATTACGGTTAATTCATTTACTTTAAAAAAAATATATTTATTTCTTAAACTGGCAGAGGTTCTGCCTCTTAAAATGAACTGAACAACATGAATAACTTATCTCTACCTTAAATACCTAATAAACGCTGTCACTGCAATTTGGCACCTTGATGTGAGGAGCGCGTCGATCGTGGGAACGTCGCTGACGTTGGCATTTGATGACCGGTGTGGCGGTGTTTAGTTCAGCAGACTTGCTGACTCGATGACTTGAATGCGGCATGTGTTGGATTTGCCTGCATATTATGTTGCGTTAACTATGTGTTGGATTTGCCTGCATATTATGTTGCGTTAACTCCTCCGCCCTTAAGAGTAAACGTCCTCGTTTACTTAGAAGAATGGTATCTGGCTTATGCGGGAAGTTGTAGCCCTTGGAACAGGTGATGGTGAAGGTGCTGGTAAAGGTGATGGTGGAGATGTTGGTGGGGATTTGGTCTGTGAGTCTGCGTTGATGGTGCTGAGCGTTGATTTGGTACTTGCTACTGTTTTTCTGAAGACTATGGCTATGATGATGACGAGTGCGAATAGTAGACAGACTCCAATGCTCATTACTGTCCTATTTTCCACTTTTGTCCTCAAGAGTTGAATGTAGCGGGTGTTGTTTGCATGTAATTCTTTTATAAGCTCCAGCGATAACGTTTCTTCCACTTCGTGGTGCTGTGCTGACGTTTGTTGCAGGATGGCTGGGAGAGGGTTGAGATGCGTTGACTCGAAAGATTTGAATGTTTTTTTTCCAATTTGTAGGCTGCTGTTGTAGTATTTAATCAGGAATGTGCCATTGAGGGCAACCGGTTCATCGTCGATTATGATTTCTCCATCGTACTGGTTTAGAAAAATGATGTCAGATGATATTTCTTCAAGGTCTGGGATGTGTTGGCCATTAATTGCAGTACAGTTCGCTATTTTGCTGTTTAATAAATTTGGTATACAACTAGTGTTACTTAAATTGATTACATTGTTTTTGTTACAGATTGAAAACTTATTTATTGTCCTACAATTGACATTTATACCATATATTTCATTTTCACATTTTAAAATTTCATTAAATTCAACTTTGATTGCTTTATTTTCTTTCTTTACTGGTTTAATATTTAACTTATTACATATTTTTTCATTAACTGTAGGTAGGCTTACAATGTATAATAGTACAGAATTATTAAAAGCTACTTTTATTTCTGAGAAGTCCATTGCTTCTTCTATATCTTTGAATAATATACCTTTATTATTTATTATTTTTTCGATTACATTTACTTCATTTCTTGATAAAATATAAGAGTTTATAATATTGGCTTTTGCCCAATGTAAAGCGTACATAATATTTTTTATTTCATCTTTTACTATATCTAATCTGTATTTTATACTGAAAACAATTTCCTCTATTACATTTGTATTTTCTTTTACAATTTTACTTATGGAATTTGTTTTATTTATTATATCTTCGATTTTATTGACTAAAAGGTTATTTATAACAGTTTGTTTATTATTATTTTCAAGTGCGTTATTTATTTTTTCCTTGATTATCTCGAAGTCGTGATTATCGGGAGTGCCTGCTATGAACTTCCAAGCGCTTCCAATGAAGTCAAGCGATCTTTTAGCTTTATGCTGATTGGGGATTAAACGTGAAAGGATTGATCTAATAGATGAGATTTCTTGAGATAGAAGATAGAAACTGGGATGGGAAGTTATAAGGTTTTCTCTCATGTACGATTCTATGTTACTTAAGGCTTGCGGATATACGGATAAGTCTATTTCATGAATTAGTTTGTAAGTTCCGGTTTGTATTCTAGATGTTCCGGTGTTAATAGCCACTAGTCTTGCGTTCGTGTAGTCCAGTATTTGCACGTCTCCTAAACAGTCAGTCAGTAAAAGTCTGGAAAGAAAGTTTGAGATTAGGATTTTATGTGAGATTTGTGAACTACCTTTCCTGATTGGGTGAGAACGGTAGTTTTATTGTTTTCTTTAACAACTTCTTTTGAATATCTTGGAGAGAGTTTTGATCCTACTCTCTTATTTTTTCTGACATAAATTATTTCTCCTGTTGAGTAATCTTTGATTGGGGGTTTCCCTTTATTGTGATAGGTCAAGTCATGTTGTTGTTTGTCTTCTAGTTTGGCTTTCACTTCCGAACGAATCTTGTCAATTTGAGGGGGGTCTATGTTCCTACTGAAAAATATGTCCACTGGTTTCTTACGTGTTACCGAATGTATCGTGAAATTATAGGCATTAACTGCAGTTTCAAGTAATTCCGTGAAGGATCTATGTACTTGTTCCTTTCCAATGCAACGCATAAGTTCAGCAAGAGTCGAATGAAATCGTTCGACTTGGCCGTTCGATGTGCTCGTATATGGGGGTGTTGTGAATACTTCCATGCCAAATTCGTTCTTAAGCATGAATATGATTGGTGAGGAATTGAAAGACTTCTCATTATCGAATACTATAGTCTTCGGTATTCCATAGGCAAATATGAGTTCTCTTAGCGGTTGCCTAACATCCTCAATAGCTTTAGATTGTATTTTCTTGACTTGGGCGTATTTAGAAAATTTATCAAGTGATGTTAACACTAAATTGCCTTCGGTTGAGAAAATGTCAACATGAATAATCTGTCCAGGATAAGTCGGAATTGGAGTTGCCTGAATTTCAATTTTATCGGGGTGACGGTCATATTTGTTTTCTTTGCAAATAGAGCAGAGTTTGATTATTCTTTTTAATTTTCGCGACATTCCGGGAAAATAGAATTTTTCGAGAATTTGCTGTTTATTCTCTCGTTCATTCCTATGAGCACGTTGATGGGTGGTAATGATGATTTCTTCTTGTCTAGTTTCACTTGTTACGTCTTCTACAATTGCTTGGGAGAATCTTACACGATAATTCGCAAAATTATTTCTGTAAATTTCTTGGATCATTCCCTGGATTCGTTCTTCCGTCTTTATGCAGTTGGTAACTGTAGGGTTCAGTCTGGCCTTAAGAATTTCAATAAGTTTATCAGTTGTGTAGGATTGTTCAGTTATAATATGCCTGTGATATGTGGGAAAAACTATGCGAAACTCGTAATTGCTTGTATTACCCGTATTGAGGAATATTTGATTTTTGAATACATTGATAGGCGATTCAACGCTGAATATCAGCCCATGTGATGAACTCTCATCACTATGTATTGTTGGAGTAAGGGAGTTTATTTCGGTTCCGGTGGGAAGTCTGGAAAGTGCGTCTGCAACTACGTTTGTTTTGCCAGGTTTATATTTTAATTCGTAGTTGTACTCTTCCAAAATAGCTTTCCATCTTTTCAGTTTAGAGTTATTGTTTTTATTGCTCAGGGAATAGGTGAGGGGTTGGTGGTCAGTATGAATTATCACTTTTGCTGTCCCGTAGAGATAATTTCTGAAGTTGTTAAGTGCCCATATTATAGCTAGCATTTCTTTTTCGTTGGCTGCGTAGCTTTCTTCTGTTTTACTTAATGTTCTAGATATGAACATAATGGGCTTATCTCCTTGTGACAATACAGCACCAAGGGCATAGTTAGAAGCATCAGTTACTAATTCGAACGGTTTTGTGAAGTCTGGGTAAGCGAGTACAACTTCTTCCGATGTTAATGTGTTTTTGATTTTTTTAAAAGCTGTTTTGGCGGATTTGTCTAAATGGATAAGTTTCTTGCTTGAAATGTTTTTGGACAATCGTCCATCCTCCCCCCTTAAGAGGGCTGTTAGGGGTTTGGCCAGCTTGGCGTAGTCCCTAATGAAGCGGCGATAGTACCCTGACAGGCCAAGGAAAGAGCGAAGTTCCTTCAGGGTATTCGGATATGGAAAGTCTTGGATTGCTTTGATTTTTACCGGATTGGTTTTAATGCCGTTAGGCGAAATGACGAAACCCAGGAATTCTACTTCTTGTTTGTAGAATTCGCACTTATCCAGTTGAACTTTCATATTTGCATCATGTAATGTTTGGAAAACTTTCCGAATATTTTGTTCATGCGTAGCTTCGTCCTTGCTGTAAATGACTATGTCATCTACGTAGACATCGCATATTTTACCGATGAGGTTACGAAGAATGTCGTCAAGCGTCCTTTGAAATATGGCCGGTGCATTCTTGAGACCGAATGGAAGCCTAAGAAACTCGAATTTTCCATTATTGATAGAGAATGCTGTTTTTTCGATATCAGATTCTTTTAAGGGGATCTGATGGAACCCACTTTTCAAGTCTATAACGGAAAAAAATTTATTATCGCCGAGATGTGCAAGGATTTCGTTAATTTGGGGAATCGGGTATCGATCCGGGATAGTAATGCTGTTTAGCTTCCTATAATCTATTACGACCCGATATTTCTTCTTACCAGAAGCATCAGCTTTTTTTGGCACTATCCATACTGGTGAATTGTATGGGGACCGTGAAGGCCTAATTATTCCATCATTGAGAAGCTGCTTTATTTGTTCTTCAACCTCGCTTTTAAGGGACATAGGATATGGGTAAAATTTGGTGTATACAGGTGAATCAGATGTTGTTCTGATTTCGCCTTTTACTCTTGTTGTGTAAGCGAGCTTTTCCTCTGGTTCTTCGAAAAGTTTGGGAAAGTCGTGCACGATTTTATCAATAGAAGCTTTTTGTTTTGAAGACATATGATCGGTTCGGATATTTATAGTATTCACAGATTGCGAAGCCATCTGTTTAATGCGTATTTTTAACTGATTATTAACAAGCATGTAGTTATCCTTTGCGTGAATGACAGCCGAGAGATTCTTCAAGCTATCATTTCCAAGGATCGCATGGAAAGATTTTAATTTTGGCATGAGAAAGAATTTGTGTTTAATATTTTCGAGACCAAAAAGACTAATAAAAGTATGGTGAGTTACTTGAACGTTACCACCAATGGAATTACAACAGAATGGTTTTTCGTTTGGTAAGGGTTTATTTATTAAAGACGGCTGTATATAATTTTTATTGGATCCCGTGTCAATCAAGATTTTCAGAATGTCTCCACTCTTCGTTGCACATTCGAAATACGGCAGCGAAGAGTCACTTAGTCTAAAAAATGTATGTCGCTTAGTTCCGTGACATTATTTGAGCTGGTGATTTCCGGTTGAGTCATTTCGATATACTCCTGGAAAGACTCGTCATATTCAGTCACGTTGTTCATGTCGGCTTGTGCTTCTTCATATTGGTTGAATTCCGCATCTTCTGTCATAGTACCCAGATGAAAGTTTCTTTGCATCTTGGTAGGATGGACTTGATGAGATTGAGGAGCTGATGGTCGTTTTGGTGCCGGAGGCCAATTCTCCATTCGCGGTCTGTTTATGTAATTGACCTTGTTCGTACGGATTGTTTCTGCATCCATAGGCTCTGGTGGTGGTTGCCTTGGAGTAGCAAAGAATTGTGGACGTTGCTGTTGATATTGTTGTTGCTGATGTTGATGTGGTGCAAACTGTCTCTGGGGCCTCGGAGGTGGAATGGGCCTTGCATTGTATTGGGGTGCCACTTGTTGTCTCTGTGGTTGTACAAAATGAGTCAATTCTGGGTAAAATGGTTGACGATTTTGGACTCGTCTTGCTGGAATTGGTGGTGGTTCCGGATGATTTATCCTCCTATTATGGCTGCTTGCAATGGCGTACTGCGAGCGGTAGTTTTGGTTTTCTAACCTCAAACACAAGTGCAATGCTTGGGGTAGATCTACAGGTTCTCGCATTCCCAAAAGTCTGGGAAGGTCGCCTTTCAGTCCTCGAATGAAGGTGTCAAGGGCTTTGTCCCTATAGGTTTGCATGAGCAAATTTAGAGATTCGGCACTGACATCCATGCATGCGATTTTATTAAGTATGAGTGAAAGGTGCGAATACACCGATTGGTAGAATTCTTGAATGGACGTGTTACCCTGTACCAACGCCGTCATTTGGTACTCTAGAGTACCCAAATCACGCTTGTCTGCATAATGCAGAGTTAAGCATCGGGATATGCAGTTCCAGTCTAATGGAGTATTGTAAGACTCCAGGACGTGGTCTGCATTTCCAATTATTTTGTTTCTTATAGTGTTTAATATACCAAAATACTTTGCCGATCCTTTGATGGAATCGTAGATTTTTAAAATACGTTCTACGCTTTTACGCCATAAGCTAAATTAACCTGGATTACCAGAGAATTCGCGTAAGCTACGTACTACATCCGGGATTTTATCGAGATCATTAATATTCTGGTTTGTTGAAATGGTTTGATCTATTCCCGTGAATTGATCCGCGTACGGGTTTAAGATTGAATGAATTAGAGCGCGGCCCTCAGTATTCAGAGCTTCGCGTATCATAGAACTAATGAGAGATTGGAGTGGGGGATTCATGACAGGATTTTCGTTGGGTCTTCCAGAAGAAATTGAGGCTTGATTCGCTTGAGCAGCATGTGCAGCTTGAGCGACTTGAGCAGCCTGAGCGGCAGCTTGTTCGAGAACAGAAGGTCTTACGATATTTTCATTAGTCATTTTAACGAGATGTCAAGATAATCAGAATAAATTTAAGACAAATCAAGATAATTAAGGAAAATTCAAGATATTTTCACTACAGAACAATATAATTTAAAGTATTTTCACGTCAAATTAAGAAAATTTAATATTATATAATATGTTATTAATGTTTGCAATAATTAGATCTTACAATAATATGATGATCCTCATCTTTTGGGTGGTGGCGGCTAGCTGCTGCTTCCCGTTTGTTTTCACTACTAGGGGGCCCTTGAATTTTCCACACCCCTGTTGTCTTACACTACACCTTACTGCTACCTTGCTTTTCAACTAAGTCCTTCGCGACACTACTTAAGGGTCTCTTTTTTTTCGACACTACTTGAGGGTCTCTTTTTCTTTTCGACACTACTTGAGGGTCTTCTTCCTTTTTTTTCCTTCGACGCTACTTGAGGGTCTTTGTTTTCCGACACTGAATGTTTTGGCACTACTTAAGGGCACTATAATCACTCTGCGTCTGCGACGGGTTCCGGGACATAGGCAGTATACGATTTTTTTTTGCACTACTTAAGGGCTTAATCGATTTTAAACTCACGAATGAAAATGAAAATTGCGCTACTTTAGGGCTTCTACTTTCAAACGCGATACCTATGTCCCTGCTCGGGCGCCAATTAAATTACGGTTAATTCATTTACTTTAAAAAAAATATATTTATTTCTTAAACTGGCAGAGGTTCTGCCTCTTAAAATGAACTGAACAACATGAATAACTTATCTCTACCTTAAATACCTAATAAACGCTGTCACTGCAATTTGGCACCTTGATGTGAGGAGCGCGTCGATCGTGGGAACGTTGCTGACGTTGGCATTTGATGACCGGTGTGGCGGTGTTTAGTTCAGCAGACTTGCTGACTCGATGACTTGAATGCGGCATGTGTTGGATTTGCCTGCATATTATGTTGCGTTAACTATGTGTTGGATTTGCCTGCATATTATGTTGCGTTAACTTATCCAAACAGAACTGTGTTTAAAATTGAAACTATTCCTCAATGCCGCTTCTAGGAATTTTTTACTAGCAAGAGGAAACTTTTTGCAAGGACCTCGAAAAGAAATCGATTAATTGACCTGACTCCGCATAAACTGACATTTCTGACATAGCAGCTAGATCCCCACCTTCGCACAAGAAATCAATTAAATCTTTGCCAACAACTTTGGTAGTAATCCCTCATGGAATTCTACTTCCATCAGAAACAAAGAAAAGTCCTCAAGGGCAAAATAAAACCTTTTTTCATCTTAAAACCACTCCGTAAACTTACGCAAACACAAAACTAAAGTAAATCACCCTGATCATCATTATAATCATCATCATTGCGAACAAATTTCCTTGCGCTTGAGTGAAAATTCGGAGGAAAAGTTTTTTTTTTTTCTAATTTTCTTACACCGACCCATCGCCATCAGGCGAAATAATCAGGAAGCGCGAAGGACACATAACCACCAAAAGACAAGCTGCGAATTTTCTTCTTTTGTTTTCTATTTTCCAGTAGAAAATAAAACCTAAAAAAAAAATAGATGGCCCAGTGCAGTTGGCAGTCCACAATGGCGGATGTTGGCCTCCCTCCGGCAATATGGGTGTAGTGTAAGAAAACGTTTCCTTCTTCCGTCATAAGGTCTATAGAAACATCAAGTCATAGTCAAACAGGCAAGAATAAATGAAAGGGATACTGCCACCGCCGAACTAGGGATAACAATGCTGAAAAGTGCATTGTTTTTCTGCTTCCTTTGCGTATAGTTCAGGGGGAAAGGAAAAAACATAAAGAAGTCGAAGTGGACGGAGAAGAAAAATAAGTATATGAAGGAAAAAGGAAGCAAAATGTTCAGGAAAACTCAGTGAACAAGTCGAAAGAAATGAGTAGTTGCATTGGAGAGGATGAAAAATCGCTTAAGGGAAAAAAAAAGGATAACTTTCGAAAGTAACAGCATAGTGGATGGTTAGTGTTGGGCTTGGCTGATGAAGTAGTTGATGGGGGTGAGTTGGATATGTTACGGTAACAATCAGAGTAGGAGTCGGTTACAAAGCCAAGCTATTAGAGGAAAAGCACTCTATTTTGACAGAGATAGGAAGTTGAATTGCCTGCGAAGTAGCCTAGGTAGAATCAGAAGCAGTATAAGTGTAAAATTTGGTAGAATTCGCCCACAGACACGCCCACTTAAAAAAAAAAAACCTTTTTATACCCTATCCAGGGATATGTTTGATACTCGTACCTATATAAGGAAATAATAACGATAGACCCAAAAGTATATATATTTGTGATCAGCATCAACAATTTTGTCTGTCCGCCCGCCCGTCAACACTTTTTGGGCCTTATGTTTTAAGCTAGGAATCCGAAGTAGTACAAGTATACAAATTAGTAGAATCCACCCATAAACACGCCCATTTTAAAAAAAATTTTGTTTCTCATATTGTCTAGGTAAGATACGAATACGTAGACGTTGACATTCTTTATAAGGGTCCTTCATTAAGCGCTTCCTATCTTTAAATTTAAATAAAACAAAGTGTGTATGAGATATTATCGAAATTTTTTATTCGTTTGATAGGGCTATCGATGCCATTATGTATGGAATATAACATCGTTCAAATGTCCGCCGCGGCTTCTCTTGGTGGCGCGCATCCGAAATGTCCAATTTTCCATTACTCTGGCGCATAAATTAGGCTGAATTTGACCGATGGCATGGGTTATGTTGGCTTTGAGGACCGCTGTGGTTTGTGGCTTATTCGCATAGACCTGCGACTTCAGAAAATCCCACAAGAAAAAGTCTAACCGGGTAAAATCGCACGATCTCGGTGGCCAGTTCAAATCACCTCCACGTGAGATGACCATGCCCTCGAATCGCTTGTGCAGAATTTCCAATGTGGCGTGAGCTGTGTGGCACGTAGTGCCGTCCTGTTGAAATCACATGTTGGTGTCCATATGATATAATTCAAGCCAAAAGAAGTTGGTAATCATCGACCTATAGCGCTCGCCGTTGACGGTGATGGCCTGGCCAACGTCGTTCTCAAAGAAATATGCACCGATGACGCCGCCATCCCAAAATCCACACCAAACAGTGACTTCTTCGGGATGCATTGGACGCTCTTGGATCTCATGTGGATTGGTATTGTCCCTAATTTGACAATTTTGTTTGTTGACGTACCCATTCATCCAGAAATGGGCCTCATCGCTGAAGATGATTTTTCGATGAAAATTAGGGTCAGTTTCCAACTGCTCCAGAACCCATTCAGCGAACACACGTCGTTGTCTATGGTTGTTTACCTTCAGCTCCTGGGTCAGTTGAATTTTGTACGGGTGCAGGCCCAAATCACGATGCAAAATTCGCCAAGTTGTGGCCGAGTTCTTGTGAACGACGCGAAATCGACTACCTCGGATTCTCCTGCACACTCTCACGGACAGCGGCGATGTTTTCGACAGATCTTGCGTTTCGTCGATGTACAGGTGTTGATTGATCGTTTACTGAACCAGTGGACTCAAATTTATCCACCACTTTGCGAATAGTCCTCTCGGAAGGAAGATTATGGCGACCGTAAAATGGGCGAATCGCGCGGAACGTTACCCGAACAGAACACCCATAGTGATAAAACAATTTTATTATTTGCACGTGTTGTTGAACGCTATATCCATCCATGGTGATTTGGCAAAACAGACTGAATAAATGACAGCCAATTTGACAGATGTAGCTTCAACAATTTGGCCTCTATCAACTGTCAAAGTTCGGAGGTCCCTATTGGAAGACCCTGTATTTTGGCAATATATTATATATAGTCACGCCCACTTTTTGGGGGCGTGTATATTGCGTTTTCAAAGCTATTTACTGTGATGGTTAAATCTTATTGAGAAAATTTCATCAAAATCCGTGTTTCCTGCTAATAAAAAGTTGTAACAACAGTTTTATGATAAAATTTCTTAAAAATGACGGAAATATTCTTCGAATAGAAAGGCATCATTGCATCTGTTTTACAAATTTCGCAATATCACGCTCACTTGGGGTGAACTAAAAGATGGGAGAGGGTATCTACGGTGCGTTCTAGACGGATTGTAACTTTCCTGTCTGTTTGTTTGTTTTTTTTTTTTAACTATTCGTTCAGCTTTAATTTGATGCGCACATATCACATGCTGGAGTGTAAAAAGCCAGTTTTAGTTTCAAAGAATATTCGCTTTGGGCAGGTAGCTTTCCAGCAAAAAAAAACTTGCGCTAAATCGAAAGGTAGTATGTTTCTGTTGCTTAGTTTAGTACAACCCTAAAGTTGTATACCATACGTCCATATAGGTAGAGCACTTGATTATATAAAAGCAGTTTGTTATAAATGCTTAATTTGGAATGTCTTCTGAATCTATTTTCGAGCTGTCATTTTTAGATATTTTGCCTCGTTCGCACACGATATTTGTACCCAGTTAATGAATAAAGGAATGTTGTTAACAGTCAACACGCGTTAATTTGGTCTCGTTAAGAACAATTCGCCAAATGTTTGTCTATTCACAAATTGTATCCAAAACTCGTTGGAGCTTTCCAGTTGCTGACTAAACTGAACTTCCCGTTGTCAGTATAGCCGTATCATCCGCGAACATGGCTACAATGGTGTTTTCTTCTTGAAGTACGAGTATATCTCGAGTAGGAACAAAACTGGACCAAGAACACTTCCTTGTGGAACTCCGGCAGCAAATTCTAAGGATGTCGATGTACTCGTATGTTCATTCAATTTCACAATAGAGCTTCCAACCTCTCCAGTCACACAGGTCACTATTGACTCATTGTGATACCCATTCGGGCAAAGAGTAAAGTACCTTACCCGTGAGGTTCCTATAAAAGAATACTTAACATTACTTACTGTTCTTATGTTCTTATGGTACATCCTGTGGATTTAATGAAGTTCAAAATGTCATTCAACGGTTTGCCAGATAATTCTTCTAGATCCTCGAAGAAGCGTCGTCCAAGGAATTTATTTGTTTGATGATAGAGGCCTTGGCCAGTGGCAAAGAAAATGGGTTGTAAACTGCCTTCTCACCTCAACCCCTACTTAGGTATTATTCTGTTATATGTAGTTTTTTTCATATGATACCGCAGACTCGTAATCACTCCTATTAGGGTAGATAGGGATGTTCTATTCGTTTGCATACGCCTGTCGGTCCTGGCTTCTTCGTATATGGGTCATAACTTCCTACCGGTGACACAAGAGAGGTCCACCTATTGTTTGCCTCTTTTAGAGCTTTATTCTCTGCTTCAAGCTTTAGTATGCCATGTGGTAATGGCGCATTCCTTGCTTTGCCAATGACTTCTTCGTCGAACGTGCCCTTAGGAAACTACATTCGTTCTCCGTAAGGCCTCCTGCAACATCCATCGCTACAGTGTAAAGGGCAGTGTGTTTGCTTGTGACCCGAGCTATGCAGATTCGAGCTCGAACGGGGAATTGCAAACACTAGCCGCTAGAGAATAAAAGAGAGACGAACAAAAACTAAGTTTCTTCAACCACTAGGTACACTACAAAGGGGTTTCAGTGCTCCGGGATTCCAAAAATTTCATCTTCAACAACATCTATTGCAATCTTTAGAATATAACTTATAATACCTTCTGGTATTTTTTCTCTGGTTTTCAAATGCATAGCGGTCTATACGGTGAAGGGTCTTGAGATTGTTTGCTTTATTTTGAGGGTATGACCCGGTTTTGGATCTTCTATTGGCCTGGGGATGCTATTGAGAGAACAAATTCTAGGTGGACAACTGGTACAACGAAAAGAATTTGGCCAGAAATGCTCCAAGAATTTGATTTCTCAAAAAATAGATTTCATATCAGCTCTGTAATTGGTACCATCACCGGGCACTGTCTAATAGGCAAGAATGCAACAAGGCTTAGCGTCTTCTCTAACGATTTCTGCAGAAGCTGCATGGACGAGGAGAAGGAAGAGACTATACTTTACCTTCTTTGCACCTGTCCAGCTCTCTTCCAAAGAAGGAAACTCCGCTTAAGAGCCTTCAGTTCCAACAACCTAAATGATCTGAATAATATAGACGTTAGGGACCTTCTACGATTCACCAGAAGCTCCAAATGGTTCAACGAGTAGGCAAATGACCGTTTCCCCGGGGCTCTTGAAGCATACCTTGCGCCCGCCTTCTGGTGTTGATCCCATGTGGAATTGGTGTTCTGAATCGAGTGTCGTCATAGTACTCCAGTATAAGGGTCATCTTAAAAATATCTTCTACTGGAAGAACTTTAAAGCGTTCTTGTTCAGGAACATTTCGCCGATTATCTGCACTTATCTTTTTCAATGCGGTGTTTTGTAGTTTTTTTTACTTTTTCTATGTGTGTTTTAGAAGCATTACCCCATGCAAGTATTCCATACCTCAACTTCGATTCCACTTGGGCATAGTAGACTTGTCTCAACACGGACGTTGTGGCAAGGAACTTTAGATGGGCAAGTGCATACAAAGCGTTTTTAAAGCTCATGTGCAACTCATTGATATGCGTGTCCCACAGAAAATTGCTGTCAATGGTTACTCCCAGATATTTGTAGCTCTCCACTATCTCAATCGGACAGCTAGTTGAGCTACTGCAGGAATCATTTCTAAAAAGAATTTGTTGTTGAGTAGCCTTGAACTGCGGACTTCGTATGTGCATCATTTTTGTTTTTGATGCATTGATCGTTAGACCGTGATCATGACACAATTTCACCGCATTATCGAATTCCTCTTGCATAATTGCTGCTGCCGTATCAAAAGATATGTGGCGCACCACTATCGCCGTATCGTCTGCATACGCAAATGGTATGGCCTGCTTGAATACTCGTAGCAGCTCGTTGGTATATAAAATAAAAAGTATTGGACCCAATTTTGATCCTTGAGGGACTCCATATTGCACGCGTTCCTTTTGACTATACGTCTGGTTGATTTTTACACAGAAATGTCTGTTGTTCAAGTATTCTTTTAGCCAATCTGCCATCATATCTCTTATGCCAATGTTTTCCAGTGCTTCTATTAGCTTATCATGGTTCAGTGTGTCAAAAGCCTTACTGGAATCAACGAACAGCACTAGTATATGGTAGCTTTTGTTTAGGCTTTCATTGATACAATTGCCAAATTCCCCTAACAGTTTACCAGTACTTTTATTTTTCTGAAAGCCGTACTGGCTTGGGTTTATGAGGGAATTTTTGGCGATGAAATCTTGAAGCCTCTTTGTTACGACCTCTTCAAGACACTTTTCAACTATCGGCAATATTGATATAGGTTTGTAATTGTTGAGCTCACTTTTGGTACCTCTGGCTAATCTTGAACTTGTATGTGTCGATGTAACGGCGTCGAATTGATGGATAATGTTTTTTATTCAGACATATTTTGCCAGAGAAGTTCTTTGTTACAGTTTCATCAACTCCAGGCTTTTTCCTTCCCAGTATTTCGTTTATAAGACTCCATGTTTTACGCGGGTCAGATCTGATTTGGCTGAACTTGGTTTTATAGAAAAATGATTTTTGTGCCATTATTTCCTTGTTTAGTTTGTTCCTGAAAGTCATATAGTCCAGTTCGTAAGATTTGTTCAGTCTCTTGTTTTTCCATCCTCTATAAAGTTCGTCTCTTCTTTTACATTTGTCAATTAATTCAGTAGACATCCATGGGTTAAACTTTCTTCTACTTTTCATTTGTTTGTTAGATGTAGCTCCATCATAAATATATGTAATTTTATCATGAAGTTTCTGATAAAGTGATACAGCATCACTTTCATTAATGACTTCATCCCAATTTGTTTTTGCAATTAATTCGTTAACCTTTATGCTAGATATATAGGACAAGCTGACTGTATTTTCTTTAACAGCAGATTTATGACTTGGTGGGAAGTATATGATTGGGTAATGATCAGTAATACAGCTCTCAATTACAGATGAATTAATTTGGTTATTCATATTGTAGCATAATAATAACTACGCTCCCTAAAAGTATGATGCAACAAATTCCGAAGTGACTTTTCATTCTGGCAGAATTTTGGTTCAAACTGTCCTTTCATTCGAGGTTCGTGTCTGCGGTTTCCACAGTTCATGTCTACGAAAGAGACGGATAATATCACAGATGAGAGGGAATTATAACTGCAAGAATGATTGTCATCTTGGAATTTCTCTTGTTCCAGTGGTCGAAGAATTTGCTAGAAGTTTCTGGCTATCAGAAACTTCTGCTATATAAGGACAGATGGCGATCAAAAAGGGAGCAGTAGTTTCTAAACTGTGGCGAAGAGATTAGAAAAGTGATAGTGGGCGAAGTTGTAATTTTGTGATAAATTGAAAGTTGAGATTTAACAAGAAGTAATTAGTTTGGATTTGTGAATTAAGTAATTGAAAGGAGATAAAGTGATCTGAGAGGACAGAGACCTTGTAAGAAAAGAATTGCGAAGAATAGTATAGTGTGAAGCTGAATTGTTCTAGAGACTAGAAAATAAAGAAATAATTTCACAGAATATTGTTTTATCTACTCGAGCATATTACAATATCATTGGTTAAGATGTGGTCAATCGTATCACAATGGACCTACATATTATTGGTCTATATATGCCACTTTTATCTAACCTAACCTAAATACAGGTGCTTTTTGGTAGTGGTGAAGGGAATTGGTTTTGTTCTCCCTGCCTCAATTGTTGTGGGGGTAGAACTACGACTACTTTTTCCAGAAACGTTGTGTACGTGGGGGAATGATTTTGGTATGCCCCACGGATTGTTGTCATCTACCCTTGCAATGGAGCTTCTCTCATACAGATGACATTTTTAAGGTTTCTTCGTGGACATGCACTCGGTTATATCACGCGTGGCAGTTCCAGATGGTGACACCTACGTCGTCATCGCCTAGAATTTGATGGAATAGATCATCATCAAGCGTTTGATCTTTTGTGGTTGCCTTCTTGGGGATGTTAATTATTAAAAAAAAAAAACTACGATTTCAGAAAAATAATAGTACCTACGAAACTTTCGGACATTTTTTCTTTTATTTTCTGAAATATGCAATATAAATATGCTCAAGTTTTTTCTTGAAAAACTGCTCCTTTTGTCATAGTTATCCTTCTCACTTAAAGCATAGTTTCTTTCTGCTGATTAAATAATTCATTTTCGCTGATACAACAATATGTCAGTCCGTTTTTTTTATTTTTTTTGCTAATCATTTAATTTTCTGCTGATTTTTTTTTTTAGATCAAAAACTTGTTACCTTCTGTTCATTGGAAAATATTTTCTTGTGGATGATTTATTTATTTGTTGGTTAATTTTTACTAATATATTTTGCTGATCGTTTAATTATTTAGCTGATCACTAATAATATTAGCGTTAAAGCATGTGACTTATATGCCTTTAAATTTAGTTTTTTTTCCTTCATAGTTACAATCCTTAAACTCAATTCAACGTTGACATTCCTGATCAAACTTCCTGCATCGATAAAATCTCAGATTTGCCATCAAAGTAAATTTGCTTCTATAATCGCCATCGCTAATATGATGTTTTACATTTAATTAACTCTGCTATCGTCATCTTGAATTGCTGGCACGCAACCCTTACTCATTAGCATTTGTGGACAATTTATTGTGGGTTAATCGTTATAAGCCCCCCCAATAACTATTACTAATGGCTACTTAAATGAGTTATGGACTGTGTTGGTTGTTAATGCTGAAATCCAGTGATGTGAATGTACGGATATCCTTTGAAAACTATTCAACTTTCTTAAAGCTGATTTCGTATTATTTACCTTAGTTTTTGTTATATTTATAAACAAAATTTCGGTGTCTAAATCAATGAGTAAAGAAATATCAAACTTTCGTCCTTCTTTTCTCCCAACAAATATTTGTTTGCATTGTTGTTTTTGTGTAAAGCAACAACACTTTACATATGATTGACCCTCCCGCCAAAAATATCCCGCCATTTTCACGTGGTGAAATAAGTAATTCAAGGGCTATGTTCAGAAAGTGAATCCGTTCAGTTTAATTTTTAGTTCTGGAATGCAACACCGGAAAATATGAGAAATGAGGAAAACTAGGAATTAAATTTAAGATTACTCTTGATTACTTAATTACGGGTGGTTTGTCTTAAAAAATAGCTGTAATATATAATAAATCCATTCGACCAACAATATTGTTCCTATGTGAATGAACTTGTTCAATAAATTTCAGAAAGGAGTTAGAAATAAAAGAAATGCAAGCAAACAGACGAAAAGAGATTCATGTCTAAAACCCAATATCGCTTCGCCTGACATCTCTGAGTTAAACCAAAGGAAATCAATGTATCCTATCACAGTGACGCTTCCACCTCGACCTCACGTTTTCCATTCGTAAAGAAAAACGTAATGCTACGTAACGATACTCTAACCCGAGGCAGAATTTGAGATGAGCTGAACTTTTGCTTGCTTTGACAGTTGAGCAGACAAAAACAATAATCAAAATGTAAACAAATTAATTCGACCAGCATTTCAAAAATTAGTGTCGCTAGTGTTGTTCTCAAAAAAATTACAGCTGTTGTCTTTTCAGAAATGTCATTTCAAAGCGCTCACAAGGTGAATGGTACGTTACGTACCGAGGTCGAGGCGATATTGTGCTTTAGGCATCAACACATCCTATGTACTTATATATATTTTTTACTTTACGGAGTAACTTTTTTGATGAATTGTACAGTTTTTGAAACGTCTTCCTGCAACTCAGGTTGCAAATAATTTTGGTAAATACAGCATTTGTTCCGCTTTATTACCAACACACTGAAACTATTTTTTAACGTAACGTAATGCTTCCGATCCGATCCATTGCGGTATCTCCAGAAATTTTAGATTTCACGATTCTATGTATTTCGTATGACCAACCGGAAAGATCACACAATGGACATCAGATTTGGCAGAGTAAGAAGTGTATTTTATGGAAAACGACTCAAACGATTTTGATAAAAATTGATTTATGAGGTAATAATTATGTTCGCCATAAAACTGAATATCTAGCTCCTTGCTGATGGATTCAAAAATAGTACTTTAATTACGAGTATATGTTGCATTTCATGGCCAATGTGCTTGACTTGTACTTATTTAGCTCACAAAAATAAAATAAAATTCAGACCTGGTGGTGAAATAAGTAATTCAAGGGCTATGTTCAGAAAGTGAATTGAAATAATCGTACCCGTGTTTAGGATACAATGGAAATTGTAATACAATTAATGAAAATAATGATATTCAAAAAGAAGTACAATATAAAGACATTTTTATTGCTTGATTAATTATTTTCAGTAATTATTAATATAGGATTGATTTCCCCTTATCCAATTGATTTTCCCTAACCTGAATTTTTCATTGGTGCCTGCCATTTTGACTTCGAGAAGTTCGACTGTAATAAACTGGACTACTCGTCGATCGATGAAACTTATTTACTTACTTAGGTCTTTAACGCTGGGGGGGCATAGGGCGTCAACCACGCCTGCGCGCCATCTTGTTCGTACTTCTGCAACGCGTTTGAGCTGCCTCCAACTCATTCCTCCATAGCTCGATTCCTTCTCAACTGTTCTGCGCCATGTTTGCCTAGGGCGTCCATCTATTCTGCCTGCTTGGGTGAGCGGATTCCACTGCATGACGTATTTCGCAATGGAGTTGTCTCCGCACCGTAGGATGTGTCCAATCCACTGCCACTTTCTCCTCCGTATAGTAATGTTTATAGGTTCTTGGCCCGTTCTTATATAAAGCTGTTCGTTGGAGATCCGGTTCGGCCAAAAAATTCTCAAGATGATTCTTAAACATTTATTTACGAAGACTTGCAGCCTGTGTGTGTTAATGGTGTCCACCTTCCAGGTACAGCACCCATACAGCAGTACCAATTCTACGTTAGAGCGGAACAGTCGCAGCTTGGTTCTTAAGCTGATAGCATTACTTTTCCAGATTGTGGATAGCATACCGAACGCAGCTTTAGCCTTCCAGATTTTACTGCATACGTCCAGTTGGGTGCCACCGCGGTTAGCCGAGACCACACTCTCTAAATATAGAAAGTTGTCAACTTTTTCGACTTCCTGTCCGGCAATGTTAAGTTGACCTTTAGTGTTGGAAGTGCTGAGGGCTTTTGTTTTGGCCGCGTTTATTTTGAGCCCCACTTTGTTAGCCTCAGTTTCTAGATTATGGGCCATTAGATGAAGGTCCTTTATCCGATGTGAAAGTAGACAAACATCGTCAGCGTAGTCTATGTGTTTAAGGTATGATGTCATAGTCCAACGAATTCCATTGTTTCCTTCCGTCAATGCTGTACGGAGTACATCGCTGATAACCACCAAGAACAATAGTGGTGACAGAATGCATCCTTGACGTACTCCACTTTGGACACCAAATTCCTCTGACACCTTACCGTTGTATAAGATGTGACACTTATCGCCCTCGTATGTAGCCTTAATAATAGCAATAAGTTTTTCCGGGATGCCTCTCTTGCGCAAGGCCAGCCAAATAGCATCTCGATTCAAGCTGTTGCACTCAACGCATTGTTCGATTATGATCCGTAAGGTGATTATGTGGTCGATTAAGGAGGATCCTGTTGACGTCGAGAGTAGAATCTAAATGCTCTTTAATTCGGTTCAGAGTTATTTTTGCTATTATTTTGGCTACAGCTAGAAGAACACATATACCTCTCCAGTTTCCGCATTCCATCAAGTTTCCCTTTTTCGGAAGCTTAATGATCATAAATCGATGAAGCAGTTACATGAATCTCAAATCATAATATTTGGTGAGCATTTTTATAGAACAATCTAAACTCTAAAGAAAGCAATGTAGTGACTAAATCAAAGATCAAGATCTCAACAGGTGATAAAGAGTGAATTTGATGTTGAATTAAATTCACTTCTCATTTTATTAAATCTGTTGTTTCCTCCACAAAATTAAGTCTAATAGATCGACAGATGATCCATAATATGACTTCACTTATAAAAATACATGTGGATAGTTACCACTGAAATGCTAAAAAGGATTTCATCAAATTGAACACCCGATGTAAATTTTTGTTTTGTTTCATTTAATTAGGAAGGATATCTCTTTCAAACCAGTTGTTTGGTTTCCAGCAGAACTTAATACCTCTTTTTGAGTGTAGCACATAATTTTATATAAATATCTTTACTTTTAATTTCTCTATATAATTTCTATTTAAGGCGGTAGAGCCACCTTTCGAAACATTCTTCAAAATCGTCTTTTTGAAGCTTTTCAATGTTTGCATTAATTACTTCCTCATTGGAACTGAAGACTCTTCCTCTCCAATTTTTTTTATTTTATTTTTGGGAACAACCAGAAATAACACTGTGCTAGGTCCGGGGAATAAGGTACTGGGCTAAATTTATTGATAACCGAGAGCAGCTGCATAATCATGGGGTTAAGAAAGTAGCGACGAATTTCCTCTTTTTTTGGTTTCTCGAGAAATATTTGAAAACTTGTATAACAATTAACCAATTAGCAGCTACCGTCTGACCAGTTCCCAGCGGAATAACAGTAACCATTTTCATCCTGCTGAAGTAAATCCTCATCATCACTTTTGTTCCTGATTTTTGTTGTCTTGCTTTAACAGAGGGGACTTGCCATGGACTGTTCCGAATCATGGACTGCTTTTTGGTTTCCTGGTCGTATTTATAGAACCAAGATTCATCACCTGTTGCATCTTTGTATCGTCGTCCGAAGATTTTCAAGAGACTGCCACAGATAAATATCAAGTATGCAATCTTTTAAACCACTTAGAAACAGTTCTTCTCGCGAAGAAGAAGTGCGCCCAATTTCAAGCAAAAAGTATGGAAGGACTCTTTCGGGAGTTGGAGGAAATATTGTCTTCGGCGTCTGATAGGAACCAGGCTATCCAGGAGCTTCGACAAAACAACTTGAATAAGTGAGCAACTATCTTCAAAATAGCCGCCCAGAGAAGAAGAAATGCTCAGGAGATTCGTTCCCCAAAGTTCATTAACAATGCTCAAGGCCAACTTCTTGTGGAAGACGACAAAATTCTCCACAGATGGCGACAGTATTGTGGAAGACTTCTGAACGAACAGTTTTCCCGTATATACTTTCCAAGAGCCGGTCCTAACCATGGCGAAGTATCCGACATTACTGTCGAAGAAGTTAGAAATACCGTCAAATACTCCAAAAAAAGAAAAGCGGTTGGGCCAGACGAGATACCTTCTGAGTTCTGGAAAAAGATGGGAGACATCGGGTCCAGATGGCTCATGATTCTTATCTCCAAACTTATGAGCGGTGATCCAATGCCTAATCAGTGGAGGGAAAGTTATCTTCTTCCTTTGCACAAAGGGAAGGGCGATACGCGAAACTGCGATAACTACCGTTCTGTCAAGCTGATGTCACACACCATGAAGATCGTTGAGCGGGTATTAGATGGCCAACAGCGGAAAATATTAAGGCTATCTGATGACCAGTGCGGGTTTGTCTCGGGTAAATCAACAACAGATGCAATCCAAAGTATAAGGATCATAATGGAAAAACATCGTGATTCCTTAAAGGACTTGCATATGGTGATTTTGAAAAAGCCTTTGATAGTCAACCAAGAGATCTCTTATGGGTGGCGCTAAGACAACGAGGAGTTCCAGAAGCCTACGTGCGCATGATCATGGACATGTATGAGGGAGCAAGGACAAGAGTACGATGTCCCGCAGGAGTCACCGAAGAGTTCCCAATCAAAGTCGGTGTACACCAGGGAAGCGTCCTTATTCCTTTGCTATTTATTGCAGTCTTTGATTATCTGCTTGAAGGAAAAGTGACGGACCCCAAAGTACATCAGTTATTCTTTGCTGACGATGGAGCTATCATAAGCGAAGATCAAATGGCCTTGCAACGAGCACTGGATGTATGGGTGGATGTTTTGGAGGGAAATGGGTACCGTATTAGTTCGAAAAAGATAGAGTATCTGTATCATTTACTTGAATGGAAAAGTGCTTCCCAAGTGTGAAAAGTTCAAATATCTGGGAACTATGATCAATAGCGAAGCAACTTGTGATGATGACATCAATCATCGTGTAAGCGTAGGGTGGATGAAGTGGCGGGAAAACTCCGCTATCTTCTGTGATCGAAAAATTCCCCCTAAGCTTAAAGGAAGACTCTACACCGCAGTTGTACGTCCGGCGCTCACATACGGTTCACAATGCTGGACAGTGTACAAAAAGTATGTGGGCAAATTAACGGCAGCTGAGATGAAGATGCTTCGTTACTCCTGACAGAAGGAGTAACGAAGATTGATAGAATAAGAAGTTCAAAGATTCGAGGAAGCCTTCATGTAAAAGAACCCATCACAAGCAAGATAGAACACGACCGGGTCAGTTGATATTGTCATGTTCAAAGGAGAGATCTTTCGAACCCCTTCAAAAAGGCAATATCAATCAACGTTCCTACGCAATCGCGCAAAAAAGGCAGACCAAAAAACAACTGGATCACACAAATGCAAAAACATCAGCATTCGATTGGCCTCAGTGACGAAGTGATCTGAAACCGGGAAGGCTGCCGGTACTTCCTGAGGTCAAACCGGCAAACCCCACAGGCGGACCAGTAGGGATGCAGTAAAGTGGGAGGGTTGTGATCCTTCTACACCGGATCATAACTTCGCCGTAAGAAGAAGAAGAAGAAACAGTTACAAAGGATGGTGCATCTCTCCTCTACTGCAAATGCATTTTGGCATGGTAAAGTGGATTTCTTGCTATGTTGGTGGTGGAATTTCTACAGACCTTACATAACTAATTTTATGTTATCTCGTCTGCATTCTCACTGATTTTTCTGAAATTTGAAATTGAATATCACTAGGCTATAATAAATCGACAACCAAGTTTTTTTTTAAAAAAAAACTAATGAATTAGCATCTTCTTTGCGAACTTTTGTTAGATCTGTTAGACTTTCATAACTTCTTCAATACGGCGTATGTAAAGGGTTATGCATTTCGAGGTTGGGATTTCACAGCCTTTCCATATTTATGTATATCTGTCAAATCCATGTCATCCATAGTGAATGGTAGTTAGTTCTTGCCTTTCTATTTTAAAGTATGGATCGTTTAACAACCGCTCAACGCAAAAATTGTTGCATCTTACTTCAAAAATAACAATTCTGTAATGTGTGTGTATCGCGATTTAAGGACAGATTACTGTCGTCATAATAGCACAATTTTTCGAATAAAATCATCTTCAGCGATGAGGCTCATTTTCATCTTGATGGCGTTTTAGAGATCTTCTTGAAATGTCCACGGTGCCGAATTGATGTTCCTGGACTCTCAACAACACTCTCATGAACTGTTTTGTTGTTATGTGTTGAGCGACTTGTTGAAGGACGACCAGAGTGTCTAAGCTCACTAACTGATCCAGTCTTCCTGAATTTTTGAATTAATCTTTTCACACTTGATGATGTTAAATCACTATTCCGACCGTATTTTGTACGAAAATTGTGAACTGTAGCTGCCAAACCTTTATTATTTTGAATATATATTGCTCAACAATGAAAACGCGTTGTTCTTTCTTTGCTTAGCACTCAATTTTTAGTAACCCTGAACTGTCAGCTGTCATTCTGTCTTTTTTTTTTTTTTGTTGACTTTACACAGTTGGGCAAAATTTAAATCTTGCGTAAATTTTGGGACAGCTTTTACAGTACCATCTTTGACTTATATCCAGTATTTGCTTTGCTTCCAGGTATCTACGGACCCCTTGGACACAGCTTTAATTATTTTATTGGTTTCTCATTCCTCCAGGAAAGATACAGACAAAAGAATAGTCTTTCATGATTTAATCAAGGCGGGAGATAGTAATGTATTCAGTATAATGAAATCGTTTATCAGCATTCCGACTGACTGGTTCTTAAATCACTCTTTGATGCAGTACTGATTTTTCATGGCATTAAAGTAGATGATTATGCCACTAGACAAGACCTTCATACGAATACAGAGAGACATAATACCTCGCGTTACATTCAGAGCTCTAGTTAACACTATTATTCATTTTGCTTATCGCAATATTTACTCCATATTACCATTCCTTGTTTTTTTGAGGAACGATAGTTATGGATTATTTATTTAGAAAAACATTTAAATTAATGGTAACTTACGTTACAACTTTGGGACACTATTTTTTCTTCATTAGCTTCTTTTACCAAGTTCCGCTTAGTTTAATTTTAATTTTGGTGGGGGCGAAAGCCCCCATTTATTTGGCTTATTACAAGCTACAACTAACTTAAACCTAAAACTTAAAACTAAAACTTAAAACTAAAACTTAAAACTAAAACTTAAAACTAAGACTTAAAGTTAAGGAGAATGGTGAAGGAGTTCGGTTTTGAGGCAGGGAGTGTTGAGGTTAAAATCAACCTGGGTGAGGTTTGAGTTCACTTTTCGCAGCATACGGGAAATTGGTTCATTAGATCCATATAAAGTGCGGTGGGACGGTAGATAGAAAAGACGAGGGCATCGTAAATTTCGTGGGTTGGTATTGAAGAAAATTGAATTATAAAGAGATGCGCAATCGACAGAGCCTGAAAGAAGTCGATGAATTAAAAGAATGTCTGCAACATCTCTGCGTTTCTCTAGAGTACTCAGGTTGATGAGGTTGAGGCGGTCTTGATAGGGAGGCAAGATAAATGGATCGTTCCAAGGAAGACCTAGAAGGGCATATCGAAGAAATCGACGTTGAAAATTCTCGATCCTGGTCACATGAACTTGCTGAAAGGGTGACCACGCTTGACTGGCGTATTCAAGGAGGGGGCTCACAAAGGTAATATAGAGGAATCAGGTCACGTAAGGGTCAGAGAATTCTTTGGACCATCGTTTGACAAAGCCAAGTGATGAGTTAGCTTTACGAATTATCTCATCAATATGTGAACGGAAATTTAGTTCCCTATCGTACAATATTCCAAGATCGCGGAGAGATTGAACGATGGATATAGGTTGACCATGGAGAAGGTAAAGGCGGGCGGAGGACACGTGGTGCTTACGTGATAAGGTAATGGATTGACATTTGGCGATATTGAGCTCTAAGCGATTTTGTAGGCACCAGTTCGAAAAACTATCAAGGTCTTGTTGAAGGAGACAGTAGTCATGTGGTGAAGAGATGGCTTTGAACAATTTGGTATCATCAGCGTACAGAGAGAGGGAAGAGTGTTTAATAACTCTCTCGACATCGTTTATGGTTAGAATGAAGAGAAGGGGACCTAGATGGCTGCCTTGCGGAACACCAGAGGTGGCCAAGAAAGAAGTCAATAAGACGGATCTGAAACGAACTCTGTAAGAACGGTTTTCCAGGTAAGAAGATATCCATTTTAACAATATGGGTTTGAAACCGATGGCAGACAATTTGAAGAGGATTAAGTTATGAGATATCTTATCAAAAGCCTTACTAAAATCAGTTGCAATAACGTCGTTTGCCATTCTCTAAGGCAGACAGGGGACACGAAGGACACGAATTCAACTAAGCTAGTAGTAGTTGATCTACCTTTCAGAAAACCGTGTTGGGTGGGAGAGATAAGAGACTAGAGACTTGCACTGAAAGCTTAAGGCTTGGTATAAAATACTTTCGAAAAGTTTGGGTAGATGAGAAAGTTTAGCAATGGGGCGATAGTTTGTTACATCGTTCTTTGATCCCTTTTTGTGTATGGGGGTTGTGAAACAGGTCTTCCAAATCTGAGGGAATTCTTCTAGTGATAGAGACAAATGGAAGAGATGAGAGAGGGAGAGAATGGAAGAATATTTTTTAAGAAAAATGGCAGGGAGACCATCTGGTCCGGGTGAGAATTCATCACTAAGATTTTGTAGTTTATTTTCAATTACAGCAGGATCAAAAGGCAGGGACAGAAAGGGGCCAACGGAGAAGTTAAGAAGGTGAGTGAAGTAAGAGGGGTCTGGTTCAAAAGAGTTGTCGGCGAAGGATTGTTTAAAATAGGTGGCAAAAAAGTTGGCAATGGTTTGGGGATTAGTTGATGATATGTTTTCAAAAGAGAGGGACGGAGGAGGGTAACCGTCAGATTTTTTTTTATAGTTGACGAATTGAAAAAATTATTTAGGGTCGTTTATAAGATTTGCTTGCACGTTAATTAGGTGCCGCTGGCATAGAGAGTTATAAAGATGATTGAATTGAAGGTAGGAACCGAGGTAGTTGGAATAGTCCAAAACAGAATTGGTACGAAGGAAAGCTGCCCATAACTTGTTTCTCTTGTTACGTAAGGCGCGAAGTTTGCGATTATACCAAGGCGGGGATGAAGATAAAGTTTTATGACGAGTAAAGGGGACATAAAGAGAAATGGAATTAAACATTTCTCTGTAAAAAATTGTGAGGGCTTCGTTTAAGGATAAGTTAGCAAACTCAAAGGAACATCTACTTAGATAGGCATTTATTTTGCGGAAATTAGCTTTATGAAAGTCGTAAGAAGTGTGAAATGTAGGAGGTGTAGATTGAAGTGAAAGAAGTTAGCCAATTAAACAATTTAAAATTCACAAATATTGTCAACTACTAAAAATTAAGTACGCTTCAGTTATCTAAAAGAAAATCAAAATTTCTCAGGGTAACTCGTGTTACAAACAATCTTCATGCATTTTGCTGTAAGTTAAAGTTTATTACCAACGTTTAATCAGACAAAACAACCTGATACTCAAATTTACAAATATATATAAGAGTACTCCTGGAAATTAAAAAATACAGGACTTCTACCTATGTCTGTAGTTAGAGGTAGTCTTTTCGTTCCCTATACCCTAGCTACTCCTGGTAATTAACAAATTACAGTACTGCTACCTATATCTGTAGTTAGCAATAGAAGTAGTCTTTTCGTTCCCTAAACCCTAGTGCCATCACAGCGAAATATAAAATTGCAAACTCAATTTTCCACTTTGTACACATCTGCAAGTTGGTTTATAGCTAGTTTACCAGTTGATTCACGAACACTTCACTTCAATTTGACCAGAGTTACTCCATAGGGGCAAATAATTTCAAAATGCATGAGCATACCATATTTAATTGATTGTATTAAACGAATTATCTTTACCGTACACATCTGCATATCTTTATTAAGACGTTGATTTGTGCATCCTCTTGGCCTGCCTCACATAACAATACTCGTATCCACCTTTGCAGCTTGAATTTTTGTGGAAATGGGCGCATTCAGCATCACCATAAATTGAAAGCAACAAATTTAATTGCTGTTTGTCGATTAAAGTCTTAAACACTCCTGGCCCGTAGCCAAATTGTTGAAATTTCGAAATGAAAATAAAATCCTTTTCAAGTCTCGTCCTCTGTACACCCCCGATTCGGCTTCACAGCCGTCGATCGACATCGTCTCATGTGAAATCGCCGAAATAATGACAATAACGTAAACAATGACAAGTTGAGGAGACTACACAACGCCAAATTTATTTCTGGTGAAAGATGCGGTGAGTCAATGAGGGGGGATTGACTTGAAGAAAATGCATGCTGAGGGCCATAAAGTAAATATCTGGAACATTAATCTTTAAATAGCTGAGCTATGTGTACCATGGGAATCTGCTAAGGATTTTTGTGTTCCATGGAATTTTTGACAGAAAGTTATTTTAACTTGAACTGTGTTAGTGCGAGTATCTAAAAAGTATCTTAAGTGGTAGGTAAACAGCACATATGTATCTTATAGTCTTACAAAGATCTACATAGTGAATTCTGAAGCTTTTATCATTGTAATATTGCGATGTCTCTATAATTCGAAATTGTGACAGTGATACTTAACTTTTTCATTATTAGAAAGTGTTTGCTTTGAGCTCATGCCCTTCTGAAGGTGAGGTTCATACTTCAACCACTTTCCCCGTGGGACTATCGCTAGGTATTACTTCGCGGAGCTGGTTAGCAATTTATACTTTTCTTTTCCTGTTTACTGCTTCAAAAATAGGTCAGCGTTTGCCGTTCTTTGCTCCATGAGAGATGTCGTATGGGCTTCATTTTCACTGCTACTTTTCTTGACTCTTTCCAACCGCAGAAGTTCCTTCACGATTATTGCTGTAAGCTGTTTTACCGCATCCCATATTTTGCTCGATGCTATCATGAAGTTTACAATATTCTCTGGAGTTGGTGTTTCTCCAATTCTTTCCTCTACTTCTCTGCGCTCTATATCAAAACGTGGGCACTGAAAATATACATGCTGTGCATCTTCTCAAGCCTCTCCGCAATTTAAACAGGTGGGAAAGAGCCCGAACCGGTGCAGATACTCTCGAAAGCAGCCATATCCGGTTAGGATCTGGCAGAGGTAGAAATCTACTTCTCCATCCTACTGGTCCATCCATTTTTGGATATTCTGTATAAATGCATAGGACCATCTTCCATTCGAAGACTGGTTCCATCTCTCCTGCCATGCTCTCATACTCCACTGACTTTTTTTCCACCTTGAAAGCTTGGGAGTCCTGAATTTTGGCATCGTAGGTCCTTTGTAGTTCGCTAGTCAGGATATCTACTGGTGGCATTCCCGCGATGTCATCTGACACCGTCCGAAATGCACAGTACACCCTCAGTGCACATAATCGATTGACGAAGTTAATTCTTCTGGCGTAAGACTTAATTGTAAGTGATTTGGCCCATATTTGTGCTGCATACATTATGATGAACTGCAGCACCCTTGGCAGAAGTAGTTTCTTCTGCTGCCCGAGCAGCTTTGTCGCACGTTTTTCCAAGGTGTTGCTTGTAGTCGAGTCTAGCATCGTTCATCACACCTAGGTATCTGATAATCGGTTTTCACTTTATATTCTGATCGCCTATCCTGATGCTCTTTTCATGCGACTACTTACTAGTACAGCTTCTGTTTTGTGTTCTGTGAATTCTAACCTAATTGCTGCCATCAACCACCTCACTTTTCGGATACATTACAAGTGTCATCTAGTTCTTCCAGGTTTTTCGCCGCCACAACTACTGGAATATCATCAGCAAAGCTTATGATTTTTGTCTTATTTGGGATCCCAAGCCTTAGAACCCTATCATACATAATGTTCCATAGTATAGGTCCTACTACCGACCCTTGTGGAACTCCGCCAGATATGTGGTACTGCCTTACCCCATCATCCCGCAGCCTATGGCCACAATTAAATAAGGGGAGAACCAAATGTTTACTAGCTAGGGGGAAAAGGAAAACTGCATCTTGATAGGTGTACTGACGGGACTGGGCATAAACTCTCCGGACTACTGCAGGAGCTGTCAAGTTAAGGAAGAAATAGAAACCATCAAATACCTACTCTGCGGCTGTCCAAATCTCCACAACTGCCGCCTCCTTCATAAGTGAAACAGACTCTTCGGAGAGCTGGGTGAGTTTGCTCATGTTTCGCTGATGGACTTAACGAGATTCATAAGGAGCACCCCTGGTTCGAGTAAGAACCAGCTAACTAGAAACAGTGTTAGATGCGGTAACATAACTCAAGAGGTATCAATGGAACAATGGACCAATGCCCCCCCAAATTAACCTAACCTAACCTGTCGTTTTAGTACAACATTTGCATCGACCAACTTATCCTACAGTCTCTGGCAAATTGCGCATCTATGCTCAATAGCTGTAATCTCTTGAATGCAGTTAGTTGAAGTTAGTCCACCAGTTTGCCTCTAATGTGAACCCAATTAAAGGATTACTCGTTTAATCTCTCTTGATATTTGCCATTGAAATTACTTCCAAATCATTCGCAATGCCAGCTAAATCCGTAGTCCTTTTCTAATTCTACATGTGTCCTTGCAATGTGACATTTAAAACAGAACCCACACAAAGCGAAATGACGATGCTAAGCTCAGGGAAAAAAAAAGAACTTTAAATTTCATGAATGATCATGGTATCCTTGTGCTAGTTTTTCATTTAATTGTCGCATGAGACGAACGAATAGTGTAAGAGTGCTGGTGGTGGTGTAGTATTTTCCAGAGATATCGCGTTCCAATTACCGAGGACAATTGCAATGTGAGTGCGAATTTTTGGCCAAACGAACAAGCTGAAAGTTTCCTTTATTAGTTTGTTAATGGTGTTGGTTTTGGCGGTTGGAGATTACTTAAACTGCTGCAAAATAAACCAAAGGATTAAATCTTCATCGACGGAAGTTAAACATAACAAATATTTCATCAGCTGAAACTGAATCTCAATTTCCTATTCCATCTCTAGTTTCCTTTAATGTTTGCTGCTACATCCGTCAGTGTACGTATATACCTATAGATACTCAACCGCGTAGCTGATTTCACACAAAGACCGTGAAAAGATTGTTTACAATGCCAGCGGAAATCAATTAGGTTATCAGGAAGTGAGCTGGCAGTGAGAAGAAGGAAGAACTTAGCTCGTTCTGGGATCTAATTTAACGTGGCGCTACAAACTTGCACGAATGAGTACGAGTAAGTGGGTGGTTGTGTCGCTATGGTATTAAATGTAAATTGGTAAAGTTTTGAAATTAGAGTCGCTTTCTAATTGTTTGGCGGGAGTTGAATTGAATTCGCAAAGAGATTTTAACGCGATGTTAATTAGATGAAAGTAAGAAGTTATTTTGAGGGTTTGTTATTTGCCGAAAATTATATCTGTATAACACAAAGTTAAATACAGTATTTAGGTATGCATTACATGCATGAATCTCAGTAATGTTGATTTCGATCCCGCATAACTTATGCGTAGCGTTACCATTATAACATTTTTAAAGAAGAAAAGTTTTCTTCTTTGTGTTCCGGAACACTAATGGACTTAGCATGGTGTCTGTTTGTCCGTTTGTATGTCATTGAAAATATTTGGAAAGAATAATGCAGGTAATTTTAAGATATTGGTTTTTTTTTCTCTGCCATACTTACTTTACTTATGTCCTGTATCCCCTTGTGGGTCCTAGGGCCTCTACAACGCCTACGCGCCATCGTGTGCGATTTCTGGAAATGTGCCTCAGCTCTCCCCAACTCTTTACCAGTTGCCGTACTTCCTTCTCAACTGTTCTGCGCCACGTATCCTGCCATCCTGGGTAAGCGGGTTCCATTGCATCGCTTGGTTAGCTATGGACCTGTCACCTTTACGGAGAGTGTGACCGATCCACTGCCACCTTCGTCGTCGTATGGTTGTGCCTATAGGTTCATGGCCCGTTCTCTGATAAAGCTGTTTGTTAAAGACACGGTTTGGCCAGAATATCCTTAAGATGTAACGTAGACACCTGTTGACAAACGTTTGCAGCTTCCTCGTGATAGTGACGGTTACTCTCCAGGTACCAGACCCATATAGCAGCACGGATTCAAGTTCGGTTCCGCCATCGGTTGAGACAATACTCCCAAGGTATTGGAAACTCTCTACTCTCTCAACCGTTTGTTCAGCAATGCATATATGAGTTGATGAGTTTGGTTCTAGGCTGATAATTTTTGTTTTTGCCGAGTTAATTTTTAGCCCAACGACGTCCGCTTCCCTCTCCACATTTGCTGTCATTTGGTGAAGGTCCATTATTCTGTGAGACAGTAGGCATACATCGTCGGCGTAGTCGAGGTGTTTGAGTTCAGATGTGAGAGTCCATCGAATTCCTCCATTTCCTGTTGATAAGGCCGCATTCAGCACATCGCTAATCACCAATAAAAACAATATTGGTGAAAGTATGCAGCCTTGCCGAACCCCACTTTGGACTTCGAATTCCTCAGACAGTCTTCCTCTGTGCAGAACGTGACATGTGGACCCATCATATGTAGCCTTAATAATTGCTATTAATTTATCCGGAATGCCTCTCCTGCGCAAGGCACGCCAAATAAATTCCCGATTGACACTATCAAACGCCTTTTCAAAATCGATGAACAACAGGTGAAGTGGTGATCGATATTCAACACATTGCTCGATGATGATCCGCAGGGTGTTGATGCGGTCGACACAGGAGGATCTAGAGCGGAAACCTGTTTGTTCGGCGTCGAGTTTGTCTTCAAGGTGTTCTTTGATTCACTCCAGGATGATTCTAGCTATCTGGCCACAGCAGGCAGCACGCAGATACCTCTCCAGTTTTCGCACTGCATTAGGTTGCCTTTTTTAAGGAGCTTGACAATCATTCCCTCGGCTTCCCATGTTCTCCCGACAAGTGGGAACAGTAGCTCTGCCGATGCTGTTGGCGCAGCTTGAAAAAGCTCCGCGGGTATGCCGCCAAGTCCTACCGCCTTATTAGTTTTCAGTGCTTTGATTGCGGTAATATTCTCCTCTTTACTGGGGGTTGTGGTGCGAATTCGGGAACTTCTTTCTACGGACACTATTGCCTAGTTTCTCTGCCATGGGGATGGTGGAAAACGCTAATGCTCACGAGAAACAGTCCCGCTCTGTTTCAAGTAGTGTGGGACTTACTCTTACGCCACTGAAAAACCACCTTTAACTCCTTTTCCATCCACTCCGGGACCGCTTTCGCATTACTTTAGAGTGGTGTCGTTTTCTTTCCCCTCCGGGGACCGGCTTTTTCGTTTATCTCCTGTTGCGGGTTTATTCTTTCTTGCCGGTGTGGCTTTCATCATTTTTTACATAAATGTTATGAGGGTGCGTTTTCGTCTTCCTCTCTCTTTTTTGTTTTGAGTACCTTTTCTATGAATGAGTGTACTCGACTCCACTTCTAGTCACTGGTTGACATTTTTGCCGCTATGTTGTCCGGGCTGATAAATCCGATTTGCGATTCCAACGCACTCCTTTCGGCTTCCCATTTGCTGCAAAGAACGTATGGTTTGCGTTGTCCACCTGTGAGTCATCGTAGTGGCAAGCTGAGCTCCTTGTTTTTTCTATCTTGTGGAGGTAGGTGTTGAAATACCCATGTTCGGTAAGAAACTGGGTGACGTAGTAATTTACTTCCCCGTGTTTCCGTTCCTTCCATTCGGCAACGTTCTTGATGATCCTCGCGGTCAATCTTCCTCTGCTTTCTATGCTCCATCTCTCCTGCCACTGCTGTTTGGTGAGCTCCTTCGCTTCCACGGTTGCCGCTTCCACTCCAATTTCCGCCTTTTTGTCGTAGGCGTACTTTCTCTCTGCCGCCAGAAGGTTAATTGGGGTTACTCCCGCGACTACGAGGATGGCTGGATCCGACATCGTTCGATACGAACTTACAACCCGTAGTGCTGCGTGCCTCTGTACTGCGGCCATCTGCATTCTGTATTTCTCCTGTTTGAGTGCGTCGGCCCAGATCTCACATCCATACAGGAGAATGGCGTGTGTAATCGACATAAGCAGTCTCCGTTTGTTTGCCGTTGGGCCGCCTATGTTCGCCATCGGCCTACTTAATAGTGCTGTTGTCTTTGCAGCTCTATCGACCGCCGACTTGATATGCTGCCAAAAAGACAGTTTCGTGTCGAGTATTATTCCGAGGTACATCAATGCTTTCCTTGCCATCATAGGATATGTTCCAAGTATTGATCCCTGCGCTGCTCCAGAAGTTATTTGCTTCCTACGTGGTCCTTCCGGGGTGTCATAGGCGAGTTCTCTATCCCTGAGATACTCTTTTATCATACGCAGTAAATATTGCGGTATTCTGACAGTATATTTTGACGCCTCCAACATGTTGGACCATCGGGCAGAGTTGAAAGCATTTCTTACGTCCAAAGTCACTAGCATGATTATCCTTCTTGAATAGCGATTCCTCTGTTGGTTTTCTTGGACAGTTCTGACTACGTCTTGCACTGCGCCTATTGTGGACCGACCTTTTCTAAAGCCATATTTTCGTTCTGATAGGTCGCCTCTTCTCTAGATAGCTACTAAGAGTCGTGGCTTCAACATCCTTTCGAAAAGTTTGCCTGTTGTTTCGAGCATACATAGAGGTCTGTATGCTGATGCATCGTCTGGGTTTCCCTTTCCCTTGCTAATCAGTACAAGGCGTTGTGTTTTCCATTTCTTGGGGAAAATCCCGTTCCTTAAACAACTATTATACATGTCGAGTAATAGACGGGGGCAAGTTCGGGCAACGGTCTTCAGCGCTTTGGCTGGTATACCATCAGGCCCCGGAGCCTTCTTATTCTTCATAGCACTTGCTGCCTCAACCAGATCCTCCTTGTTAAATAAGGGAATCTCCTCTATTTGTTCAAGACACCTCTGGGGCTCTAACTGGGTGTGTTGGAAAGAGTGTGTTCACTATTGATTCCAGTTTTTCTTCGTTTAGTACTGGGCTGGTCGCTTGTACCCCCAGCTTACGCATAACCACTTTGTAGTCTAGACCCCAGGGGTCATTTTACATCACGTCGTAGATCTTCCTATTTCTGTTTTTTGCCTTTCTTTATGGATTTCTTTAGCTCCAGCCTTGCGAGTTTGTATTCCGCTACCACTTCTTCCGTAGCTTCGACATCTCTACTTCTTCCCCTTGTGTCTTTGCGCCTGAGGTGTAGGCACCTCCTTCTGAGTCCAGCAATTTCTTCTGTCCACCAGTAGATGGGTTTGCTGAAGCTGTTGTAATTTTTTACACGAGGCATTGCTGTATCACACGCCTGGTGTGTGAGTCGCATGGTAGCTTCTACTTTTTCTTCGGTGGTGCCCACCATTTCCAGGATAGCATCTTTTCCTCTGTTTATCATCGATGTGAGGAGCGCTTCGTTGAGTTTTGCTACATTCCATCTTGGTCCAGTATAGTCTTCTATGACTTTCCAGTTTTATACTTCAGCTGCTATGGTCTCCGACGCAAAGGTAACGTCCGGTATTGTATCGCCGTAGTCGGGACGCCTGAAGGTCGTTGTGTCTCCTACGTTCATCACATTTAGACCCAGTCTTGCGGACATCCCTAGGATCTGTCTTCCCCTTGAGTCTGTTGTGTTCATTCCTCACTCTACTGCTTTTGCATTGAAGTCACCAGCGAACAGAGTCGCTCCCTCAAATTCCGGCACGGTATCTTCTAGATCGCTTAATTTCTCTCGGAAGTCACTTATGTTTTCGTTCGGCGTGAAATAGCAGCTCACTATTGTGACCTGGTCACATTTCATCCAAACATATCCTTTTCCAGTCCCGTGGTTCTTAAAAGAGACTGCTTTCGTGTTCGGTATCCAAATAGCGGCTGTGCCAAGTTCGTCCGTGAGCCAGCCGGGTCTATCCCTACTTCTATACTGTTCGCTGATGATTACTACGTCGACTTTATTGGAAAATATTGGCTATAGAGTGGTTATAGGCTTGAGATAGATAGATAAAATTGTGTGAGAAGTAGAGTCATGGAATAAACACATTTTTTTGTTTTAAATTTACTTTGCTGCTACTCGTATTTGCTCATTATTTAGTGGGGTGGGGTGCAGAGTTAAGAGCAAACTGTAGGCGGCTCATTAACCAAGCTAAGCGTTCTAGGGACGCTCTTGATTGGAACTCATACAAAGAGGTCCTCAAAATATACGAAATCGAATAGAAATCCTTCAAACTCTTTTGTAGCAAAATTGAAGAGACATATGAGGCTTCAGGTAAAATCTAAAGTAGCACCCAATTCATCATTCACTACAACCGTATCATTCCCATGCAACTTAAATAGTCTAATATCAGAAACGAAACACTACGTCGTCGTTTCAAACCGATCAAGTCAGCTGGAACTTATGGTATAATATCCGCTGAAATTCAACAGAATTCTGACATCATACTGGCTGACAGCTATCTTTAAAAGCTGTCTGGATTTAGTCTATATCCCCAGGTTGCGAACAGAAGTCAAAGTTGTATTTATACCTAAAGCGGTCCCAAAGGTCTCAAACCCATTAGTCTATCAATTTTTCCTTCTTAAAACCTTGGACAGATAGATCGATAGACATCTTCGTAACAGTATTGCTTTGAACCTTTTGTCAGCGTCCGAGAATGCGTGTATACCAAGGGCAGGTTGGTAGAAACTGTTCCACACTCGCCGGTAAGCACACATGAAAATCATTAAAGTGCAAGGAGTATATGGGTACCATTGTTGCTTTCCTTGATATTGAGGGAGCTTTTAACAACGTCCTACCAGGGGTGATTGCACGTGCATTGACAAACTGCGGTGTCTTGCCCCCCCCCCCCCCCCCCCCCCTTCTCTGAAATCTTGTGGTGAATGAGCTACTATTTATTCTGGAAGCGAAGGTCTGCACGGTGATCGCTTATGCAGACGGCATTGTTATAGCTGTGTCGGGAAGGGATCTGACTACCTGGGTCTTATTTTGAATAGGAAACCTAGCTGGAAGCCCAACATCCAAGAATGCGTTAAGAAGGCTAACTTACCGTTGCAAGAAGGCCGTTGACAAGAAGTGCGGAATGCAACCTGGTAGACAGACTTAGGCGAGAAATTTTGAGTTTCCGACACGTGAACGAGCATCTTGTGGCAATCCGCATCAAGGCTAAATTCGCCAACATTAGGCCCATATGCATTCCATGCCCCCACAGAGAACAAGAACGATGCCACCAAAGAGTGTTTCTATGAGCTCCTCGACAAGACATACGAGCAATGCCCTAAATGTGGCGTTAAAATCGTGTTATGCGATTTTAACGCCAAGATAGGAAAGGAGGACATCTTTGGTAGGACAGTTGGTAAGCATAGCCTACACGACACTACGTCTGGCAACGGACTTAAGCTTATTGACTTTGCTACGGGGCGAAACGTCACTATAGCAAGCACAGAGTTTCCTCATCTCAATATCCACAAAAGAACATGGCGGTCTCCTGATCATGAAACATTGAACCAAATTGATAACATTGCGATCGACGCAAGGCATGCCTCCAGTATTCTGGATGTCCGAACTTTCCGACCAGCCAACATCGAGTCGGATCATTATCTTGTTGCAGCCAAGGCAAAATTGCGGGTATGTCAAACGCTACAACAAAGAAGAATTAATGTGAGAAGTTATAACGTTGAAAAGCTGCAATCGCAAGAGACCGCCAGAATCTTCGCCGAACGAGTACCCCGAAATCTTTCCACAACTACCATGCCGCCAGCATCAAGTGTCGTAGACCAGTGACGACGCTGCCAACATGCCATCAGAAACGTCGCAACTGATGTGCTGGGTTTCCCTCGACCACCACCAAGAAACCCCTGGTTTGACGAAGAATGCAGGCAAACACATGCAACTAAGCAAGACGCATACAAAGCGGCGCTGCAAAGAAGGATGGAGGCTGCTCGTGAGCTCTACGAGCAAAAGTGACGGGAGAAGCGCGCGATCGAAGATATTGAGATGTTATACTCCAGGAATAATGTACGAAAATTGTACCAAAAGGTAAAGAGAACGTGTCACGCTAACCAGACCAGGACAGAAACCTGTAGAGATGAAGAAGGAAACCTCGTAGTAGGGTCACAGTCGGTGCTAAGAATATGGAAAAACTTCTTCTGTAGACTGTATAACGGCGACGAAGACCAACATATCGCTGTCAGGTAAAATGGACCATTTAACATAGCCAAAACTTCCATCCACCTGACCAAAAATAAGTGAGGATAGCAATATCCAAGCTTAAAACCAACAGCGCTGCTGGACCTGATGGCCTACCGGCTAAGTTTTTCAAAGCAGCTGGAGTTGAGTTGCTAGAGAGCATACACAACTCATTTTAAAAATTTGGTCAGACGAGTGCATGCCTGATGAATGGAATCTCAGCATCATTTACCCGATCCACAAGAAAGGACACCCCCTCAATTGCGCCTTAACATTGTGTACAAGATATTATCTTCCATATTATGTGAACACCTGAAACCCCTCGTTAACAATCTGGTTGGCCCCTACCAGTGTGGTTTAGACCAGGAAAGTCCACAGTCGATCAAATTTTCACACTTCGGCAGAAGAAGTAAAAATCTATACCCACCACCTTTTTATCGATTTTAAAGCCGCGTATGATAGCATTTAAGCTATATAGAGCCATGTCTAGTTTTGGCATCCCTGCCAAACTCTTCCGTCTGTGCAGGATGACTATGGATAATGCTCGCTGCTCCATCAAGCTCGGTAACGACCTTACCGAGACCTTCGATGTCAAAAAAGGATTTAGACAAGGTGATGCGTTGTCACTTGGAAATAATTATGCAAAACTCACAGAGGCACAATCTTTGATAAATCTGTGCATCTACTAGCGTACGCCGACTATATTGACCTAATTGGATGAACTCAGCAGACTGTCACGGGTGCTAGTATTGAAACGGAAGCCGGTAAAATGGGTTTAGCGGTAAATGAGGGCAAACCAAGTACGTGCTGTCAACAAGAAGGAACGCACAACATCGACGGATTGGACAGAACGTCACAGTCGGCAGCTATAACTTCGAGGTAGTAATGAACTTTGGCTCTGCTATAAATTCTGACAATGATATCTCAGCAGAAATCAAACGAAGAATAGCAATCGCTCTCTCTTAGGGCTGAGAGGACAATTGAGTAGGCCATTTGACTATATACAAAACCTTAGTCATCCCAGTCCTGCTTTATGGCGCTGAATCATGGGCACTGTCGAAAGCCGATGAAAATATCCTCGGTCTTTTCGAGAGAAAAATTCTTCGGAAGATATTCGTTCCCGTTTGCTTTGACGGGCTTTGGAGAAGAAGATTCAACGACGAAATATACGAGCTGTACACCGATATTGACCTACTCAAAAAGCTAGACATCAGTCACCTAAGATGGCTAGGACATGTAGAGCGAATGAACACCAATGCCCCAGCCCATAAAGTCTTCGAATCGAACCCGGAAGGACAACGCAGTAGAGGAAGACCTCATCTTAGGTGGCACGCGCAAGTAGAAGGGGACCTCAGCCGACTTGGAGTATGCAACTGGAGGCAGTTAGCTTAGGACCGGGCTAAGTGGAGAGGCTTGTTGCTTGAGGCGCAGGTTCACCCCGAATTGTAGCTCCATCTAAATAAGGAAGAGTGGCGGATGGTAGCTAGAACAGGCCCTGTTTAGCTATTAGTGGCAAAATATTATTTATTATTATTTCGTTCATGTTCCGATGTGGACGGTTCATTGATCTTTAGATGTCACGTTTCTTTCAAAATGAATACATATGCACGTGATTCCAGTCTAAGAATCAACTGCAGATGAGCGATAGTTGGCAAAGTTATACAGTTTTGGTAGTTTGATTGTAAAATGTGTCGCCGAATCATATAAAAAGCCTTATGAGGCCTGAGATCAGGACGTCTTGTGATGCTGTGATGTCCGAATCTTGTTCTAAAACTATAGGCAGGTTTCTACGAAGCCTGGACTTGAACAATATTTGTATTGCCAGTTGCGGAATGTCATCGTAGTTCTTCAAACCAGCAGTGTAGTTTCTGATAGTCGTTTTCAGCCAATTGAATTTTCTCCATATACAAAGCTAATTAAAAGAATTGATTTTCAAAGTACGAATTAAAAACAATCTTTGCAGATCGAAGGCAATTCAAAATTTTCTTCAATTCATAAGCGCCCACGTACCTCAAAAGGATATTAGCCGTGTTTTCATTCGATATTATGCACAGTTATCGCTAACTATTCTGTTCAAGTTTAAATCATTGAATAATTAATTTTGAAAGAGAAAATGCGGGACGATAGTAGAAATCTTATTTTGAGCCTCAATCCGCCACTAAATTTGTTGATGAAGCTTAACTTAACTTTATATAAAGTTACAAAGAAACGCTGCTATTGTATCATGCACGAAACTATGTACCGAGCGATAATGAATTATTTATTGGCATCCATAAATATGCACAACACGAACGGGACGACGAACTGTTCATCTAAATTGGATATGCCTCCGATGCATTTGTCTGTTTATAGGCACTTTTTTATCCTGAAGAACTATGAGTAGTGGGGTTTCTATTGGTAAAAATATGCATCAATATATTTCGATTCGATTGAATGGACAGAATTGATAAAAGCCAAGAAAAGAACATAAACAGAGTTCAAATGCCATTGTCAACGATTGAATGAATTAAGGTAAGGCTACAGTAGCAGCCTCGTTATTCACAAAAAAAACAAAAGTTCCTTTCTATTCCTCACAACATCCTTCATAAATGTTTCGTCCTATCTCTACAACTGCTCGTCAGAAAAACCAGGCGTACAAATATTTTCCAATCTTGCCTTAAGAAATTCAAATAATTCCTTTCAGGCATTTCTAAATACAAATCATGAACTGTTTCGAAACAGCTAGACCAAAACACAAGCCTTAATTACTGATGACCCCAACCAACGCCTCGACACAATATACCGCATTGTAACAATTAGTCCTTCTATTCTATCTGAGGTACACAGGTAAACATTTTATACTAGCACTCACTGTTTGAAGCGAATTTTCCCATGCTGTACGGCTTTTGTTCACAGAATCCTCTTTTTCCAGTCCTTTACTCTCGGTTTCCATTGTATCATTGTCTATTTTAAATGAATTCACATGGGAATGACAATGGATGCATATAATGCAACAAGGTCAGCGGTAGTATGAGAGAAAGTTTTCTCGTTACTATTTCTCTTTTTTTTTCCAGAATTAAATAGAACTAAACACAATGGCAAATATAGTATATCCTGCAGAGGGATTAGAAAAAATAAAAGAAAGTATCTCAACGGAACACAGAGTAAAAAGAGTTCTCAATCGACTATCGTCTTACTCTGGTTGTTGACTGTTCTGAATGTGGCAGAAGAAAACCCCGGACTTTGAAGATTTTTAAGCCAACAAACTTATTGAACGACACAACAATGAGTAGAATTTATTTTTATCCTTGATTTTCAATGTCATTGTGTGTTCATTCCATGTGAAAGTAATTCAAGACATCTCACTGTGTTGGGTACAATAATCTCTTGAATTACACAGTGGCACTAGCATTATTTTAAAGTACTATTTTCAAATAATTCTTTATCTAGTCGAAGATAGATTTGGTTTAAAAATATCCTTTTAGCAGTCTATCTCTTAATGAAAATTACTTTTAAATTAAGTTGATGGAGCACAAGGGTAAAGGACGTCCCGGTTTTGCATATAGGGACAAGTCATAAAACCTGCAAAGCTTACTTTGTTTATGTACTGTTCTTACTAAACAATTATCCTCTTAAGTTAGGCAATGAAGCTTTTTCATAAAAAAACATAGGGCTCGACCTAGTATCCATCAGATTGAAGGACGATAGGTAATAATGATCGTATACACTTTCATTCGCATGATTTTAAAAATCGGACAATACAAACCAGCATTGAAAGCTTAACAGCGGAAAAAGATTCCAATTACTCGCACTGGAAGCTATAAAAGGCATTAAAAAACCGAAAATACAAGCGGCCCCAATCGAGAAAAATGACAACGAATGCGAAAAGCAGAAGTCTTTGCCGCCCAACTAGAAGAAACATTTAAACCATTTGATGGACAAGCGCTTGTTGAAAATGATAATGCGTCGGATATAGCACTTCACAATTACCCAGTAAGAAATGCAAGGCTGACAGAACTTCAACAAGAAATAAAGAAACTGAAACCGAATAAAGCTCCTGGATACGACCTAATCACAGGAGAGCTTCTTAAATCTTTACCTAGAAAAGCGTTAGTTAAGTTCCTCTACATTATAAACGCAGCGATAAGACTAGAATATGTTCCGAGTCAATGGAAAGTCGCGGAAGTAATAATGATTCTGAAGCCAGGAAAACCGCCGAATGATAAAAAATCGTATAGACCTATTTCGCTGCTGCCGATTATGTCTAAAGTTTTAGAAAGAATAGTACTTAAGCGATTACAGCCGGTTATAGAAGAAAGATCTCTTATTCCCAATTACCAGTTTGGGTTTAGAACCAAGCACTCAACAATAGACCAAGTGCATAGAATAACTGATTTAATTGAGAAAGCTTACGAAGAAAAAAAGATTTCCTCGAGCGTATTCCTTGATGTTTCTCAAGCTTTTGACAAGGTCTGGCATGAAGGATTGAAATATAAATTACGACAAGTTCTGCCGGAACACTTGTATAATATTCTGGAAAAATACTTGACGAATCGACATTTCCGAGTCAAACATGGAAATGAATATTCAGAATTTAAAGAAATAAGGGCTGGGGTGCCGCAGGGAAGTGTCCTAGGACCGCTTTTGTATATATTATATACTCGCGATATACCGCAAGAAGAAGGCACCGTATTAGCTATATTTGCCGACGACACTGCCATCCTGGCAACGGCTAAAACGATCGAAGAAACGACTGAAAAATTGCAAGAAGCATTGAATAAAGTAAATGAATGGGCAAAGATTTGGCAACTAGCTTTAAATGAAAACAAATCTGTTCTTGTCAATTTTATTTATAAGAAAATATATATGATGCTAAGGTGAAGTGGAAATCGTAAAGCACTCGAATCCAAATACAGAGAAATGTACTGGTTACTTGGAAAACACTCCCAGCTTAGTATTGAGAACAAACTGCTTTTATACAAGCAAGTGCTAAAGGCGGTATGGACTATGGAATACAACTTTGGGGTTGTACCAAAATAAGTAATGTCAATATTTTACAAACTTTTGAAAATAAAGTGCTAAGATCAATAGTTAATGCACCGTGGTTTATTAGAAATAGCGATATCCATAGAGATTTAGGAATTGCGACAGTCGAATATGAAATCAAAAACTTCGCGCGTAAGCATAAAGACAGATTACAAGGACACGTTAACAATGAAGTCCTTCGAATTCTAGATGAGAGGAATCTACTGCGTCGTCTACAAAGGACTAAACCTTTCGATTTAACGCGATAGCAAGAAACCGCGCCTAATTTGCGGAACAAGCAGGAACTTTCAATGGAAAGGGACCTGCCAAACGATCTCAATACGTGAAAGAAAAAAACTGCTAGATAAGTAAAAACTTATTTGTAGTAATCAAAGAAATTTATCACGAAGGGAGGTTTTTTTAGTGAGTAAAAATCTCACACTACTATGAGCACGCGCTATCGATCATCATAGTGTCTTCATGAAGATTTTTTACCTACCCTCGGAAAAAAAAAAAAAAAATTATTCGCATTTGCATCCCACAACGTTTTAATGACCGGATTATGGTGGGAAGAAGCGCCTTGCACTATTTTCTGCAAGACGTGGGTCATGTAAGCCATAAGCGGCACAGCTACACTGAGATTAACCAAATAAACAATGAAGTCCTCAAAGTACAGAAGTGTATTATAGAATCTTTTGAGGCTGACTGTCCTCTAAAACCGGCACCGAGAAGTGCAAAACAAAAATAGTGCAACGGCGACCTCCACGAAATAAGGAAGGTTGCTAGATAACGCCTAAATAAAGCTTTAAGAACCAACGAAGAAGCAGATTGGGAATCCTATAAAGAAAGTAAAGAAGCTTCAAGAAGCTCAATGGGGCTGCTTAAAGGGAAAACTTTCTGCACCAACATATGCGATAACAATGGAGTAGTGCGATTAAAAAAGATCCTGTCCAAGGACCACCAAGTTATCAACTTCTACAGGCGGGCAATAACTTGGCAACCACAGACGCTGATGCATGTACACTTCCCAAACTGTTTCAACGAGGCAGCTACACCTTCCAATTGTGGGCTCCCTCGAACTGATACAAAATGGGAGAAAACTGAGAACCTTGTTGATGCAGATAAAGTGACCTGGGCTATTAACTCATTTGCGCCATACAAATCACCGGACTTGGACGGAATTCTTCCCATCTTATTGCAAAAAGGGATAGAATTAGACACCCTAAAGAAAACCCTGGTGAATATCTTCAGGGGATGCCTATATCACTGATACACACCAACACAATGGCAAGAGGTGAGGGTGGTGTTCCTGCCGAAACCCGGGAAAGATTTGTCGACAGCAAAGGGCTATAGACCTATTAGCCTAACATCATTCTTACTAAAATCAATGGAGAGAATCTGTGATAACTACATCAGAACACAGATTACAAATCCGCGGCTGTGTCCTAATCAACACGCATACCTCAAAGGAAAATCAGTTGAGACGGCACTACACCAGGTTGTATCCACAATAGAAGATGCTTTTGAAACCAAGGAATCAGTCGCAGGCGTTTTTCTAGATATCGAAGGGGCATTTAACAATGTGAAAACTCAAAAAATTATGGAGGCACTCTCGATATACTGTAATAACCAAATAATAAAGAATTGGCTAGAACACATGCATGCAAACCGCATTATCACAGCTTCACTGGGAGACGAAACAAGAAGAGGAACAGTCCGTACGAGAACACCACAGGGGGGGAAAATATCTCCTTTTCTGTGGGTGCTCACAATGGACAACTTTTAAAAGCACTGGATGGAACCTGTGCGAAATGTGGAACGTACGCAGATTACCTAGCCGTTCTGATAAGAGGTAAGCACCTGAACATCATAGGAGAGCTTATGCAAAACACCCTTCGAATCATAAGAAATTGGGCGGAGGAGAGTGGATTAGAAATAAATCCAAATAAAACGGAACTGGTTCTCTTTACAAAGAAAACCAAAACTAGTGCCTTTCACATTCCACAACTCAGAGGAGTATCACTACAACTCCGCGACAGCGTCAAGTATCTGGGCATTATATAGGATAGGAAACTGACCTGGAGAAAGAACCTGGAAGAAAGAGTCACCAAAGCCAAGAGAGCATATTGGATATGCAGGAGGGCCATCGGGAAGTCGTGGGGCTTGAAACCGAAACAGGTCCACTGGATATACAAATGCGTAATAAAACCTATCATCTTCTACGGTGTAGTTGTATGGTGGCCAGTGATGAGCAAAAAGTATGCAAGAGTCTTGCTAACTAAGGTGCAACGTATGGTCTGCCTTGCCGGCATTTCAGCCTCACGGCTTAGAACTATCGGCCACTTCATCGATGGTACAAATACGGGACATCGAAAAATCTCCGAAATGATAAGAGTAATGACACCACTCATCGATTGCCCCAGTGATGTTGGGGAATCGTATACGTTTTCCAACAACTTCGAAACAATTTTCCCCGCAAGAGAATATTGGACGTATGAAAGAACGACAAGAAACTCCAATGGGGTATCGATATATACAGACGGCTCTAACGTATCAGGGGAATCAGGGGCTGACATCTTTTGTGCTAACCCGATTGAACTTGCTATTCACCTAGAACCATTTGTTTCGGTGTTCCAAGCAGAAGTCTATGCAATTATGAAGGCAACTGAAATATTCGCAGAAGACACTATCAAGGGGAGGCAAATCGACATCTGCTCGGACAGGAAAGCAGCAATTAGCGCGATTACAAACCCCATGTCGAAATCACGACTTGTAAGGGAGTGCAAAACTAAATTGAACTTACTTGCCAGACGCAATAGAGTCCGTCTTATATGGGTATGAAGGTGTACCGAACTAGCAAGGGAAGGAGCCGGCAATACAGAACTGAACCCGGATAAGCGGCCCCTCTGACAACTATTAAAACAATAATCAATGAAAAGATACGACAGGAGTTCAATAACTACTGGACAAATCTAGACACGTGCAAAGTGGCTAGATCTGTAATAACAAAACTGAGTAACAACACAGCAAAAAGAGCTCTTAACTCAAGCAGAACACAATTAAGATTGATGGTGGGACTTTTAACAGGGCACATCAATCTCAACAAACATTCGTTCAGACTCGGGATAGCTGATACAGCAATCTGTGCCAACTGTGAAGAGGAGGAGGAAGATATAGAACACTTCCTCTGTCACTGCCCCGCTACAGCGAGGCTAAGGCTGAAAATTCTGGGATCTCCAAGGATTCCGGATATTACACACCTCAATAAGAAAGGAATCGGGGATATACTGGAGTTCGCCAGACGAACACTACGATTCCCCGATCACTATACGATATAGTTTGCCATTGATACTCCCCATGATCCCAATACCTAAATCCTCTCAACACATAATTCCCAAAGCACAGCACAATTCCTTACAGTTCCATAGATGAGGGGAACACAACGTGCCCTATGGAGGCCTAAGTGAAGAGCATAAGCTCACCCTCTTAAACCAACCAACCAACCAAGCCATAAACGTCACTACCCTTGTTATATTGTACAAAAACTTGTTAGAGAACCATTTTTCATTTGGTTTTCCGAATTTACCACTACAAAATATTAACATTTGTCTTTAGGAAAGCTTCCAGTTCGTTCGCTACTATAGGCGATATGGTAAACCAAGAGCTAAAGCCGTATGTTATGAACGGTCTAATTAGAGTTTTATATATTAGGCGCAACTTTATTGTGAAAAAATTGTTACAAATGAATCATTCAAAGTATTGCCCATCGCTAGTTACAACTTTTTCCCATCTTTGTGGCAGAGCTCGAATACCGTTATGGTAAAAGTGTTCATCTTTTGAAGCAATCCACGAATCAAGCCATTTTTTAATGTCTTCATATGAGCGGAACTGCTGATCAGCCAGACCATGTGCCACCGAACGGAACAAGTAATAATCGGATGGCGCAATATCTGGAGAATATGGCGGGTGGGGTAGGACTTCCCATTTGAGCGTAGGTAGGTAGGTTTTAACGGGTTTGGGAACGTGAAGCAGAGCGTTGTCATGCTGTAAAATCACTTTTTCGTGCGTCTGGGCAGTGCTCGGCTCTATCGCATCAATTGAAGTCGATACCGTTCCCCAGTAATGGTTTCTTTGGGTTTCAGGAATTCATAATAAATGACACCGACCTGGTCCCACTAAATACACAGCGTAATCTTCGTAGCGTGAATATTCGGCCGAGCCGATGACGTACAAGCATGACCGTGCAGTCCCCATGACTTTCTTTTCTTTTGGTTGCTGTAATGAATCCATTTTTCATCACCCGTCACAATGCGATGAAGAAAACCCTTCCCTATTTGCCGCTGGAGCAGTTGTTCACCTTGGCTTCAAATCATAAGGAACCCAAGTTCCTTGTTTTTGAATCATTCCAAACGCATGTAATCGCTTGGAAATGGCTTGACGGGTAACTCCTAATGCTGAAGCAAGCTGTTCTTGCATTTGGCACGGATCCTCATCGAGCAATGCCTCCAATTCAGCGTCTTCGAAGGATTTTGTTTCACTTAGAGCAGCATCTCCGTAAACTTTTTGGAGCTCTCGATGCGCTTCAGCCGCCGTTTTCTTCAAATTAAAGAAGAAAATCAACACTTCCTGCAAATGACGATTATTTGGCACAAAATCACACATTTTCACATAACCAAAAGTATATGACGCCAAAACAAAATCATTAATGTGTCAAAATAGTTTGTTTACCACATGTCTAAGCTCGGTTCATGACGTTTTGGATATGTCAAAATCGACCAGCACTTACTGCTGGAGCCATCTATTGACAAATAGCGAGAACTTAGTTGCGGACCTAAAAAAAAAAAAATTAGTAAGATGCAACTATTTGAATGCGTTTGACAGATGCCATATGGCGGGGATGTGAAATTCCAGCCTCGAAATGAATAACCCTTTACATCATACATACGAGTTCTTTAATTTCTATAGATTTTCCTCTATTTCCATCTAGATACAATTTCATTTCGTTGACTACTACCACCTCTGGCCATACACAATACTCGTATCCTTCTCATAAAATTGACCTGCTTCTATCTGTCAGTGAAAATTTATAATCCCCCCCCCCATTCCATAACCCAGCAATAACAATTTGTATAGCAAATTTGAATTTTAGACCGAAATACGACACCACAAATTCCTGAGATGAAAGCAGCAGCAGCAACAGAACCAGACCCATTTCAATTAGTTGAACGATGTACTTTGAAATTAGAATCCAACCACCTCAACATGTGTATGCTTTGTACTCGTACATCGAGGTTTGTGCTATTCGAATCCAAAGTCCTCCCACCGCGATATTATCCCCTTTTTTAAAGGATGGAGCATTTGCTCAAATCAGGTTGAGTTGAACGAAATGTCCTTTGCCGACTTTTGTTATACATAACATGTTTTTCGGGAATAAATACCGGGAATTGGCAGGCGGATAAGTACAGGGTTGTGAACATTGGGGACATATTTTCAATGTTTTTCATTTCAGCCCACCCAACCTCCGCCCAACCATCGTATGCGCGGGTTTTATTTCGAATTTAAGTTGAATGAATATTTATGAAATATTTTGTTCATTTGTTGTTTGCCGTTCGGAAATGGGCGAGGAAAAAATGTAAATTCAGGGATTTGTGCCGATGGCTTTGTTTTGGTTATGAATTACACATTACTGGGCTTAGATGTGTGCCACAGCTTGGGTTACATTTCAATGTTTTGCCCTTTTTTCGGCACCGGAATGGTATGAAATAAATATTAATAAATGTGATTGGTTGGTATTTAATTGTTTGTTATGTGGCTTTATTTTTCCTATTAATGGGAGTGTGTTTGAATGGAGGTTTTAAAATTACTATGAGGGTTTCCATAGCCATTGCTATGTGCTCTAGTAGTGTATGTACACTGCGACCTTTATGAATTGTGCTACCTCGACTTGGAGCACCTTCTCCAGTTCAATTGCATTGATGAGCCGGAGTATCTTCTCCTTGGTAGGCATCCAGGTGGTTCCTTCTTTTGTGGAACAATTTTCCACATTCTTTAAGTAGATACCCTGGGGTATCCTCAACGTCCCCACAGCATCTACAGTTTCCATTTTGCTCTATGCCCAGTGTCTTCAGATCTTCTTTAAACCTGCAGTTACCCGTCAGGAAGCCTGTTAGAATGCGGAACCAATTTTTATTGATGTTGATACAGACCTTACTTCTTATGCGGTTGTAGTTCTCGAGAAGTTTTTGGCCTATCTTAGCTTTGAGTGTTCCTTTCAAAGTTTGGCTCTCTTGCAGTTTTTTTATCCGGTTCCAGCTCGCAGAAACGAAGGCGGTGAAATTTATTCCAGGTATAGTACACATGTTAAATTTAAGTATGGAATTCGATCTCGTGCATATGAACACCGCGAGCACGTATACAGCGATCGGTTCTTTGGAGCCAGTATGCCACTACTCTTCCATACATATCTGCCAGAACGTTGACAATTTCGGGTTCAATATTGTTCCTGAGCTCCTCTAATGTTTTTGGCTTGTTGGCGTAATCCAACGACTTAACATAGCCCCATGAAAAGAAATCCATCGGCGTTAAATCGCATGAACGAGCTGGCTACTCGACCGGGCCATTTCTCGAGATTACACGATTACCGAGCTTCCCCTTCAATAGATCAATTGTTTGACAAGCTGTATGGCATGTAGCACCATCTTGTTGGGAACCATATATCACTGATATCAAGTTCATCCAATTCTGGCCAAAAATAGTCATCCAACATGGCACGATAACGAACTCAATTAACCGTAACATGGTGATCATTTTCATCGACGAAAAAATACGGTCCAATCACACCTCCGGCATGAAATCCACAACGCACGGCCACATTTTGTGGATGCAGTGGATTCTCTTGAAGCCCACGTGGGTTTGTGGCTATCCAATAATGAATATTTTGCTTACTGACAAAGCCCTTAAGTCAAAAATGAGCTTCATCACTGAAGATGATTTTTCGATGAAACTCAGGACTCTCTTCAAACTTTTGCAGAGCCCAATCGGAGAAGTTTCCGGGCTTCAAATGATCAAGAGGCTTCAGTTCTTAAGTTAATTTGATCTTGTAAAGATGTAGACCAAGATCGTTAAGCAAAATTCGATACAATGTGGACTGAGAGATTCCCAATTCCTGTAAACGGCTTGAAATCGATGACTGATTTGGCTTATTTTGAACTGAAGCACTTACGGCTGCGATATTTTCGGTACTTCGATCGGTGCGTTATGTCACTGGCACAGGAAGAGTCAATAGGTTGACTCGAATTTACCCACTATAGTATGCACAGACTGTCTGGTAGGACGCTTTTTACCATCGCAAATTGGAGTAGGTGCTCTTAAAGTTGCAACCACCGACTCAGAATTTCGGTAGTAATTTTTAATAATTTTCAATAATTTTTAATAATTTTTCGTTCGTGAGATTCACCGTGATAAAAATGTAAACATTGACTGACGTTTTGGCACCAACAAGAGGTGTCATTTTAAGTCAATAGAAAAACGCAACATTTTTATGAAAAGTAGTGGTATTTTTATTTTAATCTAAACTGGAAACTTTGAGGTTAGTAATGGAATACAATATCTGCCAAATGTCCGTCTCGGCTCTGCCTACAAATAGTCATTCTTTTGATGAAATTTTTCATCACATTTTCGCATAATTGCGGCTGTATTCCGCGAATAACATCTCTAATATTTTCTTTTACTGCATGAATCGTTAGCGGAGCATTGGCGTAGACTTTATCTTTAAAATATTCCCAAAGAAAAAAGTCTAATGGTGTTAAATAGTGCAATCCCGGCGGCCAATTGAAGTCTCCATTTCGAGAAATCACACATCCAGGAAATTTGTTTTCAATAGAGCCAGTGTTTCACCAGCTGTGTGGCATGTGGTACCGTCCTGCTGAAAATAAACATCGTCCACGTCCATAGCATCAATTTGAGGTAAAAAAAAGTCAGTTAACATCGTAACGCAATCCATTCACTGAAACGGTAGCACCAGTATCACCGCCAATGACACCGCCAGCCCAAAAACCGCACGAAACTGTCACTCGTTGTGAATGAAGAGGTTGTTCCACTATTTCTCTTGGGTTTTCGGAGCCCCAGATGCGACAGTTTTGTTTGTTTACGTACCTAGATAAATAGTTAAGGACCTTACTTTGGCCCTCAACAAAGCGTTGTCTTCCTCTTGTCCTTTGGTTAGGGTTAGGTGCAAGAAAAAACCACACTGGTGGATCTCTGATCTAGGACCACGCAGAAATACTTGCAGGAAACTTTTCAACAAAGGCAAAAGCACAAGAGATGTATCTGACTGGGTTGAGGTTGAAGTGGTTGTCAGCAAAAGAAGCCAACACACTTAGACCAATAATAGGTCCATTGCGAGTTAATACTCGTACAAAGAATCCCTAAAAACATATAGTAAAGAATTGTAGAAAGCCAAACGCAATTCTTGGAGACTCTTTTGTGTCAAAATGGAAGAATCTTCTGAGACGTCTAGGCTGAGAAAATTCTTCTCGACAAATACTTCAATGCCCAGCTGTTTATTAAAAACAGATGTGTCTTGGACTACTTCCAGTGTAGATATGTTAAGTTTAATACATTATACACACTTCCCAAGTAATTCTTGACTCTATCAAGTCATATGCTCAAAAAACCAACCTTTCAAGTCTGATTGCGCAGGACAAACTCCTTTGGACGCTACATAGCTTCAAACCATACTAATCCGCTGGACCAGATGGCATAGCACCTGCTGAAATGTCATCTGATATTATCCTGCCAGATCTAAAAAATATTTTTCAGAGCTGTCTGGATCTGGTTCATATTCCGCATATATGAAGAGAAGTCAATGTAGTCTTCATACCCAAAGCTGGTAAATATTCACACGCTAGTCCAAAAGACCTCAGACCTGTTAGTCAATGAAAACACTGGAATGACTGATTGATATTCATTTACGTGACAGTATTGACACACAACTACTGTCTACGGCTCAACATGCATACTGTAAGGGCAAATCACTAGAAATACGTTAGTCAATAAGATTGAATACTCCATGTATCATAAGGAGCACACTATGGTAGCTTTTCTAGATATTGAAGGCGCTTTTAACAACGTCTACTCACCTGTGATAATCAAAGCACTGTCAAATCTGAAGATAGATAGTTCACTTGGCGAGCTGATTAATTTACTGCTTAATAGTAGGATTATCAACTCAAAGCTGGGTGGGTCATCTGTCAGAAGATATGTCAGTAGGGGTACCCCTCAAGGGGGCGTCCTATCCCCACTTCTTTGGAATCTAGTGGTCAATGAACTACTAATAATCCTGGAAGCTGAGGGTTGCGAAGTTATCGCTTATGCGGACGATGTTGCTATAGCAGTCTCCGGTAAACACCTCACTACCTTAAAAGAGCTCCTACAAAACGCTTTGAATAAGCTATCTAGATGGACAGCTCGGTGTGGTCTAGGAGTGAACCCCCCAAAACCGAACTAGTCCTCTTCTCAAGGAAATACAAAATCCCACCTATTGACTTTCCATCGCTTAATGGAACAAGCTTAACTTTCTCCAACGAAGCAAAATACCTGGGTCTTATTTTGGATAGAAAACTAAGCTGGAAACCCAATATACTTCACAGTGGTCCAAAAAAGTATACGGCCACGCCTCCATCTCAAACATTGACTACACCATACCCAAGCTAAATTTTGACAAAAACTTCCAAGTTACCATCCCTTTCAGAGCATTCTGGGAAGAAGTTGGTTTTACGGAAGATAAGTCGATATATTTCTATACCGATGTCTTCTCTGATAGGCTTAATTAAAACCCCTCTTTTCGTCTTCCAAACCATTGTAGCGTGTTCCAGTCGGAGATAATGGCAATAAGGGAAGTCTTGTCTTGGCTAAAGAAAAACGTGATATCAACTGTTGATATCCGCATCTTTTCAGACAGCCAAGCAGCAATCCAATCCTTGGAATTATCCTCAATAAATTCTTTAACAGCTCTAGACTGCCGATCGTCTCTTATAGAGATGACGGAGCAGTTTAATATTCACCTAATTTGGGTGCCGGGGCATAAGGATATTCCAGGGAATTGTAAGGCTGTCGAACTTGCCAGACATGGAACAACAATACCTATCCTTCCAGGTAAAAGTTCACTAGGTATGCCTATCGTTAAATGCAAACTTTAATTAAAGCTGATAGCATCCAGCTATCTAAAGACAAATTCTAGGTGGGCAAGGGGTACAACTTGCCTAGCGATAAAACAGATTTGGCCTATGTTGGATCTGAAACGCTCTAAAAATTTGATTTCTCTCAATAGAATGCATATCAGCGCTGTTATAGGTGTCATTACTGGGCACTGTCCAATAGCCAAGCTTGCAACAAGTCTTAGAGTCTTCTTAAACGATTTCTGCAGAAGCTGCATGGACGACGAGGAGGAAGAGACTATTCTTCACCATTTTAGTACATGCCCAGCACTCTCCCAAAGAATTAAACTCCACTTAGGAGCCTAATGATCTAAATGATCTGAATAATATTGGCGTTAGGGACTTTCTACGCTTTATCAGAAGCTCCAAATGGTTCAACAAGTAGGCTACAGGCCGCGTCCCAAATCCATGTAAGGGTGGCGATGGTGTAGTGGTAACATCATCGCTTGTCACGCTACAGGTTCACGGTTCGAATCCTGATGTCAAGAATCATCTATTTATTTCGCATGAAATAAATAAAAAAGTCGATCAATTGCGAAAGTTTATGTCAACTTTACTGCAAAGGCGCAACACTGGCAGTAGAGTGGTCATATGGCTCAAATGCAACTTGATTGTGATATCAGGAGGACGGAAAAAAATACTGTGAATCATAAGCAATGAAATAACAGCAAATCAAAAACACTCCGTTATCTGGACGTCACCCTTGGAGTTCACTGAAACTTAATACCACCTAAGTTTCAAACCAACTACACCAATCTGTCTTACTCTCTGTCTCTTCCCCTTTCCACAAAACCCCCGTGTCCTAAAAATTTAGTATAAGGGTATTCATAGCTCCTTTCACACGTGCAAATTATAAAAAAAAAAATATATGTAGTACAATGGACCTATTACTGGTCTAAGTGTGTTTTTGCTGACAGCCACCTCAACCTAACCTAAACTAACCTTGATAAATGGAAATGAGCCTCATCACTCAGAATAATTTTGTGTAAAAAATCATGATCTTATTCGTTCATTTCCAGCACCCAACCAACGAAGTGTACGGCGTTGTGCGTGGTCTGTTGGCTTCAATTCTTGTGTCAACTGGACCGTATAAGCATGTAGGCCAAGATCTTTATACAAAATTGCGGTGCAAAGTGGTTGCGGATAGCCAGTCACACTCTCAGCTGCGGCGGCAATATTTTCAGCTAACCTTGCCGGACGAACACGAGTCGGAGTCTTCACATCACTAAGCTTTTCGAGACGTTTAAATTGATCGATTAAATTCACTATAGCTGTGCAAGAAGGCGCCTGATGATGACCAAAAGCAGTGCTATCTTTACGAAACGTTTCCGCGATATTTTCACTGTTTTTGTAGTGAATTTTCACTATTTCAAAACGTTGTGCGCATATTTAATAACCTCCTAGTTTTTACTTACCAAAAGTCATCGCAATGATAGTTGAATGTTTCCAGTTGAACAATGGCGCGGAATTTAAAATGACACCTCTTGGTGGATGACCCTATACCTAGAATTGAGTTGAATTTTCTCTCGAAGCAGTATCTTTTTGCCATGCCATCTCCGTGCAAAAGGCGCTGAATTTTCCAGCAGGACTCTGTACCCACTCACAAAGCCGAGACAACTCAGACTTGGCTTCCTGTATTCATTTCGACGGCAGAATAAAATTATTTTCTTACTAATACAGTCTAGCGTTCTATATTAAGAAAGGAAAATCTTTTAAAAATCACTCTGGACTCTTCTTGTTTTTAGAATTTTTTTCCCCTGATTAAGTTTCACTGTTCAACACTTTACTCCATTCTGTGTTTTAAGAAAGCCATTAAACGAAACGTTGCTTATCTATTAAATATCGTAAATATTTTTATGACATCATGTCAGATTCTTTTTAACCTCATCCCAAATAAAAAAAAGGGCTTTAACATCATTTATATTGTACGCCTTGTTTGAGTATAGCGAATATTTCACTGAATTACGAGTAAACACTCATTGACTGCAATTGACCCTCTTACGCCGTAAAATTGACATAAATTTTGAGGGCTCTTGTTATCATTGTCAATCCATAAAATTTTGTTTACTGTCCAGTCCAGTCGTAGTGTTTATAGCATATTTCAGTATATGGACGTATAAACCTATAAACGAAATAATCTAACTTAATCTGTAAATGTGTGTGGAAATTATTTCACAACTTAGTGTTGTGTAGTCGACTTGAAACTAAAGTGATTCCTGTGATTAGTTGCAAACAATTGTTGTCGCTTTTTCAATGAAAATGGATTTATCTGCCAAATTTTACAACCGTACTTACTCGCACTTAACTATTGCATTGAAGTATGCCACTTCTAATTTATAGTCTAGTTACTATACGAGTACCCACAAAAAAGGGGGTTAACAAGAGAATTTGTATCCCTATCCTCCTTATAAAAATTGTACACCTTCCTCATAAAAAAAATGAGGCTATTTCCTCGAAAACTATTCAAACCATACAAACAAATTTGTAAGCAAGCACAACTGGGTGAACTTCAGCATACATGTATCAAATCTCTTGTTGACCTGGTTTGCTGAAATTTGCGTCTCAGAAATCTAACAAGAGTTCCTCAGAAGGAAGAAGTGCGGGGGAAGGACTCTTGATGAAATCAATGGTGGCCAGTCTAGCGGATACCTTATATGACCTGCTTCGACATATTCGAAGCTCAGGTCAATAAGGATTTTCAAGTCTTCGCCAGGGTGTTGAAAATGTGAATGTGGCGGATGAACTGCTAATGGGCCAACGGCAGCGCTAATGTCCCCGCAGTGTGTTCCTGGCATCCTGGTAGTGGGTTGCGACTTGTCCAAGGGGTTTTAACGAAGGATCTGGCCCTCCAGGTTGGGGGGCCATCCAAGTAACTGCCCTACCATGGAAGAACTTCTCATTACGAAGCAACAATAAGCCTCGAATAGAAATGATTTTACTGTTGACGAACCTCGCAAACGGACAACGATCTTTCGATCTGCACGTGGAATGTTCAGACCCTTAACCGGCCACGTGCACCCGAGCAATTAGCGGAGGCACTAAACTGCTATTAAGCAGATATCACCGCCATCATAGAAGTGCAGTATGATTGGTTGGGCAAAAACCCGGATGAAAAACTGTGAGATCTACTAAGGGGTGCCTGCAACAGGGAGCAGAAGCAGCGTTTATTTGGATGCGATTTTATCGTTAAAGGCAGACTTAGGCAGAAATCTTGAGCTTTAGGCATACGATCTACCGCCTGATGACAATTCGCATTAAGTCAGAATTCAAAACGATTGCTTTTATGAGCTCACCGACAGGACTTAAGACCAATGTCCACGTTATGCCACGAGTTTAATCGTACTTGGCGATTTTAATGCACAAATTGGAAGGACGGCAGCTTTGGAAACGCCGTCGGAAAATACAGCCTGCACGACACACGGCAGCGTAAGTGTAGCTAGCTCACCATTCCCTCACCTAAATATTCATAAGGGATCTGGCTCTCTCCGGATCAACTAACTGTTAATCAAATTGAGCCCATCGCGATTGATCCAAGGCACTCTAATATTTTAGATGTTCGACCCTTCCGAACAGCTAACATTGACTCGGCACACCGCCTTACTGCCAAGGCACGTATGCGGATATCCCAAAACTGCAATACCAAACAAGTACTAGGAGACAATTTAACATCCAACAGCTACAATTACAAGAGACTATCAGAATCTTCGCCGATCGAGTATCTCTGAACCTCTCAAGCTGTCCAATATCGCCAACATTAAGCGTAGATGATCAATGGCAAGCCATCAAAAACACCGCCTTTAAAGTACTGGATTTCTCGTACCCACCACAAAGAAACCCCTGCTTTGATGAAGAGTGCCACCTAGCGCACGCACCAAAATAAGATGCTTATAAAGCGACGCTGCATAGGGTGAAGAGAAGAGCTTACGACATCTACAAACAGATGAGGATGGAAGAACGTCAGCTTCTAAAAAAGAAGAAGAAAGAATATAAAGATCACATCGGCAGACTATTAAACGGCGGTGGTGTTCAAAACGATCAGAATGCTGCTCTCAACCCGGATGATGACGATCAAAATCTCATCCACCAAAGTGAAGTGAAGATAGGAGTATCTAAGCTTAAACTATTTAAAGCAGGTGGAGATGATTCGGTTCGGAGCATACATTAACTCATCTATAAGATATGGTCGGATACCCTGTAGAGGTATTAGTTTCCTCAACATCACGCATAAGATCCAATCTTAAACCTTTTGTCAACAATTTTATTAGTCTGTATCAGTGTGGTTTTAAGCCAGGAAAGTGCAACATAGATCAGATATTCACATTGCCGCAGCCAGTAACTCCAAATCGATACTCACCACCTTTTCATCGAATTTAAAGTCGCTTGTGATAGCGTCTATAAAGTCGAGCTACACAGATCCATGTTTAGTTTTGTCATCCCTGCCAAACTCGTTCATCGGTGCAGGATGACGATGGAAAATGCCCGCTGCTCCATCAAGATCTGTACATCACACCGAAGCTTTTGATGTCAGAAAAGGACTACGACATGGTGTAGCGCTGTCATGTGATTTTTTTAACATCACACTTGAAGCGATTGTACAAAATTCTCGAGCTAACATCAGCGTCAAAGTCTGTACAGCTACTTATATACGCCGATGAGATTGAAATAATTGGAAGAACGCAGCGAGCTGTTAATGGTGCTTTCGGGAGTATTGAAACAAAAGCGGCAAAAATGGATTAAACGAGGACGAAACAAAATATATGCTGTCATCAAGAAAAGTCTGTCAACATCGCATAATATGGCTAGGATACGAGTATATAGAGTGAATGGACATCAACGCTCGAGCCTAAAAAGTCTTCGAATTCATGCCGGATGGTCGTCCTGGTGAAGGAAAACCTCACCTAAGGTGGCGCACACAAGTGTAGACTGACCTCAACCAACTTCGTGTGCAAAACTAGACGCGGCTAGCGAGCTGGCTGCAGACACTTGCTGGTTGAGGCCCAGATCCATCCCGGACTGTAACGCCATCTAAAGGAAAGTAAACTAAAAATTCCACATAAGACGATCAAACCTTGTGATGTAATAGGCTGTACCAAGAAAAAGGAAAAACAAAAATCTATAGAAGGGGGTTCTAGCTTCTCATTTCGAGAGTTGGAGAGCTTCAAATTTATTTGGGCTAAACTGCTAGCACTTGCAGTGCAAGTTAAGTATATGTAAAGATAGAAATGGCAAACAAATATTAAGAATAAATAAAAGTTGAAGGGAATTCAAAGGAATTCTAAATGCAACTTGATCGTGATGATGACATCAGGAGGACGGAAAAAATACTGTGAATCATGAGCAACGAGAAAAGCAAAAACAAACAAGCTCCCCAGTTATCTGGGCAGCCACCCTTGGAAAACTGAACTGAAACTTAATACCAGCTGAGTTTCAAACCAACTACACCAATCTGTCTTTCTTTCTGTCTCTTTCCCTTTTCTCAAAACGTCCGTGTCCTAAACTTAGGATAAGGGTATTCATAACCCTTTTCACACGTGCAAATTATAAAAAAAAATATTATTGTAAAAAAAAAAACGAAGACGACAGGCGTTTTCTGCGTTCGATTTTAGTCCTCATCTGATTACTTACTTACGCCTATGCGCCATCTTGTACGGTTTCTGGCAAAGTATCTCAGCTCTCCTCAACTGTTCCCCAACTGCCGGACCATGAAGTATTTTAGGTTAAAGGGTTCCATTGCATAGCATGATTAGCTATGAAACCAATCTACTGAATCTACTGGCACTTCCGTCGTTGGATGGTTGTGCTTATTGGTTCCTGTCCATTCTCTGGTAGAGGTGTTCGTTAGAGATACGGTTGGGCCAAAAAATCCTTACGATGTTGCGCAGATACCTGTTAACAAACATTTGAAGCTTTCTTGAGATAGTAACGGTCATTCTCCACTTGTTACATCCACATACTCGTAACAGCACGGATACAATATTGGAGCGGAACAGTCTTAACTTGGTGTTCAAACTGATTGCATTATTTCGTCATATTTTTGACAACATCCCGTTGGGTATATACATACAGTTTGGTTCCACTACCGGTCGAGACAATACTCCCAAGACAGTGGAGAAATTCTACTCTGAGCTGATGAGTTTATTCCAAAGCTGAAATTTTATTTTTTGCCATATTAATTTTCAGCACGGCAACGCCTGCCTCCCTCTCCACATCTGCTGTCATTTGGTGGAGATCCATAGTTCTATAAGAGAGTAGTCGTACATCGTCAACGTAGTAAAGATGTTTCAGTTAGGATTTAAGAGTCCATCGAACACATCGCCATTCACCAATAGAAATAGTATTGGTCGAAAAATGCAGCCTTGTTTTACCCCACTTTGGATCTGGAATTTCCATCGAATATAGCTTTGGTAATAGCAATTCCTTTATCGGGAATGCTTCTCTTGCGTAACTCCCTGTTGACACTATCGAAAGCCATCTCAAAATCGATAAACAGCAGGCGAAGTGGCAATCTATGATATATTTAATGCACTGCTCGATGATGATCCGCAGGGTGTTGATGTGGTCGTTGCAGAAGGATTTAGATCAGAAACCTGATAGTTCGGCATCGAGTATGTCTTCGAGATGTTGTTTGATGCTCTCCAGGATGATTTTAGCTATTATCTTAACAGCAGGCAGGCATCTCATTGGTCTAGGTTACCTTATCGTTGCTTACTAAGAACAATTTTAAAAAGTGGGCTACGATTCGGAAGGAGAATGACCTTTCTCTACTAGACTTTGAAATGACGTACGTTGGAGCTTCCTTCAAAACACGATGAAATTCCAATAAGGCTTTTTTTTGAAGGTATAGATCTTTAAAATGAAATAAAACACATAAAAATCGTTTCGATCAGCTGCGGGCGTATATCTGCAATAACGCGGCGAATGTTGTCTTCCAAGTCTCTGGTTTATCGGCGTAAACTAGCAACTTCCCAACGAAAAATAATCCAAAAGTGTATAATCACATGATCTTGGAGACCAATTCATAGGTTCATTACGCGAAATCAAGCGCGAATGGTTCCTTCAATAAATTGATTGTGGCAGGCACTGTTTGGCATCTTGCGCCATCTTGTTGAAACTAAAATTCCTACATTAATGACATTCAATTGGGGAAATAACAAGTCAGTACGAGTAATCATGGATCTATAGCGCTCTCCATTGACTGTAACGTTCTGGCCGTCATCACTTTTGAAGAAACATGGACCAATGATTCGACCAAACAGTGACTTAGCGTCTCAATAATGGCTTGTGGATTTTCTTCACTCCAAATGCGGCAATTTTGCTTGTTGACGTAGCCATTCAACCAAAAATTAGGCTAGTGGCTGAACAAAATTTTGTGATGAAAATGAGAATCAAGAGCAGTCTCGTTTTCGGCCTATAAACTCGTAAACCAAGATCTTTCCGCAAAATCTTCCATAAAGTGGATGGAGACAGATCTAATTGCTGTGCGCGATGGCGAATCCACTCATTCGGGTCGTCCACAATACTACGCTCCACAACAGCAACAGCTTCTTCGGTGCGCAATGTACGTCATCTCTGCGAATGCACGATGCAAATACGATCCATGGTTATTCGAGTTACTTGCTCAGATGAACGACTATGTCGACCGTTAGATGGACGTAGAGTACGGTAAGTTTCGCGCACTTAACCATGATTTTTGAAATAAATTTGAACAATTCGCAAGCCTTGTTCTGGCGTAATTCGTTAATCACACTAAAACTTGTGTCTGTATGTTAGGTTAGGTTAGCCAGCTGCAAGCCGTCACATTTAGATCAATAATAGTTCCAGTGAGATACCACATAGATTTGGAGAAACGGTCACTTGTCTTCTCGTTGAACCATTTAGAGCCTCTAATGAATCGTAGGTCAGTACCGTCGACACTAACTTTCAAAAATCTAGTCCATTCCTTCAGCACTCCTGACTTCACTTATTACTTAAAACTACTGTTCCCGAATTGTTGAATCTACTCGTAAGCGGCAATGGATTTCTATTGAACCCAGCTCTTATAATGTAGTCAATTGCCGTATGAAAAACCGAATTGAGCTCAAGGCATTAAAACCCTAAGATACGAATAGGGTTTGTGAGGAGTCAATGCTTTGCATGTAAATATGATGGCCCAGACTGTCGCTGAAATCAACCAATGATGCTGCAAATGATGGTTATAGATACTTACGACTTCTCAAAAGACTTTGCTATAATCTAGAAGTCACATTCACCGTAGCTAGGGTGCTGCTGGATCAGACGCTGGAAGTCCAGGTTAGGTCGGGTAGTTCGAATTCAGATTGTCTGTTTTCATTTCCAAGTACTGCGCTTTGTCTGCTGGATACTAAGCTTTTTGCAAGCTGAAGGATGCTCTAAGCGTAGTCCTAAGGGGGCGGACATTTGAATATCTACACAAAGTGGGATTTTCTGGAATTACCTGAGAAGGTCTTATTTTCTTCTCACGTCTGATGGAGCGAACATAAAAAGTATGGGAAGTAATTTAGCTGGTGTTGGTTTTAGAATGCCCAATATTAACCTCATGGTGGTGTTCAGTAAGAGGTCGATCTTGTTACTATGGTGACTGTTGAGCTAAACTGAGGCTTCATACTTGCAGTTGAGTGAGCCAGCGATAGAGCAGAAATACGCAGGCAGTTTACGGAAGCAACCCAAGTAGAACCTACGAGTTGTTGGCTCATGTTGTTCGTAGTCTGATTTTGTTTTGTTTTTTATTCTAAGGCTTTGATTAGGTGGGAATTACTCGTACAAGTAAAAGTCTAATATCACTAAATAGTACTTACAGCAATCTTCGAACTTCTCTACGATTAAGATTGAAGCAACAGATTTTAGTTTTGCTTGCCACTTCATGCAGTATACTCCAAGGTGTCAAAGGACTTGTGTTTCAACGCGGACGCCATGTCGTCGACATAGTTGAATCTGTAGCGCATGCATAAATTTAAAAGGACAGGGGCATGCACTGACCCTTGGGGAAAACCGTTATTAAGCTTTCTTGTTTTACTGCACTTGGCCATAAGAAAATCATTTCACAATCTGTCACTAAGCATTGAGCATATTAAGTCGCAGATTTTTATGCACGGAATGATCTTAAGAAGTTTGTAAAGGAGACATATTTCTCACACAGTATTGTAGGTCAACAAAAGAAACGCTGATTCTCAATTTCGATTCAGTTTGTTCTGGATTTTGTAAAATTTTCTTCCACATCGGGGATAGCCTTTTTGATGTCAGTGACTATTCTGTTCAAGATCAGAGATAGCTTTGCAGAAGACCTTAACTTCTTTCCTTCGAGCCAATGTACTTCAAAAATTCGTGGTAAATTCCAACTGCGACAGCTGCGGTTCTATATTTTATGAACAAAAGAGCAATATAAACTGCGGGGTTGTGCTTTTTGTAGGTTTTTGAATTCCCACATCTGCCTTGTGGATGTTTTTCCCATAGCTTGACTACTCGTATATGGGTAGCTACGCTATTCGGATCGATAGGTGGTTTCGAAGCAGGTATTGGATTTAACTTTCGGATTAAGTTGAAATAGGCACTGTTAACGTTATTCAGCGCTATCTGTTTTCCTCATCAGGTTGTTTAGGACTTCCCTTTCGCCGAAATTCTTCGCACTATCTGTCGCCATATTAATTTCCTTAGGGGATTGTATTCCTTGCGATGCCCCTTGGGATGGAAATCTATAAGAAGGACAACAGTTAGCCGGTGTAAGTCGGATGCCGTCGAGGCTTTTCTTAGAGAATTTGCCCAGTCTGCCTTCTTTGTAATGCAAAACTAATAACAGGCAAAACAAACATCACGAACCACAAACACAATCACAAATCACGAAAGAACTGTGAAAATGTTACGTATACGCCCACCATCTGTTACCATTACGAATACACAAAAAAATAAAAATAATCCTGTTTCCATTTATTTTACATCGCAATAAAATTCATTCTCTGTGACAAAAGAATGCCAAAAGAATACAAATTTCTACATTTTTCCGGTCGCGCATGAAAAGTTTTCCACTCTGCCGGACAATGTCCTCATATCCTTTCCATGCACACTGCACTGCAACGAGGTTATCATTTGTTTTTTTCCCGAAATGGAGATTTTTTTTTCGCATATCCATTCCACATGCTCATCTTAACAGAAAGTTGCAATTTTATGGTCCTTTTAATAACAAAGCCGAGTCGTTATCCCTTTTACTGTCGTATCCTTATTCCCTTCAGCGAATGTTACAAAATTAAACTTAACTTTGCATTAAAACATAAGAAAGAAAATTTAAACCATTTCATGGCGATATTAGTGGTAGAGTTTGTAGTAAAAACTCCCTTTCTCCGGCTCACATTCCTTGTCCTTTGAAATGACAAACCCAGTTTGATGACACTTTCTTTGTAATGTTATTCGAGAACTTCGAAGTTCTTTGAAGTAAGTTTGTCAGAACGCTACATTTGACAAACGGCAGACATAATGGTGCGCTCTACGCGCATTAGTGCACTTTCATCTTTTTATGAATTATTCCACATCAATCATAGATAGCATGCCGCATCGATTTTCCAGCTATGAAAAAGGACTTCGATTTGTTAAGTTCGGGTAGCATATTTTCAATAGAATTGCGCGTGCCTTTCAATGTTAGCCTTGAGGTGATAAATGAAAAGAAGCCGCGCAAGGACATGATGAGAATCTACAAATAGATATTCGTAGTTGAATCGATTTTTACTTGTTGTCATTTGATAGGGCGTGAATTGCCGTCGGTAGGTATGTTTTATCAAATGACGATGGTGTTGACGAGTTTTTCACTTTACACTTTGTACAAACGTATTTTCTCAGGTATTTGAGTTGAATACTAATCACTTGGCTTTTCTTTAGGAGAACGAGTGACAGAAAGCGAAGGATTTTTTTTTTAAAATAACTTCAATGTATTCATGGCCATTTGGTACATCATTCTGTAGTAAAATTTCAACAGTGTTGATGGAATTCTTTTAGAGAATTTATAGCAGTCGTTTCATTTTCCATGGATCTCGCAGAAATGCACACAAAAGGTGGTTAGGAGTTTTCTTTTTTTTTTTAATTAACTATAAACACGGCTGAGGAAAAATGTTGTATATAGGGCCACATTAAAGATAACTTGGAGTATGTGACTTAGGCTTAACGAGTATCTTCTAGATTTGGATAGTTGTCTATTATATATGCCTACGTACTAAACCACACCCTTCATACTTCAACCACATTCCCCACGGGACTACCGCTAGGTATTACTTCGCGAAGCTGGTTAGTAATTTATACTCTTCTTTCCCAGTTTGCTGCTTAAAAATGGGTCAGCTTTTGCCGCTCTTTGCTGGGAGATGTCGTATGGGCTTCATTTTTACTGCTACTTTTCTTGACGCTTTCCAACCGCCGAAGTTCCTTCATGATTACTGCTGTAACCTGTTTCACCGCATCTCATATTTTGCTCGATGCTTTCATGAGATTTACAATATTCACTGGAGTGGTGTTGGTGTTTCTCCAATTCTTTCCTCTAGTTCTCTGCGCTCTATTTCAAAACTTGGGCACTGAAAAAATACACGGTGCGAGTCTTCTTTGGCTTTTCCGCAATTTAAACAGGTGGGAGAGAGCCCGAACCGGTGCAGATACTCTCAAAAGCAGCCATATCCGGTTAAGATCTGGCAGAGGTAGAAATCTACTTCTCCATGATACTGGTCCATCCATTTTTGGATATTCTGTATAAGTGTATAGGTCCATCTTCCATTCGAAGACTGGTTCCATCTCTCCTGCCATGCTCTCATACTCCACTGACTTTTTTCCAGCTTGAAAAATTTTGGGGTCCTGAATTTTGGCATCGTAGGTCCTTTGTAGTTTGCTAGTCAGGATATCTACTGGTGGTATTCCCGCGATGACATATATAGCATCATCTGACACCGTCCGAAATGCACAGCGCACCCTCAGTGCACATAATCGATTGACGGAATTAATTCTTCTGGCGTAAGACTTAATTGTCAGTGATTTGGCCCATATTTGTGGTGCATACATTATGATGGACTGCACTACCCTTGACAGAACTAGCATCCTTTGTTATCTGGGTTCTCCAACATTCATCATTCATTATTCAGGATAAGGCTGCACTCAGCAGCTTTGTCGCACGTTTTTTTCAAGGTGTTGCTTGTAAGCGAGCCTAGCATCGATCATCACACCTAGGTATCGGTTTTCACTTTATATTCTGATCGCCTACCCTGATACTGATTGATTCTCTTTTCATGCGACTACTTACTAGTACAGCTTCTGTTTGGTATTCTGCGAGTTCTAACCCAACTGCTGCCATCCACCGCCTCACTTTCCGGATACATACATTAAAAATGTTCTCCATTCCTTCCTGGTGTTTTGCTGCCACAACTATTGCAATATCATCGCCAAAGCCTATGATTTTTGCCTCATTTGGGATCCCGAGCCTTCGAACCCTATCATACAAAATGTTAAATAGGGTAGATCCTAGTACCGACCCTTGTGGAACTCCGCCAGATATGTGGTACTGCCTTACTCCATCATCTGTACCTGTGAAGAGCAGTAACCGTTTCTCGAAATAGCTTAGTATCATTTTAATTAAGAACCATGGCACCATGGGGTGTACTATAAGTCCTCAGTTTGCAGAGTTGAACGCAAAGTCCAATGTTATTACGGCACCATATTTGCTTGAACCTTCTCTCCATCTTTTGCTCTGAATAGCTTCTTCCAAGGTTGTACCCTCCGTATAGCATCTACTGTAGAACGAGCTTTTCTAAATCCATATTGTTGGTTTGAGAGTCTCCTGGCTTCATCAATTGCTACCTCCAGTCGGTTGCACATGATTTGCTCCAATATTTTACCCATTGCGTCTAACAGGCATATGGGACGGTTTGACGAGGGCTCATCTAGTGGTTTGTTCCCTTAAGGTAGCAGCACTAGACATTGCTTTTTCCATTGGTCTGAAAAGACCCCTTCGTGTTCCGTATTTATTTTGATGGCTAGCTTAAGGGCCTTGAAGGCAGAAGGGCGAGGGTACCCTAGTGCCTTTGAGTTTTGCCGCCTGCTTGCTCGCAGAGTTCCTTGAAGCTGTTGCTCCTGCTTCTCCGAATCGCTAGTTTCAAGTTCCTACGCCTATTTTTGTATTACACTTGTAGGTCCTGATGGGAGGGCAAACCTCTGGATATCTGGAATAATCTCCTCGCTCTATGACACTCGCTGCGTGGTTCTGCTATTTCTTGGTTCCCCCAGCATACTGGTGGCCGGTGATTTTGTTAACGTCTTCCAGACCATGAATGCATTGTAAGCCCTAGTTACTTGTTTTGTAACATCAGCGGCCATAGCATTTGTTGTTCCTGGGTTGTAGACTCTCCAAAAATCAGGGTAAAAATGTCTTCGTCCAGTGTGTTTATTTTCTACCCCATTCGTTACGCTTTCTTTGGAGGGTGTTCCTGAGTAGCTCTTCTAGACTGCATTTAAAACAGGATGGCCAGGTGGTCGCTGTGGGTATATTGATTACTGACTTTCTACCTTACGCCTCTAGGTAGGAAACTAGTTACAAAGGTGATGTCGACTATAGAACCTACACCGTTTCTGCTGAAAGTGTGCTCGCTTCCCGTACTAAGCAGTATTACGTCTAGTGACTATTCGGAGCCTCCCCTCTTCTATTAGTCCGTATGCTACTCCAATCATTTGCCTATGCATTGAAGTCTCTAGCTATAATTGTAGTGCTACGCTATATTCACTAGCCTATCCAGCATACCCTGAATCTCGTCGAAGGTGCTATTTGAAGATGTATAACAGCTGTAGACATGTGCTTCTTTGACCTTTGCTCGCATGAACCTTATTCCGGGTTCCATCCAAATGACTGCTGCGGCTGGCTTGCCAGTAGCCATTCTGTCAACCCAATTGTGTAGTAAATTTTCGTCTAAGTACACAGGACGAACACGAGGATAACTTGTGTTATCAATTAGCATGCCAATTTCATGAACTTTCTTCACAAACTTGCGTACAGCAGGTACGGTTGTTGCATTATTTCGACCTAAATTTCTATTCAAAATTCGCACTGTTTCGGCAACACAGCACTCACTTTGAAAATAAGTTTTCAATATTTCCCAACGTTGTTCAAGAGTAAATCGATTCATTTCATACCGCGGAGATATGACACTGTGTTTCTGTCAATTTTTTGAACGCGAATGACCTGTCAGTGTCAAAATAACACGTTATTAGCATATGCCTAGAGAGCAGTCTGCTATGGGACACTAAAAACAATCCTTGCCAATTCGCGTAGTACAGTACAACCTCGCTAGTCTAGACACATAAAGTTTCGGCTGTGTCCTGACTATAGAGAAAAAATAAAATCGAGTGGACAACCGAAAACTTTTCAAACACCTTTTATTACAAATAGAAATTTCATATACACATTTAAATATACATATACATATATTTTAGTTTTTTTTTTTGGATTGCGCCAAGGATGTGAAATCTTCATAGATACTAATAGCCCGAGTGCTACTAGCATGCACGATTCGCAAACTTGAGTAGTCGATGCCAGGCATACGTCTACGTACTAAACACACACCCTACACACTTCAACCACTCTCCCCGCGGGACTGCCGTTAGGTATCACTTCGCGGGGCTGGTTAGCAGTTTATGCTATGCTTCTTGTGTCAGCTTCTTCCGCTGCTTCAGTTGCTCTTCTTAGCTTTTCAATTCTCCGCAGCTCTTTTTGTAGAGTTGTTAGGAAGGTACATATTGCCATCCAATTCTCTTCCGACCGTAACATATGGTCGAGGAGTAATGACGGACTTGGCAGAGTAATTCTCCATGCCGTGAAACGTGTGCAGTAAAACACTGCGTGCTCCGTATCCTCATCTTCACCTGGGCATTCCGGGCAGGATGGTGAGTTGTCGTGTCCAAATCGGTGTAGATATTTCAGACAGGAACCGCGTTAGATGGTGGTTGCAGTCTCCATGCTTTCGACTTATCCAGTCTTGGATTGTCAGTATAAGTTTGTATCTCCATCTGCCTTTTGTTGTATTAGCCCAACGAGCTTGCCACATAGCTGCTGACGCTGCCCTTTCTTCAATTTTTATCACCTTGATACCAGTGGCGTCGTGATGACTCAATGCTCTTCTGTTATATATCCTCAGCATTTCATCTGCAAGAATATCGATGGGGACCATTCCAGCTATGACAAATGCAGCTTCGTTAGAGATGGTTCGAAAGCCGCTGATTGTCCGTAGCGCACAGAGTCTGTATGATGACGATAGTCTCCTTTTGGTCTCCTTCGTCCTCAGTGTCTCCACCCAGACTGGGGCGGCATATAACGGAACTGAGGTGATAACTCTAGAGAGTAGAATCCTTCGAGCGTATCCAGGTCCACCGATGTTAGGCATGATACGCGAGAGAGATCCCTGCATTTGCGATGATTTTTTGGTAACAAAATCAACATGCGTTTTAGCTGTTGTCCAGCATTACTCCAAGGTATTTAACTGCCTCTTTCGACCTGATGGTTTGGTTACCAACTAGTTATAAGAACAGCTTCTGTTTTATGGTCAGCTAGTTCTAGTTTTATTGCACGGATCTGTTTAGCTACTGTCACGACTGCAATATCATCGGCGAATCCAATTATCGTTACTCCCCCAGGTAGCGCTAATCGTAGGACTCCGTCGTACATGATGTTCCACAATAGTGGCCCTAAAACCGATCCCTGTGGAACTCCCGCAGTTACGTTGTAGTGTTTTACCCCTTCATCGGTATTGTACCTCACCTTCCTGTTGTTGAAGTAGTTCATCACTATCCGTAGCAGGTAATATGGAGTATCCATCCTGGGAAGTGACCTTCTAATAAACGACCAGTTCGCAGAGTTAAATGCGTTTTTAACGCACAGCGTTACTACTGCACAATACTTCTTTGTGCCGTAGAGCCATCTTTCTCCTTCGATGGCACCTTTGGCGATATCGACTACTGCTCTTATGGCATCAACAGTAGATCGTGTTCTTCTGAAGTCAAATTGGTGATCTGAGAGGGCTCCTTTCTCTTCTGCTACTGCGAGTAATCTATTATAGATTATCTTCTCGGGGATCTTTCCAATGGTGTCTAATAGGCATATTGGGCGATAGGATGATGGTTCTCCTGGGGGCTTCTTTCCTTTTGGCAGTAGGACCAAATGCTGCGTTTTCCATTTTTTCGGGAAAGGTTCCTTCTTCAAGGCACTTCTGCATTGTTGTTATGAAGAGGTCTGGTCTTTTTGTTACAGCTGCCTTTACTGCCTCATTCGGGATGCCGTCGGGTCCCGGCGCCTTGTTGTCACCTATCTGCTGCATGCCCTTAGCAGCTCCTCGTGAGTAATTAAAGGGATATCTTCTGGATTGACTTTTCGTATAATATTGCACATAGCAGCAGGCCTTTGAGGGAAGAGGTGCTCTACTATGGATCTCAGCATTATCGGACATGTTATTTGAGGAGTCCTATAGCCCTTTAATTTCATCATCACCATTCTGTATGCCGAGCCCCATGGGTTGATGTCGGCTTCTTGACAGAGACGTTTAAGGCATGCAGTTTTGCTTTCCTTAATGGCTCTATTTAAGCTACGTCTCGCCAGTCTAAGGCTGTCCAGGCAATGTTGGAAATCCGTCCTCCTGTTTGATCGTTGGACTTTGCGCCGGGCTTGTAGACATTTTGCCCGAAGTTCGCCTATTTCCGCATATACATATGTACTCGTATGTATGTACGCACAATGTACGCGTTTACTTTTAGTTGGAACGCTTTATCTAAAAACATCTTTTCAGCTTTTTCGTGTAAACTCTTTCTATCCATACTATGCATTATTTTGTTCAGCCCACTGAATTCCCATGGCAAATAATTTCCTTGCTACATTGTTTAAAATTTCCGCAACTTCTTTGTTTACATTTTCATATTCTTCACTGTCTTCTTCATCATCTCATCAACATTTTGTTGGATTTGTAAAGCGGACTGAATAATGTCTTCACCAGAAAAGTCGTTCAGTAGCTCATTTTGACCAGTAGCCCATTTATTTATTTCATCTGTAGATGTGCTACCATTTGGATCAATGATTCTAATTATGCCATGAATTCTATTTAAATCAGCAAGTGAAGAATCAGAGTCAATTTGTTGCTATAAGTATGCGAGTGGTATAAGGTCTGGCCATAATATTGACCAACTCTTGTTTCTCTTCAATACCTTTCCAAGCTGAATCCAAAAAGAAAATCGCATCACGCAAATTGAATTTTTTTTAAGACTCCTGCAATGTTTTTATCATCTTCCAGTAAAATGTGGGTCAACAGCTGCTACCTTCATACCCTGGGTTAAATTTTGACCCATCGGCTGCAATACTACCGTACAATTAGGCGGTAAAAATAAGACTCTGAAGTTGAGAGATGAGGGAATTATCCAAAGCCAAAAGTGCTTTCAATGGCTTGTTAATCTCTGCCAAAAAATTGTTCACACTTGGAATAAAATTATTCTTGAACCAATAAGAAAAAATTGTTGTCGACATCCAGCCTTTTTTAATAGCTTTATATGCTACTGAAGGAATAACGTTCTTAAAGGCCCTCGAATTAACTGTTTTTCCGATTATTAAGAGGGGTAACTTATGAATTTCTGCAGCGTTAGAACATTGGATAAAAGTCAGACGATCTTTGGATATTTTTCTGCCAGGAGCAGATTTTCCATTCGCATGAACCCATATCATTCCTGGAAGAACCCTCCAAAAGGCAGCTGACTCATCAGCATTATAAACCTGTTCTTCACTTATATTAATTTCTTGAATCACTTTTAAACATTTTTCTTGAAAAAGCTTAGCAGCAGTAACGTTGCTGGATACTTTTTTGCCACAAATCGAATTCGAACTTGCTGCAAAATCTTCCTTTCCTGCCATCTCTTTGTAAAAGAATTTGGCTTCGGTTTGAATCATATCTGTTGAAATTGGCACATGATGATTCCTTTGTTGGATAAACCATGTCGTTAAAGCTTCTTCTACCGCTGGACGTTCACCTTGTCTGATCGTCTTTCTCACTCCTGGAACCAATTGTAAAATATCCTTGAAAAGTTGGTACATATTCTTACAGCTAAAATTTCTAGCTTACCTGATCCTTGAAATGTGTTTCATTTCCGAATTTTCTTCTTATTGGCTTTTATGTCGAAAACAGTTGACTTCGAGACTCAAATATTTCACATTTCTCAGAAAGTGTCAAAGTTACGTGCTTCCTTTTCTTTGCAAAAGCCATGATACGAGGGTGAGTCAGTAAGTCCCTGAAAAATGAAATAAGGAATACTCTTTTCGGTACAAAAACATTGTATTTTTCAACATAGTCTCCTTTTAGCTCTGTACACTTCATCCAACGTTTCTCCAATTTTTTGATGCCCTCCAAATAATACGATTTCTCGAGCCCCTCAAAATAAGCGTTTGTTTCAGCGATGACCTCTTCATTCGACCCAAATCTCTTACCTCCGAGCCATTTCTTCATGTTTGGAAACAAGAAATAGTCGCAGGGGGCTAAATCTGGGGAGTATGCTGGATGAGGGAGGATTTCGTGGCCTAACTCATGCAATATTGCCATTGCGACTGCGGACTTGTGCGCCGGTGCGTTGTCCTGGTGAAAAAGAACTTTTTTCTTCGCCAAATGTGGCCGTTTTTGCTTCAAATCAGCTTGGAATCGATCCAGCAACTCTGCGTAATATGCGTTGGTGATTGTTTTACCCTTTTCAAGGTAGTCGATGTGAATAACACCGCGCGCATCCCAAAAAACTGTCGCCATGACCTTGTTTGCTGACAAACCCGCCTTGGCCTTCTTCGGCTTCGATTCACCAAGAGAAGTCCATTGTTTTGACTGTTACTTGGTTTCTGGTGTGTTGTGGTGAATCCAGGTTTCATCCACGGTTACAAAACGGCGCAAAAACTCAGCCGAATATTGCTGGAACATCGCCAAACACACCTTTGAAGTTGTCAAACGAATGCGTTTGTTGTCGATTGTGAGCAAACGCGGCACCCATCTTGCGGAAAGTTTTTTCATGTCCAAATATTTATGTAAAATCGAAATCACTGAGCCATGTGATAAGCCTGTGACCTCTTCATGCTCGCGCACTTTCACTCGTCGATCGTCCATTATCAAACCATGGATTTTGTCGACCATTTCTGGTGTGGTGACCTCAATTGGGCTACCAGAACGTTCGGCGTCACTTGTGCTTGAACGATCGCACCGAAATTGAGTAAACTAGTGGTGAATGATTCCAATCGATGGTGAATAGTCCCCATAGTATTTGTCAAGCTTTTGTTTGGTTTGCGTGATAGTTTTTTCTCGCAAAAAATAGTGTTTAATGAGCACTCGAAATTCACTTTTTTCCATTTTAACGAAAATGGTAGTAGGCGTCTATATAAAATGGTTGTCACAACAAAACTATTTGACAGATCTGTCTGAAAATTTGGGTGCGTTCTTTTGAAAGATGGTTCTTGACAAAAAAAAAATTAAATTTAAGGTGACGACACAATTTGTGTTAATTTTCAGGGACTTATTGACCCACCCTCGTAAATGTTATAAAGTGTTATTTTATCTTTGAGAAATCTTTCAGTGAGAAATTCAAGCCTGAACCACAAAAAATACGTTTTATCCTTAAAAGAACTTCAAAATAATGAAAACTTAACTCAATTGAGAATGCTCGCCATGAAATGCAACAGAGCATGAACAATCAACAGACATATACATAAACTTGCAATGAGTAAAATCGCAACGGTACAATGTCTAGATTCAAGATCCGACTACAAGCGACACAACTAGTAGGGGAATTCCCATAATTGTATGGACATAGAGTCAAATTATATACACATTTTAATACTCTGTCCGGACTGTAGAGATAAAATTTTGAAAGTGTCCGAAATATAGAGGTGTCCGGACTAACGAGGCTGTACTGTATTGGAATAGATTTAACTTTTGCTATTATCACCGACTTTGTGATATTTTGCTACGAAAAATTATTTTTTTTTTAGTAAAACCACTCGTATTCGAAAGTTTTTTGAAACAAGTCGGCTACAACTTGAAAAAGTGTCGCTACCACCAAATAATGCTTTGGGGCTCGTAACCAGCATCGAAAAATACATCGACTCATGTCTTTTATGCCACACATTACCACCACACTATTTCATCATTCAAACACAATGCATCTCACATCACAACCCCATTCCTCGACGTGGCGAAGTAATTATGTTTCCAGATTAATACTTCAATCAAAATCTGACTGCATACCATCATTTTTCCACAAGCTCAGCAAATCTCAACAACGAGCAAAATCACCTCATCCCATATATTTTCCAGAAATGTTGATGACAGCCTTTCAATTAGTGGACTTACTTCCCACCACGAGTCAGTGTAAACCCTCCTGACGTTCCTACCAACTGAGAATGATGTCGGATCGGAAAAAGCGGCTTGATTAATCACTCAACTTTTTCAAATCCTTCCGCAAATATCGTACGTACATAGTCGTGCTCGTCGAGCATTATTCATTCATTGGATCTAGTGCAGGCGCTGATACCAGCAACCATCAATGCCAGAGTCATAAACTGGCATCCACTCGAGCGATATCGAATTAACGGCCATTAAAAAATGCTCTAAAAAAGCAAGTAATGCTGAGATTTTATTGTCCCCTAATAGCAGGGGTATAAAAAATGTCGTTCATCGTCTAAACAAAATGAACCGAGCAAGCAGCTCGTTGGTAAACTTTGATATTTGCTCGTAGGAAACTTGCCTCTAGCTGAAGATAGGGCTGCTCCATTTGTACGGGTGTCAACCATCCGGTGGGGGGGCGGGGGCTTTAGTGAAATTTAAAACTTTTGCTCTGATGCCTTTTCAATGTACGGAATGGGACCGGGACACACACAAAGTTATTCTTTACGTTTTATTCATTTATGACAGCCATAAAGTCGACTTTGGTGGCATCTGTACATAAATATCCGTGGTGGAGGTAAAAAAGTGAGTACGAGTGTAAGAGGAGAGATTTATTACGTTCGAAGATAAATGTTCACATCAGATACACAAAAATACTCACGTAGAGTGTGTTTGTGTTTGCATTTCATAAATGGCTACATCTTTGGACGGGACTGCAATTGAAAGGACTGCAGAGTGTGCGGGAAAAAGGTGAAATATGCCCTGAATGATAGTCAGTCTGAAGTATTTTTCGATTTATGATTCTGATTCAACGGAATGGTAGGGGATTTTATTTATTTTCTTATGCTGCAGCGATAGTGGGTTTCTTTTGTTTGATGGATCACAATGAAGAATGTGCGTACTTCATTTTAGTTTAGGAAAATTCTTCAAATAGAAATGTGTGATAGCAAAGAGTATGCTTTAACTTTCTAGAGAACGTATAATGCTATCCAACTTTGGTAAATGTGTCTATGTGTGTTTGTTAACGAGGATGATCATGAGCATACAATACTCGTGCGGTAAATCAAATTTCCGGAAAACAAAATCTCACATCGTTTTAATATTGCACAAAAATTGCTGACATAAATCAAATTTAAATGATCCTTTTTTGTGTGGGCCTTGTTGTATATAACATTATGTTTCATCTCCATAAATCTGAAATTTGTATGTATCTGCCCGCACAAATGTATACCTTATGTGCTTTGTGTTCATAATTCAACTTTACAACCTGATTTTTAGTGCGGTTATCAGTCCTTCGTATTTTAAATTTCAAGAATTGAGGTGGAAAGGACAATATAACAATGTTCAATGGTCTTATTCGGAAGAAGGAAGAGGCTTTTTCGTTATGGCATCCAACAGCTTCTGAAAAAGGCGGGCTAGAAATGACTGAAGCGTCATTTTAGGATGTGTATGGAAGCAAGTAACAGGTGAAAATCACTGACCACCTCCCATAAATTAAGCAGAAATTGGACGCAAAGTTAGTAGTAACTACACTCCTCGACAACTGGTTTCAGCATTTCTCGATAATTTTGTTCTGTATGTACTGCAAATATTGCTGTCAATTTCTAAGAAAATTCTAATCAAGATAAATCCAGGATATAATATACCGGGAAACAAAAAGGCAGATGAACTGGCAAGGAAAGGAGCGACTAACATAGAAGTGAATCCTGAAAAGACAATAGGGGTCCCTCTGACAGCCATTAAAAAGAGAAAATATGACAGGAGTTTAATAACTACTGGATGAATCTAGACACGTGTAAAGTGGACAGATCTGTTGTAACACAGCAAAAAGAGCTTTCAACTCAAGCAGAACATAGATAAGATTGATAGTGGGACTTTTAACAGGGCACATCAATATCAACAAACATTTGTTCAGACTCGGGCTAGCTGATACAACAATCTGTGACAAATGTGAGGAGGAGGAGGAAAATATAGAACACTTCCTTTGTCGCTGCCCTGCAACAGCGAGGTTAAGACTGAAGATACTGGAATCCCCAAGGATACCAGATCTAACACATCTCAAAAGGAATCGTTGATTCATCTTCTTCTTCTTCTTACGGCGAGGTTATGATCCGGAGTAGAAGGATCACAACCCTCCCACTTTACTGCATCCCTACTGGTCCGCCTGTGGGGTTTGCCAGTTTGACCTCAGGAAGTACCGGCAGTCTTCCCGGTTTCGGATCACTTCGTCACTGAGGCCAATCGAATGCTGGTGTTTTTGCATTTGTGTGATCCAGTTGTTTTTTGGTCTGCCTTTTTTGCGCGATTGCGTAGAAACGTTGATTGATATTGCTTTTTTGACGGCGTTCGAAAGATCTCTCCTTTGAACATGACAATACCAACTGAACCGGTCGTGCTCTATCTTGCTTGTGATGGGTTCTTTTACATGAAGGCTTCCTCGAATCTTTGAACTTCTTATTCTATCAATCTTCGTTACTCCTGCTGTCATGCGAAGCATCTTCATCTCAGCTGCCGTTAATTTGCCCTCATACTTTTTGTACATTATCCAGCATTGTGAACCGTATGTGAGCGCCGGACGTACAACTGCGGTGTAGAGCCTTCCTTTAAGCTTAGGGGGAATATTTCGATCACAGAAGATAGCAAAGTTTTCCCGCCACTTCATCCACCCTACGCTTACACGATGATTGATGTCATCATCACAAGTTGCTTCGCTATTGATCATAGATCCCAGATATTTGAACTTTTCACACTTGGGAAGCACTTTTCCATTCAAGTAAATGTCTGGAATAGGCCGGTGTGGATCAGAGAACGAGCAGCACAGATACTCTATCTTTTTCGAACTAATACGGTACCCATTTCCCTCCAAAACATCCACCCATACATCCAGTGCTCGTTGCAAGGCCATTTGATCTTCGCTTATGATAGCGCCATCGTCAGCAAAGAATAACTGATGTACTTTCGGGTCCGTCACTTTTCCTTCAAGCAGATAATCAAAGACTGCAATAAATAGCAAAGGAATAAGGACGCTTCCCTGGTGTACACCGACTTTGATTGGGAACTCTTCGGTGGCTCCTGCGGGACATCGTAATCTTGTCCTTGCTCCCTCATACATGTCCATGATCATGCGCACGTAGGTTTCTGGAACTCCTCGTTGTCTTAGCGCCACCCATAAGAGATCTCTTGGTTGTCTATCAAAGGCTTTTTCAAAATCAACCAACACCATATGCAAGTCCTTTAAGGAATCACGATGTTTTTCCATTATGATCCTTATACTTTGGATTGCATCTGTTGTTGATTTACCCGAGACAAACCCGCACTGGTCATCAGATAGCCTTAATATTTTCCGCTGTTGGCCATCTAATACCCGCTCAACGATCTTCATGGTGTGTGACATCAGCTTGACAGAACGGTAGTTATCGCAGTTTCGCGTATCGCCCTTCCCTTTGTGCAAAGGAAGAAGATAACTTTCCCTCCACTGATTAGGCATTGGATCACCGCTCATAAGTTTGGAGATAAGAATCATGAGCCATCTGGACCCGATGTCTCCCATCTTTTTCCAGAACTCAGAAGGTATCTCGTCTGGCCCAACCGCTTTTCTTTTTTTGGAGTATTTGACGGTATTTCTAACTTCTTCGACAGTAATGTCGGATACTTCGCCATGGTTAGGACCGGCTCTTGGAAAGTATACACGGGGAAACTGTTCGTTCAGAAGTCTTCCACAATACTGTCGCCATCTGTGGAGAATTTTGTCGTCTTCTTGTGGGCGGCTATTTTGATGATAGTTGCTCCCTTATTCAAGTTGTTTTGTCGAAGCTCCTGGATAGCCTGGTTCCTATCAGACGCCGAATCGTTGATTCAACAAAAATATTAAAAGTTCTGCCTCGTCTATCATCCTCACGCTCTCAATTACAATGACATTCCAGCTGTCAGCTCCTTAGACAAAGCCAATCTGCTTGCTGTTCACTTTGCAGCGAACTGCACGCTGTGAGATAATGCTTTGTCTCCACCTGTATTTGAGACCGTACAATTTTCCATGGGACAGGTCCATTTTCGCAGTCGTACAGTTACAGGAGTACTCAACTTAACTTACACAAATCCGCTGGTCCAGATGGTATCCTCGACAGTATGGTTTTCGTTGCAACAGGTCCACTGGTGATTTGATGGCATATCTCACCGTGAAGTGGAACCAATCTCTCCATCACTTCAGCGAAACTAGGATGGTTGCGTTTAGTATTTCAAAGGCAAAGTTTGGCATCAGGCTCTTTTGTCGAAAATGCGTGCATATCACATCGACGAGTCTCTTCTTCAACGCATTAGAAATTACCTTTCGGGATGTACAAAAGTTGTTTTGGACGGCTTCAAGTCTGCAATCCACCAAATAAATGCTAGTGTTCCCCAAGGCTCTGTTTTGTCTCCGATAACAATTCTGAGGGAATTATATTCTGAGGGAAACTCTAATGAGGGAATAAACCCATCCTTGGTATTAGCAGCGGGCACAATAGACCATTAGGTCGCAGTGCAAGTTAACCCTACACAAATAATAATAATAATAAGCGACGGTTGTGGAAATCTGGGCAGTCGCAGAGTAGGTGTTTGATAGTTTCTATTTCGTCCTCATCTTGACAGCTCCTGGAGTAGTCCGCTTAGTTTATGCCTACCCTTTTGGCCACAGTGCCGATCGCTCAATGTCCCGTCTGAATACCTATCAAGATGCAGATTTCTTTTTCCCCATAGCTAGTAAGCATTTAGTTATTCCCTCATTTAATTGTGGCCATAGGCTGCGGGATATAACACAATCACCTCTTGATAACCAAGCAGTGTTGGTTCGTTCCCTGGTCCTGAGATTTATTTCCTCTTTCATTCCACCAATAGGGATGATTATTTGTGTATGAATATGCTCTGTACCTAGTGCTGATCCTTTTCTGGCTAGTTCATCTGCTATCTTCTATATCACTACTCGTATATCCTTGAACCCAGCAGACATTGACCACGTGGATATTGATAAGTTTGTTCAAGGTTTTACGACATTTACATGCTGTCCTAGATCTTATTGTCTCGTTGTGCACTGTCCAGTGCCTTTTTTGCTGCCTGACTGTCCACAAAAACTGTAATCCGGGACGGATTTATTTTCTTTGTTAGGATTGTCAACGCTGCTCTATCAATGGCAGAAGATTTCAGCTTGAAAGACACTGCATACATTTGGGAGTTTGTATGAGTCTTTAATCTGTAAGGGTTCACAGAATACACCTGCTCCGGTTTCTATTTCCATTTTAGACCCATCAGTGTAGAGCTGGATATCCTGTCAATCTATTAATGTGCTGATTTCTCATTCTTGTCTTTTGGGAATAAGGGTCAACAATTCCATAACTGTGAAGTATAGATGCGTGACCGTAAGAACTGTGCTTCCAAAGATCGGATGCGCTTTTGCGTGCCAGGTCAGAAGGAGAAGTGTTATTTCTAGCCCTGCTTTTGGTGTTGATCTCAGTGCTCCTGTTACTCCTATACATGCTAATCTTTGTACCTTTAGTGAGGTTGTTAAGATAGCAGTTTTTTCCATTACATTGTAGGTAAGTATGGGTCTAATGATCGCTGTATACATCCAGGGGATCATATGCGGTCGCATTCCATAGCGTTTACCGAAGGTTTTCTTGGATCCGTAGAACGTACGTAGTACTCTTTTCATACATTCCTCTGTGTTCCGCTTTCACGTAAGTTTTGAGTCTAGAATGGTTACTATTACTACTACTATCGACACTAACAGGATTTGAAAATTGTGTTTATTTGAGTCCTGCACTAAATGGAAACTAATGCACGGACGATGGTGTATATTTTTTCTTCTAAAATGTGGATTGAAATAATGAGGCTCCACAGCCCATTTTTTAATATTTTTTTTGTTTGTATGTTAAATTTATTTTTATGTAAAACCGTTTTGTTCCAGCAATTCAAAGTAATTTTCCTTAACCAAAGATATTTTCGTAAAACACATGGTTCGAGCGGATATCGATTCTGGTCATCCTACTGAATTGTATTACCCTAGGCATGTACCAGCCGTGTGTGGATGATGCTTGTGTCACAAATCGATGTAAAATTTTACAGGTAAGTTCCTCCACATACATATGTATGTATACACATATTTAGTACTCGTATCTAACTAATTACAACCATTAGAATGTCGGTTATATTCCACTTACACAAGGACATACATTGAACCAAAATCCAGATAAGTGCGACGAGCATTATGAAGAACAATTAAAATAATTAATTCCACTCGGGCAATTAATGGAATAAAGTTCAAGTGCGTACGTAAAACAAGTATGTAATTGTCTACTTGAAATCCTGCAATTAAGATGCAAATCTAAATCTGTGTTCATCGTACAAGCACTTTGACAGTCTCCCGTAATCGTTGTCCTTAGTCATCACCTTTTAATTAATTACCAGACCTACAGTTACTCATGGTATAGCACGTATTTGTGTATCTAGTATAGTATGTCATATTCTTCTAAATTACCACCAAATGAGTATCTGGGTTGTCGTCGAAGATATACCTGTAGGACGTGCTGCTCAAGGAATTTTTCATCGCATCTGCGATGCCGAAAGGAGATGCCTTCTTATGTATTCCATTCAAGTATGCGAAACATGCTTGCACTTGTTGAACTTATCTCCTCTAGTCTAGTTGGGTGGAAGGATCTTTTAGCCATAAGCTTTTGATGTTAATTGATAACATGGTGTGGAGACATATAGAATATCTCAAAATCTCCACATGCCTTTATGTCGTGAGAGTATGTCACTGTGTCGGTAATGAGTACCTACTTGCTTGATGCCAGCACTAATGATCTACTTGCCTTAAGGAAGTGTCAGTGGTACATACTCGTATGTAATCGATTGTGTGATTGCTAACATTTTTCGGTCAGCAGGTTGGATAACGTGCATTGGAAATTAGTCAGAACACTAATTGGGGAGATTTACTGATGACCGATTTAATGAGATTTTAATATTTAAGATTTCATTTGCTTGGAGTTGTCTCATTGTCTTCTGCACCTGTAGTGATTTTCGTTTGCCCCGAAGTTGGGTGCGGTGTTATATAAGTGACAGTTTAGTATCCCCTTGTGCTTTACTTAAAGTAACAAACGATAGATGGCGTTTAAAAAATGAATATGTCCAATAGATGACATTTCCAAAATGTTTACAAATGATACAGTTGTTTCCTCGTGTTGAACCTTTAAATGTACTAAGAAATGTATCGAATACGTTTTGTTTAAAAGAAAGAGCCAAAGATAAAGTGCCACAATCAACTGTTCTCATTATTGAAATTGCGTTCAACCAACATTTTGACAATCATCAGCCGCATATGGAATTCTGTTCAGTAGTCTTGTGTCAAAAGCAACCACTTAAGGCAAGGGACACATTTGAAGACCTGTTTACAATCCTTGACATCTGTATGAATAATGCATGTAAATTCAATAATATTGATTATACTTTTGACAGCTAACTTCAATCGTCAATCAAAAATATTGGGAGAGAAAAAGGTCTTCTTTACATTGACTAACGTTGGTTTTCATTGCTAGCACTGTGAAACTTTCTATGCAAATGAGAACATTTTGGGTATCAATTGACATCAGAATAATGCCCCTTATCAGCAGCTAGTTCTCCAAGTTACCAAATCTTTGTAGCGTATTCGAAAGGCCTTTTATAATTTGAAAGTAGAATGGCATTTTCTGCCTCAGAGCGAACAAAAATAAGAATATGTCAACTAATACAAGGTGGCGCAAAAGTCATCACCCTATTGGAAGATGCTCTCATTTTTACAAATGGCGCCTTATGTCATTGCGGTTTGATATTTGTGAAGTAAACAGAAGCAGAATGCCATAGCGTGGAATAACACTGTGTCAATGTTATTGACAGTCAATAAATCAATCAGTGGTTTTGGTTCAACGTAAATTTCGTCATCGATTCCCTGGTCGTGAGCCACCAACTACCAACTCGCCTTGAAGAGACTGACCCCAGAGCAGCCGTTCGGTCGAGAATATCGCTGATGTGGCTGCAAATATTAAAGAAAACCCTCACACATCAGACTTCTTTTTTTTAGTTTTTTGAAGTCACAGGTCTATACGAACAAGCCACACACCTTGGCGTCGCTTAAGGAGAACATCCGAAAAGAAATTTTTTTTTTTTTTTTTTTGAGGAAAGGGGAAGAGAGAAAAACAGATTGATGTAGTTGGTTTGAAACTCAGCTGGTAATAAGTTTCAGTGAACTCAAAGGGTGGCTGTCCAGATAACTGGGGAGCTTGTTTGTTTTTGCTTTTGTCGTTGCTTATGATTCACAGTATTTTTTTCCGTCCGCCTGATGCGAAATAAATAGATGATTATTGACATCAGGATTCGAACCTTGAACCTGTAGCGTGACAAGCGATGATGTTACCAATACACCACGGCCACCCTCAATGGAGAATTTATCACCAGAAATTTCGAGAAATGTCATGGAAAATGCTTTGAAATGTTCCCGAATATGCATCAACTCTGGTGGAGACAACTTGGCCTACCATTATCTTCGCGGCGTAATGGAAAAAAAATCAAACGTCTACCCAAGGTATATATTTAAATTAGCTGAACAAGCCGGCGTTGCTCGATTTGCATTTTTTTACATTTTAGTCTTACTGCCCGAACACAATGGTGAAGCTGAAGCCGTAGTACGCAGCTCTGTCAAAATTGAAATACACTTACACCCTATAGCACGCACGCAATGCGAAGCTGCAGATGAAGTACAAAAAGAAGCTGCAGAACAACTTCCGAACTAGCTGCACTACTTTTTGACAGTTAAAAACAAAAACGAAAATGGCAGAGCCGTCTACGGAGAAAGTCATAGCATGCGATTTCTTGTTCCTCAGTCATTATTATAAAATAAATCCACCACAAAAAATATTTTCACGAAACACAGCGCGATTATCTTTCCGTTTTGACAGCTTGAGCAATCGTGCTGCGTTTCACTATTGTGTACGTGCATTGCTACTTCAGTGAGCGACTTATTTGACAGTTTGTACTACAGCGACTTCATCTGCTGCAGCGCTTCTCCATTGTGATCGGGCAGTTAGTACAAACATTTTCACATATTAGAAACATGCGTGTGAATTAGTATTTTCAGCTTTATTGTATATTTTATGATACAGGGTGCCGCGAAATTACCTTTATGGTTAGAATTCGTATAGAAATGGGGCATTTTATTGACCTAAACGTTGAAGATTAGATTAATGGCCACCTCGCAAATGGTGGCCATTTTTTGCTTCGCACATTCGTTTCAGGTGATATGACACGGACTTCATTGTGAATATTGGTTTTCACTTGGGGGTTGGTCGATGGCTTTTTGACAAAAAGCAAACAGTTGGGAGCATTTAAATCCAACGAACGCGGCCGCCAATTGAAGTAGCTACTGTGCGAAATAATGCGCTCGTCGAAGATGTCCCATAACAGCCATTGTATCCCTTGCAATATGAACCATAGTTGGGGATGGTTTTACACAGCTGGCCTCAAACAATTTGCTAATATCGTCCGATATTGAGCAACATTGATGGTCACTGCGGCACCAGTTTAATTATCAATGAAATGGTGCTTTTGGATGCTCCGTAGTCCATATCCTGCAATTTTGTTTGTTAACGAAGCCATGTCATTGGAAATAGGCTTCATCGCTCATTCTCAAATTGTGGATGAAATCAGGATTTTGCTCTGATTTTTGCTGCAACGAAATGACATAATCAATCCGGTGCTGGTGGTCTGTCGGCTTCAGTTCTTGAGCAACCTGGCAATGTGGCCTAAAACCTCTGAACGGAACGGAGTTGAGCGGAACGCCTCCTTGTTGATGTTTCTAGACTATAATGTACGCTCTCCAGTACATGTTGAATAAGTTCATCCGTGGTTCTCTGGTACCCTGCTTGGCGAAAACGTGCGACCTGACTATTTATTGTTGGCGTTATGGGAGCTATCCGCACATTACATTATCGACGATATGCACGCTGTGTCAATCCCCTAAAGTCTTTTTTTTGCAAAATTCTGAAAAAAAAAACAATTTAAACCACAAGCATAATTTTGCGCCACCCTGTGTAACACCACGTGTGGGAAATATTGTATGTGAAACAGTGGAGTTTGCCATAAACCAGGCACGTAACTATTTGACATTTTCTTTTTTAGGAGTGGTGAGGGGTCAAGCCTTAAGTTTTACACTTTACTTCACGATTGCCCAAAAGTGATTATTAAATGGTAGCCACCTAACTTAAGAATTGCTATCTAAAAGGATTTCAATGAAATTTGGCTGTAGACTTAAACTGATATGTTAGTAGTGTTAAAAATATTTGAAATGTTGTTGAACTTTAAGTTTTGAGTTATGTCAGAAATGTAGATACTGTACATCTGAAAGTCGTTAAAATCGAATGGTAGCGACCTACAATTTTATGTGGTTTCGAAGGACAATTTTTTCGATTGAGATAATATTCTCATGACAATTTTACTCTTGGATGTTTGTCAGACGTTCTCGACAGATACTTACTTACTTAAGTGGCGCTACTGTTCGGAATGAACCTGGGCCTCAAGCAACAAGCCTCTCCAGTTAGCCCGGTCCTTAGGTAACTGCCTCCAGTTTCGCAGGCTAAGTTGGTTGAGGTTCCCTTCAACTTGCGTGCGCCACCTGAGTTGCGGTTTTCCTCTACTACGCCGTCCCTCGGAGATGGATTCGAAGATTTTCCGGGTCGGAGCATTGGTGTCCATGCACTCTACATGACCCAGACACCTCAGTCGTTGGACCTTCACTCTCCTAGCTAAGTCGATGTCGTACAGTTCGTCATTGTACCCCCTTCTCCACTCACCATCTATGCAGATGGGATCAAACATTTTCCACTCAAAACAGCTAAGAGCTACCTCATCCACTTTTGATAAAGTCCATGCCTCTGTGCCATAGAGTAGGACTGGGATGATTAGGGTTTTATAAAGGGTCACTTTAGTTGTTCAAGAGAGGGCTTTGCTATTTGTAGCGGAGTCTAGGTAGACAAAGTCCCTAACTACCTCAAAGTTATATCTATCTACAGTGACGTTCTGCCCCAGACATCGATGTTGGTTGTTAGCATATACTTGGTCTTGCCCTCATTGACCGTTAAATTCATCTTCGCCAGTTCGGACTCAAACTCACGAAAGCGCCACTGACATCACGCTGCGTTCTTCCGATTACGTCAATATCGTCGGCTTATGTAAGTATTTGGACGGACTTTTGTAAGATTATGACTCTAGTGTTGGCGCAGTTTTGCACTATTCTTTCAAGAACGATGTTAAATAAATCGCATGACAGTGCGTCGCCTTGTCTGAATTCTTTTTTTCATCAAAAGTCTCTGTGAGGGGTCTTTACCGACCTTGATGGAGCAGCGTGCAATCTCCATCGTTATCCTGCACAGACGGACGAGTTTTACCATAACTAAACATTGCTCTATATAGCTCGTCTCTCTAAATGCTATCATACGCGTCCTTAAAATCGATGAAAAAGTGGTGGGTATCGATTTGAAACTCCTGGGTTTTTTCCAAGATCTGCCATGGTGTGAATATTTAGTCAATGGTGGACTTTCCTGGCCTAGAACCACACTGATATGGACCGATCAGGTTATTGACGAACGGCTTCAGGCAATCACACAACACGGCAGATAAGATCTTATAGGCGATGTTAAGGAGACTGATGCCTCTGTAGTTGGCGCAGTTCAGAGAGTCTCCATTTTTGAGGATCGGGCAAAACAATACTTCAGGTCATCGTCCGCCGCTTTAAACAATTCGGCAACTAGGCCGTCAGCTCCAGTAGCTTTGTTGGATTTAAGTTTCGATGTGGCTATCTTCACTTCGTCTAGTTTGGGTGGACGGAATTGTTGATCTATTGCACATCGTCCAGGTTGGTTGGTTCATTCTGCCTGACAGCAGGCTTCGATTCGTCGTCGCCGTTATACAGTCTGCAGAAATGGTTCTTCCATATCCTCAGCATCGACTGCGTTTCTACTACGATGTTACCTTGATCGTCCTTGCAGACTTCGGTTCGGGCCCTATACCTTGGCACGTAAAACTTCCGAACCTCATTGCTGCAGTAGCATCTCTCTATTTCCTCGATCGCGCGCTTCTCATGCTAGTTCTTTTTCCTCCTGAGAACCCGGTGTTCGTCTCCCCTTTTCTGCTCGTAGAACTCGCAAGCACTTCTAGTCCTTCTATGCAGTGCCGCTTTGTATGCCTCTTGTTTAGCTGCATGTACTTGCCGGCACTTCTCGTCAAACCAGGGTTTTCATTGTGGTGACCGAATGAAACCCACAGAACAGTGGCAATATTGCCACTGGTCTTCAATTAACGTTGCTGGCGACAATGACCTCTTAAGAGATTAAGGAATACTCGTTCGGAAAAGGATCTTGCTCGTGCGATGGTAGCAGTCCGATGTCAAACTTCCTCACAGTATTTCCTTGTTTTGCCGGTGTTCGGGATATCCGCTGCCGTACCTTGGCTTACAACAAGGTAGTGGTCTGAGTCAATGTTGCCCCCTCGGAATATTCGGACATCCATAATACTGGAGGAGTGCTTTGCGTCGATCACTATGTGGTTAATCTGGTTGACAGTTAATTAATCAGGAGATCTCCAAGTTCCCTTGTGAATATCGAGATGAGGGAACCATGTACTAGCTACGACAATATTTCGCTCCGCAGGCAAGCCGATCAGCCTGAATCCATTATCGGAGGTGATGTCGTGTAGGCTGTACTTTCCGACTGTACTACTAAAGATGCCCTCTCTTCATAGCTTTGCCATAAGAGCATCTAGGACAATTTTAATGTCATAGCTAGGGCATTGCTCGAATGTTTTGTCCAAGAGCTCGTAGAACCTGTGTCGTCTTTCTCCTCTGTGGGGGTATCCGCGCATATTAGGCTGGCTTATGTTTGCGAATTTAGCCTGGGTCCATTCTAGAAACCCTTAGGTCGAGGGGTCGGTAATACCGATGGCAGTAACCCACCGGAGATGTGTTGCCATTGGCACCTTTAGAGCTCTTTCGCCAACATCTCTTTTCTAAGACCCCAACTAATTCTTGGAAAACCTTATCGGCCAAATATATCGAAGCCCGAATAAGGTGCTATCTCCGCTCCGGAGGTTCCTATCTGGGGAATTCGTCTACTGTCGTGTTTATAGTGCTACTATTTTTGTCTTCTAGTCAACACTCGCGCTTATAAGTTTAGCAAGTTGAGTCTGGGTGAACAACAACCAGTATCCGATGGCTACCGCGTGGAGGTAAAATAAGCTCAATTGATGTATAGTAACAGTTACAACACTGGATATTGCCTGGTTAACACCGATCAGAGTCTACCCTATTTCCAGCCACCAGAAACTGGAGGACAGTTACGAGTAGTATTTAAAAAGAATATTCTAAAAAATACCCTGTTTTGATAATTTCCCCACGATTGGTCCCTGTTCTAAAGTCTTACTCAGTCTAGTGATTAATCTAGTTACAGACTTTTTCCCAAAACATTGGCCTATTAAACAGGAAGCTTAGAAGTTATTTATTTGTATTAATTTGACTAATCAAACATTGAATTGAAATCAGTTTTAAATTGCTTTTTAGTACCTACTCGTACATACGACCTTGGCCTTGGTTTTCTTTTGTAGTAACTCAATGCTTTATACACTCAAATTGCGACCCATTTACGTAATGCCCTTGCAACTTGCGTCCATAATGCATTAGAATCCGCAAACCAGAAAATGCATTCACTCTAATTAATCCAATATTTGCACTTAACATATGCAAAAAGGGAATGTACACAGAAATACCCGCCCGTCGTCATTAAACTCAATTAAAAGTCATTGCTAGACGAAAGCCCTCATTCTGCAGCTAGAAAATTCATTAAGCCAAATGGAATTAAGAAAAAAAAAAATAAAAAATCTTTAATTCGGCCTCTATTTCAGCGCTCATAAATTACTTTAAAGCAAAAGCGTTGCCAAACTGTTCACTCATGCAGACTATTCAAATGCCTTTTGCAGTTGATTCTGGTATTAGTTTCATCACTGGGGGTGGGACTATGGGTCTATGTGTCCACGAGTACATGTCAATTGAACTACCACCATCGGTATATTGAATTGTTGTTCTTTTTTTATTTGCAGATATTCGATGATATAATTTTTGCGTTTTTCGCACTGGAAATGAGCATCAAAATGGTCGCCATGGGAATGTACGGAAAGAACACCTATCTGGCAGACTCATGGAATCGTTTGGACTTTTTCATCGTTTTAGCCGGCCTGTTGGAGTATGTGATGCATGTCGAGAATTTAAATTTAACTGCGATACGGACGATACGAGTATTGCGACCGCTACGGGCCATCAATCGAATTCCAAGTGAGTATATTTTTTTCTACCGCAAATATTATCATAAATAATGGAGTCAACGATGTACCATCGGGGTCATGTGTTTATGTTTGTTTAATTTGATACGCCCACGGTCGATATGCAGGTCATTGAAGAAGATGCATGATGTAGGTAATATCATGGGAAATTGGTAGGGATAGGTTGCCTAATTTTTCTAGTAAACTTTAAGGGTAGAAAAATCCTGCTTTACGAATTTAAAAAAGAATTTTTGCACTAATTAAACGTTGTCTTCAACAACTTCAACAAAAGTTGGAAAAGAATGCAGCAATTAGGTCTTTTGCTACTGTTGGATGCAAATTTGTATCTTTATTCCTTTACATTTACGAGAAGCGGCTGATAAATTCGCGGCCAATGCCTTAGGCCGCGATTAAAAAATTGTATTTCTCAATATAATCTCCCTCGAGTGAAATGCATTTCTTACATCGGGCATACAGTGTCTTAATACCATCGAAAAAATATTCCCTTTCTTTGCCTTCGAACTGACTTTCTACGATCGCCTTGATCTCGTTCTCACCTGCCCGGCCTCGTAACTCCTTTTTCAAATTAAAAAAAAGTCAATACGCTGGGTAGACTCTTTTTTGGACTAGCGTTACAGTTACGATTCGATTCCAAATCTCGTCGAGATTGTCCCCGACTAACTCCAAAAAATCTTTGCAGCACTCGAGTCATAATTGCTTGCCAAACGGACAGAATCCCGAAAGCCCAAAGTTTCAAAAATCCAAAATCCCACAGATCCAAAATCTTGAAAGGCCAAAATCCCGAAAGTGAAATTGAAAATTTGGTGTTTGGTTACACGCCGCGTACCAGCTCCATGAGCACCTGCATGTGATGACGTTCGGTGTACGAGTAGAAGAGATGTCCCGTAGTGTGAAATCGTTGTATCCCGCGAAGTGTCCCACCCAAGTACTGTTAAGATACAGGGCGCCTGCCAGACAACAAGCATTTACAATTGTACACAACAAAATTTTTCGGGATTTTTTTTTTTCGGGATTTTGGATTTTCGGGATTTCGGTTTTCGGTTTTCGGGATTGTAACCTAAACCCATTTTTTTCATATTTAAATGCTCATGCACAATTTCTCCAATCGATTCTTTGCTGATATGCAACTCGTCCGCTATCTGCCACATTGTTATTCTTCTGTCGGCCAGAACTAATTTTTCAACTTTTCGACGTTTTCTTCAGTGACCACTGACGTTGGACGCCGTAGACGGGGTCGTCTTTACAGGTCTCGCACCCTTGTTGAAATAAGCGAGCCCATTTTTTGACCATGGTATAAGAAGGTCCAGAATCATGAAAAGTCGATAACATGTCTTCGAAAATTTCTTTAGGCGATTTTCCTTTTTTCACGATGTACATACATCACGGTGCGGTGCTCAAAATTGCAAGTTTATTCGATTTCGGTTGACATGGTGATGTTTATCGTACAACAGATAATAGCAAAATGAGATTATTATTGAAACGAGATGATATTTACTCGTAAGAGTGCTGCAGCTAGTGCCATCACTAATGAGAAGATGACTTGTTGTTGAGTGTCCCAGGCCGCCCCTCTTACAAGCGGTTTTACAGACCGCGCACACAAGTAAAAGAAAATATAACCATTGCCTTGTATAATCTAAATCTAACTGTCATTAAATGTTAGGAAGTGCTTTTTTTATTTCTTACACTGAAATATTGGGAAAGTGTTCGCTAGAAAACGAAGAGATTGGACGATAAGAAATTCTGTGTGATCGGTGTTGCCAGTATCCTCTTCCAGTAAAACGTTTTGTACTGTAGTTTTAAGTTTGTCAGCCATAAAAGCTGGTTTTAAACGATCTTTACCTTTTTCTTTCTGCGGACATTTACTAAAAAACTTGTTCGTAGCCGCTAAATTACCTGGAAAGGCGGTTGTAGATAAAACGCCAACCGTATCGACGCACACGAAAACCCAGTCACTGGTATCGCAAGGTTGTGGAGATTGTTGGTCGCGTTGGAGCTGGTCGAAAACGATTAATTTTATTTCTTAAATATGCGATCATATCAATTGGGGCCGTTCCAGTAGTGGCCGTACACTAACTCAGCTGGTGAGTATCCAATATCAGATTTAAACGCACAACGAATCCCTAGTAAAATAAGCGGAATATCGTCGCTCCTCGTACGAGTATTTCGGGACACATCAAAGCTGCCTTCAATTGCCTATGAAACCGATGGACCATTCGCAATTCGAATTCGCTACCATGATCTGTCGTTAAACGAAATGGTACGCCGAATCTGCAGACGAATTCTTTAACAAAAGTTGTAGCAATGGTGGAAGTGAGTGGTCGGCCATCGTGTATATCGATCGACTATCGTGAGAATAAGCGAATAACCATTTGAGGATGGTAGCGGGTCGACCATCCATACGCATACGCTCGAATCTTGCGGATGGAAGACGGAAGAGCAACGGTTGCTCTTTGTACGTCGCTGTATTTTGGATTTCTGGGAAGCAATTAAACTTAGAACCAAAAATATCTTTCCATGGTGAACTTGCGGGAAGCCTTAATTCGAGGATAAGATATGTATAAAAGGTTTGGCACGTCACACCAAATCGGTGTGAACGCTTCGCTAATTTAAAATTCTAGTCTGCTTGGTGTAGCTAGAACTCTTTGGAATTCTGAATCGTTCCTTTGTAAATGAACTAAAGAATGTAAATCGAATCGATTTTCCAGAATATCAATGAAGCCCACGTGAGACATGGTATCTGCCTTCTCTTTTAAGTGAAATAAAGTCTAGATGCCTGGCTTGGCGGGCCTGGGGTCAATTTTCTTTTGTGCTACCTAAAATATTTGATGAAAATATAAATAGCTAACGAATCTCTATCAAAAACTGAGTATTGGGTTTCAGCTGGAATAAGTTTTTTGGACAAAAATGCCACAGGTAACCATTTATTATTTTCCGACAATTACTCCAATACTGCTCCTATAGCGATGCTCGAAGTGTTCACTGTGAGCCGTAACTGTCGGTTTTCTTCTGTTTTCGCGTTAAGGCGATCGCCACTTACTAGCGAAAAAGCACTCCGGAACACGTCATAAGCACCAGAAATAGAAGTGGCGGCAGTACATGTGCCTTAATGCATGCGAGTCCAATTTTGGCTATTATTTGGCAATTACGGTAGGCACGTAAATTCCCCTCCGGTTATCGCACTCTTTTATATTGCGTTTCTTTGGGAGCTTCTGCCACTCGCCAGGGAACTTCTCAGTCTTCCAGGTCGTTTTAGTAATTGGGTATAGAAGCTTTGTAGAATTCGGCAGGAATATCGTCAAGATCTGCCGCCTTATTTCCTCTGAATGCTATTATTTCTTCCTTACTGGATGGCGCAATGCGAATCCGAAAATGTTGGGCAACAGATAGCTGATTCCGATTTTGAAGCATCTTATCCTCCAAAGTGTGGTTTAGAACAGTGGCAAAATTTGTTTTCCATCTTCTTAGCTAATCCTCATCCGAATCTAGTAGAGACGCATTTAAACTCTTCACCGGCTGTTAACGCAAGCTGTGGCCAACTATCCGACGGTCTATGAGTGATTCTATAGACTGTCCTACTGTCGCATTCACTAGCTGCTCCTTCGGCCTGTTCAGAAAGAGCGTTTATGTGACTACGTTGGACTTCTGCCATCTGTGTATAGTATTGAGACCCAAGCTCACTTCTACCATTAATTGCAATGCAAGCTTTGAGTTGTTTCCGCTCTTAAGTCTTTTTTTTTTCTGATGCGCCAATGGATGTGGGAATGTTTTGAAGATACGTGCCCGGGCACGATTCGTAAAACCCGAATGATCGGTGTTAGGAGTCCCCGCGGGACTACTTCAAAGATCTGGTTAGCAACTTATGCTATGTCGCATTTGCCATTTCGGTTCTTCTTAGTCCTTCGACTCTTCTCAGATCGTTCTGTATGGTCGTTATGAAGGAATAGGTCTCCAGCCAGTCGTATATCTGCCTTTTGCCTTGTTATCCCACCTGCCTTGCACACAGTGCTACAGATGATGCCCTTTCCTTCTCCTTTTATCCTCCTGCTAGCGCTGGCTTCTTACCAGTTCGCGGTTCGCTTACCTTTGTATCTAGTTAGCGAGAATGTCGGTGGGGATCATGCCGGCTATAACACAGGCCGCTTCGTCCGAAAATTTTTCAGAAACCGCTTATAGTTCTGATTGCACAGAGCCTGTATGCAGACGAGAGCTTTCTTTTTCTTTCCTTCATTGTGAGTGCCTCCGTCCAGACCGGGGCATCGTATAGAAGCATCCTCCTGGCGTATCCAGGCCCACCGATTTTGGCAACATACGGAAACTGCTGCCTATATCTGTGATGCCTTTTTTTTTTGAATACTCGACGTGCGTTTTGAGGTTGAGGCACTTATTAGAATGACTGGTTATTAGAACAGCCTCGGTCTTGTGCTAGCTCTAGGCCGACAGACTGTAGCCAATTTTTAATTTTGGCGACTGCTTCATTCGTGGCTATTTCATGGATGTGTTTGGCCAGGGTAACCACGGCGATATCGTCAGCAAAGCCAATCCTAACATCTTGTGTCAGCGTTAGTCGCAGAACTCCTTAATACATTATGTTCCACAGGAGGCGTTCAAGGACTAACTACTGTGGAACTCCCGCGGAAATGTTGTAGTATTTAATGCTGTCTGTCTGGTACCGCTATTCAATCTATCTCTAAGTATTTATGGATAACCACGAGCTCTGTCCCCTTTGTATGTTCTTCAGTGACATGCCACTGATGATTGTTTCAGCTCCCAGTTGAAGATGGTCTGTAAGCACAGTCCTTTAGTATAATTTCTGGAGAGTTTCGCAAAAAAAAAAATCGTTTTACTATTCGTAAGCTAATATAAGCTGCGCGCCTATTTCGGAGATCCAAAAGACAATTTCTAAAACAAAGGCAAATCATCAATTTGTCAAAATCCAACTGACTTTATGACAAGTCTTGTGCTCGTACATGGATAACAGTAATCCATCTTACTCTCCTCCTAAATCTGGCTATCAATATCCGGTCACTAAATGGCTTCCAAAAAATTAAGCCTTTGCCTTTTTGATTGAAACTCACCTGCATCGTGGTACCTTACTTTACTCGGTCCCATAATGTCCCACTAACGAGTCTTTCGTTTTATATAACATCGACTGGCTAAAGATCCCCTCAGTACGTCAACAATTAAGGGATCACTTTTCGCTAGGAATAGAAGCAATCAGCAGCTCACCGCCGGCAACCATCCAAGAACATTGGAACGCTGAGAAGAATGTTTTCACATCTGGAGGAAAGTATTGTTAGTAGATGGCAGTCAGGACATACGTACTACGTGGCTTACCGACGATACTTGGAGACGGATTAATAAACGTAAACTACTTAAAGTTCGTGTTCGTTCCTCCCCAACAGCGAATTCGCTCCTCCACTCCCAGTAAAGATGAGATCGCTAGCACGGTCAATGCGCTAAAGAACAACAAGGTGGTAGGACTAGAAGGTATTCCCGCAGAGCTTTTATATCCTCTTGTAGGGAGAGCTTGGGAGGCAGAAAGTTTCCCCGACGACTGGAAGAAGGAAATGATTGTTAAGCTCCCTAAAAAACATAGTCTTATGGAGTGCGAAAACTGAAGAGGCATTTGCGTTCTTCCGGCAGTTGCTAAGGTAATAGCTTAAGTATTTAGTTCTTGAGCGAATAAAGGAATATCTGGAAGATAAATTCGATGCCGAACTAGCGGGTTTCCGCTCTGGATCCTCCTGTGTCAATACATCCTGCGGATCATTTTGAACAGTGCGTTGAATACCGGTTACCACTTCACCTGCTGTTTATTGATTTTGAGAAGGCGTTCGACAGTGTCAACAGACAGTTTATCTTTCTTGCCTTGCGCAGGAGAGTTATACCCGAGAAACTAATAGCTATTATCAAAGCAACCTATGATGGGTCTAAATGTCATGTTCTGCATAGAGGAAAGCTGTCAGAGTAATTCGAGGTCCAAAGTGGAGTCCGACAAGGTTGCATTCTATCGCCGATACTTTTTTTCATTGCTGATTAGCCATGTGCTTCGCGCAGCTTTTTCTACTGAAAACGGAGGAATTCGTTGGACTCTTACATCTCAACATCTGAACTACGCTGACAAATGACATCAAGTGCGGAGAGGGAGGCAAATGTCGTAAGGTTGAAGATTAACACTGCCAAAACCAAAATCATTAACCTCGGTGCTAACTCATTAACTCAAGTTAGCATTGCTGGACAACCGGTAGAGAGAGTAGAGAGTTTCCAATATCTTGGGAGTTTTTTCTCTACCGAAGGTGGAACCGAGCAAGATATCGGCAAAGCCAAGTCTGTGTTTGAAATGATGCCCATGATATGGCGGAGCAATGCAATCAGCTTAAACACCAAGCTACGACTGTTGTATGGGTACAGCACTTGGAAGGTGACCTACGGAACATGTTAAGGGTTTTCTGGCCTAACCGTATCTCTAACGAACATCTTTACAAGAGAACAGGTCAGGAACCAATAGGCACAACCATCCAACGGCGGAAACGGAAGTGGATTGGTCTTACACTTCGAAAAGGTAATAGTTCCATAATAAAATACGCGATGCAATGTAATCTGTTAACACAAGATGGTAGAAGAACGAGTCAGCCTCGAAATACATGGCGCAGAACAGTTGAGGAGGAGTCACGGCAATTCGAGAAGAGTTGGAGAGAGCTGAAGCTTATTGCCAGGAACTGTACACTATGGCGCGTAGGCATAGTAGAGGCCCTAGAACCCACAAGGAGAAACAGGACATAAATAAAAGTAAATAGGATGCCACGCTTCGTTCCTAGACTAGTATTAAGCTACTAGATGAGGACTTACGATTTTAGTCTATAAGGATTTTTGCATGGACGAGTAGTTTCCGGAGGTACAGAAATCACGGGCTTACGAACTAAGATGTTGCGCTGCTGGACCAAGCCAAGTTTAGGATAGTCAATGGTTTTCCGACCAATCACTACCCAGACCCCAAACCAATTTATTGTGCCGCAGTTTTGATGACTGTTGTTTATACTCGTAAGGTGCCCTAGAAAATATTCTGTACTCGTATCTGAGTTCCCTCCACTTTGTAGGCATTGCTTTCGTACACATTTTAGTACGACCCAACATATTTGATTTGTCCCAAGGATACCATGGGAATAACATCGCTCGCTAAGATAGCTTAATTCAAATCAATAAAAATTCACTATTTCTGCTAATAGAGTCAAAACGTGTTCATAAAATAACATCGGACCGGCTGACTTCGTATATTGTACTCGAAGATACGTGCAACATGCTTTATGGCAACATTTTCTCTCGGAAACGGACGTCATAACAAAACACTAATAGAATTTATTTCGAGCAGAAAAAGAAACTCTCTAATAAAATATTTGAACAGACGGACGTGCTACATGCATTCTACTCTCAGACACATAAATCTAAATGCAGTTCGTTTCCTGGCTACCTCCTTCAGACTGAGTTACTCACGTTTATGATTGGTGTGTTCCGTCCACGACGTGATTTTCCAACCCACACGTTTCCATCTGTTATTCACCACCCCGTCCTGTGATATATGGCATTGCAGAAGTCAGGGTTAACCAAACCCCTCTTCACATCCCAGCAACCCCGTAAACAAAGATGTTACAAGACCGATAATACTAAGTGGATTATGGGACAACAAGGAAGACGACGCAGACATCCTCGCCGTGGAGTAGTTTTTACGTGATCTGAGATTTTGTTCATTTTTCTTTTTCTGCTTGCTTTGAGTTTCCCACGTCCTTATTTTTCTATCGGGTATGCCTCCGGGGATTTGGGGCATTACAAGGTTATTCATAAATAGAATTAAATTAACAGATAGGCATATTTTCGGGTTCGCTATGATCATGCACGTTTATCTATGAATTTAAATTTAAAAAAAGTCGTCCTAATAGGATTAGATAAGAAATAAAGTGCACAACTGGGACGCACATATTTGTGGTTTATTTGCGGCACACTCATACTTTAAATTTAAACAAAATCTATTCTGACAATTTTTCAAAACTTCGTATGCCGTGACGTTTCATAATTCAAATATTGTTAGGTATTCTTCGTCCCTTCCTCTTTTTTTTTGCGTTGCTAGGTGGGAATCTTTCAAAGACGAAACTGTAGTGTGAGATTTGCACCCACTAAACCCACCCCCCCTCCTACTCCTGGTCCTCGCGGCACTGCCGTCAAGCATTTCATCGCTAGAGTGACTTCAGCCTTACATACTCGGCTCATTCGTGTTGGCAGCAGTCTGCGCGACGTTTCGATGTCGCTCCTGTCTTCGTTGTTGTTTCACAGTTTCGCTTACTGTTTCTCAAGCTTCTTTCGTGCTCGTCATCTGTCTGGTGGCGTGCTCGTCATATGTCTGGTGGTGTTATTCTGGTGTTAAGTCCACACCCAGTTTGTTCGCCAGCAAGGTAGGTTCTTCCTGATATCGTGCACAATGGAACTTGATGTGTTCTGCATCCTCGACTGCTTCCGTGCACGTTGGGCATTGAGGGTTGTCTTCGTGTCCAAATCTATGGAGGTACTCTTTGAAACATCCATAACCAGTAAGCATTTGCGTCAGATAGAAGTTCAGCTCTCCATGCTACCTATTGATCCAAGGGTCTATATTTGGGATAATTCCACCTCTCTTGCCATTATTCGACGATAGTTCTTGGCGGTACTTCGGTGTCACTTCGACTCGTCGTTGTTGACACCACTGTCCTGTTGGCATGATATTTCCGTTCGGCTTCTTTAACGAGGAGGTCTATTGGCACCATTCCAGCAACTACGCATGCCGTGTCGTAGGAGGTTGTTCGAAAGGCGCTGCATACTCTCAAGGCGTTGGTTCTGTAGACCGCTTCTGTCTTCCTTCTTTACGATTTCGTCTTCATCGCACTTGCATCATCAACGTTGCAACTCTTGCTAAGAGCAGTCTCTTCTTCTATTTAGGTCCTCCAATATTTGGCATGATCCTTGCCAGGGCAGTCGTTGTTCTTGCTGCCTTCTCAGCTGCATGTTGCAGGTGTTGCTTAAAAGTCAACCTTGCATCTATAGTAACGTCAAGGTACTTCAGCTCTGGTTTGGAAACTACAACGAGATCGCCCACGGTTACTTTTATAGTCTCCATAACTCGTTTGCTGCTGTGCGCATGCACTACTTCGGTCTTTTCCTCTGCTAGTTTTAGGTTCATGCCTACTAGCCAGTCCTGTACCATCCCGATAGCTTCATTACAGTCATGCTCCAACTCCTCAAGCAATTTCGTCATTACAACAATCGCAATGTCGTTGGCGAAGCCAATTATTTTCGAGGACCTCGGAATTCGAAGTCTGAGGACGTCGTCGTACATTAGATTCCACAGTAGTGGACATAGTATGGAGCCTTGGGGGCACCGTCCGTGAAGTTATACCGCCTCATTCTGTCGTCGGTACAATAGTATAGTACTCTATTTCTAAAATAGTCAGCCATTATTTTCTGCAGGTAATCCGGTACTCTATTGACGGTAAGTGCTCGCAGAATGTTACTCCAATTTGCGGTGTTGCAGGCGTTTTTAACATCCAGCATTATGATTGCGCAGTACTGTTTACTTCCGTCCTTCCATCATCCTTTTTTGATAGTTTTTTTTGGTTGTATTTACGACTTCGTCGATGGCATCAGTCGTAGAGCGTGCCTTACGGAAGCCATACTGGCGGTCTGCGAGGCCTCCCGCTTCATCGATCGCGCTTTCCAATCTGTCACTTATTATGCGCTACAGTATTTTTCCCATGGTGTCCAGCATACATAGAGGAGTTTATTACCTTTTAGTAAGAGGACAAGTCTTTGCTTCTTCCACTGATCGGAGAATACTACCCCTTCCTTGAGGCAGGTATTCTCTGCGAAGATGTATGATCCTTTCCTCTTTATGTGGAGCATAGGTAGGTTGGTGGGAAGGAGTGGCTGTAACAGCATCCTATGCTGAAACCTAATTAGCACTTTAGCGTCGTTTTAATGCCACAACTCACGTGACCTAGACGGTGTAAAATATAGGGATGAGGGCATTGTGACATTATGAAAGCTGATAACTTCCCCAATGAAAGGTTTGCCTAGTGTGCGCTGTCTGACCCTACCTAGAGTTGGACGCTTGCAGACGAAATGGTAAATAGTTTGCATTATACATTGGATGCAATACCTAGTCTGATCGCGTGAACCCTAATGGGCTAGTCGCCATAATTATAGCAATATCTGCCCGGTTTCTGTTTTGTAGATCTTGTGTTCTCCGCCAGTTGTAGTTGGGCTACATCTGCCTAAATATTATGCAGTTCTGCAACTCATGCCATCAGTTATTGGCCTTTGAAAGGGAATGTGCGAGGATACTGCCGTTGATAGTCCCCAGCGGTACGTAAAACCCTTCCGCAAGTGATCTGTCAAGAGTGGATTTGATTTCGTAGTCGTTCGTCACTTCAGCTTTTTTCCAGTCTACTCTTAATGGGAAACTGACCATGACAACGTTACTAAAGTTTACACTGGGTGTTGTGTAGTCGGTTAGAGTTGTCGACAGATCCCCTGGTAGTACATTCAGAATGTTGCTGTGACCATACGGTACTATATGCTGAATATGAAGGTCAAGTGGTAAAATGTGCAGAATTACATTCAGGGCATCTGTAGGGCATGTTCTCATGGCCCCCGTTGTGCCTGTAGCCACTATTCTTTACACTTTTCTTAGCGCGGGTCACCAAACTAGTGACTCATAGGAAAGTATTTATAAGACGCACCACTGCGGCATACATCCATTGGACTATTTTCGGGTGAAGGCCCCAATTCTTGGCGAAGGTTTTGTTTACCCGCTGCTCTATATTAAGCTTCCAGATCAACTTAGGGTCAAGTACTACACATAAGTACCTAGCGCTGTAGAATAAAGAGAGTAATTGGTTGTTTAGCTGTGGGGGCATTAGTTCAGTTTTGCTTGGATTGACGCTGAGTCCACAACTAGTAGTCCATGTGCTTATTTTGTCCAAGGCACCTTCCATGATTTCGATAATCACTGACGGAAATATCCCAGATACTAGAATGTCCACGTCATCGGTATACGCGATTCGATTTGCAGATTCGTGCCCACGCTTCCCAGCTTTCGGAATAAACACAACACTCAGGGGGAATTGATTAAGTAATTACAGCTCTATAAATTGGTACTACCCATGGGACTACCTGGTCAATCGTTCTCTGGAGCATGACAGGAAGTATGCCGAAGGCCAGCGGATTTGTAGGGGGAGAAGCTAGTAATGGTCCTTTTATTTGACGGAGGCACTTGTTAATAAATACTTGAATTCAAGTTTCGATATTACTTGAGTGTTTCCACGTTTCACAACCATAGTACAGTACCGATTTAACATTGGAGTTGAAAATACGTAGCTTAGTATGCAAAGAAATATGGGTGGACTTCCATATATTCCTTAGTTGGCTAAACACGAATTTGACCTTAGAAATACGTAACATGACGTCTTGGAGCAGACCCATTAGTATTTTGTTTACAATACTACCTAAGTATGTAAAACTTGTTGCACACTCAATGCTTTCACTGCCTAACCTCAAATCAGGGGCGGCAACAGCGTTGAGGTCGTGCCTATTCAGAGGACATAGTTTAGTCTGAAGATCACTAAGTCTGCTCCTCCACGTCGTATCCCAGATCTTTTAGTTGTTTAAATACATTCCATTGGATGGTCGGTCACCTGTTAGAACTGCTTGAATCACTTCATTCAAAACCAGTACGAATAGCAAGGGGGAAAGAATACATCCTTGTGGCACACCAGTTTTAATTTCAAAAGACCTTGACAGCTTACTTTTATGCAGCATACAGCATCTGAAGTTGGTATACATAGCCTTAATTAGGTTAACGATTTTTTCTGGAACGCCTGAGAATATTCCACAAATATGTCCTGCTGAGACTATTGAAGTCCTTTTTTAAAGTCAATGCAGGCCGCATAAACAGATGATTTGAACTCATTAATCAATGAGGTGTACTCAAGATCGATTCTTTCTGAAGCCATATTGATTTTTTTGTAACGTCCCTTCCATGGCAGCCGATATTCTGTCACGAATTGTTAAAAGTGTAATTCCTCGAAAATTGTTGCAGTCCTCAGTATCGCCATCCTTTGATAGTTTAACTAGAATTCCTTCATTCCATCGATCAGATGTTCGTTGATAATTCGATGTTACACATGTTACATGTTAGAGAAATTCAGGATGTATGTTGTCATTTCCAGGTGCTTAATTGATTTTCAAGCTTTTGATGGCACGATTACAGTCAGTCCTTTGTGATATATGCACCAACCATCTCTAGTCAGATAGTTGGTGCATATATCACAAAAGAAATTTGTCATATGTATCTTGCTCATCGTCGTGAAACTGATTTGAAACTCCGAGTGGAGTGTCTTCGAAATGCTCGGCCCACCTAGCTATTTGCTGTGCATTGCTTGTAAGTATCTCGCCAGTCTTGTCTTTGATAGGATTGTCACTTCCTTTGAAGTAAGTGAGCACGATGCCAAGAACTATTACCGCTTGGTCGTCTTCGAAATGCTCGGGCCACCTAGCTATTTGCTGTGCATTGCTTGTAAGTATCTCGCCAGTCTTGTCTTTGATAGGTTTGTCACTTCCTTTGAAGTAAGTGAGCACGATGCCAAGAACTATTACCGCTTGGTCGTCCTTGAAAATGCTAATATCCTGAACAAATAACACATTACATTGCTGCCAGGACAGCACTTCCTTAGTTGTTATTATTTTTGCCTGAAATACGCTGTAGTGATCTGGGAGACAGAAGGACAAGCTCAAATTGAGTTTACATCATCACCAGTCTGTGTAAAACTGTCACCGTTAGAGGCAACATTACGAGAGGTAATTGATGGCTGGAAGTTACAATCAAATTTCAGTCCGTTTTTTAATTTAAAATTTCGTTGATCAAGAATTGAGGAATGACCGATTAGTTAAATCGACCACACTGAGGAGACTTTTAGACGGATGACTGCACTGGTAGCCTTCTAATGCTGCAGAGGTAGTGGTTCTTAGTGCGTTTACGGTATTTTCAAGGACTGCCCATCATACCATCACATGCATAATATGGGCTCAGCAACGGAAACGTACAGCCAGAAAGTGGTACAGTGTTTCAGACTCTAACCAATGGCAATTTTACAGGAGTAGAGCTTCCCAAGTATTTTGCTTTGTACGTGAAGGTGAGACTAGTCCCATTTATATATGGAGGGACCGTTCCCTGACCTTGGATAAAATGTTGTCTTCTTTATGCAATTTTTAGTAATGTTTCATTGATTACATTAGTTAGACTCCTCGGGGGGCATAAGGCGTCAACAACGCCTGCGCGCCTCCAAGTCATCCCCAATGATTGGATTCCTCCTCGAGTGCCCTTCTCCATGTCTGCATAGAGGGGCCAACTCGTCCGCCTGATTGGGTAAGTGGATTCCATTGCATGGCGTACTTTGTAATGGAACTGTGTTAGCGCCGTAAGATGTGGCCTATTGGCTCCTGGCCCGTTATCGTGTGTAGTTGATCACTCGATACACGATTCGGTCAGAAGATCCTTAAGATGTTGCAAAACCATCCTTGTGATGGTGTTGGTCACTTTCCAAGTACTACACCCATAAAGTAGCACTGTTTCCATGTGTGATCTCTCAACTTGGTCTTTTCTAGATTTTAGACAGCCAGATTTTAGACAGCATACCGTACGCAGCCTTTGCTTTACGAATTCTGCTGTCCACATCCAGTTCGGTACCACCATCTTCTGAGCCCATCTTCTTCTTTCCCTTACATAGTGTTATGATCCGGAGTAGAAGGATCACAGCCCTTCCACTTTCTGAGACCATAGTTCCCAAATATACACAGAAAGCTTCTTACTTTCTCTACTTGCAGTCCGGCAATGTTGAGTTAAGCGTCGCTGGTGTTTTGTTGAGTAATTGAAGTGCTTAGAGGTTTTGTTTTTGCCGTATTTTTTTTTTTAGCCCTATGGGCCATTATCCTGTGTGAGAGTAGGCAAACGTCATCAGCATAGTTAAGGTGTTTGAGATATGATGGCATAGTCCATCTCAGCCCTATGATTTCTCCAGACAGAACTACCAGTGGCGAAAGAATGCATACTTGTCGTACTCCGTTGCGGGCTTCAAATTCCTCTGACACATTACCATGACATTTCCCGCCATCATAGGTAGCCTTTATTTGGTATACCTCTCCTGTGCAAGGCTTGCCAAATAACATCCCTGTCGAAGGCGTTCTTGAAATCAGTGAACAGAAAATGTAGCGGAGATCTGTACACTATGCATTGTTCAATGACGATCCGCACGGTATTGATGTAGTCGTTGTAGGAGGATCTAGCTCGAAAGCCTGCCTGCTCATTGTCAAGCGTTGAATCGAGATGATTTCTCCCTCGATCCAATATTATTCTAGCTATTAGTTTGGCCACAACCGAAAGAACGCATATCCTTCTCCAGTTTTGGGCAGCTTAACAATCATTTCCTTTCCTTATTAATGGCTGTAGGATATTCGCCGAAATGTTGGGTGCAACTTGAAAAAGTTCCGCCGGGATACCGTCTATGCCAACAGCTTGGTTTTTCTTCAGGACTTTATCCCCGACGTTATTTCAGCATTACTGGGGGGGTAGTGCGAATACAGTAATTTTTTTCTGCGAGAGGCTCACCTGAGTTTGGATCCAAATCACTGTATCCCAAGTGGTTAAGCACTACTGCAAAATGATCCCGCCATCTGGCCAGCTGTTCCTCATCCGAAATCAGCAGATTTCCATCTAGTCCTTTTACTAGATGTAGCTTGGAACTTTGATCACCAGTGAGACCCTAAGTTGCGTCTCCAGGTGTCTGCTGTCAGTCATGTGCTTTGGCTTTTTCGTCTTCTCCCAACAATGGTGTCTGCCTCAGACGTAAAAACACTTTTCACAGCGTTCCGGTGGTCGTCAATGCTCTCAGGTGCGAAGCAGCTGATTGTTTCTGCATTTGTGGCAAAGTGATCCCGGCGACTGTCGGTATTATACTTGGGTACCCTTAGCAAGTTGGATCGGCTGCTATTGACAGATCCAGTACGAAGACGTATAGTAGCTACCATTAAACGGTGGTCCCTCTTAATTCCGATGTCACCTCCACGATTGTTACGGACATCTTGGATACAATTTCTAAAGCTTCGGCTAATGGTAAGGTGATCAATCTGGTTAGATGTACGTTGTCGATCAGTCGAAACCCATGACATTGGTTTGATTGGTGATGTTTTGACATTCCTTATGATCAAACAATGTGCCTCCAATGACTAGGCGGTTGACATTGCAGAAGTCAATAAGCCTTTCGCCGTTGTTGTTTTTGTGTTCCCGAGGCCGTGGAAGTTTTGGGGACCTTTTCTTCTATTGTCAAGAAGGGTCTTAAAGTTCCAAAATCAAATCGTTTTCTGTGGTGGATAACCGATGGTCGTCGACAATGTATCTGCCCGTATCCGAGGCGCGTCTGCTCAAACGAGTAGGCGTTGAAGTAGGACTTACTAGTAGTACTGTAGGTGTTCGTCTGCAGAGGCATCATCTGGTTTTCTTAGCGAACCAGCATTCGTTGGTCGATGTTTACATTGACAAAGACGTATTTAGCTCATATGTTGGACTTAAAAGCTTCTCAGTAGAATGAAGAAACCCTATGGAAATAGGTTAAACAGTTCCTGATTTTTTGGGAGGAAAGACTTAAAGACAGACAAACAGATTTTACCTTTTGTATAACGCTAGAGATTATTTCTTTTAACTTGTTTTTTTTTTTTTTTTTTCTAACAGGTATGCGAATCCTTGTCATGCTACTCCTGGACACATTACCTATGCTGGGTAATGTACTATTGTTGTGCTTCTTTGTATTCTTCATTTTCGGAATAATTGGAGTGCAATTATGGGAAGGAATACTGAGACAACGTTGCGTACTACAACTTCCACCGAATGTCATAGCACCGAAGTGAGTATTCCTCTAACATTTCTTTCTCAATCTATTTTCTTTCATTATTTTTATAAATAAGAATTTTTTATTTAATTATTTAAGAAAAATAAAATTATATTTTATTTATAATAATAAAATTAAGAAATCATGGAAATGTCTGGTAACAAACTGATTAACTTATTATTTATTGTGGACTGAGCGATGATGCCTGCTTAGGGCTTTTCTAAATGTGTTTTTTGCTAATAAAAAAATAATTTGATTATTAAAATATTCCCTACTAAATAATAATAACAAATAAAATATAAGAGTTAAAGGCGAAACATTTTAGGTTAGAGGTAGAATTAAATCAAACCGATTGAAATGTATCGCTTTGGCTGGATTTATCAAATTAATTAAATTATTTATAATTTTGTTTATGCGCGTTATTTTTTAATTTAAAATAATAAAAATATTAAATACAAGATCCACTGGTTGTCCTATGCGAATAAAAATATTTGACAACTGACAGCTGAGAGAACTGCATCTTTTAAATAAAGGGTGGTTAAATTTTACGGGCCGATATTGAATGTGAACCACACCTAAACGTCAAGTTTTTTTCTGCATTTCATTTGACATTTCTCAATTTCAGACTAACTCAATTTGAACCATGGAAAGATACACAATCGAGTGACGCGTTAAAGTTATTCAGGCTTATTATGAAAATGAGCGTTCAAATCAAAATGCATATCGTGCATTTCGTGATTCTTTCGGTCAATTTAATCGTCCAAATGTGCGTACAATCGGAAAAATCATGCAAAAATTTGTGCAAACCGGGTCTGTAGGAGATGTGAAAACACCAGTACATGCTCGTACAGCTCGTACTGCAGAAAATATTGCTGCTGTTCGCGATAGTGTGGCTGAAGAGCCGTCCACCTCAACTCGTCGTCGTGCCCAACAATTGCACCTCTCACGCTCGTCGTTGATGAACATTATGCATAAAGACTTGCATTTACGCGCTTACAAGGTGCAATTGACTCAAGAACTAAAGCCTCTTGACCATTTCAAGCGTCGTCAATGGTCACAATGGTGGCAAGAAATGGCAACAGTGGATGATCAATTTTCGAAGAAAATCATCTTCAGTGATGAGGCACATTTTCACCTCAGTGGATTCGTCAATAAGCAGAATTGCCGCATTTGGGCGAATGATAATCGAAGAGTGATTGTCGAAAAACCAATGCACCCACAAAGAGTGACTGTTTGGTGCGGTTTATGGGCTGGCGGCATTATCGGGCCATATTTTTTTCCAAAATGAGGCCGGTCAGGCAGTTACTGTGAATGGTGTTCGCTATCGTGAGGCGATAACGAACTTTTTATGGCCCGAATTGGAAGATATGGACGATATGTGGTTTCAACAGGATGGTGCCACTTGCCACACAGCTAACGAAACAATGGCTCTTTTGCGCGACAAATTCAATGGCCGTGTTATCTCGTGGCGATGTCAATTGGCCGCCAAGATCATGTGATTTGACACCGTTGGACTTCTTTCTTTGGGGTTATTTGAAAGAAAAGCTAAAGAATGAGATAATTCGGCACATTAACGGCATAGAACCTCAATTATGCCTCAGCGTCATCGAAAATTTGGACCATCGGATGGAGGTGTGCCGCCGAGGTCGCGGCGGCCATTTGGCCGATATTTTGTTCCATACATAATTGAACCATACCAATATTATCATAAAAAGAAATGACAGTAATTTCCTAAATAATTTGTGTTTTATTCAAAATCAACATCGGCCCTTAAAACTTAACCACCCTTTAGAAAAACGAGTGCATTTTGTGGTTTGGTAAATTCCTCTAATAATAGACAGCAGTTTATCTAAAATTAATTTTCTGAGTAATCACGCCATATGAACTACATCTCGAATGGCTTCTCGATCTCGATAAAAAGCAAGTGTGGTGGAAATCTGTACTCGGTGCATTGTTCGATGATGATACGTGAGTGAATTGTTGATGTGGAAGGCGGACCTCATACGGAAATGCAAATATCTCTCCAATTCTCACGCTCTAGGTTAAGGTGCATTTCTTTTGAAACTTGACAATAATTTAATTCCTACAGGACAGGAGGGGAGAGTGGAGACAGGAGAGTGGATGCAGATGGTTTTCCGATGTCGTTGACTCACTGGACTTTCGTCAAGCACTGCCATTTTTTTCGTGTTGGATGCTTGGATCAAGGTATTCGTCTGGAATCCTAGAGTTTAGCGCATCGAACAGCTCATCCCGATTTTGACTAGTATCTTCATCTGCAATGTAATTTAAAATTTCTTCGACCTTTTTAGCTGATTCTCATCCGAAACTGGGTGAGAATCGTCCAAATTCTTCATCAGGCGTTGACGCAAGCTGTAATCACCTGTCAGCTCTTTGGTGATTCTACTCGTATACATCATTCTCCTGTCGCATGTTCCTGCTACTTCAGCCAGTAGGTTGATACAAATTTTTCTATCATGGTACAGGGACTCGGATCGCTTTTATCCTCTGCGTGAGTGTCTACAATGCAAACTTTGAGCTATTTTCGCTCCTTTCGTGATCCTTCTTGATCTTACGACAATATTCTTTATCTGTTTCGGATAGAAATATTTTTTTTAACGCACTCCATTCTCCTCTGTATCTGTTTCTTTTTTTTATGGTTGTGCCAAGGGGTGTGTAATCTTCATAGATACCAGTAGCCCAGGCTACTGGCATGTATGATTCGCAAACCTGAATGATCGACGCCACTCCCTAAATTGGTCCCGAAGGTTGATCCTTTCAGCTTCATATCGTGTGCAAGAGGTATTCTCTGAAACATCCGCGTTTGAAGAAGTAGTCTCTGAAACAGCCATGTCCTATCAGAAACTGATTTAGATAAAAGTTCGTTTCGCCGTGCTTCCGTTTTATCCATACATCGATCACTGGTATAAGGCGATGCGCCCATCTCCCCTCTACGGTTTCGTTTCACTGTTATTGCCGGCTGTGATACTGCGAATTATTTCGTACTCTCTTCTTTCTTTGTCTACCCGGCCATTTCGAACTCGTTCGCTTTTTAGTCTTTACTTTAGGCAATAAGATCGAATACTCTTTGTATCATAAGGAGTACACTATGGTAGCTTTCTTAGATATAGAAGGCGTCTACTCTTCTGCGATAACGAGAGCACTGTCAAATCTGAAGATAGATAGCTCATTTGGCGAGCTGATTAATTTACTGCTTAATAGTCGGATTATCAACTTAAAGCTGTGTGGGACATCTGTTAGAAGATATGTCAGCATGGGTACCCCTCAAGGGGGCATCCTATCCTCACTTCTTTGGAATTTGGTGGTCAATGAACTATTGATAATCCTGGAGGCTTAGGGTTGTGATGTTATTGCCTATGCGGACAACGTTGCTATAGCAGTCTCTGGTAAACACCTCATTACTTTAAAGCGCTTTGAATAACCTATCTAGGTGAACAGCTCGGTGTAGTCTAGGAGTGAAACCCACAAAACCGAACTAGTCCTCTTCTCAAGGAAATATAAAATCCCACCTATTGACCCTCCATCGCTTAATGGAACAAGCTTAACTTTCTCCAACAAAGCGAAATATCTGCGTCTTATTTTGGATAGTAAACTAAGCTGGAAACCTAATATACAAGACGAGTTAAGAAAGCCACTGTCTCGTCTTCTCTTGCAAAAAAACCATTGGGAACAAATGGGGCTTACAACCCAGATTAACTCACTGGCTCTACACCTCGGTCATCTGATCGATCCTTATGTACGGGGTAGCTGTCTGGTAGATTGCCTTGGATAAGGCGATAAACAAGAAGTTATTAAGCAAAGTCTAACGTACAGCTTGTCTTTGCATTAGCGGAGCACTGCGAACGACACCTTCCGCAGCAATGGACATTCTTTTTTCATTTAACACCCCCGACATTTATGGCAAGCTACTCCACAGTGATCCAAACAAGTATATGGCCACGCCTCCATCTTAAACAATTTTAAAATCTTCCCTGAAGACATTGACTACACCATACCCAAGTTAAATTTTAAGAAAAACTTCCAAGTTACCATCCCTCTTTCAGAGCATTCTGGGAAGAAGGTGGTTTTACGGGAGATAAGTCGGTACATTTCTATGCCGATGTCGTCTCTGATAGGCTTAATTTAAACCTCTCAAACCATTGGAGCATGTTCTAGGCGGAGATAATATCAATAAGGGAAGTCTTGTCAGGGAAGTCTTGTCTTGGCTAAAGAAAAACGTGATATCGTCCAATGATATCCGCATCTTTGCAGACAGCCAAGCAACAATCAAATCCTTGGTATCATCCTCAATAAATTCTTTAACAGCTCTAGGCTGCCGATCGTCTCTTGTTGTGATGGCGAAGCAGTTTAATATTCACCTTATTTGGGTGCCGGGCCATAGGGATATTCCAGGAAATTGTAAGGCTGACGAACTTGGCAGACATGGAACAACAATACTTATCGTTCCAGGCAAAAGTTCACTGGGTATACCTATCGCTACATCCAAACTTAAATTAAAGCTGGATGCTATCGTAAAGACAAATTCTAGGTGGACAAGGGGTACAACTTGTCTAGCGATAAAACAGATTTGGCCTAAGCTGGATCTGAAACGCTCTAAGAATTTGATTTCTCTCAATAGAAAGCATATCAGCGCTGTTATTGGTGTCATTACTGGATACTGTCTAATAGGCAAGAATGCAGCAAGGCTTATCGTCTTCTCAAATGATTTCTGCAGAAGCTGTATAGACGAGGAAGAGAAGGAGACTATTCTTCACCTTATTTGTACCTGCCCAGCTCTCTCCCAAAGAAGGAAACTCCACTTCAACTACCTAAATGATCTGAATAAATAGAAGTTAGGGACCTTCTACGCTTAATCAGAAACTCCAAATGGTTCAATGAGTAGGCTAGAGGACGCTTCCCAAATCCATTTGGTATCACAATGAACCTATTACTGGTCTAAGTGTGTTGGCTTTCTTAGCTCACAGCCACCTCAACCTAACCTAACCTAACCTAGTCTTCACTTTTTTTCAGCGAATAAGTATATAAATAAGTAACGGGTAGCATTGAAGATACAGCGAGTATAGCATCATTCGAGACATTTCGAAATGCACCTTAGTGCACTAAGCCAAAATTCTGCAGCGTACATATGTATATACAGAACTGGCAGCTCCTGCAAGCAGAAGTCTTTTATTCTGTTTTGGGGCTTCGATATTACTCATTAGGCTTGAAGGTGCACTAATAGCTTTCGACTATTTTTTGTATGCATGGTCAAAGTGGTGTTTGAAACTTAAACGAGCATCAGTAATCACTCCAAGGTACTTAATAAACGGTTGAGAAATCACTTCGTGGTTACTATTATATATTCTGTGGCTTAGCGCTGACGATTGTGTCTATTCTCTCAGCAAGATAGTCCCTAAGCTGTTATCGCACTACGGTATCCCTTAGTTTGCAGGCTCTAGTGCCCCCTTGAATGGCGGTCTCGTTCCATTCGGATATCAGTCTCACCTCTATTTCAAATATATACAAGCCGTCGACTTGCTGTCGTATGTTCAATTTGGTTACAACTATGCCCGTGATGGTAACGTGCCTTACTCTGGTGATAAATCTCGCCGTCAAAACCTCATCGCTTCAAGGATTTGAGGCTTTTGCGCCAACATCTACAGTAATACGGTATTAGGCGTTGGAGATTGGAACTCGTCCACCTCTAAACACTTTAGTTGACTTAGTCCCAAGATACGTATATAGCAAATGCCGTATGCATTTTTTCTAGACTTGAAGGGATCTGGCATATTGGGGGTCTTTTCTTCCAAAATCAAGGGGGTCCAAACCCCAAACTGTGGTTTTCACTAGGAGAATGTGCCTCTTGAGAATAAGCAGTACCTCCCAAGCCTAACAGAGGTCCAAAGGGCAATCGGAATGCATAATATCAACACCAACATCTGCACTGGCGATTGTAAAGGGTCTTTCATTAAGCGCTTCCTATCTTTAAATTTAAATAAAACAAAGTGTGTGTGAGATATCATCGAAATTATTCATTCGTTTAAAAGGCCTATCGATGCCATTATGTATGGAATATAACATCGTTCAAATGTCCGCCGTGGCTTCTCTGGGTGGCGCGCATCCGATATGTCCAATTTTCCATGACTCTGGCGTATAAATCAGGCTGAATTTGACCGATGGCATGGGTTATGTTGGCTTTGAGGACCGCTGTGGTTTGTGGCTTATTCGCATAGACCTGCGACTTCAGAAAACTCCACAAGAAAAAGCCCAACCGGGTCAAATCGCACGATCTCGGTGACCAGTTCACATCACCTCCACGTGAGATGACCATGCCCTCGAATCGCTCGTGCAGAATTTCCAATGTGGCGTGAGCTGTGTGGCACGTAGCGCCGTCCTGTTGAAACCACATGTCGTTGGTGTCCATATGATCCAATTCAGGCCAAAAGAAGTTGGTAATCATCGACCTATAGCGCTCGCCGTTGACGGTGATGGCCTGGCCAACGTCGTTCTCAAAGAAATATGGACCGATGACGCCGCTAGCCCAAAATCCACACCAAAGAGTGACTTTTTTTGAATGCTTTGGACGCTCTTGGATCTCATGTGGATTGGTATTGTCCCAAATTCGACAATTTTGTTTGTTGACGTACCCATTCATCTAGAAATGGGCCTCATCGCTGAAGATGATTTTTCGATGAAAATTAGGGTCAGTTTCCAACTGCTCCAGAGCCACACGTCGTTGTCTATGGTCGTTTACCTGCAGCTCCTGGGTTAGTTGAATTTTGTTCATTGTGTGTGCAGGCCCAAGTTACGATGCAAAATTCGCCAAGTTGTGGGCTGCTAAAGGCCGAGTTCTTGTGAGCGACGCGAAATCGACTACCTCGTATTCTCCTGCACACTCCCACGGACAGCGGCGATGTTTTCGGCAGATCTTGTTTTTCGTCGACGTACGGGTGTTGGATGATCATTTACTGAACCAGTGGACTCAAATTTATCCACCACACTGCGAATAGTCCTCTCGGAAGAATTGTCAAAGTTTGGAAGTCCCTATTGGAAGACCCTGTACATGCCGAGATGTAAGAGCCGTCTTTTGCATCCTTGCTGGGTACTACGCGATTGCTATTGAGGAGCTGTGGAATCGAAAAAAAAATTAAACTGTGACAGCAGAGTGTTGTGCTAGGTAAGTGACTTTTGGTAAGGTGGCTGTCTATCGCAGCATCAAGATACATAAACGAGTGGCCTTTGCTTAAACGAGTAGTCTAGTCATTATACGCAAAAAGAAGGATTTTCATTATAGGAAGACAATTCGAACATATATTCTCCCTCGTCTTATAGTTGAAATTTTATACCATCTCCGTTACGTTCTGCCCAGATATATAATCTCTCTGGGTAGACCGGAGGGCCCTGGAAATAGTGGAAATAATAGTTACAGCTTATATTTTGAAAATCGAAAATAAGAAATTTGTGTAACACCCTGCGTTATGAAAATCGGAAATTCCTATTGGTTATATTTTTCCTCTTAGGCCTGCTGTAAGCGTATGAAGTTTTACCTTTCTAGATAATCCAGATGGTCCTTGCAATTGTTGAAAGCACACACAATTTGGAAAATTTTATTAAGGGGACCAATAGTGTTACAGACACTCAAAAATCTTTCCCATAGTATATGCTAAACGTTTCATCTTTTTAGTCTATTCAAGTCGTCTTAAAATTGTGAAAAGCCACGCACACACACTGGCAGATCGAATTAAAATGGTTCTTAATAAGTTCATTATAATACCCTGTATTTCAAGAATCAAAAATCTGTCTATGCATAGTTTTACCTCGCAATCTGTGCGGTAAGTGTACAAAGCGTCGTCTTTTCAGCTGATCTGGAGCTTCTATAGGCTGTGAAATTATGGAAAATATTCCCTGAAATGTCCCGTATTTCCACTTTCGCACTCGTACAGTTGCAGGAGTACTCAAAGGTCTTAACATACACAAATCCGCTAGTCCGGATGGTATCTCCCCCATAGTTCTCAAGAAGAGTTCTTCCACACTGGCAGTCTTCTAGGCTGTTTCCAAGTAGATGGAAAATAGCATTTATCCATCCCGTCCCTGAAAAAAGCGAATCTTCCCCAATATACAATTATCGACTCATTACACTTACGTGCCTTCTTTCCAAGGTCATTTAAACGCTGATAAACCGTCAGCTTATGAAATATTTCGATTCACGGAAACTCCTCAATGACGCAGCAACAAGTCCAGTGGAGATTTGATGGCATATCTGACCTAGAGGTGAACCAATCTCTCCATCACTTCGGCGAAACTAAGATGGTTGCGCTTAATATTTCAAAGGCATTTGACAGAGTTTGGCATCAGGCTCTTTTGCCGGAAATGCGTGCATATGGCATCGACGATTCTCTTCTTCAACGGATTAGAAATTACCTTTCAAGTTGTTTTGGACGGCTTCGAGTCTGCAATTCACCAAATAAATGCTGGTGTTCCCCAAGGCTCTGTTTTATCTCCAACTCTCTTTCTTATTTTTATAAATAAAGTCTTGTCTGCAACTTCTAATCCAATCCATTCCTTCGCTGATGACAGTACCCTCAGTTTTTCATATTCGTTCCCTAACTCACATCCTTGCTCTTCGGCCCTAAAAGGGGAACGGCAATGTATGTTAAACACATTAAATTCCGACCTGGACAGCATAATCAAACAGGGTTCAACCAACAGAGTGGAATTTAGTGCTTCCAAAATAGAATACTGTCTTCTGTCTAACAAGCGAAACCTTAACTATCAACCATTATCCATGAATGGTACTGGCATCATTTAAACCGAAAGACTTGCCATTCTCGGTATGTGTATTAATAACCATCTTCGATGGAATGATCACATATTCGAGGTCCCTAAATACGCTGAAGAATGTCTAGGATTCCTTAAGCGGTGAAAGAAATATTTTACCCCGTCTGATCTGGCCTCAATTTATAAGCCATTCATCCACCTTAAGCTGGAATATAACGCCCATATCTGGTCTGGTGCACCCAAGACCGGTCTGTACATTCTTGATAGGGTACAAAAGAGTGCGTTGAAAGATAGAGACATTGTGAAATCCATACTTTCACTTGAACATCGGAGAAATTTCTCGTGTCTCTCCCTATTTTATCGCTTTTTTCACAGAAAATGCTCCAGCATATAGCCAGTTACACTCCTCCCCTTCAAAATTTCACCGCAATACGCGTCATCCTTCGAATGCACATCAGTTCACCCTTAAGCTCAACTTCGGTCGTACTGTCAAATATAGGGATTCGTTTATAAGCCGAACGACACGAATGTGGAATAATCTACCAGGCTTTGTATTTCCCCATCACTACAACCTTCAGACATTTAAAGCCATTGTGCGCAAGCTCCTCCTCTGTTCCTCTTCCCCATTTTTCTAAGCGCTCGTGCTCTGAAACAATTTAAGGTTATTCATGTTCCCTCTGACGCGCGCACATTGTAAAATTGCATAATCAGCTCCATTACACTCTGCATCGTGATCTGTGCTATAAGTATGCAAAGTTTCAGATTTTTAGATCGTCTTCCAGATAATTCGGAAAGTAAAACGCTTGTAATATTACGAATTACGTCAAGCTATTTGTGGGAAATGAAACTTCTATGCCCGAAGTCTATCTCAAAGCTGTCATCATAAGCATATAAAATTCCTCGTCCTCCTTGGGAATTTAAGTGATAAACCTTCTATCAAATATGTGTGAACGTCTGAGATAGGTATTTTGGTGGCGCAAAAGTCTTCACCTAATTTCCTAAGACAGTAACTTTGTTTGTAAATCAAAAAAATTAGTTCTGTTATTTTTATTTAGACGTTTAAATTTTGTCCCATTAAGTCGCAAAAACAATACAGTTCAAGTGGCCCCACCAGATTTGATGCACATTCTGGTTCATTCCACAGCATTTTCCATTATTTTTCTCAAAACTTCTGGCGATAAATTATTTACTTCTTGTCGGATGTTCTCCTTTAGGGCTTCCAAAATCTGTGATTTGTTCGTTTAAAACGATGACTTCAAAAAACCCCAAAGAAAGAAGTCTGGAACGGTCAAATTAGGTGATTTTGCGGGCCAGTGCAAATCGCCAAAACGAGAAATTTAGCGGCCGGGAGGTGGGAGGAGGGCTTGGCTGTAATTTACACTCGATTGGAGGTCTGCAGGCAATAGTTGATGCACTTTGTATGGCAATATATTCAAGTTTTTCACAAAAATTCGGTGTAAATCGATCCCCGTCGATTGATGTTCAATTTCGTGATCCGTCATCTGGTTGTTGTTTGAAGGTCCTCTTGGACATCTGCAGCCACAGCAGCGATATTCTCGACCGAACGGCTGCTTCGGAACCGGTCACGTCAGCTACTGTTCCGTGGTGAGCCAATCTCCTCGAAGGCTAAACGCCACAGTCTTTGCCCCGTTAGTGCCACACGACCAGGGAATCGACGACGGAATTCATGTTGAGCCAAAAACCACTGACCAATTATTTGTCAAAAGCATTGACATAATTATTCCGCGTTCTTGAAAAATATAGCTACTCGAGATATCGAAACTGAGACATTCCGAACCCCAGAATCGGACGGCTCACCCGTGTTGCTCTTTGAGATATCACCACATCATGCTATAGTCTCCGTGAAGTAGTCATGACGTTTCGGATTTTGGTAGTTGGGCCGGTACTACAGACATCTCGGGGGGCTACCCAAACCAGGAAACCATTGGCTCCTTAATCGACTTTGCAGCATGACAAACTATAGCAGTGGGCAGCATAAAGTCGATCTCAATAACCTTGTTACATTGGGCCTGGGCAGGTACATGTAGCAAATATTTAATCTCTCAAGATCCTAGATCGCTATTCTACTCTATCTGAATATAGAAAGTATTTATTTTCTTCATGGTAATCTAGCAGCTCTTACTTACTACTCATGTCCTCTAACCCCTCGTGGGGCATAGGGCACCAACAACGTCTGCGCGCCATCGTGTTCGAAGTTCTACAACGCGCTTGAGCTCCCTCCAAGTCATCCCCAATGATCTGGATTCTTCCTCGACTGTCCTTCTCCTGGGGCGACCCACATGTCTGCCTGGTTGGGTAAGTGGATTCCGGTGCATCTTCAACTATCTTCACGCCGTAGGGTGTGACCGTATTATGATGTCTATTGGCTCCTGTCCCGTCATCGTGTGTAGTTGATCATTCGACATACGATTCGACCAGAAGATCCGCAGGATGTTCCGAAGACATCTATTTATGAAGGTTTGCAGCTTCCTTGTGACGGTGTTGGTCACTTTCCAAGTACTACACCCATAAAGTAGCACTGTTTCCACGTTTGATCGGAACAGTCTCAGCTTGGTTTTTGTGCTGAAAACATTGTTTTTTTCAGATTTTAGACAGCATACCGAACGCAGACTTTGCTTTACGAATTCTGCTGTCCACATCCAGTTCGGTACCACTATCTTCTGAGATCATACTTCCTAAATATAGAAAGCTGCTTACTTTCTGGACTTGCTGTCCGGCAATGTTGAGTTGAGCGGCGCTGGTGTTTTGTTGAGAGATTGAATTGCTTAGGGCCTTTGTTTTTGTCGTATTTATTTTGAGCCCTAGTTTGTTCGCCTCTGCCTCCAAATTATGGGCCATCTGATGCAAGTCCATTATCCTGTGTGAGAGCAGGCAAACGTCATGTAGCAATTCTGAATCTGATTAATTAAAGAATATCTTATTTAATAGTATTTTGTATTATTTAAGCAAGCGATACATTTCAAATTAAATATCCCAGTTATTACATTCAAATGCAAAGAAGAAATGCCTGATAAATAAACCTAAATTCCAATACAATAAAAACAACTAAAAAAAAAAACGATTGAAGCACTAATACCCGTACATTAACTTTAAACTTAAAACTTTATATTAGAAAATATAGATAGGTTAAAACGTTCTGTTCCTTAAGTTTGCTTTTTACGATTACTTTTGCTCGCATTAGATAGTTACGACTTAGTCAACAGTTACAGTTATCGGTAATTAGATGTAGCTATTAGCAAAGTAGATACAGAAAAAATATTAACTCAGCAGAATGTGTATTTTTATTATTTTTTTATTTCATTTTTTTTTTGAAATCCTATGAAAGGAAAATACATTTCCAAGAATGTCTCCAAAACTAGCAAACAAAAATAGAATATTCAATTGAATAAGTGAATATAACATTTCATCTGAAAAACCATTACAGTAACCGTAGTCGAAGGAGCTCCGAGACACCCTGGAGCCACAGGTGGATCGACCCCACACAACCTACTTGCTGAAGATTCTTTCAGATAACAATCCCTCTTTCCTGCTGTACACGTACATAAACAATGTTTTTGAAAGGATTTTACATTCTCCCCACACATCCACAGAGTAGCAGTACAAAACAATTTGTTTCCCATTTTGTGGAGCAAAATCCTTTTTTCGTCCCTTTTTTTTGTCGATGGAGGATGAACGAGTCTGAGTAGGGCCAGAACGGATTGAATGAATGAAATTGTGAAACGTTGAGGTTGTTGTTAACTTATTTTTCCGGTGCAATAAATTTTGAGAAACAATTTTTTTTTTTTGTTTTTTTTTGTAAATTCTTGGAATTTTCACTGAGACAAGAGAGAGAGAGAGAGAGAACGGGCGTAGAAAAATTCAAGTGAAATCCATTCAAAGTAACCAACACACAGAACAGAAAAATGTATCTGAAAGTTACTTTACTATTATGTGGTGTCGTAGTTGAGACTTGAAACCGATGAAGCATTCAATGGGGTCGGGGGAAAAGGGGATTGGAAATCCTACTCGTATATGCGGAAAATATTTTGCATAGATGGATAGGGTCGTGCCGTAGGAAGAATGTATCCTTTGTTGTTGGGTAGTGGTTTGGACCTTTTTTCCTGATGTTTTTTTGTGGGATTAATGTAATCATGCATATGTACGCTGAGGGATTTTTATTTCACAAATAATGATTGGTTTGAAGATGGTGAGGTCTTGAAAATATAGGTTAAATGGGGATTAGTTTAGTTGCTGCAAACTGAGAGATGGAAATTCAGAGTCAACCGATACGTAGTTAAAATTATTTTTTTAAGTATTTCGAATCCTTTGGAAGGCAAAAAGTGATACCTTTGAAATCGTAGTTAGGTAAGTAGGTATAAGTTGCCGCAATCGAATCTTCATGGATTTGTTGTGATTCCCTTTGTGGGAAATAAAGAAGCCCAAAAGACCACACAAGGAAGTAAGGGGGTTAGTTTAGGGATTTTAGGACGGAATCGCTTTAAAGACCCTCTGTGGTTTTCTTTCCCCAAGGGCTGCGTTTCTATCTGCTGGATGCTATTTGCAGAAAATCTGGGCTGCATCCACGGCGTTGAGTGACCTGCAAAGGTTTTTTTTTTTTTTTTGTACAAAAGGGTCTTTTTCCTGAGTTGGGATGCGAGAATGATAAAATGTCATTTAGTAGAGTTGATTGTGGTCGGTCTAGCGCAAGAAGCTCTTTTTTTTGTATATTCTGTTGAGGTGGTCTTTGTTAATGTCTTAATTAACTCGTCCTTGACTACAGGTACTATAGGCGTCTCGGGGCGCTACCCAAGGTTTACCATTCCTGAACTCCCGAGATAAAAGTTTGGAAAGAAAAAAACCTCTAAAAACTATCGGCTAATCGACTTCGAAGCATGACAAACTATAGTAGTGGACAGCACAAAGTTTCCACATATCAATAGTTCAGACTCTACGTGTATGGTTTCAGCGGTTATACTTGTATCTCAAAAGCCAACAGAGCTCGTGTATCATCAGGGCAGCGGTTTACTACTCTGAATTTCACTAATCATGATTGCATGTAGGCTCTCTGCGAAAATGTTAATCTCCCAATAAGCCTCGGCGATAGCTAAAACGTCTCCTTGTAACACATTTCCATGACACGGGAGTTTTATGGACTGGTTATGACAGGATTCCACAACAGTACATCTTCGTTCATTCTTAAATCGACTGTGACAAGCCCACCTTCATCCCAATTTCTCCTATGAGGATTCATATTAGATAACTGAGGACAAAATTAGGGTGTGCCGCTAAGTTGAATTGCCTCTTTTGAGGCTAAGAGCCACCACAATGCTCAAGCGCCATCAAGTACGGTTTTTAGCGATGTACTTCTCGGGCGAAAATCCTGTGGTAAGAGACTATAATGCATTGCTTAACGGAACCCTTTCGAAAAGTGTTCCCGACTATCAATACCACCATCAGTGAATGGCGAAGTCGTTTGATTCATCTGCTGACAAAGGTACTTGACACACGCTTAAGATAGTTTTTATGCGGATTCGTATCCACTCTCATGAGATGACCCCAACTTTGTGGGGGAGTTACTGTACTTAGTGCTGAGGCTAATGGTATTGCTTCACCCTATCTTTTACAGTATTTAGATCGCAGACTTAGCCTTGTGAACATCTTGTTGGCTTCCGCCATCAGCGTAGATAATACTTCCTAGATACTGTAAAGGATGCCTTAAATATGATAAACTTTAAATAAAAGACTTTCAATCACTTGTATAACAACCGATTTTTATTTACATCCGCACTGTTACGCTACTACACTGTGACTGACTCTACATCGATCATCGTTAACCCCTTTATGCCCGATTCACAATGCAGCGTGAGAGCGAGACGAGTCTAGTGCGAGCTGTCAAAAAAAGTTTCGATCTATGCAAATGTATGAAACAATACACAATGATGCTAGACTCTTTCTTCAACGCATTCTTTTCGGAAAATTGAAAAAACTCTCGCGACGAGATAGCTTGTCAGCAGGGTGATGCGACTTTGTTATGTAGCCAGAAAGAGAAAGGTGGTGTGTTGCCATTGTTGCTTTTAGATAGATAATACAGGCTCGCTGTTAAAAGTATCGCCTTCATTGTGAACTGGGAAACGATTTTATGAGGACGAGCATTTCTCGCCTCGCTCTAGTCTCGCTCTCACGCTGCATTGTGACATTGTGAATCGGGCATTACAATCGTTCTCTCTTCATTCGCTCTTTATTTTCCCTGGCATTACTCTCTTCATGTTACCTATCAGTAACTTTATAATTTCGACGAGTTCCCAATCAAAGGATGAGTTACTTGTAAGGCAGATCATCCATGTGTTTGTAGGGGAGTAAACAGGCATAGTCCAGATAATTGAAGAAGGATATAAGAGTCTATCGAACTTCTTCGTTTCCAAAGACAAAGCAGCGAGAAAGTACTAAAAAGGTGAATACCTGTCAGAGCTCATGTTCATCTGTGCGAACATTTACATTTTACATTAACTCATTATGAGTTGCCTTAATCATAGCCTTAATATTCTACAAAAAGCAAGCCAAATAAACTTCCCATTGACACTGTAGAGATTAAAAGCCTTGTCGAATTGGCCATCACTGTTTTTTTTAAGGAGTTTTGAGGTACCCTTAAAATGTTTGAAATACAGCACGAGTGGGAAAAAAAAGTGGAAAAGAGAGAAGAGAGGTACTGGTGCACATTGGTTTTAAACAATTGTGGGACATAGTTACAAGGGAAAACAGAGTGCGGCAACACATTCCACATGCGTGTTGTGCGGTTAATAAAAGAATCCCTATACGTTACAGTACGTCCGAAGATTGACTTGAGGGTAAATTGTTGAACATTCGAAAAGTGACGAGTATTGCACGAAAACTGTTGAGGAAATAAGCTGGCTATTTCATTGGAGCACTGAACGGTAGAAAAGTGATAAAATAGGGAAAGACAGGAAACGTTTTGCCTGTGTTCGAATGGGTCAATCGGTTCCCTTACATTTATGCACCTTTTTTCCATTGAGAGTGGTAATCCTCAAAGGATGAGACTCAGCACATACTGATACTGATACGTCAAGCATTTCATCGCGGGGGGGTTTTAGCCTAATGTATTCGACTAGCTCATGTTTACATTTTCCTGCTTTGCATTTGTTGTATTTTACCGGTTTAATTCTTTCCTCTCTCTCTTTCTTTATTATGCGTGTTGCGCACCCAGCAACTGTGTCCCATGCCTCCTGGCTTTTTAGCGTTTCACCAACGATGTTTTCTGGCATCAGTAGCTGGTCGAGTTCACTCCTTAGTGCATTCCTTTCGTCGAGCAATCTTGGGCTTGAAAAAACATGTGTTCTGCATTTTTTATGCAGTCAGAGCAACGTGGTCAGTAGGGGATATTGTCGTGTATATTATAAGTACAAACAAAAACATCCATGCAACTGCGTTAAGTTAAAATCAAGTTCTCCATGGCGACTATCAACCCATGGCTCGAATTAGTGTATGAGTCCACCTGCCTTTCTCAGAAGCATTCCAGCATTCTTGCCACTCTCTAAGGTTTCCTATTCTGTGCAGTCGGTTTTCGCTGGCCTCATTTATTTCCCTTCTTGTGCAGTACTGACGTTGCTGTTCTACTGCTTATTAAAATCGTTCAGTTTTATGCTCCGCCAGTATTAGACCAACTGAGGTAAGTCATTTTCGTACTATCCTTATTGTCACATTGCTTATCTATTCCACCTCCTTCAACAGTTTAGCAGTGACAATAATGGCGATGTCGTCAGCAAATCCCACTATTTTTGTTTCGGCTGGTTATAGAGAGTCGCAGTATACCATCGTACATAACGCTATAGAACAGTGGGCCAAGGACTGAGCCCTGTGGTACTCCCCCGGTGATCTTGTGTTCCTTGGGCCGCTCTCGGTACTGTATACTAAAATTGTGCTCCTGAAGTTGTCTACAAAAACGTCTATGAGATATTTTGGTACTCGCATCGCTCTGAGTGCTTTTTGTGACTCCACTTTCACAGTGTTGAAGGCGAGGGTCGATGGTTCCAACCGAGCAGTACTTTTTGGAACTGTCGCTCCACCTTCTTCCTTATATAGTCTCTTGTGCTGTTTTAACTATCACGTTAATTGCGTCTGTTGTTGAGCGTGCTTTCCGAATACCGTATTAGGTGCACCTGATCAGATATGAACGCTTTACTCTAGTTTTAGGCGAATAAAAGCTTTATAAATTGCAGCCAGATTAGATGGGGTATATACACTGGTATAGGAAATCTAGACATTTTGAAGCGACATCGATTATGTGGTCATTCCAACGAAAGTTGGAGAATGGAAGTCCTTCATCCTTTCATCGATGCAAGTGCCATTCATGGATAATGGCTTGGGCTTTATGTTTCGCTTTACTGATAGAAGACAACATTGCGTTTTGAAATCATTGAATTCCACTCGGTTGGTTGAACTCCATTTAATAATGCTGTCAAGATTGGAATTTAATGTGTTTAACATACATTGCCGCTCCAGCTCTACGGCCGAAGAGGAGGGACGTCAATCCTATCATAGGCGAAGGAATGAATTAAAATAGAACTAAGACAAGAGATCATTGAAAACAGAATCAGAGTTAAAACTGAACCTTGGGGAATACCTGCATTTACATGGTGAATTGCAGACTTGAAGCCATCTAATACAAATTGTATTAAACGGCATAGATAGGTAGTTTCTAATCCATTGAATGCCGATACCAAATGCACCCATTTTCAACTAAAGAGCTTGATGTCAAACTCGGTCAAATGTCTTTGAAATATCAAGCGCAACAATCTTTGTTTCCCCAGAGTGATGGAGAGATTGGTGCCACTTTTCGGTGAGATATACCAGATCACCAATGGACCTTTTGTCGTATTGCCGGTCATTAAAGAGCTTCCGTGATTCGAGATAATTCATGGGCTGAGTATTGAGCAGTGCTTCCATGATATTGGAAAGAAGTGATGTTAATGTAAAGAGGCGGTAGTTTAGGTACGGTCCAAAGAAATACTGTTTTCCATCTACTCGGAATGTGACCTCAAAAATAGGAGGCATGAAAGAACACCTCTTCAGAAATATCATCTGGACTAATGGATTTGTTGCGATCTGCTCGAGTTCGAAAGTGGATTTGAACAGGTGGCTGCGAAATACACAGGAAGGAGATTGGCCTTGTCCAAAGAGCTAACAGCTGGAATGTCATTATAAACAAATGTTGGGATAGACAACTTGGTAGAGTTTTTAATGCTTTTGACGAATTACCAAAATTGTTTGCTACCTCTGGGACAATGAAGTATTTTTTGCCTCAATTTTTGGTCATAAGAAAATTTTACACGACGTATGTGACGTCATTCCGGACTCGTTTAAAATTTATTAGTTTTTTTTTTTTGGGTTGGGTTGGCTTTGTAAACCCGAAAACTCATTTCTCTCAACCTCATAGCCTCTTTAGAGCTCGAGTAGCACCATATTTTTTTTTCCTTTAGTGTGATCTCGCTCGATTAGGAATGAAGGATCTCATACCTAAGAGAATAATATTTACAATCATAACATCAGCTGCGTCCACATTCCCTATCGGAGATGCATAGTGAGCATGGTTTGCAATGTAAGGATCCGAGTGGGCTTATTTACAAGTTGAGTCGTTGAGTTCTTTGAGTTGTTTCCTTCGGGTGTTGGCTGTCCAGAGTGGCGAAGCCAGCTAGAATTGTAAATGTTGAAATTACCAATATTGACAATTGCAGTATGTGAAAACAGGGACACAATTCTTGAGATAGAATCATACAACCCATCAGACTCATTAAAAGTTGATTTGCTGTTTACGAGTAGGCTTCTATAAATAAAAAAGTAATGAATCAGTTGCTTATGGAGATAAAGTTTTAACCACATGAATTTAAATTCTGGATTCGAGCTGTGACTGTATTGTGGTTGGAGTTGGTAAGCGAAATTATTACGAATATAGGTGGTGAGACCGCGGCGAGAAAAAAAAAGTGGCCAAAGTTCCAAAATAGCTGGTTTGAATTTAAAAAACATAAGCGTATGCGGCAAAAGTGGTTCTGCCTTAAGTCACGAATATTGCATATAAAATACACAAAATTCAAAAGCACAACTATTAGGTTTTCAACTTCAGGAAGCACGCGAATGCATCTCCAGTTATGGCACTCCCTTAAGATTTCTCGTTTAAAGAGCCTTGTCGATTGTTCGCCCTTTCTTAAACTTCGAAGAAGTCATCAGCCATCAAAGCTCTACGAACTGCTCAAAAAAGGTAAGCAGTCTAGCCTTATTGCTGTTAAGTCATTTCATCACCGACAGTGATTTTCTCTTGTGGCATGGGTTCGAGAAATTGGTACATCAGAGAGCACAACCTGATTTCAATGCTCTTCACCGGCTAATAAATTACTTACAACCGTATCGGCTCTTTGACGATTTTGTGAACGGTGATGCTATTACATATACTAGCTATTTCCTCTGCTACCATGGCAAAAACTCGCTGCTTTACAGCGTTCCAATGAACTTACATGATTAGGCGAGGACTATCCCTTAAATGTTCATAGCTCTGCCGAAGCTGCTGAATGCATGAATAATGAAAATTGAAAACCCACACATAGTCATAGAGAAGCGAATACATCCTCAGCGTGTGACTGTTTGGTATAGGTTGTGGAATGGCGCCATTATTGGCCCATTTTTCTTCCGTACGGCCAATGGAGAGCGCTACAGAGGCATGAAAGCTTATTTTTTTTTTTTTTGCCAGAAACTGAGGAAACTTCAACGATCTCTGATTCCAGGAAGATGGCACTATGTGCCATACAAGCCCACCAACAATCTTTAGCGCACTAAGTTCAGTAATAGTGTAATGAGCCATACTGGTGATGTTGCTTGGCCTCCGCGGAACTGCCAGTTGAACCGGTTGGAAATTTTTTTGGTAGCGTGCCATTACAAATCGATATTATGCTGATAATCAAGAAACGATTCAGGCACTTAAGCACAATATCGATCGAGCTATTCGTATAATAGAGCCCCGAACCATCGAAAATGTACTGCAAAATTTTGTTGACGGAATGGGCTACTGCCAAGCTTGCCATTTAAATGAGATTAAATCTTCAATAAAGTTAAAAACTTTAGAAAGTATTAAATGGATTTTTTAATAGCAATTTTAAAAAGAAACCAACAGATGGCCCACCCTTTAGTTAGAGAATTTATTAAATTAAAAAAAAATATTTCGAGCTTCGTTAAGTTCAACTGTAAAATCATTTATTGGCATATAAAGGGTGTCCAAAACTTCCGGCAAGAAGTAATTTCGATAGAAAACGCAGGTTTTTAATTAAAAGCTGTATGTGTTTGTTTTATTGATTCATAAAGTATACGGTATGGGGCTATGTATGGAATAGCATATCGGGTAAATGGCCTCCACGGTTTTGCTGGCACATACGCATTCTTTTGCCGAAATTTTCCATGACCGTTTTACATAAATGTGGCTGAATTACATTGACACAGCGCACCATTTGCTCCTTCAAGGCGGGGTGGTCGTGGGCCTGTTGGCATAAACCTTAGACTGCAAAAAAACCCAAAGATTAACAAAGCTATCAAGATGAAAATTAGCCTCATCGCTGAAGATGATCATGTTTGAATCATAATCCATTCAACGAACTCTCTTCGCTGTGCGTGGTCAGTAGCTTCAGTTCCTGAGTCATTTGCACTTTGTATGCATGAAGATGTATAACTTTCGTGAGAATACGCTGTATAGAGCTCGAAATGTCCAATTCTTGACCACGCTGCGGAATTGATATTCCTGAATTCGTTCGACACTCTCACGAACTGCTTCGATGATTTGTTTTGAACGACTTGTTGAAGGACCACCAGAGTGGCTAAGATCACTAAATGATGCAGTCTCACTAAATTTTTGAATTAATCTCTTCACAGTTGATGAAGTTAAATCACTATTCCGACTGTATTTTGTACGAAAATTGCGAACTGTCAAACTGTCATTATTTGTAAAATAATGCTCAACAATGAAAACGCATTGTTCTTTCGTGTAGCACTCCATTTTTAATAACCCTGAACTGTCAGCTGTCACGCTGTTTCTTTTTTTTTTTTTTTTCGTTGGCAACACTACCGCACAATTGGCGCAAAATTCAAATCTTGCATGAATTTCGGGACACCCTTTACAAATGAGATATCGATTTATTCATACGCATATATGTATGCATTACTCCTTTATAGCATCCCAGCGACCCCAAGGGTGGTAGCGCCCACAATAGAATCACAGTGGTAGATCTATCAACAACATAATGCAAATTATGCAGGAAGTCACCCGTTTATGCTTTTACGAAATATTTTTATCTCATAAAATTTGTTGAACAAAAAAGTAAAAAAAAAATATATAAATAAATTTCCAGTTTGGGCTACAAGTATGGGTGTTAGTCTTACCGTACAAGCTAAATTTCATCAAAATCTGGTCATATGTTCTTGAGCTAGGCGGCTAATAGGGACGATTGAACGATTGAACGATTCTTAAAATCCCTCCTCCTACATTTTACCCACACTACTCTCCAAAGTACCAATTGGCATGCCAAAACAAACTTATAAATTATTGATTTCATCTAAATCTGTTCAGTAGTTTTTGAGCAAAGCATATGAGATCAATCGAAAGGAAATACATGGAGCAAAACGCATTTGTTCTGACATACCTCTTTTCAAAACAATCGTTTCCGACTTTAGTTTTTGGGATTAATAAGGAAGCCAAAATAAGAAAAAAGTTAAAACTTCGATACAGGCCTGACATGCACTTGAAGAATACTGAATACCTTGTACAAACAGGCTTTCTGTAAGTATCTTTTTGAGAAATTTATTGGGTTAGACCGGTCAAACAACCTACTCAAATCATGAACTTCTTCTAACAGATCAGCCTTTCTAAAATGAAACTCTATCTTTCCAATGAATACAGTATTCTCCTAACATTGTTTTAAATATTCCATCATTCCCAAGTTTATAAAAGTGCAACAAATTCATTTTGACCCACATTTCATTTTCACAGCTCGTTAAGTACGAGTTTAAAACTCATTTTCAAATTCACAGCCCAACTTTCTGGAGGAAATGCCAACAATATAAACTCGGTGTAAACAAACTACACACTTTCCTGAGTTGTTCCCATTTGTGTTCCTCCTCGTTTTGACTTTTCAACATTCCTATCCTGAATGACCAGTTTTACTTTTCGACATAATTCCAACACCGAACCCAGTTTAGCATTACTCGTTTTGATACCGCTGCGCCACTCCACCCTCTCAACTGTCCTCATAAAATGCGCACTCACAACTTTCGCCAGCTGTGACAATTTAATGGATCCGTTCCGGATGTACGGATATGTGCATATGGGCTTTCCTCATAGTAATTTGCATATTAAATGTGTGCGGCTACCCAAATGGAATGTACACACTCGGTTAGGTAGGTTGATGATGGGATGTGGGCTGTATGCCTGGAGAGGAGCATGGTTTATGACACCGCCAGCCGTCCGAAATCTCACATATTGCCACGTCATGCTAGTTAAATAAAGTACAGTCAGCTTGCAGTCAGGAATTTGGCACGTTCCCAGGATTCTAGTGTGGGAAAGGCGAACTAACTCTACTGGAGCCGAGATGAGCTGATAATGTGGAGTAAACTTTATTTTGTTTTAAAAAATAAGTTTCGAGTCAAGAATGCACATGAATGCACATTTTATGTCAGCATGTGGGCGTAAATAAAAATCAAAAATGAAGACTGAAATTTAATTTTTTTGTTTTGGGTGTGATGTTGAATTTATTCAGAGAATTTAAAAAAAAAAAATGCCATCAACTTATTCCGGACGGATGCTTCAAATATCATTAAAGGGATATGGTTAAGTTGAATGATATTCCAAATCTGGGAAGCCAGTTGGTTTTGTTACTTTTAAGGATTACAAAACCCTGAACGATTTTCAATACCGCGATTGTGGAATGATCTACCAGGCTCTGTATTTCCCCATCACTACAACCTTCAAACATTTAAAGCCAACGTGCACACGCTCCTCCTCTGTTCTTCTTCCCCCTTTTCCTAACGCCCGTGCCCTGAAACAATTTAAGGGTGTTCATATCCCCTTCGGCGCGCGCAGATTATAAAAAACAAAAAATCAAAAACGCGTTGACTCTCTGACGTCACGACAAAATTAACGGTCGACGTGTCAATGCATGAAACATTGACGATCACACGAATGACATGAGACGGTCAATGTTGTCAAAAAATGTGTTGACGTGTAATCTGTGTCAGCCCGATTTCTACCCTTCGGTGTCAACGCGTTAATACATAAAATGTTGACGATCACACGACTTGACCATTTTCGAACAAGTTGATCGTTGTCGATACACTGAGGCCGCTTTGCCGACTTTGATGGAACAGCGGGAGTTCTCCATCCTGCACAGTCGGACGAGTTTGGCAGGTGCGCCAAAACTAGACATGGCTCTGTGCAATTTGTCTCTATACAAGCTATCATAGGCTTTAAAATCGATGGGTATTGATTTGGGGACCTGCTGTAATGTAAATATTTGGTCGATGGTAGACTTTCCTGGTCTAAAACCACACTGATAAAGACCTAACATTCGGTAATGGTGACGACATTATAGCAGACAAAATCGTGCATCCGACGTTGAGATGACTTACGAGTATGCCTTTGTAGTTGGCACAGTTCAGAGGGTCTCCCTTCTTCAGGATTGGACAAACAATGCTGAGATTCCATTCATCGGGCATGCTTTCATTCGATCAAATTTTACAGATGAGTTGGCGCATGCTCCTGACCAAGCCATCCTCTCAAGCTCTGAGAAGCTCGGCGGCTAAGCCTTCGGCTACCGCAACTTTGTTGGACTTAATCTTCGATATGGCACTTCATCCTGATCGGGTTGACGGGATTTTTGTCTGTCATCGTGCATATTGAATGGCTTATCCTACCTAACAGCGGAATATTGGTAGTCATTGCCGTTTAGCAATCTTCAAAAGTGGTTGAAGTGGTTGATCTTCCAAATTTTCAGCACTGACTGCGATTTTACTACTATGTTCCTTTGTTTATCTTTGCAGGCTTCGGTTCGGGCTTTGTAGCCTTGATATGTTTTTTTTTTACTTTTTGGCAAAATGTTCGCACCTCATCCCTGCAGTTGCATCTCTATGTCGACTCGACTGTGTTTTCCTTCGGAGAAGTTTGGGGTCTTCTTTTCTCCTCTGCTCATAAGGTGTCGTAAACAATCCTCCTTTCAACTCCCGCCCTTGCATTCAGCATCGAAAGATATGCGTCTTGTTTGGCTGAATGTACTCGTCGTTTTTTTTTATAATTTGCACATGCCAAAGGGAATATAAATACCCTTATACTGTTACAGGAAGAGGAATAGAGGCCTGTGCCTGTGCACGTTGGCTTTAAATGTTTCAAGGTTGTAGTGATGGGGAAATACAGAGACGAGAATCATTCCACATTTGTGTTGCTCAGCTTTAACCTAGCACAGCAGAGGCCACAGTTATGGTGGCTTCCTGGCAGCGATGCCAGCTTCTCGAGAGGTTGGGGGAAACGCGGTCGGCAAAGTTTCTTGCAGTCTCTTGCGATTGCAGCCGTTCGACGTTGAACTTTCTGACAGTACTTTCTTGGCGTTACCGTTGGACTATTCGGGATATCCGCATAAGTAACTTTTTTTCAACAAGGTTACTCGATTCAAATCAACACTTGAAGCATTTCTTCTTGGGCGTCGAAGATTAACACGTTGTTGATCTGTGCGATAAGCTTGACGATTTCTCATTGCCAACTGAGCTGTTTGACGTACTGCCTCTCTTTGTTCTTGTATTTGTGATGCACGAAGTCGGGCCATACTAACGCGGCGCTCTCTTCGTGCGATTTCCTGTTCATCTGCAGTGGATTGATTCGCATTACTCCGAAGTTTAATTGCATTACGGTTTCGTTGTGAAAGATTAGATCTTCTGGCTCGCACACAATTGAAAATTACATAATGAAGCAATTATCCATGCGCGCACAATCAGAAATGTGATAACCTCACAAAGTGAACATCTTCGAAGGCATACCGTTTGGAAATCATGATCGAAAATAGAATTCCACAGAATTACGAACGAATCCGCCTGGAAAATTAAACACAAAGTCCAAAATTACCGATTGGATTGATTATCGATGCGCGCACAATGACAAACTACATAACCTTTGACAATGTGCACTTCATCAAACTGAACTCACCTCTTTGAAATCACTTTTCGTTGATGAATTTCAGAAAAAATCGTTTGTAGAGAATTAATTGAATCGAATTCAAATGCAATAAACGTCGAAAACTGAATGAATGAAAATTGGTGAAAACTCGAAAAAAAAAACTGATAAATCGCAGCGCACGTCTGCACAGCTTCCTGAATGGTAATGAAAGGACCGCGCAACTAAATCAGCTGTCAGAAGATAATACATACAACGCCATCTACTGGCATTACCGGAACCAGCATACAACGTCATGTTCATTCTGTCTTGTATCAGAGATGGCGTTGTATACGGATTTAATTTTTTTTTTGTGATTTTCTTACTTTTCCAATGCTCGAGGAAACTTCTCGATGTCGAGGCGAACAAAAAAAAAATTCATCGAAATCAGTCAATCCGTTCTCGAGATATCATCAAAAAAGCCGTTCCATACAAAATGTATGAGAAAATAAATACATTTTTTTTCGTGAATTTTTCCGATGTTTTAATAGTTATTCTGCTATTCGGGGCGGAGACACATCCAACAAATCAAGGATCATAAAAATCAGTAACTAACCCGACCTTGTTTTATATCTTAAGATTCAAATTCTTACGCACAAAATGATTAAAAAAAAAAAGTACAAATGCTGTATCATTCTACTTTCGCCAGCTTTGTTCGTATGACCAAGTCTTGTTTTATTAAATAATTTAAACAAATTTAATTCAATGTTTCACAGTTAAGAGCTACAGAAAAATTAGGTTATCTTTTATAAATAAAAATAAATTTATTCAAATATATTTTTAACAAACTCATTTCTTACAAACTTCTCTCATCACTATTCGGACCAAGCTAGATGTAAGAGTTGAGTTAATATTGTTGGATGTTATTGCTTTATTTACTACACCCTCCGTCACCTAATCCACCATAAACTAACCTAATTTGTGCGTTACACCTGTGTATATAGCACCATGCAAAAAAAAAAAAAAAAATAAACCAATCAACATACAAAACAAAATTGGTAAACTCCACCAAGTCACAATTTTTTAAGTTTGTTTTGCTGACAGCCTTTTACTATATAACCTGTAAATAATTTTTAAATATATATATATATTCATTAATTTTTTCTTTTAATTATAATTTATTGGTGTTAATTTTGTTATGGTTCAACAAGTTGTGCAACGCCTTTGTTCCTAAAAAAAAAAAAAAAATCAAAAAATCACGTATCTACATAAAAAATTGTATTACATACATACTTTCATTTTCATTTATTTTGTATATATAAATCTTAAAACCAAATGACATATCAACATTTTGCATATAAATAAATAGAAAAATGATACAAAATTTTTAACAAAACAAAACTTTATGTACATATACCGAATTATTTATGTTTAATATATGAATATATACATAAGACGCATTTAAATATTGTTTTGTTTTAATTTGTTTGTTTTTTTTTTTTTTTTTTTTGTAGTAAAATTAAATACAACAAACAACATTTAATGTTTAGAAAAAAAAAAATAAAAAATTAGAAAACAAAACGAAACAAATCCAAATCATTCCGGGTTTTTTGTTTACAGGGGACTACCTGACGAATACAGAGTTCGAGTCCGTGTTAACTCGTAAGAATTTAAAAATATATATCAATATATATATATACTACATGTACTATCTATCAAGCTACCTACTTTTTTCAACTCAATATTCGTACTCGTACTATACATTACAAAAATAAAAAAAAAAATTAAATACATCTATATACTCTGCTATTGCATCACTGTCAAACAACTACTGTCAAACTCTTTTTCGTTTTTACCTTTTTTTTTTTTTACTTGTCACTTATAATAATTATATTACTTGAATTAGATTAGTGAGACTTGTTTTGTCTTTTTTGGAAGATATCAACGTTATTTCTATAATTTATTTTTCTGTTTCAATGTTCGATGTTTTAGTGTATATTTGTATAGATGTATAGTCGATCAATACAGTGTACATGTATCTATGATCACTTGGAATGTAATTAGAACACACTTCACACTATAATTGGGATATGGTTAGATGTTGTAAAGTAATAATTTGGTTTTTTTTTTTTATTTGGTTTTCCTTATCACACTAATTCATGTTTATTTCCGAACACATTCAGGCACATAATAAAACTAGAGCATGGCATAGAATCCTTTCTTTTTTAGTATTGAACTTAAGATTAAAGGCACATAGTGTTCCGTAGTGAGAGTGGTTTAGGTTTGTTTTAAATTTGGTGAATACATGGCTGGAAGAGATCGCAAGATACAAAATCAACCATTTGCATGCATGTCACTGAAAATTAAGCAAAATGATTTCTTCTCCTCTGTTAATTTTCGTGTATCATGATACTGTTCGTTGGTGCTAAAACTCATACCCGAGATAGTACCAATTTTCAAAAAGTATTTACTTGCTAAAACTAAAAAGTTGTCACACTCAAGCAATACTCGTATATACAAATAAATTTCGCCAAGAAAATTGTATCAACAATTTATTAAAGGCGATGCCATTCCTGTACAATATAACATATATTCTCGTCAAATGATTAGTAACTATTATGTACTTCGGAGTCTATGGCAAAATCGTCAAACCGAAGAAAATCATAATCGGTTCATAATAAGAGAATAGTCACCGCTTTATCTGAAAAGCACACACAAATTCCGCTGTCCCCCATTCCCGCTGAATATAATACGAGTACAATATACTATTTATAAACTGACTTTCAAATTGAAACTCGAAGAAAAAGTAAAGACGAACAAAATCTAGCCGCCTGTATCGTTTTGAAAACATACAAATCCGTAAACCCATCCACTGCTGCACCGCTGTTGGCAATAGTAGTCGTTGACTGAAAAGTAGTAAACATGATTTGAGGAAGAAATGTACGTTGTGATTGTAAATTAATTTACTAAAAAAAAAAATTTGCAAAGTTCTTAACGCCTTTTTCGCGACGAAATTCGCAAACCCTCATTTACTTGGTCTAGCGGTTTCCGGGATATAGTCATGTATGGGTCAGACAGGCCTTTTAAATTAATTGGAGTTTGTTTTATTTCCTTTCAGGCTTTAAATTTGTTAAAAGTCGATGCAGTTATCTTTCTCCCTTACACTTGATTAAGTTTTCTAGTGTTTGTGATAATACGATCTTAAAACAGATGCTTGTTCTTCCTTATCGCTTCTAACTTGGAAGCTTGGATTCGAAGGCCATCTTTGATGAGCGTCTTGTCATTCATTCACTCGATGTGAGCCATCCAAATTAGTCATCCGCTTTATGTGATTCATCGGGATTTTATGTATGTATCTTCTCATATACTCGTACAGGCTTGAAGAGGACCAAATATCTGAGAAAGAATTATTCTTTCAAAAAAGTCTAATATCCACTCAGCTTTTTACCATTCCGCTGATTATACAGTACTCGGAAATTCAGCCACCGAGCTGGGAGATATCCAATGGTCAGTTTACATGGATCACCATGATGGTGTCACTTTTCGTGCCAACTTTCACCTCGAGGTAGGTAAGCTATGACTTCGCAGACAGTGTAATTTTGTTAGTTTTATTATCATCTACTTCAAGCCTGACTGTTACGCATGATCTTCAATTGCTATTAAAGTGATGTTATGATTGCTCAGTGGGAATTTATGATGGTTTTGATATCGCCTACGTAATCCAGACTTCAGGATGCACTGAGCACTATCTGCTACAGCTGGAGATTGAAGAATTCACTTGATAGCGTATCACCTATCCGAAGTTCAGTGAGAATTAGCAACGTGCTGCAATTGGTATATACTGCCTAAGTACATGCTGTCTGTCATACCCTGGATGGAATTAATGGATCTCCTCCTAAGGATTTCTCACCATGCCCCAGTATTGCAGCCCTGTTCTATAGAATTAATTAGAGTATGTAGACTGTGAGCTGGCTCTTCCCTACAGACTACAATGCAACCAGCAGTATTTGGCGTACGATGCTTAGCGTCGCCTTGAGTAACACTGTCGTAGGGAAAGTGGGTAAGGTTTTGCGTTTAGCTTCATCGCGCATGAATAAATCAGTCATACAAACCATTCTAAAATGAGTGAATCCCAAATATATAAAATCAATTATTTTTTGAGAATTGCACAAAGAAAATGTTTATCTAAAGGCGAGGAATTATCCCGCGTTAGGTATGGACCAGGTCCACCCTGGACTGTAGCGACATCTAATGTAGGAAGATATCATTTTAGCCGTCAACTAAGCTAACCCTGGGTGCTTTCTTGCTCGGTCAAACCTCCGATATCACGATTTGATTTTTTTTTTACTAAATTTTCCTAAAAATCTTCAACTGAAAATGTTCGTCCAAAAGGAAAAAATAACGATCAAGTATGAACGTGCTTCATCTGCCAAGGGTTCTGTATGAATTAAAATTAAAAAAAAAAGTGTTAAATCACTTTTGTTACTGTTTTTACACTTTGCACACCATTTGAATCGTTCTCAAATTCTTATTGTTATCACCAACTACGGCCAAGCTGAAAGAATTCACATATACGAGTATTTCAAGTGAATGCATTTAGGATTGTAATTACAAACATATATGTACATATGTATATGCATATTTTCCATTTCAGTGCCTAAACGGTTGGACCGCGTTTTATTAAAATACGAGTAGTACCAAACGATCCCTCTTTTCAGTCAGGAAGTCAGAATAAATATTCTGATGTTTGGTAAAAAGAATATGGCGGACGGTAGGTGCCATTTTGTTTATTACTCACATTTGTAGACTTTTTTTTTAATCATCAATATTAAAATATTATTCAGGTAATTTTTCCAAAAAATTTCTGTACAGCAGTTTCCTCAATTGTGTCGTACTATCTATTTTCGGCATAGACTTCTCTCGCAAGATATCCCCAACGATTTTCAATTGCGTTAAGGCTAGGAGAGCGTACTGGCCATTCTAGAATTTCAATTTTTCTCGAAACAATTATTTCACAACTCTGGCAGTGTGGACGGCTGCATTATCTTGTTGGAAAATCATGAGACATTTAGTAAATTCTTGCTCCAAATTAATTTCAATATCCCCAATCAAATTCAGGTAGCCTAGGCTGTTAATTTTTTGCTTCGTCTGTGAAGAAGACCTTCCGCCATCTTTTTGTCCACTTAATATATCGTTACATAAACTTAAGTCTTTCTTCTCTATGTTTATTTTTGTAAGTGGAGGCTTACGCTTTTTCTGCGATTTTTCTGACAGTAAGGTCGGAATTGGATGCCGTATGCCAAATGGTCCGTTTTTCTCTGTGTGTTACAGATCTCGGTCATCCACTACTGTAAGCTTTGCCATAATTCTTGGGATCTTTAAGCATGTTAATGTTAACTTTTCGACTTCTGTATAAATGTTTTGCGATTTCACCGATTTTCATATTTTCTTTTTGAAGATTCAGAGTTACGAGTAATTTAACTTGGCTACTGTTAAGCCTTTTTCTCTACCCATTTTCAACGGAAAGGACTAACAGATAATTTTCTTACAAAAAATCGAAATGCATCCGCTCAAGCGATAGCTCAAAATAAACTGAATGCAAATTCATCGTACTGTGCTATCGTTTTGTCCCATCACGTGTTTGTTTTCATTTTCAGATAACGGTAAATCTCTTTAAGTCTTTTCACTCTTATGTACTCAAAGATATGCATTCAACTACTACTCACAACTAAACGAAAAGCGAAACGTCCAAACATATTGCTAATTATATTTTTTTTTAAAATAATATAAATGTGCCTTTTTGCCGCGCTGTGTACTCGTACCTTTTTGGAATTTTTTTTGGGATTTCTAAAAATCGGATGAAGTAAAAATAACGGAACCTAACCTAACTGGGCGTCGTGGCGTAGTGGTTAGTGTGTCAGAGCACTGCGCAGTGTGTCGAATCCCAGAAAACACCAAAAAGTTTTTTCACGATCCCACCTCTCGCGAACGTCTGACAAACATCCGAGAATATTGTTGTCACGAGATAGCTTCTCAAAACAAATTGCCGTTCGGATATTCGTGTTAAAAATTAACGCACACAACACGAGTGGTTGCGAGAAGCTAGGCCCTGGCACTTAAAGAACTGTTGCGCCCACATATTTATTTATTTTTTAACTATAATCGCAATTATACAAAAAAAATATTTCTTTTCAATTCTATCTGGAAAAATGTGTTGGTTTTTAAATTTTCCAAAATTTTACTTTGGCAATACGTGTTAGTAAAACTCAATTCCGGTTCAAATTTCAACCATCTACGTCTAACGGTTCAAAAGTTATGAGACTGTGACAGACAGACGGACAGACAACTGACTCTCACATTGAAAATTAATATCGTTTGACGATTTTTAGGAATATGGAGTAAAAAAGTTTTGATTTGTAAGAAAAATCTTCACTTATGGCAACGACGGTCATCTTTTAAATAAATTTTACTAACCTGAGCTTCAAATATGTCGAAGTAACCAATGTAAGATGTTAACTACAAAAGTAGTTTAATCTGACTAGAATTGCAGATGCAATCATATACTCGTACATATTCCACCTGGAAAATTCTTCTTCTGCTTCCAAAGAGATCCCAAGAAATATAGCTTAATGAAAACACTCAGTATAAATCTCCCTTCTTCTGCCACCAAAATCTCAGTGGGTTGGAATGAAACCCAATCTCCAGAAGGCACACTAAAATCACCTGTACAGAAAGACAGATTGGTGTAGTTGGTTTGAAACTCAGCTGGTATTAAGTTTCAGTGAACTCCAAGGGTGGCTGTCCAGATAACTGTTTGTTTTGCTTTTGTCGTTGCTCATGATTCACAGTATTTTTTTCCGTCCTCCTGATGTCATCATCACGATCAAGTTGCATTTTAGCTATATGACCGCCCTACTGCCAGTGTTATGCCTTCGCAGTAGAGTTGCCATAAGCTTTCGCAATTGATCGACTTTTTATTTATTTCATGCGAAACAAGTAGATGATTATTGACATCAGGATTCGAACCGTGAACCTGTGGCGTGCCAAGCGATGATGTTACCAATACACCACGGCCACCCTCGTTATGTTAATCAAGTTTTGAAAAACGTAAAATAAAAATGTTGACTTAATAGTATAATGGTGCAGGGTTCACCGCATACAATAGGAGAACCATCCCTCTCCTAATAGCAGCGTGCATACCTCAGAGGAAGATTGACAGAGACAGCCCTTCACAAGGTGTTTCTATACTTAGCACTAACGTTATTCAGGCATCACTACCTCTAGGTAACAGCAAATAACCAAATTCGCCAGCAGGGGAAAACCTCAAGGCACTGTTATTTCACCTCTACTATGGCTTATAGTCATGAATAAACTCCTTTGTAGCATTAGACAGAGAAAGAATCAAAGTAGTCGGAAATGCGGACGTCATGGTGATACTAGTGTCAGAAATGTTCCCCTCTGTGATAAGTGAAATCTTGGAAAATGCTCTGAGTAAGGTAAGCACCTGGGCCAAAAAGTGTGGTCTTGGTGTTAACTTGAGCAAAACAGGACTGATGCTCTTTACCACTAAAACCAAAATATAGTACCTGACTTCGCACTTCCTCGGCTAAATGATCAATTACTCTCCCTATCGTCCAGTGCTAGGTATTTAAGGGTTGTCTTAGATCCTAAACTCAACTGGAAGCTAAACGTAGAACAATGGGGAAAGAAGACATGTATAGCTTTCTACGCCTGTAACAAAACATTCGGCAACAAATAGGACCTGCAATCAAAACTAACCCTATGGATGTAGACAGTAATGGTTCGACCGATTCTCACATATGGGTCAATAGTATGGTGGCCGGCTCTAAGAAAGGCCTATAATATAGGGTGACCAGATAAGAACGATAGGAAAAGAAATTTAAATGAAACAACATTTTGAAGCTACATTCATGCCATTATGTATGGAATAGCACATCATTTAAATGGCCGCCTCGGCTTCGCTGGCAGTACTTTAAGCGGTCGGTCCAATTTTTGAGGACTCGGTCCAATATGTGTGGCGTTATTCCGGCAATAGCGTCTCGAATGTTGGCCTCGAGCTAGTCCGAAGTAGTTGGCTTATTAACGTAAATTAAGGACTTGGCGTAGCCCCAGAGAAAATAATCGAGGGGCGTCAAGACGCATGATGATGAAATGACCCAGTGATATTGAGATGACCCAGTCTCCAAATTTCTCCTTCACCACTTCGAGCGTTGCGTCGCTTGTATGACTTGGATATGTCGATGTTGCCGAGCTCTGACCATAGACGGTAACGGTGTCTCCTTCCTCATTTCGAAAGAAATAAGGTCTAATGATGCCGCCGTGCCAGAAACCGCACCAAACAGTTAATCTTTGTGGATGCATTAATGCTTAGTCGAACACTTGTGGATTGTGGTCGCTCCAATAACGGCAATTTTGTTAGACATAGCCGCTGAGCAAAAAATGGGCCTCGTCCGAGGAGATGATTTTTTGGCCAAAATCCGGATCTCTAGCGAACTCACGGCATTGTCTATGGTCGTCCGGCTTCAATAAGCCTGGTTGTCTCTCTGGCGATGCCTAATTTAGCTGATCGGCGCCAAATCGACATTTCTAGGTCTTCTTCGATATTGGGCGCTAACGCAGCTATGTTTTCTTCACTTCGCACCGATTTCTACCTGGTTGGTGTCTTAAGGTCCAAAAGAGTGTACTCACGTTAAAACTTTTCCACGGTGCGACGTATTGCCTGCGGACTGTAGCCATGGTGACGACCGCCCTCACGACAAAATTCACGTTGCGTATTTATAACTGAGCTGGAATTTCGATAATAATTTCCACACGTTCGGTAAGCGTCAAACGATGTATGATGAAATGAATGATGAATATTTTAACAGCTGGATGTCATTGGTAACTTTGACAGCTGCTGAAATATATCAATTGGAAAAACTATCATTGCTATCTGGTCACCCTTTATAACCAAACTTAACAAGGTACAAAAAACAGCATACATAGGCACTACATGTACTCTACGGTCTACCCGGTCAAATGCTTTAGCAGTCCTTCTGCAAATTTTACCTCTAGACCTACACATAACAAATATTGCAGCACATAGCGCGATTAGACTTAGAGAGTCTGGGTGCTGGACTACGAAACCCTACGGGCATAGTAATATACTGGACTCTCTATTACATTATCCCCAAAATGAATTTTACGCAGCGTACCGACGAACAGTTCCCCACAAGATCAGGATGGCAATATGGGCAGGTGATTAAGGACTTTAACGTAACAATCTATACCGACGTTTCAAAGATGGACTGCGGAGTCGCAGCAGGTGTGTTTACTGAATCCTTAAACATCTCAAAATCATATAGACTTGCAGATAATGCCAGTGTTATCCAGGAGGAACTATTCGCTATCCGCGAAGCCTATCACCAGATCAAATTACACACAAATATAAAGCCAAGGCAAAAGATTGCCATGCTCATTGACTGCTATCGAAGTCATCGCCTCGGTCATTATATCCTCTAAACGAGAGTTAGAATGTCGAAATGAGCTAGCCTCGCTAGATGGACAATTCAAAGTAACCCTGATCTGGGTTCCATGGCATAGTAACGTTTATGGAAACGAACTTGCTGAATCTCACTTGAGGAATCAATCAATGTTCCACTTGGAGCAGTCAAGGCAGAAATCTCCTCAATATTCCTTATAAAATTCAACCTCAGATGGACTAGGCTAACAAACTGTGTCATATCCAGAAGGATACAATGAAATTAAAACAACCGACTTCCTAAATAGAAGGCGTAAAGACATCGCCAGATTAGCAGCTATCATTACGCGTCACTGGCCTATAGGAGACGACTCAGTCAAAGTAGGTATTCCACAGAACTTAAAGAGCAACCCTTATCCACTATTTATGCGCCTGTCCGGCAATAGCTAGGGCCAGACAACGAGCATTAGGAAAACCCTTCTTCAATTCCCTAGAGGAAGTCTCAGAGAAAAACATCAAAGAACTTAGTACTTTCTTGAATTCCACAGGTTGGATCTAGAGATTCCCTCACCAACATACCGTAACACGGGTTGTGGTAACATGAATTGTGGTAACATTTTTTTTTTTTCCGAGGGTAGGTAAAAAATCTTCATGAAGACACTATGAGGATCGATAGCGCGTGCTCATAGTAGTGTGAGATTTTTACTCACTAAAAAAACCTCCCTTCGTGATAAATTTCTTTAATTACTGCAACTAAGTTTCGACTTATCCAGCAGTTTTTCATTCACGTATTGTGATCGTTTGGCAGATCCCTTTTCATTGAAAGTTCCTGCTTGTTCCGCAAATTAGACGCGGTTTCTTGCTATCGCGTTAAGTCGAAATTTTTAGTCCTTTGTAGATGACGCAATAGATTCCTCTCATCTAGAATTCGAAGGATTTCATTGTTAAAGTGTCCTTGTAATCAGTCTTTATGCTTAAGCGCGAAGTTTTTGATTTCATGTTCGACTGTTGCAATTCCTATATCTCTATGGATATCGCTATTTCTTATAAACCACGGTGCATTAACTATTGATGTTAGCACTTTATTTTCAAAAGTTTGTAAAATACTGGACATTACTTATTTTGGTACAACCGCAAAGTTGTATTCCCTATGTCCATACCGGCTTTAGCACTTGCTTGTATAAAAGCAGTTTGTTCTCTATATTAAGCTTCGAATGTTTTCCAAGTAACCAGTACATTTCTCTGTATTTGGTTTCGAGTGCTTTACGATATCCACTTCAGCTTAGCATCAAGTGTCATTCCAAGATACTTAGCCTCGTTTGCAAACGGAATTTGAACCGAGTTTGAAAAGATCGGCAAATTATTTATTTTCTTATGAACAGATTTGTTCTCGTTTAAAGCTAGTCGCCAAATCTTTGTCCATTCATTTACTTTATTCAATGCTTCTTGCAATTTTTCAGTTGTTTCTTCGATCGTTTTACCCGTTGCCAGGATGGCAGTGTCGTCGGCAAATGTAGCTAATACGGTGACTTCTTCTTGCGGTATATCGCGAGGTACAAAAGCGGTCCAAGGACAATTCCCTGCGGCACCCCAGCCCTTATTTCTTTAAATTCTGAATATTCATTTCCGTGTTTGACTCGGAAAGTCGATTCGTCAAGTATTTTTCCAGAATGTTCCGGCAGAACTTGTCGTAGTTTATATTTCAATCCTTCATGCCAACGCTTGTCAAAAGCTTGAGAAACATCAAGGAATACGCTCGAGCAAATCTTTTTTTCTTCGTAAGCTTTCTCAATTAAATCAGTTATTCTATACACTTGGTCTATTGTTGAGTGCTTGGTTCTAAACCCAAACTGGTGATTGGGAATAAGAGATCTTTCTTCTATAACCGGCTGTAATCGCTTAAGTACTATTCTTTCGAAAACTTTTTTTACGATTTTTTATCATTCGGCGGTTTTCCTGGCTTCAGAATCATTATTACTTCTGCGACTTTCCATTGACTCGGAACATATTCTAGTCTTATCGCTGCGTTTATAATGTAGAGGAACTTAACTAACGCTTTTCTAGGTAACAATTTAAGAAGCTCTCCTGTGATTAGGTCGTATCCAGGAGCTTTATTCGGTTTCAGTTTCTTTATTTCTTGTTGAAGTTCGGTCAGCTTTGCATTTCTTACTGTGTAATTGTGAAGTGCTATATCCGACGCATTATCATTTTCAACAAGCGCTTGTCCATCAAATGGTTTAAATGTTTCTTCTAAATGGGCGGCAAAGACTTTTTTTTGTTTTTTATAATTTGCACGTGTTAATAGGATTGTTAGTTAATGTGATATGAATACCCTTATACTAATTTTTAGAACACGTGCGTTTTGGGGAAAGGGGAAGAGACAGAGAGAAAGACAGAGTGGTGTAGTTTGAAACTCAGGTGGTATTAAGTTTTTGTAAACTCCAAGGGTGGCTGTCCAGATAACTGGGGAGTATTTTGTTTGATTTCGCTATTATTGTCGTTGCTTATGATTCACAGTATTTTTTTCGTTCCTCCTGATGTCATCATCACGATCAAGTTGCATTTTAGCCATATGACCACCCTACTGCCAGTGTTATGCCTCCACAGTAGAGTCGACTTAGATTTCGCAAGTGATCGACTTTTTTATTAATTTCATGTGAAATAAATAGATGATTCTTGACATCAGGATTCGAACCGTGAATCAACAGCGTGACAAGCGGTGATGTTACCACTACAACCCGGCCACCCTTAATGTTGCGGAACACGAGTTTGTTGCCATTTTTTACGCGCTTTTCTCATCTCCCTTACCATTTCTTTTATTTCCGGCGGATATTTTTGGGCATGATTGATCGGAGTTTTCCTTTATAGTGAGTACTTTTCTACGCGGCGCGCTGCAGAACTTCAACAAAACGATCAACTTCGATTTCGAGTTCAGAAGACGTCCTAAGTGATACTCTCAGTTCGATATGTTCTTCAACGTCTATTTTAAAGCCTTCCCAATCAGTTTTTCTGCTAGTTAGTCTAGCAGGTACATCTTTTTTAGGGGAATGATCGGAAGAGAGATCAAATCTTTCATCAATTTTAATACAGTTGTCTGGTATTGCAAAGAAATCGATCAGTCGGCCAATATGTTGGTTTACCCATCGAGTGAAAGTCGCAACTGTTTTGCATGCAAGCGTTGTAAAGTGCTCTGCCTTTTTGTGAAACACATCTTGAACCCCAGAAGGTGTATTTTGCATTAAAATTGTGGTAACATGAGTTGTCGTAACAAAATGCCACCTAGTGCTAATTAGGTTCTTCCTAACAAAACCGTCACACATACTTGTACTTACCTACCTACCTCACGGCGTAAAGTTGAGAGTTCCTATAAGTTTGTTAATGTGCACCGTGTACCTAACCTTACTTTAGTTCAAACATGTTATTCTGGCCTGTATTCGCTAAATAAACAAAAATTGCTTCTTTTTTTTCATTTTTTTACTTCAGCACACTATCATCAAATGCGTTACACTTACACTGTACTATGCACAACTTATCTACTTCTAAATACCGCCTTATGTATGTAATCCCTTATATTTGTATGTCTTTTACTAAGTAGCTAGACATTCCTTTAGGATTTTCTTATAAACCCATTATACTTGAAGTAGATATTTTAGCACATAAACCTAATAATTGGCGAAACCCTTAAGATATTTAACAGATAAATTCAATCAAAAATATCTATCATGATTACGTATACACATATTCAAGCAGCAAAATCATAAAAATAGTTATATCACAGGTTCTACTCAGTTAGATAGAGAGTACGAGTATCTATTATAATTAATATTTATTTTTTTATTTTATTTTATTCAGTTTCATGATTAATTTGCAGTTAAACATTATATTTTATTTTACTTTGATTAGACGAACCATGAGACAGAAAAAAAAAACATATCTTACAAACAAAAACCTAAATTCTTTGCAGGATGAACACATACAGACTTCAAAAAAGGTATCGATATCTAAATAAATAATGTTTTTAAGACTTTTTTTTGTTTGTTAATGAACACAAATAAATTTTCACACAACATGAGTTTATATTAGACAACAAACACATACAATAGCCTGCACTATAAGTTCATCCCCCAAAGTAAAGTTTTGTAATTGACATTTTCTATGCATAAATATTCAAAGGAAATAATTTGTATAATACATAAGCCGTCCAACGAATTAAAAGTCATTTTTAATTAAATTTATTTAAGTAAATTGATTTTTGAGAGGGTAACAATTTTTAATGTGTAGGTTAGGTAGGTATATAAATTTGATAGTATCGAAGAGCAACAGACTTTCTACAATATTTATATTTATTTATTTAGCTTTACCACTAAGGGCAAGTTTTAAAAAAAAAAAAAAAAAATTGCCGACCACTACTTGAACTAAAGAGCATCGTAATTCTGAATCTGCTGCTTTGTCTTTAATCATTTTTCTCGCATTACAAAAATTTGAAATTTGTTAAATATATTTTTTTTTAAATTTATCCCTTCAAAGATTGAAGAAGCTGAGGAATCTTAGTTTCGTTCATCTTCCCCTGCATTTTGCTTATTCGAGACCTCTTCTTTTGTCATGCACCACGATTAACCTATTCAATCACTTTGCCCTTTTTCAAGATGCCATGGGCTTTCCATCATCATGCTTGTCTTGTAAATTTTCCAGATCATGCCAGACCTTATGGTTTCCATAATGACCTTGTTTCTTCTCTCATTGCCATTTCTTCCTCTTCTAAGGTCGACTTTGTTACAATAAAAATAACTTTTTCACAGCAATCCCTGTACGTTATGTGTTGTTACATTCTACCAAATCAATCTATCGAATCTTGCTATAGACGCGATTGATCAAATAATTGACCTATCTGATTCCCTCGATGACATCCTTATTTTTGGTGACTTTAATCTACCTCTGCTGCAGTGGAGTCCTTCCGATAATGAATCCTTTTTCATTGCTTGAAATGCTAACTCCACTAAGGAATGTCTTTTCATAGATCGGCTAACTGATTCAAGTCTATGTCAAGTTAGTAATGTCTTAAATTACATGGGAAGGCAATTAGACCTTATATTCACAACTGATCCCATTAACTCCTCAGTCTCACTTTGTCCCCTAACTCTGTCGACTATTGATAACTTTCATCCTCGCCTTCTTCTTTCATTTTTCCTCAATTCTCCACTTCAATCTACACCTCCTTCATAAAGCAAATTTCCGCAAAATAAATGCCTATCTGAGTAGATGTTCCTTTGAGTTTGCTAACTTGTCCTTAAACGAAGCCCTCACAATTTTTTGCAGAGAAATGTTTAATTCCATTTCTCTTTATGTCCCCTTTTCTCGTCATAAAACTTCATCTTCCATTCTCTCCCTCTCTCATCTCTTCCATTTGTCTCTATCACTAGGAGATTTCCCTCAGATTTGGAAGACCTGTTTCATAACCCCCATTCATAAAAAGGGATCAAAGAACGCGGTAACAAACTATCGCCCCATTGCTAAACTTTCTCATCTACCCAAACTTTTTGAAAGTATTTTATACGAAGCCTTAAGCTTTCAGTGCAAGTCTCTTATCTCTCCCACCCAACACGGCTTTCTGAAAGGTAGATCAACTACCACTAACTTAGTCGAATTCGTGTCCTTCGCCCAGTCTGCCTTAGAGAATGGCAAAGAAGTCGACGTTATTGCAACTGATTTTAGTAAGGCTTTTGAGAAGATATCTCATAACTTAATCCTCTTCAAATTGTCTGCCATCGGTTTCGAACCCATATTGTTAAAATGGATATTTTCTTACCTGGAAAACCGTTCTTACAGAGTTCGCTTCAGATCCATCTTATCGACTCCCTTCTTGGCCACCTCTGGTGTTCCGCAAAGCAGCCATCTAGGTCCCCTTTTCTTCATTCTAACCATAAACGATGTCGAGAGGGTTATTAAACACTCTTCCCTCTCTCTGTACGCTGATGATACCAAATTTTTCAAAGCCATCTCTTCACCACATGACTACTGTCTCCTTCAAAAAGACCTTGATAGTTTTTCGAACTGGTGCCTACAAAATCGCTTAGAGCTCAATATCGCCAAATGTCAATCCATTACCTTATCACGTAAGCACCACGTGTCCTCCGCCCGCCTTTACCTTCTCCATGGTCAACCTATATCCATCGTTCAGTCTCTCCGCGATCTTGGTATATTGTACGATAGGGAACTAAATTTCCGTTCACATATTGATGAGATAATTCGTAAAGCTAACTCATCACTTGGCTTTGTCAAACGATGGTCCAAAGAATTTTCTGACCCTTACGTGACCAGATCCCTCTACATTACCTTTGTGCGCCCCCTCCTTGAATACGCCAGTCAAGAGTAGTCACCCTTTCAGCAAGTTCATGTGACCAGAATCGAGAATGTTCAACGTCGATTTCCTTCGAGGTCTTCCTTGAACGATCCATTGATCTTGCCTCCCTATCAAGACCGTTTCAATTTTTTGTCTGGTATTAGCCCCAAATATTTAGCCCTGTCAGAAATCTTAAGAGGAGTGCCCTTAATGTATGGAATTTTGGGCGCCTTGTATTTGGTCGCTTAGGGTTGGAAGGAATTTACCTGTACCTCTACCAGCTGATACTCTTAGTATCGCATTACATAGTTCTGTGTTTATGTACCTATTTCTTAGCATGTAAACTATCCATCTGATCAGAATGTCCTCAATATTCAGGTTTTTTAAGGCACCTTCGACAGCATCCGTCGTGACATTATTGAAAGCCCCTTCAATATCCAAGAATGCGGCCGGGATGTACTCTTTATCATTCAATGATTTTTCAATCGTACTGACGGCGCTATGAAGTTCAGTTTCAACACTTCTACCTTTTGTATATGTATGCTGTGCCGGAGATATGATACTGGGGTTCAGCCTACCGCGAATGTGTATGTCAATAAGCCCGTCAAAGGTCTTCAGAATAAAGGATGTCACCATCGCAGGTATGACTAGCTTTACCTGCTTTGAGGATGAAAACAATCTTGACTTCCCGCCACTCCTTTGGTACATGACCTCATTCTATGCTACCAAGAAATAGTCTCTTTAGAAACGGTGTTATGTCTTTTTTGGCTATTTGTAGCATCATCGGGAAAATGTCGTCCGTGCCTGGGGATTTGTACGCTAAGAAGGAGCATATTGCCCATTCAATTTTTTCTTTCGTAACCAATTCAGACGGCACTACGAGTATTTTGTGTCTGCTAATGCTGCTGCCAGAGATGTCATCTCTTCCCTTCTATATCACTATATCCGGGAACCCAGCAGAGATTGTACAAGATTTTGTCTTGATTGCTGCCGAGATGGATTTATTGTATTCCGAGATGGATTTATTTTCTTTGTGAGGATTGTCAACGCTGCTCTATCAATGACAAAGATTTCAGCTTGAAAGACACTGCATTCATTTTTGAGTTTGTATGAGTGAGAATACTCGTGCTGCGGTTCCTATTTCCATTTTAGACCCATGAGTACAGAATCGCTGGATGTTCTGTTCATTTATTAATGTGCTGGTGTCCCATTCTTGTCTTTTGGGAATAAGGGTGGAGTAATTCTTATTGAAATTCTGGTACGGAATAACATCGTATAATAATTCCATATCTGTGAAGTATGAGGCAATTAGTATGCCAATCTCAGGAACTTTCTTCACAAACTTGCATACAGAATGAATGGCGCATTATTTCGACCGAAATTTCTTTTCAAAATTCGCATTGTTTCGACAACACAGCATTCACTCTGGAAATAAGTTTTCAATATTTTCCAACGTCGTTCAAACGTAAATTAATTCACTTCATACCGCGGTAACGTGATACTGTGCTTCTGTCAATTTTTTTGAGCGCGAGAGAGCTGTCAGTGTCAAAATAACATGTAATTTAAAAAGAAACCAGCAGATGGCGCGCAATGCTTCTCCTGCTCTCTTTCGATGTACTTACTTAACGAAGTTTCTTTCAATCAGACAAACCCTTAACCATTTGCTTTCTTCTATTGTCAGTCCAGACAACCTTGATGTTTGTAGCTTTTGTTGATTTTGACCAACCACTAAACGTCTCCGAAATGCAAACATCATGTAGAATGCCCACTTAAGAGAGGTTAGCAAAAAGTTTCTGAAACTTTTCATTCGTCTGGATGTGACTACTACAAAAGGACTATAAATCTATAAACCCTATATTTGACCACTTTATTCTTTGATACAAGAGATTCGTAGACAGACAGTTTCAAAAGCTTTACATTAATTTTCCAACAAAAAAAAAAGACAAAATTGAATAAACACTATACCCAAGCGAAACCCTTTTTTTTCGTCCTGAAAATAGAACCAAATGTAAACTGTTCAAATGAAAAGGGGATAAATTGAAAAGATAACTTTATACGTGTGTAGAATCGAAATGGCGTTCTAATGGAACCTGATAAAACGATGCCGGGTGGATAATGAAGAATTGATTCATCCTCGTGTTCCGAAAATAAATAAAACTTAACAAATTTATGTATGACCACATTTCTAATTTTAAAATGATTAGTCTCTTGACTACTTAAAAGTCAATCGAAAATAAAATACCCATAAAAAATCAATAGAATTTCAGTAAGCTCAGTATAAAAAGATTTTAATTTATTTTTAAATGTTTTTTTCGTCTGGTTTTAAATTTCTAAAGATTAATTATTTTTTTTTTTTTTTTTTAAATGAAAGTCTGTTTGTAGGGCAGTTGGCTAAAAGCATAATAAAAAAAAAAACCGCTAAACTAATCAATCAGCATAAAAATTGAATTCTAAGGAATAATAAACTTAATTACAATCCGTAAGTGATTAGAAGTTAAAGTGTTTTCCCCTATGTAACAATTGTGTGGATGTGTGCGTGTGCATTTTGCAAGATAATAATAAATAAATATAGTAATATTTTTTAAATGCCAGTATTTATTTGCCATTAATGCTTAGATGTCATAAGGATAACAAAATAAGAATAGTTCAAATGAATAAGTATATAATGATGCTAATTGTCGTTTTGTTTGTCACACAACAATTTTCTTTCAGTGTTTCATTCTATTATGAGTTCTCCAAGGAACAGGATTACATCTGCTCGAGACCGGAGGACTCTGGGATGCATCTTTGTTCGGATTTGCCGCCATATCGTAATGGTCCGATGTTGTGTAATGGTAAGTACGGAGTCAGATTTTTTTTAATCAAAATAATAATGCAAATGTAAGTCTACCTGACGGTGTTGAAAGACCTACAGATTATTCACTCAATTGGGTCCAAGGTTTCTGTCTAAAATATTAGCTCTCATCGATTTTATCTGGGCCCTATTTCACCCACCACTTTTCACTTTGCACTTTGCTACTTTTCAATTTATCTTTGCATATTTCGTTTCACCAAACGCAAACTTGCAAAGAAGAAATTATCCTTTTGCAAAGTTGAAAATGTTCCCCCTTTGCAAAATTCGTTTCACCAAACACAAATTTGCAAAGTGACAAGTATGTTTTTGCAAACTGCAAAGTGCAAAGTTTTGTCGGTTTGCAGGGACTTCTTCCATTTCGTTTCACCAAACAAATAAGCTTTAAACAATCTGGAAAAGTAAAGTTATCAGCTTAAGAACCAAGCTGCGACTGTTCAGTACCTGGAAGGTGGACACCATTAACACACGCAGGCTGCAAGTCTTCGTAAATAAATGTTTAAGAAACATCTTGAGGATTTTTTGGCCGAACCGGATCTCCAACGAACAGCTTTATATGAGAACGGGCCAAGAACTTATAAACATTACTATACTGCTGGCAGTGGATTGGACACACCCTACGCCGCGAAGACAACTCCATTGCGAAATACGCCATGCAGTGAAATCCGCTCAACCAAGCAGGCAGAATAGCGAGACGCCCTAGGCAAACATGGCGCAGAACAGTTGAGGAGGAATCGAGCTCTCTAGGAATGAGTTGGAGGCAGCTCAAACGCGTTGCAGAAGTACGAACCAGATGGCGCGCAGGCGTGGTTGACGCCCTATGCCCCCCGAGGGGTTAAAGGACCTAAGTAAGTAAGTAAGTAAACTAATAAGCTTTGCACTTTGCATTTAAAATTTTGCAAAGCTTGTCAATAATATTCAAAGAACAAATTTCATTTGCAGTTGAACATTTGTTGGTGGAAATAATTAAAAAATTAAAATGAACCGTTTCGAAGAACGTTTTGAAAACGAAGAATATACTAATAGTGTACAAAGAGTTGTAAAATTAAGAACGAATTTTGAATTTGGAAATAATTCTTCAACTCTGAAAAGCTTCCGTTTAACAAGAACTAATATTGAATGTATTTTGTCAAAAATTGAACATAAGCTGAAGTTTAGAAGCCAAAGAAATAATTGTTTCTTTGGACTTTGCTTTCGTCAAAACTTCGTCCCAAGCTTCTTCTTTTTTGCTTTTTCGTTACAAAGTTGCAAAAAGAATTTCCTTCAATTAAAAAAGTAAACAAAAATATGATGAATCTTAAGACTGCTTGTATACAATTACGTTTTTATTTTTTACAACCTCCAAGACAGTCAACTTTTTCTTGTCTGCAAGACTCATATTGTTTACAGCTGTGACCAACTAATTAGAAACAAAAAAAATCGTTTCAAAACTAATACTTCACTTTGCAACTTTGCAAAACACGATTACAAATGCAAAGTTCTCTTTTTTAATTGGTGAAACACTCACACTTTTCACTTTTCAAAACAGTTAGAAAATTTGCAAAGTGCAAAGTCGTGAGAACTTTGCATTTTTAGTGAAACACATCGCACTTGTACTTTGCAGGAGTTATTTTTTTGTAAAATTGCAAAGTGCAAAGTGAAAAGTGGTTGGTGAAATAGGGCCCTGGACTGCTGAAACAAGATTGACTTAAACAACCTTTGTCAGACTCTATATCAGTTTTTTTGTAGTGTGAGACTCTAACGCCACTTAAAACACCTTCTTAATCATGACCAATCTATGGAAGATCGTCAATGATTTAAGGAATCGCTTTAAGGAAAGTTTAATGTTCTAAGTACTTTCCCATAGCTTTTAGACTATTAGCTGATGAGGATAGTTATGTCCTCTAACCTCTCGTGGCCAACCGGCCAATGACCATACCGTGAATAATTCATTAAATAGAAACAATAGTTACGAGTAGTTAGTTATTTCCGCTGACCCTTCTTGCGGCATATGGCATCAATAATGCCTGTGCTCCATCGTGTTCGGAACCAGCTTGAGCTCTGTCTTCGCGCTGTAAGGTGTGACTAATTCATTTTCTCCTCCGGGCTCCTGGCCCTTTATCGCGTGTACTTGGTCATTGGATATACAATTCGGCCACAAGATCCTTAGGATGTTGCGAAGATATCTATTTATGAAGGTTTGCAGCTTCCTTGTGACAGTATTGGTCACTTTCCTAATACTATACCCATAAAGTACCACTGTTTCCAAGTCTGATCGGAACAGTTTCAGCTTGGTTTTGTGCTGAAAACATTGCTTTTCCAGATTCTAGACAGCATACTGTTGTCCACATCCAGTTCGGTACCACCATCTTCTGAAGTCATACTTCCTAAATATAGAAAGCTATTTACTTTCTCGACTTGCTATCCGGCAATGTTGAGCTGAGCGGTGCTGGTGTTTTGTTGAGAATTTGAAGCATGTGGGTCTTTGTTTTTCACATATTTATTTTGATCCTTACTTTGTTCGCCTCTGACTCCAAATTATGAACCATTTGATGCAGGTCCATTATCCTGTGTGACAACAGGCAAACGTCATCAGCAAAGTCAAGCTGTTTCCTCCAAACAGAACTGCCCGGATCACATCACTGATTACTTCAAGGAATAACAGTGGCGAAGGAATGCATCCTTGTCGTATTCCACTGCAGACTTCAAATTCCTCAGACACCTTACTGTTGTGTAACATTAACGCCATCAGAATAGCGACGAGTTTTTCTGGTATACCTCTCCTGCGCAAGGCTCGCCAAATAGCATCTCGATTTAAACTGTCGAAGGCCTTCTCGAAATCAATCAACAGGAAATGTAGCGGAGATCTGTACTCGACGCATTGCTCAATGATGACCCGCAAGGTGTTGATGTTATGTTCTCTCACTCGATTCAGAATTATTGTAGCTATTAGTTTGGCTACAGCCGGAAGAACGCATATCGCTCTCCGTCAGGTTTTCCTCCCTGGGTAGCTTAACAATCATTCCCCTTTTCCCATCTTCATGGAAGGCTTCGGTTTTTTCCATGCTTTCCTTAATAATGGCTGTAGGATTTCCGTCGAAATGTTGGGTGCGGCTTGGAAAAGTTCCACCGGGATACCGTCTATGCCAACAGCTTTGTTTTTCTTCAGGCCCTTATCGCCGATGTTATTTTGGCGTTGCTGGGGGGGGGAGGTGCGAATCCGAAGTCAGCAGAACTCCGTTTGGTCAATTTTACTAGATGTAGCTTGGAACTTAGACCACCAGCGAGTTAATTAGTAATACTATAGACGGTCCTGCCGTCGCACCTATTTGCTGCTTCATCAGCCTTTGTGGCTAGTGCGTTGATGTTGTCACGCGGTAATGAACTTCTATTTCGGGGTGCTCTACTGCGGAGCCTGCTGCAATCCGTGCTTTGAGTTTCATACATTCATCGATCAGTCTCCAGGTGTCTGCTGTCAGCCATGTACTTTAGCTTTTTCATCTTCTCCCAACAATGGTGTCTGCCCCAAGCGTAAAAATACTTTTCACAGCGTTCCAGTGGTCGTCGATGCTATCAGGAGCAAAGCTACTGATTGTTTCTGCATTGAAGGTGGCCTAAAACTTTTGGCCAGACAACGGGGTTCTGAAAAGAATGGTTTCCGATTTCTAGAAATTTATCTTCAGCTTCCAGTCATCGCAATATCGCTGAATCTTATCGAAGTCACTTTGTAAGAGAATTGCTATGACCTCGATATTTGCTCCCGATCTGTACGCAATCAAGTCGTCTGCTTACGCTAGAGCGTGGTGAAGAGATCCTATGAGATCGCTCGTGGAAATGTTGAAAAGGGTCGGTGAATTAACCGCACCCTATTGCAGACCGTTTTTAATTTCAAATGTCCCAGCAGAAGTCACATTGCCATTTTTCACAATGAAGAGGCTACTAGTGAACATGTTGTAAAGTATGTCCAGCAGCGGTTTGCTTATGCCCAGTCTGTTCAACTTGTAAATGAGTTCTTCTAACCATGCGGGGTCGAAGGCCTTCTCCAAGTCAATAAGGCAGGCACCCGTGCATTGCTTCTTGCTTTTGCTCAATTGGATATCCGATACCAGTTTAGACGCAGCATGTATCATGCCCCGTCTTAAAACCGAATTTTGTATTCGGAATTATTTTCTTCATTCCACTTAATCCCTTAACCTTTTCGAATACCTTGCTGATGTTCGAAATCAAACTTATCGACTGAAGATTTGCCAGATTGAGGGTGAGGGTGGTAAATGTCAACCGCTTCTGGAGGAAGGTGTTGAAGCACAATGCTCGATACACCATCGATTCTCACAGATTTCTTCCTCTTCAATCACTCGAAGATCGCTTGGACCTCCATCTTGGCTATGAATGGGGGAAGTACCCTTTCATCGACGATGGTATTATCTGTCATGTTATCGTCATTGAACTCGGTAAAACCTATGTTCTCGGATCGCCAGTGATCCATATCATTTCGGAGGTAGAAGTACCAGGTCGTAGTTTAGACAAATGCTATCATTCACCCTATACACTTCCTGAAAAGTCGCTCCTATAGCATATACTTTCTCCTGTGGATCTTTTATCAAAAAGAAGTTGTCATCATGGACTGCATTCTCTGGATCTGGAGGCACTGAATCTGCAATGGTGACTGTCATACTCGTACACAAATGTGTTCAGGCATTTTAAAGTTTTACGGTCCATGTCGGTCTGTTGTAACTGGACGTCGAACAGCATAAGATCCAGATAGGAGCCGCTTCTGACAAACGACGGACTATCTGTAGCTTTCAAATGGAGTTTATACTCGACACTGTGCCGACCCCATAAATTGAATAGTAGGTTCTCTCTAGGATTAGCTGTGTTATTTTCCCAATCTCTATGTTTGGCGTTTTGATCTTTGGCCATGAGGAAATAAATATCCTGCGACCTCAGCCTAAGGCATCGAAAAGGTGCCTCGAGCTCTGATATAAATAAAGTAGATTGAGTACCCCATTTTAATGTATTTTTTTCGTCTTTTGTAAAAAGACGAGTAGACGCTTAAGTACTCACCACATCAGCACCGAAAATCCGCCACCTGATCCGAGCAAAGGCAGGACAATCACATAAGAAGGGTTCCGCAGTGTCACCGCCCTCTCCACAGGAGTCGCGGACAGGGGTAGCGCGAAGTGGCCCGTAAGAACGCCAGTAAGTTGACTGCAGTATTTTATGCTAAGAGATAGTAAGAAAGCCGCGGATTTCTTACAGATGACGGGGACCATTTGTTTAGTCTGCCTGCATCCTGGAGAGTCATGCCACCTTCGATTGTGTTCACTGAAAACCCAGTCGTCAATGGAAGCCCTAACCGAGAACGCTGGCAAACCCAACGTGGGTTCAGGTCCAGAAAAATTCTCTTCTGAGTCTTGTCTAGCAAGCTCGTCCGAGATCTCATTTCCTTGTGTCCTGGAACCCAAACATGATTCATTGAATTCAGTCTTCCGATCGAATTCAGGAGGTTTTGCATTCTCGAACTATTTTGGAAGTGGTTAAAGGATTGAGCAATTCCTGACTATCACTACAGACGCAGATACTCTTCCCCTCCATCTGTTCTTCACAATATAGCCCGCAGCTATTAGGATAGCTTATATTTCTGCCTGGAAGACAAATGGGTGTTTTGCCAATGAGAAGTGAAGCGAAATGTTGTCTCATTCCACGAAAACACCAGCACCTGACCCCTGTCCAGTTTTAGAGCCGTACGTGAAAATGCGACTACATTCCTTTCCTGGGTCAGATTCCGGCCAAAGCCAATCCTGAACATGGGGAAAGTTGACTTCAAAATTGCACCGCAGCCGTAATTCAGGTGTCATTGCGTCAGACTACATATCCATGAGTCAAGGGTCGTAGTCATCAAAACTCCAGTGCGACTTCCACTTCCTTTTAAATGGAAGATGGCTCTGAATGTACACCCCATGATATAAATATCAAGGGGCGGAAGGTTCATCAAGGCATCCAGAGCAGAGCCAGGCGTATAGGGAAAAGCTCCCAAGCAGCGGAGTTTGGCAAAAGCAGCAGTAACGTATTTACGTGACAGCTTATTCCACCAAACAACTGACGCATATGAGAGGAAGGGTCTTATCATTGCCGTGTAGATCCAAAGGACTTTCCTTGGCAACAAGCCCCATGACTTGCCGAAAACACCTTGGTATTGCCGAACGACTGGCAGAGCTTTGGAGGTTTTCAGCTCGACATATTTCGTCCAAAAAAGCTTGCTATCTAAGATTACTCCCAAATATTTGGCTTCCTTGGAGAGTTGGATAGTTGACGCCTTTTAGCACTGGCTGAGTCAGACCAGTCAATTTCCTCCTTCTAGTAAAGAGAACCACCTCGGTTTTGAGAGGATTAACTGAAAGCCTATTCCAAGCGCACCAATCACCGATTGTGTCTAGGGCCATCTGCACTTTAGAGCAAACAGTCGCTATGCATGATCCGACAGACAGAACGGCGACATCATCTGCATATTCTTGAGCGTAGACGTTAGAACTATTGAGTGTGTTCAACAGGGAGTCAACCAGCATGCACCAAAGCAGTGGAGACAGAACACCGCCTTGTGGGTAGCCCATATTTACGAGTACACCTGTTATAACACACCGGTCGCAATCTCCACCGGCCAGGTTTACTTTTTGAATTAATTGGAACTTGAGGCAACCCCTATAGTCTGTGGTCGTAGGAATCTTTTTAGATGTGGAATGAGCCCTTAACAACATTGTTGGTGTTATACTACATTTCATAATTAACTAGAGCTTGGAATACAGTGCTTTAAAATTTTTGAATTCGAAAACCACAATGAGAAATTGTGGCATTTTCTCTGTGAGTGCGTATCGTAAACATTCTTGGAATGAGTGGAAAAAATGATATAAAATTTAAATAGAACAGAACTAGTCCGCTTTGAGAAGTGCCTTTCTTGTTCCTTCCACCGTCAAACTTTATGGCAAATCCTACATACGAAGCAAGAAAATGTATGATTTTCCCTTCAGTATATAACCTTCAAACAAGCTTCCCTCAGATTAAATCACTAGACCGATACCAGGCATATCTTCTGCCAGCTAAGCGTAGCTCAAAGAGATTCGTTAATAAGTGCCAAGCGGATGATATAGAATTATGTGTATGCTGAGTAATGTAATTAAATCTCTTTAACTTATCCGTTCTAAGGCATTTGTATAATTTTTAATTGATTAAGATAGGTCGGCTCTTGAGTATTCACTTCAAGTTTCAAGTGTCATACAGTTTCACTACAGAAACATGTTCGCATTTTTCAATCCAAAGGATACTTCAAAGAGGTATTCCTCTTAAGTAGTACCTATTTTCATTTTCATCCTCTTAGTTCTTAAAAATAATAAGAATATCGATGAGAATTGCGGAGTCCAATAGAAGAACTATCTAACAAAGCAGAAAAGGAAAATTTAATTGGAAGACGAACTGATTTTGATTTGATTCACACTAATTGTGTCGAATTATTTTAAGGACACAACTTCTTACAGCAGATAGACGGAGGTTTTACAGAAGACTATTTTCGTAATCTGCGCAATTTAACTCAAGTAATTAGTGTGTATCCTTAAATGAAATGATTGTCAATCACAATGAAGTAGAGACGGTATTTTATAAGAATTTATTTTACTCTGCCAACAAAAACCCATCACACGCTGCTTAGGTGGTATATAGCAGTCATTCGACATACAGGTTGCGCCATCTTTTATGTTGGTATGTAAACATTGACTAACTTTGACATTTATCAACCGATTGACTTGAGTAGACATGTTTTTGAAACGGTACAATTTTACAATTTTAACCGTGAATCACTTCGCACCGAAACACCGCGCCGAAATAGTGACGCTGTACATTGAAAGTAGTCGTTCAGTTAACTCAACGTGCATATCGTCGAAATTATCGCGGCATTTTGGCGTCAGTGGAACCATCTTGGGGCGCATTTTGAAGGATGATTTGCATTTGTTTCCGTATATAGTGCAATTGACTTAAAGAATATTGCCGACAGACCGTTCACGTCGCTTGGAATACGGCCAAACAGGTTGACACTGAACTTGATTTTTGGAAGCAAATTTTGATGACTGACGAGGCCCATTTCGCACCCTCTGGCGCCGTTAATAAGCAAAATTGCCGCATTTGGGGAACAGAGAATCCATACAAGATCCATGAAACACAATTGCATGACAAAACTGACTACTTGGGCCGGCGTTTGCGCCAAAACCATCATTGGGCCATTTTTCTTCAAAGAAGGCGAATCAGTTGATGGAAATCGATATCGGTGGATGTTGGCTCATTATGTCTGCCCACAAATGTGTGAAAAAGGTCTGGACGGTTACTGGTTTCAACAAGACGGTGCGTCATGCCACACTGCAAATCAAACAATGCAGTTTCTGCAATGAAAATTCCCTGGACGTGTGCTGTCAAAAAATGGAGACATTGACTGGCCACTCAGATTTCCAGATTTGACCCCCCCCCCGGACTTCATTTGTGGGGTTATTTGAAAAGCAAAGTGTACGCCAGCAAGCCTCAGACTATTGACGAGCTCAAGGCAAACATTCGTGCCGAAATCACCACCGAGATGTTCGAAAAAGTGATGGAAAACGCAGCAAAAAGGGCACATTTTGCTTTGGTAAATAGAGGCGGCCACTTGATTGATGTTGTATTCAAAAACTAGTCCAAATAAATTGTAAAGGACGAAATTAAACATACCGACATAAAAGATGACGCACCCTGTACATATCAAGAATTTATCCTCATATCCTTTACAGAGATCATTGACCCTTAAACCGACACCCACGACTTATTTATCAATGCCGCGTATATTATGAGATAACGAGGAAGAATGGTTATATGTCAATACTACTGGAGGGTATAACCAAGACGACTCGCAATTTCTACATTTCTATCATAATGCACTCAGGCAGAAGACTACGTAATGGCAGTCTATCAAAAGGAAGTTGTCCTGACTTACGGCAATCTCCTCACTTATAACAAACTCTACTTAGATATCATCCTAACTAGCAAAACCATAAAGCCATTCAATAAAACAATTTTTGTTTTCTCTTTTCAGCTTCCGCTTTATCATTCTCCTACAACAATCCAACGAACAGATCCTGTGTCAACTGGAACCAGTACTACACTAATTGCACCCAATTGGGTGGGAATCCATTCCAAGGAACGATATCATTCGACAACATTGGTCTGGCCTGGGTTGCGATATTTCTGGTAAATATATTTCATAAAATCGTCCTATAACCACCCTTACGAGTAATTCTAGTCCGTACATACGAGTACTTATGTAGACCGCGCTGCCACCCTCATATTCTCTTGTTACGCTCAGATCATTTTCAATCGTTTACGAAACGCCCCAGCGATTTGGGGAGATTCATTCGACCGAGTCCTTTGCCTATGCCAGTCTGCTTCTTTGCCACTATTATGGTCGTGCTATTTGCCCTTTTATTAGAACTGGATGGCTAATTTAGTGGATATGCTCTATGGGGCAGGAATTTGATGGCCACATACGGACTACTGTGTGTGTGGCACGAATTAAATGTTAATTCTGTAAAATGATCCTCTTTGTCTGTTCTGCAAATAGTCCTTCTAACTGCGCCAACTACACAACGAATAATATAGTCGAGCCGTCCTTGTTATTCCCTGGGCTGTTCACGTTGGAGAGCCAGAATATCAGGTGTACTGGCGCTGATGGTGCTGATGACGATGATACCTTTACAAAGCAGGTTATGTTCAAGCACCCATTTCGAATGGCAACAAGGGTTCTACGGATGTTTGCTTGTGTGTCCCGTGTTTGTGATGAGCGCAATTTGGTTTAATGGCCAATTTGGCAATTTTTCGAGTACGGGACCGGTATTACTAGTTAGCCCACCTTTAATCATGAAAATTGCAATTACACCCTTATATGGTTATGTCAGGAGGTTGAGGATGTTTGTCAACAGACAAAAAAATTGTTTGTTTTTTTTTCTGCTCATTTTGCTTGTAATTATTTTTGCTGGGGATTTATGAGGCATGGGGTGGTGGTAGTTGTTACTGTATCTACTGGTTGTTTGCATGGGTTTTATGTTTCATTTGAAAGCGGGGGACGATTAAATGCTTTGTGATAGAGCATTAATGAGTTGCGGGCGTGTCGTGTGGTTGCACGAAATAATGTGCTACCTTGTGTGGTGTTTGATTTCGTGTAATTAAATATTAATTGAAGCATAATTTGCAGTTTTTCCTTTGCTGAAATTTGTTGACCTAAACGAACTTTTTTTTTATCAATATTAATCTATCAGTGGTTGGTGTAATGAACGGATGGAATGTTATTTCTTTTAAAATCTACAAATTCTTGCAGAAAGACAAATTTTACTACAGTTGGACGTCACGCATGCTACAATAATGGTTGCGGTTATAGGCCCTTTAATTTCTTTTTTTTTTTTTTTTTGTTAAGTTATTTATTTATTTATTTATCTACAAGCGTCATTGCTTTACAGATTCGATAAACAGTAGGTTTATAAATAAGTATAAATATATATAATAAACAAAAGAAAATTAAATTTAGACTAACTTTTTAAACATCTAATGAAAACAATTTATTTTTAAACTTGGTTCTAGATGAGCTTAAATCTATTTCAATCCAACCTGAGTTAAAATTAGAAATTGCCCGCGATACAGGTTCTTTTAACCCGTAGTTTGTTCTATACCGCGTGAGAAAAAGAAGCTCTCTTTGCCTTAATGGCCTCTCGGGAGCATACAGAGGAATTAAAGCAAGTAAATTTGGACTTTTTATATGATAGCATAATAGGTCTCTAATGAACATTACATCATGAATTTTTCTTCTTTTAGATAATTTTGATATACCAAGAAGTTGACACCTGACATCATAACCAGGTGAAAAATTCCAGTGCATTTTGAAAAAAATTAATTTTGAGAATTTTCTCTGTACCCTTTCCACTCTATCAATATGAACTTGGTAGAATGGACACCAAATTATGTCACAGTATTCTAGTAGAGATCTAGCTAGGGACACAAATAAAGACATCAGAGAATGAGGATTGGAAAATTCAACAGTATTTCTTTTGATAAACCCAACCATAGCATTAGCTTTGGAAATTATGTAGTCCACGTGGTCCGAGAACGTCAATGCCTGATCGAATACAATCCCGAGATCTTTAACTGTATTTACCCGGGTAAGTTCAACTGAATCGATTTTATGACGTTGGATTATTGAGTTTGAACGCCTGCTAAAAGAGGAAACGTTACATTTTTTTTTTACATTTAAGGGAAGGCAATTTTTCTTTCAGCACATAAATAGAGCATCGATATCAGACTGTAGTTTAGCGTAATCAGTTAAGCTTATAATCCTTAAAAACAATTTCATGTCATCGGCATAAAGAAGGCACTGGGAGTATCTTATAACGGAAGTTATGTCATTGATGAAAAGAATAAAAAGTAATGGTCCTAATTGGCTACCTTGAAGCACACCTGAACTACAGATAATTGGTTTTGAATAAGCAGAATCGAGCTTTACTAACTGCACCCTATTAACTAAAAAAGAGAAAATCCATTTTAATAAAGATGAATGAAAGCCAAAACATTTTAGCTTGTGTATTAAGACAGTATGGTTAACAGAATCGAATGCCTTGCTAAAGTCCGTATAAACTGTATCTACCTGATAGCCCCTTTCGAATGAATTTAATACAAATGATGTGAAATAAATTAGGTTTGTGGTTGTAGATCTCCCCTACCACGGATATATGTTCTTTTACAAGAAATTCTAATTTATTTTTCACTATGCTTTCAAAAAGATTTGGGATGGCTGATAGTTTGCAGATCCCTCTGTAGTACAGTATGTTGTTTTTGGAGCCAACTTTAAAGATGGGAACCAGAAACGATATCTTCCATTTATCCAAAAAAATGCCATGATACAATGACATGTTGAAAATATGCAACAATGGGTGACAAATACTATCACTACAGTTCCTTAAAACAATTGCAGGAATACCATCAGCTCCAGTATTTGATGATGGTTTCAAGCCTCGAAGAGCTAAAGTGACGCTTTCTGAATCCAAAGTTATAGAACCAATGTCAACTTTCGAGTCAAAGATGCTGGAAAGAGGGAGCACTGGATTACTATTGGAGTAAACGGATTCAAAAAATTTAGCAAACAGTTCACACGAAGATTGACTATCGTTTGACTCAGTCCCCTCGTATTCCATAATCTCCGGAATACCGTACATATTATGTTTCGATTTTATGAAAGTTCAAAAATATTTTCTATCAGTTACAAGCTTACTTTCAATATTCATGATGTAATTCGCATGCAAAAACCTATTAAGTACGCTAAACTGTTTCCTTAAAGCACAAAAATACGCATAATCCATCGTGTCAAGTGATCTTTTATACCTTTTCAAAGCCTTGTTTTTAAAATTTTTTAAATATATTGGCCGTTGGCTGTACCAAGGGGGCTGGTTGTAAAAGTAAGAGGCTGGGATCCGCCGTCTGCTGGATCCCGGGAAAACTTGGGACAACGGCGAATGTGCTGGCGTGCCTGTGTACCTAGAATCCTGAACTCGAGACGACTATTCACACAGGTAGAGAAAAAATCGTCAAAATAAAGATGGTTCTACTCTGGTTGTGAGTTTGGACAAGGGTTCTGCCGAGGCCATTATGTCTAGGTACGAAAAGCGACCATATTTGCATCTTGGTAAGATTCAGTTCCGCTTCGATACCAAGTAGTGCGAACAACCCCTAGTATTTATTAATTATATTTACTCAGATCAACCTACAACACTGCAAGGCTGCCACCACTCTTATCAGGAGCAGACTTGCACCTAGTAGAAGAAAACCTCACATAATATCGATCCAGGAACCATGGGTGCGGAGGTATGCAGTATGAGCAGTCCGAAAGGCCTAGGACTTGTCTTATTGTACCAAATTCCCTCTCAGCAACTAAGCTTGACAGTTTTGTGGCCAGGACTTAGTCGCTGCAGCTATAAGCGTCAAGACGAACGGTAAATGGGAAACTTACGTCCTTGTGTCTGCTTACTTCGCCTATAACTCGGTACTACCCCCACTACCAAAGGCAGTGGCCGAGCTTATATAATATTGTCATACCAGAAAGATAGGTTTTGTCATATGTTGCTATGCTAATGCTCAAAACTCTGTTTGGGGCAGCAGCAAATGTCTTCTGGACTTCATACTATCGTCTGATCTTACCATCAACAATGTTGGCTCCCAACCAACATTTGTTACGACAGAGTTAGTGTTAAAGCTCTACCCAAACTTAGAACGAGACAAAAAGTAGAGGAAGCCGTTCAAGACCTGAATAGCACCCTTACCAGATGTTATGAACTAACGTGTTCACTGTCAAAAAACCTCTGCAGAAGGCCAGTTCCGTGATGGAACTCAGATCAGCAAACGTATTTGTAAGAAAACCAGAAAACTTCTAATAGGTCACTCAAGACAAATTCGGAGGGGGACTGTAACCTTTACCGATCGAAGCAAAGAGAATATGAGAGGTTAATTCGTACTTCGAAACGTACCTCGTATAGAGATAAGAATAGAAACTCTCGGTGAAGCCAGTAGTCTGGTCAAAGTTCTTAAGAATAGAAAACCAATTAAGGCGGTATCACTCAGAAAATTGGATGATACCTTCACTGTGTTGAAAGCGGATGCTTTCAGTCTTCTGCTGGAGACTCACTTCCCAGGAAATCAGGTCACTATTCAACTAGTGAAGCTGTTAGCGGGCTGAGTCAAACAACTCGGACTGCATCGGTAATGGCGACAGATGAAGCTATCAAATATGCTGTCGCATCTTTTAACAGCTTCAAGTCACCTGGCACTGACGGAATATACCCAGCTATGCTGAAACAAGGAATTAGTCAGTTGCTACCAACTCTGAAGAGAATCTTCATTGCTGGCCTGGCACTGGCATGTATACCAACCCCTGGCGAACAGTCAGAGTAGCTTTCAAACCGAAAATCGGCAGAGATGAACACTCTCTCGCCAAAAGTCTGACGTCCTTCCTGCTGGAAAGCATGGAAATACTGATTGAGCTACATATGCGTAAAGTTGCTTTGAGGGTATATCCTCTGTCAGAGATGCAACATGTCTATCGACGCGGAAATCCTGCGAGACTGCCCTTCAAAATCTGGTCAGCGGAAAAGAATGTGCGTTTTCATAGACATTGAGGGTACCTTTGACAATGCGACTTCTATCAGCATGTGTAGCTCCACCAGAAATCACGGCGTAGAAGAATCACAAGTGTTGTGGATCAAAGCAATGCTGGTGAACAGAACATTGACTTTAGATGCAGATTGTGGCCGGTGTGTTATGGCAGGTGTAAACAGAGGCTGCCCGCAAGGCGGTGTTCTGCCTCCACTGCTTTGGTGCATGCTGTTTGACTCCCTGTTAAACACACTCAATAGTTCTAACGATCGTGCCTAGCGACTGTCTGCTCTAAGGTGCAGATGGCCTCTCCAAGGAAGCCAAATATTTAGGAGTAATCCTATATAGCAAACTTCTTTGGAAACATGTCGAGCTGAAGACTTCCAAAGCTCTGTCAGTCTTCTGGCAATGCAAAAGTGTTTTCGTCAAGACATGGGGCTTGTCGCCAAGGAAAGTCCTTTGAATCTACACGACAATAATAAGAACCTTCCTCTCATATGCCTCAGTTGTTTGGTGGAAGTACCTGCGATCCAAAGGAATTAAGACGGAATTCTTTTGGAATGGGACATATCGCGAAGAAAGGGAGCACATCTTCTCGCTCCTTGAGGTTACAAAGGCTGCACAAAATTAATAGTTCCGGGCGGTGCGGAATGTAGTTCAAATTGGTTAGTTCTCCTCTTATTTTGAAGATGATGCTTAACATATCCGTTGAGTTTCTAGCCAAAAAATACATCTTGTCTTCCAAATTATGGTTCATTTTGCTATAATATTGTCGGTATTGCGATGACTGCACTTCATTTATAAATTATTGATACATACTTTGACCAGTTTTAACCAGAAAGGTGTTGAATTTTTGTTTTACGGAAGTGGGCTGTTCATTTGGTGTAACTAGCAGACTAAAATCGCAATCCGATGCTAAGGTATTCCAATCTTATACACATTTTCCCCCGTAGAGTATCATTTGCGAAAGCACTAACTTGGATATCCTTTTTTGATTCATTGCTATAAGGTGAACTACTCAGAAGTTTAAAAACTCGCTTTACGAAGTAGAGTTAGGTTAGGTAACTGGGTGCCCTTGTTGACAGGGTTGTCAACAGTTCACTTAGACTACTATGAGTCCATTGTGCCCAATATTTAGAACCCTGGGAACCTAAAAAATTTCAATCTTCGACCGCCAGATAAATGTATGAATCTCAGGAGTTTTCTTAGCTCAATGCTATCTAGTTCAACCAGCTCTGAAAAGAAGTATCTGCCAAAAGCACGGCTTCTTTTGATGGCCAGAGCTGGACAATCACACAGAAGATGATGAACGGATTCTATTTCATCTACGTCCCTGCAACTTCTACAGTAGTCGTTATGAGGTAACCCTAGTCGGGCTGCGTGACTGCCTATCACACAGTATCCTGTCACGATACCAACAGCTATGCGGATATCCCTTCGACTTAGTTCTATAAGATTGATAGATCTCTTTTTGTCATAGATTTGGCTGTAGCGCAGGTATCTAATCGACACCAGCGTTCATTAGCTTCCTCATTCGACTCGATGTCTATATCCCTGTATACGGTGCTGAGCGGTACACTAGCCTCGGAAAGGGCCCGCGAAAGGCTTATAAGTGAACCTTCTCTTGCTAGTTCGTCTGCTTTTTCGTTACCGGAGATATTCATGTGGCCAGGTACCCAGCACAGGGTCACCGTGTTGGCCGCTGAGATAACATTCAGTCATTTTTTACAAATTTTTACGAGCTTGGATCTTAGTGATTGTTGAGTTGACTCTAACGCCTTAATGGCCGCTTTGCTATCAACATAGATATTGATTATTTGCCCTGTAATATCTTCCTCAATAACCATATCCACAGCTTGTTTTATTGCAGCGATTTCAGCTTGGAAGACACTACAACCATCCTTAAGTCTAAACGAGCGATGTATATTTCGAGACTCACAGTAGACGCCGGCACCAGTACCGGCAATCATTTTGGACCCGTCGGTAAAGATGGCCAGTTCATTCCCGAAACTGACTCTTCCCTCATCCCATTCCTCCCTGCTACGAATTTTAATAGAGAACTTTCTGTTGCAGTTTGGAATGGGGATGATGTAGTCCGTTTCGAGGTCTCATTGAGGTTTAGAATTGAGGCATGACCGTAGGGTTTAGCTTTCCATAAACCGACTTCCCTTAGTCTTAGTGCAGTTTTAGCTGCCGTGTTCCCGCAGTATATAACAAGTGGAAGAAGATTCAGTATTATTTCCACAGCTGCTGTCGGTGTTGATCTCATCGATCCCGTCACCCCCAGACAGCCTGTTCGTTGAATCTTTGTAACGCTTTCAAGATGGTATTTCTTCTCGAGTGTTTTCCACCAGACAATCGAACCATAGGTAAAAATGGGTCTTACTACCGCAGTGTATAGTCAGTGTACCACTTTAGGTTTAAAACCCCAAGATTTCACGAAGGCTCTTCTACATGCGTATAGTACAACATATGCCTTATTGATTCGATTGTCAATGTTAGCATTCCAGTTTAATTTGGAATCCAGTATTACGTCGAGATATTTGGCAGTTACTTGATGTATCAGCTCGATACCATTCATACGAGGGTAATTGAATTCTGCTATCGATCTTCACCTCGCAAATAGCACTAACTCGGTTTTCGACGGATTCACTTCCAAATCTCTTTCCCTTTGACCCAGTTATTCACTAGTTTTAATGCATACTCGTAATTGTGTCGCTCGCTGAGTACCGGAAGAAACTTTCCGGATACTAAGTTGGCAACGTCGTCGGCATAGGCCGCTACGTTGAAACCATTCCTTTCTAGTATATTTAACATCTCGTCCACTACTAGAAGCCATAAGAGTGGTGAAAGGACTCCGCCTTGGCTTTACGAAGTAACGCAGGAATTTTTCCACGATTTCGAAGGAGCAGTAACCACATACTTGTGCTGCGTAAAAAAGGATAGATGTTACTGTGGCACGGAATATTTCCTGTTACGAGTTATGCGATCTATTTTTATTATTGATACGAGTACATCTACCCCAGACTGCACATATTGCCCGCTGAGCTTCACCTAATTTGATTTGTAGATGCTCTTTCTTATTTAAGCTAGATGTTAACCCTTAAACTTCAAGATACTTATACTCTCACACAATTTCGATCTGTTCACCTAGGAGCTTCCACTTTTCTTTTCGAGCTCACCTGCCACAGCCATTCCTGAAAATCATCATCTTTGACTTCGATAGGTTTACAGTCAAGTTCCATGTTTTGCAGTAGTTATCAAGTCTGTTAACCATGAGCTGCATAGTATCCACTGAATCTGCTAGGAAGACAATATCATCTACAAACATTAGAGCTGGAATTTTGCTAGGGCTCAGCTCTATTCCACCCTTAACATGATCGCGCTACGCAGTCCACAGCCGCATGAAAATATACGAAGAAGAATATCTGGTCAATAGTCGAATGATTTCGTCTAAAGCCAGCTTGAAATTCTAATAGAATATTTTTGTTTTCCATCCACTGAGTTATTCGATTGAAGATTACTTGGGCAAACAGCTGAGTCTGACCATGAAGTGGGTCGGTTCATTATTATTTTCTTTTGCGAGCAGAGTTAATAAGTTGCATTGGAAAGCAATAATTGTGTCAGTGGTAATGCCGTGCACTTGTGACAAGACCCGAAAATTCTCTGTACAACTTGTAACATGTACTATCTTCAACTTAGTGATGCTGCCTACTAGAAGAAGAATAACATTCCCTACAATTGTACGCTATGTGCCAAGCGGAGACAAAATTCTCTCCACTCTCCATCTCCTGTTCATCAAAAAGTGTCTTGCGTCAGTACAGCTAGCATCGATAAACCTAATAAGTCTACGTCACCAGTCGACTGAACTCGGAATTGCACCATCTTTATCCAACAACCTGCCGACACAGGCTGAGACTGAGGCAGTTGTCACCCCCGCTAATATCACATTTGAGTTGCTGTACAAGGAGATAACTTCTCTGAGGCAAGAGTTGAAAATGCATAAAGAAGTGAACGAGAAAGCCCTATCGCTCATTAATGTGTTGCAAGAGGAAAACAATTTGCTTAAGCATGAGGTTCACCTGCTACTTTTTCGTGTAAATAAGCTGGAACAAAACGCAATTCACAAATGTGTGGACATCGTTGGCACTCCAGACGTCACCAGTGAAAGTGCTCTGTCTCTCTCTCTCTCTCTGACAGACTAGGAGAGCTGATGATATCGAGAGCTATTACATCAAAATAATGAAAGGAAATAGACCTAATAACTACAACAACAAGACCAACAATAACTGCAGTCTTTCTGATTCACCATCATCATCCCAGCAGTCCCTGAAAAATGAAATAAGGAACACTCTTTTCGGTACAAAAACATTGTATTTTTCAACATAGTCTCCTTTTAGCTCTATACACTTCATCCATCGTTTCTCCAATTGTTTGATGCCCTCCAAATAATACGATTTCTCGAGCCCCTCAAAATAAGCGTTTGTTTCAGCGATGACCTCTTTATTCGACCCAAATCTCTTACCTCCGAGCCATTTCTTCATGTTTGGAAACAGGAAATAGTCGCAGGGGGCTAAATCTGGGGAATATGCTGGATGAGGGAGGAGTTCGTAGCCTAACTCATGAAATTTTGCCATTGCGACTGCGGACTTGTGCGCCGGTGGTGCGTTGTCCTGGTGAAAAATAACTTTTTTCTTCGCCAAATGCGGCCGTTTTTGCTTCAAATCGGCTTGGAATCGATCCAGCAGCTCTGCGTAATATGCGCCGGTGATCGTTTTACCCTTTTCAAGGTAATCGATGTGAATAACACTGCGCGCATCCCAAAAAACGGTCGCCATGACCTTATTTGCTGACAAACCCGCCTTGGCCTTCTTCGGCTTCGATTCACCAGGAGAAGTCCATTGTTTTGACTGTTCCTTGGTTTCTGGTGTGTTGTGGTGAATCCAGGTTTCATCCATGGTTACGAAACGGCGCAAAAACTCAGCCGAATTTTTCTAGTACATCGCCAAACACACCTTTGAAGTTGTCAAACGAATGCGTTTGTTGTCGATTGTGAGCAAACGCGGCACCCATCTTGCGGAAAGTTTTTTCATGTCGAAATATTTATGTAAAATCGAAATCACTGAGCCATGTGATAAGCCTGTGACCTCTTCATGCTCGCGCACTTTCACTCGTCGATCGTCCATTATCAAACCATGGATTTTGTCGACTATATCTGGTGTGGTGACCTCAATTGGGCGACCAGAACGTTCGGCGTCACTTGTGCTTGAACGACCGCACCGAAATTGAGTAAACTAGTGGTGAATGATTCCAATCGATGGTGAAGAGTCCCCATAGTATTTGTCAAGCTTTTGTTTGGTTTGCGTGATAGTTTTTTCTCGCAAAAAATAGTGTTTAATGAGCACTCGAAATTCACTTTTTTCCATTTTAACGAAAATGGTAGTAGGCGTCTATATAAAATGGCTGCCACAACAAAACTATTTGACAGATCTGTCTGAAAATTTGGGTGCGTTCTTTTGAAAGATGGTTCTTGACAAAAAAAAAATTAAATTTAAGGTGACGACACAATTTGTGTTAATTTTCAGAGACTCGTATCTTGTGTGATTCGGCGACAGTTACTCGCGGGGAAATGGTCTAGAGTCTTATATAAATAAACCTACTTGAATTACTGAAGATTCTCAAACTTGTATTGATCACATTTATGCAAGACTTAGCCACCATACAAATGTTTCTTTAGTAAGTTCTTTATCAAATATTAGAATTTCCGATCACGTCTCGTCTTTAAATGCGGAAGTGTTGACCATTGTAGTAATAATTGTGTTCTACTCAAGGCAACCAAAGATATTGATTTTATTAAGCTTAATAAGCGCCTACTCCGAGAAAATTGGGTCGAAATTTATAACGAAGATGATCCCTCTTTGGCTTTCGATTTGTTCATTGCTGTCTTGAATGGCCATGTTGAGCATTGCTCTGTTCCACTAAAAAAACATGGTTCTAAACTAAAAAGACTCAAACCATGAACGTCCATCTACTTAGTTAATAAAATTTCACTAAAAAATGATCTTCGAATAAAATGCAGAAAGCGTCCTAACGACCTAGTTATTAGAGATAGTTATGATATAATATGCAAGGAAATTAAATACGAAATTCCCATTTGCAAAGAGAACTATTATATAAACAAATTTAATAGTGTCAATGGGAATCTGAAAAAGGAATGGGGTATTATAAATGAACTGTTTAATAAAAACATATCTTTAAGAGCACCATCTCGATAAGGTGTGATGATATGGTTTACAAAGACCCTGAGAGCATGGCAAAGGTCTTTAATACATTTTGTACCAATATAACTTCTAATACCTTAGTAGATGCAGGTTTGTAAAATTCTGACTACTGTTCACATAGTTGCTTCAGTAAGGAAAGTAGGCAGGCTAACAGCTTCTTCTATGAACCAATATCATCACTAGAGTTAGTTCGAATCATAATGCAGCTTCTGGTTTTTCAAATGTTTTTATCAAAAAGATTGCGTTTAATATCGTTGATGTCCTTGCTCATGTATTTAATTAAAGTATATTTGAAGGTATTTTTCCTAACGATTTAAAAATCGCTGAGGTTATTCCAATTTTCAAAAAAGTTGATCGATCGAACCTCAACAACTATAGGCCTATCTCTCTGCTTTCGGTTTTCTCTAAGATTTTTGAGAAAGTGGTTAAAGGTAGGATCGTTTCTTTTCTTGATAATAATTCATTCTTTACTTCAAATCAGTTCGGCTTCAGAACTGGGAAGTCTACGGAGGATACGCTTCTTAATTTTTGTACATACGTTTATGAGAGCATGAGGACCGCATCATTCTTTATAGATATAAGCAAGGCATTTGATACCATTGACCATGAACTATTGCTAACGAAGCTTGAAAATTTAGGTTTCAGAGGTTTTATGCTAAATTGGTTTGCTTCGTACTCGTATCTTAAAAACAGGAAGCAAATGGTTAAAATAGGAGACAATTTTAGTGATTGTGTTGTTATCAACACTGGGGTCCCACAAGGTTCAGTGAATGGTCCAACTTTATTTTTGATCTACATCAATTCCATCTTTGACCAAAATTTGAGGGAAAGCAAGTTGGGTTTGCAGATGATGTAGTGTGTACATATTCCAGTTCTTCTGTATTAGATCTGGTTACAGATGTTAATCGCGACTTGGAGATCTGAAGACATTGGTTTGGTATTCATAAGCGACAAAACCAAGGTCATATTTTTCAACATACCTACAATGGATCTTCACTCTCCAGAGTTCATATTTCACAGTGTGAATTGTGAGAATTTATTTGTTAGTAATGCTTCTTGTGAAATGGCCACTTGCTCTAGAACCTACACCACTGATAGACTATGCTCATGCAAATGCTTTATTATTGAAGTAGTCTCTGTTTTTAAATACTTGGGACTGTTTATTGATAACAAAATGAATTGGAGTTGTCATACTTCCCTCCTAAAAAAGTATCTTTTAACCTCTACTCAAATTATGTACCGTCTGCTCTAGAAACCTCTTGGAGACAGTGTACTATACGTTAGTGCTATCAAAATTACAATACGTTCTGGTTTATTGGGGAGATATTATACTTATGATAAAATAAGCTGCAAACCCCACCAACTAAAACCTATGTATTGATTATACTCGTATATTAAGTCCTTATGACTCACTGCATTCACCACTAGTTCTGAATAACTAGTGAATTCGTCGGCATTCATAGGGGGTGCATAGTGCAAGGAAGCAGTTTCTAGCACTGCGTTGAGAAGGGTTGCAAAATGGTCTCTTAACTCGTCTGCTTGTAGTTCTGAAGCAATGGCATTTGTTTTTCAAGTGATAATTTTGACAGCTTTCCAAAATTCGGCTTAAGATCTTGATCCATTTATTAGAGCAATATTTTGTTGCTCAAATGTTTATTTACAGCCGCGTATAGTACTTTGAACGTGTTGTTATTGTTCGATTTTAGTATTTAGCAACGCATATTGCACCGACAACAACTTGCAAAGCGAGATTAATTGGATTCTTAAAGCGTGAGCTTTATTTCCTTACATTAACTCGCGGGGATTTCAAAAAGATAAATATGCAAATGTGTGCTTGGAACTTTCTAAGGTAGGTGTGAAACTCAAAATTGCATAGAAGCTACACAAGAAGAAAGTTCGCCAAAGCTATTAAGGGAACAAAACTACATAGAAGCAAGCAAAAGTTTTATCAAACTACTCGTACATAGTAAATGTAATATGCTCCTCATAATCCACAGCGCATTTGCCATAAAAAGTAAAAAAAAGCTTAAACCAATATGCATTCGAAATTGCTGTCATTCCCTGTTCTCGAAACTACGTAGACAACTTACTCGTAATCCTCATCCTGTAGCTAGGATTCAAATATGACGCTTGCCCGTTTAGTTATTTGCATTCAAATTCATTTATGTATTTCTCACTCAACATCTGTTTTCCATTTATTCAAACTGAATATTCCAGCTTTATGTAAGCGCTACTAATCTGGAGTTCCCTCGCCATATCCCAACTAAAGTTGAGAGCCCGCTTTACTCTTTGGTGTGGGGGAAACTACAAACAATCTAATGAAAATGAAAATATTTTGAAACAAACTGAAACCCGCTTAAAATTGAATTAGCCGAAATACTTTGGTGTGGGTTGCGTACATAATTCAATGTCGGATTATTGTTTCAATAAATGCAATTCAGCACACTTGCAACCAGCAACTTTATGTGTAATTGAAAATTCATATTGTCGTGGGTTTGACTGACTAATTGGAAAATTGTTTGGGGAATTATGATTGCAACTATGCCAAGGGTGTTCTGGCGTATTATTATTTCATCAATGAAACTGTTTATTTTAAAACATTTTTCGTACAAATATTAAATTGCAGTGCAGCAAGAAATTTATTGAGTATTGCAATACATTTTTTTTTTTTTTTTATCCGATGGAAATCTTCGAAAGACACTCGGTAATAATAGGTACCAAGTAGTGTGGGACTCTTACCGCACTAAAACCACCGGTGAATCAGGACCCATCTATGAAAGATCGACAAATGGCTTTTCTTTCTTAATTTATAAATCGCATTGGGGGAAGTTTAAAGTTATAACACTTTGCCATAGCTTTTAGACCGTCAGCTCATGAGGCTTGGTCCTTTTTAATCTCCGAACATTGTTTCGTACATTTAAGACGGTCTCCATTTCGGAGTTGGTATGACTTTGCAGTAGTCGCAGATTGTGTGATACAGCGTGTTTTTTAACCACTTCTGTAACCATTTCAATTTGAAGGTCACGATGTAGATCGCTATTTCTTATATACCAAGGGGCATTAATAATTCCACGAAGGACCTTTGCTTTGGAATTTTTGAATGGGTTCAGCATTTGTTTTCTTTGTACAGCCCCATAGTTGGATACAGAGTTCTTTCCTAGTAACCAGTACATTTTTCTGTACTTCAAGTTAAGTTTTTCTCTTTTCTTGTTGATGTGCTCTTTCCATTTAAGCTTTGCATCCAAGGTCATTCCAAGGTACTGCTGTACTGTTGATACAAATTGGAACATTGTTTATGTTTTTGTTTGTAAAGTCTATATGCGTCGATTTTGTTTCGTTTAATATGATACGCCATTTTTGCGTCCAATCACTAACTTTATCGACTGCATTTTACAATTTTTGAGTAGCCTTCGTAACGGATTTATCTGGTACCAATATTGGAGTATCATCAGCAAAGGTGGCCATAATAGCGTTGATGTCCACTGGAATATCCCTTGTATATAACAGAATAGCCAGTTGCATTCCTCCCCTCAAAATTTCACCCGCAATACGCGACATGCTTCGAATGCACATCAGTTTACCCTAAAGCCAAACTTCGGTCGTACTGTCAAATATAGGGATTCATTTATAAGCCAAACAACACGAATGTGGAACGATCTACCAGGCTCTGTATTTCCCCATCACTACAACCTTCAAACATTCAAAGCCAACGTGCATAGGTACCTCCTCTGTTCCTCTACCCCCTTTTCCCTGACGCCCGTGCCCTGAAACAATTTAAGGGTATTAATACTCCCTTTGGGGCGCGCAGATTATAAAAGAAAAAAAAAAGATACAGGGTTGGTCCTAGGAGACTTCCTTGTGGTACACCGGCTTCAATTTTCTTTAGTTCCGAGTAATTTTGGTCGTACCGTACTCTAAAGAGTCGGTTCGTAACGTAGGATTTCAGTATTTCGTAGTACTGCCTGGGGAGGTCCCTATGCAATTTGTACTCAAGTCCCAAGTGCCAAACCTTGTCAAAGGCTTGAGCAACATCTAAGAATAGAGCCGAGCAAACTTGTTTTTCTTGAAGTGCCTTTTCCACAACATCCGTAATTCGATGCACTTGGTCTATCGTGGAATGTTTATTTCTAAATCCAAACTGATGGCTCGAAATTAGTTCTTCTATTATTTTGCTAAGCCTTTTCAGGAGCAGTTTTTCGAAAACTTTTGCCATGATTGGTATAAGCGATATTGGTCTGTAAGATGTGACTTCTGTTGGTGGCTTACCTTGTTTAGGTATAACAATGACTTCTGCAATTTTCCAATGATGTGGCACATGTCTTAGTTTAAGGCATGCGTTTATTATAAATTGAAGTTTCTTGAAGGCTATTGAAGGCATTTCTTTCAAAACCTGAGCAGTTATTAGATCGTACCCTGGTAATTTTTTGTTAGACAATTTATGTTGACATATGCTTCTTACTTCTCTGAGCGTGACAAGGAAGATTTCAGCTTCGTCGTTTCTATCGACAAACTGTAAGGGATATGTAGCTGCGTTTGCTGGGAATGACTTAAAAACATTCGCGAGATGTTCAGCGAAGAGATCAGCCTTTTGTTTCGGGTTTCCGATCCATTTACCATCTTGAGATTTTATTGGCGGGTTTTGTGTCTGAGGTCTTTTTAGGCGCTTAGCTGCTTTCCATAAGGAGTATTCGGTAGAAGCAGCCGTCGTCAGACTTTTCAGGAATCTACTAAGTGAATCATTTTTGAACTCACAGATTCTTTTTTTTTTTAATTCGTTGTTAAGACGGTTAAAAACTGCCTTATCATCTGGGAATCTCGTAGTTTTCGAGCTCTTCTTCTTTCCAATATCAGCTTCTTTATTTCGACAGGATATTTTATTTCTGTTTCTCTCGAGTTCGAAATAGTTGGAGTACTTTCTTTTGCAGCCCGTTGCACATCAGCAATAAATTGTTCTACTTCATGATCAATTTGTTCAATTGTTTGCATAGGGAATCTTAGGTTTATAAAACTGTCAAATTTGTCTCTGAATTCGTTCCAGTTTGTTCTCTTATTTACGAGCTTATGATTACTTTTTTCTATTATTTCTGCTTCGCTTGTATAGCCGTTTACCTTATGTAGTTATGAGCCTAGATCCCCAGTGGGTGTGTTTATCATTGAAGTCGCCACCAACAAGGAAGTTATGTCCTAACAAATTTAGAAGTTCTGCAAGGTCTTCTTCAGTTGGAGGGCGCCTAGGAGGGCAGTATATACCTGCTATTTTAAACTCTTTCTTTTTTATACCAATACTAATTGTTGTTACTTGCATTCAAGCACTTTTTTTATATTTTTGCAATAAATAATAAACAAGTAAACAATGTGGACTGTGCGGTTATTGGGACGTTTAAAGCTCGAGTCGCAGAAAAAAAGGTTTTTCTCGGTCACACATATAGAGTGTCAAATTTTGATGCATTTCAATGTCGCCGTTTGGATAGGAGATAGGAGGAGTTGGATCTACTATTGTGCAGAACAAAAGCAACAAATTCAGTGCAAACATTTCAATGTGACTATCTTCCTTTCTAATATACAAATTCAAACAAATTAATATAGCGTATTAATGTAATAATGAAACAGAAAGAAAACTATGTATTTTGAAAAAGAAAAGCAAATCTTTCTCACGAAACATATTGTAACATAATGTAGCATAATAACTACGCCCCAAAAGTAAGCAACACATTCCGAAGTGTCTTTTCGGAACACATTTGAGGTTCGTGTCCACGGATAGAGAAGGATTATGTCTAAGACGACGTAGCGGAATTAAGAGAGAATTATAACGACAAGATATTATTGGCTGCAGCTGTCATCTTGGAATTATTATATCAGAATTTTCTCGTTCCAGTGGTCGAAGAATTTGCTAGAAGTTTCTGGCTATCAGAAATGCGACTATATAAGAACAGATGGCGATCGAGGCAGGGGCAGTCGGGTTTCGAACCGCACGAAGAGATTGGAAAAGTGGTAATAGGCGAAGTTGTAATTTTGTGATAAATTGAAAGTTAAGAGTTAACAAGAAGAATATTAATAATATTAATCGAGAAGTATAAAACAATAGAAAATATTAGCACACTACATCTAGGTGGTCGACCTCGGTAAACGTCGGAGAAGATGGACAGGCGAATTTGTGGTTTAATCAAAAAAGATCCGTTTGTGACTTCCCAAAAAATCGAAACGGCACTAAATTTAACCGTTCATCCAAGTACGGTTCGAAGACGAGCTTTAGAAAACGATTTAAGAAGTTACAGGCCTGCAAAAAAAACCAATGCTAAAAAAAATGCATTTGCAGAAGAGGTGCTTTTCAAAAACTCTCGTTTTAAAAGCACAAAATGTAAACTAAACAATTTCTTTTTATTTATTAGAATGAATTTCGAAAGAACTTATCTGAATTGGTTCATAGAGAAATGGAGCGCTGTACTTTTCAGTGACGAATCGAAGTTTAATTTGGTCAATTCAGATGGTATGTCCACAGCTAGACGTCGGAAAGGAGAAAGGCTCAATCCTCGGAACTGCAAAGTAACAACTAAACATGGGGGTGGTAGCGTCATGGTGTGGACATGCTTTTCAGCCAATTGTGTTGGTCCCTTTCACGAGATCGAGGGAATAATGGATCGTTTTGAATACAAAAACATCTTGGAAATGCAAATGATGCCCCATCCCGAATGGAATATGCCGCTTCGGTGGGTGGTGTCTCAGCACGATAACGACCCGAAGCACACATCGAAGCTGGTAAATTATTGGTTAAGAGACAATGGAGTACAAGTTCTTGATTGGTCGGCTCAATCACCAGACTCGAACCCCATTGAGAATCTCTTTGGGATACTCAAGCGACAAGTTGCAGGTACTCGTTTTAGAAACAAGCGAGAGCTGTTTGAAGCTATAAGTACAGAATGGCAAAAGATACCTGAAACGACAATTTGTTACTGTTTTTGAAAATTTCCTTATTACGCTGTTATTTCCTTATTACGAAGATGTGCATTTTTAGTTTTTTAGAAAGTGACTTTGGGGAAAAAAAATATTAAGGTTTATATGTGCGAATTAAATTTGTTGCTTTTGTTTTGCATAATACTGTAGCTTGCTCCTCAAGTTTGGCAAGAATACGAGTAATAGAAAAGACGTGGGATATCGGGTCTTGTAAACTATTGTGTTTACCGCATTCAGATGTTACGGCTTGTGTGTATGTTTGTACATTACTGTTTGCTTAGAGCTTTTAGGATTGTATGTAACTTACTGTAGTCAAAACCGAACTAGTCCTCTTCTCAAGGAAATATAAATTCCTACCAATTGACCCTCCGTCCCTTAATGGAATAAGCTTAATTTTTTCTAACGAAGCGAAATATCTGGGTCTTATTTTGGATAGTAAACTAAGCTGGAAACCTAATATACGTGACGAGTTAATAAAGCCATTGTCGCATTCTTCTCTTGCAAAAAAAGCCATTGGGAACAAATGGTGCTTACAACCCAGATTAACTTACCGGCTCTACACCTCGGTCATCTGATCGATCCTTATGTACGGGGTAGCTGTCTGGTGGATTGCCTTGGATGAGGCGATAAACCAGAAGTTATTAAGCAAAGTCTAACGTACAGCTTGTCTTTGCATTAGTGGAGCACTGCGAACGACACCTTCCGCGGCAATGGACATTCTTTTTTCATTTAACACCCCCGACATTTATGGCAGGTAAATGACAGCTAACTCAGCTATTCACCTTAAAGCTACTTCACAGTGGTCCAAAAAATTATACGGCCATGCCTCCATCTTAGACAAGTTTGATATCTTCCTGAAGACATTGACCACACCATACCCAAGTTAAATTTTAAGAAAAACTTCCAAGTTACCATCCCTTTCAGAGCATTCTGGGAAGAAGGTGGTTTTACGGGAGATAAGTCTGGACATTTCTATACCGATGTCTTCTCTGATAGGCTTAATTTAAACCTCTCTTTTCGTCTCCCAGGGAAGTCTTGTCTTGGCTGAAGAAGAACGTGATATCGTCCAATGATATCCGCATATTTGCAGACAGCCAAGCAACAATCAAATCCTTGGAATCATCCTCAATAAATTCTTTAATAGCTCTAGACTGCCGATCGTCTCTTGTGGAGATGGCAGAACAGTTTAATATTCACCTAATTTGGGTGCCGGGGCATAGGGATATTCCAGGAAATTGTAAGGCTGACGAACTTGTCAGACATGGAACAAACATACCCATCCTTCCAAGGAAGAGGTCACTGGCTATGTCAATCGCTACATGCAAACTTAAATTAAAGCTGGTTGCTATTGAAAGGACAAATTCGAGTGGTACACCTTGTCTAGCAACAAATTTGGCCTCAGCTGGATTTGAAACGCTCTAAGAATTTGATTTCTTTCAATGGAATGCATATCAGCGCTGTTACTGATGTCATTACTGGACACTGTGTAATAGGTAAGCATACAACAAGGCTTTTTCGTCTTCGCAAATGATTTCTGCAGAAGCTGTATGGACGTGGAGGAGGAGGAGACTATTCTTTAACTTCCTTGCACCTGCCCAACTCTCTCCCAAAGAAGGAAACTCCACTTAGGAACCTTCTGTTTCAACGACCTGAATGATCTGAATAATATACGAGTAGACGTTAGGGACCTTCTACGCTTCACCAGAAGCTCCAAATGGTTCAACGAGTAGGCTAGAGTCCGCTTCCCAAAGTCATGTGGTATCACAATGGACCTATTACTGGTTGGCTTTTTGCTGACTGCCACCTCAACCTAACCTAACCTACTGTAGTCAAAAATTCCAATAACGTTTATTGGTGGCAGCGGTCGTTCTTTACGCAAGTACGAGCGTTTGATTTATCTGAGTGTTCTTTCGAAATCAGGCTATTATGATTGTTTCCTCGCCGCGTTATGACTTCGGGTGAAAACTTAGCTTTGCGTTTTTTGCATGGTCGTTTTTTTTTTAGGATCCAGTCGGTTTCTCGAGCCAATTCTTCGTCATCTGTTAGATAGTCAGTGTTAAGAGGGCTATTTGGATTCGAAGCAGACTCATTTCGAGTTATTTTTTTTCTTTAAAAGCTTTGTTTTCCGTCTTTAGTGCATCTATTTCTTTTTGGAGCTCTCCACAGAGGAGCACCATAGTATTTAGCCTCGCTCGAAGTTCAATATTTTCCTCATTGAGACTATTTAATTTCACTGAAGTCCGCTGTTCGTGCGCCGACATTTGAGATGCCGTCGGACTTCTAGTTCCACACTTATTTTGTAGAGATCTTCTGGGCATTCTTGTGTTGTCGTGGTATCTTTGAACTGCAGCAGTGCCTAATTTTAGAGTAACTATCATAAGATGGTGATCTCGTACTATGCCCACATCTGCTCGTCGTCTGTTTCGGACGTCCAGGAGATAACTCCTAAACCGACGGAGGTATTTGGATTAGAGGTTACTTGCCTGTCGTTAAAAACCCAGCTGACTTTGTGGCAGGCCTTGTGCTCAAAAATGGTGCCACCTATCACAAGGCAGTTGGCATTACAGAGATCCATAATCCTTTGACCGTTGTCATTGGGATTACATAGCCCATTCTCCCGATAACATGCTTGAACTCTTCGTTGTCGTTGCCTACCTTGGCATTCAAATCTCCCACCACTATGGCAATGTCTAATTTGGTGTTGTTTTGAAGGCGGCGCCTAGTTGGTTGTAAAAGTACTCTTTCACGTCCTCAGACGAGTCATCCGTTTGGGAATAAAACTGTATAATGGTAACGAGTCGTGCTTTAGTCCGAAATCTGACCATCATAAGTCTATCACCGTAAGACTGCCAAGAATTTAAGCCCTTGCGTGCTGTTAGTGTTAGCAGCAGTGCAGTGCAGTCCGGCTCAGGGAAACTGGGTGCCGGACAGCAAGGCCATATGGCCACTGTAAGGTCCTGGAGACGATACCAAGCGAACTGGTGTCATCTTCGACCGATTACAGGACTCCCACGCTCGACTTCATCGAACCTTTTTCAGTAAAGTTCCCTACCAGAGCAGAATAGAAGAACGGAATGGTAAAAAACGGAATTGATATCTGTATATATACGGATGGTTCGAAAATGGATTGCGGAGTTGGCGCAGCCATTTTCTCGGACCAACTGAATATATCGAAATCCTTCCGTCTCCCAGACTCTGCTAGTGTCTTTCAAGCGGAGCTTCTTGCGATGCGGGAAGCCTGCCGCATGTTAAAAAATCTCCAAGCGTCCAAACTAAGGTATCTTTCCTGATAGCCAAGCCGCAATCAAGACCATTGATTCGGTTACCATATCCTAAAAACTTGTAGAGCAATGCCGGTTTGAAATAAACAAACAAAGTATCCATTCTGGAATTACTCTCATTTGGGTCCCAAGAGGGTAACGAGCGAGCAGACGAGCTGGCCAGGCGAGGATCAGCCCTTAACAGCTCGCTAGCGGAAAGAGTCAATATTCCGAAAAGAGTTGTTAAGGGCAATTTACACCTCCACTTCCTCCAGCTCGCCAATTTCGGGTGGAACAACTTTACCATGTCAAGAAAGACATGGCCCAGTTTCAACAGACCTAAATCAAATGAGCTACTAGGCAGATCAAGGCCTGATATAGCCAGAATTGTAACCATCATTACAGGCTACTGGCCTATAGGCATTCCTCACAATACTTTCTGTCGCAGCTGCAAAGACAGCAATGAGAGGGGAACTCTTTTCCACTTTCTTTGCAGTTGTCCTGGCCTAGCAAGGACCAGACAACGCACGTTAGGTAAATCCTTCTTTGACGTTTTCAGAGAGATAGCCTCTAAACGGATTGAAGAACTAATCCTGTTTCTGAACTCCACGGGCTGGGTTTAATTATATCATTCTATCTCCAATAACACATGTAAACAAACAGGGTACATGAGTTTTTGTGGTATCAAAACGGAGCACTTAGCGCTAATTGGGTTCTTCTGAACCACCACTTTACCTACCTACCTAGTGTTAGCAACAGTCCAACGAGTAGTATAGTGTTACATTTGGGCTTCTAACCATCTTATCTAACTTACCCCTAAAATGTCCAGTTCATATCGCATGTATTATTTTTCCAGTTGAAGGAATATGGCATTGTGTATTTTGCTTCCCGAATCGAGGAGCGTCTTCACATTCCAGAGTCCCAGCCAAAAGTCGTCAACATGTGATCATTTATTAAGCGAGGCGTAATGTCGGTTTCTTTAACGCCCAGTTTTCAGTAACTCGGGTTGTTGGCTCACGTTACATAGACTAGAGAACGCTAGCCCGTTCGCACTTGCAATTTTGGCCTACGGCGAGGTGAAGCAAGCCCTCCATCATATACACGATTGTTGCACTACTGGTTCAGTCCAAGATTTTAACGATCAGTAGCTATCCGATCGATCCTAGCAAAAGCATCTATTTTCACCTGATCACAGGGAAGTTGTTCAGAATGTTGGATGGTCCTTAGTGGAATGACCCCCATGGAAGTAAAAATAGTGTACCACCATTTTTGTTGTTGCTGTTTCATTGTGCATTTACATATTAAATTATCTTATCTTTCCTTTTCCTCTTTTAGGTAATATCATTGGAAGGATGGACCGATATTATGTACTATGTTCAGGATGCTCACAGTTTTTGGGATTGGATTTATTTTGTGCTGTTAATTGTGGTAAGTAAATTTGCGAATGCATTTGTTATAATTGTTTTGATCGCCTTATATGCGGCTTAAGGTTGACAGAATTACAAATATATACACAGTAATAGTGTAGTGATATTTACTCGTATATACCAAAGGAATGGGAACCTATGTGATCAAAATTCTTTTCACATTTGACCATAAAACGAAAAAATGCTATAAGACAGAAAAATCTATGAGAAATAGCTATAATTTTACAAGTACAACATTTATAGTTTTACTCGTATGCTATAGATTCTAGGTCAAAACTAAAACTTTATTCCGTGTCCTTTCATCTGTTTCTCCTCACGCACCTTACTCAAGAAAAATCAAACTTTCACTCAATTTATTAACCCCGGCCGTGAAGGATAAAGTATCGTAATTGTGAACAGATGTTTTGCACTAAGAACATAATAATTATGAGGTATCAATTGAGTTAGCCTTGCTCGCATGGCCGGCCACACATCTACTTCCGTTTGCCATCTTTAAACGCTGAATCCAAATTTTGTATTACAATTTTCAAAATCATAATGGCGTTCAAAAATGGCATCGATAAAGTAAAATAAATGGCACGAGTAATTGCTACACATGTACGAGTACTATTTATTGTAAATTGTTCAGATTTCAAATTTAGGCAAAATCGATAAGAACCAAGGAAATAGAATTTTTCTTAAATGCATTAAAAGGCCAAAAGACTTATTTGGGCATATGTCAAAAATTTTAATGTCTTACATGGATTAAAAATGGCTTAGATATCAATTTCGAATAAAATTGTCTCAACCGTTCCCAAAAAAAAAACTATTTTCGCAAGTCCATTAATAAGTAAAGTACCGTTACTCTCAATAATTCCAGAAATTATTCCAAATGTCCGCATTACATGGAGTCACTTTCGAGAAAACTGCACTTTGGCCTAAGTAAAGTACCATTAATTTTGAGCTTAGAATGAATACTATAGGGTCATCCAACAAGAGGTGTCATTTTAAATTTCGCACCATTGTTGAACTGTCAGCATTCAACTATCATTGCGATAACTTTTGATAATTAAAAACTAGGAAGTTATTAAATATAGACAGATACACACTCGCACAACGTGTTGAAATAGTGAAAATTCACTACAAAAACGGTGAAAATATCGCGGAAACATTTCATAAAGTTCACACTGCTTTTGGTCATCATGAAGCACCTTCTCGCACAGCTATAGCTAACACATTAATTTAAGCCAGCAGACCACGCACAACGCCGTACTTTCGAGCGCCGTGGAATTGAAAATTTCGGATTTTCGGCCACTCACGGCGGCTATATTTTCAGTTGATCGAGAATTACGATGATTCACAGGCTTTACGAAATCGCAAACACTACCGATTTGTTTGAATTAGGTTTGCTCAGATATTACAGAACTGTTATTTTTGTAGTAAGATGCAACAATTTTAATTCGTTGAGCCGTGGTTAAACGATCCATATTGTAAAATGATTACCTGTCACTATGAATGACAGATGCCGTATGGCAGAAATGTAAAATCCCAACTTCGAAATGAATAACCCTACATCATCCAAATTGCTATTTACAAGTCATTTTCGTTTACAAAGCTTCATAAATACAAACTGACACCAAAGTAAACATATGACAGTCAACTGACAGATGGCTGCGTTCAGCAATTTCACTTTGTCCTCTCAATTATTGCTGGTACTGATTTAATTTCATGTTTTTATCTTCTACAGACAATTTGATTGATGGAAATCAAAGTTGAATAGGTAACACGCTACGGTGGTGTAAAATTCTTGCAATAATACCGAATCCGGATCGATTTCTTAGTCCACCTGCTGTAACGGATTCAAAAAAGGGTCTTGCAATCCTCCCTATTTCAATAAATTTCCTGTATTAAATTTTTTTAACGCTTTTTTTCGTTCCGTTGCCGGTAAAAACAAAAAAAATAAACATATTCTCTTGCCGAGATATAGAATGGCAAACAGAAAAAGCAACAACATTGCTAATAAAATTTCCCTGTAACGGCAACATTGGGAGTCGACTTGGGAGTGGGTAAATGGGAATGATGTACTTTCACCCACCTTTATTGGCAGAAAATATTGAAACTCGAAACATTGCTTTTTTGCCAACGGGATGGGTAAGGCCATAAGGGGGTACAAAACAATTTTTCAATACAAGGGTTTTTTACTTTCTCTGGGTTTTTTTTTTTTTTAGGTCCCTCGCTCCCTTGTTTTGGACTGTTTTTTGTTTCTGTTCGCCTGTTGCTGAAAGTTACCTGACATTGCTGGCAAACTAAGTGGATCAACAATCGTTGGGGATGGGAGGGGGGTGAAGGTCACCATTCGTGCAAATTTCGGCATAGAACCCCCCAACATTGTTGGCAGAAACGATTATAGGTCCCACTTGGTGTTTCTCTGTATACGTTTGTAGCGGAAATTTGTGTGCCACGAGGCATATACGGAGACTTTTAATTAACGTTTGAGTGCTCTTGTTCTCTCCTTTATTAGTTATTTGGTGGTAAATGAATTCGAATACCCTTGGGAATTGGAAACAGAGGTTTTATTGGATTTGAATGGGCCGGCAGAAGGAGTAGTGGCAGGAATTATACATAGAAAGGTGGTAGTAAGGCACTGGATAAGTTGATGGAGAATAATAGTCTTGTAGATTCTATACGGATTAAATTTCACTAGCAGACAGGAAATATCGTTAAGCTACTATGTATATGTTTTGGTTGTGGGTAGTTTTGAATGCAACATTTTAAATTGGAATACTAAAATTGGCCTGTGGGCTATAAAGATAGACTGATAAAGGTAAGCACGAGTATAGCTACAGGAACTTTAGCACAATGTCGTTTTTTTTTTGCAACTGTGCTTAGAAATTTGAAGTTATTTTGTATTTCATCATTACTTCGTCGTGATGAGAAATTTCAGAGTAAATGTCTGCAGCAGCCCAGTCTAAGAATTCCCTGCACGCATCAGTATGTGCTCGTACACTGCCGCCCAAAAGTTCCGAGATCGTGCATTCAAACAAAGTGAAATTGAAATCCCTTAAAGAGATGGAAAAAAGAAAAGATTGAATAGAATATAACAGCATATTACGACTCAAAACGAGAACAAAAAAAACTTGAAGAAGGCTCGAAGTGTATAGAACTCAATGCGCGCGTTCACACATTATGCTGAATATACGTCTATCTGTCTGCCATACAAACTGCAGTTCAATCCGCCGCCGGTTTCATCAAAGTGTATAGAATTAAATTAGCGCCTTCACAGAATTCATCCATTAGCCGGATATACGTCGCCAAAAAAACAGTTTCGTGAAGTATTCACACATATCCGGCACCGGATATACTATGGCTCCTTGCCGGATAAATAGATTTGCCTAACTAGCCAACAGACTAAATAAATTTGGTTTTTAGTATACAGGGTGAGATATGGGTAGTTGAATGCCAAAAGTTTTCAAAATCCGTGAATGCCAAGAATTACACGGATATCCGGTGTCGGATAACGGCTACTTGGCTGTTATTATCTTCGCTACTTAATTGAAAAAATGCAAACGTCAATTCTTTTTATTTACAAACAAAGTTCCCGGCTTAGGAAACCGGGTGACAACTTTTGCGCCACCTTGTACTTTGGATAAATGTAATGGAACGAACATTCAGACAGGGAAATACATAGTCAATAGTGGCAGTAATTTTCATAGTTCTGTCAGTCATGGGCAGTGTTCCCATTTTCACTACGATCGTAGTATTTCACTAAACTTTCTTAGTTTCCTATCTATTTTACTACGTCACTACGAAAAACTTGAAATCAGTACGAAAATTGTATAAAGTTGCTCGAATTTTGACCGTTTGACATTCAGAACGAAACACCTGACGCCTAATTAAATGAATCCAGGATGCTTTGTTGGACTGAATTATCATTTCAGTATAAATAAGAATTTCATTTTACTACGAAAATTAAGGAAAAACACTACGCTGGTATAAAATGGGACACTAATGGATTCAACATGGTGTCTATTTGTCTGTCTGTCCGGTTGTCTGTCATAAACCTGTAACTCTTAAACCATTACAGCTAGACGACTGATTTTGCATAGAAATTGTATGTGGTGAATCGAATATAATCAGGGAAACAAATTATTAAAAATATTTTTTTTGGGAAGGGTGGTTTCTCTAAATTGGCTAATTTGGTGCCGCTAAAACATTGAATTCTCTAAGTTCTAATGCTTTTTAGTATTGAAATGTACGTATATCTTAACATTAATAGATTTGAATAACGTTATTGAGTGATAACAATAAAACACTGTACAGAAATAATTTGAATTCAAAATTTCATATCTCGGATAAACACTCTGAGCTGGCTCTGATATAATCGCCAACCAATTTCATACAAACTGCTCTATCGTGCATGTACCCCGTTGACACAAAGTGTGGCAAGTTGGCGATACGAAAATCGTCAACAGTGAGTGCATAGCGAGCAGAGAATTTACACACATGCACTGATGGCCAAGAAACACGCAAGGTGGCTACTACGGTAGTGGGTGGCGAATACCAAATATGTTTGCTTTTGATGGTGTATGTGGAAATTCATGGAATTTTAGTAGATACCTTGGTGCATTAACTATTCCACGAAGGACCTTGTTTGGATTATCTATAGTTGGATACCATACGTCCAGACAGATTATTTTCATTGGACATTTCTGAATTAGGTATATCCCAATATCCAATATAGTTTTCGACATCTAATATTTAAAGGTGTGGAGCTTTTTTTTTAACATGCTCCATACCCAGGTATTTAGCTTGTATTTAGTATATTTGTAGAATTGATATGAGTTGATTTCGTCTTATTTAGTTTTATTTACTATCGTTGCGTCCAAACTCCTATTTAAATACAGTATTGGCCTTAGAACACTCCCTTGTGGAACACCTGCTTGTATATCTCCAAATTCAGAAAACGCCTTTACCCTTTTTTTTAAATGATTTACGAATCTCATAATATTATCTACTCGTAGGTAGACCCCTATGTAGTTTGTGCTCTAAACCCTTATGTCGGGCTTTATCAAAAGAGTGCACAACGTCTTAAAAATAACGAAGAACAGACATTAATTATACGATAGACTATTGTCGAGTGTTTGTTTCTAAACCCGAATAGATGGTTTGGCATAAGGCAGATATGAAACGAAAAATGTTTGCTTCATCCGATCCTTTCAAATATCGTCATCGCTCTCTTTTTTTTGAATTAACGAGGATGCAGGATTAGGACGCAGTTAAAATAACGGTAAAGAACACTAAACGCCTGAGGTCCGACTCACTTCACAATGTTTTTTTTTTTTTATCTTCTCCATACTCTGTCACCATAAACGAGACCTAAAATCACTCAAATATTTTTTTTAAAGAATTAGCTTATTACTGTTCATGTATACATAATTGAGTACTCAATCCCCTATGTGTTATAGAATAAATACGAGTATGCTAATTTTTTCAACATGGAACCTACAGAAACCTTTTTTTGTTTTTGAAAAAATTGCCCATTTCATAAAGAAAAACATTTAGGAAAGCTACAATCGTCTGAAACGAATCGTTGGATACCCTATCCTATCTTCTAACCCTACCCTAATAAAATGGGCGTCACGTTCCGAAATTTGCTAAACACATCCAACGATATTTTTCTATTAAGAAAATATATATCCGCGATTTTAAAGACATTTTTTCAGAAAACTGTTTGGCCTTTTTTCTTAGCAAAATGTGGGCGTGGTTGCCAAATAAACCGAAGTTCACGGATTCTGATGAAATATTCACAAACAGACTAATCCATCACCATAAATAGCTTTGAAAAAGAAATATATGTATGTTTTTCTTAAGAAAATGAACCCAAAAGTGGGCGTGGCGATGTAGGTTATATGAACGGAAGCTCAACGTCTACATATTTTATCTGGACAATATTTTCAGGTATAAAGGGTGTCCCAAAATACACGCAAGATTTGAATTTTGCGCCATTTGTGCTGACAGTTCGGGGTTATTAAAAATGGATTGCTACATGAAAGAACAACACGTTTTCATTGTTGAGCAATACTTTAAAAATAATGAAGGTTTGGCAGCTATCGGTCGCAATTTTCGTACAAAATATGATCAGAATACTGATTTAACTTCATCAACTGTGAAGAGATTAATTCAAAAATTCAGAGAGACTGGATCGATTAGTGATCTTAGACACTCTGGTCGTCCTTCAACAAGTCGTGAGAGTGTTGTTGAGAGAGGAACATCAATTCGGCACGAAAGATTTGCACCTTCATACATACAAATTGGAATTGGCTCAAGAATTGAAGCCTACTAACTACGCACAGCGAAGAGAGTGGAGGCTGATTTTTCAAACAAAATCACCTTAAGCGATGGAGCTCATTTTCATCTTGATGGCTTTATTAATCGTCAAAATTGTCGAATTTGGGGTTCAGAAAATCTCCGAGTGATTGTTGAGAATCAAGCGCATGCACAACGTGTTTGGTCATATTTTGGGCTGGGGGCATCATCGGACCATTCTTCTTTGAAAATGCGGCTGGTTAGGCAATAACAGTTACTGGTGCTCGTGATAATCCAGTTTTTTGTGCCTAAATTGTACCTAATTTGTAAGGCGAGAGATGGTGTGAATGAAGTGAAGCCAAGTGAGTTTAAGAAAGGGAGGGTGGGGGGTTTGAGTGAAGGCAGTTTCTCAATGCAAATTTGCTGCGGTGGAAATCAAACGAGTTTTGCATTCCGTTCACCAGTCGTAGCATTCTTGATATTGCCTCGTTACGACCATAATTGGTGCGGTGAAAATTTAGGTGAAAAAGTGGTACAGACCTAAGGTTGCGTGGATTTGTTTCAAATGAAATTGTTCGGAGCAGCGTGGGGCAGTCGATGTTTCCTGTTATCAACTGATGGGGAAAGAGTATGTCGGCTACTTCTCGACGTTTTACGAGTGATTGTAAATTGATCAGTTTTAAACGATCCTCATATGGGGGCAAGTTATATCTATCAGTCCATGGGAAGCCGCGTAGAGCAAAACGGATAAACCTGCGTTGAACCGTGCGGAGTGCGGAGACCACACTTGGTTGGTGCGGAGACCACACTAGCATATTCAAGAATTGGTCTGACAAATGTGACTTAGAGGGATTTTGTGACATAGGGGTTCGAGAATTCCTTAGACCAGCGTTTTACGAAACCCAGCATTGAGTTGGCTATGCTTATAATTTGGTCTATAAGGCAGCGAAAATTAAGTTCACTGTCGCAGATGGCACCAAGATCGCGAAACAGAGAGACGGGGGGAACAAGCTCATTGCCGATGAAGTATGATCGGGGGAGTAGTGGAACACGCTTGCGGGAATATGTAATATTCTGACATTTATTCATTAATACATTAAGCTCAAGGACATTTTTTTGGCACCATGTTGAAAAATTGTTTAAGTCTTCTTGGAGTGGGTAAGAGTCGGCGGGAGTTGAAATGTGTCTGAAGATTTTAATATCATCAGCGTAAATAGAAAGATATGAATTTTTAATGACACAATCAACGTCATTGGTTGACAAGATGAATACCAGCGGACCCAGGTGGCTGCCTTGAGGAACTCCGGAGGTAGCTGTAATGGGGTCAGATACGGAGGATCTAAATAAAACTTCGTACTGTAGTTCATCAAGGTAGGATTTAATCCACATAATAAACCCTGGTTGAAAACCAAGAGCTTTTAGTTTGAGAAGAACTATGGAGTGGGAGATTTTATCAAAGGCTTTACTAAAATCGGTGGCAATCAAGTCAACTTCTTTACCATCTTCTAATGCGCATGGAGTAGTCGAAACAAATTCTGTTAAGTTTGTTGTAGTTGACCTTCCCTTTAGGAAACCGTGCTGATAAGGCGAAAAGATGGACTTGCAGTGGAAGAACATTACATCGTACATAATGCTTTCGAAGAGTTTAGGTATGCAGGAGAGTTTAGCGATCGGTCGGTAATTTGAAATTTCTTTTTTAGGACCTTTTTTGTGAAGAGGTATTATATAAGAGCTCTTCCAGAGCGTTGGAAAGACACTCTGCGATGGATAGTTGGAAGAGAGTGGTAAGGGGTTGGGCCAAATGCTCTATGCATTTTTTCAGAACTATTGAGGGTATACCATCAGGACCAGCTGAGTATTCGCATTTGAGTCTTTTTATCTTTTCTTCGACAAGTGCTACACATATATCAACAGAAACTAATGACGTTTGGGAACAGTTTCTCATGTAGGAGAAGTACTCAAAATCAGGTTCCAAGACATGGTTGGAGAATGATTGGCTGAAGAAATGAGCGAACATATTTGCGATGATTTTAGGATCATTCGACGATGAAGTAGATAAATTCAAAGTCGAAGGGTAATTATCGGATTTTTTTTTGTATTAATGAAGTGAAAAAATCGCTTGGGGTCAGAGATTAAGTTGGATTGCATCCGAACTAAATATTCATTACAAAGAGATTCACAGAGTTCGGAGAAGTTGGTATATGCGTGGACGTAGGTGGAATAATCAGATTCAGTGCGAGACTTAAGATATGAATGCCAGAGTTTATTTCTTCTATTACGAAGCGAACGTAACTCTTTGGTAAACCAAGGCGGTGATGACGAGGGGGTTTTCTGGGGTACGAAAGGGACGGATTGCGTGAAACAATTGAAAATCTAGGTGTAAAACTTGGAGAGATCGTTCTCGGTATTAAGATGTGAGTTGAGGTTGAAGTTGACATTACATAAAAGGGTGTTTAGTTTCGCGAAGTCAGCTTTCCGGAAGTTAAAGCTATATAGCTTCTCTGAGTGGAGAGATTTATTGGCGTTATTGTAGGAAAAAGTAAGAGACAAAGGTGGGTGGTAACGATCTAATTTAGAAAGGAGATGTTTACTTTCTGGCACGACACAATTATCGGCATCCGTTGAAAAAATAAGGTCGAGTTGTCTTTCTAAGTTGTTAGTGACGCCACTTAGCTGACAGAGTCCGGAGTCGGAAAGGCAGTCAATGAAAAGAATCTCCTTGTCCGAGGAGGGATTGATAGCAACATAATGAGTCTCGTCATCCGATACAGCCCATTGCAGGTTGGGTAAATTAAGGTCCCCGAGGACAATGACAGTGTCACAGGGGTCAGCATCGTTAAATATGGAATCAATCGCGTCAATGGCGAGTTGATAACCTTGAATGGGCTGAGATGGCCGAATGTAGCAGCAAAGAACGTAAATAATGCGCTTTGAGACAGCAATCTTGACACAAATGAACTCAAAATTTTGAGGTGTGTGAAGTTTTAACGAGTGTAGAGTCGAGTCGGTTGTGTATTGCTAAAAGCACACCACGGCCAGAGAATTTCGTCCTCAGTATCGAGACCATCATCACGAAAGGCATTAAAATCTGAGGTGAACAATTCGTTGTTATTAAAGTCACAGGTCAGATTAGTTTCGTTTAGGGCAAATATTTCGTAAGGGAGCATTTGGGAATTCAAATATATGGTGGAGGTTTTAGTTCGCAGCCCCCTTATATTCTAATAATATATGGACAGGCTCAGCGGACGGGTGCTTGGAACTTCTGATGGAGATAGAGACAAAGACCGGTTAGGAACAAAACTAATTTTTAAAATCGGCGCGAGTTCTTTGGAGATGCGAATGGCGTTTAGAGCTGATATATGATGCGAATGAGGATAGATCGTTTTTTACCTGCAGTGGAGAAATGTTAAGGCTTTCATGGATTGGATGGGGTAAGTGATGTATGGAGGATCCGAGACAGTTGGGGTATTCTTTGAAAGAGTGGAGAAAGTGGGTGTGAGTTCAAATGATACTCGGTTGCATTTAGATAGTTTTGCAGCAGTTTTATGTTGAACATTAGGGAATATGCTCGTTTTAAATGACCAATTTGGGTTATTTGGCTTGATGGACGGGAGATGAGACAAGGGAGAGTGGTTGGACTTTTGGTGGGAATGGGGTCTTTTTTTGGGTCTATTGGGTATTATGGTAGAAGTGGATGGGGGTATTGAACTTACTTTACTTAACTTATTAATCCATAACGAAATCGTCATTCTTCCTATTGTGATAAATTGTTCCCTCGTCTGGAAAATCCAGTTGTACTTAGAAGGTATCATGACCTTAAAGCATGGCCGCCCAGATCATACGATTTAACGCAGTTGGACTTCTTTCTTTTGGGTTTTTTGAAGTCTAAGGTTTATGCCAACAAGCCCACGACCACCACGCCTTGAAGGAACAAATTGAGCGCAGTTTCAACGAAATTCAGCCACATTTATACAAAACGGTCACGGAAAATTTCAACAAAACAGTGCGTATCACCAAACCACCAACCAAAGCCGTGGAGACCATTTACCCGATATGTTATTCCATACATAACACTATACTTTATGAATCAATAAAACATTTGCAATTTTTAATTAAAAATCTGCGTTTTCTAACAAAATTACTTATTGCGTGAATTTTGGGTCCCCCTTATTTACGAAAACCTGCTGATAAATTCGCGGCCTGAGGTACTCAACAACGAGTCATCTTCTCATTAGTGGTAACACTAACTACGGCACTCTTTAGTAGTATAAATATCGTCTCGTTTGAATAATAATCTGATTTTATCATTATCTGTGGTAGGGAAAACATCACCATATCAGCCGAAATCGGAAATTCTCGCAATTTTTGAGCACCGCGCCGTGATAAAGTATCTCGTGAAAAAAGAAAAAATCGTCTAAAGAAATTTTCGAAGACATGTCATCGACTCTTCAGGGTTCTGGGCCTTCGTATACCATGGTCAAAATATGGGCACGCTTATTTCAACAAGAGCGAGAGAGCTGTAAAGATGATCCCAGCGCAGGGCGTCCTGTGTCAGTGGTCACTGAAAAAAACGTCGGAAAAGTTGAAAAATTAGTTCTGGCGGACCGAAGAATAAAAATGTGGCGGACAGCGGACGAGTTGCACATCAGCAAAGAATGGATTAAGCAAATTTTGCACAAGCATTAGGTTTGGTTAGGTTGAAGTGGCTGTCAGCAAAAGAAGCCAACACACTTAGACCAATAATAAGTCCATTGTGATACCACATGTGTTTGAGACGCGGCCTCCAGCCTACTCGTTGAACCATTTAGAGCTTCTGATGAAGCGTAATACCTAACCTAACGTCAATATTATTCAGATCATCTAGGTCATTGAAACAGAAGGCTCCTAAGTGGAGTTTCCTTCTTTGGGAGAGAGCTGGGCAGGTGTAAAGAAGGTGAAGAATAGTCTCTTCCTCCTCCTCGTCCATGCAGCTTCTGCAGAAATCATTAGAGAATACGCCAAGCCTTTGCATTCTTGGCTATTAGACAGTGTCCAGTAATGACACCTGTTACAGCACTAATATGCTTCCTATTTAGAGAAATCAAATTCCTAGAGCGATTTAGATCCAGCATGGGCCAAATCTGTTTTGTCGCTAGACAAGTTGTACTCCTTGTCCATCTAAAATTTGTCTTTACGGTAGCATCCAGCTTTAATTTAAGTTTGCATGTAGAGATAGGCAACCCAGTAAACTTTTGCCCGGAAGGATGGGTATATTTGTTCTACGTCTGACAAGTTCGTCAGCCTTACAATTTCCTGAAATATCCCTATGCCCCGGCACCCAAATTAGGTGATTATTAAACTGCTCCGCCATCTCTACAAGAGACAATCGTCAGTCTAGAGCTGTTAAAGAATATGTTGAAGAAGATTCCAGGGATATAATTGCGGCTTGGCTGTCTGAAAAGATGCGGATATCAATGGCCGATATCACGTCATGTAATGGCCGATTGCCATTATCTCCGCCTGGAACACGCTACAATGGTTTGGGAGACGAAAAGAGAGGTTTAAATTAAGCCTATCAGAGAAGACACCACCACCCACCCCGTCGTTAGTTTTTGAACCGTCGGTATGAAAATATACCGACTTATCTTCCGTAAAGCCACCTTCTTCCCAAAATGCTCTAGAAGCAATGATAACTTGGAAGTTTTTGTCAAAATTTACATTTGTTTAGACCACTGTGAAGTAGCTTTACGAGTTAGGCGAATAGCTGAGTTGGCTGCCATTTCCCTGCCATAAATGTCGAGGGGTGTTAAATGAAAAAGAGTGTCCAAAGCTGCGAAAGGTGTCGTCCGCAGTGCTCCACTAATGCACAGATAAGCTGAATGTTGGACTTTGCTTAATAACTTCTGGTTTATCGCCTTATCCAAGGCAATCCACCAGACAGCTACCCCGTACATAAGGATCGGTCTGATAAAGGTGTGGAGCCAGTGAGTTAATCTGGGTTGTAAGCCCCATTTATACCCAATGGCTTTTTTTGCAAGAGTGCGGCAGTCGGCTTTCTTAACTCTTTCCTGTATATTAGGTTTCAAGCTTAGTTTCCTATCCAAAATAAGACCCAGGTATTTTGCTTCGTTGGAGAAAATTAAGCTTGTTCCATTAAGGGATGGAGCATCAATAGGTGTGATTTTGTATTTCCTTGAGAAGAGGAGTAGTTCGGTTTTGTGGGGGTTCACTCCTAGACCACACCGAGCTGTCCATCTAGATAGCTTGTTCAAAGTATTTTGTAGGAGTTCTTTTAAGGTAATGAGGTATTTACCAGAGACTGTTATAGCAACGTCGTCCGCATAGGCAATAACATCACAATCCTCCCCCTCCAGGATTATCAATAGTTCATTGAGGTGTACCCCTGCTGACATATCTTCTAACAGATGTCCCACCCAGCTTTGAGTTGATAATCCGACTATTAAGCAGTAAATTAATCAGCTCGCCAAATGAGCTATCTATCTTCAGATTTGACAGTGCTTTGATTATCGCAGATGAGTAGACGTTGTTAAAAGCACCTTCAATATTAAGGAAAGCTACCATACTCGTAGTTAGTCCAAGACCCATCTGTTTTTAGCAAATAGCTGGGCACTGAAGGATTTGTCCAGAGTTTTTTTTCAAAAGCCTAAGCGCCTCAGAAGATTCTTCTATTTTACAACAAAAGAGTCTCCAAGAATTACGTTTGGCTTTCCTCAATTCTTTTTCTTTAATGTTTTTAGGGATTCTTTGTACGAGTCCCAGTCAGATGCATCTCTTGTACTTTTGCCTTTGTTAAAAAGTTTTCTGCGGGTATTCCTGAGTGGAGGCGGTTTTTTCTTACCACCCCTAACCCTAACCGAAGGACAAGCTTTTAAACATGAAACAAATTTGTACGCGCTGGATACTGAAAATGCTCACACATCATTCGACAAGCAACGACGACTCGAGTGGTGCAAAGATTTTTTGTAGTTAGCCGGGGACAATCTCCACGAAATTCATGGTGGAAACGTTGGTTTCGAAACTTATGGCGACTGTTTTTTGGGACAGCTAATGTGTTTTGCTGATTGATTACATAGCCAAAGGGGACTACGATGAATGGTCAATATTGCGCAAATTTATTGACTCAGGTACTCAGGCACGGAGGGTTGTTTTTTGCAGAATAAGACGCCTGTTCACATGGTGCGGGTTTCGAAACAGACCTTAAGAGACACAGGTTTTTTTAACGATAGACCACTCACCCTACAGCCCAGACTTGGCCCTGAGAGACTTTATCCTTTTTTTTTCAATTTGTAAATGGAATTACTAGACCGGATATTTGCAGATGAGAACGAGATCAAGGCGGTAGAAAGTCATTTTGAAGGCAAAGAAAAGGAATATTTTTTCGGTGGTGTATTAAAGCACTGTATACCCAATGTGAGGAATGAATTTCACTCGAGGGAGATTATATTGAGAAATACAATTCTTTCACTTAATGCACTTAACGCCCCTCGTAATATATGTATATTCTCATGTACTGTTTCAGATTCATAAAAGCCTATATACATATCAAAATTTACGTCCCCAATAGTGGTGACATACACAGACATAATTTCTGATGCTGATCACAAATATATACTTTAGGGGAACTATCGCAATTATTTCTCTACGAGTTACAAACTATGCATCAAAATTAATAAATAATAATTTTACAGGTCCTTCTATATAGTATCAATGAAAATCTCTGTACTGATTTCATTAATTTAAAACTCAAAACAAACTATTATATAAGTAGTTAAAAACAAGAAACTCTCGTTGCAAACCATAGAACTTTATTTTGAAAACTCACTCTCGGGAAACTTTTCAATCCATTAGCTCCATCGAAACAGCTCTATCCAGGTTAAGAACAAAAAAAAGAACTCCCTCCACTCTACAGCTTTTTCGCCAAAATAAAGTTCAAGCAAAAAAAAAAAAGCAACAAGTCCTACTGCAAGGCAACAGTTCCACGTGCAACACCTAACATCGAAAGAATAAACTTCAAGACAGGACGTGGTATGGAAAAACAAAAAAACAAACACACACATACCAAACTCTCTCCAACCATCCACTTTCCTCCCCAGCACCACTTGGATGAAAATTCAATTTCCTTGCAAAGAAGCTTCCGTCGTTTTATTTGATTTCGCCACAAAATGAAGAAACCGTCAACTTTGCCTACTGCCAGGTAGATCCTTGAGATTCCTCTTTACCATTCGATGAGCACGGTGCTTTACAAATTGAGGAAAACTTGCAAACAAAATTAGCACATAAAAGAAAATTCCAGGGCTTTGTATATCGCTCGCAGCCACCCCCTTTGGCTGTTATTTTCTGTCCTTGGGGTTGGGGGTTGAAGTTTTGATTTTTTTTTTTCTTTTTTTTTTTTGTTTCCTTCCCCGCCAAAGAATGTGGTAAGAAAAAACTTCACCCCAGGCAAACGACGAAAATACCTCCGTGAAGACTATTATATCAGTAAACCACCCTAACAGTGGTTGTTACGAAGAGCCCTCCAGGGGGGTTTAGGACACATTTCTTCAGCTATTTGCGACTTGTTGCACACTGAGGATGAATAATAAAAAAAAAAAGTAAATCAACAACAAAATAGAATTTTGATCTCAAATTGGTGGGAATTTTCCGGTTAAGGATTTGGCGTCTATGGCATTGAAAATGTAAAATAGGTTTGGTCATAGATTGAGGTACGGCACGAGGGTTCCATTAGGCAGCAGCGCGAGGATAATTGGAATATTTTTGGTAAGAGATTTGCTTTATAATTGGCTAATTCGGGGATATTTGAGTAATTGATTCCTGATGAGGAGCATTACTTTTTAGCAAATGAACCACTTAATTAGGGCTATGTGTGCGTGTATTTAGTTTCAAATAATGAATAAAACTTGACATCATTTTGACGATTTATAACTGCAAAGGATGTTATGTTCTATTGCAGTCTATGCTATCCTATACCATTAAACTGCTTCTGAGGAGAGAAGAGAAGAAAGAAGTTTTGGGAGACTATATTAATTTCTAGTAGTAATAGTAGAAACTTTTATTAATTCAAAAGAAAAATTCAATTGTTTTAAAATTTACAATAAGCATTGACTTCCGCCGTCAGCCCAAAAGAGAAAGTTTCAATAGTTATTATTTCATTGACGAATTGTATTAAAAAGCTTTGTTTATAATTTATTGCCGGTATGTTAGAGTAGATTTAAAAAAATTGTACAGAATGGCCAAGTTTTCTACATTTAAAAACCGAATGACTTCATCCGAAGAGAGAGTGTTTTTTTACTTACTTACTTATGTCCCATATCCCCTTGTGGGTCCTAGTGCCTCGACTACGCCTACGCGCCATCGTGTACGGTTTCTGGCAATGTGTCTCAGCTCTCCCCAGCTTTTCCCCAACTGCCGTGCTTCCTTCTCGACTGCTCTGCGCCATGTTCTCCTTGGACCACCAGGTCTTCTGCCGTCCTGAGTTAAGGGGGTCCATTGCATAGCATGGTTCGCTATGGAGCTGTCACCCTTTCGGAGCGTGTGACCTATCCACTGCCACTTCCGTCGTTGGATGGTTGTGCCTATTGGTTCCTGACCCGTTCTCTTGTAAAGATGTTCGTTAGAGATACGATTGGGCCAGAAAATCCTTAAGATGTTGCGCAGGCACCTATTAACGAACGTTTGCAGCTTTCTGGTGATAGCGGTGGTCACTCTCCACTTGCTGCATCCATATAACAGCACGGATTCAACGTTGGAACGGAACAGTTTTAGCTTGGTGTTCAAACTGATTGCATTGTTTCGCCATATTTTGGACAACATCCCGAACGCGGACTTTGCTTTGGCGATTCTGTTGGCTATATCCAGTTCGGTTCCACCATCGGTCGAGACAATACTCCCAAGATACTGGAAATCCTCTACTCTCTCTACCGGTTGTCCAGCAATGCATATTTGAGCCGATGAGTTCGTTCCAAGACTGATAATTTAAGTTTTTGCGGTATTAATTTTCAGCCCGACGACGCCAGCCTCCCTCTCCACATCTGCTGTCATTTGGTGGAGGTCCATAATTCTATGAGAGAGTAAGCATACGTCGTCAGCGTAGTCGAGATGTTTAAGTTGGGATGTGAGAGTCCATCGAATTCCTCCGTTTCCCGTCGACAAAGCTGCACGAAGCACATCGCTAATCACCAATAGGAATAGTATTGGTGAAAGAATGCAGCCTTGTCTTACCCCACTTTCGATCTCAAATTCCTCAGACAACCTTCCTCTGTGCAGAACGTGACATTTGGACCCTTCGTAAGTAGCTTTGACAATAGCAATTAATTTATCAGGAATACCTCTCCTGCGTAAGGCACGCCAAATAAACTCCCTGTTAACACTATCGAACGCCTTCTCAAAATCGATGAACAGCAGGTGAAGTGGCGATCGATATTCAACGCACTGTTCGACGATAATCCGCAGGGTGTTGATGTGGTCGACACAGGAGGATCCAGAGCGGAAACCTGCTTGTTCGGCATCGAATGTATCTTCGAGATGTTGTTTGATTCGCTCCAGGATGATTTTAGCTATTATCTTGGCCACAGCAGGCAGCACGCAGATACCTCTCCAGTTTCCGCACTCCATTAAACTACCTTTCTTAGGAAGCTTGACGATCATTCCCTTTTTCTACTCGTCATGAAAGCTCTCGGCTTCCCAAGCTCTCTCTATAAGTGGAAGCAGAAGCTCAGCCGATGTTGTTGGCGCTGCTCGTAAGAGCTCTGCGGGAATGCCGTCAAGTCCGACCGCCTTGTTGGTTTTAAGTGCTTTGATCGCGGTAGTGATGTCATCCTTACTGGGAGGCGCGGTGCGTATTCGGGCAATTCTTACCTCGGACACCTCATTCTGATTTGGGAACATATCGCTAGCGAATACACGGTTTAAAACCGTAGCAAAATGCTCCTTCCATCTCTTAAGCTGGTCCTCATCCGAAATAAGCAAGGAACCGTCTAGGCTTTTCACTGGGTGTTAGCTGGAGCTGCGACCACCTGTCAGCTCTTTAGTGATTCTGTAGACGATCCTAATATCGCACCTTCGTGCAGCATCTTCTGCTTCTGTAGCCAGCACGTTGATGTAATTGCGCCTGTCACGTCGCACGCTACGCTGAACTTCTCTCATCTTCATGCGATATAGGGACTCTAGCTCATTACTCCCTGCTGCTGGAGCGGCTGCAATGCGAGCTTTCAGCTGTTTCCGTTCGTCAATCCGTCTCCAGGTATCCTCGGAAAGCCACGCCCTATGCCTTTCCTGTGATCCACCGACAATTCTTTCAGCACCAGATGTAAAAACATTTTTCACAGCACACCAATTGTCTTGGATGGTTGTGGGCAGTGAGCTGCTGATTGCTTCCACACCTTGCGAAATGTGCTCCCCTAATTGTTGGCGCACTGAGGGATCACTAAGTCTATCGATGTTGAACCTGGGCATTCTTGTATTGTCGTGGGATCTTCGAACGGCAGCAGTGCGTAGTTAAAGAGTAGCTATCATAAGATGGTGATCTCGTACTATCCCCACATCTGCTCCTCGCCTGTTTCGGGTGTCCAGGAGACTACTTCTAAAGCGGCGGCTGATAGCAAAATGGTCAATTTGATTGGAAGTTGCTTACCTGTCGTTGGAAACCCAGCTGACTTTGTGGCAGGTCTTGTGCTCAAACATGGTGCCACCTATCACAAGGCGGTTGGCATTGCAGAAATCCACAAACCTTTCGCCATTGTCATTGCGGTTACCTAGTCCATTCTTCCCGATTACATGTTTGAGCCCTTCGTTGTCGTTGCCTACCTTGGCATTCAAATCCCCCATCACTATGACAATGTCTCCATTTGGTGTTGTATTGAAGACGGCGCTAAGAGATTGTAGAAGCTCTCCTTCTCGTCCTCAGTCGAGCCCTCCGTTGGGGCATAACACTGTATGATGGTGACGCGTCGTACTCTAGTCCGGAATCTGGCCGACATAATTCTATCACCATAAGGTTGCCAGGAAATTAGGCCTTTGCGTGCTGTTGGTGTTAGCAGAAGTCCGACTCCATATTCCCGCGGACTTCCAGATGGTCTTCCGGAATAGAGTAGTACAGTGTTATGCGTTGGGGACTGGTACTCACCCGCTTCTAACCATCTGATTTCGCTTACCCCCAAAATGTCCAGTCTATTTCGCATGAATTCTTTTTCCAATTGAAGGAATCTGGCATTGTGAGGTCCTTCACTTCCCGAGTCGAGGAGCGTCTTCACATTCCAGAAACCTATCTTTGTCCGGGTACAATAGCCAAAAGTTGTCAACATGTGATCATTCCTTATCCGAGGCATAGTGTCGGTTTCTGTAGCAATTAGGGTTCGGTAACGCAGGTTGCTAGCCAACGTTACCTAGTGTAGAATCAAGGCCCTAGACAACCCTCACTTGCAGTTTTAGCCTACACGCATAAGGGTTTATACGTATAGTTACCCGGGGACCACCACTAGGAGGTAAAGCAAGCACTTCATCACGAACTTGATTGTTGCGCTACTGGCCCAAGCCAAGTTTTGAGCAGTCAGTAGTTTCCCGATCAATCGCAATGCAGATCCCCAAGGTTCCTAGTTTTAGGATGCATAGCAATTTTATGGGGGAGACGATGATGTGGTACAGTGCACAGTGGTGCAAGAAGCCCTCAAAGTGCGTATCAAATAAAATATTCGACCAATTATCATGAAATTTGCACCATAGTTGAACGATTGTATTATAGTTGTTATGCATAAATTTAAAAAAAATCTAATAACAACAAAGGGAGATATAAGGAAAATAAAATAATAAAACAATAAAGAAATTAAAAAAAATTCTTCCAATTTTCGAAAATCATCCGTTTTACTTTTTTATTTTAATTCTATCTGCATGTTTATTTTTTTCTGTAACATTAGAAAAATTATAATATTTAAAATTCGAATTCAAATATTTTCAAAATATATGTATGTATATCCATGTATTTTTTTTGTAATGAAGAGGGAATGCTTGATGCACCATCAGGGTCGGCCATGATTCCCTGGTGTGTCTACCGTCTAAACCCTCTCCATCTTCAGGCAACTCAACCCTGGAATTGCTTCTTGCATTACTTCAGGGTGTGTTGCCAGTTTTGTTTAGCCTCTATAGTGCTTTAATCAGTATGGCACAACCACTCGTCATCAATTTCATAATAGGCAGTATCGTCGTCATCCGTTATATCTTCGTCTTCTACATCCGCCTCACAACCCTGTGGCCCAGAAGAGGATTGTAACAATTCAAGAACTTCTTTTGGAAACCGTTTTTTATTCTTTTTAGGTAATTTTCTCTTGCTAGTTATTAGTGGGTCTGAACTTAGCAAAAAAAAACAATTCAGAACATCTCTAATGGTTTCTTCGCGACTAGTTTTTCTAGAGTGATGTTCTTTAAATCTCTTGAAGTCTTTATTACGGGCTTCTTGGGCCTCTTCAGTTAACTGGCCTATCGGTAACGGGGCAGTTGAAATTATTTCATGCCCGTGAATAAAAAATTTGTGGAGTTTTAGGGACATATTGTACCAGGGATACTTATCAACAAAGTATCTGGCGGTATCTTCACCAAATTGACGAAACTTGCTAACATTAATTGCACACCCACTAGATACAACTACTAATATTGTGTGCATCTTTTTGATTAAGTCTATGTCAATTTTGTGATTTTCGGATTTTAAAAGAAACGCCTGGCAGTATTTTCATCATTGGAATTTCCAAATCCTGGTTTAGGCTAATCAATAATCAATCCACAACGCTCGCTAAACTCTTTTTGTATCCGGGTTTTATTTTTCTCAACTATCAACTTATCCTCTTTTCGAGCTTGCCACTTTTTAAGAGGTAATTTATAGGATAGGTTAAGTATTGTTTCCATACTTCAAATTTTGTATTTTCACTTCCCGTTTAATCATTTTGTCAATGCAATTAAATTGTTTGGATGTTGCACCACATAAATAACATTTTTGAGTGGAAGATGTATCTGTAATCGCATTGAGAACCTTACCATAAAAGATGATTCGCCAGAAATGATTTTCAGGACTGGAAGATGTATTTTTCTTCAACATTTTTGATGCTTCCGTATTTCCTGTTGCTCGTAAACTCATTTGGGTGGTATAGCTCAATACATCAAGTGGTGTTGAGTCTCGCAATGTTTTGGTTTTTTTCTGCTTCGTGCGTTCAGAGCTGTCTTCAAAGGAAGTACATGGACGACCACGTTTTTTCTCTACTGAAGCACAGAAAAATAAAATTGATGAATCAAGCCATGTCTTATTGTCCCTTAAAAAAGTATTCTTTAGTTCTACGTGCCTTCAACCATCGAGTTTTAAACTGGGACTTAAAACTATACAACTTTTTTTACTAAACTTGTGTCATCAAAATTGTTCGTTTGTTTTTTTAGGTGTTCAGTCAAACATTGCATTTGGATATCAATATGTTGTCCTTCTGAACTTCTAAGAAACTTGAAAAGTTCTAGACGCGTTAGACTTAACGTGTTGGACAACTTTCCTACAGACATATTTGAATTGATACATAAAGTAATGTGAGTTTAATTTTTTTAAATTATAACGAAAACGGCAGAAATAGGCAACAATTTTTTACAATTATTGAAAGCACAATAGACACTGAGTAGAAAAAAAATTATTTGTTTGCTTTAGGTAGCTTAAAATGCAACTAATTTCATCTGTCTTTCAAAATAAGTGCAAAAAACTGTTCATATCAATTTCATTCAAAGAGTAGCCTCATAATTAGGAACGTGAATGTTTGTTTTCAAAATAATAATTATTTGTAGACTAACAAACAAACTAGACTAACCTGAGCTAGAAGGTTCCATTTCAAAAAATTAATAATTTTGCACAACAAGAAATCAAAAAATCAATACTTTTGGAGAAAAATCAGTTCGCAAACATACACGTTTTCACTTTGGCTAAATGACTGCGACTAATGCACTCAGTGCGAAGCATCTCGCTGAGTAAACGGTTTTATTCATTCAGTTTAGTGTTACTTGGAATATTCAGCATAAAATAAAAATTGTAACGGTTTCCTTATCACCAAATAATTTTTTGGTTTAATACGGGGTTTTGGTGCTTTCTGCCCCACTGTGCAGTGGTAGTAGTCCAGTTTCTAAGTGCAGCATGTACATATGTCGGTGTATTTTCTGGTAGTCTGAATATTTTCTTAAGGAAGTATCTTAGAAGTTTTTCAACCTCTTTAAATTCACAACACTTGTGCCACGTAACACGTTATTGATCTCATGATTGCTTCGAAGATTTTATACTTTGTACTCGGTGCAATATTATTTTTGCTTAAGACACCTTTGCAGCTGCAATTTTTTGCGCATTTTGATTCCCTTAACTTCTCTGGGAGATGCTTTTTAAAAGATAACTGGGGTGAAATACCCAGTAGATACGTGTATATAACATGTAAAGGGTGTCCCAAGATCAATTCTGATCACCAAAACGGGAAATTATACGACCAGGAAATGATTCATGCAGTAATTTTGTTTCCTCTGTAGGACTTCATATATTTAATGTCACCTATCCAACGCGGTTTACTAAAGATTGCATTCCTAGCCTCCTCGATCTGACAATCGTATCCGACCAATCTCGTGTTATTCTCTTCGAACAGCTTTCGCTTGACTGTATCTCTGATCATGACCTCTTATTTTGTACTTGCAATATTGAATTTGATCACTCTGCTGTCCCACTGACTTTTACATTTAAGGACTTTAGGTCAATAAACATTGACGACCTCCAATATGCCGCCTATTCGGCACCCTGGAATGACTGTTGGTTAATTTCTGATCCCGATTCCAAACTAAACTATTTTCAAGAAGTAGTTACGGAGTTATACAATCAATATGTACCAGTTAAAACGGTTAATGTTCGAAATAGTAGCTGTCCTTGGTTTACTAACGAAGTTACCAAGACCATGAAAGCTCGTAACAAACTTTATAGCAAATGGAAACACAGTCCATCTAATTCAAATTGGTTTGCTTATAAAGCGATACAGAACTATTCGACTATGATAATACGAAACTCTAAAAGAAACTATTACACCTCTAAGCTGAATACGTCCCTTACCCCAAAAAAGCTATGGAGTAATCTGCGTCAAATTGGTATTTCCGGTGATAAAAATAATTTAAAATGTGACATTGATCCTGATATTTTAAATAATTATTTTCTTGAAAATGCTGAGGAGTTAAGTTTTAATTTTCTTGAAAGTACTAACCCAACCTTACATCCAGTTCGAGATTTTGAACTTCAATCAGTAACTGACAATGAGGTTATAAACTCCATTGCAACCATTAAATCAATCGCTGTTGGTGAAGATGGGATACCACTGCGCTTTATAAAATTGATTCTGCCCCACATCGTAAATCACTTGACCCATATTATTAACCACTGCATTACAACGTCTACATTCCCCAAATCTTGGAAGATAGCTCGAATAATACCTGTTGCAAAAAAAAAACTTCTCCGATATCTTCCCCCGATTTTAGACCAATAAGCATCTTACCTTGCTTGTCAAAAGTCTTTGCGAAACTTATGGCAAAACAGATTCTTCAACACCTATCTCTCAATAGCCTTCATTTTCATTTCATTTCATTTATTCAACTTTTCAACAACACTTACAATAGACTTTAACAGTCTTTAAGGCATAAATGTTGACATTTTCATTACATTATTTAAAATTAGAATTGAAAATTAAAATTAGAACTTCATGTTAAATTCTGAGGTTAAAATAATTTCAAAAGAGAAATGAGAAAATTTTTAATATTAGATAGTATTATTTGTATCTGCAATTTATGTAGACGTAATATACCGAAAGAGAGTATCACAAAAATTATTCGCGTCGTGGAGTCTTTTTACACTGAGAGGAAGTGCGTTCCAAAGGCGAATGGCATGAATAAAGAATTGACGTTCCGAGACCTGATAAGTAACGCGAGGTGGAACCAACGTCAAAGAACGTTGTGATTGTGCGAATTTTAGTTTTTCGTATAAGTATTGAGGCTGTTTGGTGGTTATGACTTTATGTAAGTACTTGATTGTGCAAAACTCAAGATACTTTTCTAGTGTAGAACCAAGTATTTTCTTAGCATAGGCGAAAACATGGTCGTATCTTCTTAACCCAAAAACATAACGCGTTATATTATTAAATGCAACATGTAATTTGCGTGTTATAATAGCGTTATTGCAAAAGAAAATTTGACAGCTGTATGTAATTAGGGGCACGAGTAGAGTTCGTGCCAAAATTAGTCTTGTATTTGTCGGTGTGAAGTTTTGCGATAAAGATAGATTTCGGAGACATCCATAGATTTTGCCAATTAACGTCAAGATATGGTTATCCCAGCACAGCGTTTCACTGAACCAAACCCCCAGATTTTTGGCTTTGTGGACAAATTCAATTTGAGCATTTCCAAGATAAATAGGGGGTAAAATATTTGAATCATGAACATTTCTGCTGATTATAAGGCATTTGGATTTATCTGGATTTATACTTAAAAAATTATCCTTGGACCAAGTAAGGATATTCTTCAGATCCTCATTGTGTTTATAAGCAGCATTATCGATAAGACCGCGTGCACTACTTATGTACAGTTGCACATCGTCGGCATACATATGCACTGCGGAGTTGTGAACAACGTTCGGGAGGTCATTAATAAAGATGGTGAAAAGCAGTGGGCCCAATATGGATCCTTGGGGGACACCTGTGAAACTCGTTAAGAATTCGGATTGGACACCGTTTACGAAAACTGCTTGTACGCGACCTGTCAGGTAGGAAAAAATTAATTTTCCAGCAGATGAGGAGAAAGCAAACAAATTTTGAAGTTTTGCTACAAGAAGCCTATGATCAACCGTGTCAAAAGCCTTTGAAAAGTCTAGCAAAGTTAGAAAAGTAACGTAGTTTTTATCAGTTGCTGCTCTTATATCGTCCGTTACTTTAAGCAATGCTGAAGTACAACTGTGATGCTGCTGAAAACCAGACTGGTACATACAAAGAAGGTTGTTTTGTCGAAGATAAGCAGACATTTGATAGTGGACAGTTTTTTCTAAGACTTTGGATAAATATGGAAGTATTGCGATAGGTCGGTATTCTGCTGCGGCTCTTTGCGTAGCTTTCTTTTTAAGGATTGGGATAATCTTTGCAGCTTTCCAGGACTTTGGGAAATTGGATGTTGTTATGATTGTGTTGAAAAGATGAGTTATTGCTGGAAGGATGTATGGTAGAATCATTTTTATAAAATAGGGGTGGATCCCGTCAACACCAATAGCTTTCGACTTTATTTTGAGGACAGCTCTAACAACATCAGTTTGCTCAACCCTGGAAAATTCAAAGGATCCGCTTGGTGCGATTATCGAAGATATTCCAGTGTTTGTCGATTGAATTTTGATGAAATCACGGTTTAGCTGGTTTGGATCAACATTATCAACTCCTGAATCAATTTTACCACAAATGCCTTGCTGACGTAAGTTCTTCCATAATATCTTGCTGGGAAGTTTATAGTTAAGATGCTCACTGTAAAAAATACGCTTGGCTTGCCTTATTTTTGAACATACAAGATTTCTTAGTGCTTTATAAGACGAGGAAAATTCAGGGAGCCTAAAATATTTCCACTTCATGTATACAGCATCTCGTTCATTTTTTAGTCTGAGAATCTCTGGGGTAAACCATGGATTGATGTTGCATTTTGCAAGCATAGTTCTAAAAGGAACATGGCAGTCAAACAACTGTGTAATCACGCTTTGCAGATATTCAACTTGCATGTCAGTTGAAGGTTCCGAATATATTGGTAGCCGGTTTACACGTTGTAAGTCTCGCTCAAGAATATCCGCTCGCACATTTTTGAAATCCCTGTATGAGTATTTCAATTGTTCTATACAAGTGGCGATATCAAAACAGGCAAAAAGGAGATCGTGTTTAGAAAATACTGGCGCGGAAACTTGGCTGTAAAAAGCATTCTGAGTGTCACTTGCAAGAAATAAGTCCAGGAGGGTACTACTTGAGTCAGTGAAATGAGTCGGAATGGTCGAATTAAGAAGATCAAGATTTAGTGCTTTCATATTTTCAATTAGTGAAAACGAAATAGCAGGATTTAAAATATTGCAGTTGAAATCACCACAAACAATAATTTTCCAAAACGATGTTGTATTATTTTCAAGAAAGCAATAAAGCTGTGAAAGGTCAATGTAATTTCTTGGTCGATAAACGACACCCAGTAGATATTTCCTTCTCTCACATGTAAGTTCAATGAAACAATACTCGAACGGACTATCAGTAGGTGAGGTTGCAATTAGCTTTACAGGCAGCGGCCTACGGACGTAAATTGCAACACCCCCACCCATTCGATTTTGCCTATCATCGCGAAAAATGTTATATCCTGGCATTGAGTATGCACAATCAGGTATTTTCGGATCAAACCATGTTTCCGAAACACATACCATATCAACATTGGAACCGACAAACAAACTTCTAAATTCATCAAATTTGCATTTGGACAAACTTTGAGCATTTATGTGGCATACTTTCAGGCCCGCGCGCTGTGTACAGAGGATGTTAATCAATACACGCAAATTATCATTCGTGCCACTGCCAACGGAAGAATTGCTGGTATCACCCATTGGTGAAAATTATAAATAAATGTTCCTCCAGTGCAAGAAAACTCAGAACACAAAACATGTAAACTCTCAAATGGCTAACAGACAATAAGTTACGCAGATACAAGCTTCTCGAAATATAGCGAGATTATTTGTCGTTAAGCTTTCGTTGACAGAAATTAGTTTGTCTGATTGAATCCCGATCTGTTGTAAACAAAGTCGTTTCTTGGTTTTTTTGAATGCGGCATTTGCTGAAGTTAATAGAGTGATTTTGTCTCCTACCGATGGAAATTTTACGATTATCGAAGAACTGCCTAGTTTGCCTTTAGGTTTGGTTCTGAAGATCGCTTTGGGTGTAGGTGCTTGAGTACATTCGACAGCTGTACACAGTCGGTTGTAAACACTTTGGAGATCTTCGTTGTTAGTCGTCGGCACTCCATGAATGATAATATCAGTGGCCAGCTTATCACATTCGACTGAATCAACTTTATCTTTTAAGCATAATACTTCATTTTCCAGCAGTGAGCACCGGACTGACTCTGACGTTTGTTCGAGGACTTCGACTCGCACTGTGAGCGCAGATATAGATTTGTTAACATCTTCGAATCGAGTGGTGAAATCTGCGACTGTAGCGTCAAGTTTTACCAGCAAGATGTTATGCATTTCCATTATGGTAGATTTTAGTTGAGAGTTGTACTCCTCAAGCTGTTTGGCTAGTCGTGTCTCGAATGATTTGCCAAATTTTTCATCCTTAGACGAATTTGGTGTTTGTGGCTTGGCAATTTTTGCCACCAGTCTGGTTTCTGGTCTGTGTGGGGCTTCAGTCATTTTGGCAGCTGATTTGCGCGCGAAAAGAAACCAACAACAACGGGGTTCCGTATGCAAACAAATAGTTTAGCTATTACACAAAAGGAAATATCGCGAATTGTGAAAAACTAAGGCAATATTTCCGGAAAACACTGTTTAAAGAATACTATAAAACTTTTTGGGAAAATGTGGGAGTTTAAAACTGAGTAAAAACTTGAAAACTTTTGTCGCGAACAAATGAAGTGCGTTTATCTGACACTCATATCAAAACCACCACCTTCTGTATGCAGGACAATCTGGTTTCAGATCTAACCACAGTTGCTCTACTGCTATGGTTAAGATCTTCGAAGATATTAGACAACTATTTGATAAAGGATGGCTTACGCTTCTATGTTTGCTTGATTTTTCAAAGGCTTTTGACAAAGTAAACCACAAATTTCTTTGCTGGAAATTAAAACATTTCTTTGGTTTTGGTACTAGCGCAGTCAGGCTTTTTGAAAGCTTTCTTTCTGATAGATTCCAAAAAGTTGTAACTTGCGATTCTTGTTCAGCTCTTCTACCGGTGAAGCAGGGTGTGCCACAAGGATCAATTCTTGGTCCCATAATGTTTTGTATGTTCATTAATGACTTACCATCTGTCTGTAAATATACATCGATTCATCTCTATGCTGATGATGTTCAGCTGTACCTGGCTAGGCCATTCAATAATACAGATTAACTTGTATACAAATTAAATGTGGACCTTTGCAGTATTTACTCCTGGTCTGTAGCTAATGGACTAGTATTAAATCCAAATAAAGAGTAAAAAAGTAATCCTCAATACCATACCTGATGTTGTACTTTCTGACAATAAACTAAAAGTTGTTCAAACTGTAAATAGTCTGGGTTTTGTTATCAATTCGAACTTATCAGGGTACGACCATACCAACTATGTAATAGGAAGAATATATGGATGCCTACGTAAGCTATGGGTAACCGCAAGTTTTACGCCCACTGAAACGAGACGAAAGCTTGTAATAAGCCTCATTTTACCCCTAATTACGTATGCCGGGGTCGTATACTGTAACATTGATTCCTTATCCCAACGCAAGCTGCAAGTAGCAATCAATGACGCAGTAAGATATTGGGTCAATAACTTAATTCGTGCGGTTTGCTAAGAGATGGCGTAACTTGTATTATTCTATTGTTATTATTCCATTGGAACATGCGTTGGAAACCTACTGTCATTGTACGTCATTTCAGTATATGTCATTCATTTGAATTGTAAACAACAATAATTTTTTTTCACTCAAATATGTCGAACTTTGTGCCTGAAAAAATGTTTTTGCGGGGAGTTCTTCTTCATTACTTTAATATGAAGAAAACTGCTGCCGAAAGTCATCGTATTTTGGTGGAAGTTTATGGTGAACATGCCCTAGCTGAGCGAACGTACCAAAAGTGGTTTGCACGATTTAAAAGTGGTGATTTTGGCTTGGAAGACGATGAACGTCCTGGACAGCCAAAAAAGTTTGGAGATGAAGAACTGGAAGCATTACTCTATGAAGATTGTTGCCAAACACAAGAAGAGTTCGCAGAAGCTTTGGGTGTCACTCAAGCAGCCATTTCAAAACGTTTAAAAGCAGCTGAACTCAAGCCGAGACACGTCGAAAGGCGGTTTTGCATGTCCGAAATGCTGCTGGAACGCCACAAAAGGAAGTCATTTTAGCACCGGATTGTTATTGGTGATGAAAAATGGATGCATTACGACAACCCTAAAAATCATATGTGAAACTCGGCTAACCAGCCGGCAAAGCCGAATATCCATGGCGCGAAGGTAATGCTCTGTATTTGGTGGGATCAGAAGGGTGTGCTATATTATGAGCTGTTAAAACCGGGTGAAACCATCAATGGACAACGCTACCGAACACAATTAATCCGTTTGAAGAGAGCAGTAGCCGAAAAACGCCCGGAATATGCGACCAGACACGAAGCAATAATTTTCCATCATGACAACGCTCGGCCCCACGTTGCTATTCCGGTTAAGAACTATTTGGAAAACAGTGCATGGGAAGTTTTACCCCACCCGCCTTATAGTCCAGACCTTGCCCCTTCTGACTACCATTTGTTCCGGTCGATGCAGAACGCCCTCACTGAAATACGGTTCACATCAGAGCAGAATATCAAAAATTGGCTTAATTCATTCTTGGCTGCCAAGCCGGCGCAGTCCTTTTGGGATGGGATCCACAAATTGCCAGAAAGATGGGAAAAACTCATAGCTTCAGATGGGCAATACTTTGAATAATACTATTGTACATGTTTTTCTTAAAAAAACGTTCAAATTTTGACAAAAAACCGCACGAATTAACTTATAAACCCAATATATTCACGGACTACCAAGATACCTACCTACTACCAATAAATATCAGAACTATTACCAATGTAACTAACTTTAAAAGAGCAATTTTTATACATTTCTCACTTCTATCTTAAATTCTATGTTATCCTAATATCTATATGTCTCACCTCTCCTTCTTTCTTTTTCCTCTTCTATCTCTTAACTAAATATTTTTTATAATTTTAGCTTTAAGATATATGATTTTTATTTATTTATTTATTTATCTATTATTTATTTTGTTTTTTTTTTTCTGTTTCTTCTTATTAATCGAAATTGTGTGCTGAATGTTTAGCTCTAAGTACTATAAAAGATATTTATCTTAATGTACCCATGTTATTTAAATAAATTGAATTGAACTGAATTGAATTGAATTGTTTCTCGGGCTGTTTAGCATGTGGCACCGTCTTGTTGAAACCACATGTCGTCCACATCCATATCTTTCAATTTAGGCACAAAAAACTGGATTATCATGAGCACCAGTAACTGTTATTACCTAACCAGCCGCATTTTCAAAAAAGAATGGTCCGCCCAAAATCCGCACCAAACAGTGACGCGTTGTGAATGCATTTGTTTCTCAACAATCACTCGGGGATTTTCTGAACCCCAAATTCGACAATTTTGACGGTTAACATCCATCACGATGAAAATGAGCCTCATCGCTGAAGACGATTTTGTTTGAAAAATCAGCATCCATTTGTTGTTGTTATATAATCCATTTAACGAACTCTCTTCGCTGTGCGCGGTCAGTAGGCTTCAGTTCTTGGTTCAATAGCACTTTGTACGCATGATGATTAAAATCTTTCGTGAGAATACGCAGAACTTCTCGATATGTCCAATTCTTGACCACGGTGCGGAATTGATGTTCCTGGACTCTCAACAACACTCTCACGAACTGTTCCGATGATTTGTGTTGAACGACTTGTTGAAGGGCGTCCAGAGTGTCTAAGGTCACTATTTGATCCAGTCTCTCTGAATTTTTTAATTACTCTCTTCACAGTCCAATCATATTTTGTACGAAAAGCTGCCAAACCTTCATTATTTTTAAAATATTACTCAATAATGAAAACGCGTCGCTCTTTCGTGTAGCACTCTGTTTTTAATAACCCTGAACCGTGAGCTGTCACGCTGTCTTTTTATTTCATTGGTAACCCTTTACCGCACGAATGGAGCAAAATTCAAATCTTGCGTGAATTTTGGGACACCCTTTATTTCACAGGATTGAAATTCCGTATCGTCGTAGTGGCTGGTATTTTGTTTAACTATAACTGCAGTTCCAGCTATTGCAGTGTTAAGTGGGTGTGGGGTATAATATCGACACCTTAGCTAAGTGAGTCTCCATAATCAAGCGTAGGTCAATTTTTTGAGTATCGAACACTACTTGAAGCTCCTCCTTTCATTGTTTAAGGCTGTTAGCATTCCATTCCATTATTTTGGTGTCTCTCATCATTGACTTTCAGGCTTGGCACCTTTTATAGCCTTGTGTTTTTCCAGTATTGTTAACCTCTCAAATATTGCTTTGTTTGAGTTTTCTAGATGCTCTATTATTTTAAGGACATCCTGCAGTAGTTTATCAGCATTGGAGTCTTGTTTAATTTCAACAATAGGCTCAGGGGATCTATCTTCAACTCTTTGCGTGTTTCTGATCTAGGGTTTGGGTTATTTTCCTTTTCCAATGGGCTCATAGCAAAGGCATGCTAAATGTTCAGCTTCACATTGTATTGGCATCTTATCCCTGCGAAAGGCATACGGAGGGACTCAAACAGCAACCATCAGTCTTCCAGTCTTCCAGTAGAAGACGTAAGAAAACTGTTAGAAGCCGGGAAAATTAAGAGGAAGGGTGGGTAGTCTGCCGAATCCGTGAAAAGACACTGCTGAAAACGTGCTTCAAGTGCCTAGAGTATGGTCATCTAGCCACACAATGCAGAAGCGAAGAAGATCGCTCCAAGCTATGTAGGAGATGTGGTGAAGGGGGGCCACATAGCGAAAAATTGCGATAAGCTCCAATCTTGTATATTCTGCAAGAAAAACCACCCAGACGACGCGTATTATATACATAGCTGGTAGCAGCAGATGCCCGGTCTTCAGGAGAGCTATTACAAGGAAAATACCATGAAGATACTACAGATAAATCTCAATCACTGTAGAATAGCCCAGGACATATTGGCACAAACGGCCAAGGACGAAAGAGCCGACGTTGTAACGATCAGCGAGCCCTATAAATGTCCCGAACAGAACAATAACTGGATCTGTGATAAAGCAAAACAGGTGGCAATATGGATATGTGGACCCCATGCCTTCCAAGAAACAAACGACCAAACAGAAGGCTTCGTGCGTGCGAAAATAAATGGAATCCATTTCAATAGCTGCTATGCAAGATCCAGCTTGACGACCAGCGAATATCAACTAATGCTGGACCATCTAACCGCGGATGCGCTCCAAAGAGCCCCAGTAGTTATAGGAGGAGACTTCAGTGCGTGCCACAGAATGGGGCAGCAGGCTCACCAACACCATAGGACAGGTCTTATTGGAAACATTCGCTCGCATAGCGATAGGCATTGCTAATAAGGGCCGGGCAAATTCTTACCGGAAGGCTGGAATAGGCTCCATCATTGACATCACCTTTGCGAGCAACTCCATCCTGAAAACCATAAAGTGGAGGGTCAGTGAGGAATATTCACACAGCGACCATCAGGTGATAATACTGGAAATAAAAGGGAAAAAACCAGTCCAGCTCCCAAAACTTACTAGCCCAAAACGGAATGACAGATCTTTCGATAAGGATGCATTCGAAGAGATGTTGAACGGTGATCAAACTCCAAGCGGAACAGCGGAGATCCTCGCGCACCACCTCACAGGCACCATCAGCACAGCGTGCGACGCATCAATGCCTAGGAGAGCAAACACCAGGAAGGCATCACCGTGTTACTGGTGCAACGAGGAAATAGGCGAACTTCGAGCAAAATGTCTACAAGCCCGGCGCAAAGTCCAACGATCAAGAAGGGGGGCGGATTTCCAACAATGCCTGGACACCCTTAGACTGGCGAGACGTAGTTTAAATAGAGCCATAAAGGAAAGCAAAACTGCATGCTTTAAACGTCTCTGTCAAGAAGCCGACATTAACCCATGGGGCTCGGCATACAGAATGGTGATGACGAAATTAAAGGGCTATAGGACTCCTCAAATAACATGTCCTATAATGCTGAGATCCATAGTAGAGCACCTCTTCCCTCAAAGGCCTGCTGCTATGTGCAATATTATACGAGAAGTCAATCTGGGAGATATCCCTTTAATTACTCACGAGGAGCTGCTAAGGGCATGCAGCAAGATAGGTGACAACAAGGCGCCGGGACCCGACGGCATCCCGAATAAGGCAGTAAAGGCAGCTGTAACAAAAAGACCAGGCCTCTTCATAACAACAATGCAGAAGTGCCTTGAAGAAGGGACCTTTCCCGAAAAAATGGAAAACGCAGCATTTGGTCCTACTGCCAAAAGGAAAGAAGCCCCCAGGAGAACCATCATCCTATCGCCCAATATGCCTATTAGACACCATGGGAAAGATCCTCGAGAAGATAATCTATAATAGATTGCTCCCATTTGGCTTCAGAAGAACTCGATCTACTGTTGATGCCATAAGAGCGGTAGTCGATATCGCCAAAGGTGCCATCGAAGGAGTAAGATGGCTCTACGGCACAAAGGAGTATTGTGCAGTAACGCTGGACATTAAAAACGCATTTAACTCACTTGCCAGGATGGATACGCTATATTACCTGCTACGGATAGTGACGAACTACTTCAACAACAGGAAGCTGAGGTACAATGCCGATGAAGGGGTAAAATACTACAACGTAACAGCGGGAGTTCCACAGGGATCCGTTTTAGGGCCACTATTGTGGAACATCATGTACGACGGAGTCCTACGATTAGCGCTACCTGGGGGAGTAACGATAATTGGATTCGCCGATCACATTGCAGTCGTGACAGTAGCTAAACAAATCCGTGCAATAAAATCAGCTACAAATGAAGCAATTGCCCGGATAAAAGATTGGCTAATATCCGCCGGACTAGAACTAGCTGACCATAAAACAGAAGCTGTTCTTATAACTAGTTGGTAACCAAACCATCAGGTCGAAAGAGGCAGTTAAATACCTTGGAGTAATGCTGGACAACAGGCTACGGTTTAAAACGCATGTTGATTTTGTTACCAAAAAAGCATCGCAAATGCAGGGAGCTCTCCCGCGTATCATGCCTAACATCGGTGGATCTGGATACGCTCGAAGGATTCTACTCTCTAGAGTTATCACCTCAGTTTTGTTATATGCCGCCCCAGTCTGGGTGGAGACACTGAGGACGAAGGAGACCAAAAGGAGACTATCGTCATCATACAGACTCTGTGCGCTACGGACAATCAGCGGCTTTCGAACCATCTCTAACGAAGCTACATTTGTCATAGCTGGAATGGTCCCCATCGATATTCTTGCAGATGAAATGCTGGGGATATATAACAGAAGAGCATTGAGTCATCACGACGCCACTGGTATCAAGGTGATAAAAATTGAAGAAAGGGCAGCGTCAGCAGCTATGTGGCAAGCTCGTTGGGCTAATACAACAAAAGGCAGATGGACATACAAACTTATACCGACAATCCAAGATTGGACAAGTCGCAGCATGAAGACTGCAACTACCATCTAACGCAGTTCCTGTCTGAAATATCTACACCGATTTGGACACGACAACTCACCATCCTGCCCGGAAGATGAGGATACGGAGCACGCAGTGTTTTATTGCACACGTTTCACGGCATGGAGAATTACTCTGCCAAGTCCGTCATTACTCCTAGACCATATGTTACGGTCGGAAGAAAATTGGATGGCAATATGTTCCTTTGTAACAACTCTACAAAAAGAGCTGCGGAGAATAGAAAAGCTAAGAAGAGCAACTGAAGCAGCCGAAGAAGCTGACACAAGAAGCATAGCATAAACTGCTAACCAGCCCCGCGAAGTGATACCTAACGGCAGTCGCGCGGGGAGAGTGGTTGGTGTGTTTAGGGTGTGTGTTTAGTACGTAGGCGTATTCCTGGCATCGATTACTCAGGTTTGCGAATCATGCATGCTAGTAGCACTCGGACTATTAGTATCTATGAAGGTTACACATCCCTGGCGCAATCCAAAAAAAAAACAAAAAACATTGTACTGGCTTTTCTAATTTTCCTTGATTTTTTTCTCTAATTTTTTGTAGCTCGGCGACGGTAGTTTTACTTACTGCAACACCAATAGCAATATTTGTAAATCATCGTTTCGTACATTGTACTTCCCTCTAAGTCGAAATACTCCCCTTCAAACTACAAAAGTACTCCCCTTTGGATTTTCAAAATTTTTTATTTTTTAAAAATGTTTGAAAGAAAAAAGGACTGAGTTTCAGACACCCGGGGTCAGCCCTCTTTTTCGAAGTTTTACTGGACTATTACGAAAAAAACATCATTTAGAGCATTCACGGAAAGCGAGTGCTTTCAGGTTTGTGGCTTTATAAGTCATAGTTAGCCACCATATCAGATACCTATAAGTTAAGATCAGCCTTACGATTGGTATGTACATTCATCCAACAGATGGTGACAGGACTAGGTCCCCATCGTCTCCCGAAATTTATGCTGCATGCGCAGAAAGCAATAGATACCTTCCTTTGTCGTTTCGATATTTTCTTTTCAGTCAACTTACATAGTTGACCCACTTCTATCTTCACACACACGTCTTAATCAAATGCATATGTATATGTAGAACTGGAACTATCCCAACTCTTATTAGATGAACTATCCCTAAATGGAAAATAGCTTTGCTCTACAATTGTGCCCATTTGACTGCGCATCTCGAAGTCATTTTATTTCTTTAAAAAATAAATAAAAAAAAATATTCTCCATTCATGCATACTCATAGTAATGACCTACATAGGTAGTAATTCCAGAAAAGTTTCCATGAATTCCTAAAAGTAAACTACATTTCCACTGACATCCACTTTTTATTCTGTTTGAGTGCTATTCAGAGTGTTCTCACATCGCATGGAATCGACGGACGTTTTGCCATCTGTAGAATGTGAGGTGGCATAGAAACCTGTACCTGCGTGTTCCTTTCTCCTTTCCCAGCACACCGACCGTGATGTACATTCAAAAACATCCTCATAATCGTATTCAAAATGTGACCTTTCCTCTTCACAAACTTCATTTAGATTTATCTACATTTTCACATATGCACTAGGAATACCTACACATAGCGAACACATCGCCAGAGTCACCTATTCGCATGCAAATTTCATTGCACAATTTTTTTTATAAGAGTACAACAAATGATGATGCTACATGCACATTCATGGAATACATTGTAGTGCAATGAATCTTCTATTGCTGGTGCCATTCGTAGAGTCTGCCACAAAAGGGCATTCAATGCAACAGGATGTTAGCCTGTAAATATGGAGCAACAACGAGGAAAAAAGAGGATAAAACCGGGACGAGTGCAGAGACTCATGCATGTGCAGTGTCTGTATTTGATTTATCGTTGACATTGCTGTCGACCTGTTTGTCAATGTTTGTGATGTAAATTAATTCCGATCTGCAACATAAACAAAATATGTAGATTGATCTATTAACAAGAATGCATTTGGTACCACCAGACGTATTCCATTATAGACAAGGCGCAAATAAATTGGTCAGGAATTAATTTGAATCTTTTAGAAGATCTTTCTTTTACATGCACGCATTTCGAAGAAAGTAAGATGCTGCACTAGTGTGCCGTACTAATGGGTACTTTGAACAATATTTGCAATAGGGACATAACAATTTTGTATTTTAATACTAACGCACCCTTAAACTTTTTTTTATGATCTTTCAATGTCAAAACGTCAGTCAAGGTTTACATTTTTACGTACTTATATCATGCTGAAGTTCACAAACGAGCAACGTTTGAAAATTATTAAAAATTACTATCGCAATTCTGAAACGGTGGTCGCAACTTTAAAAGCGCTTACTCCAATTTTCGGTTGTAATAATCGTCCCACCAGACAGTCTGCTGTGGATAAATTCGTGGCAATATATTCACTATTGAATGTTCCTGTGCCAGTGAGACAACGCACCGGTAGAAGTACCGAAAATATCGCAGCCGTAAGTGCTTCAGTTCAAAATGAGCCAAACCAGTCGATTCCACGCCGTTTACAGGAATTGGGAAGCGCCGAAACTTCTCCGATTGGGCTCCGCAAAAGTTTGAAGAAAATCCTGAATTTCATCGGAAAATTATTAGGTGCACAACTAAGTCAATAGATGGCTCCCCGCAGTAAGTACTGGTTGATTTTGACATATCCAAAACGTCATGAACCGAGCTTAGACATACGGTAAACTATTTTGACACATTAGTGATCTTGTTTTGGTGTCCTTTATTTTTTGTTGTGTGAAAATGTCTGATTTTGTGCCAAATAATCGTCATTTGCAGGAAGTGTTGATTTTCTTATTTCATTCGAAGACAACGGCGGCTGAAGCTCAGCGAGAGCTCCAAAAAGTTTTCGGAGATGCTGCTCTAAGTGAAACAACGTGCCGTGATTGGTTCCGTCGCTTCAAAGACAGTGATTTCGATGTTGATGACCGTCCGTGCCAAACGAAAGAACAGCTTGCGTCAGCATTAGGAGTTACCCGTCAAGCCATTTCCAAGCGATTGCATGCGTTTGGAATGATTCACAAACAAGGAACTTGGGTTCCTTATGATTTGAAGCCAAGGGACGTTGAGCGTCGTTTTTTCGCCTGAGAACAACTGCTCCAGCGGCAGAAAAGGAAGGGTTTTCTTCATCGCATCGTGACGGGTGATGAAAAATGGATTCATTACGGCAACCAAAAGAAAAGAAGTCATGGGGACTGCTCGGTCATGCTTCTACGTCGTCGGCTCGGCCGAATATTCCCGCTGCGAAGATTACGCTGTGTATTTGGTGGGACCAGGTCGGTGTCATTTATTATGAACTGTTGAAACCCAACGAAACCATCACTGGGGAACGGTACCGACTCCAATTGATACGATTGAACCGAGTACTGCGCGAAAAACGGCCGCAATACGAGCAGAGGCACGAGAAAGTGATTCTACAGCATGACAACGCTCGGCCTCACGTTGCCAAACCCGTTAAAACCTACCTGGAAACGCTCAAATGGGAAGTCCTACCCCACCCGCCATATTCCTCAGATATTCGTACTGCGAGATCCAATTATTACTTGTTCCGTTCGATTGCACATGGTCTGGCTGATCAGCAGTTCCGCTCATATGAAGACATCAAAAAATGGCTTTATTCGTGGATAGCCTCAAAAGATGAACACTTTTACCGTAACCGTATTCGAACTCTGCCAGAAAGATGGGAAAAAGTTGTAGCTAGCGATGGGCAATACTTTGAATGTGTGGATTTCATGCCATGTTGCAATACTATTTTTGGCCCGAATTGGATGGACTTGACATCAGTGATATATGGTGCCACTAGCAACAAAGCTGGCCAAACAATTGATCTATTAAAGGTGAGGGAAAGAATGGCGAAAGAAAAGCCCTCGACCTCTGTTCCTTAAAGAAACGGTACAGAAAATTTACCATTGGAAAAGCGACCGGGTAATGACCTTCGAACACCAGGAGTGCAGACTTACGCTCAGGCCGCGGCATCCGAAATACCAAAAAATATTGAAATTTCGAAGGACCCTGTTTTTCATGTTTTTTTTTTCAATTATTCTAGAGAAACTTGACGAATTGGAAAGATTCTTGCGTGAAAAAGATATCGATATTTGCTTGATTTCTGAAACCCACGTAAAAAACGAATCGCATTTAAAAATAAAAGGCTATAATGATTACCACGCTTGTCACCCTTCGGGAAAAGGGAGAGGCGGATCATCATTGTTTATTAAATACTGCATCGAACAATCCGAAGACCTAAAGATCGAGCTTGAAACTTTGCAACTGTGCACGATTCGAGTAAAAAATAGTAAGCGTACTCTTAAAATCTCATCTATCTACTGTCCACCGCGTTCCGCGCTTGAAAAAAGTGATTTTACTAACTTGTTTAAATTGCTGAAACCTAATTTCATTATTGGCGGCGATTTTAATGCGAAACATACATTCTGGGGCTCAAGACACAGCTCGCAAAAAGGCAGAATGCTCTATGAGGCAGGTATGGAGTACAGTTGCGATTTCCATTCGACGGGTAAACCGACCTACTGGCCAACTGATACTTCGAAAATACCTGACCTGATCGCCTTTTCGTCGTGAAAGGAATTTCTACCAACCACATTAAAGTTGAAGAGAGCTTTGATCTGTCGTCTGACCATTCCCCAGTTGTTTTGACATTGAGCGAAAAACTAGTCTATACCCTAGAGCCAGCGAGATTAACCGGTAGAACAACTAACTGGGAAGGCTTTAGGAACGAAATTGAAGATAATGTTGAACTGAGCGTTCCACTTACGACACCCTATCAACTTGAGGTTGAAGTTGATCGCTTCGTTGAGATCGTACAGCTCGCCTCTTGGAATAATACTCCCAATCCAAGGAAAACTCCGGACAAATACGGTCTATAAAGAATTTTAAGAATCGTGCGATAGGCTCTTACCTTGAAAGTTTAACAGCGAAAAAAGATTTCAATTATTCACTTTGGAAGCTGTAAAAGGCACCAAAAGACCCAAGGTCCCCGCGCCGCCAATTAAATTAAATCACAATGAATGGGCAAGGGAAGTTAAAGAAAAAGCGGGCGATTTTGCGGCCCACCTGGAAGACACCTTTAAACCGTACGATGGTCAAGTGTCTTACGACAATATCAATAGGCCGGATTTACCATCTGACGATTTAGCACTTACAAGTGCAACGCTAAGGGAACTCAAACATGAGATCGGGAATCTTAAACCTAAGAAAGCTCCTGGTTATGACTTGATCACCGGAGAAATTCTCAAAGCTTTACCTAGAAAAGCATTGATTAAGCTTCTTCATATTGTAAATGCTGCGATCAGATTAAAACACGTGCCTAACCAATGGAAAGTTGCGGAAGTTATAATGGTTTTAAAACCAGGAAAGCCGCCAAATCAGGTAAAATCTTATCCATATCTATATCAAAAATTTTCGAGAGGAAATTACTAAGGCGTCTCCAACCGGTTATAGAAGGAAATAATCTTATCCCTGACCACCAGTTTGGGTTCAGAAGTAAGCATTCGACGATTGATCATGTGCATAGAATTACTGACGTAATCGAGAAAGCACTTGAAGAGAAAAAGATATGCTCAAGCGTATTTCTTGACGTCTCGCAAGCATTTGATAAGGTGTGGCATGATGGCTTGAATTGCAAATTACGACAAGTTCTCTCTGTATGCCTATACGACATTCTAGAATCATATTTCGGGAATAGACTCTTCCGTGTTAGACAAGGAAATGAATACTCGGAGCTCAAAGAAATTTCGGCCGGTGTACCGCAAGGAAGCATTCTTGGGCCACTTCTCTATCTGTTATATACTCGAGATATACCGAAAGAAGATGGCACTATCCTGGCGACGTTTGCCGATGACACAGCTATCCTAGTCGTAAGTAAAACTATCGAAGAAATGACTGTAAAACTGCAAAACGCACTGAATAAAGTAAATGAATGGACGAGGGACTGGCGGATCGCCCTCACCGAATCTAAATCTGTTCACGTGAATTTCACTTATAAGAAAACTAATGTCTTGCCAATTTTCCTAAACTTGGCCCGAATACCTTTTGCAAACGAGGCCAAATACCGTGGAATGACACTCGACGAAAAACTGAAATGGAATTCTCACGTGAAAATGAAACGTAAAGAACTCGAAATCAAATATAGAGAAATGAACTGGTTGCTCGGAAAACACTCCAAGCTCAGTACTGAGAACAAACTGCTTTTATACAAGCAAGTGCTAAAGCCGGTGTGGACTTACAGTATACAACTTTGGGGCTGTACCAAGAAAACAAACGCCAATATTTTACAAACTTTTCAAAATAAAGTGCTAAGAGAAATTGTCCATGCACCGCGGTATACTAGATACCCACAGGGATCTCGGAATTCCGACAATCGAAGCTGAAATTAGAAGCTTCGCGAGAAAGCATAGAAACCGACTAATCGGACATGTCAACAATACAATCCTACAAATTCTGGATGAAAGCAATTTATTGCGCCGACTACAAAGGACGAAACCTTTCGACTTGGCGAGATAGGAATCAACCGCGATTAGATTGCGGAACATGCAGGATCTTTCAGTGGAAAGTAACTTGCCAAACGAGTTTTTTTTCATGATAGAAAAATTGCTTGATAAGGTCCTTCTTAGTTGCAATATATAACAAATTAAATCGCAGGGTGGTGTTTTTTAGTCAGTAAGAATCTGACACTACTATGAGCACGCGCTTGCTATCCTCATAGTGTTTGGAAAATTTTTTCACCAACCCTCGGAAAAAAAAAAAAAATTAAAGGGGAAGTTCGGTAATCGTATAATCTCGAGAAATGGTGGAATGGTCAAGCTCGCTCATGCTATTTAACGCCGATGGATTTATGGATACGGGGTTGCGTTAAGTCGTTGATTTGAGCCAACAAGCCAATAACGTTAGTGAAGCTCAGGAACAATACTGAACGCGAAATTGCCAACCGGCAATATGTGTGGAAGAGTGGTTCAAAATTGGATTCAAAGCATTGATCGCTGCAAACGTGCTCGCGTCGATCATATGAACGAGATAGAATTCCATGCTTAATTTCTAACATGTGTACTATACCTGGTATAAATTTCAGTCCGATATCTCAATTATTCTGTATTTCATTTAAATACAAAATTGTTATGTCTTTATTGAAAAGCCCTTTACATAATAACATAAAATATGGACTCGTAAATTCCGAAAGCGTTTCATGGCAATCGTTGATAATAAGAACAACGGGTGACAGAAAATATATCAGCGGAATATATAGACCTCCGGGCTTCAGTATTAATTAAAGAGTTCGCTGAAGAGATGGAAACTGTTCTCGGTGAAATAAAAAATATTAAATATGCGAAATTAATGGACGACATGACCCATATATGTAAGTCATGTAAAGGATTATGAAGAAATGTTAGAATACTAGAGTCGATCTCAGCAGTGTCTCAACGATTTTAGTTGATCACATTTTAGTGAAAATATCTTGAAACCCAACATGTTCGGCAGTAATCGAGTGTGCTATATCGGATCATTACCCTCTTTTATATTACAGAAAAGCTCCAGATGTTGAGAACGGTCAAACATACATATGTTGAAACTGATGTCGACATTTTGTACGAAAAGTTTGTAACCAAATTGGATGAGATATACATAATGTCATCTCCGTATAACTTTTACGCACAATCCTTGGATAACACCGCAAAAAAAAAAAAAAGATGAACTCTACCAAAAGTGGAAGAACAATAGCTTAAACAAAAGTGACGAATTCAATTATAAAAGGTTTCGAAACAAATTAAATAAACAAATAACAACACAAAAATCAAGGGGACCCACGTAGAACCTTGAACCTAATAAACGAAATTATGGGGAAAAAAAGGTCAGCTTAGATGAAGTAATAATTAAAAATTGTGCATCGGATAAATCCTTATCGACACTCTCAACACTACTATGGTACTGTGATTCCAAAATTCCATTTATATTGAGGACACAAACGCAATTGAGGTACAAACCATTATTCTTTCTCTCGGTGTAAATAAGTCCCCAGGATTCGATGGCATTAGAGCGGTACACTTATAAGTTTAGTGCTATAATTGCTAAAATTATAGACATATCATCAAGCCAAGATCCCTCAAAAGCTAAAAACAGCAATGGTACGACCGATATATAAAGGCGGTATAAAAAATATTGTCGTTAACTATAGACCAATATCGATCCTACTAGTTATCGAAAAGTGTCTGGAAGAAGTGATATCGAAAAGGTTACAAAATTGCATTCAAAAACATGCTCTTATCCATGAAAAGCAGTACGGTTTTCAAAAACATAAAAGTATTGGAAAACTTTTGGGTAAATTTGTTAGCTCTGCGAATGAAAGCCTTAACAAAAACCACCACGTTCTCGTACTGTTTATGGATGCCAGTAAAGCATTCGACACACTAAATCACACAAAATTAATTGATTCTCTAGAACGTATTGAAATTCGTTGAATGCTTGCGGATTGAATCAGCTATTATCTTAATGATAGGAGTTTTCGGGTGAAGATAAAGTATACTTTCGGCAATAAAAAAAGAGTACATTATGGAGTCCCACAGGGATGCAAACTGGGATCTATCCCTTTTTATTTTGTATCTAATGAACTACTCTCGCGATGATACTGCTATAGTCTTCCGCTATAGTTCATTGGATGCGGCTACGCGACTCATGCAGAATGAGTTCAATAATGCAGTAAAATGGTGTCACGATAACGGACTGATAATAAAAGCTACAAAGACCAAAATGAAGCACATCCGAGGGCACCATCTTACAGTCACTCAACAGAAGATACATCTAATTGATGTTGTTGAAACATATACGTAAATATCTAGGAGTTACCATCGACAGCCACTTTACGAGTATTTGGGACAAACATATTGACAACTTACGCTTAGATCTGAAAAGATTTCTCTACTTCACAGGTCTTAAAGCAAGTTTACTATGCCCTTTTCGAATGCAAGCTAAGGTATGGAATGCTGGCATGGCGTAACACATGCACTTCGCACCTGCAGAAACTCCAACGGCTACAAAATTCAGCCATAAGACTTATAAGGAACGGAATTGAAGGAAGACCATTTAAAACAATTGCAGTTGAAGCAATTTTTAAGATGATGGTCAATGATAAGAGGGCCATTGACCATAACTACAATACCAGAAGACATGCAGACGATATGTCACAAATATCATCGTCATAAAATACTTCGGGAGAAGACAACTTCAGTGCCATAAATTTTTAATTTTTTGAATTTTAGCATAGCCCCACAAAAATAGATAGAGATCACACGATCTATGAGTTCGGCGGCCATCTTTAAAACCCAGCACTTTCGACGACGTTTACTCGTATTCACAGTTATGGAAATTGAGAAAGAAAATTTAGATTTTGGGGCGCAGGGGTAGGGGATTGTAAATTGACCCTGTCATTCGACGCGTTCCAAGCACACCAAATTTGTATCTGCTAGTAGCAAAAACATGAGGCGGCCTTTTGGACTTACAACAGTTGATAACTAGGTGGGTAACTATTGGTAGTCATCACTTTTGATAATTCTCGATACTATTCGATAGTTTTTATTGAACCTTATTTTAGGTCTTAGGCCGTGTAAAATGTTAGTACAATTTTAATTAGATACAACTATTTTGTCAAAACATTTACTTGTTTCAATTAATTTAATCATGAAAGCATGATTCTATCGATAACACTTTCTAACCATCAATTTTCGATTTTTAATTCTATCGAAGACATTGAAATATCAAAGAGCAGTCTAAAATGAAATTGAAACAAATTCTATTCATTTGTAATAGGAAGCTTAGTACTCTTAAGTGGTAGACTAATTCTAGAAGATTTTAATTGAGAAACAAATAATTTCGAGCATTTACTGGATGTATTTATAATTATCAATAGTTTTTTTTTTTTTTTTTTTTCAATTATCGATTGTTTCTGGCTTTCATTCGAAGACCCCATCGCTAATGTATTGTATTGACAGATTACTCTTTTCTCTTGTTATTATCTAGCTAAGTATTGTAGCAGGAATTTCTTTGCTAAATACATGTATCCCCTCCACATTTCCCTGCTAGCGCAGGTAGCGGAAAGTTTTGACGGCCGTGTCATCCTGGTACAATAAGTCGTTTTGCTACATTCTAGCAGAGTGCTTGGAATACGACGAATGCACCTAATCTCTGACAGGGATATAAGATTAAGAGATTTTCCCTATTTATGTGAGATTCTTCAATCAAACAAGCCTTTATATTTTCGCTAGCATGAAGGGCCAGCTCTATCAAAACCTATCCTTACCTCTCCAATCTATAATTCTGTTCTAAATCCTTGTCTCTACCTCCATCGCTGGATTAATACACTTTAAAAGACATAGTCTTAAGTGATGTAAAAAAAAAGAAAATGTGAACCAGTTCTAATGCAGCCTTGGAAAGAGTGTTAGCAGATGCGAGGCACTCACAGCGCTAAGTCTTCAGTTGATCGAGCATTACGATGATGCACAGACCTTACGATACCACAAACATTTGTTTGTATTTGGTGATTATGTTTCGAAATGTTTGCACAGCTGGGAGATTATGACGATCATAATCTGTGCTTAAATCGCGATACGCAGATATTACAAAACTGCTATTTCTGCAGTAAGACAGAAGCAACAATTTGAATGCATTAAACGATCCATATTGCAAAATTACTAACTACCTGTCATTATGGATGACAGATGGATGTGACATATGACATATCCCAGCTGCAGAAAACATTTTTACCTAGAAAATCCGTATATCCGTATCGAAATGAAACTACTTCTAGATGCTTTAATTATGAGGCATTGCAATTGATCAATAGAATAATATAAAGAATTTGCGACAGATTCAGGAAAGTACCATTTTAACATTTTATTTAGCACGATCTACTTGAAATGAGCACAATTGCTATTGAATGCATTAGTATCAATAGTTGGGTCGAAATTTGTGGATGCCAATAGTTACAAGGTGGGGTAAAAGTAATGTCATAATGTGAATGTGCCATCATTTTTACAAATGGCTTCAAATGTCATTGTACTTTGACATTTATGTTGTAGACTGGATGGAACAATCGCTCACACATCTCAGGCAACGATGGAGATTTCACCAATTTCCGGGTCGTGTGCAATTTTTTTCATTTATAACAAAATGACAGCCAATTCACATTATGACATTACTTTTGCCCCACCCTGTATATATTGGGTCAATAACTTAATTCGTGCGATTTGCTAAGAGATGGCGTAATTTGTATTATTACATTGTTATTATTCCATTGGAACATGCGTTGGAAAGCTACTGTCATTGTACGTCATTTCAGTATATGTCATTCATTTGAAGGGTAAACAACAATAAACGTGCCAAAAGTGGTTTGCACGATTTAAAAGTGGTGATTTTGGCTTGGAAGACGATGAACGTCCTGGGCAGCCAAAAAAGTTTGAAGATGAAGAACTGGAAGCATTACTCTATGAAGATTGTTGCCAAACACAAGAAGAGAAAAAAAAATGGATCCATTACGACAACCCCAAGCGCAAAAAATCATATGTGAAACCCGGCCAACCAGCCAAATCAACGACAAAGCCGAATATCCATGGCGCGAAGGTAATGCTCTGTATTTGGTGGGATCAGAAGGGTGTGCTGTATTATGAGCTGCCAAAACCGAGTGAAACCATCAATGGACAACGCTACCGAACACAATTAATCCGTTTGAAGAGAGCAGTAGCCGAAAAACGCCCGGAATATGCGACCAGACACGAAGCAATAATTTTCCATCATGACAACGCTCGGCCCCACGTTGCTATTCCGATTAAGAACTATTTGGAAAACAGTGCATGGGAAGTTTTACCCCACCCGCCTTATAGCCCAGACCTTGCCCCTTCTGACTACCATTTGTTCCGGTCGATGCAGAACGCCCTCACTGAAATACGGTTCACATCAGAGCAGAATATCAAAAATTGGCTTAATTCATTCTTGGCTGCCAAGCCGGCGCAGTCCTTTTGGGATGGGATCCACAAATTGCCAGAAAGATGGGAAAAACTCATAGCTTCAGATGGGCAATACTTTGAATAATACTATTGTACATGTTTTTCTTAAAAAAACGTTCAAATTTTGACAAAAAACCGCACGAATTAAGTTATAAACCCAATACATTGCGATAGATTTAAGATTTATTTCCTTATTCTCTTAATATATTACACTATAAAATACAACCCTCCTACTTTTTGTTTATATTTCCAGATTGGTTCGTTTTTCATGATAAACCTGTGCCTCGTCGTCATTGCCACACAATTCTCCGAAACGAAAAAGCGCGAAATGGAACGAATGCGTCAGGAACGCGCTCGCTACACGTCCACATCGACACTAGCATCGAGTACTAATAATTCAGAACCTGCCACCTGTTATGCTGAAATAGTCAAATACATCGCCCACCTGTGGAGGCGCTCCAAGAGACGACTACTTAAGAAGTACAGATTATATAAGTATGATCGTGTTATTTCAGTTTCCTTTCGGTTTTTTCTACTTTTATTTATACTTTAAGTTTTCAACTTTTTGGGTTCTCTCTCCGTTTTATGATATATTCTTTGTGCAACCCTAAAAAAGAACGCAACATTTTTTTATTACAAATTTTCCTTCAAAGTAAAAATTTATTTGTAAATAAATTCCAAGGAAAACCAAAAACAATATAGAATCCCATAACAATATTTTGTATATAAAAAAATATATATATTTTTTTTATATAAACAAACGAGAAAAAAATATTAAATGACTAAAAATTGTTTTATATGCATTCCAACCAACCATCACCATACCACCACAACCACCTACCCCGAGGAGGCCAACACTGTTGTATATAAACGCAAAGAACCTTTAAAAATTAAAAAAAAAGAACAAAAAACGAGAACAGAAATGAATAAATTTTGAATATCGTATTATAGTTCTAGTGAACTTAGAGCTAGTAAATGTGTCATTTAAATATCAAAAAAAAAACAAAAAGATTTTGATCTCATGTCCCATAAAGATTGCCTTGCTTTTCTACTAACCTACAGTAGCCAAAAAAAAAAAAAAAGTATCAGTCCTTTAGTTGGCTCTATGAGTTGAAAATAAGTTTTTGAGTTGATTTTACTAAAAAGTTTTGTTTGGTTTTCGTATCATATCCATTGTTATCAATGAGTTACCTCCTGGGTTTCCTTTGCAACATTTGTTTTATAATCTCTCTTTCTTTGAGTTGAGTTATTTGCGCATGCTTTTAGAATTTGTTGAGAGCAGTGTTACTCAAGGATAACAAGGGAAAAATTTTATTTTAATACTTCAGTCCTGTATTTTAAGTTTAAATTGTGGTGGAATAGTTAATATACCTAAATATCATATTATCGGAGTTTAGAACTCCATCGTTACACATCTGCTAGGAATTAGAAATGACACGTGACCCCTCACAATATCGCCGTCCGAAGATTGTAAAAAGTTCACATTTCTGTACACATCAGCATAATATATTTGTAAATTATCACACATTACGCAAATTCCCCATGTGCATGAAAAAATCCTCAAACCAGCGTAAAAAATCTGTCAAAATCGGTTCACAATAGTCAACAATTATTCTTGTTTCTCATTTACACGATATGTGCTTCGCCTCCCCCTGTACTTGAACTAAATGGGACAAATCCACTTTCGCACTCGTACAGTTGCAAGAGTACTTTCCGATCCTGATATTCCCAAATCCGCTGGTCCAGATAATATCTCTTTTCTAGTTCTTCTACACTGGCAAAACCACTGCGTAAGCTTTTTCATCTGTCCTATTCTTCTCGCCTGTTTCCGAGTAGATGAAAAACAGCATTTGTCCAGCCCGTCCAAATCACTGCACCATGCTGGTTAAAGTAAGATTCTACGAGTATATTTGAAAAGCATTTGACAGAGTTTGGCATCCAGCTCTTTTATCGAAAATGTGTGCATATGGTATCGATGATACTCTTTTTCAACGGATTGGAAACTACTGCAACTTACCAAATAAATGCTGGAGTACCACAAGGCTCTCTTTTTCTCCGATTCTCTTTCTCATTTTTTTAAATGATCTCTTGTCTATTACTTCCAATCCAATTCATTCCTTCACTGATGACAGTAGCCTCAGATTTTCATATTCGTTTCCTGACCTACGTCCTTCATCTTCGGGTGAGGAACTGAAATGGCAATTTCATGGCTCATTAAATTCCGACCTAGATAGGATAATAAAATGGGGTTCAACCAATTCAGTGGCATTTAATACTTCCAAAACACAATGCTGTCTTCTGTCATTAAAGCTTATTTTAAATTTTCTTTATCAAAACCGAAAGACTTTCCTCGATTGGTGTGTTAATGATAATCTTCATTGGAATGACCATATATTCAATGTCGCCACGAATGCTGCGAAGTGTCTAAGTTATCTTAAACGATCCAAACAAATTGTCACCCCGTCTGATCTAGCTATAACTTATAAGACGTAAACTTGAGTAAAACATATCTGGTCTCGTGCACCAAAGATATCCTTGCTGAATAGAATTCAAAATCGCGCTATAAGACTTATAGGAGACAGGAAAATTGCGATTGTTCGCTCCACCATCGGTTCTTCAACAAATAGTGCTCAAATGAAATAGCCAGCTACATTCCGCCCTTACAACAATTAAGCCGCACTACTCACCATGCTACGAATACACGTCTGCATTCGGACGTACTCTAAAAAATAGAAATTCTTTCTTAAACTGTACAACTCTACAATTATTAGTGTAGAGTTAACTTGCACTGCGACCTAATGGTCTATTGTGCTCCCTGTTAATACCTAGGCGAGGTTTGTTTCCTCAGAATATAATTCCTTCAGAATTGTTATCGAGGGTCAAACACTCTTTCTTTGCCTTGGCAAGGATAGTTCACCATAGAGCACCCTCTCTAAGCCAGTTTTTCTTAGGAATCTGAGAATGAGAAGTGGATCTATGGTTGGTATATCCTCATCTGATAGTTGGTACTTGCCCAAGCATTTCAATCTTTTCTGGGTTCTGGAATCTTACTGGACTCATTGCGGAATCTGTAAAGGCCTTCGTTTGTTATACCTAGTTTCCTTAAATGCTTCCCGAGTTTACAGTGCCCCGTTAGGAAGCCTTTTAGGATACGTAGGTTATTCTTGTTAAGGTAAGTGCACGCTTCGAATCTCTTCCAGTTGTAGTGTCCCAGAAGTTTCTTAGCTTGCCTCAGACCTGGAGTATTGACCCAGGTTCTCGTCCTATTTTCTTTCTCCATCTTCCTGAATTCTTCGCATATGGTGTGGTTTCCTATTCCACAGAATGGTTTAGGTCCATTAACGGATTCTGCTGCTCCTTGCCCAAGGAGTCTGCTTCTTCGTTGCCCTTTATTCCAGTGTGGCCAGGGATCCAATAGAGGGTTACTTTGTTACTGTTACCCAATTCATTAAATTCCCACAAGAGTTTTGATCTAATGACATGGGAGTCAAGTGCCTTGATAGCTGCTTGACTGTCTGACAATATTGCTATGTCGCAATTTTTGTATCTTCTGTCGAGGTTGAATTAAACACACCTATCTATAGCATATATTTCGGCTTGAAAGATGCTGGTACTTTTGCCCATAGGTTCAGCCCCTGTTCCTTCTTCAATTCTCGAGCCGTCCATATACCACTTCATTGTGTGAGTAACCACCGTATATTATGGATTCTTTGTTCCAAGCTGTTTTGTTACTTAACTTCGTGCGGAATTTTTTATCAAAGTTAAATTTGCTGATACTATCGTCCCTATGAATTGCTAGAAGGGGGGGTTTCTTGAGAAGTACATCATATTCTTTTAAATTGATGCATTTCTCCCTCCCGATGCCCTCTTTTGCCTTCCTTAGCATCGTCCGCTTTGCATATTGCTCGACTACAATATGAAGCGGAGTTAGTTCCAGGAATACTTCCATGGCAGCAGTTGGACATGTTCTCATGGCCCCAGTAATGCAGAGGCAAGCCAGTCTTTGCACCTTAGTGAGTGTATTCCTCGTTGTGACTAGACTAGTTCGTTTCGCTCATGCTATCGCTCCATATGCGATCATTGGTCTCACAATGGTGATGTACATCCACCTTAGAATGCTCGGGTTAAGTCCCCAAGACTTACCCGCTAGGCTCCTACATATCATGAGAGCACGGGTGTATATTTCTTCGGTGTCCTTTTTCCACATATGTTTACTATCTAGGTGTATTCTTATATATTTCACTTCTTTTACTGGTGTCAGTTCCGTACCCGACAGCCGAATTGGCTTCAGTTCAAGATTCCTTTTCCTTGTGAATGGTACTATTGTAATTTTTCCTGGGTTTATATTGAGCCCAGCCTTGCAACACCATTCTTTAGTTGCTTTTAGACCTCTTTCTGTCACAAAGGGTTCCTTCAAACTTTCCTCTGGCAATCAGTACTATGTCTTCAGCATAGGCTTGACAGTTGATTCCGAGGTTGGTTAACTTTTCAAGAAGGTCATCTCCTTGTGGTCATCCTCTTGCTGTGTTGACCTTAATGATTCTACGCGACGTCTGAGTTTCTGCTGATCTTGTTCTCAGCAACTCATACATCCACTTAGATACTGTTCCTTTTCTGTCTAGGGCTCGCTTGATGGCTTTGTGTGAAGTATTATCAAATGACCCCTCGATGTCTAGGAAGGCGCAGAGAACAATCTCTTTCATTTCCAAAACTTCCAGTATGGTTTCCGTCAACTGGAATAAGGCCGTCTCAGTGGATCTGCCCGCTCTGTATGCATGTTAACGGTAATGAAGTGGGGATGTGTTAAGTACGTCCTCCCTTACGTAGTTGTCCACAGCTTTGGTCATTGTTTTAAGAAGAAACGACGTTAGGCTGATTGGTCTGTATGACTTCGGCTGTGTTGGGTCCTTTTTCCCTACTTTTGGTATGTACACAACCCCGTCTCCACTGCTGGGTGGTCATATGGCTTAAATGCAACTTGATCGTGATGATGACATCAGGTGGAGGGAAAAAATACTGTGAATCATGAGCAACGACAAAAAGCAAAACAAACAAGCTTCACAGTTATCTGGACACCACCCTTGGAGTTTACTGAAACTTAATACCACCTAAGTTTCAAACCCACCACACCAATCTTTCTTTCTCTCTCTCTCAATTTCTACAAACGCCCGTGCCCTGGAATAATTTAATGGTATTCATATCCCATTTGGCGCGCAAAAATTATAAAAAAAATAAAAAATACCCTTGTGCAAGACTACTTTTCATTATTCTGGCTAGGTATGGTAGTAGTCTTTCTTGTCCCTTCTGTAGTAGGGCTGGTGTGATACTATCCACACCTGGTGACTTGAATTGCTGATATTCTCCCTCTGGGACAGATTATGCTTGCAATTTTCCAATCTTCTTTCCGAGGTCTTGTTATATTGGTCGTGCTCACCCTATATGAATAAGTAAAAAGGAAAATGTAACAAAAATAAAAATGCGAGTGATGCATGTAGTATTAGTATATTCCACACCATTATTTCAATTTTCTTTAATTTCCCTTCTTCGTTAGACTGGAGAATAAGGAAAAGATATAATCGTTTTCGCAATGGTCATCTGCACTAATGCCATAAAGAGAAAGTGTGAGTTTGTTTGTTTTTGTGTGACGAGTAAACTCGAAAGCTACTGGACCGATTTCAAAAAATGTTTCTTGTTAAAAAGCTACATTATTTCAGATGTACACTGCAGGTCAAAAGTTTGAGGCCGCTTACAGTGCTCGAAGGAAAAACAAAATCTAACATCGAAAAACCTCTTTAGTAGAATAATGATCATGTAAAATGAACAGGTATTGCCTGTGGTATATTGCTCCAGCAATCCAATAGTATACTCCACAACGCAGATTCTGATGATGGGCATTGATCCCGGACCCTTTCTTCCAGTTCCTCCCACATCAGCTCTATATGGTTTAAATCTGGTGCTTGCGGCGGTCATATCGTTATTTGTAAGATTTCTTCATCTTTTGGCTTGACAAAGTCTTGACGTGTGTTTAGGGTCGTTGTCCTATTGAAATACTAATCCTTCGCCAATTAATCTTAGTCCAGAGATCACAGCGTTTTCTTTCAATATTGTTTTGTATGCCTCCTTATTCATTTTTCCAATCACTCGAGCCAGATCTCCCACTCCACTTGAAGAAACAGCAGCAGACCATAACAAAATCGCTTCCATGCTTGACGGTAGGAACCACACAGTCTGGTAACATCTTTAGCTGCGTCGTATGAAAACTCTCCGTTTTGTGCCAAATACCTCGACCTTGGATTCATCGTTCCATAAAACTCTGTTGAAATCTTCTTTATGCTTTTTGGCCCATTCTAACCTCTTCTTCTTTTTTTGAGGTCGCAGCAGAGGCTTTCAAGCAGCAACTCGCCCAGCATATCTTATGTCCAAAACACATGTGCAGAAAATGCTGCTGGCAGCTCTGCACGTGAAACAGACGTGCAGATATTTTTTGACGTGCATCGCATCGGATACTGTCATTTTACAGCTACTGTCTCTTACGGGTACTGAATTGAAATTTCATTTGCTTTTGTGAAAATAATTTTCCTGTGATTTGATAAAAAAATTATTTTACAAAGTACAATAAAGTTCGGAAGTACTGATTTTAATTGTTTATCAGTCATACTGGAAGTTTTTAAGTAAACAAACAATGAAACTTCAAAAGTTGGTGATACCAAATACATCAATTTTTTTTTTTTTTTTGTGTTGTGCCAACACTGTCGATTGCAGCGAATTTAGAAACAGAGATGTTTTACAGAACAGCACTACATGCAGCATTTATATGTACCTTCGCGAATTAAAACATGTGTATTCTAATTTCACTGCATACAGAGTTCTGTACATGTGTTCTGGGCATTAATCTTCGTTTGACCGTTGTCAAACACAGTGATTTATTCCGTGTTTCATTTATTTCGGCGCATATTTCGGGTGGCGTTTTTCGTCTACTTCGTTTGCTTGTCGTGACTATTAGCAATCCTAGTGTTTAGTTGTAGCTCTAGGTCGTCCTGACCGTGGTTTATCCTCAAGACTTCCGGTTTGAGTGTGTCGTTCAATGGTACGTTGAACTCAGCCTTCGTACGCTGCGATTTGCCTTCTTTAAGAAGGATGGTGATTACAGGTCGTTTCTCGATCCGACTTTTATTATCTGAATGTGTTGTGTAGTGTACAGGTAGAAAATTTAGGTAAAAAAACCCAATGTAATTCATAACATTCAATCTCCATGCATGAATGAAGTCAGTTGTCTAGGTAGGCCTCAAACTTTTGGCATGCAGTGTATACAATCTTTTTTTTTTGTCGAGGTGCACTCCATGCTGAGCTTTCCACATAAGATAAAGATACTCTACCTCACTTTTCTACCCCTATATGCTTAAACCAATCTTTGATTGTACCTAGTCCTTATTCAATTTCAACTTTACCAAAAAGAGAAAAGACACAAATATGCAGTTAAATCGCGACCTTGCATCACTTTATTTTTCTGAACTGTCAGATACATATAACTTAACCTAAAAATATGGTCAAACTCTAATAGATGGCGCTGACATATAAAAAACTTGCATTAGACAGTTACCTCCCGTCCAGAAAGGGAGGAGGGTTAGATCCCACTCTCCCTCCTTCCCATACATATGCTCCCAAAGCTTGATTTCCTATTTTTGCACAAAGATTTATGAAACACTTATAAATTTTGTGGTTATAACTCGAAAACCCTTGACATTAGAGAAAATATAATCAGGATGTTTCTTATAAAGAATTTTAGTTTAAATAAAATAGCTAACAACCCTTTCTCCGCAAAATTAACAACTAATTTTCTTCCATTTTCTTAAATGGCGCCCGACGCAGGTTTAGTAAAATGTTATGCTCTTATAGGCATAATAAAGTGTGGAACATCATTTGCAGTTTTCTGAAAATTATTTTCGAACTCAAATTCTTTGTGTCAGTCAAAACAGAACTGCGCAGCGATTCCTCAATGCAGCATAATTTGTCCAATTATAAGTCAACTTATTGAGACTCACTAAAGTAAAGACATTACTTTCATTCACCTCGTTTCACATACCATGTAATTTAAATCCATTATTATTTAATTTAATATACTAAGAAATAGGAAAAACAAAATGTAAAATTGGCCCAACCGTAGCCCTTCAATTCCTTTGAGTAGTACTGCTCCAAAGCTTAATATTCGCAAAAGATTTAGTTTATAGACTCATGCATTTGCAAATGCTCACTGAATCATTTCATTTCATTAAAACTAATAACAAACAATTATCAAATAAATATTAAATATTTTTCAAGAACCATTTTCTTATTAACGAATTTGTTTTCTTCAAAAAACCAATCACTCATACACAAACACAGATACCAACGACAACAGAAAAAGGAAGGTCTCTTACCGAACGCTGACAACTTGACATTCTCGCCGAGTCGGATCAAGTGTCACCACCCGAAATGTCCCAAATTTAGCCAGCATAAGCCGTCCAATATCCAAGACCAAATGATAACGGTGATGGTGCCATTAAACTCAAATAACAATGTCAACACAACTGTTGTAGCGGCAACAACAATGTCAACAGCCACAACAAACTGTGGCAATGGTGGCAATACACTGTCAACATCGTCCCATGCCACAGTGCAGCCAATGCATACAACAGCAACTGGTGGTGGTAGTGGAGGCATAGCTGGAGGAGGAGCGATAACACTAAACCAAAATTTATCGTATTCATCGATAAACTCCATCATCCACCATCACCATACCATCCCGATGGGTAGTATTGTCAGCGGTAGTGCTGCCACTGCAGCAATCAACAACAATTTGATGCAAAATATACAGAACCAGAATCATCATCAGCATCATGCGGTGATGGTGGCAAATAATGGGACGCATAATTCGTCATCGGAGAACTCAGAGTTATCGGTAGAGATATCCACGCAAGGACAACGAGCATCGAGTCTGAAGAAGACCAACACGAATCATATGAAGGATGATAACACGAGTTGCAGCAGTGGACAGAAAACGATTTTGTTAAAGATACCCACGAACATCGACTCGGAGCAGTTGATTGTAAGTAATTTATGATTTATGTCTACTATTTGTTGTATGATTTAGCACAATATCAGTTTTGCTAATGGAATATTTGGATCCCCATGTTTACGAGTAGCTTTACATAATGGTTTTGCTTAAATCAAATATAAGCTTGGAGTAAAATTTATTACTTGAATTGCAGGTGGCCTTATCGCTGCTGATCGGATTTATCATTAGCAGTGCGACAAAGTTGTTCATAACAATAGTAACTCAACCTATCTCGTATTTTGGCCTACCACATTTTAAGTCCTAAAGAAAGATCTTAACTTAACCCGCTTAAATTAAAGATGGTCACCTTCGAACGGTTTTCCCTTTCGGTGTACAAAATTAAGAAACTCATGAGTTTGCCCGTGTATGGGTGCCTGCAGAAATTAAAGGGACACATTGACAATACTTATGAGTTCGGCGGCCATCTTGAAAACCTCGAGAAAAAATCCTCTCGATCTGAGATTTTGAGACGTAGGAGCAGGAGCAGTTGACCGTCTCATTCGCCGTGTTCCAAGCACACCAAATTTGCTATCCACTAGTAGCAAAAACATGGAATGGCCTTTTCGCCTTACAACAACTGATAAATAGAAACTATTTTTAAACGTGCGTAACTATCGGTAGTCATCACTTTCGATAATACTCGATACCATTCAATTGTTTTCATTGAACCTTGTCTTAGGTCGTAGGTGGTCGTGGTGTAGTGGCAACATCATCGCTTGTCATGCTTCAGGTTCACGGTTCAAATCCTGAAGTTAAGAATTACTTATTTATTTCGCATAAATTAAATAAAAAGTCGATCAATTGCGAAAGCTAAGTCAACTCTACTGCGAAGGCATAACACTGGCAGTAGGATGGTCATATGGCCGAAAATGCAACTTGATCGTGATGATGACATCAGGAAGACAGAAAAAAATACTGTGAATCATGAGCAATGACAATAAAAGCAAATCAAAAATGCTCCCCAATTATCTGGACGCTACCCTTGGAGTTTACAAAAACTTAATACCACCTGAGTTTCAAACCACTACACCAAATCTTTCTTTCTTTCTTTCTCTCTCTGCCTATCTACACAACGCCCGTGCCCTGTAATAGTATAAGGGCATTCATATCCCCTTTCGCACGCGCAAATTATAAAAAAAAAATTTACTTAGGTGTCGCTACAGTCCGGGATGGACCTGGGCCTCGACCAACAAATCTCTCCAACCAGCCAAGTTACGAGCCAGCTGCCTCCAGTTGCGCACGACAAGTTCGATTTCGCCATCTACCGTGAGGTCGTCCTCTACTGCACCGTCTATCCGGGGTGGATTCGAAGTCTTTCCGGGCTGGAACATTCGGCTCCATCCGCTCTACAAGACCCAGCCATCTTAATCACTGTATGAGAACTCTTCCGGCTAATTCGATGTCCTTGTATAGGCCATATAGAACTTTCCTCTAAAAGTAACCAAGAGCATCATCATCTGATTTTGACAAAGTCCATGCATCTGCGCCATACAGCAGGCCTGAGATGATTAGTGTCTTATAAAGAGTAGTGCCGCTTTGTTACTCAATTGCCTTCTTAGCCCATAAAAACACTCTGCTTGATCTCCCCACTGGCGTCATTTATGGAGCTCACCATAGAACCTAGATGGACAAAATCCTTTACTACCTCAAAATTATATCTGTCTATTGTGGCGTTCCGTCCAAGACGCCGATGTTTTGTAGACAGTATATATTTTGTTTTGCTTTCATTGACCGCTAAACCCATCTTTGCTGCTTCAATCTCAATGTTCGCAAATGCTCCACTGAGTTCTTCCGACTATGTTAATGTTATCGGCATAAGCCAGTAGTTGTACAGACTTGTATAAAAATGTACCTCCTTTGTTGGCTTGTGAGTTTCGTACAATTCTTTCAAGTATTATGTTAAAGACATCGTATACGCATCACCTTGTCTAAGACCTTTCCTGACATCGAACGGTTCGTTGTTGTTCTTTCCGACTTTGATAGAGCAACGAGAGTTCTCCATCGTCATCCTGCATAAACGAGACTAGACATGGCTCTGTATAACTCTGTTATAGGCAACTTTGAAATCGATGAAGAGATGATGCGTATCGATTTTGTATTCATGGGTTTTTTCCAAGATCTACCTTAGTTTGAAAATTTGGTCAATGGTGGACTTTCCCGGCCTGAAACCGCACTGATAACGACCTGACGAAGGGTTTGATCGTTCACATAATACGACAGACAGGATCTTATATGCGATGTTGAGCAGTCTTATACCTCTGTAGTTGGCACAGTTCAGAGGGTCACCTTTCTTCAGGATCAAACGATTCATCGGGCATACTTTCGTCCGACCAGAAGTCTGCAGAAGTGTTCCTTCCATATTCTCAGCACCAACTGCGTATCTACTACTATATTACCACTTTCGTCCCTGCAGGCTGGCTTTGAAACCCTGGCATGTTCTTTTTACATTTTGGTAAAAATTTCGAACATCATTCCTACAATAATTCCTCGATCGAGCGCTTCTTCTCATGCTCCTTTTTCGTCTTTCTGAGAAGTCGATTCTCCTCCGCTCGTAGAGCTCGCGAGCAGCTCTAGTCCTTCTATGTAGTGCCGCCTTGTACGCCTCTTGTTTTGCTGCAAGCACATGCCGACATTCCTCATCAAACCAGGGTTTCATTGTGGTGGCCGAAAGAAACCCAGTACATCAGAGGGGGCACTTCTACTCACTGTAATTCCGGCGACTGAGACAACCAATTCCACGACTAGTCAAAATGGTGGTACCACATCGTTGGTTAAGTAAATTACAGTCTTTATACCAATATAGTGTGGGCGTCGTGGCGTAGTGGTTAGTGTGTCGGAGCACTACGCAAGAGGTTCCAAGTTCGAATCCCAGAAAACGCCAACAAGTTTTTTCACGATCCCACCTCTCGCGAACGTCTGACAAACATCCGAGAGTATTGTTGTCACGAGAAAGCTTCTCAAAACAAATTGCCGTTCGGATACGGCACCAAACTGTAGTTCCCTTATATTCGTGTGAAAAATATAACGCACACAACACGAGTGGTTGCGAGAAGCTTGGCCCTGGCACTTAAAGAGCTGTTGCGCCAAATATTCATTTTTTTTTATACTAATATATGTAATATGTTTTTAGAATCGATGTTTTTTTTATAATTTTTTTTTATAATTTGCACGTGTTAAAGGGGATATGAATACCCTTATACTAATTTTTTTTAGAACACGTGCGTTTTTGTGGAAAGGGAAAGAGACAGAGAGAAAGACAGAGTGGTGTAGTTTGAAACTCAGGCGGTATTAAGTTTCTGTAAACTCCAAGGGTGGCTGTCCAGATAACTGGGGAGTATTGTGTTTGTGTTCGCTATTATTGTCGTTGCTTACGATTCACAGTATTCTTTTCCGTCCTCCTGATGTCATCATCACGATCAAGTTGCATTTTAGCCATATGACCACCCTACTGCCAGTGTTATGCCTTCACAGTAGAGTTGACTTAGCTTTCGCAAATGATCGACTTTTTTATTTATTTCATGCGAAATAAGTAGATGATTCTTGACATCAGGATTCGAACCTTGAATCAACAGCGTGACAAGCGATGATGTTACCACTACACCACGGCCACCCTTAAACTGATGTAGTTTAGTGCTACGTTTATTGCAATACTTTCAACCGTTTAGACTCTAAGTGGTGACAACGCTTTGGTTTTATCACTCGTAAATTGGACAGAATAACGTATGTCGTCAGCCTTATTGCGGTGTGTACGTAGCATATGTATATTTTTGGAATCGCTGTTGTACGCCATTTTCGTTTGGTTTTTGCAATTTCACAAACTGGTGTCATATTGGTTTTTTTGGATATGAATAGAGCCAGTGCTAACCAATCTTTTTCAAAAGAGATCCAACTGGGTCAGATTACACGATCTCGGTGGCCATTTTATTTCGAGATATACGTGTATCGATGTTAAACAGCCGGGGAACTGTTTGTGCAAAAAAAGCCGAATGGTGCCTTCGTCGTTTTCAAAAAAAAAATTATGATGGCCTTAAACTGTCCTTAAATCCTGATACACAGATATACATACATTACAGAACTATTGTTTTTGTAGTCAGATGCGACAGTTTTAATGCGTTGAGCGGCAGTTAAACAATTCATTGTCAAACGGCACGGCAAGAATTAACTACCTGTCACTATGGATGACAGATGGATTTGACAGATACCACATGGCAGAGATGCAGGTTATGTTCATTTGACCAAACTTTTTTTTTTGCTTTTGGAACAATATTGATAGAATTAGTTCCTGTAACCTCTCGTGGGGCATGTCAACAATGCTTGCGCGTCATCGTGTGCGGGTTGCTACTAAGTGTTTCAGCTCTCTCCAACTGATTTCCAAGGATCTTTCCATGGACGTCTATTTTCAAAGGTCTGCAACTTATAAGTGACAGCGATAGTCACCATCCACGTACTGCACCCATAAAGTACTACTGGATAGCATACCGAACTAAGCTTTTATTTTCCCAATTCTGCTGCCCACATCGGGTTCGGTGCCACCGTCGGCCGAGACAAAACTTCCTAAATAAAGGAAGCTATTAACTTTCCTTACCTGCTGGCCAGCAATTAAACGTTGGTGTTCGAAAGACTAAGCATTTTAATTTTAGCCGTATTAATTTTTAGCCCGATTCTGCTTGCTTCGGCTTCTAAACTATGGACCATTTGGTGCAAGCCCATAATTCTATGCTTAAGCAAGCAGATATCGTCAGCATAGTCTATGTGTTTTAATTCTGATATCATTGTCCATTTTAGTCCGCGGCATTCTCTCGTTAGAGCTGCATGGAACACATCGCTTATTACAACCAAAAGACTTGACATTTTGCATCCTCGTAAAAAGCCTTGATAAAGGCTATAAAAGCATTCCAGATAAAATTCCTGTTAACTCCGTCGAATGCTTTCTCGAAGTCAATAAAGAGCAGACAAGGGATCTATATTCCACGCGTTATTCTATGATGATCCGAAAAGTGTTTATATGGTCGATATGGTTGACTCCAGGTGTTCTTTGATGAGGTCAAGAATTATTGTAGTCATTATCTTCACAACTACAGGTAAGATACAGATACCTCTCCAGTTTCCCCACTCCATTAGGTTGCCTTTCTTTGGGAATTTGATGATCGTTCCCTTCTTTCATTCGTCCAGAAAAATGTCTGTTTCCCAAACTTGTGTAATGTGTGAGTGCGGAAGGTCTGCCGATATATTTGCCGCCGCTTGGAAAATCTCAACAGGAATGCCATCAAGCCCTACCGCCTTATTTTTCTTGAGTGTTTTTATTAAGGTTAAGATCTCTGTTTTGCTGGAAGGTTCTATGCACAATCGGAAATTTGTTGCAACGGATAACTCATTCGAGTCCAGGGCCGCAACACTATCGTCTAAACGGATAAGTACAGCAAAGAAATGCTCCTTCAACCTCCTGAGTTGATCCTCATCCGAAGCTAGAAGGGTAACATTCACACTCTTCACACATATTGTGATCTATAAATTTCTAAAATAAAATAGGTCACGGGTGAAGCCAGGCAGTCCTGCTAGTTGGTAGTGTCCTAAATAACTGCACTGATTCGCTGCAATTTCAAAAGTGCAACTAAGTGCGTCCTTTTTTGGAAATAATAAAATAGGACTTCTGTCTTGGATCCATTGGTGCTTTTGACTTACCTGTTTATCCAGTTGTTTTCGTCTGGAATTCTAGTAGCGAACCTTCTGTGGAATAGTGAAGAGTCAGATGATTGGAAGATGATAATGAAGTCGATATAGTTGCCACCGACTTCAGCAAAGCCTTCGACAAAATTTCGCATGCAATCATTCTCCTCAAACTTAAAGCTCTTGGTTTTCAGTCAGGGTTTATCTCATGGATCAAATCTTACTTGGAAAAACGCCAATACAAAGTTCTCTTCAGATCTTCAATTTATGATCGTATTAAAGCCACATCGGGAGTCGCTCAAGACAGCCACCTTGGCCCAATGATCTTCATTTTGACAATTAACGATGCCAATTATATCATCAATGATTCCCACCTTTTTATATATACGGATAATATGAAAATCTTCAGACAAGATTATTTGAACCGATTTTCAGTTTGGTGCATTTTAGAACTCAACGTAAGCAAGTGCCAAACTATTACATATTCTCGTAAGCGTATCTGACCATCCCCTAGAGTCTACTCCAATTGCGGTGAGCCCTCCTCTGTCTCTTCACTGCGCGCTTTGGGTGTTTCCTGTGATAGGAAACTCAACTTCCATTCTCATATTGATAACATTATCAACAGAGCTAACTCTGTGCTCAGTTTCATTAAACGATGGTCTAAGGAATTCTCAAACCCTTACGTTACAAAATCTGTATACATCACATTCGTCAGACCCCTCCTTGAGTACGGTTGCCAGGTATGGTCACCTTACTACGAAATCCATATCTTACGAATCGAAGCTATCCAGCATAGGTTCATCCACTTTGCCTTACGTGGTCTTGCTTGGGCTTATAGCTACAATTTACCCACATACGCAGACCGTTTGAAACTAATCAATTTACAGCCTCTCGGTAAATGTCGTCAAGTTGCTGACATCTTGTTTGTTCATCAGTTATTAGCTGGTAACATTGATTCCCGCGCGCTGCTGCATATGATCTCTTTCACCATCAACCCACGTAACCTCAGGTCCTCACCCCTCTTCCGTCTTATTCCTCAACGCACCAATTATGGATATCATGAACCAATGTCCAGAGTGCTCCGAAGAGCTAATCACATGCAAATGGCTTTTTTTTTCTTTTTTTTTATAATTTGCACGTGTTAAAGGGGATATGAATACCCTTATACTAATTTTTAGAACACGTGCGTTTTATGGAAAGGGGAAGAGACAGAGAGAAAGACAGAGTGGTGTAGTTTGAAACTCAGGTGGTATTAAGTTTCTGTAAACTCCGAGGGTGGCTGTCCAGATAACTGGGGAGTATTTTGTGTGTTTTCGCTATTATTGTCATTGCTTATGATTCACAGTATTTTTTTCCATCCTCCTGATGTCATCATCACGATCAAGTTGCATTTCAGCCATGGGGTGGCCGTGGTGTAGTGGTAACATCATCGCTTGTCACGTTGTTGATTCACGGTTCGAATCCTAAAGTCAAGAATCATCTATTTATTTCGCATGAAATAAATAAAAAAGTCGATCAGTCGACTTTCACAATAACAGAGCCTCCCTGAGAAACGTCCTTCAAAGCTGTTACTTTTAAGTCTAGTTTTAGTTTAGTTATTTTTAGTTTCAAGTTTAGCTTTAAATTCTTGCTTGTATTAAGCTTAAGTAAATAAATAAAAATTCTGCTAAAAGAGAATAGATGCATCATCATAATCTACTTCTACTACTAGCCACCCCATTGTTGCAGTTAAGATCCAGAAAAATGCGATTTAACGTAGTTTCCAGTGCCGATTTGGATGTCGATCTTATTAATACTCTTATCCCAATTAGGCTTCCTTTTAGAGGTGGCCACGGTGTAGTGGGTAGTGTATTCGTTTGTGACCCGAACTGTTGAGGTTCGAGCCCTGAGCAATGCAGCCATCCGAGCATAAAAGCGAAACGAATAAAATTCAAGTTTCTCCAACCACTACACGAGAAGGAGTTATGCATGGCAGTGCAATGGAATAAAAATTGAATCTGATTGCTCCGGGATTTTCCGGCATCCTTTCCAATCTTTGCCACAGTCGAAAGGTAGCATATCCACAGAGACGTATGTTATAATTGGTCTAACAACTGTCATTAAGGCCAACGTACCACACCCGACAATTACATTAGCTTTTCTAATTGATGTGCGCCCTCATTACCATGCGAGAACCCTGCAGGACATGTGCTACTGCTTATTAACAGGTTTTTCAATAAGGACATAACTATTCTGTATTTAAATAAAATATAGAATAATTGAGATATCGGGCTGAAATTTATTTCGGATATAGTACACATGTTATATTTAAGTATGGAATTCGATCCCGTTCATATGACAACCGCGAGCACGTTAGCAGCGATCGATTCTTTGGAGCCAATTTTCCACCACTCTTCCACACATATCGGCCGAAACGTTGGCAATTTCTCGTTCGGTATTGTTCCTGAGCTTCTCTACCGTTATTGGCTTGTTGGCCCAAATCAACGACTGAATGCAACCCCATATCCATAAATCCATCGGCGTTAAATAGCTTGAGCGAGCTGGCCATTCGACCGTACCATTTCTCGAAATTACACGATTAGCGAACTTCCCCTTTAATAGATCAATTGTTTGGCCAGCTATGTTACGAATATATCACTGATGTCAAGTCCATCCAATTCTGGCTAAAATAGGTCTTCCAACATGGCACGATAGCGAACTCCATTGACCATAACATGGCGATCATTTTCATTGACGAAAAAATACTACGAGTATCCAATAACACCTCCGGCATGAAATTCACACTACACGGTCTCTTGAAGCACATGTGAGTTTGTTGCTGTCCAATAATGCATATTTTGCTTATTGACAAAGCCATTAAGCCAAAAATGAGCTTCATCGCTGAAGATCGATGAAATCCAGGATTTTCTTCAAACTTAAAGTTGCTACCACCTACTAAGAATTTCGGTAATAATTTTTAATAATTTCCAAACGTTGGTCGTTCGGGAACTTCACCATGACTAAAATATAAACCTTGGCTGACGTATTGACATAGACAGATTATAAAAAAAGTTTAATGCTGCATTTGTATTAAAATATAAAATTGTTATGTCCCTATTGAAAAACCCTTTAGAAAATATGTACACTGTTTTTCCCTCATTTGTACTAAACTAGCAGCACTTACGCACACAACAGCACTGGTTAAAGATTATTAGAAATGGCTACTTTTATCCAGTCCTTTAGCGGTGGTCATTATTCGGGAACTGGTGCTCAAAAATGGACAATTGATCTATCGACGGACGGAGGAGGTTCCACATAGAATTGTGGGTACCTCATGTCCTAATGCCCGAAGTGAGATGGAAACGGAACATTATCAAGAAATTTAATAATGAAAAATCAATTGCAACAGATGACGAGGCCTGGCTCTATTATTACGTCATTCCAACAAAGTCCTGTTTACTACTTGCACTACATTTTATAGCTATAATAACATTCAATATCTAATAAAACTTCTACCTATTTTTTATAAAAAAAAATTTATAAACTATTATTTCAGAACCACCCATGCACCTCGGGCTTCCTAAGTCCACCCACATCGGCCAGGCGACGTTCCTCGGTAATGTTCAACGAGTTTGTAATTCTACATACTCCACCTTCCATACCGGAACCGACTCAGGATAAAAATGTCTGTTCATCGGAGAAAATGACACAAACTGGTGATGGTACAATCTGGCAGGTAAGTCAGTTAATCTCTATAATAAAAATATTCCATCCACGTACAGCGATTGTCGGTGCTAAATTCTCTATCATTTACAGGTTAATCTTCCACAAACAATTACCAGTCATGCTTTGGCCAATCCCTACAGTGATTGCTCCGAATTGGGTCTGCATGACGCCATGACGTGTCAAGAACTTCTGGCATTCTCTGTGGCCTTTTCTGCCGCACTTCCAACAGGACAGAGTACACTTGAGTCATTCTATACTTCATTGGCACGTTTCGATCCGCACACAGCAGAAGCACTGAAAAACCATCACAATCTGGAGAACTCAAGTGCGAATAATATACTGCGGGTGGCAAATGCTAACGCCCACCATGGCACCGGCGGTGGTGGTGGTGGTAATGGAAGCGGTGGTGGCGGCAATTACATCGATGACTACTCATGTTGTTATGACCTTTACCAAAATGCCTTATCTCCACTGGAGGAGAAGAAGAAACACAGATCAAAGGTGTTGAATGTCATTATCACTGTTTACCAGTATATTGCTAGGTCACTCAATTTTGTCCGTCGTTATATTAAGCGGCTAGTAGAGCATAAGTACTTCCAACAGGGCATCCTGTTAGCTATACTTATCAACACACTTAGCATGGGAATTGAGTATCACAATCAGCCGGAGGAGCTAACCGCGATTGTAGAAACGAGTAATGTTGTCTTTTCGGCTATATTTGCGGTGGAAATGTTACTGAAAGTGGTCGCAGAGGGGCCGTTTCGTTACATCGCCGATGGATTCAATGTGTTCGACGGGATAATCGTGATATTGAGGTAAGTAATGACAAATATTTCAAATAAACTGAGGCCTTTCGAAAACTATTTATCGAAAACTATATCGAAAAGATATTCTTTATGATTCTCAAAAAACTGTTGTAGTACTCAACCGTTTATTTCGAACTTTTGAGAGTACTATATCTCATCAATTTGGCTCATCTAAATCATTTACTTAGTGCCCGCATATGTGTTAAGTCTGACAAATATCCGGGAGTAGAAATTATCATGAGAAAAATTGTGCTTCGGAAACAGCATAGAACTGTACGTCCCAAACATTCGTGCGCCGTAAAGCACGAGTGGCTTCGAGAAGTTAGATCAGACCCTGTATAGGGCTGTTAGCGCCTAAATATTACTGTTATTCATATATGTGGGCGTGTCTGGGGGCGTATTTTAAAAATATTTACAATGCCGCGGGTCCTAAAAGCTTGTGAACCAAATTTGGTTTTCCTAACTCAAAATTTAAGGCCCAGAAACTACTGATATACGGACGGACGGACATGGCTAGATCGACTTAACTTTCGAAGCTCCCCACAAATATATGTATATGCTTTTGGGGTTTCTTGTCGTCTCCAAACTAAGGGTTGGAATTCATAAGAATACCCCAGCTGGAGCATTGTTGTCAGTTCTCTCGATGTAACCAAGCCAATGTAATCCTTAATTCTTTGTATACAACTACATTCCGATACAGCTCATAGGGTTAGAGACCTTTTATTCATTCACTCTCTTCGTACACAGAACCAAATATTGGATGATATTAGTTTTTCGGCCTATTAGCCTGCACTCTGCATAGAACTGGCAGATTGATCGATCCATAAAGCATTAGTTTTGGTCTCGAAGATCAGAGTTTTGAACCCAATTCTTTTATCAGACCGAAGTCCTAACGTAAGTCTTTGTTGGATCACCATGAATAGGTGTCATTTCGCTAGTGGAGTTCACGAGTTGTGAGATAAGTAAACTACTCGTATTTAACTACCTCGAAATTGTGACTGTCGACAGCGACGTTTTATCCTCGCGGTGGATAAATAATTGTTTGTTTGTCAAATGAATGAATGAATGAGTATTTAATTTTGTCCTCGTTTACTTTAAAACCTAGCCAATTGTCTTAAAAACTTAACGGCGGCTCACTGGAAGTGTGCGATGGTTTCGATAATGCCTGCTTAACCCGGCGGCTGAACAGACTTGTGTTTCAGTACCTCTGTTCTGAAATCCTGTGCACTTTTGAAATTGTTCGGTCGAAGAAACTATTTTTAAATTCGTGTAATGCACGAAGAACCATTTGAGTTACTTTTTAGTACGGCTTTTATGGAGTAAAAGTGATTGGCCCATATTTTTTCGACGACGGCGTTGGCAACACTGTTACTGTGACTGGTGGGCGCTACAGTATCATGATCAACGACTTATTGCTGTCGCAAATTGACGAATTGGGCTTGAGAACATGTGGTTCCAACAGGATGGTGCAACCGCATACACAGCACGATCGAAATGGAAGTAGATATTCCGCAGCAAGCATTTCCCGGCCGCTTAAACACTCTTTTTGGCGATTTTCACTGACCCACAAGATCACCCGATTTAACCGTTTAAGACTTCTTTCTTGGAGGTTTTTTGTTTTCACTAGTCTATACAACCAAGCCACAGCCCTTGGCGGCCCAAAAGGAGGACGTCCGACAAGTGGTGGAGAATTTATCACCAGAAGTTTTGAGAAAAAGGTATGGAAAATGATGTGGAAGGATCTTGACCGATGTTATCTTCGCGACTTAGTAGAAAAAGTTTAAACGTCAAAATTAACATAATAAACAACAAACAGAACCAATTATTTGCAAACAAAGTTACTGACTTAGAAAATCAGGTGAGGACTTTTGCGCCACTACTGTCAAGTTACCATAGCTTTAAATGAGATAGCATTAACACATGCGGGCTTTTAAAGGGTGACCAGGTGCTGTCAAAGTTACCAATGACATCCAGCTGTCAAAATATTCAATAAGGTTTGCCATTTCATCATGCATCGTTTGATGTTTCCCGAACGTGTGGAAATGATTAAAAAATATTATTGAAGTTCCGGCCCAGTTGTAAATATGCAACGTGAATTTCGTCGTGAGGTCGGTCGTCATCATGGCTTCAGTGTGCAAACAATTCGTCGCACCGTGGAAAAGTTTGAGGGTGAGTATACTCTTTTGGACCTTAAGCCACCAACCAGATAGAGATCGGTGCGAAGTGAAGGAAACATAGCCGCCGTAGCGGCCAGTACCGAAGAGGGCACAAAAATGTCGATCATCTGAATTGGACATCGCCAGAGCCAACCAGGCTTATTTGCGGTTGAATTTGGGCCTACATCCGTATAAGATTATGCTGATGCAAGAATTAAAGCCGGACGACCATAGACAATGCCGTGAGCTGGAAATGTTGGCCAGAGATCCGGATTTTGGCCAAGAAATCAAGCAAAATTGACGTTATTGGAGCGACCACAATCCACAAGTGTTCGACCAAGCATCAATGCATCCACAAAGATTAACTGTTTGGTGCAAAGATTAACTGTTTTATTTCTTTCGAAATGAGGAAGGAGACACCGTTACCGTCAAACGGCGCTACATGCTATACAAGCGACGCAACGCTCGAAGTGGTGAAGGAAAAATTTGGCGAGTGGGTCATCTCACGGCGAGCGTTCATCAATTGACCGCCGCGATCATGCGACTTGACACCCCTCGATTATTTTCTCTGGGGCTACATCAAGTCCATAGTCTACGCTAACAAGCCAACCACTTTGGATGAGGTCGAGGCCCATGCGACTTGACACCCCTCGATTATTTTCTCTGGGGCTACGTCAAGTCCTTAGCCTACGCTAACAAGCCAACCACTTTGGATGAGCTCGAGGCCAACATTCGAGATGCTATTGCCGGAATAACGCCGCTCATATTGGACCGAGTCATCAAAAATTGGACCGACCGCTTGAAGCACTGCCAGCGAAGCCGAGGCGGCCATTTAAATGATGTGCTATTCAGCATGTGGCATGGATGTAGCTTCAAAATAAAACCAGAATTTGATATCTCACACCGTTGTTGTTTTATTTAAATTTATTTTTCTATACTCGTAGTTCTTATCTGGTCACCCTATATTTTCTGTCGACGTCGCTATTATAAAATGTGTTATATTTTGTTGACCCTAATCCCATCACACGATTCTTATGAATCCACAGTTCATGGACTAGGGCCAGGTCCAACTGCTTCTCCAGAATGTCAGAGGCGACTGAACTATGTTGTAGGTTGATTTGCACTGCCTTGATTGGTCCATAGCGTCAGTCGCCTCGCGGGTTATGGCAGGCTGTGTGCGCTTTATGAGCTTGATAGTAACCTCTCCAACTGCAAAGAACAATTTAACGTGCTTGTCTTTCAATAGGCAGTTCATTCATTGGGATGATGAACCCTTTAGAACCATTCTTCTTCCCCGACGACTTCCCAGCTTTTCATATCAATTGAAGGATTATGGGCTTTAGGAATTCGAGGATCTCCTCTTTGTTTACCGACTAGTCAAAAACACATAGTCCTCGCTTGAATCGGTTGAGTATTTTTTCAGGGGGAACTTCTCGCAATAGAGAAAAACGTGAGATACAATGTTGTTGGTTAAACGCAGTTTTTGGTCATAATTAGTGCGGTGAGTAGCGAGATGAAATAGAGCTACAAACCTCAGATTGCGACAGTTAGTGTTTAGGTTGATCATTTGAAGAAGAACGGGGGCATCAATCGTATCTGCGCTAGCAGCTGATGTGCAAAGAGTATCTTAGCAACTTCACGACGCTCTAAGTCGATTTTCATACAGAGGCAAATTGTATCTGTCAGCTTCAATTCTCAGAGAATGGCTGTCGTGATAGGGTGACCAAACTTGGCTGGCGTATTCAAGGATGGGCCTGACGATGGTCACATAAATGGATTTAGTGACATGAGGATTAGAGAATTCTTTAGACCAGCGCTTGATGAAACCGAGGCTTTGCTAATTATGTGATCAATATGTGAACGGAAGTTGGGCTCTCTGTCGTATATTATACCTACAATAGATCGCAGATAGAATTGACTGAAGTAAGAGCTTCATTTTGGAAGTAATAGATCCTAGTAGGAGGGGGAAGGTACAATGGACCTGTTTTTGAGTCTGAGTTTTCCAGTAGGGTGTACCCGCCCCGACAAAAAAAAAAGGAGGAGTAAGACACTTGCGGGAAAAAGTAATAGCTTTTTATTTAGTCACATTCAACTCTAAGAAATTATATTTACACCACGTGAAAATATAATTTAAGTCGCTTTGCAGTAAGAGAGAATCTGATGGGAAAGAAATTATTTTAAAGATTTTTTATCATCCGCTTACATGGAAAGGTCCGACTCCTTTAAGATGAGACCAACGTCGGTAATGGTTAAGACAAAAATTAGGGGTCCCAGATAACTACCTTGCAGTGGCGTGGGCGTCCATACAAGCCGATTCCTTCCGGCTTCCCTTTTCCGGCTTTCCTTTTGCCACTTGCCAACCATCACTTACAATTATTTGTTCATCAAACCATTTTCCATAACTTTATACACGCTCGAAGATGATATGCTGCGACCACTTCGGTTGTTTATTCATTTTTACTCATACACAAACTCGCACACATAGCCGAGACAAGTATGAACTCCGCTAGCGAGAGAGCGTGCAATGAATTTTTTTGAAAAGCCGATCATTTTCCGGCTTATGTATTCATTTCTTCACAGTACGAACTTTCAACTCTATTCCTTTCTGGCATATAAAGGGTGGTTAAGTTTAAAGGGCCGATGTTGATTTTGAATTATTTAGGAAATTACTGTCATTTCTTTTTATTATGATAATATTGGTATGGTTCAATTATGTATGGAAAAAAATATCGGCCAAATGGCCGCCGCGACCTCGGCGGCATACCTCCATCCGATGGTCCAAATTTTCGATGACGCTGAGGCATAATTGAGGTTCTATGCCGTTAATGTGCCGAATTATTTCATCCTTTAGCTCTTGAATTGTTGCTGGCTTATCGACGTACACCTTTTCTTTCAAATAACCCCAAAGAAATAAGTCCAACGGTGTCAAATCACATGATCTTGGCGGCCAATTGACATCGCCACCACGTGAGATAACACGGCCATTGAATTTGTCGCGCAAAAGAGCCATTGTTTCGTTAGCTGTGTGGCAAGTGGCACCATCCTGTTGAAACCACATATCGTCCACATCCATATCTTCCAATTCGGGCCATAAAAAGTTCGTTATCATCTCACGATAGCGAACACCATTCACAGTAACTGCCTGACCAGCCTCATTTTGGAAAAAATACGGCCCGATGATGCCGCCAGCCCATAAACCGTGTGGGTGCATTGGTTTTTCGACAATCACTCGTGGATTATCTTTCGCCCAAATGCGGCAATTCTGCTTATTGACGAATCCACTGAGGTGAAAATGTGCCTCATCACTGAAGATGATTTTCTTCGAAAATTGATCATCCACTGTTGCCATTTCTTGCCACCATTGTGACCATTGACGACGCTTGAAATGGTCAAGAGGCTTTAGTTCTTGAGTCAATTGCACCTTGTAAGCGCATAAATGCAAGTCTTTATGCATAATGTTCATCAACGACGAGCGTGAGAGGTGTAATTGTTGGGCACGACGACGAGTTGAGGTGGATGGCTCTGCAGCCACACTATCGCGAACAGCAGCAATATTTTCTGCAGTACGAGCTATACGAGCATGCACTGGTGTTTTCACATCTCCTACAGACCCGGTTTGCACAAATTTTTGCACGATTTTTCCGATTGTACGCACATTTGGACGATTAAATTGACCGAAAGAATCACGAAATGCACGATATGCATTTTGATTTGAACGCCCATTTTCATAATAAGCCTGAATAACTTTAACGCGTTGCTCGATTGTGTATCTTTCCATGGTTCAAATTGAGTTAGTCTGAAATTGAGAAATGTCAAATGAAATGCAGAAAAAAACTTGACGTTTAGGTGTGGTTCACATTCAACATCGGCCCTTAAAATTTAACCACCCGTTAGTAGAAGTTTATTTGCGATTTCTTTGTCTAACATACATTCGCTTATGAGGAAAATAACTCGAGATTTCTCGGCTTTTGTGGATGAACATTGGTGGAGGAGAAAGGTTTTAGTTCGAGGGAGTTTTTTTTTTTATTGTAGGCAACAAAATAAACCGACGAAAATCGAGTTATTGGGTGATGTAGTGGTTCGAACGGCGTTTGAGGTTTGAGGTTATTGAAAATTTGGATGCAAATTTTTGTGATATTTGTGACTGCTAATTATTAGAAAATTTTAAAAATTTAGCAATTACATATTGGTGGTTAAGTTAGTGTTTTAAATTATTAAATTATTATAAAATAGTGAGTGAGCTAAGTGAATAGTTATTAGCTATATACCAAGTAAGTAATTATAAATCTACTCAAGAGGTGCCCCATTCAACATTCTTATTATTCTTAGACAAGATGTCTAGTTAATTTTGAGTGTTGTTTAACTGATTTTCTGCTAAAAGATACCCACGAGTGCTTTCTATGCTTTCTTTTTTGCAAAAAAAAAAAGTTATAGAACTAGGTCGCTCGACACCATCAATGAAAATTGATTATACGCGAAAGGATGGGTATCAGAAATATTTTCATGAGTCTTTTTACAAAAAGAATCCATGGCTGACTGGCAATTGCAAATTAAATAGAATGTTTTGTTTTCCTTGTCTTTTTTTTCTAATTCTCATAGTGTTTGGAGTCACACAGGTTTCTTTGATATAAACAATTTTATTAATTCTTCCAAAAAACATATTCAAACGGAAAAGCATATACGCAGCTGCTTGCATTTGCATGAATTTGGCGAATATCGCATAGAGACTTCTTTAGGGAATTCTTACGAGGCTCATAATAGAAAAGTTGATCGCAATCGCGATTTAATGAAGCATTTCATAGACACTGTAGTTCTTCTAGGAAAACAAGAGCTGGCATTCCGGTGTATCAGAGACTCGATGGCAATATCATTCGCGTATAGTGAACGTCTTATTCAATTGCAGAGAAGACATAGAGCTTGCGAAGCAAGAGATCGAGGGTTTTGAGTCATGGATTCATTCTGAATTTTTAAACTCATTTGACTCAATCTATGAGAGCGTAAGTAACTGCTCAGAACCCCCACGCAAACGCCGACTACTTAATATTGATTCAAATACAAATTATAGCCGAATTTGTTTAGCAATTATATATAATATTACAAGTCAGATTAAGAATAGGTATAGTTCATTTAGTTCATATATTTTCTTTGATTTATTAAACAAATCAAAATATGAATATTTTTCTAATTCAATGCCGAATTAATTACCCTATTTCATGGAATTTTTAATTTTACTACTTCAAAAAAAGGAACTCAAAGTTTTATACACTACCCCTTCACTTGAAAAGCTTGAGGTTTGAATCCGTAAAAAAGAATCGTAGGATAGCTTTAGAGTACAAATAGGTACTACATAACTGTAATTGCTAAATTTTTTGTAGTTAACAACGCTCCGAGTTATCAATAACTTATATAGATTATTCTGCCCAGAACGGCTTCTTTCGAAGATGAGCTCATTGTCTACGTAAATTCCAATGACTTAAAGTATAACAAAGGTGGCTTAGATTGCATATCTTAAGTCTGTGTTTCGAATAAGCACCAAAATGGTAAGTCTTGAATAAAACATTTTATTTAAAATTTTTTCGGCTTCCCTCTCTTGAAATTTCACCCCACGCCACTGCTACCTTGAGGAACTCTGGATGTGGCATTGATGGGATTAGATACTGGTCTTCTGAAGAGGACTCTATACTAGCGCTTTTCTATATAAGATCTAATCCAGGAAATAAAAAATTGTGGAAAACCAAGGGCCCTGAATTTAAGGTAAATAATTTGGTAAGAGATTTTGTCGAAAGCTTTGCTATAATCTCTGGTAATAACGTCTACTTCATTACCATTCTCTAATGCAAGTAGTGCGCGAAGCACAAATTCTGTTTGTCGTAGTAGATCTACGAGTACCTTTTAAAAATTCATGTTGTACTGTGGAGAAAATTTATTTACAATAGAAGTACATTGAATTATAGACGATGCTTTCAAAGAGCTTGGGGATACATGACAGTTTAGCAAAATAGGTCGGTAGGTTAAGATCTCATTTTTGCAGGATGTGGAAAATGAACGAGTCCTTCCACAGTAATGAAAAGACGGCTTGAGAGAGTGAAAGTTGAAAAGCCCCTTTTTTTTAATATCGCAGGTAAGCCGTCGGGGCCGGGTAAGTAATTGTCTTTGAGCATTTTGATCTTTTCGAGTACCATATCCATCGTTATCTCAATTGAGGTGAGAGAAGTTTTGCTCAAGTAGATAAAGTAGTCAAGGTCAGATTCATGCGAATGATCTATGTACGACTGGGTGGAAAAGGTCGCGAAGAGGTTACGATAGTATCAAGGTTAGCAGATAGAATGCTGGATAATTTTAGAGTAGATGGAAAGCCATCTGGTTGTGAGGTATTGAAAAGAAAGTCAATCGCATGAAGTTGACGGGCCCCGATTTGTTGGGATGGACGAATGTAATAGCAAAATATGTACAAACAAAATTTAGTCAGCTTAAGCTTGACACATACGAATTCGAGGACTGGGGAGATAGGAATTTCTATAAGGGTCGCATCGTAGCGATTGTGAATTGCTTAAAAGAACACCGTGACCCGAGAGATCGTCTACTTTCTCCACATCATCCTTGCGGAAGATACTAAAGTCTGAGGAAAATAGTACGGTGTTAAGAATACTCGGAGTTAGTTTGATTTCAAACAGGACAAAAATATCATATCGTAATTTTTGGGTATTCAAAAAAACGTCTGAGGTTTTGGTGCGCAATCCCCTCTTACGTTTTAATAATAGGAACTCAGGGACTTAGAACTAAATCTGTCTTTAGGAAGAGGATTAGAGAGAATGTTAGAAGCCTAATTAAGTATGGAAATAATTGTTGAAGTCTACGTGGCATCTATGGAGATGAGAAAGGCGTTTAGAACTTATGTATTACGCATACGAGGTTAGGTCATTAGCCACCTGAAGAGGTGATACATCTAAGCTCTTATGAAATTGGACGAAGATTTGCATTAAGGATTGCTGTTCGACTGGAAGACCCTCTTGGGAAATTAGGACCTTAATATTGGTATTGGTTTTGCCATCAACAGAATCAGGTTTGTCATGAAGGTAGGCAAGGTAAAGCCGAACATTATCTTAAATTTTACGAACTCTCAAACGTGACAGTACATAACGGCCATCGTCACCTTGGTCTGCAAATTGTTTGGTAAGTATCTAGGAAGGCGGGAGCTACGATGAATTATTTACATCCTCTTTCTTGTCGTCTAATTTAGAGGTGTTGGTTGATAGCGGGTTGGGCACACTAATTTTGTTGGGGCTAGTGGATAGAGAGAAAGCGGAATTAGAGGGGATTGGATTAAGAGTGTGAGAGTGAATGAAATAGGGATAGTTGGATGGGGAAGGAGTTGCTTTTGGAGTTAGTATAGATGACGGAGGATTGGAGACGGAAGTGAAATCAAATGACATACGGTTTCTGTTGGGCAAATTATTATATTTTCTAAAATAGTTAAAGTACCGTTTATTTTGGATTTGGACTAAAAGCTCTAATTTAACCTCGAAATGTGAATCCACAAACCTAATAAACATATGAATTTTGAAGTAAATCCAATCGTACGGTTATCCTACAATCGATCATGCACAGAGCCAGACAGAATTACCAGACCCAATTTTTATTTGATCAAAATCTCAAGATCGAAAATTTTCACGAAACGTGCAAGCATTATACTCGTAGCATTTCCACTTTAAGAAAAATCTGCTTGCAATCGAAACCGAGAAGTTGATTTAGAGTCTGGTAAGCTTCTTTGAGGCGAGACATTTTTTTTACATTTAGATATGGTCCTACATTTCTCCAAGTGCGATAAACAGAAACCTACCCTCTACGAATAGCTGAATAATTCCCATTCGTGACAGAACATTAATTTAAAACTGAAGAACAAAGTTTCAGCACTTACCTACTTCAAAATACATATCTCGCTTAACCGCACTCAATTCAGCCCCTTAACCCACTCAACTAGTTATTCACTTTTCAAATTGTAAACTTTGAAGGTCTTTTTGCCATGCATCCCTGCGTTTGGAGGGAAACTCGTGTCACTCCTCCGCAGATCCAACCAACAAGTGTCTCCTAAATTAAACGATTCGCCCCATACCCACAGGGCGCCACCATCAGCTTGCTCACCTTTTTAGGGAATTCTCTAGCAGAGCGTATGGTTATCTATTTGTGTCACAGTTCCTTATGGAAGATAGTGGTACATTGTGGGTGGTAGCAAAGATTCAGAACACTTGTCGTCCGGTTTGAACTCAACACTGGTCGTTTCGGTATCCCACGCGATTTTCTTGTGTTTCCTTCGAATAAGTTATATCATCCTTTGCAGAAGCACTTTATTTAATTTCCTTTTCTTCTCTCTTTTGTTTCTTTTTCAGCGCCATTGAAATTTGTCAGACGTTCATGGGTAATGGTGGTGGCGGTGGTTCTGGTCTAAGTGTGCTCAGAACATTTCGCCTGTTGCGTATCCTTAAGTTGGTGAGATTTATGCCAAATCTTCGGCGGCAATTATTCGTGATGCTGCGAACGATGGACAATGTGGCCGTGTTCTTCTCGCTGCTGGTGTTATTCATCTTTATATTTAGGTAAGTTAAAGTCTTATTTCTTAAGATAATTACAGTCTTGAGATTTAAATGAAATTTAAATAATTAAATAGAATTTTAACCAATGAATGTTTTGATATTTTAGTTAACTTTATTATTTTATTTTTAACTTTGTGTTTCTGTTAGAGTGTTCTACGAACGGCAAGGAATGCAGGTTAAAGTTAGAACCCTAAAATTTATCTGGCATTTGTTCTAGAGACTTTTAAAAACTTTGTCTGAGATGCATGTGAAGCAAGAAATTCACAATGGTTCGGTACCACTATTCTATTATTTGGATACTTGAGTCAACAGACATCAGAGAGCTGAAGATCATTAAACTTTGCATTTTGTGAGACTTGCCTCAAAGAGGTAGACCCTTATAAGTTTAATTGATCATCAGGTCTACGCGTTAGTTGTCGTCTTCAACAGTAGCTCCTTTTACCTCTTGACCTATGTAGAATTATTAAAAACCTCGTATAGTGCAGTGCAGTCAGATTCAGAAAATCGGGGTAGTGGTATGCTAAGCCCTACGGTCATAGTATTATTTTTGATTCTTTACCAGGGGATCTGGCAATGACTCCGACTACACTACACTACACACAGACTGAATTTCGTAAAAGTTTATCTAACAAGAGCAACGACGCGTCGTCGGTAAAGATTATTGTTTCATACTTCTCCGTCGCAACCGTCGCGGCGGTTCAAATATGGGCTGTATACTGGTCGGCGCAGACATTTTTTCTGAAACATTGCAAGAATCCAAATCTTACCGCCTCCGGGATTCATTCGGTATCTTCCAAGAAGAGTTGCTGGTAATACACGTGGCTTATCGGACAATCAGACACAATCCTACACCTAAATACATCATCGTTACATTCATTGATAGTGAAGTAGCTTTCAGAGCCCTAGACTTTTTTACGTCATTTTCCAAGCTGGCGGGATAGTGTAAGAAGGAACGCGTGTTATTAGACTGTCGGTCACTCTTGTCTGGATTCCGGGTAATAGGAATATAGAAAAGAACGAATGGTCTTGCGAGCTAATCAGTCAAAGATCAACCCTTTACAGATTCCTTACGAAATATGTCCACAAGAGAACTTCAAAACAGGATTCATTGCAGATGTGGCCTAAATTGTTGCGGTTAGTATGAGCCAGTGCCACTTTTAACCACATTTCCACAGTTGCAAGGACGAGGACTAGCAGAAAACCCAACCGCTAAGTGAGTTCTTGCGAGTTATGCCCAACCACTTTTAAGTACCTACCTGTTGTTTACTAAGGGACACGATGTTCACAGTTATGTCATTGACAACAGCAAATGGTGTTGAGATTTCATACTTGCATGCTTGCGATCTTATCTAGAAGATAAAGTATCGCATGCTCCCTAACAAATCGTCCTCACAGCCTGAAGCATTTAAATATTTACGCAGACTGAGCCAGCAGCTGCTTTGATTTCGATCCGTTCTTATGGGTTAAATTAGTGGTCGCTTAGATTGAAACGTCTGGTAGCCTGACAGAGTGATTTTAAAGGGATTTCAGTTTATATAGAGTAAACCCTTGGTATACCTCTCCATCAAACCTGGGAACTTCATACTGCCCACAACTATAGTTTGTCGCGCTGCAGGTCGATTAACTGATAGTTTCCTGAGGTTTTTTTGTTAACTTCTTTCAGGAATGGCGAACCTATACATGTATAAAGCTTGGGAAGTGCCCCGAAATGCCTGTAGTACCGGCCCGGATACCAAATCGTAAACGTAATCATGACTACTTTACGGAACCTACAACATGATATCATTTTATCTAACCGAGCAATAAGGGGATGGGCCCCTGTCTACCACCAGTCTGTGTAGCAGCCGCCCTTCTGAGTTCAGGCGATAATCAGTATGCCGCACACTGTGTGATAGACGCAGCTTTATTTTACCTTCAGTTTCTCTTGTCATCTATGACTATGAGCTTGCTTAGCATTGCTTATAACATCATTAAGGCTACTTGCTCTGGATGGATTTTGGACACCTCACACAACAAACATACCTTGCCTCAGGGCTATTCTTGACCAAAACCATGCGGGAGTTAAAGGTGTGGCTACTCAGGTTATATGTTGGTAGAAAATCTCTTGAGAAGAAGTGGCACCTTTCTAGCCTTGCCAAAAATAAAAATGCAGCCTGCTTTGGGATACTTACTTATGCTGACAACTCCTAGTTAGACGTCGGTACAGAAGCTGGTACCTTCTGTGATCCTTTATTGGCCAGCTGTCTCTACGGAATTCAAAATGATTGCAGTGTTTCAGGCCGAAGTTACAGCCATTATGCAGACTTTAAAACTGAACAAGGATAGCTATTTTGCGCAGGCCGCTTCCACCGAACTACAAGAATACTACAGAATGGCTCGAAAGGAACTAAAAACAGAAATACTCAAGAGTAAATGAATATGTTTCGCCGAATTGTCGATAAAGCTGACAAAAATCCTTTGGGACGAAGCCTACAAAATCGTCATGGAAAAAGTAGTAGCCACAAATTGCATCGTGGTCGGACTCTCCCCGCTTTCAACAAGAGCATACATTCTCGAATGATCCTACAGTGGAAACGCCAACAGCCGAGGTCATCGCAGAGGAAATAATCGAGATCTGCAATAAAATTGGAGATAAAAAAGCACCTGGATCAGATAGTATCTCAAATATAGCACTCAAGACAGCAATAGAAGCAAGCCCAAACATGTTCATTAACATCTACAATTCGTGCCTGAAGGAAGGAGTTTTCCCGGAAACCTAGAGTTTCTATATACGGCTAGAGTTTCTATATCTTGGAGCGAATCATTTGCAACAGGCCAGAGGCAACAACTCAAGAATCTGGAGGATTTTCAGAATATCAATACTTATATATCCTGCATACTCTTACGGATCTGAGGGCCTCTACTACGCCTACGCACCATCAAGAACGATTTAAGGCAATAAGTTTCAGCTCTCTCCAACTCTTCCCCAGCTGTCAGGACTCCTCTTCTATTGTTCTGCACCATGTACTCGGTCGACCTACTATCCAGCCGTCTTGGGTTAGAGGGTGCCATTACATTGCATGCTTTGCTATGGAACTGTCACCTTTTCGAAGGGTGTGACTGATCCACTGCCACTTACGCCGTTGAATTGTGGTGCCTATAGGTTCCTGACCCGTCCTATGATGTAACTGTTCGTTAGAGATACGATTCGGCCAGAATATCCTTAGAATATTTCGTAGGCACCGGTTCACAAACATTTGCAGCTGATAATGGCGGTCATTTTCCACGTGCTGCACCGATATAACAGCACGGACTCAACATTGGAGCGAAACATTACTTCTCCATATTTTGGTCAACATTCCAAATGCAGACTTAGCTTTTGCGATTCGGTTTGCGACATTTGCTCCGGTTCCTCCATTGGCTGAGGTAATGCTTCCAATGTATTGGAAACTCTCAACTCTCTTAACCGGTTGTCCAGCGATGTCTATTTGAGGGAAAGAATTGCTACCATGGCTGAGTAGCTTTGTTTTTGCCGAGTTAATTTTCAGCCCTACAACGTTAGCCTCCCTCTTCACTTTTGTTGTCATTTGATGGAAGTCCATAATCCTGTAGGAGAGTATGCAAACGTCGTCAGCGTAATCCAGGTGTTTTAATTGAGATGAAAGTGTCCATCGAATTCCATCAGTTCCCGATGATAGACCAGAGCTAAGCACATCGCTAATCACCAGTAAAAATAATATTAGCGAAAGGATGCAACCTTGCCTGACTCCACTCTGTAATTTGAACTCCTCTGACAACTTTCCTCTGTGCAGAACGTGACACTTTGAGCCACCGTAAGTCGCTTTGATAATAGCTATAAATTTATCTGGAATGCAAGCCAAATAAATTCCCTGTTGACGCTATCGAAAGCTTTCTCGAAATCGATGAAGTGGCGACCGGTATTCAACACATTGCTCAATTATAATACACAGAGTATTGATATGATCGGCACAAGAGGATCCACTGCGGACACCTGCTTTTTCATCATCGAGTATACCTTCAGGATGTTCCATTATTCGCTGTAGTATTATTTTAGCTTTCAGCTTTCCAAACTCTTACAACGAGTGGATGCAAAAGTTCAGCCGATATTGTTGGCGCAGCTTGTAAAGCTCTGCAAGGATTCCGTCAAGTCCTACCGCTTTGTTGTTTTTGAGTGCTTTGATGGCGGCCATAATTTCTTATTTACTGGGAGTTGTGGTACGAATTCTGGAATCCTGTCTTTTGGACAACTCAACCGGATTTGGGGGCACAATGTCGGCGAATATACACGGTTCAAAACGGTAGAGAAATACTCCTTCCATCTCTTATCCGTCTAGGCTTTCCAACGAATGTTGCGTCAAGCTATGCTTGCCTGTTAGTTCTTTGGTGATTTTATAGACGGTACGACTGTCACCCCTATTTGCTGTGATTTCCGCTTCTGTGACCAACACGTTGATATAATTTCGCTTGTCACGTCGCACCCTGCGCTGCACATCTCTCATTTTTATGCGATATTGGGAACCTGACCACGTGGCATAATGATAAAGTCACTTTGGTCAGTTTTCGATAGGAAGAAACCCCTTTCTCTAGGTAAACTCAGTTCCAGAGAAGCACGAATTGTTTCTTTGTAGTATCCCCACTCACAATGAGGGCATCATTGATATTTATGCGGAGCGTTTAAGGGTAGTCCACAATGTTTGACATCTGCTTTGCCAATGTCCTGCCCTAGCTAAAGAAGATTGATGACTCCTGGCGGTTGCTGGCTTAATTCTTCGATTCCTTGCCGTTCCACTATTTAAAAAAAAAAATAAAATTCTAAAAATTAATTTTGAACCTCTTTATTTAAGCCCAAATAACTTTTCCAGTTTTCGAAAACATATTATTTGTTTTTCTTTTTATTTACATGTTTTTTTTTTTTTTAAGAAGGTACTTAGTATATGAAATTGAGAAAAAAATGAAATATTTTAATATGGTATTTCTTTCTTCCAATTCTCTGTCTCCTAACCTATATTTTTTTTTTTTTTAAGAAGTGTCTTCCATTTCTAGAGCTTAAACTTGATCCCTATTTTCAAAACCAATCTGTGTGTGTTATAAACTTTTCACTCCCGTCCTCCATTTCCAAGCCAATGAAGACCAATGTGTCCATCATCATCATCGTTACATGTTTTAAGCAAAAAAAAAAAAAAAAACATTCTTTCTCAGTGTATCCCATATGAAACAATTTAACTTTTTTATTATTAATATATAAGTAAAACATTTTTATTTATAAAAATCTTTTCTATTAGTTATTTTATCTTTTCCACTCTCTTTGTGGCTTACAAAATAAATATTTCAAATTATCTTGTAGTTATACTCACTTTTTACCACTAAAAAATTTTAAATAAAAAAAAAAAAAAAAACACTTGCTTTCAAAACTCACAAGAAACACATTTTTTTAAAAACTTTTTTATGTTTCTTTCAAAATAAATACACACCAATAAAATAAGCAAACGAATTTTTTTTTTTTACAAATTATTTCACTTGCAGATAAAATTTTCAAAAAAAGATAAGAACATTTTCTTAAAACTTTTTCTAAATCATAACTTTTCGAAAATTGCTTTTCTTTTTTCGTGTTTTATTTAACTCATTCACATACCACATACATCTCTTTATGTGTGTTAGTTAAAAATCATAGATAAGTAAATTATTTTTATTTTAATTTTTGTGTAGCAACTTATATGCCTCAATTAGCTTAGATAATTGTTATTAGATACAGATGAAACTCTAAACACAAATTTCTTAAATAAAATGAAAATTTTAACTTTAAAACGAGAATCAATATTTATGCCCGCTATAAATCTTATTGCTTAGAAGAAAATCTATTGGAAGCTATAAAATTAATTTACCTCTATCTAGAACTTTTCAAAGCTTAAACTGCCTTTAAAATAATTATCTTCTTTATTTTGGTTGTTTTAATTTCTTAATTAAAAAAAAAATAAAAAAATAAATAAATGTACGAGGGTGGGTCAATAAGTCCCTGAAAATTAACACAAATTGTGTCGTCACCTTAAATTTAATTTTTTTTTTGTCAAAAATCATCTTTCAAAAGAACGCACCCAAATTTTTAGACAGATCTGTCAAATAGTTTTGTTGTGGCAGCCATTTTATATAGATGCCTACTAGCATTTTCGTTAAAATGGAAAAAAGTGCATTTCGAGTGGTCATTAAACACTATTTTTTGCAAGGAAAAACTATCACGAAAACCGAACAAAAGCTTGACAAACATTATGGGGACTCTTCACCATCGATTGGAACCATTCACCACTGGTTTACTCAATTTCGGTGCGGTTGTTCAAGCACAAGTGACGCCTAACGTTCTGGTCGCCCAAATGAGGTCACCACACCAGAAATGGTCGACAAAATCCATGGTTTGATAATGGACGATCGGCGAGTGAAAGTGCGCGAGCTTGAAGAGGCTACAGGCTTATCACATGGCTCAGTGATTTCGATTTTACATTGGACATGAAAAAGCTTAGCTCAAACTGGGTGCCGCGTTTGCTCACAATCGACAACAAACGCATTCGTTTGACAACTTCAAAGGTGTGTTTGGCGATGTTCCAGAAAAATTCAGCTGAGTTTTTGCGCCCACCAGAAACCAAGGAACAGTCAAAACAATGAACTTCTCCTGGTGAATCGAAGCCGAAGAAGGCCAATGCGGCTTTGCCAGCAAACAAGGTCATGGCGACAGTTTTTTGGGATGCGCGCGGTGTTATTCACATCGATTACCTTGAAAATGGTAAAACGATCACCGGCGCATATTACGCAGAACTGTTGGATCGATTCCAAGCCGATTTGAAGCAAAAACGGCCGCATTTAGCGAAGAAAAAAGAACAACGCACCGGCGCACAAGTCCGTAGTCACAATGGCAAAATTGCATGAGTTATTCTACGAACTCCTCCCTCATCCAGCATATTCCCCAGATTTAGTTCCCTGCGACTATTTCTTGTTTCCAAACATGAAGAAATGGCTCGGAGGTAAGAGATTTGGGTCGAATGAAGAGGTCATCGCTGAAACAAACGCTTATTTTGAGGGGCTCGAGAAATCATATTATTTGGAGGGCATCAAAAAATTGGAGAAACGTTGGATGAAGTGTATAGAGCTAAAACAAGACTGTGTTGAAAAATGAAATGTTTTTATACCGAAAAGAGTGTTCCTTTTGTCATTTTTCAGGGACTTATTGACCCACCCTCGTATCTGCAGTGTGCTACAGCTCGTGCTAGTGAGGTTGAAAAAGTTAAAAAACAAAATTCCTTTTTGTATTGGATTTAGTCTATCAACTGTCAAATTCTGATCGATGCAAGTTGAAAGTGCAAATCTAACTCTAATCTGATCAAAATTCCTTTAACTTTTGAAGATAAATTTATGTTGGCTTAATTTATCTCTCTAATTCGTAAGCAAGTATTGTAATTGGTTTGTTGATGATGGTATTTACTAGAATAAATCAGTTAACTTTATTTACTCAATTGATAGTTTTAAACAGTAAATTGATTATTACTATTACCAAATGTTTTAACATACACAAATCCGCTGATCCAGATGGTATCTCCTACAAAGTTCTGAAGAAATGTTCTTCCACTCTGGCAAAACCTCTGCGTTAGCTTTTCTTTTTATTTCCTACTCTTCTGGGCTCAGTCTGTCCCCTAAAAAAGGCGAATCTCCCTCCCTGTCCAAATACTGACCCATTGCACTTACCTCCCTTCTTTCCAAGGTCATGAAAACGCAGATAAAACGTCAGCTTATTAAATATCTTGATTCACGAAAATTCCTCAATGACCGACATATCTCACCTAGAAGTGGAACTAATCTCTTCACCACTTCGGGGCAACTAAGAGAGAGTTTGACATCAGGCTCCTTTGTCGAAAACGCGTGCATATGAATAGAATTTACGTTTCGGTACGTTCAATGCAAGTTGTCTTGGACGGCTTCAAGTCTGCAATTCACCATACAAATGTTGGTGTTCCCCAAGGCTCTGCTTTGTCTCCCATTCTTTTTCTCATTTTTTATAAATGATCTCTTGTCTGTAACCTCCAATTCAATCCATTCCCTCGCTGATGCCAGTACCCTCAGTTTATCATATTCATTCCCTAACTCACCTCGTTGCTCTTCGGCCTTAGAAGAGGAACAAAAACGTATATTAAACACATTAATTTCTGATCTGGACAGCATAATGAAATGGGGTTCAACCAATGGAGTGGAATTTAATGCATCCAAAACATAATGCTGTCTTCTGTCTTTCAAGCGAAACCAAAACCCTCAGCCATTATCCATGAATGGTACTTGCATCGCTGAAACCGAAAGACTTGGTATTCTCGGTATGTGAATTAATAATGATCACATATTCGAGGTCGCTAAAAACGCTGCAAAACGTCTCGGATTGCTTAAGCGGTGCAAGAAATATTTTACTCCGTCTGATCTGGCCTCAATTTATGAGGTATTGATCTGCCCAAAACTGGATTATAACGCTCACATCTGGTCTGGTGCATCCAAAACCGTTCTGCACATTCTAGACAGGGTACAGAATCGCCCGGTAAAACTTATAAGTGATAGAAACATTGCGAATTCTAGTCTTTCTCCACATTAGTGTGTCCGAACCCTCTGCAGTAGTGTGTGTTGTCCGTTTATAATTCCCATCCGCCCTTAGTATTTGCTTAAGAAGTTATGCCCCGATATTTCTCTGGGTGACGAGGATAACAAAAATTTGTTTAGATAGCTGCTGGCATGTATTTCATTGTCAAGCAGCTGACGAAGTTGTCGCCAACCTGAGTGTTATGAACTTCTTTATTTTCTCAAACATGAAAGATATTATTCCACCTGGTTCCGCTGACTTGTAAGAGTCGGAAGTGCTAATAGCCCATTCTACCTTATTCTGGACGACTATATTTTTGACGTCAGAAAGTATTCCCATAAATACGAGTACTGGTACTGGTGAGGTCTTGCTAAGATTTTCCAAAAGACTTGCCGATTTATTCACACTCTCTCTTCAGCTGCATAATTCACCTGTCGGTCCTTCATTGACTTTATTGTGTGTGAACAGGGCCTAAAAGGTGTTTGAACATCTTTCAGCCACTTTTAGCCCAACGCGTTGGAAAGCAGTGCTTTGAGCAGAGCTTGGCTATTCGTGAATATATTAAATGATGTGCTTCTAATATCAGTGTTCAAGTTGATACTGGCGCATATTTTAATGGCATGGAGATCTGTCTGTAAAACACTTGGACACATTCCAAATAGTTTCGAAATTTGATGGTTAAGTCCAAAGATTCCAGCACCAAAACCGGTGTCTATCTTCAAGCTATCTGCATACTATATGATTCCTTGGGTATGCCCGTTTTAATTAACTCCTCACCATTACATTGTCGAAGTTTTTTTCCATTTTTTGCTGTTACTTCTATGTCTGTACTCGGGCTCGTGATGCATAGCTTCTGTGATTTCGGGAAACGCCAAATTTGAGTAACTATTGAAGCCTGGTGATCGTGCTCTTTTTCTTGACATTCGACCACCATACAACAGGTGCGTAATTGGTTTATCTTGATGTATAACCAATTCTACTATACGTACGGTGGCAGATCTAGAAGGTCTGTGTCGCTTTGATGGTTATGCTTTTAACGTGAGTGTTCCAATTTAGTCCGAATCTTTTTATTCAGTGGAGAGCTCAAAAAGGTAAACGTGTAAAGGCTCAGTTTTCTTATGAAAGATACGGTTTCGCAAGGGTTGATCCAGAGACCTTTCTTGTTGCGCTACTCTGAAACTACAAAGAGTACGTGTTGCATGATATTGCATAATTCGTTGTCATGCTTACACTTAATTATTATTACGGGTCATCCAAATAACCAATGAACACATAACCCAGTTTTCCTAGACGATCATCTATAACGATCGACCAGAAGAGATACTACGCCCTCGTGTTCAACTTTCTGCCGCTGTGACCATCACTGATTTTTCCATGTATTAGCATCTCCTTAACCCACTTGTTAGTAGACTCAGTAATACCTTAGCGTTCTGCGATTTTTGCAATTGAGAGTATGTTTTGAATGTAAAACTGCACGATAACAGCGCGTTGTCGTGGCGTGTACTGTTCCATGGCACAAATTCGCTTCTAATGATGCTTCGAACGCGGGCTGTCATAAGCGGATCTGAGTTATAGGGTTGCCAGATACCGAAGGTTTAAATGACCCACCTTGTATTTCTTGTTGAAAAATTTCGTCCTATTCATATGAAGTTTCTCAAGTTGTTCGTTCCACAATGGTACAAAAAGTTCTGCATTAAGTCTTTCACAACAAAAAGTAAAACAGAACAATTTTCACCTTGTGAAAAATGATTATCGTTTAATCATCATAATGATCACTTCTGGTGAGTTGAACCCAACTGACTACTTTGAACTTGTGCATGGTGCAATCTGACAAGGTGATTGACGTTTAAATCGGAGACAGGTAATAGAGAGACAAACGACTTGCAGTAAGCTTCGCCGCAAACCCACAACAATCAAATGGCAGCTCTCTCTTCGGCTCGTGTCTGTGAATAACTGTGAGCTCAGTCGAAGACTTTCTGGGACAGAGCGTCGATTTCCATTTGCTCTACATGTCTTAGCCATCTCAGGTCATGAATTCGAAATCTTCTGACCAGGTATATGTAGCTGTATCTTGTCCTTCATTCCCTGTTGATACAAAAGGTACCAAAATTCACTCGAAAGAGTTGTGTTTCAAAACAACCAAGGGTGTTTTCACCCGCCTTTGATAACGTCCATACTTCGGTGCGGTATAGCAAGGCTGGGATGATGAGGGTTAAAAAAATCAAATGACATCGCGTCAACTTGTCGGAATCACTATCTGACATCAAAGGTCTCGATGACCTTGATGGAGCAGCGTACACTCTCTATTGTCATTCTACGGACGAGTTTGGCAGGCATGATAAGACTTTGTATAGCTCTTCTCTATAGACGCTATCATAGGCGACTTTAAAATCGATGAACAGATGGTGAGTATCGATTGGTTTTTTTCGAAGATCTGCCGCAATATGAACATATGACCTATGGTGGACTTTCCTGGCCTAAAACCACACTGATGCGGACTAATCACATTGTTGACAAATTGTTTAAGGCGTTCACGTAATACAGCAGATAGGATGTTGAGAAACTAATACCTCTGTAGTTGGCACAATTCAGAGGATCTCCTTTTTGAGGATCGGCCAAATGATGCTAAAGTTCCATTTGCTTTGAATATCGATCATATCTTATAGATGAGTTGATGTATTCTCCGTACCAAATCCAGCTGCTTTATATAGGCAATTAGACTGTCAGCTCCAGCAGTTCTTTTGGATTTAAGCTTAGATATTTCTATCTTCACTTCACCGTCGGGTAGACGAAATTGTTCTGGTAGAATGGAGCATTCTGGTTGACAGCAAAGTTTTGGTTGTGACCGCCGTTTAACAGTCTGCAAAAGTGATCTTTCCAAATTCTCAGCACCAACTGTGACTTTACTACTAAATTTCCTTCTTCATTGATAAAGGCTCCTGTTCGGGTGTTGTAGCCTTGGCATTTTACCTTCTAGTTAAACTTTCGAACATCGTTCCTGCTATAACACCTCTCCATTGACTCGATCTCCCGTTTTTTATGTTATTTCTTCTTCTTTCTTAGAAGCTGGTGTTCTTCCCTTCTTTTCTGTTTTTAGATGTCGTAAGTTCCTCTTGTCACCCTATGCAGGGGTTTCTTTGGGGTGGGTATGAGAAATCCAGCATATCAGAATGATGTCATTGTTTATCTGCGCTTAACGTCGGCAGTATTGGACTTCTTGGGAGGTTCAGAGACACTCTATCGGCGAAAGCTGTGGCGGTCTCTTGCGATTGCAGTCTTTTGACGTTGTATCTTCTCACAGTAATTCTTTTTTGTTGTGATGCTTGTGATATCCACACATGTATCTTGGCAGCAACAAGGTAGTGATCCGAGTCAATATTAGCTGCTCGGAAGTTGCGAACATCGAAAATACTGGAGAAGTGCCTTGCATCAATCGGAACGGGATCAATCTGACTGACAGTTAGTTGATCCAGAGAGCGCCAGATCCCCTTATGAATATTGAGGTGCGAGAATCGTGTGCCATCTACAGTGATGTTTTGCGGCGCCGCGAAGTCAATTATCCTGAATTCGTTTCTGTAGGTGTTGTCGTGCAGGTTGTTTTTATCCAATGGTATTTTCGGAGATGCCCTCCTTTCCATTTTTTGTGTTAAAATCGCCAAGCATAATTCTAATGTTATAACGTGGATATTCCTTTGTTTGCCTCTAACGACAAATCTTCCCTTTCTGTTTGGCTCCACGTGGCCTATTAAGGGTCCGAACATTACATGTTCAGATCTGAATGTTTTTATTTCGTTTGCAAAGTTCGTCAACAGTAAAGTCATTCTTATCCGAGGTTTGCGGTTGCTTCGTAACCAGCTTTTTTCCATGGTAGGGTGGTTACCCCAACGCATAACCCCCAAACCTGGAGGCTCAGATCCTTAGTTGAAGCCCCTAGCACAGCTATAAAAAAAATATTTGGCGCAACAGCTCTTTTGAAGTGCCAGGGCCTGCTCGTGTTGTGTGCGTTATATTTTTCACACGAATGGATGGGACCTACAGTTTAGTGCCGTATCCGAACGGCAATTTGTTTTGAGAAGTTTTCTCGTGACAACAATGCTATCAGATGTTTGTCAGACGTTCGCGAGAGGTGGGATCGTGAAAAAACTTTTTGGTGTTTTCTGGGATTCGAACTTGGAATCTCTTGCGTAGTGATCCGACATACTAACCACTACGCCACGACGCTCCCCTAGCACAGCTACTGGTATTTTATTAAGCGATTTTCAATTCGTAATTTATTCCACAAACTTTGTGTCTTTTGATTTTAAATCATTTTTACTGTCAAAACTATCAGCTACAACTTATCTGACAGTTTCACGGAGAATTAGAGAAAAATTAACGAAGAAAAATTGTATCTTTCTCAGTTTCATTAAGTCTCTAAGTACGCGTAGGGTACTGTTTTCAGACCCAAACGGACCTTAATTCAGTTTGACAGAGGGATAATGTCCCTACCTGTCATTGTTTTGTCCCTAGCAACAGTCAGAATGTAAGCGCGTCCAAATAGCGTCTCAATGCATTCATACGTATTTGGCCGAACAAGTAATTCAGTGACAAATTGAGAGACCCATCTGATGTCTGTATCTACGTATAGCTGATCTCTGGTTCAAATATTCTTTTTACTACGTCAATGGTCGTAACCACGATGTGTAGGTTAATTTTTCGTAAGACTACCCCATGTCAATCCCACTCTATTATTTTAAAATAGCTCATATGAATAAGCTTTATATTACATCTGTGACGTTCAGAAAACAGAGACTTTAATTCAATTACAGTAAAATAAATACACAACTGGTACAACAATATAAAAAAAATAGTAATTTAGCTTAGCACAATCCAAAAGCAATTAGCTACCTCTTTTATTCGCCAAAAATTATAATTTTATTTTATTTATTATATTAGCTTTAATTTTATTTTTTTTCTACACTTTTAATTTAAAAATTTAATAAAAAAGAGTAATAATCTTTAGAATTTAATTTGTTTAATTTATTTTTTTAATTATTCTCTTTCTATCTTTCCTCCTCTACAAAATCTGCTGTAATTTCTTATATCTTAATCTAAAATAAATATAAACTTAAAATAATAAAATTCATAATTAAATTAAAAACAAATATATAAAAAAAAAATCATACAAAATATCCGAAACAAAACAAAAAAAAAAAAAAAAAACTTTAGTATCCTCGGCATGAATCTGTTCGGATGTAAATTCTGCGAGAAAGTTAATGGAGAGATGATATGCGATCGCAAGAATTTCGACACCCTATTGTGGGCGCTCGTCACAGTATTTCAGGTAGAATAAAATTAAAATTTAAATTTTACCATTTTTTCTAATAAATATTGTTTTTTTATTGTTTAACATTCGTTTTTTTTTTTTTTTCTAATTGTTTGGTTTGTCTGAATTGTTTTCTTTTTTTTTCTTTTTTTTTTTTTTTTAATTAAGTTTACGTATAAATGGACTTGCATTTTTGTGGCAACCGAATCAGCTGTATATACAAAGTTTTTTAGGTGTTTAAAAATAAACATTTTTTTAATAATGATGTTGAACGTTGTTAGTGTACTGTATTTTTGTTTTGTACATTACTTGAATTTTTTTATTTTTTTTTATTTTGTAAATAACGTATTTTTTTTTATTTTTTTATTTATAAAAGTGTGAATGCTTTATTTTGCTTGCGTATTTTTTAAAAAAAAAAATGCATCTTTCTCTCCGAAATGTGTTGAAGTGTATTTAGGAAAAACCCGAAAGACCATAACCAATTTAAATGTCTAAATATTAAATAAAACATGTTCTGCCTGAAATAAAAGTTAAACAAAATAAGTAACTACAGGACTTATGTATAAAGTATTTTTGTAGATATGTGAATATTAGACCTGTCTTTTTTTTGTCATATGAAGTATGAGGTTGCATTTAACAGAATTAGGAAACTAGCTCTACTTTCATGCGCATGCTTTCGTTAGTCATGGCATTTTATTTATTTTTAAATTATGCGAACAGACTTTCAGTGCAAAAGGCCAGCTTTTGTCCCAGGTAAGAATATAAACTAAAGAAAGGAGTTGAATTAAATTTTTAAGATTGTTTTTTTTTTTTTTTTTAAATAAATACTCGTAGCAATAAAAACTAGTTACACTAAGGTATTGTTGAATTTTTATGAATGTGCATGTCTATAATTAATTGTTGAGATGTACTAATGTTATGAAAATGATGGCAACTGTAAATAAAATTGCTTATAGGCTATGCCATTTGAAAACTACTGGTGATTTTAAAGTTGACAAATAACATATTTAGACTAAGAACCTTAATGCCCAGTTTCTTCACTTCAGGTTAAATTTATACCTCTGATTAAAAACTACAGTAAGCGGAGATCTCTGATCAAAATGTTTGTTCACTTATTTTTTTTACTAAAGATTGTCTGATTAAGGGCCGGTTTTTCAATAGTCAGATAAACGATCAAATAGGGGTTAACCGTCAGATAAGACATAAATGCATTCTTCAATAGTCGTATAGCATCTATTCGTGGAATATGACACCTAACTGTCTAATAGAGTTATTTGCCCGATTCTGAGACAGCTAAGATACAATTCCATAGTTAAAGTAAGCGAAGGAAACGAAATTTAAAAGGTTTGTTTACGAAGTCCACGCTTTTATTTATTTTCGAAATCAATGTGTTCCACTTATGACACAGTTGTTACTTGTTCTAAGGTTTTATGCTACAGGAAACATCTATATTACGATAGGAGACTTTTCGGGTGCCAAAGCTTCAACTACATTCAAAATTGTGAAAAAGGTTACACTAGTCATTGCTTTCTTAAGATCAATAAGATTCATCAAAAAGAATAACTTGCCTTGTTTCTTCGATAGCATCGAGTCAAGTACTCGTAGATACTGGAAAACATTTTACAGATTTAGTCTAAATCAAGATATGTATATTAGTATACATTTAGGTATGTATTACTAAAGCCATACCTATTATTGAGCCAATGTCATTTCAAGCCTCCAAGCTGTCAATGTTTAAACACATAGCCAGTACGTTTTCTTCTGCAACTGAAAATGTTGCTCCGCCATACATTTTATATAACTTTTGGCGATTCTGTACTGCTTACTTTTTTGTATTTTTTTTTTTTTTTTAATGCTCATACAAAGTTTTTGAAAATCGTATGGTCACACCACTGGCAGCATTAAACAAATAGGCAATTTGAATCCACGCAGAATCTTTTTCTTTGTTGGTGATAGCATCAGTCTATGTATTTTCAATAATCTTTTGAAATTTGAACACTACCTGTGTTTATATTATTATTAGTGTTTTGGAAACATAAAAGCAATAAGTTCAAAAAGGCAATAATTTGGCAGTACTGCTCAAATAAAATGATTTTTTTTTTTGCAACACCAGCGCAACCAAACGTCAAAATAAAGCAACCTGCGCAACAGTTGTTTTGCTGTTGCTTCTCATATCATTTGTTACAGTTCGTTAGCTATTATTATTTATTTTACCATATAGTTCGTGTAAAATATGGATGAAAGGTAACTTGTAACAATTTGAATGTTCTATTTTGTTCTATTGTGTATATCATTGCAACACATCTGTTCATAATTGTCAAAACAAATTGCGCAGGGCAATTATACGAACTCGAAACATTAAGCGGCAGTATGTTGTATGGAAGAGATGCTTTCCTAATTTTTCTCTCGGAATGCGAGCAAAATTATCGACGAAACAAATGTGGTTGTTGCCATAATATTGCTATTGACTTCAATAAAAAAGTTTCTTCAAGTTTCAGTTCCAGGAGCTCAATACATAATAAATGTTCAGCTACAGCATAACGGTTTTGAATCTTTAATTGTTTTAGTTGCTCTTCTGGAATTTGTTTTGTTGAAATCATAAGACAATCCCTTTCTGAGCCTGGTCCGATTCTACGCTTTATTTTAATTTCCAGAGGTTTCGTATGCAGACTACTGAACCCTATTGCTTTTGCTAGCCGTACATCGGTCCGTCTGTCACCGCCCTCTAACCTAACCACCTCCTAAACTATAAAAGCTACATATATGCACAATTTTTACACAAGTTGCCATTTTTGAAAAAAACGTTTTTTTTTTGTAAGTGGTGCCAGTACAAGCAAATGTCGCAATAAAGAAATAGTTGTTCGCATATATATTAGGCGTTTGATATAGTCCGCTGAAAAAACAGCTTTTTAAGAAGAATCAACAAAAAATTGCGCTCACATTGGAGGAATATTATAATAGTATTGCTTATCAGTTGGGGGATTGTCGCTGGCGTACTAATGTAAATTTGTTCTTTCAAATAGGCCCAAATAAAACGTTCGGAAAAGGTTTAATCCAGTGAACACGTCAGCAAATTGAAGGCGGTACAGCGCGAAATAATGCGCTCATCCAAGGTATCCCGTAATAGAGCCATTATGTCCCTTGCAGTATAGTTTTGCACAGCTGGCCTTAAAAAATATTCAAACATCATCCGATATTGAGCAGCATTGACAGTAACTGCGGCACCGGCTAAATTTTCAAAGAAATATGAGCCAATGATCTTTTCGAACACCTAATTGTCTCTAATAAACTGCTCTTGAATTCTCCGTAGTCCAAATCCTGCAGTTTTGCTTCTTAACGAAGATTACATCACTCATCAATTTGTGGATAAAATCCAAACTTTGCTCTGCATTTTGCCACAACAAAATGGTATAATTAATCCGTTACTTCAATGCTTGGACAAACTAGACTTTATATGGAAACTTGTCCAAAATCCTCTGAACGGATCTCCGCAATAGCCCGAGTTGAACCGAACGTATCCCTGTTGATGTTTATACTATCCTGCCTGCTCTCCAGTACACGTTGAATATTTCCATCCGTGTGCGCCGTACGTGGTCTTCCGGTAACAGGGAGGTAGCTTACTAACCCTTCTTGCCGAAAACGTGCAAACAGACGACGATTTATTGTTGGGTGCGATCCACACATTAATGCCCAAAACACATGTTTTTTTTATGGATACGCCAATGGATGTGGTAATCTTCTAAAGATACTAGTAGCCTACTAGCATGCACGATTCGCATACCCGTTTACTCGATTTCAGGAAAACTCCTACGTACTAATCCACACCCAGCTCACTTCTACCACTCTCCCCGCAGGACTGTCGTTAGGTATTACTTCGCGGGGCTGGTTAGCAATTCATGCTATGCTTCTTGTATTGCTGCTTCTGCTCTCTTTGCTTTCTCAATTATACGAATCCTTTTGCACATTCGTTACGAGTGCGCAAATTTCCATCCAGTTCTCCTCTGTTCGCAACAAGTGGTCTATAAAGAGCGGTGGACTCGGCAAGTTATTTCTCCATTCTACGAAACGACTGCAATGGAACACTGCGTGTTCTGTGTCTTTCTCTTGATCTTGACTGTCTGGACAGAAAGGTGAGCTGTCGTGCCCAAATCTGTATAAATACTTCCGATAGCCACAGGGACCCGATAGGAACTGTGGAAGGTGGTAGTTGCAGTCCCCATGCATTTGTCTTATCCACTCCTCGATGGTGGGGATCAGCTTGTAGGTCCATCTGCCTTTTGTACTGTTTTCCCACCTAGCTTGCCACATAGCTATTGATATTGGCTCTTCTTTTCTTAACAATTCCTGCTTCTTGATTGCTCAATCTTCTCCTTTCGTAGATCCTTGCCATCTTGTTTGTAAGGATGTCGATAGGGATCATTCCCGCTATGACATAGGCTGTTTCGTCCGATATTGTTCGGAAACCGCTGATTGTTCTTATCGCGCAAAGCCTGTATGTTGCCGCCAATTTCCTCCGTGTCTCCATCGTCGCTAACGCCGCCGCCCAAACCGGGGCATCATATAGGAGAACCGAGCTGACGACTCTGGATAGTAAAATCCGTCTAGCGTACCCAGGTCCTCCGATGTTTGGTATTATTCGAGAGAGGGCCGCCTGCAGTAGGGAAGTTCTATTGCTCGAGCCTTTGGACTTGTTATAAGAACAGCCTCAGTTTCGTGGTCTGCTAATTCTAAACCGGCGGACACTAGCCAGTCTTTGATTTTTGCGATTGCTTCGTTTGTGGCTGACTCTATTTCGTCGATGTGTTTGGCCACGATAACTACGGCGATGTCATCAGCGAACCCGATTATCCTAACTCCTTATGGCAGTATTAGGCAAAGGACTCCATCGTACATATTATTCCAAAGAAGAGGGCCTAGTACCGATCTTTGTGGGACTCCCGCAGTGACGTTGTAGTACTGTACCCCCTCGTCAGTTTGGTACCTCAACTTACTGTTTGTGAAGTAATTTGTGATTATCCTCAACAGGTAGTTTCATTCTGGCCAGCGGTATCTTTATAAATGACCAATCCGCCGAGTTAAAGTCATTTTTAATGTCCAGAGTCACTACTGCACAGTATTTCTTTGTCCCTTCTCGCCATCCTTTCCCCTGGATCGCTTTAGCTGCTGTATCCACTACCGATTTTATGGCATCAACGGTACAACGCGATTTTCTGAATCCGAACTGCTGATCTGACAGTGCTCCTTTCTCCTCTCCTACCGCGAGCAGTCTGTTATATATTATTCGTTCGAGGATCTTTCCCAAAGGTTCGAGTAAACATATTGGGCGATATGACGATGGTTCACCTAGCGGCTTGTTTCTTTCGGGTAGCATCACCAAATGTTGGAGCTTCCATGGATCAGGAAAAACTCCTTCGTCTAGACACTTTTGCATCGTCGATGTAAAGATGCTGGGCCTCCTTTGAACAGCCACTTTCACTGCTTTATTGAGGATGTCATCCGGTCCGGGGGCTTTATTGTTGCCTATCTTCTTGCATGCCTCGAATAGTTCCCCCCGAGTAGTAACGGGGATGTGCTCTATGTTGGTCTCTCTGATTATGTTACACAGAGTAGGTGGTCTATGGGGGAATAGATGCTCTATTATGGATCGTAACATAGTTGGGCAAATTATCTGTGGAGACCTATGGCCTTTCAGCTTTGTCGTCACCATTCTGTACGCCATACACCAAGCCCAAAACACATGTGCAGAACTCTGTATGCAGTGAAATTAGAATACACATGTTTTAATTTGCGAACTTACATGTAAATGCTGCATGCAGTGCTGTGCTGCAAGATATCTCTACTTCTAAATCGCTGCAATCGACAGTGATGCCAAAACACAAACAAAATTAAAGTTTGAGTTATCTAGCTAGTATCACCAACTTTTGAAGGTTATTGCAAAACTATGAAAATATTTTTTTTAATTTAGTACCTTAACTACAAATAATACATTAATTTAATAGTATTTTTTGCACATGTGTTTTGGGCATAAAATATGGACAATATTCACGCTGCGTCAAAACGATCGACCTTTGGTTTTCAAAATAAAATGTTCGTTGTTCTCTTGCATTAAAGAATTCAAAAAAATATAATGAAATAAATAAGTTATAACGAATAAGCCTGTATTCGGACCAATCTGGTTCATTGATCCAGCAACATCCACTGATGTTATAATTTCTGTATCAGTAGATCAACTATTTCATTTGCTATGTAGTACTCATCCAATCTCAATTAAAACTTCTTCCATTTGTCTTTGTCGTCTAATTATCATCGTCGTCTTGTATTAAAAATGACTGGCTATCAAATCCGTTCCATCTTCGACTTCTTGAAATTGTTTTTTTTAAATGTATCCATTTTTTTTTAGAATTATAAATTATTTTGAAAAGTAAAAACCGAAATTAACACACAATATCGGAAATTTTCCATTATTCGGCGATACCAGCCACTACTGGTATATATTTGTCTTTTAGAATACCAAGGATGCTTTCATCTGCTCATTGTGGAAATTTCCAAAATTCATACCTAAGCATTTAATACAGTTTTCATCATTTTCCCTGATCTAATGTTTTAGAATTATCGCTTGCATTTGCATAAAGTTCTTGTTAATCTTATGCTTTCATAAACAACTCGCTTAACAATAAATCTCACTTCGTATCACCAAAGCTTTTGAATGCATATTTTCTGTTTCTTTTAAATTTCATTAATAATTCTTCTTTTTTTCAAATTTTAAACTTTTTTTTAAATCTTTATAATGAAAAAAAATTAAACCTCCCCTGCCACTTTCTTCAATAAAAAAACACAACTAAACCAACACACCTAAATTATTATTAAAATTATCCCAATCACACCCACTACCACTATCATCACTGCCAACTTGTATTTCTTTTAGCATATAAAAAACCATAATATTCCATAAAAAAATTAAAAATATATTCTCAACCTTTTCGGTCGAATAAAAAACTATTTTTTTTTTATTATTTTTTTATTTATATAAAAGAAACAATCATTATTAGGTTAATTATTTTTTTCTTTTCAACAAAGGAAAACATTATATTTTTTTTGTTCTTTACTTTTATATAACATAACAAATAGAAAACATTAAAAAATTTATAAATAGAAAATACTTTAAAAAAGAAATGAAAAGCAAAAAAAAAAAAACAAAAATCGTTTAGAAAAAAAAAAGAAAAACAAAATATACATATATATACTATACATACAGCATCCTTGGCATGTATCTATTTGGCGGTAAGTTTTGTAAATTTATGGACGAATCTGGACAAGAAAGGGAATGCACTTGTCCTGAAATAATCAGCAAGCATCCACTATGTGAATGTGATCGCAAGCATTTCAACAACATTTTATGGGCCACAGTTACCGTATTCCAAGTAAGCTTTACATCGAAACATAATCCCTTTCGTTTATGTTTTAATGTTATAGTTTATTTATTTATTTATTTTTTTTTTTTTATTTTTTTTTTCGATTTGGAAAATATACCCATATTTAAATTGTTCACAAAAGTTTTTGATTAAAATAAAAAGTACAATTATTTCACAGTGTTTGAGAGCAATATCATTGTTTGATTGAAATTTAACAGAACACAATTTCTCTTAGTAAACAATTATTTAAGAAATTTAATTTTAAATTTTTTGTTTAACATATCAGTTTTAAGAAATCATAAAAACAACTCAACTAAACAACAAGTAGGTAAACTCTGGTTACAACTCCTCATGTAATAAATTCGGTGACTAAATAATGAGAATTGATGCTAATGGTAATCGCTTTTCATTTTACAAGGTCTTGAAATTCTAAGAACCACATTGTCGCTTAATTTCTAATAACTTAAATGTTTTTGGTATTGGCGCAAAGGAAAGTGTTTGTCGGCCTTTAAAATTCCTGCATGCAAAAGTCCAAGTACAAGGTAGCACAAAAGTCCTCACCTAAGGCAGTATCTTTGTTTGTAAATAAAAAGAATTCGTTCTCATTATGTTTATTTAGATGTTTAAATTTGTTTCCATTAAGTCGTGAAGAAGTCGGTCAAGTGGCCACTGCCAGAGATGATGTACGAGGGTGGGTCAATAAGTCCCTGAAAATTAACACAAATTGTGTCGTCACCTTAAATTTTTTTTTTTTTATCAAAAATCATCTTTCAAAGGAACGCACCCAAATTTTTAGACAGATCTGTCAAATAGTTTTGTTGTGGCAGCCATTTTAAATGGAAAAAAGTGCATTTCGAGTGGTCATTAAACACTATTTTTTGCGAGAAAAAACTATCACGCAAACCAAACAAAAGCTTGACAAATATTATGGAGACTCTTCACCATCGATTGGAATCATTCACCACTGTTTTATTCAATTTCGGTGCGGTCGTTCAAGCACAAGTGACGTCGAACGTTCTGGTCGCCCAATTGAGGTCACCACACCAGAAATGGTCGACAAAATCCATGGTTTGATAATGGACGATCGGCGAGTGAAAGTGCTCAGTGATTTCGATTTTACATAAATATTTGGACATGAAAAAGCTTTCCGCAAGATGGGTGCCGCGTTTGCTCACAATCGACAACAAACGCATTCGTTTGACAACTTCAAAGGAGTGTTTGGCGATGTTCCAGAAAAATTCGACTGAGTTTTTGCGCCGTTTCGTAACCGTGGATCAAACCTGGATTCATCACAACACACCAGAAACCAAGGAACAGTCAAAAGAATCGACTTCTACTGGTGAATCGAAGCCGAAGAAGGCCAAGGCGGGTTTGTCAGTAAATAAGGTCATGGCGACAGTTTTTTGGAATGCACGCGGTGTTATTCACATCGATTACCTTGAAAGGGTGCTGGATCGATTCCAAGCCGATTTGAAGCAAAAACGGCCGCATTTGGCGAAGAAAAAAGTTCTTTTTCACCAGGACCTCGCACCGGCGCATAAGTCCGCAGTCGCAATGTCAAAATTGCATGAGTTAGGCTACGAACTCCTCCCTCATCCAGCATATTCCCCAGATTTAGCCCCCTGCGACTATTTCTTGTTTCCAAACACGAAGAAATGGTTCGGAGGTAGGAGATTTGGGTCGAATGAAGAGGTCATCGCTGAAACAAACACTTATTTTGAGGGGCTCGAGAAATCGTATTATTTGGAGGGCATCAAAAAATTGGAGAAACGTTGGATGAAGTGTCTAGAGCTAAAAGGAGACTATGTTGAAAAATAAAATGTTTTTATACCAAAAAGAGTGTTCCTTATTTCATTTTTCAGGGACTTATTGACCCACCCTCGTACATTCGGGATCTTTCCACATAATTTGCTATGACTTTTATCAGAACTTCTGGCGGTAAATTCTCCACTTCTTGTCGAATATTCTCTTTTAGGGCCGCCAAGGTCTGTGACTTGTTCGTATAGACCCGTGACTTCAAAAAACCACAAAGAAAGAAGTGTGGAACAGTCAAATCGGATGATCTTGCGGACCAGTTCAAATCGCCAAAACGAAAGATTAAGCGGCCGGGAAATGCTTGCTGCAGAATGTCCACTTTCGATTAAACCACACGTTCTGTAACACCCAATTGCGTGTCCCGCTGTCTAGATTTTTGAGGTCCTCTTTGACATCTGCAGCCACAGCAGCAATATTCTCGATCGAACGGCTTTTCCCGAACTGGCCACGTCTGATACTGCCCGTGTTGAGCCAGTTTCCTCGAGGTGAGTGACTAAACATCGCAGTGTTTGCCCAGTTGGTGCCACACGACCAGGGAATCGACGACGAAATTCACGTTGAGCCAAAACCATCGACCGATTATTTATCAGAAACATTGACACAATTATTCCACGTTTTTGAAGAGTATAGCAATCCATGGTTTGTCTATGTGTATTCTACTTCTGTTTACTTCACAAATGTCAAAACAGCGATGACATACAACGCCATTTGCAAAAATGAGAGTACCTTCCGCTAGCTTGATGACTTTTGCGCCACCTTGTAGATTGAACAATATTTTGCACATCCTCCTGAATGATGGTACCATGGTGCGAAAATCGATTACTTGTCGATGACTTTTCAAGGCAATGACTTACTTCAGGAATGGCTTTTAAGGGTGGCCGTGGTAACATCAACGCTTGTCATGCTCTTGGTTCACGGTTCAAATCCTGATGTCAACAATCATCTATTTATTTCGCCTGAAATAAATAAAAAAGTCGATCAATTGCGAAAGCTAAGTCAACTCTACTGCGAAGGCATAGCACTGGTAATAGAGCGGTCATATGGTTTAAAATGCAACTTGATCGTGATGATGGCATCAGGTGGACGGACAAAAATACTGTGAATCATGAGCAACGACAAAAGCAAAACAAACAAGCTCCCCAGTTATCTGGACGCTACCCTTGGAGTTTACAGAAACTTAATACTATCTAAGTTTCAAACCACTACACTAAATCTTTCTCTCTCTCTCTCCTTCACAAACGCCCGTGTCTTGTAATAGTATAAGAGTATTCATATCCTCTTTGGCGCGCGCAAATTATAAAACAAAAAAAATGGATCTCGAGAAAATGTATCCAGTTTTTTAGCATAACGTTCGGAAATATAAGGTGTACTGTACATTTTAGAAAAAAAATTTCCAAGCAAACTATCATTGAATTTCCTCAATCTTGTGCTGGAGCAGATAATCTGCAAAACTGGTGCAAACACAAAGGGCACTTTATATTCTACGAGTCTGTTTAGCCCCTTGCCAGTGAGGCTTTTACTTCTATTGTAGTCTAAGCGAACAGAGTTGGTCTTGAAGTAAACGAAGGGGAAACCAAATAAACGGAAACTCTACAGATAGGCAATTTTGTCAATATCTACTGTTATGTGGGTGCGAGAGCTGGACGATAAGCAAGAAAGTAGACAAAATTGCAGTCATTTTCGAAGGAAAACAAAATTGTCTATTAGGTATTTCGGGAGGACGAATAGAGGTAGAGATTCAACTGTGAACTCCACAAACTGTAGCAATATGTTGGTTTAGTCCAAAACCAAAATGATATTGCCCTACAAATTCTTGACAATGACTAAAGTGATTTGATCTATTCGATTAAACGTCCAGTGTCTTGGCTCCATACAAGACCAGACCTAGCTTCTCGCAACCTCATGCTGTGAGTCGCAGACGTTCGAGGTCGGAAAAAACTTTTTTTGTGTGTTCTCTAGGATTTGAGCCTTGAATCTACCGCTCAGTGATCGCGCACTTAACCATTGAGCTACGGCATGGAAATATAGCGTGGCTCAAGAGGTAAAATCTAACGGGGACAATTTTTTTGATTTTCAACATACTTTCCACTACTTTCACTACCCTACCCACTACCTAAAAGATTAAACTGTACACTTATAATAAACACGGAGGGGCAAAATGCTTTTTAGTATTATTTTAAAATTTTAAAATCTCATTTCCATTTGAATGGCTTCATAAACAAACAAAATCATCAAGTTTGTTGCGAGAGTGACCCACAAGTATTTCACAAAATAACAAATAAATTTTTTGAAAAATTTAGGCTGCCATATTGTATCCGTTATCATGAATTTTTTCTAGAAACGTCCTCAACTTACTCTGTTAATTTATGGAAACCACTTCTGTCTAGTTAAATCCTCTCACCCCTCGAGGGGCATAGGATGTCAACAAAGCCTGCACTTTATCTTGTTCGGAGTCCTGCAACGCGTTTGAGCTGCAACTTATTCTCAAAGAACTTGATTTCTCCCTAACTTTTCTGGGCGTCCCGCAGTTCTTCTGCCTGCCTGGGTGAGCGGAATCCACTACTTGGCATGTCCAATCCACTGCCTCTTTCTTCTTCGTATGGTGATATCTATAGGTTCTCGGTCCATTCTCTATTAAAGCTGTTCTTTGGAGTTACGATTTATATTTACGAAGATCTGCAGCTTGCGTTCTCAGGACTTTTGTTTTGGCTATGTTTATTTTAAGCCCACGTTATTTGCCTCAACTCCTAAATTTGAGCTATCAGGTGAAGGTCCATTAGCCGATGTGAAAGTACACAAACATCGTCAGCGTAGTCGAGGTGTTTAAGGTAAGTAGTCTTAGTCCATCAAAGTCCATGTTTACCTTCCGTCAATGCTGCACGGAGTACATTGCAGATGACCGCCAAGAACAAAACGGTGACAGTATGCACTCCTGACGTACTCCACTTTGGACTTCAAAATCCTCCGACACCTTACTATTGTGTAACGTGACACTGCTACAGCTATGAGTTTTTCTGGGATGTCTCTCCTGTGCAAGGCCAACCAGATAGCATCTCAATTTAAGCTGCCGATAAACAGTAGATGTAGAAGAGACCTGTACTCGACGTATGGTTTTATTAAGATGTTTATCTGGTCGCTGCAGAAGGATCCAGTGCGAAAGCCTGCCTGTACGATGACGAGAGTTGAATTGAAATGTTATTTAATCCATTCTAATATAATTCTAGGCTACGACCGGAAAAACGGATATACCTTTCCAGTTTCCACAATCTATCAGATCTCTCTTTTTCGGAAGCTTTACGATTATACATCTTTTCCACTCCTGGGAAAATTGCTCATTTTCCCACGCTCTCCCTATGAGCGGGTATAGCAATTCAGCCGATGTGTTTGGCGCCGCTTGAAATAGTTCTGAATAGAGTTCGAGATCATATCACCATTGCCTAAGTGGGTAAGGACTGTAGCGAAGTGTTCTCTCAAATTAGTCAGCTGATCCTCATCCGAAATCAGAAGGTTACTATCTAAATTCTCCATTGGATGTTGTTCAGAGTTCTGACCATAAGCTGGGCTTCTTGGTGATGTTATAGACAGCCCTACCGTCACACCTGCTTGCTGCTTCTTCCGCCCTTGAGGCAAGTCAGTCGATGTACTGACGTTTGTCACGTCTCACACTATGCTGGACTTCCTGCTTTTTCACTCGAAAAGCTCGGTTCTCTCTACTGCTGAGGCCTTGATTGATGTACGCTCATCGATCAGACTCCAGGTATCTACCGATATGTGCGGTGACTTTTCTGTCATTTAGCTGTGTAAATGCGTGTCCCAGTTGCAAAAACATTTATCACAGCAATCCAATGCTCATCCACTCTCTACTGCATTGTGCTGCTGATTATTTCTGCTTCTAAAGCAAGATGGTCCCTGAATTGGTTGGCGCACTCTGGTAATGTTGATCAAGTTTGAGCGGTTGCTGCTGACGAATACAGTACGAAGGAAGACAATTTCTGAAACGGCGGCTGATCGCAATGTGATCGATCTAGTTGGATGTTCACTGCCTGTCAGTTGAGACCCAACTGATCTTGTGGCAGGTGATATGCTTAAACAGAGTACCTCCATTGACTAGGCGGTTGTTACTTTAGAAGTCCACAAACCGATCACCGTTGTCATTCCGGTCTTCGAGGCCATGAACTTTTGTCATAGTGTTGTCCCCTCCCACCATGGCGTTGAGATCCCCTATCACCATAACGATGTCCCCATGAGGCCTTTGATTATGGAGCCAAATGGCTATAGAAATTGTCCTTATCATCCTCGATTCCGTGTTCTATCGAAGCATAACACTGTATGATTTTAATTTTGTTGCTCAGTTACTTGTAGTAAGTTATTTTTGTAGTAAGATGCAACAATTTGAATGCGTTAAGCGGTGGTTAAACGATCCTTATTGTAACAGGGAAGTTGCCATATGACAGGGATGTTAAATCCGAACCTCGAAGTGATTAAGCCTATATTATTGTGTTATTCCTGCAACTGCGATACTTTCAATATCGTAATCAACTACAGCACTGACAACATTTTAACTGAACATCCTACACATCTATTTCTACAGACCTTGAAAATGGGAAATAGAACTAAAATAGTTATAAGAAATCTATTGAAAGTTATTAATGTAATCTAATTGAATTAATCTCATTATTAATCACCGAATCTTGTGTACACACATTTGATCCCCTATGTTTGATTTTGCTTTTATTTGTTTGTTTTGTTTATTTTAAACAAAGACAGCTAAAAAAACATATTATTGCCATAAAACACTTTGTAAATAAATTTTTATTTTATTTTTTATATTTTTCTATAAAGAAAAATTGTACAAGCTTATATATTTCATAGTTGCAAATAAGTTCTTTTGCTAGTTTTACCCAAATTTGATTAATTTTTAGTCAGCAGTTACTGAGGAAATATAAATTATAAAAATTTTTTTTAAACAATCCGCACTTAAGCATTCACTTTTTCCATCGATGTGTACATAAAGCTTTAGTTATGCAAAACTTGCAAAGTATTTTAAATTATAACAGCATGAATTTTTACTGCAAACAAGTTTTTATCACTTAAAGTTTACTTTTAAGGTTATTCTAAGGAGTAAAGTATTTAGTATTAACGGTTCGCTGGTAAAATTAGGATATTTTGTTGTTATTTTACGAGATGAGGTCCTATGTTGGAGACGGAAGGATATTCGACTTTATTTATCTTGTACTAGCGAAAACCTGCTTTCTTTAATTTCCAAAAATTAAGTTAAAAAACAAAACTTCACCAACTTCACAACATCACCAACGCCAGCCAGTGTTGTCACTGTGACATAATTTATATCATTGGTGACACAATTAATTTTGTGCTGACATAATTTTAAAATCGAATTATGCTGACATACATATAATAAGTGACATAATTTACCATTCCTAGCATATGCAACATTTTTATATTTTTAGTTAAAACTGCTCAAATAAAAGACCGTGAAGTGGTCGTGATTACTTGGCAAATGGGTCGGTACTACAGGCTTCTCGGAGCTTTGTCACAGTGTTATATGCTCACCTTTACTGAGAGAACTTTGTAACTGCATATTTACTTTACTTAACTTCAGATGGCGTTACAATTCGGGGTGAACCAGGGCCCAAATCAACGAGCCTCTCCAGCTAGCACGAGCCTTAACCAGCTGTCCCAGTTCCGTACACCGTGTTGGTTGAGGTGATCCTCCACATTCGTACGCCATCTAAGATGATGCCGACCGCTTCTCCGTAGTCCCTCGGAGATGGTTTCGAAGACTCTTCGGGCTGAAGCATCAGTGGTCATTCGCTCCACATGATCAAAAACTGAGTACACAGTCTTATTGCAAACGTCAAAGTTATTATAACCATTTTCTAAAAATGTGCAGTTTTTTTTAAAATGTATCCCTAGCAAAGTGGCGTTAATTTGAGATTAGAATGACTATTCCGATTTCGCCTTGGTTTAGAGACCCACAAATGTGAAGTAAATCCGTCCACCCGTTTAGACTGCAATCCGGAGTACAGACGAATTCACCAGCAGATGGACGGAAGGGCAGCCAGACAGATCTGACATTATCGAAGCGATTTTTTTTATACAGAATGTCGGAATACAGAATTTTATTTACACTACAGGTTGTGAAACCACCGATTCCAGATCCAAATTTGAAGTGCATTCATTTAAACGTTTAGGCTACAATCAGCATACCATCGGTCGGACAGACAGACAGAAAGAATTGATAGTAGTAATATTGAACAAACCGAGATCGAAACCTTTTAGGAATCCAAAAGGAGCAAGTAAAGATAAACAGACTAACGCCCGATTTCACCAATATACACTAACATGTGTTTTAGCTAATAGCATTTTAAAATTTATTGGCAGATGGTGAACTTCGAGCTAACAGGCTATTAGTACTCCCTTCCTGTATTCTATCAAAATTTTGTTTTTACTATACTTCAAATTTGCATGTGTTTTAAAATAGAAATTTGTCTTATGAATTTGAAATCCACATCGTCATATTTTTCCATTGCACTTCTATAGTCTCGATGAACTCATCGACAGTCCTTCCTCGAACTTCATCATCAAATGAAGACGAAAATAATGATTCTAGAATCCTAATAAGTACTCGTATGTATAAAAAAAAATTAAGGACAATTTAAAAAATGTCTTACCAATTCATCCTGTTTGATTTAAGCCAATTTCAAAACGCTTAAACGTGAAAAATATCACAACTACGAGTATCAGATTGTTTTCCTCTGGTTTGTAGGTTACGGATGCACTTTTAAAATTTACTTACTTACTTGCTTAGGTGGCGCTACAGTTCGGTGTGAATCTGGACCTCAACCAACAAAACCTCTTCAGTTAGCCCGGTTTTTGGTCAACTACCTCCAGTTGCGCACTCCAAGTAGGTTGAAGTCTGTCTCTTCTGCGTCGTCCCTCCGGATTCGATTCGAAGACTCTGCGGGCCGAAGCATTGGTGACCATTCTCTCTGCATGTACTAGTCATCTCAAATGACCAATGTACAGTTTTTTGACTAGGTCAATGTCGCTGTACAGATCGTAATGTTCGTCGTTGAATCTACTCCTCCAAAGCCCGTCAACACAAATGGGACCGAATATCTTACGAACAATTTTTCTCTCGTTGCACAGACTCTCGAAAGATTGTGCCTCTTGTGTTGGCTTCTGAGTTTCACATAATCCTTTCAAGTATGATGTTAAAAATGTCTCATAACAGCTTGCGAGCATCCTCCATCATTATCCTGACAGATGGATGAGTTTGACAGGGATGTCAAAACTAGACATTGCTCTGTATAGCTCGTCTACTTCCTGGCCTAAAACTGCACTAATAGGGGCTAATCAGATTGTTGACGAAAGGTTTCAAGCGATCGGACAAACGATGCTGAAAATCCATTCATCAGGCATACCATATAGTGGAAATGAGTTCCTGTATACTCTTTACCAACTCATCTCAAGCTGCTTTAAATAACTCCGCCGGTAAGCCTTTAGATCCAGCAGCCTTGTTGGATTTTAACTTGGATATTGCTATCTTTTGGATGGAATTTGTGGGTATCGTCGTCTAGGCTGAATGGTCCGTTATACTTTCCGCAGAGCAGAATCTCTCAATATCTTCGACAGCGCGCTTCTCGTGCTTCTCCCGTCTCTTTTGTTTGTAGAGCAGCAACCCTCGTCCTTCTTTGCAGTGCCGCTTTACATGCCTCTTTTTTTGCTGCATGCACTTAGCGGCATTCTTCCTTAAACCAGCACATCAGTTATGGCGTTTCTGATGGCAACGTTGCCATCGGCAATTGATGCTGACGTCATAGTAGTAGTGCTAGAGAGATTTCAGAATACGCGTTCGGCAAAGATTCTGGCGGTCTCTTGCGATTGCAGTCTTTCGGCGTTGCATCTTCTCACAGCAATTCTTCTTTGTTATTAAGCTTGTGACATCCGTATTCGTAATTTGGCTGCAACAAGGTAGTGATCCCAGTCGATGGTGAACGCTCGGAAGGTTCATGATCAAGAGACCGTCATGTCCCATTGTGAATGTTGAGATGAGGAAACCGTACCCTTGCTATAGTCACGTTTCATCCCGCTGCAAAGTCAATTAGTCCAAGCTCGTTTCCGGACGTGGTGACTATGTTTACCAACTGTTCTACCAAATATGTCCTCCTTTGCTTTTAAAATTTAACTGGAGAAATTGGTCTTTTGAAACTAGTTGGTGAAACAAAAATATGTGATTTTAAAATATAACAGTCTGCTAAAAACCATGCATCAGAGATTGATAGAAAAGCGATTGGCATAATTAACAAAATTTTTCGACGTTGAAAACTGAATTTTTTTCATACAAATTCGTTTAGATATTTTGTTCAAACAGAATTTTGACCATCATAGCCTGAGACTCCATAAGAGTCGATCCAGTACAGAATTTTTTTTATTAATTTCGGAATAATCTGTGAGTCCTCTTTCGCTAGTGTGTCAGAGATCTTGTTTATCCTATTCTAAGACTTTCTAGAACAATATTTATTTCGAGTGCCTTGATTGTAGCCTGGATATCACTGCAAATGCTGATACTTCTATCAACCTATCTCTCTTCAATTATTCAGTTTACTACTGGATTATGCAAAAACTTCCATCTGAAAGACCCCAATTTTACCCAGAGCGCAAGATTATGCTGTCTGCACCTATGTACCGACTAATTTAGATCAAATGAGGTCCATACTGATACCACGGGGTCTATCACTATTCTAGTTACCTAAATGTAGCTCAGCGACAGTGACACTCAGCGGGTATAAAGTTTTTTATTGTGATAGGACTTAGCGTATCGGTGTAGGGGTTGCAATTCATGTAAGGAAAGGTATAAAGTGTAGACAACCAAATCTTTCTCCGGATGGTTACGAAATTGAGTATGTTTTTGTGGGATTGATCAATGATGAGATTAAGCTCCTAACAAACCAAATAGGAATATCAGTTTCCTTCCATTTATCGCTGCATGAGAAGAAATTTGTCTTGCGTGTCCCAACATTATCCTATGTGGAGACTTTAACAGCAACCTTCTCAATGATAATTATCTAACAGATGAAATGGGCTCGTTTTACTTGTGTACCAGTCAATACAAATATTTCTACTCATTTTTTTGAATAATCGTCTTCATTGCTAAATCTATTCTTAGTTACGAGTGGTCACAGATAATAATCCTTTTGTATAACCAACTATCGGCACCAGCTTTCTCTTACCTTCGATTTTGATACCGCAGCAAATTTTTTTTTTTGTTGCAAATCTGGCAGCATTTAGTCGACTATCGTCAACCTGGCACCACTTAGTCGACCATTGGTTCCAATCTATAACAGAGGAAAGATAAAAGAAAAAAAATCGTGCTGAAGGTTTCCGGTTATTTGAGTTAATGGCGGCAAAAAAGTATGCTAAAAGTATTAACTGGAGCATTGTTTGCTCTAATAACCAAGTTGAATTCCTTAATGCTAATATTGTAATATTGTACACCTCTATAAAAGGCACGTTCCCATTAGAACTAAAACCGCCTCTTCTAACACTAGACCTTAGTTCACTAATTAAATCCGTCTACTTATGCTGCAGCGAGGTCTTGCAAATAGCCTTTGGAAGCTCAGCCTGGAAGAGTATCGACTTGTTTACTGTTTGCTCTGCAACAAGCTGTGTTGGAGATACATGCAGCCAAGTCGCTTATCTATTCCAGCCGATTCAATGTATCTCTTGTGGAAGAATCTGAGTAATGCTGGCACTGGTAAATCGAAGAATCGTCGGTTTATAGTATATCATCACAGACTGTTGGAGCAAACAATCATATTCCCCAACTGTTAGAAAACCTTTCTGCCTCTGTTAGTTATCCAAGTTTCGACTTTTCAGCACTGAATAGCGTTGATGTACTTGAAAACTTACTCAGTATCAAATCGTATGTTGCTGACTTTGCCCGTAATATTACCTTACATAACGCATACTATCCTCCTACCAAACAAACAGATAGCAAGCTGTAAGAATAAACGACACCTTATCGGACTTTCTCCCTAACATCACCGGCGTGCCACAGGAATCTATATTCGGACCCTTACTTTTTTTTTCTGTACATTAACGAACTTCCGACTCATGCTAAAAACAGTTCATTGAACATGTACGCTGATGATGTACAGCTCGTTTTAAGCTGCCGCCTGAGTTTAATAGACCACGCTGCGATTTGCATTAATAATGATCGACGATTCTTGATAGATAGATGATTCTTGACATCAGGATTTAAACCTTAAACTCTTAGATCTGTCTTACTTTCCTTCATCATTATGAACAATGCCCCTATTTAGTATGCTGAATCAGTCAAAAACCTTGGTGTGACCTTCAATCGAAATTTAACCTGGAATAATCAAGCCCAGCGTCGATTCGTTAAATGTTCGTTCACTTTTGCAAATATGAGTGAATATAAGAGAGAGCGGTCTCTGTCGCTCATTGCATATGTAAATCTGACAGCTGTCATGTTAAATAGTTATGAACATTTTTTTTAAAAAAATGTCAGACTACGAATTTGTGCACATATTAATAGAAAGTGTTCGCAAAAATAGGTGCCTTTTTCGATAAAAGAGATGCGCTTTATTTGAATAAAATGAAAAAGGAAAGGCAATGGAATAATGTGTCAAAAGAAACGGGCAAATCATGAGAGAGAGAGAACAATGAGAGAAAAAATAATTTGTAAATTGATTTGATAGGTAGGTATGCAGCAAAAATATTATGGTCATCGATTCAGTTATGCCATTTGCTTATGTTTCCCAATGTTGATTATGGTTGAGCCTCTTTCTGATATTCTACTTACTCGTCAGCCTGCATATTTTTATGAAAACAAAATTGATTTTCTTCCTCAAACAGATCCGGCCAATTAATTCTTCCTCGGCATTCTTGTCTGACATCGGAACGTCAGTTTTTTATTAACTCCATTCGCTTATGGAATGCTTTGCCTCGCGGTATTAGAAAGATAGACAATACTTCCACACTTAAAAGTAAACTAAGAATACATTTATGTAAAAATACTTAAGTATATGGTTCTGGTTTTCCCTTTACATTCTTTTTCTTTCATCGCTTTCAAATCAAATCGTTTTTAATCTAGCTTATTCCAGATCCATCTAGCACAGAGTACACAGACTAATGATCATCTTTTAAATTTTCGAAATATTTTTTCGTATACTCAGCCGTTTCAGAGATATCGAAGAAAGAAAATTTTAGTGTTTTTAGATTATTTTTTCTCGAAAATGTTTGGACAATAGAAAAACAATTATGCGTTGGAAACTTAAAGATAGATTAGGAGCTGACTTTCAGCTTTATGTTGATCACTATCTGAATAAGTTGCTTCGTTGTCCATGAATTTGTGTGCTTTGTTACGCTTCGAAAGCTATCAGTCTTTTTTTTATGAACTTGATGCTGTAATCTGAAAGAAAAATTCGAATAGGACTAGTATGACTTTTTGAATAGCCGATAGAAATAATCATTCAATGAGCAATTCTACCGTAAATCAGTTCTGAACTCCGTCAACTTTTAGTTACCAAATTACCAGCGAATCATAGTTAGTTTTAGAAAATACTCGTATATAACAGGAAACTGCCTCGGTCATGTTGACAGTGCTCCCATTTTAATATTCTACTCACAAATTTCTTGTAAGATATTTTTTTTTTATCCAATTGCATGTTCTTCCAGCTGCATTAACTAAAAAAGAAACAATACTGAACATGCAATTTTGCTAAGCTAACACTTCATCAAATGCTTATGTATTTATAAGTTAAATCACTTTTTAAATATTTCTTTTTTGCTTTTTTCCTTATATGTAAAAAAAAAATGAATGCTTCACACCAGTTAATAAGAAATAGGAATCAGGGCTAAGTAATTCTTGAAATTTTTAGAGAATGTCTTATTTTCCATGTAATTTTGTACAATTTAGATTTTGCAGAATATTTATCACTTATGATGTTGCAGAATATGTATCGCTAGAATGTTTACTATTGCCCTCCCCCTTATAATATTTAAACTCGTCAAAATTAGTAAACGTCCCGCACTGAAGAGTATAATCACCCTGTTTCTAGAATTTTATCCATGTAATTGTAAAATTAGTAAAAAAAAAAAATTGTTTTAACAAATAATACTAACACATGTCGGTTTGCTGCTACTAAAATCAATCAAAAGTCAAAAAAAAAAAAAAAATAATAATAATAATAATTTACTCTAGCTTTTTTGTCAAAATTTGTCGCTTTCTTTTGTTTTCTTTGTAATAATTAAATATATGACTTTTATGAGATCAAATATGAGGCGGATTTTAATGGAAATAAAATTGTAGATCCTTACACAAGAGGATTGGAATGTTGTCCTGTTTAATGGCATGGAGAAGACTAGCCATTGGGCAGCATTATATTTTGTTGCATTGATGACATTTGGCAATTATGTTCTCTTCAATTTGCTAGTGGCTATCCTAGTCGAAGGATTCAGTTCTGAGGTGCGGTGCAAATTAATGTTGGACTCATAATATCATATTTTAGTAATTTCACTCTTTGTCGTTTAGCGTAATGAACGTCGTGAACGGGAGCAGAGGGAATTGGTGAAGAAGCTCCGCGAAGAGACTCTGGCTGAGAATTACAGTGACATTATGTACGATGAGTCGAGAAGTACATCGGATTCATCGTCGACAAATGAAAGCTACTATGAGATTCGCAATAAATGGCATAGCGCCGAGGATGTGAGAAAGGTAAGTTTAATTCGAATTGTCTTCTAAAAAATTTTTTTTTTTTTTTTTCATGGGTAGATGACAATCTTCTTACACAGACGCCAGTAGTGTCAGATTTCTTCTGACTAAAAACACCCTTTCCTTCTTCTTGTTTACTACAAATAAGTTATGTATCTTATCAAGTAGCATGAGGCAGATAGATTTCCAGCAAAAGCTCCTGCTGATACTGTCATTACATGCGGCTACTTATTGCGCCAAATTGAATGGTTTCGTTCTTTGAAATCGGTGCTCAAGGTTTGTCACGTTCTAAATTTGATTAAAATGACCATGAAGACGAATAGGTAGCTTGCGAGTGAAGTTTGTTATTACGTCTTCCACGGTGGCAATCCCTAAGTCTCATTGTTTCTAATATACCAGGGATCATTCACGATTGCTCTTATAACCTTATTTTGGAATGATTGTACACAATTTCTATTTTTTGGACCTTAAGCCACCAACTAGACAGAGATTGGTGCTAAGTGCAGAAAACTAACTAAGCTATGTCAACAAGCAAAATTGACGTTATTGGAGCGACCACAATCCACAAGTGTTTGGCCAAGCATCAATGCATCCACAAAGATTGACTGTTTGGTGCGGCATCATCGGACCTTATTTCTTTCAAAATGAGGAAGGAGACACCGTTACCATCAAACGGCGCTACATGCCATACAAGCGATGCAACGCTGGAAGTGGTGAAGGAGAAATTTGGGTCATCTCACGGCGAGCGTTCACCAATGCGACTTGACACCCCTCGATTATTTTACCGACCACTTGAAGCACTGCCAGCGAAGCCGAGGCGGCCATTTAAATGATGTGCTATTCCATACATAATGGCATGAATGTAGCTTCAATATAAAGCCAGAATCAATTTGATATCTCATCCGTTGTTGTTTTATTTAAATTTCTTTTCCTATCGTTCTTATCTGGTCACCCTTTAGAATATGAAGGTTAAGTGGTAAAAGGTGCAGTATTACATTCAAGTCTTCTGTAGGGCATGTTCTCATAGCCCCCGTTGTGTCTGTAGTCGCCGTTCTTTGCACTTTGTTGATTAATCTGATGTTGTAGTCTTTTCTCAATGCGGGTCACCAGACTAGTGCCGCATAGGAAAGTATAGGATGTACCACTGCAGTATACACCCATAAGATCATCTTCGGAAGAAGTTCCTATTCAGAAGTTTGATATTTTGGTTTTAGCGCTAAAGAGCATCAGTTCAGTTTTGCCATGTGCTTATCTTGTCCAAGGGACCTTCCATGATTTCGCTAATCACTGACGGAAACATTTCAGATACTAGAATTACCACGTCATCCGCATACGCGACAACCTTATTTCCGTCTTTGTTAAGCCTTGATAGGATCTTGTTGATTACTATAAACCATAGAAGTGGTGATATAACCTCTCCCTGAGGTGTACCTATTTCTAAGGGTTTGGTAGAACTGCTGTTACTTAGGATCGATCGCATGATTCTAGTTCTTAGTATGGTCACTACCCAGTGGCTAATGAACTCTTCCACGCCTAATTGAATCAGAGCTTCTTGAATCGATTCAATACTTACGTTATTGAAAGCACCTTCGACGTCTAAGAAGGTGGGTAGGGTGTATTGTTTGTAAAACTTCACTCCTACCTTACACAATAATTACTTTGTAGTTTTGTAGGACTTATAACATCATTACATACCCGAACTTGAAGGCTTCATACTTAGAATTTGAAATTATTTACTAATGAACCGTCAATCAGACTTTAAAGAACACCACAAATGCACCAAATTTTAACATAAATAAGTCATAACTAAGTTGCTTTGCGATGAATCGGAGGTCCAGCTTTGAGGCCATTCTACCCCACTGTGGGTCGTTTAATTTATTAAATTGCTCAGCTAACATTGGTGCTTCGTCTCTTTTAACGCATTTGAATCGATTCATCTCGTTGAGCGGAAATTTATATTTTGTAGGTTTATTTGGAAGTACGGTATGCATGTGCGCAATTTTTATTTAATTTTTTATTACCACGGTTTCAACTTGCGGGAGCAAGTATCTTCATCTTCATCCGGGCATTCGGGGCAGGATGGGGAACTGTCTTGTCCAAATCAGTGGAGGTATTTGCGGTAACCGCCGTGACCAGACAGGAACTGTGTAAGATGGTAGTTACATTCCCCATGCTTTCGGCTTATCCAGTCTTGGATTGTCGGTATTAGTTTATATAGATAGATAGATAGATGCGAGTATGTCGATGGGGACCATTCCAGCTATAATAAAGGCAGCCTGGCCTGAGATGGTTCGGAAGCCGCCGATTGTCCGTAGCGCGCAGAGGATAATCTCCTTCACTCTTAGTGCCTGTACCCAGACTGGGGCGGCATATAAAAGAACCGAGGTGACAACTCTGGAGAGCAGTATCCTTCTAGCGTATCCAGGTCCACCGATGTTATGCAGTTTACGCGAGAGAGCTCCCTGTATTTGCAGTGCTTTTCTTGCTGAATAATCAACGTGCTTTTTGAACTGCAGTTTGTTCTGCGGCATTACTCCAACGTATTTAACTGGTTTTTTGGACATGATTGTTTGGTTACCATCCTGAACCTGACCTCGCGAATTCTACGGTTTTTCGACTGGTTATAAGAATCAGCTTCTGTTTTATGATCGACTAGTTCTAGTTCGGCGGAAACTAGCAAATCTCTTATCCGAGCAATTGCTTCATTTGTAGCTGATTCGACGGCACAGATCTGTTTTGCAACTGTCACGACGGCAATGCCATCAGCGAATCCAATTATCGTTACCCCGTTGGGCAGCGTTAATCATAAGACTCTGTCGTACATGATGTTCAACAGTAGCGGTCCTAAGACCGATCCCTGTGGGACTCCCGCAGTGACGTTGTAGTATTTTACTCCACTATCGGTATTATACCTCAACTTTCTGTTTATGAAATAGTTCGTCACTATACACAGCAAGTAATATGGCGTATCCATCCTGACGAGAAAGTCACTATGCTATACTCGACGAATTATAGAAATCTATGCATTTTTTGAACTCCAAAAATATCTTTATAAGAATACTAAATATATAATACCAACAGGTCTTGAGTCCTTGTTCAAGCACTTATTCTGCAAGAAGAATTATTCAATTTGGTGCAATTTTAGAATTTATCTCGATCGAAAGAAACCGAAGAACCATGCCACAGACAGAGACACAGACAGGCAAAAAGACAGACAAACAAACAGACGCATGACAGCTATGCAGAAGAACACTATCTTATCCCGGACACTTTTTTTTTTAATAAGATCACCACAATACCATTTCCTTGGAACATGGGCGAAATAAATCCTTTATTTAGACGTAACAGAACAATTACGTAAATTTATAACATTTTCAATTAATAACTTTCAGCTTAATGATGCCACCGAAATAACCATCGATCCCAAGTGTAACATTCAAAAACAGCGCCTGTTGCAGCCAAGTCTTGATTACCAACTCAACGAATCGGGAACAGTGACAAAAAAGTCATCAGAGAAGGACATCAGCAGGATTCTCGAGGATGATAAGAAAAGTTTAAAAAAGGTATGAATGAAGAAACATCTGCCAGGTAATGTCATAGTATCTTTTGTTCGATCTGAGTTAAGTCTCATTTTGATCCGTTTTGTGAACTTATGTATACGTATACTTTATTATACTGATATTATCAACATATAACTTTATAGACATATTCAATAAAGGAACGCCGCAGTGAGAGTGCAAAACTTTCCAAATTACGACCGGTGAGGGATCCGCCCATCATTATGACAACAGCGGCTACGCCACAAGACTCGCCCAACACGACCCTTGAATCGGGGGCGACTTTCAAACACTGGAACCAACAGGAATTTGAGGCAGCCACAGCGAAAATGGAAAGTGTCTTAAAGGTAAGCTTCAAACTTTACTAGATACACTTGTATGTTCTTAAACAATTAATTTTTAGCAGAGTCACAGTTCGCCGTCATTACTAAAACCACCGACTCTATTCAACGCCCAACGTTCATTCGATGAAGGCATTCCATCGATTGAATTCATTCCGCCATCACCGGTGATGTCGCACAAAGCGCCTATAAACATATTGAGTGCCAGTAATTTAGGAAGCAATACTAGTATTAACCAATTAGGTAGTAATCGTAATCTAACTGATGACATTTCAAAAAATTCCACATCACCTTCAACGGGCGACGATGACCAGCATCAGGTGAGGCCTTCGCTCGATGCTGCTGTTGCCAACAGTAACCCACAAGTCCAGCATACACCGAGCTTTAAACGCTTTCGACGTTCGAGCTCGAAAAAGAAAAAGCAACCTAACGACGGTGCCGCAGAGGCCGAAGAGGAGAACATCATTCTAAACAATGGGCGGGACTCTTCACAACTCCTTGGACCGAATACGCAACGTGGTGATCCATTCTTGCGGTCAGCTAACCGCATCCAGAACAACACCAAGGACACCAACAAACTTAGTCCACAAAACTCTATTCGCCGCCTATCGGTGGCGAGTAGTACTGGTGGTGGCAGTGGACGACGTGCCTCGTGCATCTACAATAACTCACAGTTCTACCAGAACCTGAACCGACACAATTCAATAAAGAACTACTCCGGGCGACGGATGTCATCGATCGAGATTGCCTTCGGCAAGGCGTCCAATTTAAATCTGTACAACTTGGAGGCAAATCGCAAATCGATGTCGTACACAAACTCTAAAATCGATTTGGACAAATGGCAGAAGTCATTGTCGAATCTCAATGAGCCCGATATGCTGCAACAGGTCAAGGAGGAAAAGGCAGCAAAGAAAAAGGAAAAATACCAGCAACGCCAGCAATCGCATTCCATTCTGACGAACTCGGAACGAGTGTCGAAGATAAAGATTCTTATTGAACGGCTAAAGCCCACAAATTTCACCGAGGAACGTGACTCGTATTCGATGTACATTTTTCCCGAGGACAATAGGTAAGGAAAGCTTGGGGGTGAAATATGGGGATGGAGTTGAGTGATTTTATGTCGACTTTGTCGATGTGACTTTGGTAATTCTAAAAGAATTGTTTGCCGAAGGAAGCCATTCAATTCGACTCCTTATTCCGAGAGTGTGAGATCATAAAAGGTTCCTAATGGATTTATGAATTATTTGTGTGTTCTGCGATATTTTATTGCCTTCAAACAAACGTGCTCGCCGATGGTACAGGGTAGCAGGATTAAGTTAAAAACGTGTAAAAGCAATAAAGAACAAGTGAAAAGCAATAAAAACAAAACCTTAATACATATATATGTATATAGTAACCTTTAAAAATAAAACATCAGTACGTTAGGTTAGGTTAGGTGAGTTGGTAAGCGAGGGGAGGTAGTATACCTCCCCTGCCACACTCAAGTCACTACAGACCCATTGTGATACCCAATGGGGGAAAGAGTAATAGTACCTTGCCCGTGAGGCTCCTGTAAAAGAGTATATATCCACACTTACTGTTCTTATGGTACGAACCATCCTGTTTGCCAAATCGTTGTTCTAGATCCTGGAAGAAGTGTCGACCGAGAAATTTATTTCTTTGACGATAGAGGCCTGGGCAGTGGCAAAGAAAGTGGGTTGTATTCTCGTAAACTTCCACGTCACCGCAACCTCTACATAGGTATTCTTCCTTTATACATAGCTTTACCGCAGAGTATAATGCCCCATAGTCACTCCTATAAGGGTAGATAGGGATTGTCTATTCATTTGCATAAGTCTGTCGGTCCTGGCTTTGTCCTATATGGGCCATAGCTTGCTAGCGGTGACCCTAGCATCTAGAGAGTTCTACCTGTTGTTTCCCTATGTAAGAGCTTTCGAGTTTTAATGTGTAAGACGGAATGTTCACCGTGGGGTCAGATTGGTTAGGTCTTAATGCCGAACCTCTTCTTGCCAGTTCGTCCGCTTTCTCATTCCCTGGTATGCCTTCGTGTCCAGGGACCGGGCAGAGTTTTACCTTGTGCTGTGTTCCAAGAGCCTTGAACTCTTTTCGACAGCAAAAATCGCTTTTATTGCTGCGTGGCTGTCGATAAAAAAAAAAGGTAATATCGTCTTGTAGTATTGCCCTCATAGCAATCTCACGGGCGTCTATTATTAGTACCAGGACCTCCGGCTAGAAAACACTGCTGCGGTTCGAAAGTCGGACTGACTTTGACATACCCAGCAGCTCGGAGTAGATACCCGCACCTACGCCTGTTTCCATTTTGGATCCATCGGTGTATACCGCTGTAGATCGTGTATTGGGTAATATACCACTTTTCCTTTCATCCCTATTCAGGTAGATGCTTTATAAAGTTTAGCTACGGTGTGGTGTAATCAGTAGTAGACACATTACCTAGATATTTCTGTATTTGATTTCCAGCTGTCCGATTGACTGATTCTTAGGGCACTAAAGCCGCCGATATTCATACGAAGATGTCTATCGGTAGCAGATTAACGATGGCATTGAGTCCTTCTGTTCTTATTAGGTGCTGTTCTTATTTCACTGGTGGTTCGAATGTACGCTAGTCTTTGTACTTTCGTGATGGCCATTAGGTTGGTGGTTTTGCTTGTTGCCTGCGACCAAACGGGGCTGCTGTAAGTCAGTATATGAGTAGGTCTTACTATAGCCTTATACGATGATTTCGGGGTAAGGTTCCCATGCTTTCCCAAAAATGCACATTTAGAAGGCTGTCGTAGCTCTTTTAATTCATTCATTAATATTCAACCTCCAATTATGTTCCTTATCGAGCACGAGTCCAAAGTATTTCGCACCCTTAGAGATTCTGAGAGGCGTGCCTCCAACAGAAGGTGTTACAAGTTGTGGTATTTCCCTTTTGTTAGTAAATAGTACCAACTCTGTTTTTTTTGGGTTAACCGTTAGACCACACTTGTCGGACCAGGTATTTAAGGTCCTTCACGGCCTTTTTAATTGCTCGCTAAGGGTTGGAGCTAGCAGCACTACGTTTCCGAGTTGTAGAACTACTTCGATTAGAACGATTACCCACAGCAGTGGGTATATGACTCCGCCTTGAGATGTGCCTTGAGATATCTAGGAAGGCGGGTAATGTATATTCTTTATCTTTCAGCGTTTCCTCTATTGAGCCGACAACACATTGCAGCGCTGTCTCTACACTTTTACCTTTCGTATAAGCGTGTTGAGCTGGAAATAAGTCTCCTTGGTTTATTTCACTACGAATGTATATGTCTGCTAGTCTTTCGAAAGTTTTCAGGACAAAGGCGGTAAGACTAATTGAAGTCTTTTGCAGTAGTGTGACTTGCCTTACCGGCCTTGGGTATGAAGATCACTGTAACTCGTCTTCATGTCCTTAGAATATACCCCCAAATAAGACTATTAAGATAAAGTTCTTTGAGTACCCAAACAATTGTAATTACAGTTTTATGTAACATGATCGGGAGAATGCCATCGATTCCGGGAGATTTAAAGGGAGAGAACGATCTTATTGCCCACTCAATTCTCTCCCCTGTAATCAGTTCCGTAGGTGATTCCGCTATCATGTTATTATTTAGTCCAGTGTTATTGTCAAGCTTAACAGCAATCCAAGTGATTCCGTGCAGGACTCAGTTCTGTATACGTTGGGTTCTTTGAGAGATCCTAGAGTTTTCGATTCCCTGGAAAAAAATTTCCTTAGTCTCGCAGATTCCGTCGTACCCTTGATCTCATCGCAGAAGTGTTGCCACGAGTGGCGCTATGCTCTCATTTTGGAGCTATGTCTCATTTTTGAATTTTCTTTGCCTGGCTTTATAAGTTTCCCAGTCCTCGCCTGATTTCGTTCTTTTGACTACATATAGAACTTTTCTAGTCAATTTCCTGATATTAGCTAGTTCCTTAGTCCACCATGGAGGTGACATTTTATTCTTTTTTTTTTTCGTTACTGGACAGGATTTCCCAAACGTCTCTCTAAATATGGATGTTATATCCTCGGCTTTTCGGTCAATATTCAATGGGCTTTGCCACCTTTATTCTTGTACGAACCTACTACTTTTCGCCACCTCAGCCCTAAAGAGATTCCAGCTGACTTTCCTAGGATTTCTATGTAGTTTAGGTGAGTCACAGCTGCTTTCCAAAAAAAATTCAATACTTTTTGTGGTCGGTGTAGGATTCTTCCCTTTTTTTCCACAAATGTCAAGAAAAAGTGTCACCCTCTGGTGTACTATTTGAATAGTTTTTTTGTATAAAGAACTGAATGCACTAGTTTTAGTACTAATATATCACCTAATTAATACAAGTGTTGCTATTTATTCTGCTACAATAGTCGTGATTCTGTAGTTAGTTTTAAATTACAAGAAAAGTTCTAATTCATCTTTGGCTTGGCTGATGGCCGTTTACCAGATTGATTGATTGCTAGAGGACGAGATTCTATGCGTTATAAAGGGTGTCCCAAAATTCACGCAAGAATTAATTTTGATAGAAAACACAGGTTTTTAATTAAAAATTGTAAATGTTTTAATGATTCATACAGTATAGGGTTATGTATGGGATAACGTATCAGGTAAATGACCTCCACGGCTTTGTTTGCTCGTACGCACTCTATTGTCGAAATTTTCCGTGACTGTTTTGCATAAATGTGGCTGAATTTCATTGATACTGCGCTCAATTTGCTCCTTCAAGGCGTGGGTTTGTTGGCGTAAACAACACCGTTAAGTCGCATGATCTGGGCGGCCAAATCTGATCACCAAAATGGAAAATGACTCATGCAATAATTGAATTGTTTCTTGGGCTTGTATGGCATGTGGCATCGTCTTGTTGAAACCACATGCCGTCCACGTCCATATATTGTAATTTACTGGATTATCATGTCGCGATAGCGAGCACCATTAACTGTTATTACCTGACCACAAACAGTGATACGTTGTGGATGCATTTGTTTCTCACCAATCACTCGTGGATTTTCTGAACCCCAAATTCGACAATTTTGACGATTAACAAAGCAATCAAGATGAAAATGAATCTCATCCCTGAAGATGATTTTGTTTGAAAAATCAGCATCCACTTGTTGTTGTTCCATAATCCATTCAACGAACTCTCTTGGCTGTGCGTGGTCAGTAAGCTTCAGTTCTTGAATCAATTGTACTTTGTATGCATGAAGATGCAAATTTTTCGTGAGAATACACTTTAGAGAGCTTCTCGAAATATCCAATTCTTAATCACGGTGCCGAATTGATATCCCTGGACTCTCAACAACACTCTCGCGAACTGCTTCGATGTTTTTTGTTCGAACACAATGCTCGGTAGCCTTGGCGCGTTGTCAAATGGTATAGCGCTGCACTCATAAAATTCGTCCACATTTGCCCGTTATGTCAAATTAAATGTCACTTGATTGGAATTGTGTCATATAGTTGTGGGAAATGTGAAAAATATCTTTTCTTATATTAAACATTAAATTATATCTAAATTAAAATGGATGAAGAAGAAGCTGTATTTTTACTGACTATGGTTCAGATGTGCTTTGCATACAAGCTACTGAAAGAGAAAACCTGTGTTCCAGGAGAGGAGTTCCAATTTTTTTTTTCGAGACCACGTTTACTTTTATGTAGAACCATATTTCCCTTTCCTACAATATTTCCCTTTTTTTACAGATTCGACGAATTTTTCAAAGTCGCCTTCACATTTTTTTCTGTTTTTAGCGAGCCGTCAAATATGTAGCGCTACAAAAGTAAACCAACTCGTACTACCGCTACAACTACGCGCTACTCATTGTGGGCGCACTATTGAATTTGTATATATTTCAACTTTTGACACCCCTTACTACAGTGACGTGCTACGCCACAGCTGCCTCATTGTTTTTGGGCAGTTTGTGTTCAACGACTTGTTGAAGGACGGCCAAAGTGTCTAAGATCACCAATTGATCCAGTCTCCCTGAATTTTTGAATTAATCTCTTCACAGTTGATGAAGTTAAATCACTATTCCGACAATATTTTGTACGAAAATTGGGAACTGTAGCTGCCAAACCTTCATTATTTTTAAAATATTGCTTAACAATGAAAACGCGTTGTTCTTTTGTGTAGCACTCCATTTTTAATAACCCTGAACTGTCAGCTGTCACGCTGTCTTTTTTTCGGTTGGCAACACTTTACCGCACAAATGGCACAAAATTCAAATCTTGCGGAAAATTTGGGACACCAGCAGGATTTTGAACTACAGCAGGATTTATGCCGAAAAGAAATGGACAATTTTATCAAAAGGGCTGAAGTCTGCAATGCCAACCGTGGCCCCCATTTAGCCGATATCATTTTTCATGTTTAATGTCAATGTCTAACCATTTTATGGACATAAAAATATCAGCAGTTTATCAATGTATTTCAAATTTAAATTATAATATCCTATTGCCTCTTATTTTACTGAAATTCGAACCTGAATTTTAGGATTACGTATGAAGAGAATTTATAGATTTCTGACAGTACGAGTAGATTAATCTACCGAGAATATTTTAAAATTTAATCAAGTCTGATATAAACTGGAAAAGTGGTAGTTTTTAATCTATCACTATTATGAATTAGGAGCCTCGAATTTCAAGTCTTGAGATCCAAGCGCTACGGAATGGATGCGACTAGAATTTGTATCTCATAACTTTGCAAAGTTAACCATTACATTTTCATTTTTATTTTATTACAATCCAATTACTAACTATCTTCTATTCAACAGGTTCCGGCAAGTTTGTTCATGGTTTGTGAATCAGAAATGGTTCGACAATGTTGTCCTGCTGTTCATCGCACTCAATTGTATAACATTGGCAATGGAACGACCAAATATACCTCCATACAGCACAGAAAGAGTGTTCCTTGCTACGGCCAATTACGTGTTCACAGTAGTATTCACGGTGGAAATGTTCATTAAGGTAAAACCTCGAAAAATCTTTGATTGTACCTTATAGTTCATGTGTTTGTGTATATATGTCGGAAGGAAATAAATCGCTGCAGGACTTTCCAACAGCAATCACAAAGTCTGCCAAAATAAAGGGGGTGTGGTAAGAATACCTACTTACCAGACAAAAACACATCCTCTACTGTTAAAGTCCAGCTGCGATTGCTGCCATTCACTCAGCTGGATATCCCGTTGATTGGATTTTTATGTTTGTTCCTTAATACCAGTGACCAGTAGGCATACGAGTACACTCATACACAGCATGCAGTAACATTTATTATTTCAGTATCCATTGGCCACGGACAAAAAGTTTCTCATCTATGCTTTCTCCTCTGTCGTTAACAGGTGGTCGCCACTGGAATGTTCTATGGACCGGATGCATACTTCACATCTGGGTGGAACATTATGGATGGATCTCTTGTTACAATATCAATAATTGATTTGCTAATGTCATTGATAAGTGAATCGAGTCCAAGGATATTTGGGATTTTAAGGGTAAGTTGAGAGCGGTCATCGTGGGTGGTAATGGCGGTCAATATGAAATGCGGCCCATGGAGCAGTTGTATGTTATCTATTCAGATCCTGCCATCCGTTAAATTTTAGTGAACGTAATTGACATCAAACGATTAGCTACAGTATTTGAAAGGAGGTGGATGATGAAGCCATCTAATTGGGTTGCTCATGACTGGAATTGAATAATGGGCTTAAGTTACATGTTTTGATGGATCACACATATAGTAGAATCGTTTAGCGAGTGGGAGAAATAAATTCTTTGAGAACTTTCAATAGAAATTGATAAATTTTTTAGAAGGATATAAAGAGGATTTGAAGCTCTAAGCATTGAGGACTTCCTTTCTTTCTTTAAAGTAAAGTGCGCTATGATAACATAGACTTTCTTTACGTAAAATATCTATGTATTCAGGATGAATTGAGTTATTTTGGAAACAGATAATTGAATCAGATACACTATAAATCATTTCTGCTTCAGAAAACATTCACCTAAACCAGATTGCTCTGTCTCCACCAATGCTGGGTTTAGTTTAGTATTCTTTGGGACAATTTTTTTTTTTTTTAATCAGTACCTCGAGTCTGTAAAGATCTCAATTATTTCCAGATGGGAAACCTCTATATAAGTTCTTCCAGCTGTCGCACTCCATAAACATCTTTCCTGATAGGTTGAAACTAGCGTACGGTTAGCCATTTTCCAAAAAGGGCGATAAAACCTCACCTTCTAACTTTCGACCCATTACCCATTGTCATGGAGATCATTCTCAATTGCAACTTTATGACATATCTTGAAAGAAACCATCTCCTTAATGACCATCTGACATACTGACATCCGAAAAGTGTAATTAATGCATTTATCAGTATGGTGAGTGCAAAATAGTTGCACTTGATATCCCCAAAGCTTTTGGTAGAGCGTGGCATAAAGAATTGGATTGTGAGCTTTTTAAGTAATTGATCAGTGCGAGTTGTATTAAATGGATATATGTACGTTTCTAGCCCATTCTCAACCAATGCTGGTGTACCCCAGGGCTCAGTTCTCTCACCAACCCTGTTTCTAATATTCATCAATGACTCTCACAATCCAATCCATTCCTTCTCGGATGACAGTACTCTTGACTTCGCTTACTCTTTAAACTTTCATCAAACAGAGAGCATTCTGACGCTGCGTTTTAACGTCGTGATTCCGCGATCGCAAACGTCAGAAGGCGGTCAGCGCGATAAAAGATGTCAGTCGTGAGGCTTTGATCTTCTCAATCTACCAGTATTGCATTGTAAATTTAAAATGGTTTCTATTTCAGGATTAACATGCACCTACAGACATGCACCTCTGTAACCAGATCAATCTGTAAATCACGATGAAAGTCCTTGTTTCTAATAAACCAGGGTGCATTTACTATTCCACGAAGTTTATTTTGGTATGTTTGGATTATTTGTACATTCGTTTTTTTGTACAACCCCATAGCTGGATCAAATCAATTTTATTCTCAGTAGCCATATCTGGATTACGTCCCAGTAACCAATACAGTTTTCTATATCTAATATTCAACCCCTCACCTTTCTTTTTAACATGTTCCTTCCATTTTAATGAGTTAGAATAAGGTACAGTTGGATTATTAATAACGATAGGAAATTTCGTTGTTCTTTTGTTTGTAAAATCGATATGAGTTGATTTGGCCCCATTTAGTTTGATTTGCCATAATTGCATTTTGTAACTTTTCTGATGATTGTAAGATCGCATCTGCAAATGTGACTAATACTGTGTCATTGCTATATTGTATATCACTAGTATATATTAAATACAGTGTTGGCCCTAGACTACACCCCTGCGGAACACTTGCTTGTATTTCTCTAAGTTTAGAGTATGCTTTTCCATAACGTACTCTAAAGTACATAAGATTTAATAATTTCAAAATATTGTCTAGGTAGATCCGTGTATAGTTTTTACTCTAAACCCTATGCCAGACTTTATCAAAAGCCTACGCAATGTCTAAAAATAACGAAGAGCAAGTTTATTTGTCTTCTAATGCCTTTTCTATAATATCAGTTATACGATGCACTTGATCTATTGTCGAGTGTTTATTTCTAAACCCAAATTGGTGGTTCGGAATAAAGTGAGAAACATAATCAACATTCGCCTGCATATGCACTCACATGTAAACCCACGAATACTCACAATATTATCATCCAACACATAATAAGCCCACCATCGATTCGTTAAATGTTCGTTCACTTTTGCAAACATGAGCGAACATAGGAGAGAGCGGTCTCAGTCGCTCATTGCATATGTAAATCTGACAGTTGTCATGTTTGTTATGAAAAGTTTTCAACAAAAAATGTCGGATTACGAATTTGTGCACAATTAATAGAAAGTTTTCGCAAAAATAGGTGTCTTTTTCGATAAAAGAGATTCGTTTTATTTTAATAAAATGAAAAAGAAAGGGGCATGGGATGATGTTTCAAAAGAAATGGGCAGATTGATTTGACAGATAGGTATGCAGGCATAAGTATTATGGTTATCGGTTGGAAATGACAGAACATAAAGAAGCATTTCGTTCAGTTATGACATTAGCTTATGTTTCCCAATGTTGATAATGGTTGAGCCTTAAGTTTCCTTACTTCAATAATATTGTCTAGTCTTTTGAGAAGTAGTTTCTCTACAATTTGAGATAATATCGGCAAAAGTGAGATTGGCCGATATGAAGTCACTTCTGACAGTGACTTGCATTGTGGAACATATGATGTGGAACATATCATAGTCTAAAACAGTCATTATTTATACATTGATATATATATATGAACAGTAATAAGGTCATAGCCCGGTAATTTAGATAGTTTCTGTACGCAGGTGATGACCTCTCTTAGCAAATCATAAAGTATATTTTCGTCATCTGGTTTGTCAACAAATTCAATGTTTTCATTTGTCATTGTAGGTGAAAAAGGTTTGAAAACATTTGTCAGGTGCTCAGGAAAGAGACTAGCCTTTCCCTTGGGTCTACGATCCATTTCCCATCAGATGTTTTCAGTAGGGGATCTTGTAATTCTATCTTAAGGTCTAAATTATTAAGAACTGTTTGTATTTTGAAGAAACTATATTTTTATATTACTAATCTTTTTTCTATTCTAGGTGTTTCGACTACTTCGGTCCCTTCGGCCCTTGCGTGTTATAAATCGGGCCCCGGGCTTGAAATTAGTCGTGCAAACGCTCTTATCGTCCCTTCGCCCTATCGGCAATATCGTCCTTATCTGTTGTACATTTTTCATCATTTTCGGGATCCTTGGCGTCCAGCTATTCAAGGGCACATTCTTCTACTGTGAGGGCGAAAACATCAAACACGTGCGCAATAAGACCGACTGCCTGTCGATAGTGGGCAACGCATGGATCAACAGAAAATACAACTTCGACGATCTGGGCAAAGCACTTATGTCCCTATTCGTTTTGTCTTCGCGTGATGGTTGGGTGAATATTATGTACACCGGTCTGGATGCGGTCGGTGTAGATCAGCAGCCAATTGTAAATTATAATGAATGGCGGCTGCTGTACTTCATTGCGTTTATTCTGCTCGTCGGATTCTTTGTCCTAAACATGTTCGTCGGAGTGGTTGTAGAAAATTTCCATCGCTGTCGCGAGGAACAGGAGAAGGAGGAAAAAATCCGACGTGCTGCAAAGCGTGCACTTCAGATGGAGAAAAAACGCCGACGCATGCATGAGCCACCTTACTATACCAATTACTCACCCACCCGAATGTTTGTGCACAACGTGGTGACGTCGAAGTACTTTGACCTCGCAATAGCCGCTGTCATAGGCCTAAACGTCGTCACCATGGCCATGGAATACTACATGATGCCGGTGGCCCTAGAGTATGCCTTGAAAATCTTCAATTATTTTTTTACCGCAGTCTTCATATTGGAGGCTATCATGAAACTGGTTGCTTTGGGAGTGCGCCTCTACATGAAAGACAAATGGAATCAGCTGGACGTCGGCATTGTTTTGCTCTCAATAGTTGGCATCGTACTCGAAGAACTGGAAACCAACATTATACCGATCAACCCGACGATAATCCGAGTGATGCGTGTGCTGCGTATCGCTCGTGTCCTCAAACTCCTTAAGATGGCTAAAGGCATTCGAGCTCTTCTCGACACCGTGATGCAAGCGCTTCCGCAAGTCGGCAATCTAGGTCTCCTCTTCTTTCTGCTATTCTTCATATTTGCCGCCCTGGGCGTTGAACTCTTCGGGCGACTGGAATGCTCTGATGAGATACCTTGTCAGGGCCTTGGGGAACATGCTCATTTCGCTAATTTCGGTATGGCTTTCCTTACATTGTTTCGCGTAGCGACAGGCGATAACTGGAACGGCATCATGAAAGATACCTTGCGAGATAACTGTGATGACGCAGCTGATTGCGTCCGCAATTGTTGCGTCAGCTCAGTGATAGCTCCGATATTTTTTGTGATATTCGTTTTGATGGCGCAATTCGTGCTAGTGAATGTCGTCGTGGCTGTACTGATGAAACACCTCGAGGAGAGCCACAAACAGATGGAAGACGAAATGGACATGGATGTTGAGCTCGAGCGGGAACTAGTACGCGAGCAGGAGTTCGAAGAGGAGCAAGCGCTCTGTTTGCAATTGCAGTCGGAATCGCAAGTCACGAAAAGACCACTCGAAAAGGTATCGTCGTTGCCCTCGAATTTCACATACAGTACACCATCGTTGGACAAGAAATTTACGAATACGGGCCGACGTCAGACGATACAGTATTTCAATCAGTCGGGTATGGGACTGACAGAGTTGGGTAATTTAACAGTGCAATCGCTGGCAATGTTGGGCGAGAAGAATAGTATTTCTGAAGAAGTGGCAGAGGAGAATTGCTTCAATGATGCGGAGGAAGCTAGAAAAGCAATGGCCGCAAGTCTTCAAGTGCCGCCAGTGACAGGACGTCGAATGGGTCGACGAAGTAGTTCGGCGTTTCAACGAAAGCGGGGTATTCTTACAAAGGAGCGGTCACTGGATGAACAGGTAAGAAAATTGTTCGTTTTCATAAAATTTACATAAATTATTTTTTAATTACACACTTTTCAGCCTTGGCTTATGCGTTTCTGACTTTTTGGGTAAATATGTATAAGACATATGTCCCCTTTTGGGCCACTCCTGCTTCCTCCAGTCCCTGTGATGTTGTCCTTGAAAAACGCATGAATGTAACAGATCCTCAGACAGTTCTTAGGCTCACTTTGGTCTTTGAATCCAAATGAGGGTACTCTTTGATAGAACGCAAAGCTATTTTTTTTATAGAAAAGACCTTGGATAAGCTAGAAATTAACTATGATATGATTTAGATATACGACTTCAAATTTTTAGATTGTCTACCTTTTTGGTAAACTTATACCTTCTACCATGTGACTCTATGCTTCTTCATAAGGTCTATTACTACATTTTCACTAGAGCCAAATGAGATGAAAGCGACAAAAAATCACAAAAAAAAGTCCTAAATTATCTAATTTCCCATACATTTCCTTACTTGCTAATTATCTCATTGCAGCAAATAAATTTACAAATGAATGCAGAACAAAGTTCAACAAGGCAAACATACCTTTTATTGAACTTTGAATTGAATGAGGAACTGTCAAACAAAATTATGACATCTGGAGTACGGGAACAATGGCTTTGTTTGCAGTGCCATTGTTGACCTCTCTTATACAATAAATAAATAATACCTATGCATGATTGATTATTACCTCATGTACAAATGATGATATAAACCCCAGCAATATCAGCTTTGCAAATTGGAGCTTGGAATGCACTTACAAATAATAGACAACGATAGCTCATCTATGAGGAGTAATAACTGGGTGTCCTAAGGCACACACCTAACATGTTCTCATGCTTGAATCTGGAACGCCTTGTTGTTATGTCAAGTGTCGAATCAAATGAGTTGAGTGTAGTGAAAATACCTCGAAATGACTCATTTCAAATCATCTCATTTGGCTCTAGTGAAAACGTAGTATACCCACACATTCATTATGAATCGTATGTTGTGCGATCACGATTGTGTCTTTTAAGCACTACAGGATGCTCTTTTTCGGGATAGTATGTTATTTTCAAAATCGTTTGCGCCTTGTGATTAAGAAAGCTCTATATATTAGAAGCACCTACTAATTCAACTTCAATTCACAGTTTCGCGGTCTTCTCGATTTTGGATTATAGCTAGCATATGTTGTCACATATTAGCATATGTCAACATTTTATGTGAAGGCTGTTCAGCGTGTTTTTCGCTTACAACGACAGGTACAGCCGTCACTATTTCATGGTAGCAACGTATCGCCAGGCTATGACTTACATCGCTTTTGTTTAGTTGGTTGTTTAGATCAGTGGTTCTCAAAGTGGGATATATTGTCTCTCCCCAAAATGCCACCCTAGAGGGTCGTACCTAGGGTTTGCTATATGGTATATGGAGGACATGTCTTCCTTTTTCACTCTTAATAAAGCGTCCTCCATCTACCTAATAGATTTCACAATCTATTTCTTAAGAACGTGAAATCAAAACTAAAGGGAAAACACAATTGTAATTTATTAGAATTGGTATAACAATAAATGTGCTATAACAAAAATTTTGCTTGCAAAAACAGAATCCCCTGTAAATATTTAACATTAGGTGTGTTTGTTTGGTAAGCCATATCCCCGCTAAAGAATATCATCATAAAAACTTGGCAGCACATGCAACTCAATGACTTGCAATCAGCTGTTTATTAAAACTAGAAGAAGACAATTAAATAAAAATAGTGCTTGTAATTAAATGTGAAGCTCAAAGCAAGCACAAATCATATAATTTCGATGATCAAAACAAGTATTGCTGAAGGTATTAAGTGGTTTTTCTTGTTCATCCATTATAATTTGTCCCCTTTTTAATTTATAATGGCTTCCTTAAAAATAAAAGATGAAATCGTTTGTGACATCTCATCGCAAGTTATCGATAACATGTGGAAAAAACTGTTTAGGTGCACTTTCTTTTATCGCAGCTAGGTCGTAAACTGGATTATTATCCAGGAATATCTTTCACCAATAAAGATTATGGTTGGTGTTGTATTTAGCATAAACATTTTTCACTAAGTCTATATAAATTTTGAAAAAAAAACACTTGTTTTCACTTAAAGCACATGTTAGGGAATTCCCCTTGTCTGTTTCTGAAAAATGTGTCATTTGAGCTGATAATTACACGGTAATTTTATTTTCTTCTCGGTTCACTTGGATTATTACTCGTATTTTTAGGGATGCGTTCTAATAAGTTGAAGTGTAAATCTACTGATGCTTTTTAAAATAAAATTGCATGGCTTTGTGAGAATTCGCGATGACCATGAAGTATGAAACCAGGTCAACAATTTCAGAAACAAATGTGACCTGAGCGAGTTCCGCCCTTTTACTGTTTCAGAATATACGCTATAAGTGACTCATTTGTGTTTGCCACGTCGATATCAGTAACAAAAGTGACTTATTGTGCCCTGAGTTCATAGATACAATATGCATTCCGAATCGGAAATATTTTAACCGTAAAAATCTTGAAATATAGCATGACTGAGTGTAATCAATACATTTTCGTAAAGGTATTACTTCGTATTTGTCACAAATTTACATTAAATATTAAATATTGAAATTGTTCAATTTAAAACATTACCGATTGGGCATCACTGCAGTCTTACTGCATTTATGAAAGTAGCGGTAGCTATAGATCAGCATATTGATACAAGGTGGTCAGGTATTCAGTTTCTTCTTAGAAGATCACAAGATAAATTCGGGCCATTCAAAATTAAACAGCTTGTTAGAGAAGCAAATGATGCCAACCAAAATGTGTATCTGCATATAATGCAAATGTTAAGACAGCTTTCACGCTGATAAATATTCAGTCGACTAAGGAGCGAAATAGGTTTAATATGGAGTCAGTAAATTCCATTATACTTACAGAACAAATTTTTAAGCTTTGATTTTCTTAAATTTTTACAATTACCTGTAACAAAATAACGGTATTTTATTAAAAATAGCAACTTTGAAAAGTATAATATTTTCTTTTGTAATAAAATGTTCTCCATTTTGATTGATTTCAGAATAAATTTTCCTCCTTTTTCGCTTTTGGATATTGTACCCTAATCACACCAAACTCTCTCATCCAATGAGTTATAGTCTCATATAGTTTTAACTGCCGAAGAATTGAAAATTATTCATACAAGATCACTGTGATCACTTTTGAAAGTCGAAAATGTTTCCTCTTCGATTTCAAAATGTTCGCTTTATCTTCCAGTTTCTTGTCAAAGCAAATAGTTTTTTGCTGTGTGTCTATCTGTCGATCTGACTCCTAATTCTTCATACACCTAATTCAAGAATCACCAAACGAATTTCAATGAAATTTGGTTTCTAAATCTGTTCCAGTGTTTTGTACCAGAAAGATCTGTGTGTCTGTCACACGCTAGTAACTTTTAAACCGTTTAACCCAGAGAGCTAAAGTTTTATGTAAAACATTGTTGTGGTGAATCGAAAATAAATTGAAAATAACATTTTTTTGTTTCATCAAAATCCATTCAACGTTCTTGTTTTAGGCGCAGGCCCGGATCTGACTATTACAGTCAGTTTTTATGAGCTTTGGTTTAGTAGGTTCTAATGACGCTACATTGACCGCCAAAATAACAAGTATAGCAATTTTTAAGGCCACAACAATATTCGGGAAAGAGTTTCAATGTTAAAACTTATTTTTTTTTTGTTTTTTTTTTTGTTTTTTTTTGTTTTTTTTTTTGTTTTTTTTTGTTTTCTTGGATTCAAACCTTGAACCTATTGCTCAGTGATCGCGCACTTAACCACTACCCACGTTGATCAACATTAGAATTTCTTTAAAAAATGCTGGGCCACTCAAATCAGTGTTAGGAAGATATTAGTTTATTGAAAATATTTGCTGATAACAGTGAAATGTCTAACTTGGCAAGCTCACCCAACACCAGGTCAATTAAACAAGCCCCAGTTTTCTTTTTCTTTTTTTTTTGCAGCTAAAAATCCCTAAAAATATTCCTCTATATCGAATGGTCCATTATGGTCTAGTATTTGAATGACTAAAAACACTTGATTCTTTCTGCTTATGTCGAAAGTGCAAAGCCCAGGGTCTATTGTTTTGCCCGTCTTTAAACCTAACTCTAAATCTTTTCATACTTTAAATGTTCTTATGTGCAAAAAGCCGGTCTAATGGTCTTTAACAGTTCTACTTAACTGACTCCAGTCTCTATAAATAGTGCTGGAAAAGGAATGAGTATATTTGGCTGTTGAAAATCAAAGACAAGAGAAACAAAATGTATCATAGTATAATATAATTCTAGGAGCTTTCTCAATGTTCGCCAAAAATCGGAGGTAATACTGTGTATTAAAGCTTATACTTTTAAAAACTGGGAAATATAAATCAACGATCTAAACAGTATTTTATCCACAATAATTTGCACTGCTTTCCCATTAAGTATTGGCCATAAGCTCAGACCATCTAGCTTCACTACCGCGGACTATACTTGACCTAATCTATCAGCAGTTTTACCCAACTGTTCTAAATTAAAGATTTAAAGGTTTTTCAAATCCCGCTTCCACATATTATTCATACTCCACCCGATTTTTACAAAATTTGTTCATCAAAATCGGTTAAGTGGTTCTTGAACAACACGTATGACAACAAATAGATAGGCAGGCATGGAAAAACAAGTGTTTTTTTTTTACCTGACCCTTTCAAAAACGATCCATTATTCTTCGCATTAGGAAAAAGTTAAAATAACAGTATGGAACAATAATGGCGCGAGGCCTCATGCCTTATCCAGGTTATGGTATACTTATTTTGATGCGTACCTAAGAGAAATAAAAGAGATGCACCCTGTAAAGTATACATGTTCATATATACGTATAATCAGTAATAATTGCAAGAAATATCAATCCACCCGTATTTAACAGGTTTTGAGGTCTTAGCTGGACGAATCAAACTTTTGCATACGCTCCTTAGTTCTTAAATTTACTCGTAACAAGGTGTTTGAGTTTTTAAAAATCGCCCACAATCAGGTTGAATATCGGACAACCTCTCTTTTCAGCAAGTTTAACTGGCTTCAGACAGTCAGTATGCTACGTATACTTTACTTCGGAAACGTGATGAATACATAAAATGACGTGACGTGAAACAAAATCACGTGGCACGAAAAAAAAAAACGTGTGCCGCGCAAAAAATAGTTATATGGACGTAAAAGAATAAAACAAATGATAGTTAATTAGCCAATTGTCTTCCCCGGCCTCGTTATAAACTCTTTTCTAGACCAAACATTTTTAGACTATATTTAAAAAACAACTTGTCTTATAATTACTTTTGTTCTTCCCCAACAGGCTATTCGTCGTCGAAATTTCGAATCGAAACAGATGAGTTGCGACAGCCTACCCTGGGGTGGGGTTGCCTCAGACAGTCGAACAATATTCGAAAGTCTCGAAAGTGATACAAGCCCTCCACCAACTTCACAGCAACAACTCTTCGATTTGCGAAGTGATCGCAGCCATGATTGCACTGCCGAACATTTAGATGTAATCCCTAGTAGCCGCACTTTAGTAACTGTACCTACGGACAAATGCCCACCATCATCATCTACAACCCAGCTAATACCAAAAGAAATTGTACCGTTAAAACCGGAAAGACGGACTCCATCCACATTTGGTCGTTCCGTATCGTCAGATCAAGGATGTTTGGGACGTGGTAGTGGCGGTGCACTTCTCTCTGTGCCAAGATCGATGCCACCACGCAGCCGTTCTGGCAGTACAAAGCAACTCTTCAAACAACAAGCGCTCGATGAGGATCCTGACATGGACGAGAGTTCACTTCTTCTACCAGCCACTACCAAAATGCTACACGGTCATACTGAACGTTCCGCTACAATTGATATCGCCGAAGGCCTAAGTAAATCTGATTCAGCGGAAATTCTGCGAATTATATCCGAGCGTAGACGCATGGACAAAAATGATAATAGTGGCAATGAGGATTCGGATTACAATGAACTGTTACTTGTTAAGACGCCTTTGTCACCAGTCGACGCCTAGAAGGTGACATTGTAAAATAAAAGTTAAAAAAAAAAACTAACTAATTCTAAGAAACTATTTTCTAATTGCAAAAACAAACAAGGTTTTCATTGCAATCTCTATTGTATGTATATTAAAGAAGAGAAAAATAATTAATATTTAAAAAAAAAACTCTGTGATTAGGTAAAATGTGTATAGAAATCAATTGAAAAAAATTAATTACTTCTCTTTTTTGTGTAGCCTTTCGTTAAATTATTTTAAATAAAACAACCACTTAAAGTTCAAACAATAAAGTGAAACTTAAAGTAGTAGAACTCTAATCTAGACAAACTAAAACAATGGAATTTAAAAACAAAAACGAGGATCAAAACTTATATATTACCTATAAACAAATAAAAATATACATATAAATTTATACTGAAAATAAATTAGTGAACCTAATATTAAATTAAAAGAAAAAAAAGTTAATATTTTATAAAAATGACAATCTAGTAGAAGCCTTTTCTAAGTAGTGTATAAATTAATTAAACAAACAAAAAAACTGGAAAAATAAAAGTATTAGTATTGTATTTATGCATTTTTATGTTTAATTTTTGTTGTTTTGTAACAATTATGGTTTATTTCGTTAATTAAAAATTGTAGAGGTGCTGAATAAATATTTTCATTTTATACAAGTTTCTGTTTCTTATATTTGATTTTTACTTGTTATTTATTTATTTTTTTAATTTAATTTTTATTCACAGTTACTATTTTTTGTAAAACAAGTGATGGTGTCACCCGGTGGAAACACAGAAGTCCGTTTTATATACTTACGTCAGGTGCGCCATTTCTAGTAGTTTACACAAGTATTCGGCGCGGTGTTTACTACGTCGGATATTCAGTTTCAGGTGTATAAAACTCAATTGAAACATACCCACATTTCTGTCATGGGATATAAGATACATACGAGTATGCCTAATATTCTGTTCCGACAGATGCTTTTCAGATTGGACTATCTACCCACTAAACCAAAGAGACAATTCAAAATTGTGGCGCGTTTCTTGGAAATAATTTGACCACCCATATCTTACACCCACGCCACATGTTGCTATAAACTAAATTTCATCGAAATCGGGTTAGCGGGTTTGTATAACAAACGATTTTTGAAACCCCACCTAAAATTACCTTGCCCTCAGTTCATCCAATTTTTGTGATGACGGATGACAGCAGAATGAGCTGACGTTTCTCCGGCGTCTATATCGTACATCCGGTGGATGATTGGAAATGATTGAGTTCTATACACTACGAGTGTGAAACAGACCGTATTGTTATCTTATTTTCAAGAAAATGTTCGCCGGAAATAAATGTTTCAAGATGACCAATGAAAAAGATTATCTTGTTCCTATTATCATCTAAGTCAGTTCGCACTTACGCGAGTAAATCACAATTATCGCTTCCAATCAGTGCTGCCATTAAGAAAATATTTCATAGCAGAATAGTGTAGCCGTGGCTCAGTGGTTAAGTGCGCGATCACTGGGCGAGAGGTTCAAGGTTCGAATCCAAGAAAAATGCAAAAATAAAAAATTAAAAGTTTTCTCTCGATCCTACTTCTCGCGATCATCTGATCTTCGGAAACATCATAAAACTGTGGGTCCTAACCATTCGTGAAACGCACAGCACGAGTGGATGAGAGAAGCTAGGTCAGGCCCTTCATTCGGCTGTTAGCGCCAAAATATTTGTTTAGAATAGCGTAGCAAGTTCTTTTACTTTACACTACATAAAATATACAAAAAGTACAAAAAATTAAAGGGTTCCAAATGAAAACAAGCGCAGAATAATGAAAGGAATCCTTTTCAATAATTCCAAAACACAATAATTTTCAAAATATAATAGCAAAAGAGCAATTTGATTGTTTTCTACAAAAGTGTAGTAGATTTGCTATAATTGTAGTAAAATGACAGGGCTGCTTGTAATACGTCAAGGCATGTCTTATGCTCAATACTCATTGCTGTGTTGAAAGTAGATCAGAAATGAATCTGAAACCATTCTTGGTCATGATCGTGAGTGCTTTGCCATTTCATTTTGCGTATAAAATCCAAAACCTACATTTTATCATGCAGTTCGTTCCCGGGGTCGTTATTTGGAAGGAATTACTGGAGTTAATTTTTTAGGCATGAAGTCCGTAATACACATCGCTGGATTGATAAGTAATGGGATCAAATTCAGGACCTTCAAAGGCTCAGACAAATCGCTTGGTTTGGAGTTGAATAAGATGTGGATCTTTTCGGTGGTTGCTGCAGCTGACTTCTTAATTTTTATGTGCGAAAAATAATAGAAGACTTTCTAGAGCTGAAGTCGAGAGGGGTCGACATACACATATCTGCCTGAATTTAAGCAAAAATTATGTATTAATCTGATGCTGATATAAATAAATGTGAAACTGCACGAAATAATTTCAAAACTTTTTCCTCTGAAACCACTTGTGGAGGACTATAATTTGATAAAGCATTGCGATTTGGGAATATCCTCGTACAATGAGAAAACAAGATCAATCCATATTTATTGTTTAATTTGACCGTCTTTTACATTTGTATATAATAATGGTTTATACTATTATAAATGCATCTATAGCTACTATTAGAGTACTTTAAATTTTCTAAATATGAGGAAGTAGCTTCAACCATAAAAAACTGAACCGGAATCTTCCATTTTTTATAATTTCTCTTCGATTTTATTTTATTTGTAAAATCTCTATAAAGATATATGCAATAAAAACTTAAAAAAGAAAAAAACTGTGCTAGGTAGAACCCAAAACATAATTTTTGTTGATCAAATTGTGTACCTTTCATAGTATGTATGTATGTATATGTCAACTGTCATTAAGAAAATGCCAAAATGTATTTGTATATTCAATACTACTTAGAACTAGTACTTTAATATGATGTAAACAAAAGTAATAAACTAAACCGAAAAGCAACAACTAAAAGCAATTAATTACAAAATAAATTATCGTAAGAACAAAAATCATCAAGTGACTCTTAGAAAGTATAATTGAAGTCAAAAGCAAATTAGATTAACTAACACTAGAACCTAAGGTTTTAGTACGTATTTTTGTATTTACTAAACATTTAAATGGTAAGTTATTGTAAAACAAAAGGTATAACATCAATAACAAATTAACTTGACGAATATAACCGAAGCAGTTCTATTATGATGTAGTTTAGGAAACAGAATATAATATTAAACAAAAAAACAGTAGCTAAAGTTCATAACACTACAATTCATTACCAATTTCAACATCTAATGACAAAGAATGTATAAAATATAAATAAATTATAAATATATACATAAACACATAATTTATATTTTCAAACAATTTTCGAGACAACTTTTGCCTTTTTACAAGAACAACAACAAAATAAAAAACACTGAACGTAAAAATATATTGTATAAAGATAAAATGTAGAAAAATATTTATTATTAGATGATTAACTGTCAACGAATTTTTTCATTAAAACAAAAATCGATTCAAAATGCCTGTCGAACTTAAGAATTACAAATTTTACTGTCAATTTTCTAGGAAATTTTAAAATACTTTTGACACATACACACACAAGTGTCAAGAAAGCTTTCAAGGTAAAAGTGATTTCAATCGAAGCTGATCTTGATGCGGGAAGTAGGTTTTAAATCAAGACCATGCGACGGCTGTTGCTTTGGCTTTTAAAAGTCGTCTGTCAGCTATAATTATAATAAGCAAGCTATGCGATTTTTAAGATATCAGTTGTCATCCTCCATTGCAGGAATAGTCAATCAAAAACTGTTTCATTTACTTCCATTATTATCCAGTTACCTTGGGATCTGGTTATAGTGAAAATGCTCGCCTTGGCTTGTCTGCTTCCCCTTCTTAAATGTCACCTTTCTGTGACATCTGCTGACCAATCAGGAGAGCGGACAATCCAGTCAATTCTGCCAAAAGTAATATGGAATTTTTTTATTATTAGTATTGTTCATTGAACGTAAACAGATACGAAATTGCTATATTTGGTATGCATTAACATTTTTTCATAATTCATTAAAAACCCAATCAAAGGAAATTTAAAATAAATATATAATAAATAAATACGAAACGCACCAACGGAATAAACTGAAATATATCAGCTGTTCTCTACATATTTAGTAGAATTTTTTACTCTAACTCGAAGGAGAAATTATTACAATAGGTGATCATGAAGAAAGTTCTCTAGCTATGCCTAACTAAGGCCTTGGAATACGAATGCCCCCAATTTTTCCATTCATGTTAATTTCAAAATAGTGTTGCAAAATTTTTAAAACAGATACGATGATACAGAGGTTAATTCCGCAAATTTTAAGAAACTATATCACGAAATTTTTGCTACAACTTTTTCTTAGCAGAAAAAGGGCGTGACTCCCAAAATTTGTAAACGAAGTTCACGGATTCTGATAAGATATTCACAATAAGACTTAAACATTACAGTAAATAGCTTTGAAAAAGCAATGGATGTTTTTTTTTTTAAGAAAACGCCTCTAAAAAGTGGGCGTTGCCATGTATAATGTATGGAAAAAATGCTGAGAAAGTCAACGTCTACCTAGTTTAACTATTTATTTGCACTGTTTTCACGGTGTTTCTAGCAAAAATAATGAGAAAAGCTTAAAAGTAAGCGAATTTTAACACTATTATTGCTTCGGATTCCAGAAAGCTTATATACCAAATTCCATGTGTCCAGCTTAAAATTGGAGGCCCAAAGAGTGGTGACATACGGACGGACGGACAGACATAGGTATATCGATATAACTTTTGATGCTGATGACGAATACATTTACTTTTGGTAGTATCTTGTTATATATGTTGCAAACTATGTATCAAACTTAATATACCCTGGAATAATAACTCACACAGCTGATGCAGATGTCAAATAGAGCGCTACCCAATGGAAAATAACAAAAGTTTGTCATATCTAGAAAGATATGACCCATAAATCGCTGGAGAAGAACAAGCGAAAAGACGACTCATGTGGATGTAGCCAACAATGTGACAATTTTGAAGAGCCATTGGTCAGATGAAGGCAATATAATGAAGCTCATTTACCAAGACCAGATACCATGCACTAAGTAGATTTAAAGTAACGTACAACGTACACCAAAGCGGTGACATGGCATCTGGTGTACACCTTCTCTTGTAACCAATGTAAAAATATATTATACCATGCGGCGTTACTTCTGAATACGTTGACTCATATTGCGTCAGTAGTTGCAATTAAAAGGTGCATGTGAGATGCCATTCCATTGCCACACCGCCTTTTTGTACGTTGGGCCAAAGGTATCTCTCATTTACTGAAGATACTGTGAAGTGTCACAGAGCATTTTCGGATCAGCATACAAGCGAAACTACCTAATATACAACTCTATTAAGTGCATATATATGTATGTACGTACATCACCCATAAATCCTTAACTATGGCAGCGCTGTCAACAGGCCTGAAATGTATTTGTAAAATTTTACGGATCCATTGCCTATTTAACAATATCTAGCAGGGCCGGATCTAAAGGGTTTTTTTTCCGAGGGTTGGTGAAAAACTCTACCATAGACACTATGAGGATAGCAACCGCGTGCTCATAGTAGTGTCAGATTCTTACTGACTAAAAAAAACCACCCTGCGATTTAATTTGTTATATATTGCAACTAAGAAGGACCTTATCAAGCAATTTTTCTATCATGAAAAAAAAACTCGTTTGGCAGGTTACTTTCCACAGAAAGATCCTGCATGTTCCGCAACCTAGGCGCGGTTGATTCCTATCTCGCCAAGTCGAAAGGTTTCGTCCTTTGTAGTCGGCGCAATAAATTGCTTTCATCCAGTATTTGTAGGATTATATTGTTGACATGTCCGATTAGTCGGTTTCTATGCTTTCTCGCGAAGCTTCTAATTTCAGCTTCGATTGTCGGAATTCCGAGATCCCTGTGGGTATCTAGTATACCGCGGTGCGTGGACAATTTCTCTTAGCACTTTATTTTGAAAAGTTTGTAAAATATTGGCGTTTGTTTTCTTGGTACAGCCCCAAAGTTGTATACCGTAAGTCCACACCGGCTTTAGCACTTGCTTGTATAAAAGCAGTTTGTTCTCAATACTCAGCTGGGAGTGTTTTCCGAGCAACCAGTTCATTTCTCTATATTTGATTTCGAGTCCTTTACTTTTCATTTTCGCTTGCGAATTCCATTTCAGTTTTGCGTCGAGTGTCATTGCAAGGTATTTGGCCTCGTTTGCAAAAGGTATTCGGGCCAAGTTTAGGAAAATTGGCAAGACATTAGTTTTCTTGTAAATGAAATTCACGTAAACAGATTTAGATTCGTTGAGTGCGATCCGCCAGTCCCTCGTCCTATCATTTACTTTATTCAATGCGTTTTGCCGTTTTGCAGTCGTTTCTTCGATTGTTTTACCTACGGCTACGATAGCGGTGTCATCGGCAAACGTAGCCAGGATAGTGCCATCTTCTTTCGGTATATCTCGAGTATATAACAGATAGAGAAGTGGCCCAAGAACGCTTCCTTGCGGTACACCGGCCGAAATTTCTTTGGGTTCCGGGTATTCATTTCCATGTCTAACACGGAAGAGTCTATTCCCGAGATATGATTCTAGAATGTCGTATAGGCATACAGGGAGAACTTGTCGTAATTTGCAATTCAAGCCATCATGCCACACCTTATCAAAGGCTTGCGAGACGTCAAGAAATACGCTTGAGCATACCTTTTTCTCTTCAAGTGCTTTCTCGATTACGTCAGCAATTCTATGCACATGGTCAATCGTCGAATGCTTACTTCTAAACCGAAACTGGTGGTCAGGGATAAGATTATTTCCTTCTATAACTGGTTGGAGACGGATTTAAAGGGTGTCAAAAAATACACGCAAGAAGTAATTTTGATAGAAACACAGTTTTTCAATTAAAAATTGTAAATGTTTTATTGATTCATAAAGTATACAGTATAGGGTTATGTATGGAATAGTATATCGGGTAAATGGCCTCCACACACTCTTTTGTCGAAATTTTTCGTGACTGTTTTGCATAAATGTGGCTGAATTTCTTTGATACAGCACTCAATTTGCTCCTTCAAGACGTGGCTGATCGTGGGTTTGTTGGCATAAACCTTAGACTTCAAAAAACCCCAAAGAAAAGAGTCTAACGGCGTAAAATTGCATCATCTGGGCGGCCAATTCTGATCACCAAAACGGGAAATTACACGACCAGGAAATGACTCATGCAGTAATTGAATTGTTTCTCAGGCTGTATGGCATATGGCACCTTCTTATTGAAACCACATATCGTCCACATCCATTTTCTTGCATGTCGACGTCGCTATATCGAGCACCATTAACTGTTATTTCCCGACCAGTCGTATTTTCAAAGAAGAATGGTCCGAAGATACCTGCACCCCAAAATCAGCACCAAACAGTGACGTAGTTTGAAAAATAAGCATCCACTTGTTGTTCCATAATCTATTCAATGAGCTCTCTTCGCTGTGCATGGTCAGTAGGCTTCAGTTTTTGAGTCAATTACGCATTTTATGCATGAAGATGTAAATCTTTCGTGAGAATACGTTGTAGAGAGCTTCTCGGAATGATTGGTCAATTCTTGACCACGGTGACGAATTAATATTCCTGGACTCTCAACAACACTCTCACGAACTGGTTCAATGTTTTGTGTTGAAGGACGGCCAGAGTGTCTAAGATATCACTAAGATCTAGTCTCTCTGAATTTTTGAACTAATCTTTTCACAGTTGATGAAGTTAAATCACTATTCCGACCATATTTTATACGAAAATTGCTAACAGTAGTTGGCAAACCTTCATTATTTTTAATTAATTTTAGTTCTTTCGTGTAGCACTCCATTTTTAATAGCCCTGAACTGTCAGCAGTCACGCTGTCACTTTACCGCACAAATGACGCAAAATTGAAATCTTGCGTGAATTTTGGGACACCCTTTAGTAATGGTTAACAGGGAGAATTCTAAATTGGTGATCACTTATATACCCAGGGAACTCATTCTTAAAAGCACTATTGCACTAATCAATAATCAAACTTTTTTTTATCCAAAAGATGAAACGAGCACTAGAAAATGGGGAATGCTTCTTCGAAAAGTTAGCGTTATTAGCGGTTTCGGCCTCGTGTTTCATGAACTTACTCCCCAACTAAAACATTGAGTGTCTAAAGATAATATTTTCGAATGAATGCCCAATGTTCACAGGAGCACCTAACGGTATCTAGCTTAACAATTCGTCATCCAGATTGATCAAATAATTGCGATCGACGGATTGCGGTTTTGCAGAGTTCCGTAAATACCAAAAGTAGCAATACAAATTTCTTTTATTCGTAAGATATACTCACATGTGATACATCATTGAAAAAGATCTCTTTGAGCAATAATTCAAAAATATTTGTTGCCTCCCATCCTATATCTGCAAAAAAACGAATGTCCTTCGCCTCGTATTCTAAAGTAAGTGATTCAAAAACTTAAAAAAAGTATACTATTAGAGCATTTTCAGAACTACAAGTTTTACCTTGATATTCTTATTGATTTTGTATGTAAGTAATTAATTGTTTATTTCATGTCACTTCCTCACACACTTTGAAAGAGCTCCCGAGTCTTCATACTAACCAAGAAAAATAATCTCAGCAAAATCGGTTCAGTTATACAAGGATAATAGTTACAATTTCTAAGCATCCTCATTCTAATGGAACCCATTAAGTGCGAATGATTTTTTTTATAAGAACGTTCTAAGCCACCATAGATTCGAGTCATTACCCAACAGCTTTCAAAGTTATCTGAAGTAGTGTGGGAAACTTTAGCATCGGACAACTGCAGTCGCAAGAGGCTGCCAGAGCCTTGCTAATCGCATGCCCCTCAATCTGTCGGGAAGACTAATACCAACTCCAATCCAAAAGCCTGGCATGGGAAGTGCCCTTACCATTGAGTCAATAAAGATGTACTATATTGGTATTAATGCTTGAACGTTTTACCAAAAGTTTTGCATTCAGCAGGGACAAAGAACGTAGCCTAGCAGTAGAGCCTTCTAAGCGGCGACTTTTAAACTTGAAAATCGATGAAAATTTGATGAGTAACGATTTAAATTTCTGCGTTGAATCTTCAAAAATTGCAAGAATATTATTGTTTAGTATATGATAGATTTTTCTGGCCTAATAGCAGACTTATATGACAAAGCGGGCTGTTCTCATAAAGTTTAAGGTGTTCACGTAATGTGACAATATTTTACAAATTTTGTTGCGGAAATATGGCGTACCAAATGCCTGACATTTCATATTTACATTTGAAATTCAATCATTAAAAAAAATTCTTGGTACGACTGAATTGTTGATATAAAATTGTTAATTATAAATTAAAAAAAATAATTGTTAGCGTCTTAGCCACCTCGGTTATGGCGGTGTTGGTCTGACCATGTCAAAAGTCATAATTGTCCGTTCTGTAGATATGCAAGAACAAAGATAAAGATATTTTTAGCAATTACACGTAGTGAATCAAAATCCGAGAACGGCTTCTATTGTTATCCCTTCGATCTTGAAAGCGGTCAAAGTCTCCCTTTTATCTTTAGATAGTCGGGTCTTATTAAGGTTCAACATATTTTCTCATATAATTTTGGAAAATTTTCAAAAACAAGTTAACAAAATCAAAAGCAATCGCTACGTTAAGTTAAGTTAAGTTTGTTTTCTAAATTCGCTTAATTGCCGAAGAGAATTCTATTATACACAACAAAAAAAAAAATAAACAATCCTTTCGTGCCTTTTTCAAATTTACTTTTAAAAAAATAAAATTATGCTTCCTCCTAAGTTCCCCATATATATGCTATGTGTTGCGTTAAGAAAACGTAAAATAATTTCTTGTTGATTAATGATTAAGAACTCAAACAAGAAATACAAAAAAAAAAAAGAAGAAACAGTAAATACTTAATTGATAATTAGCAAATAAATAAATTAATTTAATTTCTAAATTCATGTATTAAAGCAAAGCAAAAACAAAAACACTCAAATGCAAACGAGACAAATTCAATTTAAGAAAAAAACCAAGTTGTGAAAGAAATTTGTAACAATTAAGAAACTATTATAACAAAAATATTGAAGAAAAACAAAAAGTATATCATAACAAACGCAAACTCGTTAAATTGTTAAATTTTTAGCAAGGCTATATTATATTTGATTAAAATTGAATTAATTATATTACATAGAATTTCGTGTTAGCATTTAATTGATAATGAAGAAAAAATAAAACTGAAAACCAATAAAAGTTGACGGAAATGTTTAAAAAAAAAAAAAAATTAATTACGTATTGGTTTTATTTCTGGATAGACTGAGAGAACATCTCGATTCAACGCTCGATAATGAACAGGCAGGCTTTCGAGCTGTCTCCTCCAGCATCGACCACATTAACACCTTGCGGGTCATCATTGAATAATGCGTCGAGTACAGATCTCCGCTACATTTGCTGTTCATTGATTTTGAAAAGGCCTTCGACAGCTTAAAAGTATAAAAGTAGAAACACAATGTGGCGCTCGCGCGTTCGCGCTTTTACAGAATGAGTAAAATTAATGGGATTTTATGGGGTGACACCAAATGTGACCTCAAGCGTTTGGTCGGTTTTTAATAGTAAATATCGTAAACGCCACCTCGACGTCGGAGTAGAGCTACTCTCTACTATTGTCGCGCTTTTTGAGAGCCCACAGCTCTTTTGGATTGACATTATTCTTTGACTTGTTCAATTTTACGAGTACCAACAAGGTAAGTCATGGTGTCGTGTATGTACTCCGAATTGTTAGCATTTAATATGTAAGAAATTTTAATTGCTAATTAATGTGTTCTGAACACAAATTAATTATGTTATTTTCTTATTCATACACATTTGTTTGCGAAGTTTTTTCTTAAATTTGTGTTTCCTAATCAAACCATAAAAATAAAAAGAGTACATTTCTACTCTTCTTTCAGCCGCGAAATCGTATTTGGAAAATTTAAGGGAACAGAACATAATTCTGTCATATTTCTAACCTCTCAAAGTCCGACCGTCTTGAGGCCACATTTAAGGCTGAACTATAATAGTCGGAACCAATTGGGAGCTACATAGTGTCATAATTCTACGTTAAGTTTCCTTCCGCATTGTCAATTGCTCAATTAGCCCATAATAAGCGTACGTGTTCGGAAGAAAAGGTTCTCGACCGATCACCGAAATCAAGCATCGTCGGGAGTTGTTAGTAGTTAGATGGGGGACCGCTTGTCAAATTTTCATACGTACACAGCGAATCCATTCGCTCTTTCGTAAGTGAGCAAAAGTGAACAAAAACTTAACGAATCGAAGCAAAAAGTTATTATGGTTACACAATACAAATCCTTTGTATTCGTACTGTTTCGGAAGTGGTCGTACGAAACCATTCTTCTATTATAGTTCAGCCTTTAGTGTTGCAAATTTTGCGGTCAGGCGTATTATCGTAAGTCGGTAGAAAGCCTGTCAAACGCGCGAGAGCCACATTGCGTTTTACCCATGAATAGAGATGCTATTTGGCGAACCCTGCGCAGGAGAGGTATACCAGAAAAACTCGCGGCTATTATAATGGCGGTAAATATCATGTCTTACACAACGGTAATGTGTCAGAGGAATTTGAAGTCCGCAGCGGAGTACAACAAGGATGCATTTTTTCACTACTGTTATTCCTCAGATCAGGTCAGCTCTGTCTGGAGGAAACATGGGGCTGATATGGACTATGCAATCATATCGCAAACATCTTGACTATGCTGATGACGTTTGCTCTGACACTGCATAATGGACCTGCATTAGATGGCTCATAATTTGGAGGCAGAGGCGAACAAAGTAGGGCTCAAAATAAATACCGAAATGAGGATTGTGGTGTCAATGAGCTCAATAGATTATTTGTAAGCGTTTCTTCAACTGAATTATCTGAAGAATACACAACCTCTACAAGACTTACTAAATTATTCAAGCGAATTTTGCTTTACGTAGGTACGTAGGTACGTAGGGCAGTCTTCAAAATATAATCTCAAACGATTGGGCTAGACAATATGCATCCAAAGTTTGTCAAAATTATTTTTCCAATAATCTGTCCCTATCTAACGCAAATTTTTAACACAATACTCACCAGTTCCTCCCATCCAAAGATGTGGAAAACCTCTAAAGTTATTCCAATTCTAAAACACAAGAACTCCAGATCCAAAAGCATCGTCCAATCTCCATTCTACCATGTGTCTCTAATATTCTTAAAAAGCTATTCAGCACAGCTGTTCGACAGCCCTTCTAACGATCGTCAATGATATACGACTACAGATAGTTAAGTGAAATATAACTACGTTGGTGCTGCTAGACTTCTCCAAAGCATTCGACCGTGTTCCACATAGCATACTCCTAGCAAAGTTAAAACACAACTTCTTTTTTTTGAAACCTCAGCTCTGAAGTTGATTAAAGAATATTTAACAAGAAGGACCCAGGCTGTGTCCATTAATACCCAGCTATCTACCTTTCTTCCAACTAATTCTGGTGTTCCTCAAGGATCAACTTTGGGTCCTTTATTTTTCACTATGTTTAATAATGATCTTCCATCAGTACTAAAGCACTGTTTAAAGCACTAAAGCACTGATTATGTACAAATATATCTCAGCTACCCAATTGGTATGATGGAAGACGCAACTCTTCGAATCAATGAGAATTTCAACAATATTGCTCTCTGATCTCAACGTAATAAACTAACTTTAAACTCAAGGAAAGGCCAAGTTATTATTATCAGCAGGGAGGCGGTGGACTACTCGTACTACTAAATCTTGGCGTAATATTCAATCAAATACTGACGTGGGATAATCACTTATCGAGTGCACTGGGCAGAATGTTTGGGTCATTGCGAATCTTCATAAATGTCTTCGCAACATCTTAAGGATCTTCTGGCCGAATCGTATATCGAATGACCAACTACACCCGATAACGAGCCAGGAGCCAATAGATATCAAAATACACCTTACGGCGCGAAGACAGTTCTATTGCCATGTACGCCATGCAATGGAATCCACTTACCCAATCTGGCAGACGAGTGGGCCGCCCTAGGCAGACATGGAGAAGGACAGTCGAAGAGGAATCCAGATCATTGGGGATGACCTGGAGGGAGCTCAAGGGCGTTGCAGAACTCCGAACACGATGGCTCGCAGGGGTTGTTGACGCCCTATGCCCCACGAGTCAGCGCATATAACTAATTATTGTTTCTATTTAATGAATTATTCACGGTATGGTCATTGGTCGGTTTGGTCTACGGTAATTCGAAGCATATAAATGTGCTGGACAGTTGTCAGCGGAAACCAATAAAAACGCCCATTCATGCATATAGAACCAATATACCATTTGCTCAAAGTGCGGAAGTTGTCTTAGAATATTGTCGTAAACTTTTAGAAAAATTTCGATATCCCTGAGAGATGATGCCGCTGATATACACAATACTTAAGGACGCCAATGTTGATATGGAGGAAGCCTCTCGGCGTTTTGTTACCACAACTCATGCAACCTGAGTGTTACGGTGTGTTCCTGAGGAGTCTCTAGGTCCAACCTGTGGAATTCAAGAAAGTACTAAATTCTTTGATGTTTTGCTCTGAGACTTCCTCTAGGGAATTGATAAAGGGTTTTTCTAATATTCGTTGTCTGACCAAAGCTAGTGCCGGGACAGGCGTCTAAATAGTGAATAAGGGTTTCTCTTTCAGTTGCGGCAGTGTGTGTTGTCTGGAATACCTAGTTTGACTGTGTGGTCTCCCATAGGCCAGTAACCCGTAGTGATCGCTGTTAACCGGCGATGTCTTTACGCATTCTATTTAGGAAGTCGGTTGTTTTAATTTTGTTGTAGTTTGGCCTTATCCTTCTGGATATGACACAGTTTGTTAGTCTAGTCCACCTGAAGCTGGCTTTTATAAGGAATATTAAGGAGATTTCCAAGCGGAACGTAGGCTGATTCCGCATGTGAGCGGTGGAGGGCTGAGCCTTGCCTGGTCAGTTCATCAGCAAGTTCGTTTCCGTAAACGTTACTATGCCCTGAAAGGTTACCTTGAATTCTCCATCTAGCGAGGCTAGCTCATTTCGGCATTCTAACACTAGTTTAGAGGATATAGTGACCGAGGCGGTGGCTTTGATAGCAGCTTTTGCCTTGGCGTTATATTTGTGTGTAATTTGATCTGACGACAGGCTTCGCGAATAGCGAGTAGTTCCGCGTGGAAAACATTCGCAGTCCAGCACCCAGGCTATCTGAGTCTCATCGCGCTATGTGCTGTAATGTTTGTTATGTGTAGGTCTAGAGGTAAAAGATGCAAAAGGACTGCATCTGACGGGGTAGACCGTAGAGCACCTGTAGTGCCTATGTATGCTGTTCTTTATATGTAATTGTTAAGTTTAGTTATATTATAGGCCTTTCTTAGAGCCTGCCACCATTCTATTCCTATACAGGAGTAGAAGGCTACACATTCCTTCTTCATCCGTTGTTCTAAGTTCAGCTTTCAACTGAGTTTAGGATCTAGGACAACTCCTAAATACCTAACACTGGACGATAGGAAGAGTGGTTCACCAAGTGCAAAGTCAGGTACTATATTTTGGTTTTAGTGGTAAAGAGTATCAGTTCAGTTTTATTCGAGTTAACACCAAGACCACGCTTTTTGCCCTAGGTGCTTACCTTACTCAGAGCATGATTTCACTTAACACAAAGGGAAACATTCCTGACACTAGTATTACCATGTCGTCCGCATACCCGACTACCTTGATTCTTTTTCTGTCGAATGCTACAAGGATTTTATTCATGATTATAAGCCATAGTAGAGGTTAAGTAACACCGCCTTAAGGTATTCTCATGCTGGCAAATTTGGTTGTATTTCTCTTGTTTAGTGTTGCCTCAATAATTCTAGTGCTAAGCATAGAAACAATCCAATGAATTAGATAGCTTTTTATTCCCAGCGCCATTAGGGACTCTGGAAAAGCTGCTTCAATGTCTAGAAAGGTAGCTAAAGTGTATTCTTTGTATTGTATAGATTTTTCAACAGTAATCACTACCTCGTGGAGGGGTCAATCTTACTTTGAGGTATGCATGCTGCGATTTGAAGAGGTATGGTTTTCCTATTTTACGCGGTGAATCCTGCAGCATTATTTGATCAACATTTATTCAATTAAGTTGATCATTGATGGAGTCTTTGAGACAAAGTCGGATGAAAACGAGAGAAAAATTATAGGTTTGATTTATTGTCCCACCTGCATTGACGGTGTATAGAGGAAAAGATTTAACTACACACTATACGAACTGTATAGCGACACCGACTTGGTCCAAAAGATTTGTATACAAGGATTAAGGTGGCTAGGTCATCGAGAGCATATAAACACCAAAATTCCAGCCCGAAAAATCTTCTACTTCACCCCTGAGGGACTATGCAGAAGAGGATGAACTCATCTCCGATGGCGTAAGTAGAGGTTGATCTCAACCAAATAGGAGTGCGCAACTGGCTAAGAATCGCGCTGGGTGGAGAGGTTAATTGGTTGAGGCCCTGGTTCACCCAGAACTTCAGCACCATCATAAGATGTGACAAAAGGAAATCATCTATGAGCAATCGTTAGGTGAGTCTTAAGGTTCTTGGGCCATTCTTACTGCAAACCTATCTACATTACAAAATGGTTTCTGATGTGATACCCCAACATATCCTAAAATATCACAAAATACGGCCAAATATTCCATATAACACTAAATACCGCAACATAACCTATAATATGTCAGAATGAAGTCTACTGTTACTAACTTATTGTATCTACAGACTTTTCTAAGGCTTTTGATCAACTTTCCCACATTATAATTGAATAAAAACTTAAGCTACATAATTGATTTCAAAAAGGAACATATTTTTCGTCTTTTCGGGGAAAACCCGAATACGTTGCACCTCACAGACGAGCATTAGTATTCTAGGGTTAAGGCTTAATCTGGTGCTCCTTGGGGTAGTCACTTAGGTCTTATTATCTTTATACTCGCTAGCAATTATTTCACATCATGTATTAGTCATAGCGATATTCTCATTTATGCTGATGACATGAAAATCTTTAAAAGCATTAATAACCTAAACGACCGAAGCCTTCTACAATCCGATATTAACAGCTTCGCCACTTATCAAATGCCAAAATATAACACTTTCTAGAAATCGTATGCCAACCGCGTTTAATTATTCATCATCGCAGCATGCTCTTCATCGTCAATTATTTTAAGGACCTAGGGGTTTATTTTAACCCTAATCTTGGCTTCACGAAGCACATTATCTTTACTGTTAACAAGTCCAATTCTAAGTTAGGTTTTATAAAAAGATGGTCAAAACAAGTTTAGCAAGATCGGATCGGAGCTATTCAACGAAACTTTTTCCGATTCGCATTGAATTGGCGAACCATTTAATCTTTCATCATGCTCAGATCGCATATAACTTTTACAAATCTTACCTTTGTGTTCTGGAATCTACTTATCAACGTTTAAAAAATTATATACCGCATGATGATATGCCACAATGATTAACATATGGCCCCGCCCCCCTCTAATTTTATGGAAAAGTCAAATTTCCCTCTTTCGTCCTTTGTCTACACCTCAAGCACTACATTTATACCAATTTTTAAGCTTCTGTGTTGACTAGAATTACCCTACAAGTTTTGTTCCTTTTTAATACACTGTTATCCTCTCATTTTTTACTTTGTCTATCTCTGTTCCAAATATCAAAATTCTATGATCACGGGCAGTACCCTATAGGTTTTGATGATCAGTGAGTCAGTCAGTCCCAAAATAAGCGTGTTGTGAAGTCACGTATCTCGGCAACTACTTAAGTTTAAAAAAATTTGTTGCGTTACGAATATGGCCAATCTGAGCATGATGTACAATTTGTGTGTCCCTATCATTATTGTGAACCGAGTTAGAGACGGGTAAAAATGCTAGTTGTGTCGTGTAAATAAGGTGGTAGTGCGCAAGTAGCTGGAGAACAAAATAAATTAAATAAAATAAAATTTCAATTTTACTTTACATTGTGAATATATTGTCAGATTCAGACCTTCCTACATTTGATAACAATGGAGCCAAAGTATTCCATTCGTTGGTTTCAGGATCATACTCTTCGACTAAATTTGACCAAGAATTACCATCGCATCCTCCGCATTGTATTAGTCGATTATTCGAAGCAACACATTTTATTAAACTCCGAGCTATTTTTAATGAGCTTACAATTTTCCAAGTGTCGATCGAAGGGTGGTAGCACTTTACTGTATTGCTTAGTATTACACCGTTGGATCCGCCAACAAAGTATAAATGTTCTCCAACTGCAGCCAAGCCAACATTTGCGATTCGTTCGTCATTAATAGCCCACTGTGTCCATTTATTGGCACCAGGTTCGTAGCATTCTATTACACGGGACAAATTACCAGCAGCGTACAAGAATCCATCACAAAAAGCTAATTGAATCGGTTTTAATGAGGAAATCGTCGGCGCGATATTGTGCCATTCGCGTGTCGAAAAATCATATTTCTCCGCAGAACATCCCCAAATTCCACCAGTAAGGCCACCAACAACATATAAATCCCCATTCAATTCAGCGATCCCTGGATATATTCGTGCTAATCCCATTGGCGGCAAGTCAGTCCATTCCTTTGTTTGAAGATCTAAGCATTCAACGCTATTTGTTTCGATTTTATCAATCATACCTCCAGCGATTATAATTTTTCCATTTATGACGATCATACTATGTTCGCTTCTATTTTTCGATGGCACCGGCAACTCTTCGAAAGACCAAGTATTCGCGCCTCGATTAAAGGTCTGAACTTTCAAATTATTGGTGTCGTATCCACTTACAAAACAAAGTTTGCAATTTGCCTTCCTTGCTTCAGTAAGCTCTTTCGGAAATTGCGAACGACTTTCAGGCGAGAAGTGCCATTGAAGCCAACTGAAGACCAATTCATAACACTCAATGGTTTTGCATACTGAATGCCTGTTTTCGATGATAAATTTGGGCTCCAGCAACGTGAAACGAATGTGTGACAGAAGATTGAAAATTAATTTCTCACGATTTTCTTTATCATGTTCAACCCATGCCACTAGACTCCGGAAAACTATCTCCTCCGAGTGCTTACCGAGATCATCACTAGATAGGAATTTGTTTAGCTGCTCTTCGTTCAGCTGGACAAACTCCTTCTCTGACCAAACCTTATCAAAGCGCGTGAACGCAAACGAAGAGGCTTTCTTATGGAGCAGGTCGTAGTTGTGCTGCTCTGCAAATAAGGCAATGCCCAAGCAATTGCTAGCATCTAGCTTTTCTCCCATGAAGTCGCAGCAGGCAGCTACCAATCTGTTCATTTGGAGGAAGTGTGCGGCAGTCAATACACTCTCTACGGTTTCGCAGCGGAGCTCAATTGATGCCGTGTACATAAAGTCGATTATCATTTCCATAGTGCTGCCATCGATTTCCTTCAATTCGACCTCATCAGCCTTAGCTTCCTGCAGGTTACTACGGAACATGGCCAGAAAGTAGTCGCTCGATGCGCACAGAACAATCCGATGGGCCTGAACTTTAACCATTATCAACACCAGCGATCAGGACTATGTCAAAGAATTCTTTCTTCTCGTAAAAAGACTGCAGTCTCTTCGAAATGTTATCTGCATGCTCAGTACATTTGAAGATTTTGCTTTTGCTGGATGAGGGTTCAAGTTGCTTATCGTTTGACATCATGAATACTCTAGAGACCACAAAAGCTTTCAGTTCTTAGATTAGAGATTCAAATAAAGTTAATTTCTTACCCACTTTCTACAAAATTTTATTATGAAAAACGCAATTTTTTTATTTATTTACACAAGAGGGCAGCGCACACACACCGAATAAAGAATTGTGTTTGTTTCAAAATTAAACAGTACTCTCTTTAGCAGCTGTCAAACAAAATAACTTTTAGCTGTCAGGCAGTTGGAGGCCATTTATTTTATATCGAGGATAAGTAGGTACAACTGATATTTTTAAAAATTTATTTCACAAAATCACCATCTACCGGTTTCGATTTAGCGCAATGGTCAATGACCATGAAGACGAATACTGAGCTTGTGAGCGAAGTTTGTTATTTCATATTCCACGGTGGTGGCCATCCGTAAGTCTCTCTGGATGTCATTGTTTCTAATATACCAGGGAGCATTCACGATTGCTCTTATAACTTTATTTTGAAATGATCGTAGGTACAAAGTTACTATTAGTTTAAAGACGAAAAATCTGTGAACTAAAAAATGTTCTTTTGGTGGGCAAAGAAGAGGTGATACATTCTTTCTATTTATTGGTACTAATTAAGATTATGTGGGAATATAGGAACTGGCCGATTGTCCATGTTATAAGATAGGAACAGTGCTGACAGTATGTTTTTTTTTTTTTTTTTTTATAATTTGCACGTGTGGAAGGGGTTATGAATACCCTTATACTAATTTTAGGACACGGGCGATTTGAGGAAAGGGGAAGAGACAGCGAGAAAAACAGATTGGTGTAGTTGGTTTGAAACTTAGCTGGTATTAAGTTTCAGTGAACTCCAAGGGTGGCTGTCCAGATAACTGGGGAGCTTGTTTGTTTTTGCTTTTGTCGTTGCTCATGATTCACAGTATTTTTTTCCGTCCTCTTGATGTTATCATCACGATCAAGTTGCATTTTAGCAATATGACCGCCCTACTGCCAGTGTTATGCCTTCGCAGTAGAGTTGACACAAGCTTTCGCAATTGATCGACTTTTTATTTATTTCATGCGAAATAAATAGATGATTATTGACATCAGGATTCGAACCGTGAACCTGTAGCGTGACAAGCGATGATGTTACCACTACACCACGGCCACCCTATGTACAGTTACAATGCTGGCTGTGTGAAAATATGATTGCAGGACTGACCTTGTTAGAATATATATATGTATATATGAACAGTTCTGATGGTGCGGAACCATTAGTCTGACCGGGTGAGAATTTAGTTAACCTCTAGGGATACTAGAAAGAATTGGCAAAAGTTTTCAGTCACTTAGGGGTCGAAGTGTAGTCAGATACCTGGGGCTTTGGTTAGACCAATATCTATATTTTAAGAAACATATGGATGCTGCTCTGGCTAAAGCCAAAGGCGCTTTTGCCGTTACAAAGAGATTTTTTTTTAAAGCAAGCAACTCAATGCAAGAGTAAAGGAAATCTGCTATATGGTCCTCATTCGGCCCATGCTCGTATTTGGATGTCCCGTGTGGTTCAACGTGAGAGCAAGCTTGTTGGAAAAGATTCGGGTGCTTAAGACGGCTTGCCTTCTTTTATACATAACACCAGAGTCCCAGTACATAAAATTCTATCCCAATGAGGTCCTGTACAACAGGGCTAACCTAATAAGAGTGGATAATTTAGTTGTCAAGCTGATTCGGAGGCACATTGCAAGGGCAATGAGCTCGATGAACAACCAGGTCTCCGGGGCTTATTACCACAATTACGGGTACCACGAGAGGCAGATTGGCGGTGCCGCTAATGTTCAACTACGACAGAAACGTAGCACACAGCAGTGTGGAGCGTCTCCCGTTTGGTAGGGCGGTATCGAGTCGCGATATAGAGCACGTACAATGACAGTACAGACATTTCTGGTGGCTAGCCGATAGAGAGGAAACTCCTCGTCATTTCCCCATAATACAGAGTAGCCTGTTTGATGTTTAAAGTTGGCTGTTTTTTTGTCCATGGCTAACTTTCATAGCTTTAGGTTTAGATATATTGGGAAGGTTGTAGGTAATGAATAAAAAAAGAAAAACATTTTTTTTATCACAGCACAAAAAAAAATATAAAAAAAACACTTCATAAAAAATAAACAAAAAAAAATATGTATAAAATTACGTAAGGTAGAGTAAGATAGATTAAGGTAAAATAAGGTAGTTTAAGATTTATTTTAAGGTAGTCTTTTAAGTTTTATATATATGTAAGTACAACAAAAAAGTGTTCATTTACTAAGTTTTTTAATATTATTTTCTTAGTACCAATTAATAATAAAATAATGATATATACATAGTTTTAAGTATTAGGTTTAGGTAAGAGCGCTTGCATAGGGAAAGTAAGTTAGAATAACATAGTTAAGTTAGTTAAGCTAGTTTTAACCTTTTTTTGTCTAGCATATACATAAGTATAATGAATTGAGAAATAAAAATGCATTAAAAACGAAAAAAAAACCACCGTGAGAATTTAGTTATAAAAGAAATATATATATGCAGTTTTTCGCACAAGGACAATTCTGCAATTCAATTTATACACGGTCAGAACTCTTATTACGGACCCACTCAATTAGTTCTGCAATTGTATTCCAATTTGATTACACTGTCCACACTGTAGTTATACTAACATATGGACAACATTGGGATTATATAATATGTATTCCAACACGTTAACATCATGCTGCAATAGATTTTTTTGTTTGGTGGTTCTCAGTTACCAAGTAGTGTGGAATTCTAACGGCACTAAAAAACCTCTTTAATCAGGACCAATTTATGAAAGATCTAAAATTTAGTAAAATTTTTTCATTTGCCTTGTGAGAGAAACTTCACTATATGCACTTACTCAGCCCAACATTTTTGAAACACCCTGAACAGTAAATCGTTTTATTTGTCTCGCGAATATTTCTCATTCACTCTTAGCCGAAATTGATAACTAAACAATGTTTGACATATTCAAGAACATAACAAAACAAATTTTTGGAAACATGTATCTAATAAAAACAAGTTTGTTAAATGTTCAGTCTGATTATTTTGCAAACGAGCAAATACGTTCTTCATCATTCTTTCACTTACGTAAATTGATAATTATTTTGTTGATGTAAAGTTATTTCGTTTGAGATGAATTTCAATTGTAGCAACAGGATGCAACTTCTCTCACCGGGCTACAAAAAAAATATATGTTTGCCTTTTGAAAGTTATTAAGCACATCTAAACTCTAATATTGAGCCTGAACAAATAAGAGATACTTCTACGTCGCTCAATGTACTTTTTTCCATGTAAACCTAGAATCCACTTTGACGTTGTCAAATATGTCAAAAACCCGTTTTTTTTTTTGTTAAATGTCCTTGTTTTTGTGATTTCTTTATTTTTAAATTAATAAAATAATGACAGAAGTAACATCTATTAGATATAGAGGGAAAAATAATATAATCGAGTTAGCTAAGAATCCAGATGCATTCTAAAAAATCCCCTAAAATTAAACAGAAACAACAGAAATCGGCGGAACACGTCAGTAACTATTACTTTTCTATTTATTTGTAATAACAAACGGCAATACGAGTACTCATTCTGATTTTACTTAAATTGATAGTCCTTTACGATCCCGGTCGTCTGTTGGTCTATTGACCGGGCGTGGTATTTGTGCACTTCTGTATTTTGGCCGAATAGAAGTCCTGTTTGCATTCTGGTGGGTGTTAGGATTTGAACATGGCGTACAGTCTAATAGATATCAGGTACCGACTAAACAGGTTCGAGCAGCACACCAGCAGCTTCAAAACTTCCGTAAAACAAATTATCACTTTCCCGAGTTGACTTTAATTTTACTGCACATTGTTTATTATAATTTGGCAGTGGTTATAGGCTCTATTACTATGACGAAGATCCAAGACGGAACGATGTAGTAATATCTTTGGATACGGTAGTTCAAGAGAGAGTAGTCTCATTAGGGCGAATTACAGATCGAATTATGTAGCACATCAAAGTAGCATTAAAAAAGTCGCAGATAATGAATAATCTTTAATGTATACGCTCTCGGGCGTGCTGTAAAAGCCAAGTGAAAAAAATTCCGCGAAAAATTAGATGCAACAATCCAACTTCTTATAGAAGAGATCTAATTTAGTGTATAGTAATACACAAAATGTCCCTCGGCCATCTCTCGCACTTGGAACCGGATACAGAAATTCAATATATCACAAAAAATACACCGTTTATCTTCACCACTGTACCCACCATGGCTGCTAAAACCCGAATCATTTGAATTGTAGTTGGCAATTTACCCAAAAGGTCACATACCAGCACTAGTATTTCGTTTGATTTTTAAAAGTCTTGAGAGCGAATTTGAATCTAAAAGCTGAAAATTTATTTTCTCCGATGGTTCGAAAACACAATACTACACCAGTTTCGCTGTAATAACATAAGATAATTAAAAAAGGTAGTCTTCCTGATTATTTTTCAATTTTTATCGCAGAAACGCTTGCACTTTTGAAAACTACGAAACACGCCAGTTAAACCAAAGGCTGGGTCCTCTGTGTAGACAGTCTCTCAGTTATAAAATCTACCATGAACGCAAACAACACCTCTGCAGTTATATCCAATAAGTTATCAGAACTCCAAAAACACTCAATATCATGTGGGTTCCTGGCCGCACTGGTATTTAAGGGAATGAGATCGCCGATAATGCAGCCAACACAGCCAATTTTTTTTATCTTACTTTGGTATTCAACACCTTCAAGTAACTTGACTATTTAAAACTTATCAAATGCAAAATTAAAACTAAGGAATGATTGGTTGGCATATACTCACTACTACAAAAGAGTAAACCCAAATAAAACCCAGCCCCTATAACCTACAACATCTTCAAAAGCAATGATTACCAACTTTGTACATCCGTGATTAGGACACACCAGGGTAACGCACCAAAACATGCTAAAAAAAAAAAAAAAACAATGCTGAGATTGAATTTTGTGAATTAAATTGGGTTTTTTTTACCTAAATTTTCTACCTGAATACAAAACATTTAGATAACAAATGTGGAAAAAACCGCTTTTGTGGTTTATTAAGAAGTGTTCAGGTTTTTCGTAATTATAAAATTTAATGACTTGGTTTTATGACCTTACATCAAAAGGGTTCTCAAATCCCAAAATTTGTCGACCTGGTTTGCAATGGTCTTTCATAAATTCATGAGAATTTATTTGAGATTCTTCACGTCTTGAGTAAATAACTCGTTAAAAATGAGAAAAGTCGCGGAAACCACAATCGAGAAACGATCTGCAATCATCACCCATTGCAAATCGCAATGGGAAGTTGCTTCGCAGTTGAAGGTATCAATGTGCTGCGTTCAAAGCACCATTGATCGACACGCTCAAACCGGAAGTCTTGAAGATAAACCACGGTCAGGATGGCCTAAAGCTACAACTAAACACGAGGATCGGCTAATAGTCACAACAAACAAACGAAGTAGACGAAAAACAGCACCCGAAATACGCGCCGAAATAAATGAAACACGGAATAAACCCCTGTCCTTGACAAGGGTCAAACGAAGATTAAGACATTCTGGACTATTTGGACGAGTTGCTGTTCGAAAACCACTGCTGCGACCACAAAGCAACCAGAAAAGGTTAGAATATGCCAAAAAGCATAAAGACTGTACGGAAGAAGATTTCAACAGAGTTTTATGGAGCGATGAATCCAAGTACGAGGTATTTGGCACAAAACGGAAAGTTTTCCTTCGACGTAGCGCTAAACAAAAGAAGGTACCAGACTGTATGGTTTCTACCGTCAAGCATGGAGGTGGTTTTGTTATGGTCGGGGGATGTTTCTCGAGTGGAGTGGGAGATTTGGCTCGAGTAATTGGACAAATGAATAAAGAGGCATACAAAACAATATCGGAAGAAAACGCTGTGACCTCTGGACTATGATTATTTGACAAAGGATTCGTATTTCAACAGAACAACGACCCTAAACACACATCAGGACTTTGTCGAGACTCCCTGAAACAGAGGCAAGATGAAGAAATTTTACAAAACATGATACGGCCGCCGCAGATTTAAACCTTATAGAGCTGTTGTGGGAGGAACTGGATAGAAAAGTCCGGTATCACTACCCATCGTTCAGAATCTGCGATGTGGAATTGGGTTACTGAAGCAATATACCACTGGCAACAATTCATAAACTGATAGCTAGAATGCCAAGAATTGTAAAAAAAAAAAAAAAAACTGATCGAATGTAAATGTGGCTTTTTTTAACAAAAAACGGGTTTAAGTCATTTTTCTTCTTTTTAATAAATTTCTTTATGTAGGAACAAAATGACAATTTTTTTCTTCTTATTTTTATTTCATATGTTCCCCGTTCGAAAAAAAAAAGCTCAATCATTAGGTTTTTCAAAACTTTGAAAAACATAGCTCTAAGTGCTGAAAATCGTCAGCAATCAATTTGTATACATACAGTAGCGGTCAATGAAATCGCAGAACCCTCATTTTCAGTGAAAAATATGGTTTAGGTATGATCGTTTCATTTCTAAAGTTATATCTATTTATGATAATTTGTTTGCATATAATTGTGCTTTAAAAAACAAATACATTATCATTTAAGCGCAGTGTAAAAAATACTTAAGGACATCTTATTAAAAAGGGACTTTTTTTTAGCAAAATTAAACTATAAACAAGGACAAACGACTTATTAAAACAAATTGACTTGTTTTTATTACTTTGTTGGGTAACGATAATATTAAAGCCAGATACAGTATTTTCCTGATGCCTCTTTAGCTGCTATGACCGCGGCAATCCTTCTTGGCATTGACTCATACAGATTTTTTATTGTGGGCATTGAAATTTCTTCATAGGTACTAAATTTGTTCTAACAGATTTTTTAGTTGTTTGAAGGAGGAAGGGTTTAAATCAGGACTATTACCGGGCCAGCTTAAAATTGTTGACCCCTGCGGTTTCCAAAAAATCCTTTACCTGCAATTTAAATAAAGCAATACATGTCAAATTTAAATTTTAGGTCAAAATTTGTTTTACTGACGGAATGAGTCGATGACGGGGAGAGGAATCATCCTGAAATCTGGGATGTAGCAGCATAACTCCTATGTTGTAGGAACACTACCATCAGCAATAATTTCCTTGTATTTCGCTGGATTTATAGAACCGTCCAAAAGGAAAATACGACCAAGACTCCAATTTGTCATGCATCCCCAAACCATAACATAAGGTGAGTGCTTAACGATGAAAACCAAAGATTCGTATAAATATCGCTTCTTAGCTCTCCTTTGCACTGTCTGCTTTCCATCAGGTCCAATCAAATTAATTTTAGATTCGTCAGAAAATATGACCCTTTTCCAATCGTTGGCGGTCCATTCCCGGTGCTGTTTGGCCCACATCAATATTTTTTTCTTCATTACTGTAAAGAGAAGCGGTTTTTTTGCAGGTCTGAAGACCCACTTCATTTAGCCAGCGTTGAACACTCCGCGTGCTGTTGTTAATAGAACATCTCTCGTTTATTTTCTTTTCACAATTCTTTGGCAGCTGCGAACCGGTTTTTCAGAGACATGCGCTCCAAAATTCGATCTTATCGTGTTGTCGATTTGTTGGGTCTCCCCGGCTGCCTCTTTGTACTGCCCGTGGAGCTCAATTTCTTCAAAACCCTTCTCACAGTGCTTTCGTAGTATCCCACCACGTCTGCAATTCGCCTATTTGAAAAATTGTCGCCATGAAAAGCAAGAATACATCCTTCATATACTTTGCATAAGCCGTCGTAAAATTCCTTAACTGTTAACAAAACACTTTGCCGTGGTCTACAGCACTAATTTTCTTGTACCATCACAACTGTAAAGATTCAATTTACTTTCGTCTGAAAAGATAACGTTTTTCCAATCCTCCGCAGCCTAATTTCGGTGATCTTTGGCCCATTTCAACCGAGCAGCCTTAATTTTTTTTTTTTTTTTTGTAAGCAATGACTTTTGGTGGTTTCATAGTCAATAGTCCTCCTTCGAGGTCTCTTCGAATTTCTGTAACTGTTTTAAAATGATTTCGGGGGCTCAACCTTACAATATACCGATCTTCTGAATCAGACGTCTTCTTTTTTGAGCCTTTAAAACACAGTCCATCGTTGTGTTGTAGCGTGCTATTCTCCTGGATATTTCCCCCGCCAATAATCCACCTTCGGAAATTCCCACAATCCGCAATTTTTCTTCGGAGGTCAACTTTACTATTTTTGTAAATTGTTTTTCTCTTTGAGTCTTTTTTATACTTCAAAAAGTTAACTCGAAATGAACAGTAGATTACTCGGAAGTAATGCAAAAAGGAAATTAATTAATTTTTTGCGAGTGCTATGATTTCATTGACCGCCACTGTACATGTAACATACATATGTACAAAATAGCTAACTTTCACTTTTGGCTTTGAGTTATTTTAGCCAAATATTCAATTTTCAAAAAATCCACCAATAAGTATATTGCCTTCGTATTAATTGTGTGGTTTTGTATTAATTTGTCAGGGAATTACTCGTAATTAACCATTTTTGTATGTCATGGGTATTAGGGCTATATTTCTCAGTTTCTAGTAAAAATATTGAAGAAATGTAACTTCAGAAAATTGGGCGTGTGTGTAGGTGGGCTTTAAAAATTTTTACACTTGTATTGCTACGAGTTCTTAAAAGATTATATAACAATTTTCATATTCCTAGCTCAAAATGCAAGACCCACATATATATACCTGGATCCTATATTGGCAAGGAGAAGCATCAAGCCGAGATCCCCTCCGCAGCGTCTGTCCCACGTTTATTGCGGTCTATACAAATCAGATTTTCTAAATGAAATTTCGGAAAAGAATCCCATTTTGGTGTTACCTTACCTTCCATTCAGTTTTTAAGTTCCATGTTCTTCTATGTATAACTGATATTATTGAACCGTCAGGAAATGCAAACCAGAGGAAATTTTGAAGTTTTTAGTACGTTCCCATAGCTTTTACACCATTGGTTCATGAGGCTTGGTTCATCAATCTCCGGTTATTGTCTTGAACATTTACATATCTTTTTTCTATATTTAATTTTATTTTTTAATGTGCTCTTTCCATTTTAATATCGCTTCCAAGAAGGAGATTGTTTATCTTTTTATTTGTGAAGTTTATGTGAATTAATTTTGACTCATTGAGTTTGATATGCGTTTGTCGCGTCCAATCTCTTACTCTGTTGATTGCATACTGCAGTTTCTCTGTTGCATTAACAGTACATTTATCAGATACTAATATTGCAATGTCATCTGCAAAAGTAGCCATCATGGCATTTTTCCCACTGGTATATCCCTGATATACAACAAATACAGGGTTGGTCCTGGGGCACTTCCTCGTGGAACACCTGCTGAAATTTTCTATAGTTCCAAATATTCTTGTTCGTCTTGAACTCGGAAGAGGAGTTCTAAAATATAGGATTTCAGTATTTTGGAATATTGTCTTGATAAATCCCTATGCAGTTTGTTCTCAATGCTCTTATGCCAAACCTTCTCAAAGGCATGAGCAACATCTAAAAATAATGCCGAACAGATTTGTTTTTTTTTTTCAGTGCTTTTTCCACTGCATTCGTAATTCGATGCACTCGATCTATCGTGGAATGTTTGTTTCTAAATCCGAACTGATGACTAGGGATTAGACTTCTTTCTTCTATGATTTTGCTAAGCCTTTTCAGGAGCAATTTTTCGAAAACCTTTGTCATGATTGGTATAAGCGATATTGATCTATAAGATGTCACTTCTGTTGGTAGTTTTCCTTGATTGGCTACAATCACTTCAGTAATTTTCCATTGAATGTCTCACATTGGAACTTTATACATGCGTTTATTATAAATTGGAGGTTTTTTTTTTTTTTTTTTAAGGCTTTGAAAGCATCTCCTTTCAAACCTGGACAGTTATTAGATCGTACCCTGGCACTTTTTTATTTGATAACTTGTGTTGACACATGCTTCTTACTTCTCTGAGCGTAACAATAGCAATTTCTTCTTCGTCCTTTTGATCAACAAACTCTAGGTTTTAGTATCTGCACTTGACGAGAATGGATTAAATGGTTCGACAGATGTTCTGCGAAGAGGTCAGCATTTTGTTTCGGGTTTTCGATCCATTTTCCGTCTGGTGTTTTCAACGGCTGGAGTAGTCGGTTGACGCATCCGTCATTTCATCATTTTTGAATTCACAATTCCAATTAATAAAGAATCATAAATAATCATTCGGAATATTACCAACGAATAAAGAAATACATAACCCTTTATTTTGACAATGTGTGTCAAGCTTAATAAAAATTTTTTTTTTTTATATTACAACGAAATCAAAAACTGCAATGTACTGTCGGTTGTAAACCACCCAGTTCAGTTTTTGACGTTTGCCTGCAGAACAATCGAAGGATAAACATAAACAAGAAAGCTGTAAAAAATTAATTTTGCACCTGTGCTGGGAAATCCTTGATGATTTCTCCGGCCAATTGGCCTAACTCCATGTCTGATTCATACGCTTTCAATACAAAACCGGAGAATACTGATGGAGCAACAACTTCCTCGGACAATTCCATTCCGCTGCGAACTCCAAACTGCGGCCGTTGCAGGAATCATGGACTCGAGATTTTGTTAAAAGGACATAAGCGCTATTGCGAATACAGAAATTGTAGCTGTGAAAAATGTCGATTAAATGTTGAGCGGCAAAGATTAATGGGGATGCAGACAGCATTGCGTCGAGCTAAATATCACGATGAGACCAGACCTATATCAATTGGAGAAGTACCACCAATAGCAATTCCAACAATTGAGTCTTTCGAGAGATCATGCTATTTACCCTCGTCATCGATATCAATTCCATCTGGAATGAACCTAACGCCCATTCATGCATATGGAACTAATATACCATTTGCTCAAAGTGCAGAAGTTGTCTTAGAATATTGTCGTAAACTTTTAGAAAAATTTCGATATCCCTGGGAGATGATGCCGCTGATATACACAATACTTAAGGACGCCAATGTTGATATTGAGGAAGCCTCTCGGCGTATTGAGGAGGGACAAGTTGTCGTAAATAATTTCTGTCGTCAGAATAACTTGTACGATGCGGGAATATTGCGTGGGTAATTATTTTTAATCAAGTCTATTCGATTGTGGATACAGATTTTATTCACAATTAAAATGTAATGAAATAAATAAAGTGAAGATAAAAAATCGATGATGTGCTGTTTTTTTAATTAAGTGTAAATATTCTGTATGTACTCGTATGTTGTTTGATATTCTTATTATTTGTACTTTCGATCTATGTACAACGATAAATTTTATTAGTTTTAGTAGATATGGTAGGGGGTAGGGAGGCAAGTGTAGCGGTTCTGTTAGGAAGAACCCAATTAGCACTAGGTGCCGTTTTGTTACCACAGCTCATGTAATCTGGGTGTTACTGTGTGTTGCTGATGAGTCTCTAGATCCAACCTACTAAGTTCTTTGATGTTTTTCTCTGAGACTTCCTCTAGGGGATTGATAAAGGATTTTCCCTAATGTCCGTTGTCTGGCCCTAGCTAGTGCCGAACAGGCGTATAAATAGTGAATAAGGGTTTCTCTTTCAGTTGCGACATTGCAACTGCGACAGTGTGTGTTGTCTGGGATACCTAGTTTGACTGCGTGGTCTCCTATAGGTCAGTGACCCGTAGTGATCGCTGTTAACCTGACGATGTCTTTATAAGAAATATTGAGGAGATTTCTGCCTTGACTGCTCCAAGCGGAACGTAGGCTGATTCCGCAAGTGAATCACCGAGGCGATGGCTTTGATAGCAGCTTGGCTGTCAATGAATATGGCAATCTTTTGCCTTGGCGTTATATTTGTGTGTAATTTGATCTGACGACATGCTTCGAGGGTAGCGAGTAATTCCGCTGGAAAACACTGGCGTTATCTGGAAGTCTAATGTATATTTATATAAGGAATCAGAAAAGACACCTGCACCAACTCCGCATTCCATCTTTGAACCGTCTGAGTAGATTGTTACGTCAATATCCTTAATCACCTGCCCATCTTGTCATTCTGATCTTGTGGGGAATTGTACGTCTAAATGCTTTGTGAAATTCATTTTGGGGATAATGTACGAGTAATCTGCTGAGGGCGATACGAGCTCTCTCGGTAAAGAGTCCAGAATATTACTATGCCCGTAGGGTTTCGTAGACCCTCACCCAGACCTAGACGCTATGTGATGTAATGTTTGTTATGTGTAGGTCTAGAGGTAAAAGATACAAAAGGACTGTTAGAGTATCTGACGTATACTGTTCTTTGTACCTTGTTAAGTTTAGTTATATTACAGGCCTTTCTTAGAGCCTGCCACCATACTATTGACCCATACGTGAGAACCGGTCGCACCACAGTTGTGTACATCCATAGGGTCAGTTATGGTCGCAGGCCCCATTTTTTGACGAATGATTTTTTGCAGGCGTAGAAGGCTATACATGGCTTTTTTACCCTTTATTCTACGTTCAGCTTCAAGTTGAGTTTAGGATCTACTCGTACCATAACTCCTTAATACCTAGCACTGGACGATAGAGAGAGTGGTTGACCATATAGCCGAGGAAGTGCGAAGTCAAGTATTTTGGTTTTAGTGGCGAAGAACATTAGTTCAGTTTAACTCTCCGTCCTAGACGATAGATTGAAACAGTTGGAGAGCAAAGACCACAAACTTGCTTCCAAACAAAAACCGATATGTTAAGTTCACTTCGAATTTTGGCATAGAACGCCAATGGATTGTTTCAACACAGACAGGAATTGCAAGCAGTCCTTGATATCAACAAAATGCATGTGTGTTTGGTTTCAGAAACACACTTCGCCAGAGAAACATATTTAATAATCAAGAATTATAAAGTATCACACCATACATCCAGATAACTCTGCGAAGGGTAGGAAGTGCAGTCATTATAAACGACAACATACAACACCATGAAGAGTCGAAATTTGCAACAATCCAATCCAAACTGCAGTAAACATAAAAACCCGAAACTGTGCTATAATTGTTGCTAGCATTTACCTATAGTCCACCCAAACACTTAATCAAACAAATGGGTAGTAGATTCATTGTTGGTGGGGATTTTAGCGACAAAAACACTCAGTTGGGCTCAAGATTAACAACTACTAAAGGAAAAGGGCTCCTAAATGCTATTAAAAATATGGGATGCTGGGCTATATCCACTGGGCAAACCAACTTGTTGGCCATCAGATCGTGCTAAAATATCTGACTTAAACAACCTTGAAAATATAAACAGCGATTTCTTAAAAGTAAAAGAAAGTTAAGAAATGAGTTCTGACCACTCACATTCCTTCTTCATCCGTTGTTCTAAGTTCAGCTTCCAACTGAGTTTAGGATCTAAGACAACTTCTAAATACCTAACACTGGACGATAGGGAGAGTGGTTCACCATTTAGCCGAGGAAGTGCAAAAAGACTACACTGTTTGACCCAGGTGCTTACCTTACTCAGAGCATTTTCCATGATATCACTTAACACAGAGGGAAACATTCCTGACACTAGTATCACCATCTCGTCCGCATACCCGACTACCTTGATTCTTTTTCTGTCTAATGCTACAAGGATGTTATTCATGACTATAAGCCATAGTAGAGGTGAAATAACACCGCCTTGAGGTGTACCCTGCTGGCAAATTTGGTTATAGTGCTGTTACCTAGTGTTGCCTGAATAATTCTAGTGCTAAGCGTAGAAACAATCCAATGACTTAGATAGCTTTCTATTCCCAGCTCCGTTAGGGACTTTAGAATTGCTTCAGTGTGTACATTATTAAAAGCTCCTTCAATGTCTAGAAAGGTAGCTAAAGTGTATTCCTTTTAGTGTATAGATTTTTCAACAGTCCGGGACACATTCTTAAGAAAAAATAAGTGTGCGTAACATTTGCCAAATCTGATGAAACCATTAGGTAACAGAATGTATTTAGACCGCACAGGATGTAGTTAGACCATAAAATAAATTCTGGAAAAATTTTGTTTTGGGGGAAAAACCGAAAACTAGCTAGCTCCTTTATTTTCTACAACTTCTAACAATCGCTTAGGCATACTTTTAAACAATTTTTTAACATGTTTTTAATACATCTTGACTCATTCTGTGTTAATGAATTTAATTTTGCAATTTGGTGGTTGTACAGATTTCCACCTTCATAAATTGCTCGGGCAAGCTCTCCCTACATGTTCTCATTTATATTCATATCAAGTGATCTTGCTGGCCAGTTAAGAAGGGATATGTTTTTTGATTTAAAGTACTAAATGCCGCATTATCCTGTTGGAAAATTAGGTTTTCATCTGTAATAATTGAAGCAAACCTCTCAATTTGTTCGTTAATAAGTTCAATATATCTGGTACTCTTAATTCTCCCGGTGTAGCCAATCCCAATCCACACCATTACAGAACCTCCTTCCATTTGACGGCGATTTAAAATTCGTTGCTCCTTAAACAGATCGTAAAAATATTAATCCCAGCCATCAGGTTCATCTAAATTTAACTTTGTTTCATCTGTTAATATGACTTTTCTCCAATGGCTGCGAGAAAACTCTAAACGGCACATTTTGTGAGCTTCGATTAAAGGTCGCTTCCGAAGCAATTTTCAACTATGGAGATATTCGGACTGTTTTGAAACCCCCTTCACATTTTTTTATGTTGGTTTTAACTCCCGCTTTATCTGCGATTTGACAAGCCGTTAAAGAAGAATTTGAAAATTCCCGCAAAATCGCACGTTTTTCTCTTGGAGTTAATGCTGGTGGTCTTCTAGGAGACTTTCTTTTGCCATAATTTTCATTTCGCTTATAAAATTTGTCACTACTGTTCGACTTCCCTTCACTGACTTCGATATTTTTGTAATACTTCAGTCTTCACTCCTAAATTTCAAAACTTGTTTGTACTTGAGCTGAATTTAAAAATTATCCGCGTTCCATAGTCTTTTTTGAAAAAGTTTATCAAATTTAACACCAAATGTTAATAAAACATGAGCACAACTGTGTCCACCAATGTTTACTTAAGTACATCCTTACTGAATGAAGTCTCGACACAAAATGTCCGATCCAGTTTTCGGTTTTTCATGAAATTACTTTATGGTGTTGCGGTAATGGAATTTATGGAGGTGTCTTATCGCTTTGTCCCGGAATGTAGGTATATACAGATGTACACTATACGTATAGATACATTTTGAATAGTATTTCAATGAGATTAGGAAACACAAACGAACAAAATAAAGTATTTCTCTAAAAACTTTAACTTCGTCGAAGTACCCTCCTCAAGCTTTTATAACAGCTTTAACAAGTCTGGGCATCCTCTAATAATTTTGATATTGTTGCGGTTAGAATGTCATTCCAGGCATCGTTCAGTTGCTGCCAAAAGATGCCCGATGAAGAAAAAGACATTTGGCGAACCTTTCTGTCCGAGTGATCCCATAAAATTTCAATAGGGTTCAAATCTGGCAACTGTCGTGGCCAAACCATGTTGATTAACACACGTTCTTCTTCCTTCTATTGCAGAAAGTTTGAGCACAATTTTGTAGTGTGTTTAGGATCGTTATCTTGTTGAAAGATGAACCCTTCTGCAGTCAACCAAAAACTACTTGGAATAGCATTCTCATCTAGAGTGGTCCTGTAGCTCTATTTGTCAAAAATGACTTCGGTACTAACGAGATAACTGGATAGGCTAAAGGTAAAGGCTCTTCATGCCAAAATAGATCCACCTCATGCACAATACATTGCGGCAAGGCCGTTTGTTCTGCGGAAAGTCGAACGAAAACCCTTCTCTTCCTGCCATACAATTCGAACTTGGATTCATCAGTCCAAAGAGCAATTCTCAAGTCCGCAATGTTACAATTCTGGTGAGCTCTAATACATTCCAGTAGTTTCTCTTAATTTTGCGCCCGAAATAAGGGCTCTTTTTTGGCAACATGTCCAAACAAATTTACCTCCCAAAGAAGCTTTTTGATTGCTGTAACAGAGACTAGGATTTCTCTATGCTTGTTGATCTCTCCGCAGATTTCTGTATTTTGAACGTCCACTGCTCGGTCTGGGATCACTGTCTTAGCAAGAAATCGCTTGATGACGTAATGGACTCCAGATTTAGAAATATGTATTAAGTTCCTGAGAGATCTCTTTCGGATTTACCTCTTCCTGATTAACCTTATATGCCTTAGGTCCTAACGCCTCTAACGATTGGAATTGAGTTTCAATGAAGGCTAAGAAGTCTTTTAATGAGGGATTTTGGCTCCTTTAATGATTGCATTAGCAGCGGTTCCAAATTTGTGTAATCAACACCCAGGCTTTTAAGACTAGGAATGCATGTAGCCCTTTGGTCATTGACGCGCTCTCATATGTAATTGTTGTTAGAGACATATTGAGTAGAGCTGTTACCAATAGCCGAGTGTTTTCGTAGCGATCTGCGTTACCTTCCAGGCAGCATTGTAATTGCAGTCGAACATTCTAAAATGCCAAATTAGTTTCTCGGCCTCGCCTATAAGTGTAGTTTTGAAGTACCACATTTTCTGGCACCAATTCTGTATAAAGATCCGTACATTGCCTCCATTTTCGATAGTCTCCTCCAAATCTTGGTAGGACTGTTTTTGGTAATATTTCTGATTGATTCATAAGACCGTTATGAGAAGGCATTGGTAATGTAAAAGTTAGCCTTGATCGTTCATACAGCTTTAGGAGTGCTGCCACGTCGTAGATTAGGGCATTTGGTTCCTCCAAAAGATCCCAAATCTTATAGTGCAAGGTTCGCCGACCAAAGCTGATGAATTGATTTGATCTTTATTTTGTAAAATTCCCCTAGATGCTGTTCTTTTGTCTTCCACCAACCGCACTAAAGATTAAATTGATTGTGGCCGATTGTTTTTGTGTTAGCCCAAATATCTCGTTTTCACTGGGAATTTGGAATTAGCACCGACACTTTCGCCTGATATTCCCATGCCTTCTTTGGAGTTCAAACCAAACTGACTTAGCACTTGGCTTGAAGCTGTGACACCACTTTTATCTGGACATTTTTGACTGTCTGGAGGCTTTAATAATCTGACTATATCCGCTTTAGCTTCCTTAAACAAATCGCTAATGTCACTGTAGTAATCCTTAGTAAAATAGGGGTTGCTTAACGCAGCCCCAAACTTGTTGCGGATGTCGGAATCGACCTTCTCGAAGTTCTCCCATAATGAGCCTAACTGCAGGAGCTTCTTCTTTCTTGTGAGTCCATCCTCCTTTTAAATTATGCCAAGCCGTTAAATCCCCTCGCCTGTCGACACTTGCTGAGATACCAACTCGTCAGGCTTATCTTGGCACTGCTATCCGAATTACCGTGTTAATGTGTTAGAATTCCTGTTGGAACCTTGCTTTCTAACTGGTATTGTAGACCTGGTTACGCCTGGTAACAGTTTTAGGAACTAAAATATGCTTCAACAATGTACTAGTTAAATCACGTCGGGGTCACCAAGAAAAAGAATGCTTTTATTCTTTTATCGAATGAAGGCACATAAACCTTGATCGAATCGTACAGTTGCATGCGCACATGAACCAATACAATGAACTAAGTTCACTGCAAACATAAGTGACTTTATTCCTACCTTTTAAAAAAATTTTACTTATAGCTATTTATACAAATTTCGAACTTAAACGATAGAATATACATACGAGTATATATGTGGTTAATTCGTTGACCTTCCCTGTTAGGCCGCTGATGTTCAATTGTAGTTGGTGTTCCATTTGTGGAGGTTCCTTAGGCCTGAACAATTTTGAAGGTGACACCAATCCTGTCAAGAGACACCGATATGGAATTGTGGTAGATGGCCTTATTGCAGACTATGCAGAACCAAATGCTAACTTTCTACAATATCGTAAATATTTGAGAAAACTGTCAAAAACAGCGTTCTGAAATATATTAATGGAATAAACTTCTTTACCGAAAAGTAGTTTGGGTTTAGAGAAAACCTTTCTACGGAAGACGCTCTCTTAAACTTTTATGCATTTGTGTACAAAGGACTTGATGTTAAACAATTTGACGCCGAACTCTTTGTAGATATTACAAAAACCTTCGACATGGTTGACCATACCATTCTCTTAGACAAATTGCATTGTGTGCGGTTTCGCAGTTTTATCTTAAATTGGCTTGCTTCTTATTTAAAGAACAGAATACGAAAGGTAAAAATTGGGAATAATTTAAGTATTTCGAATATAATCAATCGAAGTGTACCCCAAGGATCCGTCCTTGGTCCCATTTTATTCCTAATCTATGTCAATTCTGCATTTGCATATGGATCAACCAGCCTCTTAAATTTAGTTGCTGACATTAATCAGGATGTCCACTTGCTAAGACTCTGGTTCACTAAACACAAGTTAGTAGTAAGCAATAAGACTGAAATACATTATTTCCGTGACAGAATCCCCGGACTTTGACATTACATTTCATGCATCTACTTGTCGTAGACATAGCTTGCTAAGCTTTGTTTCTGTTGTGGAAAGCCCCAAAGCCCTATATACTATGACGTAAATATTGGCTGTAATTCGAATTACTTCAAAGCAGAATTTAGAAAATTAGTTGAGCACTATAAATACTTAGGTGTAATTATTGACCGCAATTTGAGTTGGTGCGAAACATTTCAATTTTAAAAAAGTATATACAGAGCCCTATATCTGATACCCATAATCTACGGAGGAACACTGGTACCGCTGTCGTTTGTATACCTCTTTTCACACTTCAAGTTTGAGGAACTTTTATTCGATTGCTTCTTGCAAGCTATTTAATAGTCTCCCCGAAAATATACGAATCGTTAAAACTGCGTCTCTATTCTTAAAAAAAGTAAAATCGTGGCTTCTGGTTTGTTGTTCTGTATTGTTTGTATTCTTCATTACTTGATTTAACTTTTAATTTACAAATTTATGTATGCTTTAATTATAATATATATATATTTCTTTGCACCTATTCTTATTTTCTTTTTAAACTTTTGAATTTTTTAAAGGACCATAATGTATATACACAAATTGTAAATTTTGAAGTGACAATTTTCTCTTTTTTTTCAGTGAATGAAAATGTCACTAAATATTCTCTTAATTAAAATACGTATTAAGAATTGTAAACCAACTTAAAATACAATAGATTAATGGACTGAGAATAAATAAATAAATAGTTGGAACAGACTGGTTGATGTGGATTGCTTCAATACCAAAAACCCAGTGATCTGTTGTGCGTGTTGCTGAGAAATTACGATCCTTGGTCGAAGCGGAATCAGTCTCGAATCGCTCCGGTGCGCAGAGCTAATCGTCGAGGGAGCGATTCACAATAAGTCTTAACCATCACCATAAATAGCAATATATATATTTTTTTTAAAGAAAACACCCCCAAAAAGTGGGCATGGCCATGTATAATGTATGAACGTAATGTAAAAAAAAGCAACATCTGCATATTTTACTTAGACAATATTTTTTAATTTCTGGCAAAAATAATGAGAATAATATTTTTTTGAAAAAAGGGCGCCTGTGGACGTATTTCAAAAATATTTTATACTTGTATACTACTTCGAATTCTAGAAAGCTTATATACTAAATTTCCAATGTTCCTTGCTTAAAATTGAAGGCCCAAAAAGCGGACGGACATGGCTAGACCGATATAACTTTTGATGCCGATCACAAATATATTACTTTCGGTGGTCTAATATTTTTATTTTTCGATATGCTGTATTGAACGAACAAAATTATATCTCCATCAATTTCGTTAAGTTTCTCAGTGCGCGTATGGTTTGCTGTTGTTTTCAAATGTAATATTATCTTCTTCTTCTTCTTATGTCCTGTATCCCCTTGTGGGTCCTAGGGCCTCTACAACGCCTACGCGCCATCGTGTGCGATTTCTGGAAATGTGCCTCAGCTCTCCCCAACTCTTTCCCAGTTGCCGTGTTTTCTTCTCAACTGTTCTGTGCCACGTACTCCTAGGACCGCCGCGTATCCTGCCATCCTGGGTAAGCGAGGTTCCATTGCATCGCTTGGTTAGCTATGGACCTGTCACCCTTTCGGAGAGTGTGACCGATCCACTGCCACTTTCGTCGTCGTATGGTTGTGCCTATAGGTTCATGGCCCGTTCTCTGATAAAGCTGTTCGTTAGAGATACGGTTTGGCCATAATATCATTAAGATGTAACGTAGACACCTATTGACAAACGTTTGCAGCTTCCTCGTGATAGTGACGGTCACTCTCCAGGTACCTCATCCATATAGCAACACGGATTCAACGTTGGAACGGAACAGTCGTAGCTTGGTGTTTAAGCTAATTGCATTACTTCGCCAAACTATGGATAGCATCCCAAACGCAGATTTTGCTTTACCTATTCGGCTGGCTATATCCAGTTCGGTTCCGCCATCGGTTGAGACAATACTCCCAAGGTATTGGAAACTCTCTACTCTCTTAACCGTTTGTCCAGCAATGCATATATGAGTTGATGAGTTTGGTCCTAGGCTGATCATTTTTGTTTTTGCCGAGTTAATTTTCAGCCCAACGACGTCTGCTTCCCTCTCCACATTTGCTGTCATTTGGTGAAGGTCCATTATTCTGTGAGACAGTAGGCATACATCGTCGGCGTAGTCGAGGTGTTTGAGTTCAGATGTAAGAGTCCATCGAATTCCTACATTTCCTGTTGATAAGGCCGCATTCAGCACATCGCTAATCACCAATAAAAACAATATTGGTGAAAGTATGCAGCCTTGCCGAACCCCACTTTGGACTTCGAATTCCTCAGACAGCCTTCCTCTGTGCAAAACGTGACATGTGGACCCATCATATGTAGCTTTGATAATTGCTATTAATTTATCCGGAATGCCTCTCCTGCGCAAGGCACGCCAAATAAATTCCCGATTGACACTATCAAACGCCTTTTCAAAATCGATGAACAACAGGTGAAGTGGTGATCGATATTCAACACATTGCTCGATGATGATCCGCAGGGTGTTGATGTGGTCGACACAGGAGGATCCAGAGTGGAAACCTGCTTGTTCGGCGTCAAGTGTGCCTTCAAGGTGTTCTTTGATTCGCTCCAGGATGATTCTAGCTATTATCTTGGCTACGGCAGGCAGCACGCAGATATCTCTCCAGTTTTCGCACTGCATTAGGTTGCCTTTTTTAGGGAGCTTGACAATCATTCCCTTTTTCCACTCATCTGGAAAACTCTCGGCTTCCCATGTTTTCCCGACAAGTGGGAACAGTAGCTCTGCCGATGCTGTTGGCGCAGCTTGAAAAAGCTCCGCGGGTATGCCGTCAAGTCCTACCGCCTTATTAGTTTTCAGTGCTTTGATTGCGGTAATAATCTCCTCTTTACTGGGGGTTGTGGTGCGAATTCGGGAACTTCTTTCTACGGACACTTCAGTCTGAGAGCAAAATGCTCCTTCCATCTCTTCAGTTGATCCTCATCCGATATTAGCAACGAACCGTCTAAGCCTTTCACTGGGTGTTGAGTAGAGCTTCGGCCACCTATAAGCTCTTTAGTGATTCTATAAACGGTTCTGCTGTCGCACCTCGCTGCTGTTTCTTCTGCTTCCGTAACCAGCGCATTGATGTAATTGCGCTTGTCACGTCTCACACTACGCTGTACTTCTCTCATCTTCATGCGATATAGGGACTCAAGCTCGATCCTCCCTGCTGCTGGAGTTGCTGCAATTTGAGCTCTTAGCTGTTTTCGTTCGTTGATCCTTCTCCAGGTATCCTCGGAAAGCCACGCCCTATGGTTTCCCTGTGATCGACCGACAATCCTTTCAGCACCTGATGTGAAAACAGTTTTCACAGCGCACCAATGGTCTTGGATGGTGGCGGGCAGGGAGCTGCTGATTGTTTCCACTCCACGTGAGAGATGGTCCCTTAATTCTTGGCGCACTGTGGGAACTCTCAGTCGGTCTACATTGAACCTAGGTATTCTTGTGTCGTTAGATCTACGAACGGCAGCAGTGCGTAGTCGGAGAGTAGCTATCATAAGATGGTGATCTCGTACCAACCCCATGTCGGCACCTCGCCTGTTTCGGACGTCTAGGAGACTACTTCTAAAACGGCGACTGATGGCAAAATGGTCAATTTGGTTGGAGGTTGCTTGCCTGTCAGTAGATACCCAACTGATTTTATGGCAGGCTTTGTGCTCAAACATGGTGCCACCTATGACAAGACGATTTGCGTTGCAAAAGTCAACAAATCTTTCGCCGTTGTCATTCCGATTGCCTAGTCCGTGCCGTCCCATAACATGTTTGAGCCCTTCGTTGTCGCAGCCTACCTTGGCATTCAGGTCCCCCATCACAATGACAATGTCGCCATTGGGTGTTGCATTATGAACAGCTCCCAACTGGTTGTAGAAGTTCTCCTTTTCTTCCTCAGACGAACCATCCGTGGGGGCGTAACACTGTATGATGGTGACGCGACGTACTCTCGTCCGCAATCTGGCCGTTAAAATCCTATCACCGTGCGGTTGCCAGGTAATTAGGCCTCTGCGTGCTGTTGGCGTTAGCAGCAGTCCAACTCCATATCCACGGGGGTTTCCGGTTGGTCTTCCGGAGTAGAGTAATACAGTATTACACGTTGGGGATTGGTACTCACCCGCATCTAACCATCTTATCTCGCTTACTCCCAATATGTCCAGCCTATATCGCATGAACTCATGCTCCAATTGAAGGAATCTGGCGTTCTGAGGTCCTTCACTCTGAGAGTCAAGGAGCGTCTTCACATTCCAGAAACCAATCTTAGTCCGGGTACGATAGCCAAAGGTCGTCAACGTATTATCAGTCCTTATCCGAGGCATTGTGTCGGTTTCCATAGCTATTGTAGTTTCGGTAACGCGGGTTGCCGGCCCAGGTTACCTAGCCTAGGCATAAGACCCTAGACAATCTCGCACTTGCAATTTTGGCCTATATGTATAAGGATTTATACATGCAGTTGCCCGGGGACCACCACGAGGAGGTAAAGCAAGCACTACATTACGAACTTGATTGTTGCGCTACTGGTCCAATCCATGTTTTGGACAGTCAGTAGTTTCCCGATCAATCGCCATGCAGATCCCCAAATGTAATATTATGATTGCTTTCGCTTGTTTTAGTTTACATAGCATGAAAATAGGAAAGAACATATTTTCAGGTCCATTGAGTTAGGTACTTTTCAAGCATAAAACCTATAAACTGTCAAATAAACAAGATTGAAAGAGAAAACCTCTAGTCATAATAATTATCTTTTTTGTCACTTTTGACAAGTAAATGAATGCATTACGGGTTGTATCGAGCTTTTTAGTACATCTGAAAACTCTTTCGTATGCGTACATGGATAAACCTTTTGCTGTTTTAAGCAAAACAGTAATGACCAGACGTCAAATGCCGGATCGAATCGAAAGCATTGTGCGCAGCACATTTGTCAGAACTAATCACGGTTACAAATCAGGTATACTTTAGGTAAACATAGAAAGTGCACTCTAGAAGTACTCTCTTGACAGAAAGGGCGGTTCTTTTCTTCATTGAAAGATGTCATTAATCTAGCTCTTAAGAGGCCACTGTCCAAAATGTCGAACTGATATTCGAAGACAATATACTCCATTATGCCAGAGTATTATGTAGGTGCTCGCTGCTTCCAGTTGGCAAGACCAAGATTTCTTGCGTCCGCGATCACTTGGTCCTTAAACAGAAGGTTAGATCTTCCTCGCAGATAGGACCGAATATCCGGCGTAAGATTTTTCTTTTGAAGGAGCGCAAGATCTGCTCTGCCGTCCTGTTTATGCTGTTTAGCTGTTTAGACAGTCTGTAGTAGCAACGGTTGCCTAGGGCTATACTGCGCTGAATCTGCATCAGGATGTCATTTGTGGAGTTTAAGTTTAACCCGAGGTAGGTAAACTCCTTTACTACCTCAGAGTTGTGGCTGTTTATGTTGACATTTTGTCCAATGTGGTGGGCGACGGAGTTATTTCTGGTCGACGGCATGTACTTCGTTTTACTCTCATTGATCTTAAGACCAACTCGTCTAGCCTCTTCTTCAATCACCGTAAATGCTTCAATAACTGCACGTTGGGAGCCCGTGATAATATCTGTATCGTCACCATACCCCAACAGCAGCACGGATTTGAAAAATATAGTGCCTTCCGTGTTAACACCTGCCCACAGCACTATACGTTCTAACACGAGATTGAAGAAGTCACATGACAGCGCGTCTCCTTGCCGAAATCCAGTGCGTGTTTGGAAAAATTCGGAGGTTCTACTTACAAGTTGCACGGTGCATCGAGTGTTTTCGAGCGCGGTGCGACACAATCGGATCAGTTTTCTTGGGATCCTGAGATCGGCCATCGCATTGTGTAGCTCGGTGCGGTGAATGCTGTCATAAGGAGCTTTGAAGTCGATGAAGAGATCTTGGAACTCGTTGATCTTTTTCAGGGTTTGCCGAAGTATGAACATTTGGTCAGTTGTCGATTTACCGGGCCGGAAGCCAATTTGTGTGATGCAAAGTAGATTTGGACGTTTACACTAGACAGGATCTTGACATTAAACAAGGATATGCCTCGGTGTAGTTGTTACAAGACATAGGACCGCCTTTTTTGTGGATGATTTGATGCATACTACTTACCAAAATATAACCAACTGCTTTGAAGAGCTCTGACGGCAAGTCGTCCGAGTCCACGGCTTTACTGTTCTGCAGCCTTCTCAAAACTGTGCCGACTTCTTCTAAACTGGATGGCAGGACTATATCGCGCCTGATTTCTGTTTTTGGACTCTTCGATATTCTTAAGGTGGGGGACTGCGAAGTCTCTTTTCTTTTTACGCAGTAGTTTTTTCTCCTCCCTTCTCCTGGCTCTGTACTAGTCCCACACCCTGATATTTCGTTGAAGCGCCTTCTGATATTCCTCGTCGATTGCCTTTTTCTTCTGCACGCACTTGTCGGGGGTGGTTAGTAACCCAGAGTAGTTTCGGTTACTTCCTTGATGGCAGCGCTGCATTTTGACCACATATTGGTGGCGTTTTTGGTAGGCATATTGGAGTCTCTCACTCAGTTGCTCTGGCTATTTTCGGTGTGCTTAGGCGTCCAATGTTAAACCTCCTTTTGCTTGGATACTGCAGCTTTATGTCATTGGACAGTCGAGTTCTGAATCGGGCTGCTATTAAATAGTGGTCAGAGTCGATATTTGCCCCTCTGAATGTTCGCACATCCAGGATGTTAGACAAGTGTCCTCCATCAATTAGAACGTGGTCGATTTGGTTTCCGGTTCGACCCTGAGGAGATAGCCAGAATGCTGTGTGGATTTTTTTGTGAGGAAATCTCGTACTCCTTATTACCGTACCATTAGCTGCCGCAAAGTCAGTGAGTCGAAAACCGTTATCCAATGCTAAGTTAGGTTTTATAAAAAGATAGTCGAAAGAAGTTGATGAAGATCGGATTGAGGCGAAACTTTATCCGATTCGCATTGAATGGGCGAACCATTTAATCTTTCATCATACTCGGATCGCATACAAATCTTACCTTTGTGTTCTGGATTCTACTTATCACCGTTTAAAAAATGATATACCGCGTGATGATATGCCTCAATGATTAACATATGGCCCCGCCAGCTCTAATTTTATGGAAAAGTCAAATTTCCTACCTTCGTCCTTTGTCTACACCCCAAGCACTACCTATATGGCAATTTTTAAGCTACTATGTTGACAACAAGTACCATGCAGGTTTTGATACCTTCAATTATACTGTAACCCCCTTATCGTGCACATTTTTTGGAAGCCAAGTCCAACTTTCTCATTTTTTACTTTGTCTATCTCTGTTCCAAATATCAAAATTCTATGATCACGGGCAGTACCCTATAGGTTTTGATGATCAGTGAGTCAGTCAGTCCCAAAATAAGCGTTTTATGAAGTCTCGTATCTCGGCAACTGTTTAAGCTTGAACAAATTTGTTGCGTTACGAATATGGCCCACCTGAGCATGATGTACAATTTGTGTGTCCCTATCATTATTGTGAACCGAGTTAGAGACGGGTAAAAATGCTAGTTGTATCGTGTAAATAAGGTGGTAGAGCGAAAGTTGCTGGAGAACAAAATAATTTAAATAAAATAAAATTTCAATTTTACTTTACATTGTGAATATATTGTCAGATTCAGACCTTCCTACATTTGATAACAATGGAGCCAAAGTATTCCATTCGTTGGTTTCAGGATCATACTCTTCGACTAAATTTGACCAAGAATTACCATCGCATCCTCCGCATTGTATTAGTCGATTATTCGAAGCAACACATTTTATTAAACTCCGAGCTATTTTTAATGAGCTTACAATTTTCCAAGTGTCGATCGAAGGGTGGTAGCACTTTACTGTATTGCTTAGTATTACACCGTTGGATCCGCCAACAAAGTATAAATGTTCTCCAACTGCAGCCAAGCCAACATTTGCGATTCGTTCGTCTTTAATAGCCCACTGTGTCCATTTATTGGCACCAGGTTCGTAGCATTCTATTACACGGGACATATTACCAGCAGCGTACAAGAATCCATCACAAAAAGCTAATTGAATCGGTTTTAATGAGGAAATCGTCGGCGCGATATTGTGCCATTCGCGTGTCGAAAAATCATATTTCTCCGCAGAACATCCCCAAATTCCACCAGTAAGGCCACCAACAACATATAAATCCCCATTCAATTCAGCGATCCCTGGATATATTCGTGCTAATCCCATTGGCGGCAAGTCAGTCCATTCCTTTGTTTGAAGATCTAAGCATTCAACGCTATTTGTTTCGATTTTATCAATCATACCTCCAGCGATTATAATTTTTCCATTTATGACGATCATACTATGTTCGCTTCTATTTTTCGATGGCACCGGCAACTCTTCGAAAGACCAAGTATTCGCGCCTCGATTAAAGGTCTGAACTTTCAAATTATTGGTGTCGTATCCACTTACAAAACAAAGTTTGCAATTTGCCTTCCTTGCTTCAGTAAGCTCTTTCGGAAATTGCGAACGACTTTCAGGCGAGAAGTGCCATTGAAGCCAACTGAAGACCAATTCATAACACTCAATGGTTTTGCATACTGAATGCCTGTTTTCGATGATAAATTTGGGCTCCAGCAACGTGAAACGAATGTGTGACAGAAGATTGAAAATTAATTTCTCACGATTTTCTTTATCATGTTCAACCCATGCCACTAGACTCCGGAAAACTATCTCCTCCGAGTGCTTACCGAGATCATCACTAGATAGGAATTTGTTTAGCTGCTCTTCGTTCAGCTGGACAAACTCCTTCTCTGACCAAACCTTATCAAAGCGCGTGAACGCAAACGAAGAGGCTTTCTTATGGAGCAGGTCGTAGTTGTGCTGCTCTGCAAATAAGGCAATGCCCAAGCAATTGCTAGCATCTAGCTGTTCTCCCATGAAGTCGCAGCAGGCAGCTACCAATCTGTTCATTTGGAGGAAGTGTGCGGCAGTCAATACACTCTCTACGGTTTCGCAGCGGAGCTCAATTGATGCCGTGTACATAAAGTCGATTATCATTTCCATAGTGCTGCCATCGATTTCCTTCAATTCGACCTCATCAGCCTTAGCTTCCTGCAGGTTACTACGGAACATGGCCAGAAAGTAGTCGCTCGATGCGCACAGAACAATCCGATGGGCCTGAACTTTAACATTATCAACACCAGCGATCAGGACTATGTCAAAGAATTCTTTCTTCTCGTAAAAAGACTGCAGTCTCTTCGAAATGTTATCTGCATGCTCAGTACATTTGAAGATTTTGCTTTTGCTGGATGAGGGTTCAAGTTGCTTTTCGTTTGACATCATGAATACTCTAGAGACCACAAAAGCTTTCAGTTCTTAGATTAGAGATTCAAATAAAGTTAATTTCTTACCCACTTTCTACAAAATTTTATTATGAAAAACGCAATTTTTTTATTTATTTACACAAGAGGGCAGCGCACACACACCGAATAAAGAATTGTGTTTGTTTCAAAATTAAACAGTACTCTCTTTAGCAGCTGTCAAACAAAATAACTTTTAGCTGTCAGGCAGTTGGAGTAGGTACAACTGATATTTTTAAAAAATTATTTCACAAAATCACCATCTATGTGCTGTGAAATTGGATGGGAAGAAGTTTTTTGAAAATCTTCGTAGACACTATGAGACACCGTGTACTTAAAGTAGTGTCAGATTACTATTGACTAAAAACACGCTTTCCTTTTTCTTGCTTAAAGTTATGTACCTTACTACTACTTGGTTTTCGCTGTGGTTTGAACAAGACGGCGCTATATGCCATATAAGCGACGCAATGCTCGAAGTGGTGAAGGAGAAATTTGGCGACTGGGTCATCTTATGGGGAGCGTTCATCAATTGGCCGACGCGACCATGCGACTTGACACCCCTCGATTATTTTCTCTGGTCAGTCCTTAGTCCACGCTAAAAAGCCAACCACTTTGAACGAGCTCGAGGCCAACATTCGAGACGCTATCGCCGGAATAACGCCGCACATATTGGACCGAGTCATCAAAAATTGGACCGACCGCTTGAAGCACTACCAGCGAAGCCGAAGCGGCCATTTAAATGATGTGCTATTCTGTACATTATGGCATGAATGTAGCTTCAATATAAAGCCAGAATCAATTTGATATCTCACACCGTTGTTGTTTTATTTAAATTTCTTTTCCTATCGTTCTTATATGGTCACACAATAGTTACAATGCTGTCTGTGTGAAAATATAATTGCAGGACTGACCTTGTTAGAGTATAGGAATAGTTCAGTCAGAACTCTTATTACGGTCCCACTCGATCAGTACTGCAATTGTATTCCCATTCGATTACACAGTCCGCACTGTAGTTATACAAACATACGGGCAGCATTGGAATTATATAATATGTAATCCAACAGGTTTTTTTTTTTTTTTTTATACCAAGTAGTGGAGGACTCTAACGACACTGAAAAACCTCTTTAATCAGGATCAATTTATGAAAGATCGACAATTTAAAGACTTTTTTATTTACCTTGATGAGAGAAACTTGACTATCCTTACTCAGCCCAACATTTTTGAAACGCCCTGCTTACTATGCAGTCTCGCGAATATTTCTCAGACGCTGTTAGCCTAAATTGATAGCTAAGCAATGTTTGACATATTAAAGTATATAGCAAAACAAATTTTGATTATTTTACAAATGAGCAACTACGTATTTCAGGTAATCTACCTAACGGCATTTCCTTTGAGACGAATTTCAATTGGAACTCCCATTGGTCGTATACTTTCCTCTTTTGGTATAAGTATATGGGGATGTCACTTTTAAATACATATGTGTTTTAGTTTTCCAAAGGCTGTCCAGCCGAGTTCAATGCGATGCAAGATTTCACGGGATTAATTATCTCTTGAGATTCGTATCTCATTTCTGCTCCGTCTTCGGTCCTAAGGTTTCAACTAGGGACTAAATTAGTCATAAATTTTGTTTTACTGAAGTTTATGTATAGACCGACATTTCTTGAAGCTGATTTAAGTTTCTCGAGCATTATTCGCGCATATTTGAGATTGTCGGTCACTACTTCAATGACGTCAGCTACTTCAATGACGTTCAGGTATTCTCCATTTATATTAATTCCTTTGTAGTCCCAATGTAACTGTTTAAAAGTATACTCCAGAAGAGTAGTAAAAAGTTTCTGTGATATGGTGTCTCCTTATGACGCATGCTGTGTCGTATATATGCTGAAGAAGTTGGATGTATCTTCCGTCCACTTTATATTATTTAAGTGCCTACATTATGCAGTGCATTTCTAGGGTGTCAAAAGCTTTTTGGAAATCTACAAATGTCAGCAGCAGAGATCGGTTATATTCTATGGTTTTTTCTATAAATATTTTTACTGTTTGTAGGTGGTCATTTGTATTAAAACCGCTTCTGAAACCTGCTTGCTCTCGTGGTTGGTAAAAGTCTAGTCTTTGCTCTATTCGCTTTGTTATTACTTTTGTCAGTAGCTTGTAGAGATGTGATAGAAGATTGATCGGTCGGTAATTTTCCAGACTTGTGATGTCTTCTTTTTTATGGATTAGATATATGCATAAATTTTTTCATTTGGTTGGTATCGATCCTTGCTCTATATACAAGTTGAGAAGTTTCGTGTAGGAACCTATCTCCTCCGACTTTAATAGCATCTACCACCACTTGATCTTCTCCTGGAGCATTGTTGTTTTTCATCTCCTTTAGGGACAGTTGTACTTCTTCTGGTGTTATTTCAGGCATTTCCTCTGAACCGACATTTGCAAGATTGTGTCTTCTCCCTACTTTATTATTTGATGTTGCTTGATCTTCTTAATTCAAGTATTGAGACACAATTTGTTCATTAACTCTACTTTTTAGTTACAACGCGTTTTAAGTGCGAATTTTTCACACTTTCGGCATTGTATCATACTTTTGGTCAGGATGTTATTAGTAACTTTTAAACAATTGAAATTTTTGCAACATTTTACGTTGAATTCAAATCTGTGAATGTTTAATAACTTTTGTTTAGGATTTTTTTTTAGTTATTATATGTTAGAAACAGTTTTAAACTTATAAAAAGCCAATTAGAGAATCCTGTTTATATATTTAAATTCAGGATTTCAAATCATTCCTTTAAACTAGAATTAACTCGAAACGATATAAACTCAACTAAGGAAATGAATGGAGCTTATTTCTCCTCCTTACAATTTTTTTTTTACTTAAAACTTCTTGTTTTAGGATGAAAATACATGGAAAGGACCAAATTCCTTTTATGGATAAATTATATTTTTTAGAGGCTAAATCAAGTGAAATAGAATTAATTTTATCTTCAAATGGCTAAAATGTTTTGTACAATCTCAATACCAGTACCTAGCTACGATAAGATTGGAAAAATATCGAAGTAAATACTTCTATGTCGCTCACTGTACTTTCTTTTCATGTAAACCCAGAATTCACTTTGACGTTGGCAAATGTGTCAAAAATTCGTTTTTTTTTTTGTTAAATGTTCTCGTTTTTGTGATTTCTTTATTTTTAAATTAATAAAATAATGGCAGAAGTAACATCTATTAGATATAGAGGGAAAAATAATATAATCGAGCTAGCTAAGAATCTAGATGCATTCAAAAAAGTCCCCGAAAAGTATACAGAAACAACAGAAATCGGCGGAACACGTCAGTAACTATTACTTTTTTATTTATTTTTAATAACAACCGGCAATACTCATTCTGATTTTACTTAAATTGATAGTCCTTTACGATCCCGGTCGTCTGTTGGTCTATTGACCGGGCGTGGTATTTGTGCACTTCTGTATTTTGGCCGAATAGAAGTCCTGTTTGCATCCTGGTGTTAGGATTTGGTGCCAGCGTACAGTCTAATAGATATCAGGTACCGACTTGGTATGTCTTACAGCATGCTCTGTATATGCGGGCTTAGACAAAGCGCCTTCATCGTTACACTCAACCCTAAGTCGTAGATGCATCGCCATACACTTCTACATCTCAGCATTTTATATTCGCATCCACTACCGGTCCACGGTAGACATTCGAAGAACCTAAGCGCTCCTTTTTGCTTAATAAAGCACTACCTTGTGAAAAGCCCTTTGTTGATTAATTGCATATTTAAATCTTCTAAATTTGATGTTATCCAAGATAGAAATAACTCCAATATTCGGTCGATTTTCAGGTTCAAAGTTCAAACCCGCATTAATAGGGTTCTCTTTTCGTCTATCAACGTATTCCCATTATCTGCTCTATGGTAAAGTCATCCATTTTTCGTTTACGACAATTGTGAACACTCGGCAATAACAACAAGAGTTGGGACCGCCGCTACTATTTGCATAAAGGGTTTGAATAGCAGTTACCAGAAACCATCGCTTTGAGTAAAAACTGCCGTCAGAGTAGAACCACGGAGGCAGTTACGTTGCAGTTGAGGAGGATGGCGGAACTCTCGCGGTTGATCCATTCAGCTTTTTGAACTCACAAATGCTTTGTATCGTGCCACTTTTAAACTAAACAGAAAAGCTCTCTTATTAGCTTTTCTGTTTAGTTTAAAAATGGCAGAAAGCTAACCTACCCAATCATTAGACCGATTTAAAGGGATGAGAAAGAGAAGAAAATAAAATGACAGGATATTGAAAAAGAAAAGTCCAAGGACTTATGCCTATTGTTAGCTTATAGGCACAAGTGCTTGGAGAAGACTTAAAATAAATTCTAAAATTACGCCTAGATTAACTTTAAACTAACCTTACCCGTTCGAACACGCATCCTTCCTTTTCTACGGTCTCCCCGAGATACAGGTTTGTCAGGTATGTCATATAGAAAAGTGTGTGTCGTCACGTCATTTTGTCTGTAGGCGTTCGTTACATCATATCATCGCAGAAGGAGCCATCCCTAATACTCCACACACCAACAGCTTCAAAACTATTTCGTAAAACAAATCATCATTTTGTTGAGTTGATTTCAATTTTACTGCACATTATTTATTGATAATCACTTAGATTGTGGCGCTGTTATTATAAGCTCATTACTATGACGAAGATGCAAGACGGAACGATGTAGCAATATCTCTGGACACAATAGTTCAAGAGAGAGTAATCTCATAGAGATCAAAGTTGCGTAAGGAAAGTCACATATAATGAATATCTTTAGTGTATACTCCCTCGGACATACTGTGAAAGCCAAGTGAAAACAATTATGGGAACAGTTGGATGCAACAATCCAAACAACTCTTTTAGAAGAGATCTAATTTAGTGTATAGTAACACAACATAGCAATACCCACAACCTAGCAATAATCAACACTTTCTTCACAAAACGAATATCTTTCAACATACAAAAACGTTATTCTGAATCGCGAAGTTTTGAAATCAATCAAATTACGACCCAACATCGACTTTTGGTAGCAAACATGAAAATAAAAAAACATATTATTAACAAAAGAAGACCGCACTCTGAAGAGGAAATAAAGTGGTGTCGAATTAATAAATCAGCTGGAATTGAGTTTGTTTCAAAGAAACCCAAAAATATCTGGCAAATGATCTGAGTTCCAAGTTCGAATCCCAGAAAACACCAACAAGTTTTTTCACGATCCCACCTCTCGCGAACGTCTGATAAACATCCGAGAGTATTGTTGTCACGAGAAAGCTTCTCAAAACAAATTGCCGTTTGGATACGGCACTAAACTGTAGGTCCCTTCCATTCGTGTGAAAAATATAACGCACACAACACGAGTGGTTGCGAGAAGCTAAGCCCTGGCACTTAAAGAGCTGTTGCGCCAAATATTTTTCTTTTTCTGGGACCGAGAATTTAAGTCAAATGTGGATAAACTTCCAAGATTGTTGCATAGAAAAGGCAAGAGCTCATCTAAGATTTCTGAAGGGACCATTAAATAACAAGAAAGAAACTTGAAGGTCGTTATAGCCTTCGCAATAATCGAAGCATTTAATGGCATGTAGGAGAAGTTAGCTTCCGATGAAGATGAAAAACTATACGAAATCGTAGATTTAGATTAGAAAGACTTTTTATTAACTTCATACAATTTACAAACAGAGTATACACAGTCGTTTATGGTATGGCTTAAGGCCGTCCACCAGATTGTCAATTTAGCTATCACAAAGTGCATAGTTAACTGGTAGTACCTTTAATTATGGTTTCTACTTGTGATCAAAAATCGCCTTCCAAAATACGCGCTCTGTACCGGGATGCAGCTGTAGCGTAGTTGTATAAAACTAACCATGACTACCGTTCAATATGTTAATAACCTCATCTAGGTCCAGAGAAATTACTCCAAAGTATCTTACGCGAAATTTTCTTAAAATGAGACATCTTCCGATGAAATGGTATACATCCTCCCTTTCTTTAAGATTGCATAGGTCACATAAAATTATAAGATCGGGTCGATGTTGAATAAAATAGAGATTTGTTAGTTCCCCTCTAAGTTTAATTATAGTGCTTATCATAGGCAGAGAATAGCGATTGAGGCAGTACGTAGAAGCTTTTTCAATTAAGTTAAAATTCAGCCTACTATAAATGAGCCGATGAATGTGCTTCAGCTATAAATCTGTCATACATTGCATTGCCTGTTTTTTTTTCAAAATATTGGTAAATATAGTTTTTTAAGATTGAAAGTTTCATATCCGCTGAAATATTTAAGTTCATGCCATAATTTGCCGCCAACTCCTCCCACTTTTGAACCAAGTGCCCTTTTATCTCTATTATATGTTTCAGTACAATCCTCGGCAGTCCTACTTCTTCCATCTCCACAACTTTTACAATGTAATCCGCATGCAGCTTTAGGGTATCTAAAAAAAGTGGTGGGACTCCAGTTTCAAAATGCAGCATATAGTTAGGTGTACATGTTGAAAGTTGTAAGATTCCCTTCAGAAAGTATCTAAGGAATTTTCCAACTTCCTCAAAAAAAAAAAAAAAAAAACAATAACCCCAAATTTGGGCTCGGTACAGCAGTATTGAAACAGCCGTTGCACGAAATAGTTTATTTTTTCGATATGTGTTGTCAATGCATCGTCCCCAAACTAATGAAATAGCTCTTTTAGCTGCCGCTAGTTGATATTCGAAATGCTTTTTCATATTGAAGGTAGATGTAATTAACACGCCTAAATATTTATACTCCTTCACTATTTCAACGCTTTCACCCAGGTAGGACCACTTTTCACCGCCATTTCTAAAAATCATCATCTTTGATTTCGATAAACTCACCGTCAAATTCCACTGACTGCAGTAATTTTCAAGTCGGTTCATAACAAGCTGCAACCCTTAAACTGTGTGACTATATCGTCCGCAAACTTTAGCGCCGGTATCCGCACATCACCAAGCTCAATCCCTCCTCCTACCACTCCGACTATATCGTTGATAAATAAGATGAAAAGTAACGTGCTTAAGATGCAAGCTTGCTTAACTCCCATTTGCGTTCCAAATTCTTCCGATACAAACTCTCCATTCCATACGTACGCCAAGTTGTTTTCATACATCGCTTTCAGCACATTTATTACTTTGTTTGACAAACCAATTTTGTGCAGCTTATAAAAGAGAGCTTCACGAGCTATGGAGTCAAAAGCTGCGCGAAAGTCAACAAAGAAAAAAATTCTACAATGTTGGTAAGAGTAAAAAATGTGATCCAGCGTTGAATAATGTTTCCTGAACCCCGCCTGGTATTCATTTAAAATGCTGTTGTTTGTTATCCATTGCGTAAGCCTATTAAAGATCATAGCACTAAATAGTTTTGCAACAGTATTTAAAAAAAAAATGCCTCTGTAATTAGCTGGAAAGATTATCGCTCTTTTAAAGCTTCCTGGGACACTGGCTGTTTCGAAAATTCTATTAAATTCACTTGTAAGAGCAGTGAGAAATTCTGTAGAACTGTTCTTATAAAATTCAAAAGGCATCCAATCGTCACCTGGAGTAAATGGCGTATCTAAGAGCTCGTCTGCGAAGAAAGTGGCAGCATATTGCAGTAACAGAGGAAACTGTGGAGTGTTGAGTAGATTTTTAAAGTACTCCCTCAGTTCTGACGCCTGTATAGTCGACGAAATCATATTAACTCTCCCAGTTATAATTTTAGCCACTTTCAAAAAGTCTGCAGAAGATCTTAAAGTATTGTAGCATAATAATAACTACGCTCCCTAAAAGTATGATGCAACAAATTCCGAAGTGTCTTTTCATTCTGGCAGCATTTTGGTTCGAAGTGTCCTTTCATTCGAGGTTCGTGTCTGCGATGAAGTCTCCACAGCTCATGTCAACAAAAGAGAACAAGAGAGAATTATAACTGCACGAAATGATTGTCATCTTGGAATTATTACATCAGAATTTTTCTTGTTCCAGTGGTCGAAGAATTTGCTAGAAGTTTCTGGCTATCAGAAACTTCTGCTATATAAGGACAGATGGCGATCAAAAAGGGGGAGTAGTTTTTAAACTGTGGCGAAGAGATTACAAAAGTGATAATGGGCGAAGTTGTAATTTTGTGATAAATTGAAAGTTGAGATTTAACAAGAAGAAGTAATTAGTTTGGATTTGTGAATTAAGTAATAGAAAGGAGATAAAGTGATTTGAGAGGACAGAGACCTTGTAAGAAAAGAGAATTGCGAAGAATAGTATAGTGTGAACCTGAATTGTTCTATAGACTAGAAAATAAAGAAATAATTTCACAGAATATTGTTTTATCTACTCGAGCCGTAGCTTGCATATTACAGTATTAAGAACTGCTATAATTTGCTGGTTAAAGTGTTTCTTTTTTCTATATAAAGGCGTTTGAAATATTTATTTGCTTCTGCATAGAGTTCTTTGGAACAGTTGGTATTTTGCTTCCTTAGGCGCTTTAGTAATGGAAATGATCTTTTTCTCGTCTTCAGACATTCAGTATCGAACCACTTCTGGATACTGGCTACAATACGTCTTGCATTAGCGTTACACGGTACAGATCTTTTAATTATTTCTGTTAAAACGTCGATGTGTGGAGCTGTATTATGTTCCATCAGCCTCATAACCTTGTGATAAGAGGGACGAAAACTGTCGTACCAAACCAACTTCGGAAGAAGAGCCAGCTGCTTTGCGTTTACTATGGCCCCTGCCTTCGAGATAGTACACGAGATTTCCAATGGCATATGGTCGGAAAATGTTTGAGCAACTATTGAAAAATCATTGACAATTGAGTTCCAATTTCCGGATATAAAACAATAGTCTATAACGGAACACGATGTTCCACGGATAAAAGTAAGCTCGTCATCTATGTCACCTTTGCAGTTACCATTTAAGATCTTACAGTCGTACGCATCAGCAATTTCCATAATCATAGAGCCCTTTCCGTCGCAAAATTCATCTTTAGATCTCCGAGATGGATTTATTATTGATGTCATAGGTCCACTTGTAAAATTATATTGCGCTAATCCTATCCTCGCGTTGAATTCACCAGCAAGGAGAAGATTCTACGATCTTAAGCTCTGGAGTATATCGGAGAGAACACCGTAATCTCGCATCCACTAACTAAAGTTCAAATAAATAGGGACTATATAAAGAGTTCCGCCATTGATCTTTACTTCGAGAACGCTGTTTGTTTCCACCATCTTAAAATTTATAACCATCACATTAAGAAATTTCCGATAACCTATCAATTCCCCTCCGCTTCCTCTTCCAAATGTGCTAGATTTAACTGCTGGAATCCATTTCGTTTCATAGTCCATAAGTAAAATATATTAAAGACCAATGGGCTAGAACTACCACCAACTACTTAACTAAGAATATCCCCGCAATCCTAATATCACCTGCAACACCAAACAAAGAGCAAAGGCCACCCATCCAAGAAAGAGAAATTCTTTTAGCGATAAAAATTATGTAAGCAACAAGGTTAGTGGACCAGATCAGATTCCTAGTGAGGTTTGGAAAATGGCTAGGTCTATAGGAATTCGCTGGTTACTAAAACTGTTCTCCAAAAGGGCAACATACTTGACGCGCAGAGGTATAGTTATCTATCGCTATTTATAAAACAAAAGGCGATTTTCAAAGTTGTGAAACTATCGGAGTGTAAAACTTACCTCACATACTCTTAAAATCTGGAAAAGAGGGCTAAATGAGCGGACCAGAAAACGAACGCAAAATCAGTGTGAATTTGTCGGGGGACTCTCAAACACAAACAATGCGAGTCGTTACCGAAATATAAAGAAGCAAATAAAAAAGTTTATATATGGTTTTTATCGACCTAGAAAAGGCTTTTATAGGGTTCCGAGAGAGCTAGTTTAAAAAGCACTGAGAGCAAAACGGATCTCCGAGCAATACTTAAAGTTGATTCAGGATATGTATGCAAGGGTTGGTTGGTTGGTTTAAGATGGTGAGCTTATGCTCTACACTTAGACCTCCATTGGGCCCGTTGTATTCCCCTCGTCTGTCGAACTGTAGGACCAGTACTTTAATGTGGGAATTGTGTGTTGAGAAGGGATGTAGGTATTAGGATTGTGGAGAGTAACAAAAGGAGTCTATGTCATATACTGATCGGGAAATCGTCTTGTACGTCTGGCGAATTTACTCGGTACACCTTCATGGCCCGGTACCCATGTGAGGCGAACTCTATTGCTCCCTTACTAATCGTGACTTCCACATGAGGTTCGTAATCGCGCTAATTGCGAGCAGATGTTGATTTGCCTCTCTTCGCTGGTGTCTTCTGCGAGTATTTCGATTGCTTTCATAATTGTAAAGACTTCTGCTTGGAACACCGTTACAAATGGTTCTAGGTGAATAGCACGTTCAATCGGTGGGTTAGCACAGAAGATGCCAGCCCCTGATTTCCCTGATATTTTAGAGCCGTCTGTATATACCGATAACCCATTGGAGTTTCCTGTCGTCCTTTCATTCGTCCAGGATTCTCTTGTGGGGAAAATTTTTTCGAAGTTGTTGGTTAACTTATAAGATTTTTCAACAACATCACTAGGACAATCGATGAGTGTGTTAGCGCCTTCGTTGAAAAGGCCGATGATTCTAAGCCTTGAGGCTGAAATACCGGCAATCTTCTTCGCTTCGCGGTGCACTGATAGGATGTCTAAGATCACTTATGGCCGCTGTTGGTGTTCAGGATTGTGCTCCCGTAATGCTCAAGCAGGCCATACGCTGCACCTTTGTTAACAAGTCTCTTGCGTACTTTTTATTTGTCACTGGTCACCATACAACTACTCCGTAGAAGATGATAGGTTATATTACGCATTCATATATCCAGTGGACCTGTTTCGGTTTCAGATCCCATGACTTCCCGATGCATATCCAATATGCCCTTTTAGCTTTGTTAACTCTTTCCTTCAGGTTATTTCTCCAGGTCAGTTTCCTATCCAAAATTATGCCCAGGTACTTGACGCTGTCACGGAGTTGCAGTGATGCTACTCCAAGTTGTGGAATGTGAAAGTCACTAGTTTTGGTTTTCTTCGTAAAGATAACTAGTTCCGTTTTATTTGGATTTATTTCTAATCCACTCTCCTCCGCCCATTTCGTTATGATTCGTAGGGTGTTTTGCATAAGCTCTCCTATGATGCTCAGGTGCTTTCCTCTTATTAAAACAGCTAGCGTACGCCAGGCATTTTGCACAGGTTCCATCCAGTGCTTTTTTGTCCATGGTGAGCACCCACAGAAAAGGAGATATTATCCCCCCTGTGGTGTTTCCGTACGAACTGTTCCCCTTCTTGTTTCGCCTCCCAGTGAAGCTGTGATAATTCAGTTTGAAAGCATGTGTTCTAGCCAGTTGTTTATTATTTGATTTTTACAGTATATCGAGAGTACATTCACAATTTTTTTGAGTTTTAACATTGTTAAATGCTCCTTTCGATATCTAGAAAGACGCCTGCAACTGATTCCTACGTTTCAAAGGCTTCTTCTGTTGTGGGTACAACCTAGTGTAGTTCCGTCTCAACTGATTTCCCTTTGAGGTATGCGTGTTGATTAGGAGACAGTCGCGGATTTTTAATCTGTGTTCTGATATGGTTATCACAGATTCTCTCCATTGATTTTAGTAGCCGTCGATAAAACTTTCCCGTGTTTTGGTAGGAACACCACTCTCACCTCTTGTCATTGTGTTGACGTGCATCCGAGATATAGGCATCATCTGAAGATATTAACCAGGGTTTTCTTTAGGGTGTCTATTTCTATCCCTTTTTGCAAAAAGATAGGAATTATTCCGTCCATGCCCGGTGATTTATATGGTGCGAATGAGTTAATGGCCCACGTCACTTTATCTGCATCAACTAGGTTGTCAGTGTCTTCCCATTTTGTTTCAGCTCGAGTAAGCCCACACTTGAAAGGTGTAGCTGCCTCATTGAAACAGTTTGGTAAGTGTGCGCACATCAGCGTCTCCAAGACATCGGCTGCGGTTGCCAAGTTAGTACCTGCCTGTAGGAGCTGATATGTATACAAACTGCACGACTTAAATATGAACCTGTTGTGGCCTAGTTACGGGGGGCTTTCAATAATTTCGTACAATTTCGACAGGTGGCAGTGCCAGTAGCAAATTAAAGTTTTTTTTCGTGTGATAACATTTTTCAAACCATGACTTACAAAATATTAGACAGATTTGTCATTTAGTTTGTGTTTGACAGCCATTGGAAGCAGAAAACTTTTCGTATTTTTGCAAACATGGAGAAAAGTGAACTTCGTATAGTAATAGAACATTATTATTTGAAGAAGAAAATAGCTGCGGAAACCAAAGCAAAGTTGGATAAACATTACGGGGACACTGCTGATTTACGATTGGTTTCGAAATTTCGAATGCGGTGATATGAACAACACTTTACTGCATAAATCGCCAACACCTTTTAGTAAACTCTTTTAGATTTCCCATCAGATTTGAATCATGCCATTTGAAGGGCGAAAGATTAACTGGCACTTTTTAGATATTTTAAAACTTTCTTTCAATCTAGATTTATTCACTGAGAGTACTTCTTTTCTCAATATCTTTCGAGTCCCTATCCCACTTCTAACACCAAAATTTGTAGGTTCGACCAATAAAACTATTCGATTTCAAGAGTTAAAATTTAAAACACATCTACACTCTGATACAACTGGTTGAGACACCTCCTGATTTCGGCGGTTCTCGATAATTTTGTTCTATTTATGCTACAAATATTGCAGTTAGGTAATCATTACCAATTTCTAAGAAGATCCTAATCACCATAAATCCTTTTTTCTTGTAATTTGCAATTTGTCCCTAATTACCCGTGACAAGTGGTTTAGACAGGATTGGGTTGTTTTGAAACAAAAACAAAATTTGGAGTTTTATTACAATGACGCAAAATTATAGTCGCATAAAGTACACTGTCAACAGATTTTAGCACATAACAAAGTCAAGATTAGTGTTTTCCTATTTATAGTCGACATTAATCCACTTTATAGTTATCAGCTCGCGCTAACTTTAAAACCACCAAAAGTACCTATTAACTTTTAGAGTGGGCTTTTAACCATCTGTCATCTGTCATTTTTTCAAATTCAAGTTTCAGCCAACCAACGGATGTAAACAACCAACAAATACGTTCGATTTCTGTTCGATCTGTCAAATTCATTTAAATTTTATACAATATTAGAGCTTAAACTGTGTTTTAGTTCTCAGACTTTAAATTTTTGGGTTTGTTTGACTAAAATTTGGTGTACGAGGGCAAGGTGAAAAGTTCTCGGCCTGACAATGAAAGACTGCGATTTTCAGTTAAAAAATGATTTTATATTTCTACATAATCTCCCTTAACTTCAACACACTTGGTCCAGCGTTTCTCCAACACCAGTATTCCTTCTCGGAAGTAAGAGTCTGGTAGGCTGTGAGAATATTCATCTACGCCCCTCTCAACTTCTGCATTGGATGCGAAGCACTGCCCAGAAACAAATTTCTTCAAGTTTGGGAACAGATGGAAGTCTGAGGGTGCCAAATCAGGTGAATAGGGGGGATGGCCGAGGAAATCGTACCCCAAATCCCGCAGTTTTCCCATCGCCAACGCACACTTGTGTACGAGTACAGGTGCATTGTCCTGGTGAAAAATGATTTTTTTCTTCTTCAAGCCAGGCCTCTTCTCGCGAATTTTGGCATCCAACTGGTCAAAAAGGTTGGAGTAATATTCGCCTGTTATTGTTCTGCCTTTCTAAAGGTAATCAATTAACAGGATCCCTATCGCATCCCAAAACACACTGGATATGACCTTTCCGGCAGATGCGATCGACTTCCCTTTCTTTGGCGCTGAACCACCGGCTTCCATCCATTGCTTCGACTGCTGTTTCGTTTCTGGCGTGTAGTGGTGGACCCATGTCTCATCCATGGTGACAAATCGCCGCAAAAAATCAGTCGGATCCCTATTGAATCGGTCCAAAGAATGCCACGAAAATCGTTTGCGCATTTGCTTTTGATCGGCATTCAGCACCCATCTTGCACAGAACTTTCGCATCCCTAAGTTTTTGTGCAAGATGTTTCGCACCCTCTCTTCCGATATACACTCAGCCTCAGCTATCTCACTTACCTTCACTCGCCTATCGTCCAATACGATATTATGCACTTTTTCGATGGTTTCGGGTGTGGTTCCGGTTTTTGGCCGTCCCTCACGTGGGTCATCTTCGGTTGACATGGAAGGAGCAGAGTCCCCGTAAACTTTTGCCAACTTTGGATGAATTTCCAAAACGAAGAATTTTATCACCGCACGATTTTCAAGTTTATCTATTTTAACGAAAAACACGCAAGACGTCTACTGCAGAAATTCGTGTAAAGAAACTACGAGTACTTGAGAGAACAAGTTGAAACTTGTCATACGAACTAATGAGAAGTGCACCCAGACAGGAAACATAAATTTTTGCTGATTGGAACGCCATCTCTACGTCAGTCCGATAACTTTTCACCTTGCCCTCGTGAGTTAGTTGTAAGGTCGATACTAGTTGCAGGTAGGTTAAAAATTGTTTATAATTCAATTCAAAGTTAAGTACGGGCTTTAAAGATAAAGGGCTGTTACTTAGTGGTTACTACTATAATTTTGCGACAATGGTTTTATTTTTTTTAGTAATGAATACTTCCTCCCTCATTACTTACAACCTCTAACATTCTTAATGGATTACAGTTTTGTAATTAAGTTTCGTGGGATTTTGTCGCATTCAGTTTTATTGACGTCTTTAAGGTCTCGTACGTTTTTGTTGGTAGACAGCTCTGGAGCGATGTTCCCATACATTCTCAATTATGTTGCGGTCTGGAGGCAATGCTAGCCAGTCAATAACAGAAGCGTTGTTACGCTCGAAGTACTCCTTCACCTTCCGGGCTGTATTGACCTGGATTGCTGTATTATCTTGTTGCAGGATGAAATTTTCGCTGATTTTTTTTTTTTTTTTTTGTTTATGATGCACGATCTCTTCGTCTAACATCTTAAGATAGTCGTCACTTTTCATCCTGCGGATATTGGTTTTATTTTAGTATGATGCTTCTACCCAAATCATGACTCCACCTCCGCCTTGTTGTCGTCGTCTTAAAAACAGCTCGTCATTCTTCAAATCATCAAAATAATGACGAAATCCGTCAGGTCCATCAAGGCATAAGCGTTTCTCATCGTTGAAGATAAGAGTTCTCCAACGCTTCTTCAATCTTAAATGATTTCTGGGTAAGGTTAAAACGGACGTTTCGATGACCTTGTAGTAGAGCGGGTTTTCTTTTCAAATACTTTCTTTCAAGGTGTTCCGCTTCAGCTAACACACGCTTGTAAGTCCTTAGTTTTCTATCCACATTCAATGCCTGATACTGATGTCGCGATTTCCCTTATTGTTGTTGTAGAATTTTACGCTTCTCTTAGTAGAGATCGCCGATATGCTGGTGCCAAGCTATATTTTCGTCCATTACGTATCTTTTCCCGTAGTTTTCTGGATCCTTTAAATAGTTTGAAACAACTGTACGACAATTTGCAATTTTGTTGACAGAATACCACTCACTTGGCGCATTTTTTTTTTTAATGTTTTGGATCTCCGTTTGGTTTAACACCTTTCCAGACCCAATTTTTAACTTTTTTACTTCTAAGATACGTTTAAATAATTTCTTTTAAATCAAATCACTAAAACTGACTAACAACTCACACTGCGAATGGAATCCGGAACTGAAATTCCAAAGTATTTATACACTCTCTCAACCACTTGTCGCGGAATGTATATATATTTGGTATTGTTCGCTATTTTTTTACCCGTTGGTGTGTTATTGTTGTTGTCCGTTCGGTCCGTTTTGTGTCCTTGTCAAAGGGAAGCACTTAAAGGTACCAAATTCCTATTCGATCCCATATTGTAAATGGTTATTCAATAAGGACATAACAATTTTGTATTTTAATACAAATGCACCATTAAACTTTTTTTTATGATCTGTCAATGTCAAAACGTCAGTCAAGGTTTACATTTTTATCATGCTGAAGTTCATGAACGAGCAACGTTTGAAAATTATTAAAAATTACTACCGAAATTCTGAGTCAGTGGTCGCAACTTAAAGAGCGCTTACTCCAATTTTCAGTCGTAATAATCATCCCACCAGACAGGCTGTGCATGCTATAGTGGATAAACTTGAGTCAACATATTCACTATTGAATGTTCCTGTGGCAGTGAGATAACGCACATGTTGAACTACCGAAAATATCGCAGCCGTAAGTTCTTCAGTTCAAAATGATCCAAATCAGTCGATTCCTCGTCGTTCACAGGAACTGGGAATCTCTCAGTTCACATTGTGGCGTACTTTGCTTAAAGATCTTGGCCTACTCCCTTACAAAATCAAATTAACTCAAGAACTGAAGCCTCTTGATCATTTGAAGTGCCGAAGCTTCTCCGATTGGGCTCTGCAAAAGTTTGAAGAGAATCCTGAATTTCATCGAAAAAACATCTTCAGCGATGAAGCTCATTTTTAGCTTAATGGCTTTGTCAATAAGCAAAATATGCGTTATTGGACAGCAAAGAACCCGCATGTGGTTCAAGAGACTCCATTTCATTCACAAAAAGTGACCGTGTGGTGTGGATTTCGTGCCGGAGGTGTGATTGGACCGTATTTTTTCGTCAATGAAAATGATCGCCATGTTACGGTCAATTGAGTTCTCTGTCGTGCCATGTTGGAAGACTATTTTTGGCCAGAATTGGATGGACTAGACATCAGTGATATGTGATTCCAACAATATGGTGCCAAATGTCACACAGCGGATTCCAAAGAATCGATCGCTGCAAATGTGCTTAAATTTAACATGTGTACTACACCTGGAATAAATTTCAGCCAGATATCTCAATTATTCTGTGTAATAATCGGATGGCGCAATAACTGGGGAATATGGCGGGTGGGGTAGGACTTATCATTTGAGCGTTTCCAGGTAGGTTTTAACGGGTTTGGCAGCGTAAGGCCAAGCGGTGTCATGCTATAGAATCACTTTTTCGTGCATCTGCTCTGGCTTGACGGGTAACTCCTAATGCTGAAGCAAGCTTTTCTTGCTTTTGGCACGGATCCTCATCGAGCAATGCCTCCAATTCAGGGTCTTCGAAGGATTTTGGCCTTCCTTCACGCGGACGGTCGTCAACATCGAAATCACCTTCTTTGAAGCGACGGAACCAATCACGGCACGTTGTTTCACTTAGAGCAGCATCTCCGTAAACTTTTTGGAAAGAAGAAAATCAACACTTCCCTCAAATGACGATTATTTGGCACAAAATCAGACATTTTCACACAACCAAAAGTATATGACGCCAAAACAAAATCACTAATGTGTCAAAACAGTTTGTTTACCATATGTCTAAGCTCGGTTCATGACATTTTGGATATGTCAAAATCGACCAGCACTTATTGCTAGAGCCATCTATTGACAAACAGCGATAACTTAGTTGCGCACCTAATACAAAATTGTTATGTCCTTATTGAAAAACCCTTTACATTCTCTGACAATCTTGCTATTTTGCATAAATCTTCGCATCGTCTACATCGCTTTCGTGAGATGATTTTTCCCTTATTGCCATTTATACTTGCGAAAGAAACTACAGCAACTTATACATTATGTATTTTTATTTTTTTTTTCTTCAATTTATGTTATCCAGTGTCCCTTTTAAGTCGGCTTTTGGTTGTTTTCTTGATTTATAAGGAAGTTTCCTATTATCGCGACGCAAATCCAGTCTTTAAATTTAAGCCAGATCTCGATATGGACGATAAGGTACAGTTCCATGTAGACATCACTGTAGCGATGCCATGTACTTGTAAGTTAATCCATGTCTACTATTGCTTCGTATTTAATCATTTTCAAATTTAGCTCTGTCGGGTGTTGATTTAGTGGACGAAACTCAACAGGATGTCTTTTCCTATGGTACTTTGCAGAGAGAAGATACTTGGTGGGAAATGAGTGAAGAAGAAAAAAATAACTTTGAGCTGGTGCAGCACATGAATGTATTTTTGCGCGAAGAATTTCACTCTGTAGCTGACATTCTCTTCAAGGACATTCTCAAAAGCACAGATGTTGGCGATGCACCAGTTACTCCAAGAAAACCAAAAGCAAAAGAACAATACGACGCTTGTCGATTGCATGGAACACTAGGAATAAATAAAGTATTATTTTGTGAAAAATACAACTCAAGTATGTACCTAATATTAATCTGAATAGGTCGCCGGTGTGTTGCATTTAGTTGGAGGAACTAGCCCAGTTGTAGAGCTTGTGGAAGATCATTGGATGATTGAGTTCAAGAGAGTACCACTCAATTTTACACATCGAATAAATCGTCTCAGCTTTGGGAGTTTTTCTCGGCGCATTGTCCAACCATTGGAGGGCGATGAGAGAATAATAGACGAAGAGTCTACAACTGTGCAATATTTTATAAAAATTGTCCCGACAGAGATTCAGAACACATTTTCTACATTCAATACATTTCAGTATTCGGTCACTGAAAATGTTCGAAAACTAGGTAGGTAAAAACTTAATTATGTCGAAATAATGAAATATGATATATTTGGCTGTTTTAGATTCAGTGAAGAATTCCTACGGCTCACCGGGAATCTACTTCAAATACGATTGGTCTGCAATAAAGGTTATAGTCCAGAGTGACAGAGATAATATCGTTCAGTTTGGAGTTCGTCTTTGTTCAATTATCGCTGGCATTATCATCACATCCGGTACGAAAGCAGCCATATGCAAAATTTATTCTCTTTTAGTAATCTATTTGTTTATTTGTTTATTCCAGGTATGATCAATTCTCTTCTTGTTGCTGTGCATAAAAACATTTTACGAATAATGGCCCCTCATGTTTTTCCAAAAAAAGTACGAACACCACTCTTGACGGAATTTCCTCAACAAATAGCTGTTGAAAATGACTTAATAAACAATGCCAATCGAATGTCAACGAATGTAGTGTCTATGATGGCAGTGCCTCAGCAAAATTTTATCTCTTCCAGCAATAAAACAAATTAGCATACTAAGACAGATCAGTTTTTCTTTTTACTTCATAATCGGCCCCCTTTTTACGGGTTAATTTGATCCAACGTTCAATTGATATGATTACTCATATTTCGTTGCAGTCTTTAGATAACGGTTTGAACTGATTTACATACCCTTAACGTAAAGTCAATGTAGCATCTATATATTCATTAAGCCAGCAAAATATTTAATTCAAAACCAAAATCTTTGAAACAAATAAGTCTTGTGCCCTTTTCTTTTTAAAGACAAACAATTTTGACACTAGAACAGGAAAGTGATTTGTCTTGGTTTGTTGGAGAGATGAATGTGAATTTGGAGTTATTTTAGTCCGAGTTCGATGGAAAGACTTTATCTATGTAGTTCAATGGAGGCAGAGTTGGGTTTTTTTTTTTTCATTTTTTTATGTGTCACCAATTACTCGATTACACACGTAGCCTTGAGGTCATGACAAGTTGGTGGCGTTGCATTTTCTTTTGACAAGATTAAAAACAACCCGAGATTATGGGCTATGTAAAAGATAGATTTCCACAATGGAATAAAGAGAATACAATAAGTCTGGTCCTGTACTTGACCGAGTTACGAATTTCTACGAAAATTGGTCGAATCCATAAGGATCACCACCTATGGGACCAAGATTTGACCAATTTAATAAAAAAATAATGGTCTCCTTTACCTTTACATAATTTATTTTAATTTTAAAAGTTACCTAGTAATTTCTAATAACAGCAGCTATTGTTATCTCTTACATATTGTAACATAATGTAGCATAATAACTACGCCCTCAAACAGGCAACACATTCCGAAGTGTCTTTTCATTCGAGGTTCGTGTCCACAGTAAGAGACGGATACGACGTCGCAGAATTAAGAGAGAATTATAACCGCAAAACCGCAAGAGATTATTGGCTGCAGCTGTCATCTTGGAATTATTACATCAGAATTTTCTTGTTCCAGTGGTCGAAGAATTTGCTAGAAGTTCCTGGCTATCAGAAATGCGACTATATAAGGACAGATGGCGATCGCAGCAAGGCAGTTGGTTTTCGAACCGCACAAAGAGATTGGAAAAGTGATAATGGGCGAAGTTGTAGTTTTGTGATAGATTGAAAGTTAAGAGTTAACAAGAAGAAGTAATTAGTTTGGATTTAAGTAATTGAAAAGAGATAAAGTGATTTGAGAAGAAAGAGACCTTGTAAGGAAAGAATTTGCGAAGAATAGTATAGTGTGAACTTGAATTGTTGTATAGACTAGAAAATAAAGAAATAATCTCACAGAATAACGTTTTATCTACTCGAGCCGTAGCTCGCATATTACAATATTATTCACCCCTATTGCGACAGACTGTTGCGACTCTTTTTATACAAAAACTTTCTATCTACTGCAATTCTCTAGCTTCCCAAACGTCTAATCCGTCTTAAACTATTTGAACGCGCTCATTAAATTGTGAGAGAAAAGGGACAGTCGCTATCGACAGACGACATCGGCAGTAAAGGTGATAATTTAATTACTTTATTAATCATCACTTTCAATTATAATACAGTATTTTGCAAGAATTTACAATCAGAATTGTGCTGCTATTCACGCATCCCCAGATGATCATGGTTCATTGCGGCAAATTATGGAAATTCGTCTGTTTTTTGTCACTGGTCCACCTTTAAACGCTGAATTATCGTTGGAGAGAATTTCATGAGTGAAATTGTACCTCGCAGTGTGACTAAAAAAAGGAAAACCACTGATGACAAATAGAGTAAAACTAAAGAAAACATTAAATGCACCTCATTATGTACAAGGAACGTCGATTGAGAAGAATGTCTGCATAAAAATTTCCCTCTAGCTTCGTCACAGGTTGATTTCTGTACGCGTCTTCTTCCGAATTCGCATCAGTTGTGTCAGTGGCAGCTCCCTGTTGATACTTCTTCTCATCGGTTCTCACTAATCGCATAACAGCATCGGAAAGCATGCTAATCCCCGAAATAGTCGTACCACAGTACTATAAATAACAGCTCAAGTCTTGAATCTGTAAAACATTCATTAAAGCTTACCCTAGTGCTATCTACATGCGGCTTTATTACTCCTTTCTCAGCCAAGTCTAGCACATGGACAAACTGCATTATTTCTCCGTCGAAAGCTGTCGAACGAACCCTTTCAATTATTTCTCTGTTATGGGGATACCAGTGTCTGCGTTCAGTTTCACGAAAGCCATGTATAGCCTACGATAAGATCATAGAAATTCGTACCAAAGTTTGTTTTAAATTACCACCCACATCATCCCAGTGATCAAATTCATAGCGCAATCGTTTCATGTACGGTTCAACCTCCTCAAACAATTTGGTCTCCTCCTCAGTGGTAATAAAATCTGGTATTATACGCATATCCTTTATGAAGTCCGCTTGTTCCTTTGCCGGCCATGGTCCATGAAATTCCAAAAATTGAATATCTACGAGAACTCAATAAATATTCTGAAATTCGTTTCAATTCTCTTACGTTTTCCGGCGTCTTCAACAGTGTTTGCAGCTGTTGACAACTTGCAATTCCCTTGTAGTTTTCTTTGTAGATGGTTACTGGACTTAAAAATCGCTTTTATCAAACGTTGCGGGTTCCTAAAAATTACTATCGCACTCATTTTTGTGCAGATTTTTATGAAATCAAACCAATTTCGTATTTGATAACAAAATCAGCTGCTCTACGTTGACATCTTCGGACAGAAATGTTAGCATGGAGGAGGTATGTTTGCTTGAAGAAACATTTTTGTGCTTCCAATCTTTCCTATATAAACGGTGTATTTGTTTATTTGAAGGGCAGTTTTTGTTTACATTTTATTTAGAGTCTAATTCCGCTATATATTTTGCAATAAACATTTGTCTGTCAAAAATATTCAGGAGTGTACCATGCATTTTGCAGTTCTGAATAATTACCCCCTCTCTTCTTTCAATGAACTAGACGGAATTCTTCGCTCTCGTGTAACTTTTGACGTTTGGATTTCTTTGTTTCTAAGCACCGTTTACAAAACTGAGTATTTAAAAATAACTAATAAGGTCGGTTTAGAACACAACCCTTAAAGTCATGGTGAAAATCTCTAAGGATAAAAGAAAATTTACCTGAAAATAGAAACACAACAACACAATAATTGGCCAGCAACCTATTTTTTTAATTCCCGCCGAAATATACCAATTTCTTTTCTTCTTTTAACTTAAGTATAAATTATGTGTGAGCTTAGTAAAATTTGACAAACATAAACATAACATGTGACACAAGAAATTACAAACGGAAATGATTGTCCACAACATAGACACATGTGGAAGATAAATAACTGATACATATTAGCAAAGCAACAGCAACTTTGACAGCCACAGCAAAAAGTTTAGAACCAATGGAACAGAACACATTAACACAGCAACAGCAAAAAGAAACTGCAACGTTAGTCCTAAGTTCCAAATTCGCTGTGCTGTTCAAATGCAGCCAACTTTGCGTCGTAAATTTTCCAGTTTTTCTTTACTTTCTTTATTTTTCTACTTGTTTTGTAAGTAATCTTCTCGCAATGTCAAATTTCGCTGTATGCAGCTGTCATTTGCTGTTGACAGTCGAAGTTACTGTTTTTGTGCTAATGTGTTTAATCTAAAAGGGTTATTCATTTCGAGGTTGGGATTTCAAATCCCTGTCATATGGCATCTGTCATCCACAGTGACAGTTAGTTCTTGCCTAGCTATTTCTCAATATTGATTGTTTAACCACCACTCAACGCGTTAAAGTTTTTGCATCTTACTACAAAAATAGCAGTTCTGTAATAACTGTTTTTAATAACGATTTTTCGAACAAAATCTTCTTCAGAGACGAGGCCCATTTCTCACTCGGTGGCTATAGCTACCTAAATAAACAAAATTACAGACTTCTCTGCGCTATGGTCAAATGATACTTTTTATTACCTTTTTTGACCTCAGATTGAAGACATTGATGTGAGCGACATGTGATCCTAACAGGATGGCGCTATGTGCCATACAATACAAGCAAATTTAGCTCTATTGCACGAAAAAGTTCCTCGTAGTTTAATTACGAGATTTGGTGACATCAATTGGCCACTAAGATCGTGTGATCTGACCCCGTTTGATTTGACCCAAAGAGTGCTCAATAGATGAGAAAATGTAAGGCGACGGTAAATACAGTCTAGTTTTAGCAATCAGTGAGACTAGTTTCATCAATCAACAAGCAAGCAGCCTATCTTATCATAAAGGGTGTCCCAAAATTCAGGCAAGATTTTGTGCCATTTGTGCGGTAAAGTGTTGCTAACGAAAAAAAAGACAGGGCAACAGCTAACAGTTCAGTTATTAAAAATAGAGTACTACGCGAAAGAACGACGCGATTTCATTGTTGAGCAATATTTTAAAAATAATGAAGGTTTGGCAGCTACAGTTCGGAATTGTCGCAATCGTGATTTAACTTCATCAACTGTTAAAAGATTAATTCAAAAATTCAGTAAGACTGGATTAATTAGTTATCTTAGACACTCTGGCCGTCCTTCAACAAGTCGTTCAACACAAAACATCGAAGCAGTTCGTGAGAGTATTGTTGAGAGTCCAGGAATATTAATTCGTCACCGTGGTCAAGAATTGATCATGCGATTTAACGCCGTTGGACTTTTTTCTTTGCGTTTTTTTGAAGTCTGAGGCTTATGCCAACAAGCCCACGACCACCCATACCTTTAAGGAGCAGATTGAGCGAAGTATCAATAAAATTCAACCACATTTATGCAAAACGGTCATGGACAATTTCGACAAAAGAGTGCGTATGTGCCAGCAAAGCTGTGGAGGCCATTTACCCGATATTCTATTCCATACATAACCCTATACTGTATACTTTATGAATCAATAAAACATTTACAATTTTTAATTAAAAACCTGTGTTTTCGATCAAAATTACTTCTTGCGTGAATTTTGGAACACCCTTTACATATGTATATATCATAAAATATGTTCAATAAAATATTGAACAAGACAAGTAGCCTATCTTTATACATACATTCATAGAATCTGTTCAATAAAGCAGCAATTATATAAGATGCAGTGTTTCTTATTTGGGATTATAAGAATAGTGTCTCAACGATAGTCTCTCCTAGCTCGGCTAGCGATATAATAAATCCTAAAACACTGATTGAATAACCCTGTATTAAGCATGGTACAGACGATCCATCACTTTCATCAATCAGCGGCTTGATTTTGTACAGCTCTTCCGATTTGTCGAGAATAAACGTTGCGAATTAAATTTGGTAGTGGTTGTGCGAAATTAAATTAGGTACGTTGCCTCCAGACAAGTCGAGGAAGCCCTACAAAATCAAACCACAGATTGAAGAAAAAATGGTGCCCAAATGATTGAAATCATTACATGCGGCCCAGTTTTTTGTTTGTGCTCATTCGTATTTCGAGTAACGTGACCAAAAAAATTCTATGGAATATACAGGAACGACACTAATTAAATAGGCGTTCGGAAAACAAGGGAAATACTAATTACTAATACGAATTCTGCTAAAACTCTTTCATAAAAATTTGAGTTATTTTTAATTTCTAAAAGAAGGTGCTTTTCGATAGATAAAAGTGCCAGGTCTGAGAGTCTTTCTTCTTTGTGGGAATTTCTTAAGTGTGGAAAAAGATCTTTCGACAGAGGCCACAGTCAAAGGCAAGGTTAAAAAGATTTCACACAATGTTAGAGCTTGAGAAAAAGTATCTCTAAGCATTTCCGTATTAAAATGCTTATAAAGTTGAAAACCTCAAACTTTTTAAGTGAAGGGGTAGTGTATAAAACTTTGAGTTCTTTTTTTTGAAGTAGTAAAATTAAAAATTCCATGAAATAGGGTAATCAAAGAAGATATTTTGTAATCCGGCATTGAATTAGAAAAATATTCATATTTTGATTTGTTTAATAAATCAAAGAAAATATATGAACTAAATGAACTATACCTATTCTTAATCTGACTTGTAACATTATCTATAATTGCTACAAAAATTCGGTTATAATTTGTATTTGAATCAATATTAAGTAGTCGGCGTTTGCGTGGAGGTACTTACGCTCTCATAGATTGAATCAAATGAGTTTAAATCTGATATCCATCCTTTCGCGTATAATCAATTTTCATTGATGGTGTCGAGCGACCTAGTTCTATAACTTTTTTTTTTTAACAAAAAGAAAACTTACTGACCTCGTGGGTTTCTTTAAGAAGAAAATCAGTTAAACAACACTCAAAATTAACTAGAGACATCTTGTCTAAGAATAATAAGAATGTTTAATGGGGCACCTCTTGAGTAGATTTATAATTACTTACTTGATATATAGCTAATAACTATTCACTTAGCTCACTCACTATATTATAATAATTTAATACTAACTTACTTAACTACCAATATGTAATTGCAAAATTTTTAAAATTTTCTAATAATTAGCAGTCACAAAAATCACAAAAATTTGCATCCAAATTTTCAATAAATCACGCACAATTACACAACCGATTTGCAACTGTCATTTCAAATTTGCAAAAAAAAAAAATACCCAACAAGTAAGAAAAATCTCAAACGCCGTTCGAACTACTACATCACCCAATAACTCGATTTTCGTCGGCTTATTTTGTTGCCTACAATAAAAGAAAAAAAACTCCCTCGAACTAATACCTTTCTCCTCCACCAATGTTCATCCACAAAAGCCGAGAAATCTCGGGTTATTTTCCTCATAAGCGAATGTATGTTAGACAAAGAAATCGCAAATAAACTTCTACTATATGCCAGAAAGGAATAGAGTTGAAAGTTCGTACTGTGAAGAAATGAATACATAAGCCGGAAAATGATCGGCTTTTCAAAAAAATTCATTGCACGCTCTCTCGCTAGCGGAGTTCATACTTGTCTCGGCTATGTGTGCGAGTTTGTGTATGAGTAAAAATGAATAAACAACCGAAGTGGTCGCGCAAGTGGCAAAATAAAAATTTTTGATATTTGAAAAGGGAAGCCGGAAGGAATCGGCTTGTATGGACGCCACGCCCTGCTAATTAGGCATACCTAACTACGATCTTGGAATCAGAAAGAGCCCATTTACTTGCATTTTGTAACTTTGACTTGAAAAGCAGGCTTCAGGATGATATAAAACAATTATGAAATGTATTAGTGTTAGTGAAAGTAGTATAAATCTCTCGAAAAATTGAGATCTGTAAAAAAATTATCTAGATCAAAAAAATTAATGAAGTAGTCAACTTTGCGTTCAGTATCAATGTTAGAATACTGACCGAATAATACAAAACATTTTTCTGGTGTCAGTCTACCCCCAAGAAAAAGCAAACATTTTTTTACACCGCTGGACGTATTAAATTCACGCTGTATACCCAAGGATCTAGAATATCTTTAAATATACTGTAATTTATTTAAGAAGATTTTCTTATTTAACAATTCATAAATTTGATTTCGGTTATAATTCAAAATTACAATACTTTCTTAATTGTCACATCCAATAATCAAAATCTTTTTATTTACAATAATTCACCCTTTTCTATTATCAATTATCAAATTAACTGTGTTCCTCTGCGAGTAACTCATATATATACCCACACCCAGCAGTTCCTAAAACTTCAACCTTCACCCAGATGGCATATACGATTACACTCCTGGATTGGTATACGTATTCGCGCTTTATGTTACAATATTTTTATCTGATAAATCCGTAAACAATGGAACATAAATACCCAAAAACGATCTATAAAGAGGTGTCCCTCCTCCCTCTATCTCTGAAAGTGGATGAACAAATATGGAAGATGTAGAGTATTTATTTTTTTACGCCACTTATCTTGTAATCAATCATTTATCAATAAAAAATCTTAAAAATAACAAGGTCCCTAGATATGATTTAATAACCGGACAGATCCTCAAGGAATTGACAAAGAAAGCCCTGACCAAGCTTCTGTATATTATAAATGCCGCGCTAAGATTATTATACGTTCCAAGGCAATGAAAAGTCGCCTAAGTTATAATGGTTCCAAAACCGGGAAGTCTCCAAATGACAAAAAAAATCGTACAGACCCATATCGCTCGTACCGATAGTATCTAAGGTATTTGAAAACCTTTTGCTAAAGCGCCTTCAACCAGTCATTGAAGAAAGACGTTTGATTCCTGACCATCAATTCGGCTTCAGAACGAAACATTCCATAACTGATCAGGGGTCGAATTACCGCATCAGTTATCGAGCAACACGTGACTGTTAAATGTTGATTTGACATGACCGCGTATCGAGTACCGAAATTTGGTATTCTGTCATCAGTGATCGTGTATTTATTTATTCGATATGGTTTCTGCTAACGAGTTGAGGTGCATTTGGGAGAAAATATGTAGAAATATATTTGTTTATTGTTATATTTGCGTTTGTTTAAATTTATTGTCTGAAATTTATTTCAGGTTGAGTCTAAATAAAATTAATCCTCTGCAAAGAAGATTTTGGTAAATTTTATGAGCTGGGACAACGGTTTAGGTGCATCCTCTAAAATTTATATTCTCTATTATAAATAAGAATGCACTCTTATTTGCCCTGACTGTTTTGATAGACCTGCAATCAAAAGTGTATGTTGTATAAGATATTTTCAGAAAATTATAGTTTTGTATACGTACGCAGTCTTGTAAAGAAAAGGGATCGCTTTTATCTCTTAAAAGTCTTTGTTCAATACACTCATAGCGATCATCCTCTGAATTAGAAGATGAAAAATAAAGTAAATATTCAATTTTAAATTGAAGACTATAAATACAAAACTTTTCCTCACACAAAAATAAATAGTTTTGACATTTGTCAGCCATCTCAATTCAATGTAGTAGAATTGTACTAGTACAATTTTCAAAGTGTACTCGATACGTGACCATTCTTATGTGATCATCCCAATGTAGTTACTCGATCACTCGATAGCGTATGGATTTCACTCACTCGTTAACTGATGTCGTAATTCGAACCCAAGTTTATAGAATAACAAATGAAATATAGAAAACCTTAGTTCTCCTCTAAGGTATGTTCTAGCGCTTTTCTGGACGTCAAGCCTTCGATAGGGTATGGTATAAGGGCTTGAAGTTTAAGTTAAAGCAGGTTCTTCCGAAACAATTATATGAGATTTTAAAATCCTACCTTGCGAATAGACTATTCCGTGTTAAACACGGGTCGGAATACTCCCAATTCAAGGAAATTGTTGCCGGAGTACCGCAAGGAAGTGTTCTTGCTCCAGGCTTGTTCTTACTGTACACTCGAGATATACCGCACTGAAAGCACTGTCGTAGCTACGTTGGCGAACCATACGGCTATATTAACAACAGATAAATCAGTCGAGTCAGCAACTGTAAAGCTCCAACGAGGTTTGGACAAAATTTGCGAGTGGACAAATATTTGGAGCATTGCTCTCAACGAAACCACATCAACTCATGTTAACTTTACTTAAAAAAAATTAACAACCTACCCATTTTCATTAACTCGGTACAAATACCGTATGCAAACGAGGCAAAGTATCTAGGAATGACACTAGACGCGAAACTCAAATGGAAATCGCACGTTAAAAAGAAACGTTAGGGTGGCCGTGGTGTAGTGGTAACATCAACGCTTGTCACGCTCTTGGTTCACGGTTCAAATCCTGATCTCAACAATCATCTATTTATTTCGTCTGAAATAAATAAAAAAGTCGATCAATTGCAAAAGCTTAGTTAACTCTACTGCGAAGGCATAACACTGGCAGTAGGGTGGTCATATGGCTTAAATGCAACTTGATCGTGATGATGACATCAGGTGGAGGGAAAAAATACTGTGAATCATGAGCAACGACAAAAAGCAAAACAAACAAGCTCCCCAGTTATCTGGACGCCACTGAAGTTTACTGAAACTTAATAACACGTAAGTTTCACTACACCAATCTTTCTTTCTCTCTCTCTCTCTCTCTCTCAATTTCTTCAAACGCCCGTGCCCTGAAATAATTTAATGGATTCATATCCCATTTGGCGCGCCCAAATTATAAAAAAAAAAAAAAAAAAAAAAAACGAGACGAGCTTGAAAATAGATTTGGCTACTTGGAGGACATTCTAAATTAAGCATATATAACAAACTTCTTTTATACAAGCAAGTGCTTAAACCCACTTGGACGTATTGTATACAACTTTGGGGTTGAACCAAACGAAGCAATAGAGATATTCTACAATCTTCAATCAAAACAAAGTGCTAAGTGTCATAGTAAATGCCCCATGGTATATCAGATACAATGATATCCACACACTTGGGAATAACTACCGTTGATGACGAAATAACGAACTTTGCTCGATAACTCCGTATTCGTCTTCGTGGCCATTGCAACAACGTTATACTCCAAATTCTAGACAAAACAAACGACCTTGTGCGCCGACTACAAAGAACAATCTAGCGCAATAAGGACCAGCCGCATTTAATGGCCGGTTTTAGCAGGTGCTTTTGTCGGAAAGCTACCTGCTCAACGCGAATATTTTTAAAACTAAAACTACTTGATAAGAAAACTTAGTCGTAGTAAAACAGTGGAAAGGAGGTGTTGTTTAGTTAGTAAAAATCTCACACTACTATGAGCACCGGGCTCATGAAAATTTATCCCCTACCCTCGACTAAGAAAAAATAAAACTTATCTTATCGGCGACCGACCGACTGTAATCGCTTTTAAACAAACACGTCTGACTAAACTTGTAAATGTGTGAGACCCCCCTTTCCATATTTTGCCACCTCACCATCCGATTTTGATGATTTCCAAAAGGGTCTACTAAAATATTCTTAAAATATTCGGAATCTGTTCAGAGTTCCTTGATTTAGGCGATTTAAAGGTTTTAAAATCCGCTTCCCCCACATTTTGCCCATACTAGTCAGTGAATATTAAATAAGGCTTTAAGGACAGGGTTTGTTTTGATCTGAAATAAAGAGGACAAGTCTAAATTTTAAAATGAGAGACCAAATATTTATAAGCAAACCATGGCACGAAACACTATCGGCTCGAGGATCGACTATTACTCGACTGTATCCTTTTTTTAAAGTGGCATGCCACTCCTTTTATAGCGCAGAGCTTTAAAGCTTTTGCGGAACTGCTGGATGATGATGAAAGATGCTTGCTGTTTCATCAAGGTGAAAAAGGAATTGAAAAGAGAAGATTAACTTTGAATTAATTCACTTTATTTACCCTTAATTATGGTAAAACATTTATTATTTAGGTAAACATTTAAATACACATATAACATCCGTACTTCTGAAATAGCCTTTTACATAAACTTATTTATACTTAAGGTATAACTTTTGCCACCCATGCAACGTAATTTGTAAAGTAAACATTTAATTTAATGTAACACGTAAAATACATTATGTACTTTGTAAAAAAAATCGATCTAACACATTAATCCTACGGAATAACTAAGATTACATAGATAGTTAATTTCAGCTTTGAAGAAAAAAGATAAATCAGTTTTAACATAATATTGCCAATGTAAAGAATTATAAGATACTGCATATTTTGTTGTAGATATATATCACAATTAAACAAGCCACAGTGCACAGAAATCGAATCCGAAATTCGACGCAGCGCACGACAAAAGAAGAGAAGACGAAAGGAATTCATTCTACATTACATCAATTTTCATTGATGAACACCGTTCAATAGCAATCGCCAATTTGCAACCAAGCCAATAGCATTGTTAATGCCGGCTGTAGAAATACTAATTTTCAAAGATCCGTATTAATGCTAATTGTCGTTAAGAACTCCCCGTGAGCATCCGCTACGGCTCGGATGATTTCCAACAGAAGATCTCGACTTAGCCCCGTCATTTTTGGCAAGCGTGCAACTGTGGCAAACTCTTTAACGATTAACTTCAAGGCATACTCCTTGATGTCGCCGATCTTGGTAAAGTCTGCTGCCTCCAGAGTCTGCAGTACATTCTCGTATGTGATATTGTGTTCCAGAGAGTACTTGCAAAATGCATGCAACCGATTGTTCGACAGTCCGTAAAAGCATGGGGCTTGAAATAAATACAGAGCATCTTGTGGGGGCAGTTTCGTTTCGCCATAGTAGATGTAACGAAGTAGAGAGCTAAACGACTCAAGTGAGGGAGATACATCACCAATTTGGATCTGAAAAGACATAAATAAAAATTTGTTTTATGTTTTATAAGTGCATACATGACTATTATATTACATTAACGGTGTTATCTGGTGGCATGAACGATCGGAACATTCCCTGGAAGTAGGAACAACGAGCTGATAGAATTGATTTATGTGCCGGAATCACTTGGCCATCCAAAACTAGATTTATGTCACAAAAATCCTTGCCGCATGACTCCAAAAAGACGGCCATGTCGCTCTCGAGTGTGGTTCCTGGAAAAAAAATGTACTCGTATATAGCATTTTATTCGATACATTTAGTTCACAAAAACATTTTCTCTTTAATGTGACTATTTGACTGCCTTGTTCACGTTCCTAATAAATGGTCAAAATTAACTGTCCTTAAAATGTTATAGTTCTGCAGTTAGAGGAGAAGTCTTATTCTCGTGACGGTCAGGTTTGTCTTTCATCAAAGTTAGTCAAACAAAAATTATGATAGTTTTGCCCTCAGTATGAGCAACGCCTTACATTTGTAAAGAAACGCAACAGTCTGCGGGCAAAATTGTTAGCAGGTGTGTCGGCTGGAATGATATTCTACCTGGCACTTTTCGCATCCTGAGGGTACAAACCTGCTCATAGGTTTGGGTCTAAGAACAAAACTGTCGTAAGATAAACAATTTTTTAGTGTCCGGTATAAATATAGCAAACTGCCACAGTGCACTTTCTTCGCAATCCAAAGAAGGACCGAATATGCGCGCCAATAACCCTCTACATATAGTATGACCAAGAAGTTTATAAGTGAAGTGAAGCCAATAAACGGTTTCCTAATGATCTCGGAAGAGGATCACATCAACAGATAGAAAAATCATTACGCCACGGTACTATAGCGTTTAGGTCGCAACGTTATGTTGTTTCCCTCCATCGTTAGTCAGAGTAATTCTAGAAGGCTTCAACAAAGATCTTCAGCCAACATTCGAAGTTGAAAAAGAAGGTTTCTGCTTACCAACCTACTTCATCGGCATTCAACACTGTAGGGTTTATCATCAAAAAGGAGCAGTAAAGGGTGGGCCATCTGTTGGTTTAATATTGCTATAAAAGAAAATCCATTTAATATTTTTCAAAGTATTTTGCTTTATTGAAGAGAGTGCCACATTCCGATTATTTATGGAAAATAATTTCATTTTAATGGCTGGCGCGGCTGACTTGGCAGTAGCCTATCCTGTCAACTCAATTTTGTAGTATATTTTTGATGGTTTGGGGGTCTATTTCACGAATAGCTTGAACAATATTGTGCTTAAGTGCCTGAATCGTATCTGTATTGTCAGCATAACATCGATCTTTAACGACATCCCACAAAAAAAAGTCCAACGACTTCAAATCCCAACTCCGCGGAGGCCAAGCAACATCACCAAAACGGCTGATTACATGATTATTGAACTTAGTGCGATTGTTGGACGGCTTGTATGGCACGTAGCGCCATTTTCCTGGAACCAGAGATCGTCCAAGTTCATTTCCTCAGTTTCATGTTTCTGTAGCGCTCTCAGTTGACCGTAACGTTGTTCTTCATCTTCGAAGAAAAATGTGCCAATAATGCCGCCATTCCACAAACCACACCAAATGGCCACACGCTGATGAAACATTCGCTTCTCTACGACTACGTGTGGGATTTTCACGCCACAAATACGATAGTTTTGCCTGTTTATAGCCGCCTAGATGAAAATGCGCCTCATCCAAAAAAAAAGTGTTTTTTTAGCAAAATTGACGTCAATGCGAGCTACTCTAAAGCCCAAACAATAGCGATAACGAATTGGATGGTCATTTTGCTTCAATTCCTGAGTTAGTACCTTGTAAGGGAATAATCCGAGGTCTTTATGCATAATTCTCCTCACTAGAGGTTCAGATGCGCGCAGGAAGAACACGAGGATAACTTGTGTTATCAATTAGCATACCAATCTTACGAACTTTCTTCACAAACTTGCGTACAGTAGGCACGGTTGGTGCGTAAATCCCAAGCATAAATCGTTTCATTTTGTACCACGAAGGCATGATACTGTGTTTCTGTTAATTTTTTGACCGCGAATGAGCTGTCAGTGTCCAAATAACATGTAATTTAAAAATAAACCAACAGATGTCACGAACCGTAAAGGCTGAACTATAATAGTCGGAAGCAATCGGAAGCTAATGTCATAATTCTGCGTTAAGTTTCCTTCAGTAATATAGGCGTATGTGTTCGGAAGCCAATGTTCTCGTTCGTCGATCACCGAAATTAAGCATCGTTGGGCGCTGTTAGTAGTTAGATGGCGGACCGCTGTCAAATTTCCATAGCGAATAGATTCGCTCTTTCGTAAGTGAGCAAAAGTGAACGAAAACTTAACGAATCGAAGCAAAAAGCTATTATGCCTTTGTATTCATTCGTACTGTTTCAGATGTGGTCGTACGAAACCATTCTTCTATTATAGTTCAGCCTTAAGAATCAATGAATTGAGCAATTGGGATTTTGAATAATAGGGGATATAGAGAAAGGAGACTATTCAATAAAAATAATGAATTGGAATTCAACACAAAAGACTTACCAACATTCTTCTCAAGATTTGCGTCAGGATTTACTTTGCTTGGGTTCAATCTTTTCCTTATTATCTCCACCAAAAGTGGCTTATCCAAATCACTAAATTCACTTGACATCACAACATCAGAGAAATTTTCATCCTTAACGATAAACTGCATACAATGGTCCTTGATAATTTGAATTCTAAAATAAAATTAAAACAAAATTCTTGGATCACCTTCCTTTCCATTAATTTTACTTAACTTACTTATGCCTATCGGCATTGTAAAGCGCCTCTAATACATTCTGCTTCGATGTCTTAAAATCCAGATACTGAATGCATCCTTGCGCCAATCTGGGCATTAGAAACTGTCCAGCCAGTTGGTAGATGTCTGTTATCAGGATTACTATATTCTTGCTGTACGAATCCTTCAGATCAATTCGGTCTGTGTAAATGTAGTTAAGTATAATTTCGAAGGCTTCTGGTGGCGCACTCAACAGCCGTACTTCCAAAAGTGGTCGATCGTTAAACGGCACATCAGCTGTTCCTATCAATTTTTGTAGGTTTGCATTACTGGCACCTCGGGCAGCCAATATTTTGGTTCGTAAAAACTTTGATCGCGCAGCGACAAAGGCTATGTGGGCTTGAATTTTGATCGCCTCTGGGCCAACAATAAACTGAATGTCACAGAATTGTTTTTCGTTGAAGAACTTTCCAAAATCATCGCGTAGGGTGCATTTTGGATAACTGGAAAACTGGAAGCGATAGGTATCCCCACGGCGTACACTATTATCAACGGTTCCCCCAAAGATGTACATTGCATCTGCAATGACAGCCGAAGCATGGAATACTCGACCAGATGGGACATCGGAATTCGGTTCGGGCGCTATGACAGACCACACTTGAGAGTCTAAATCGTAACAATGGAGGTCATTGGGTAATGTAGAATCAGCTGATCCACCAAATACGTAGAGGAATCTATCGTGATGTACCATTGTGTGACCATAGCGGCGAGATGGAGGTGCTGAGGCACCACGAAGGACGTGTTCGTTGGATATTCGTCGCCAACTATTAAAGAAATTTAAGTTAGACAAAAACAAACTTAATACTAATAAATAAAGGTTGACACATAGGCTATAAGAAGCGGGGAAATGTAAGAACCATCTGCAGAACCATTATGTACGTCGGTATATTATACATCACCGATTCAGTGGAACACAGCTTTAACTATTGACTCAATTCTGGCAGGCGATAACACATTATCATCGTGGCCCTTACCGGGAATCTATTATACGAGTATAGTCAACTAACAATGAGAAATACCAAAACTTTTTTACTCAGGAATTAGGAGACCTGCTGAACTATGTAACCAGCCTATGGACTTCAGCCATCGAACAACATGGAAATCAAGAGCCATTGCCGTCGACATCTTAAAAGCGTTCCAACGTTCGATCAAGCTAGTCTACTAGGGACTACAACAACAGCTCTGCGGTTGTATGGAAAATTGTTTTCATAACAATGTCTTCCGACACATTTGCTATAAACGGGAGGGTGGCCATGGTTTAGTGGTAACATCATAGCTTATCAAACTGTGGGTTCACGGCTCAAATCCTGATGTCAAGAATCATCTATTTATTTCGTATGAAATAAATAAAAAAAGTCGATCAATTGCGAAAGCTTATGTCAACTCTACTGCGAAGGCTTAACACTGGCAATGGGGTGATCATATGGCTGAAAATGTAACTTGATCATGATGATATCAGGAGGACGGAAAAAATACTGTGAATCATAAGCAACGACAATAAAACAAAACAAAAAATGCTCCCAGTTATCTGGACGACACCCTTGCAATTTACTAAAACTTAATAACACCCGAGTTGCAAACCAATACGCCCCGTGCCCTGAAATAATTTAAGGGTATTCATATCCCCTTTGGCGCGCGCAAATTATAAAAAAAAAAACCATAGAGTGCCTTAGGCTTCTATACTCCTATACTCCTAAACCCTATAGAAATCCCAAACGAATAAACTGGACAAAGTTTAGTCGTATAGTTAAGTCAAAACTGGGAAACACACCAATTCAAAAAATCGACTCGACCACGGTATTGGATTCAAAGGTAGAGACCAATAAAAATTGCATACAAAGTCTCGTGTCCAGTCAACTTCAGTAAAAAGAAAGCCCCAACGTGGTGGAATGAAGATCTATCAAAAATCAGGAAGATGACCAGAGTGATTTTCAATATCTGCTACAATCACAACTTCTGGCAGCCCTACAAAGACTGCCTAAAAATAAATAATAAATCCATAAGAATGGCCAAGAAGCAGGGCTGGATAGAATACTGCTAATCTATAGGAACTCTTTTAAAGAATCCGCGAGGTTTAGAAAAATTCTGTCCAAAGGACATAATAACCCCTCCTTTCTTAAAAAGACTTGTTCGGGTAGTCTTTATTCCGAAGGTAGGCCGGGGGGACATGAATCCGCGAAGTATTTTAGGCTTATTAGCCTGTCCTCCTTTGTACTAAAAACCTTCGAACGTATCCTTGATTTTTACATCCGAAAAACCCTGGAGAGTTCTACACTGTCGAAATCCCAACACGCCTACCTCAAAGGACGATCTACAGAGACGGCTCTTCCATGAGGTAGTGCGATCGGTAGAAAATACTCTTCATTATAAAGAATATACTCTTGCTACCTTCCTAGACATAGAAGGGGATTTCAGCAACATCCATACCAAAGCTATTCAAGAGTCTCTCATCGAGTTAGGTGTAGAGACTTTCCCTAGGCACTGGATAATATCCATGCTTAATACTATAATAATAAAAGCTACACTAGGTTACAGCAGTACAACTAAGATCGTAAATAGAGGAACTCCACAAGGTGGTGTTATCTCCCCCTTGCTATGGATTATGGCAATCGACAAAATCTTGGTGCGACTTGAAAAGGAAAAGGGGGTTAAGGTGGTTGCGTATGCGGATGATGTGGTTTTACTAGTGTCAGGAAAGTTTCTCTCCAGAAAACAAGCGTGGCTTTCTATGCCTGCGGTAGAACATTCGGCAAAAAATGGGGTCTCCAGTCAAAGATGACCCTTTGGATGTATATAGCCGTTGTGCGTTCAATTCTTACCTATGGCGCCATAGTATGGTGACCCGCCTTACATAAAAAATATAACATCAACAGAATCAAAAAAGTACAAAGATCGGCGTGTGTAGGCATCACAGAAGCATTGAGATCTTGCTCAACAGATGCTCTAAGTGTGATCCTGCATCTGATCCCCCTTTAACTCCATATTAAATTTCCAGCTATATGCAGCGCCGTCCGGCTCCAAGGTGCTGGACAGCAAAGCCATATGGCCACTGTAAGGTCCTGGAGACGATACCAAGTGAACTGGTGATATCTTCGACCTACCTACCATTACATAAATGAAACGCGACTGGCGGGGGACCGAGTGCAACCGAGAAGATTACACCCACGCTTAACAGCAAATGAGGATGACGAAGAAGAAGAAGAGATTGCATACGCAATATTAAGTGAATTTGAAGAATTGCATATTGAGAGGCAATAAAGTTGCAATCGCCTGTATAATAATTCGCTTACGACGTGTATATGTATACCAGAGATTTTGTAAGCACATACATTGGCTAGGCAAGTTTGCACAAATGAAAAATTCCTCTCGGTTTTTCTCAACAATCTAACACACTGTTTAGTCTATGCCAACCTATAATTGAAGATACTACAGGTTTTAACGATACTACAGGTTTTAACGACAACTTTAATACAAGGAATTTTTCAGAAATAATCACAGCAATAATCTTGCTGGCCAAAAGTCGGTAATGCGGCATCAATCATTATTTTCAATCTGTTAAAATTGAAGAGCATAGCAACAACATTTGATGTACATAATTATGTATCTATTTGTTACGACTTTTTGCCAATTTTACCAAGCTTGAAGAACCTGATAGTAAAGGTTGTTTTTTTTTAGAGGTTTGTTTTTCGAATTGGCAATACTTTTTCCGACGACAGCCAATTTGACAGCTGACAGCTGACAGCAGATTTGTACTCCGTTTGGTTTGACATTGCACCATGAATAAACTTACGCCAGAACAACGCTAACAAATTGTGCAAATTCATCTCGAAAATCGTGGTTCTGTTCGCGAAACTTACGTCCTTTTTTCGGTCGACATAATCGTCCATCCGAGCAAATAATTCGAATAACCTGGTCCTGGATCGTTTTCGCACCACGCATACTCTAATTGATAATACGCATCCGCAGAGACGCCGTACAGTGCGCACCGAAGAAGCTGTTGCTGCTGTGGAGCGTAATATTGAGAACCCGAATGCGTCGATTCGCCGTCGTGCACAGCAATTGGAGTTGTGTCCATCCACTTTTTGGAAGATTTTGGTTTACGAGCTTACAATATCCAGCTCGTGCAAAAATTGGTCCGAAAACGAGATTGCTCTTGATCCTCATTTTCACAACAAAATTTTGTTAAGCGAAAAGGTTCATTTTTGGTTGCATGGCTACGTCAACAAGGAAAATTGCCGTATTTGGAGTGAGGAAAATCTACATGCCATTTTTGAGACGCCATTGCATCCACAAAAAGTCACTGCTTGGTGTGCTTTATGGGTTAGTGGAATCATTGGCCCACATTTCTTCAGAAGTGATGCCGACCTGGACGTTATAGTCAATGGAAAGCGCTATAGATCCATGATTACTGACTTTTTCGTTCCTCAAATGAATGGCATTAATGTGGAAGAGCTGTGTTTTCGACAAGACGGCGCAACATGCCACACAGCGCGCGCCAAAATCAATTTATTGAAGGAAACTTTTGATGAATAGACCTGTGTCCTGGCCTCCAAGATCGTGTGATTTAACACCTTTGCATTATTTTCTATGGGCGTATGTACTAGGAAGCCAACATTCGTGCCGATATACGGCCCCAGCTGATCGAAAAAGTGGTCGAAAATTGGACTTTCCGAATTGCGCTTTATTCGAGCCAGCCGGCGGCATTCATATGACCGAAATCATATTTAAATACTAATGGCATAAAGTTTTCTTTCTAATAAAGCCAATACCATGGCCATTACCAAGATTTATATGTGTTTTTCTCATTTTAAAGTTATATACCTCTAAAAAACACCCTCTATTTTGAGGATGATTCCATATTACTACTAGAAACAGAAACAACAAATCATCAGACCCATATACACTCCGTCTCACTTGAACGAACAGCCAGTTTTTTGGATATATTATGTTTATATTGTAAAAAAAAAAAGGGATTAAGTTGATAAATGCAACTTTTATGACGCTTTTTCCAAAAAGGTCATAAAATTTACATGTTTTTTTTTTTTGTTTCACTTGATTACGAACAGTAGCTAAATCTACCTGTTACCATGTTTTAAATCAAATAAAAGGATACTTAGAGTATTAGGGAGCTTAGTTCAAGAAATAACTTCATACAATCCACAACTATGGGTAAAGGAAAGACATTAACCAAGGAGGAAATAGGCCAAATTCGAGCTTACCGGGAACAAGGAAAATCCATCCGTTTCATAGCCAGCAAGATTGGAAGAGGCGCTACTGTTGTACACAGCTTTATTAAGAAGTATGGAAAAAACCGCAAAGGAAGAGTAAGCAAGCAACGAATTGTCAGGAAAGGCGGGCCATACTGAGAGTTGCTTCAAATTCAAGGCTCTCCGTAAGTAAAATTAAGGCAGAAACTGGAGTTACAGCTAGCAGATCGACTGTTCATCGCGTGATACAGAAGGCCAGGCATATTCGCCATGAAAAAATTAAGAGGAAACCACCATTGAATGCGGTACGTAAAATCCAGCTCCTTGATTTTGCAACAAGTCACATCAGGTGGATTCGAGAGTGGCATACCGTCGTCTTTTCTGATGAAAAAAAATTTAATTTGGACGGACCTGATGGATACAGATGTTATTTCCATGATTTGAGAAAAGAAGAAATACATCTTCAAAGGCGGCACAGCAAAGGAGGTGGTGTAATGGTATGGGGAGCAATAAGCTATTACGGAACTGTGGAGCTGGATTTCCAAAACTCCAAAATGACGGCAATCACTTACAAATCGATACTGGAAAGAGCTTTTCCACAGTTTTCGGAGATATTTGGTGGACAGCGATGGACTTTCCAACAAGACAATGCACCGATACCGCACGGACAATAAAAGCCTGGATTCAGAACCAAAATGTAAACCTACTTGCATGGCCACCATATTCACCCGACCTGAACATCATGGTAAACGGGTGGGGTTGGCTTTCAAGAAAAGTCTACGAAGGAGGAAGGCAATATGATGAAACGGAAGAGATTATTGAAGCCATAAAACGAGCCTGGTCCGAAATTTCGCTAAATTATTTGACAGCACTCTATGAATCTCTACACAGCAGGCTACTTGAAGTGATTCAGCGATCAGGTGGTAGTACCCATTACTAAAAACTATTGCTACTCTTTGAATAAAACCAACATTTATTTATACAAACAAGTTTTGTTTTGTTTTTTTTTACCTTTGAAGCTTCTAACAGGTAGATTTAGCTACTGTTCGTTATTAAGTGAGACAAAAAAAACATGTAAATTTTATGACCTTTCCCATTTTTTTTTTTTACAATATAAACATAATATATCCTTCATCCTTTTTCCCAGATTAGCGAAGGGTTTGAAAAATATCGTAAAATTAAAACAAAAAACTGCCTGTTCGTAATCAAGTGAGACGGAGTGTACTATATTATAAAAATATTTTTAAATTTGCCTGCTCTGAAAAAATATCAAGTAACACACACATTTGAAAGTAGTACGAATATCCAGTCTTACTAGGTGGGGTGAAAAGAAACCTCCTTGGGAATGAAAAAATTTTTTTTTTTAAATGTTTTTTTATTTTATTCAATATAGTCCCCTTTTAGCTTGATACACTTATTCCAGCGATTTTCCAACTTCTTTCCTTTTTCGAGGTAGTCCATGAAGAGTATGCCATGACAATCCCAGAAAACCGACGCCATAACCTTTCCGACCCATTGAGCCTCCCACGGCCGCTTCGGAGCACTCGTGCCGGCTTCAGTCCATTGCCGGGCACTCATTCTGTTCTCTGGTGTGTAATAGTGGATCCAGGTTTCATCAACAGTTACCAATCGACGCCAAAAGTCCGTCCGATTCCGCATCAGCAAGTCCAAACACTCTTTCGAAGTGCTCTCGCGTTCGTGTTTTTGGTCAGGAGTGAGCATGCGCGGCACCCAGCGGCAGGATAACTTTTTCATATGCAGAATATTGCCCAAAATATGGCGTGTGCACTCAGTACTAATCTTTGTGGTATCTGCTAGCTCGCGCACCTTCTCTTTCCGGTCAGCCAACACCATTTCATGTATTTTTTGACATTGTCCTCTGTAACCGCATCGGAGGGCGTGCTGCTGCGGACTTGATCGGTAGTGGAGTTGCGGCCACCACGAAACTCTCGAAACCAATATTTGACGGTGTAATCTGACGGAGCATTAGCCCCATAATATTTATCCAACTTTTCTTTTGTTTCCTTCGCCGTTTTGCCTTTCAAAAAATAATGTTTTATGAGAGAACAAAAATCGTTTTTCTCCATACTCAACATGATGCCAAACACGTCAACAACAATCAACTGTCAAAACAAAACTAAAGACAGTATCGCACTGAAATTTGGCACGTCTGCCTAAATATGAATGGACTTCAAGGCACCATAACCTTTTTTGCAGTAGCAGCGCATTCTGGCGGTCAAGGAGGTTACTTTTCACCCCACCTAGTAAGTTTTGTTTAATTGATTTTTTTAAGACAGAAAAAGCGAGCAATTCATTCGGTCCTCGTACAAAAGGGACGAACGAAATATTGACGAAACATGTAAATGTATCTCCAATGCAGAAAAAGACAAAAATTTAAAAGTTTTCCTCGACTAGCTACATGTTTGTAAAAAATGGACGAAATAAAAACATGGGCCGAAATTTTGTTCTACGTGCGAAGTTTTATAGTATTATTAGTGTTCCGTACCAGAATGGTATAAAAAAAAACGACCTTTAGATATGTAGATTAGCTGCGAATAACCAATAAGCAGTCCCCGACCAAGAGCGGGAGAATGGATACATGAGCTCTGTGAAGTGACTGAGACGTGCTTAGGCCTGAATGGTGCTAGAAACGTAAAACGTTCTCTCGTAAGCGACTTCACCCACCCCTCAGAACCTATTACTTTCGCAACGAGCCTGTTACCGCAGTCTCCTCTATACGCGATCTGGGTATTATTGGTGACAGGGAGCTAAACTTCCGTTCCCACATTGATCAAATTATTCACAAGGCCAATTCTTCTCTCGGTTTCATTAAACTTAAAAAGTCTCTTTACATCACCTTTGTTAGACCTTCCTTGAATATGCCAGCCAAGTTTGGTCACCATTTCACGACACCCACTCCCTTAGAATCGAAGCCGTGCAGCGAAGGTTTATCCGTTTTGCCTTACGTGGTCTCCCATGGGACGACAACTATATCTTATCCCCCTACGAAAATCGGCTAAAATTAATTAACTTGCCCTTATAAAACGTCGCGAGGTAGCTGACATACTCTTCGTACACCAATTATTATCTGGCACGATCAATTCTCTCGTACTACCGGAAATGATTTCACTTCAGACTAATCCACGCAACCTTAGGTACGTACCGCTCTTTCGTCTCCCTCTCCACCGCACCAGCTACGGCCATTTCGAACCTATATCCAGAATGTTGCGTCTGACCAACAATGCACAGAACACAGTTGACTTTCATTCCAGTATACCCTCTATTAGAAATTCTCTCTATACCTCCTCTTAACAACTACCCATACTTCCCTTAAATGTTAGTTTTTAGTTTTAGTTTAAGAATAATTGTGTGGGCCCTAGGGCCCGGTCAATGAGCATAAAAATAGGTTAAGTTATCTTTTAAGTTATCGCTTGTACTAAGCTCCAATAAATACAAACCAATACAGCATCGTTAATGGATCCCTGCAGATACCTGGTGACCTCTGTTTGAAATAAGGCCTTACAACACTACCGGGGGCTATGGCGTAGTTGACATCAATTTTTCCGTGAAGCCAATGACGATTTCTTTAAACTTCTTTATATTGGAGCTAATAGCCAATTCAAAGCCTTATGTAAAAGGAAGAAGAAGGTCTACTACGAAGCAGAAGCTTTAAAGATTAGTTGCTTTCTGGAGATTAGCTGCAAAACTTAATGGTAAGAAATTTCAAATCAATGAAGAGTTTAGTTCTACCATCCTGTTTACGCACTTCAACAAGTTGCCGAATCCTATGGTTAGTAGTAGCGTGTTTTAATATGTCACATCGGACTTTGAAGAGAAGATGAGCTATTAGACTCGAGAATAACATATCTGGAAGTGATCACGGCATGAATTAGGTTGAAAGATGGCAAAGCGTCAGGATTTGATGGAACATCGGTCGAGTTCTATAAGTATGGCACCAATGAGGTCTGCAACAGACTTATCCGCTTGTTTAATAATGTGATGGATAATGGGAATATACCACAACAGTTTAAGGAGGCTGTCATTTTCCCAATCCTTAAAAAGGGCTGCACGGGAAATTATCGTGGCATTTCCTTCCTAAATGCAACGTACAAGATTTTTATCTATCATCTTCTACGGTGTAGTTGTACGGTGGCCAGTGATGAGCAAAAAGTATGCAAGAGACTTGCTAACAAAGGTGCAACGTATAGTCTGCCTGGGTATTATAGGAGCACAATCCTCAACACCAATCGCGGCCATGAAAGCGATACTAAACATTCTACCAGTGTACTTCGAAGCGAAGAAGATTGCCGGCATTTCAGCCTCACGACTTGGAACTATTGGCCATTTCATCGATGGTGCAAATACGGGACATCGAAAAATCACGGAAATAATAAGAGGAATGACACCACTCATCGATTGCCCCAGTGATGTTGTTGAAAAATCGTATACGTTCTCCAACAACTTCGAAATAATTTTCCACGCAAGAGAATCTTGGACGAATGAAAGGACGACAATAAACTCCAATGGGTTGTCGGTATATACAGACGGTTCTAAAATATCAGGGGAATCAGGGGCTGACATCTTTAGTACTAACCCACCGATTGAACTTGCCATTCACCTAGAACCATTTGTATCGGTGTTCCAAGCAGAAGTCTATACAATTATGAATGCAACCGAAATACTCGCAGAAGACACCAGCGAAGGGAGGCAAATCGACATCTGCTCGGACAGCAAAGCAGCAATTAGCGCGATTACAAACCCCATGTCGAAATCACGACTAGTAAGGGAGTGCAAAACTAAATTGAATTTACTTGCCAGACGCAATAGAGTCCGTCCTACATGGGTACCGGGGCATGAAGGTGTACCGGGTAACGAAAAGACAGACGAACTAGCAAGGAAAGGAGCAGGTAACACAGAACTGAACCCGGATAATACAATAGGGGTCCCTCTGGCAACTATTAAAACAATAATCAATGAGAAGATACGACAGGAGTTCAATAACTACTGGTGCAAAGTGGCTAGATCTATAATAACAAAACCGAGTAACAACACAGCAAAAAGAGCTCTTAACTCAAGCAGAACACAATTGAGATTGATGGTGGGACTTTTAACAGGGCACATCAATCTCAACAAACATTTGTTCAGACTCCGGATAGCTGATAAAACAATCTGTGCCAACTGTGAGGAGGAGGAGGAAGATATAGAACACTTCCTCTGCCACTGCCCTGCTACAGCGAGGTTAAGACTGAAAATTCTGGGATCTCCAAGGATTCCGGATATTACACACCTTAGTAAGAAAGGAATCGGGGATATATTGGAGTTCGCCAGACGACCACTACGATTCCCCGATCACTATACGATATAGTTTCCCGTTGATACTACCCATGATCCCAATACCTAAATCCTCTCAACGCATAATTTCCAAAGCACAGCACTATTCCTTACAGTTCCATAGACGAGGGGAACACAACAGGTCCAATGGAGGTCTAATTGAAGAGCATAAGCTCACCCTCTTAAACCAACCATTCCAGGTAGGTTTTAGACCAGGATATTCCACAGCAGACCACAGTCGATGAGGAATCCAGATCAATGGGGATAACTTTGAAGGAGCTCAAGCGCGTTACAGAACGCATAATTTCCAAAGCACAGCACTATTCCTTACAGTTTCATAGACGAGGGGAACACAACAGGTCCAATGGAGGTCTAAGTGAAGAGCATAAGCTCACCCTCCTAAACCAACCAACCAACCATTCCAGGCAGGTTTTAGACCAGGATATTCCACAGCAGACCATAGTCGATGAGGAATCCAGATCATTGGGGATGACTTGGAGGGAGCTCAAGCGCGTTACAGAACTCCGAACACGATGGCGCGCAGGCGTTGTTGACGAACTATTCCCCACGAGTGGTCTCACGCCACAGATATTTTAGAATAAATCAATTAAGATGCTTCTTAAAAATACAATACCTTCTAATCGCTGCATACTTACGTTTTTGTTTTGAAGTGAAACTCAAAAAGTGAATTGGTAATTTGTAGGCCACTTTGTCCTGAGAAAACATACATGCAATCCCTTGCCACGGCCACTGGGAAATTACAACACGTTGGCGGTCTATCACCATTCTGTTCGATTTCCTCCCATTGATGGTTTTCACCCTGCAAAGAAATGTAAGTTCAACTCTATACAGCACAATCCTGTATTGAACTCACAGTTAAATTTAGTGTCCACATATCGTTCAGCCTTGCATTACCATCGTAGCCAGCATATATCCACATTTTATGATCATACACAGCTGCTCCATGTGCTGATCGTGGAACAGGCATTCTAAAAGAATCACACATTCATCAATACTCCCAAGTATTAACAAACATAATTACCTTCCAGAGAACTTCCACTCAACCCACATGGCTGTCTGAAACTTGTATTCAAACAAATCGTTTTTATTCGTTAAATTCGAATTCGAATGAATGTCTCCCGTATATCCTCCAAAGATAAACATCGAGCTTCCATATACCACCGCTGAATGATGATATCTAGGGGCAGGAGGTGTTCCCGTGGCACAAGCCCTACCCCATGATTTGTCCTTGACTCCGAAGCGTATCAAATCATTTAGCATTGTCTTGCCATTATCGCCACCAAAGACAAACATTGCATCTTTGTATGCCACCACTGTGTGTTTGCTTCGCCTGTAAGAAGCAAAACCATATAAATCTCAAAAAGCCTCTAGTTTTTGAAGCGTACTGACTTTGCACCCACAAACTCGGCACATTCCAACATTTTAGTCCACTGGTGCGTAGCGGTGTAGGAAGAAAAGTCCACATTGAGTGCATTACAACTAAAACTACCAGGCGACACAGACTTATGTCCTTTAATAGAATTAGAACTGGAGTGAGACATCTTGCGTGTGCAAGTTCCTTTGCGTCCTTTTCGACTTCCAGACTTTTCACATCCGGCGCCTGTAAATGAACATCCGCTACCACTACAACTAGCACTCACTCCTCCACTGTTGCAGCCAGCTCCACCGCCACTGTCCTCAGTGGGATCGGACTCACTGCCAAGAATCGCTTTCAACATCAAAGCATTACATGTGTGAAATCGTCTCCGTTGATTGCTAATGGTTTCGCTAGAGGCGCCGCTTAGCTGATTCGGTATAACTTTTAGAAGTCTTTCAATAGGATTTTCCAATGCTTGTGGGTCGTCGTTGTCGTCGTCGTCGTTAAACTCGCTACATACGCCCACGCAAAGCGACCAAATGCGGACAAAATAATGTAAAGTTTCGATGGCGATGGATTGATTACAGTACTCTTAACTTTACCAATTTAGTGAGTGAACACTAAGGAGGTATTTTCATTGAGAAATTTTAATAAATTATTCGCAAGGACAACTGCTGTGGACTTTTTTTTAACAGAAAATCTTTGAAGGAATATGAGAAAATTCTTGCAAAACAACAACAAAGGGAGCAGGCGTTTTGGCAGTTCCTTAAATGACAGCAGTGTTGTTAAAATACCAACAGTGCTTCTCAAATTTATATGAATTGGTATCGTAATTTTGTGTTTGTTTGTAATACTTTGGATTGCAACGTAAATGGTGGGACGGATTTTATTCCATCTTCATGTCTGAGGTCTGTGTAAGGTTGCCATTTGCCCTGATTTTCCAGGAGAAAGAAGTTTTCAATTTGCACACCCCGATCTTCAGTTGAAGCCTAAAAATCTCCTGCTTTTTCATTCTTCTTTTTCGTGTTCTGTTAAATATTATATGTTTTATTTATTAGTTTTCCATTAAATCAAAAAAAAAAAAAAATGTATTATATGTATGACTAGAAACTATGATTTTGATAGAAGCCTTTTCCAGTACTTTTTTTGAGTTAAAGCATATTGAAACTGATTTTTCATTTGAAAGTGTACAAAAAGTTGTGCAATTACTTAAGATACCATGTTTGTTTCTCTATTGAAAATTGGAATCAATCGTGTTCATGAAATTACACAAACTAACACAATTTCTGTTCCTTTCATTAAACTCAAAATCAACTAAAATAAGTAGCCTGCATAAGCTAGTGCGAAGCATTTTCTTACTTATCGTTCATAGCACGAAAACATTTACCAAAAATATCAGTTCGACGTACAACTGTCATACATTTCCATTTTCTTCTGCATAAAGTATCCCCAAACAGTTTCTTTACTTTTCATTATTTGCACGAGATTTCCCTCACAATACATATGAGTACATATAATACTCGTATATACCCAGACATTTTGAACACGAAAAGTAAATAAACAGATCCATAATGTAATATCCTTTCTCTTGATATTTTATTTTGATTTAATAATATTATTTGATGTTGTAATATAAAAGACAAAAGTTATAACTAAATGATGGAGTTATTTTTGTAAACAAAATTATCTGAAATGTAAAGAATGATTATTTTTGGAGAATTACACAAAGAAAACGCATTTGACCCAATGATAAAGAACGATTCTGCTATAAATATAATTTTAGCCATCAACCAGCATTGCCACTATTGGAAGGATTGAAAAAAAAAACCTAGTAGATTTCCAGTTTAGAGGAGTTGATTTGATAACAGGAAAAACAGGAAACAAAACATTTAAACCTCGTTTTTTAAGGCACATCGTTGTATGTTATATAACTTAGCAAAAAAAAAAACATTCAAACTCCGTTTGAGTCATCGTAGGTACATGACCTTCACGTCACATAATCATTTTTCTAAATAACATACAAAACGGAATTTTATTAAATGCACAAACCAATATTATAATGAATAGCTCATCAGAAATACACCATTTGCTTAATTGATAATCGTAGTGATGAGTGATTCCTGATGAAATGATGATGGTCGGATCATAACTTCTGAATAACCTGCAATTTTGTTAAATTTTTCTCCCATATTGTTACAGATTTAAATAACTCTTTTTGTATGCAAATCGAAAGGATTAAAAAGAAGGGAAGATTTTATATTAAACAGCGATAAATAAACTATGTATTTATACATTTTGAAAGCAAGTAATTTTAAATTGAAGTCCTAAAGTCGTGAAATGTATATGTAGTCCGCATATAGTTCATTCGTCGCGTACAATTTCGTTTTTCGAATTTATTTTGATTAGTGCAAAATGTCTCCACTGCTCGCAATTTGATGAAAATCAAGAGAAAAAAATATAACTCATCAATTTTTCTCAGCGGTGTATCGTAAGTTATCACTAAACCTGTGATAGACCAAAATTGATCACGATTAACCCCCGATCCCACTTTAGCCTAATCCCGTTCAGTAATTTAACCCCGACACACTGGTACAAGATGAACCTGAGCTGCACTCATACCAACGCACTCATACCACCGTTACCACTTCAACTGGGATAGGAGTAAATTCACTCCGTATTAGTTGAAGTCTATGGATTTTTCGTCAGTTAATATTCATATTCAACGCACTCATTGGTAAGTAATAGGTGAATTCTATTATTTTAATTTATTATTCTAAATTTGCTGAAATAGGTATATATCTAGGTGAACAATGAAAGTGAAAGAAAAATCGAGGGTATTTTTGTATTTATTTATTTATTATTTTTTTTTTTTGTAATTCCCGTCCACTATCATAGAAAAGTATTCAACCGAATTGCAGAGATGTATCTTTAATTATTATTTATTTATTATTCATCGCAGAAGCAAATTGCAATTAACTTTTCAATGCGTTAATAAATTGAAATAAAATATATGAATAAAAAAAGGATGTTGGTATTCTGATTACGTTTAAGAACCTTTAATTTATCTAAAATAAAAATTAATCATCATCAGCCATTGCAAAAAAGAATAAATATGGGATGAATTCTTGAGAAACATCAATTTAAGGTTGTTTTCAAACAAATATCAATGGAAAATATTGGATGTGCAAAGACCAATGCGTCCTCGTAGTGGCCGGTCACGAGAAAATATCACAGCAGTGAGTGACAGTGTTCGTGACAATCCGTCAAAATGCATTCGCCATCGTTCCCAGCAATTGAACCTTTCTGCATCTGCATGACTAGAAGATCCATGAACAGCGTCTTGACTTCGTTAATTAAGTTTCAGGCAACCACCAAGTTGATTAAAATTGTTCGAACAAAATCATTTTCAGCGATGATTTCAACTGAATGGCTACGTAAACAAACAAAATAGAGTAATAAAAATCCATGGGCCATTCACAAACAACCAATGCATTCAAAAAGTCACTGTTTAGGATGGGTTTGGACCGGCGGCGTGATTTGGCGGTACTTCTTCGAAAATTCTCCTGGTACTGTTGTAACAGTCAATGGTGAACGTTATTGGCACATGATAACAAATTATTTTTGACACCAATTGGACGATATTTATATGGAAGGTATGTGGTTTCAAGACGACGGTGCCATCGGTCACATAGCGCAAGAAACAATGTAGTGATTGCACAAGAGGTTTTCCGGCTGCGTCAACTTTTGTTTCGGCGATCAAAATTAGCCACCAAGAACGTATGATATCACGCTGTTGGATTTTGTTCTTTGGAGTTATGTGAAGCAGAAGGTGTATACCAATGATCTTCAAGCGATTTTTGGAAATGGAAATGGAAAATTTAATCAAAGGAGAGGAAACCTGCATGGTCAGCCGTGACGCCCATTTAGCCGATATCATTTTAATGCTTAATATCAATGTCTCAGCATTTCTATGCTAAAGGAAGTTGAAAATATGATAGATGAGCATCTAAAATATTCTATTTTAACTTTTCAGTGCAATTTAAGGTTTAAATATGCCGGACTAAGAATAACACATGTTTAAATCATACAACTAGTTGGAAATACTATATAGCATATTTGTATTTACTAGAAATTAAACCTATTTCTCTTTTTGTCACGCCCTAACACAACTACAGGGACAGTTATTTGCAGTTATGATGTAAGATAGCAATACACACATATGCATACTCCCTTCCTCATATAAATAAATTAATGACATGCTAAAATTCAATTGATGCAAAAGTGGTACTAGCGTGGATTGTTTGAAAGTTTGAAAGGAACTGGCTAAAGAGGCCTCTTTACATTGCGAACACATCCATTCCAAATTGCACTGACGTTCCACTACGTTTGACACTTTCGATGCTGTCACGATTAAAATAAAATTTTCACTTAACATATTTTACGAACGATTTTTATTCGCCGCCAGGAAAACACTTTTTTTGATTTACAAAAAAAAAATCAAAATAAATCGAATAGTCTCATCGTAAAAACTAAATATCAATAATTCTTAATACCTCGCCCATGAAATGTTCTAAAAAAAATGTCGAATAAATGGCAAAATCGCAATGAAATCGGTGGCATCCTCCGCAAAGGCAACTCGGCCATCTCAAATCCCGAAGCGAGAACCGTGGATTTACTTGTCTTCGGTTATGCGTGTAAAATCTTCAGGGACGATTCCAAAGCGCGTGAAATTGACCAAGGAAAACACTTGATACCCTGGATGGGCGATGCAAATCTAAAGATTGACAGGTTAATACTTTATTTTAAGAAAACTATCAACATTTTCAGGAAAAAAGTGAACAAAAATTGATTTATTTTAGAAACAACTTGTGTAGATTATTATTTTATTTTCTAAATGCATGATAAAATGCATGAAATTGAATTTGAAATCAAAACAAATTGTGTTATGTCGATTGGAGGAGGATGACAAGGAGCTGTGGATTTTGAGTAAAAAATGCCGAAGGTTTCCTCTGTGATACCTAGTTGCTGGCATAATTTTGATAACGCGACTGATAACAAGTGTGGAACGAGCTTTAAAATCAAAAAAAAAAAAAAAAAAATCAAATAATCTTTTATTTTTTGGAATGGAATCTGAAACTTTCCATGAAGCTTTTTTTAAGGGGCACAACTAGGGCATTGACTGTCTATTTACGATTTTGACTATCAATAAAACTTAAAATAAACAGGAAGTAAAAAAAGAAAAAAAAAATGCGATCTAGGGGGTACACGCGTTAATGATTCTTTGTGGTGGTCTTTGACGTAAGCTACCTTATCGCAACTTCCGTCGAATAACCTTCTGCGGCCCTAATTTTTATTTAGAAAATGTATTACCCTGGTCAGTATTTCAAACGTTTCCATTGGTTGCAAGAGGGGGTGTAGATCATTAGAAGTATTTAATAGTTAGATGTGGGGAAATTTATTTGATGGCCAGAGTCGCAGGCAATAAACCTCGCCAGCTCAATCTTTCGCTGGCTGCTTCTAGTTTCGCATGTCACGTTAGCTGAGGGCCCTTTCCAATTGTTCGCTCCAACTTAGGTGGATCTTCTTTTGCTGCGCTGTCCCAACGGGGTGGACTACATGTTCTACATGTGTCCCAGTCATCATAGGTGCTTGTCGCTCGTATAGCTCGTCGTTGAATCGTCCCTTCCACACACCGTCCATACAAACTGGACCGTACATCACACGAATAATCTTCCTTTCGAAACAACCAAGTATACTTTCATCTGCTTTTGTTAACGTCCACGCTTATAGCAGGACTGGGATGATTAGAAGTCTAATATAGCGTCTCCTTAGTCGTTCCAGAGAGGGCTTTACTTCTCAATTGCCTTCTTAACCAAATGAAACAACGGTTGGCAAGAGTAACTCTTCGTTTGATCTCAGCACAGGTATAGTTTTCATAGTTAAACACGAAGCCTAGGCAAACAAAATCTTCAATCACATCGAACATCGACAACTATTATGTCTATGGTGACGTTTTATCCTATTCGCCGATCTTGTGTGTCCTTACTTGTTGCCAGCATATATTTTCTTTTGTTTTCGTTCATATCCAAACCCATTCACTCACTGATAGCCCGCTGCGTTCTTCCAAGAATGTCAATATCATCAGTGTATGCAAGCAGCTGAAGAGACTTTTAAAAAAATTATATCTCTGGTCTTAGCTTGTGAGTCTTGTACCTAGTATGGACAAAAATAGTGTTACACACATTTATTGTTATGAAACAAAGACCTCGGAAGATAATTCAATAAAACTTTCAGGATTTATTCATACATGTATTCCGAACACAGAAATGTAAACTTTATTATGATTATGACTTGCTTTGACCTTAATGCAGGCCTTTAGTCGTTTCTGCCTCTCATCAAGTACGTACCTCATTAATTGTAAAGTTGATCACAGCTTCGGTCAGAGCTCTCTTTAAGAATTCCATGTTAGGGTATCTCTTGTGACACACAATTTCCTTTAAGACAGTCCACAATTTGTGATCCAATGGATTAAGGTCGGAAGGCCAGTCTTAGGTACCAATGAAACGGGGTACATTTCTCTTGAGCCAGGTATGAGTAGTTTTGGCCTTATGGGCTGGCGCAGGATCTTGCTGGAATGTCCTTTCGTTTATTTGGAATAGGGAATAGATTAGAGGTTTCACAAAGGGCCCTAAAATGGTCTGCTGGTACACTTTAGCCGATGTTTCGACGACTTTTTCGCAAAAATACAGGTCAATGACTTCGTCATAAGATACACTCCAGCATATCACGCCGGGGGGTGTTCTTTCCTGAGCCCGAACACTTCTTTAGGTAACCGTGCATAGATCCTATCATTTTGTTTGTTGATTTTTTTCTGCATCGTGAATATTTTTTTATCGGTAGACAGAATTTTTCTGCATAAAACTGCAGCGTATTCTACCATCAGTGACTTTAATTTTCGACCCAGTTTTTGTAAAGGTCACAGTCAGCATTTTGCCAGTATAGAGTTTGAAGGCGCTAGCTTCAAGAATATCTTGATATGCGAGTCATTGACTTTTGCGTTACATTCATCTCACGAGCCAGTGTTTCCAGCTTGTGGAGACGGTTTCGTGCCTTAAAGGTTTTGGTGTTTTGTGGCATTCGTACCGTGCGTGGAGGACCAGATCGCAGGCGGTCTTTAATAAAGTCGCCAATATCCCCGAAGAATTTTATACACCGATAAGCAGACATTAGGCTAATCCCTAGCTGCTCCAGCGCCTTGAAAATCTGAACTTTGTTCACACCGCACTTATGAAGCGCTTCGACAGAGATGCGATTCACTTTATCATCCATTCTATAGCTAAAGCGTAAGCAAATTTGAAATATTCTTATAAACAAACAATTGTGAGGTAATATCTAAGTTTTGGTCGCGCAATGGGTGCAACAACAGTATTTTTGTCCATACTAAGTATAAGCCTATCAAGTAAGATGTAGAATATCGCATGGCCTTGTCTTAGGTGTTTTCTAACATCAAACAGTTCGGATACATTTCCGAGTTTGACGAAGCGGCGTGGTTAGAAGGAATGCCTAAACTAGACATAATTCATCTCTATAGACGCTATTCAGACTATCGATCTGAAATTTCTAGATTTTCTCCAAGATCTGCGGCAGTGTGAATATTTGGTCGATAGACCAAAGTAGACTTTCGTGGCCTAAAACCGCACTGATAAGGACCAATCAGGTTGTTGACGCAAGATTTTAGGCGTTCACACAGCACAGCGGACAAGATCTTGTGCGATATCTTTTAGGAGACGAATGCCTCTCTAATTTGCATAGTTCAGAGTTTCTCTTTCATTGTGGATGTGGGAAAATGTTTACATTTTTTCCAATTCATTGTTAGGGTAGTGACTCTTGAGCTTTAGAATCTTATAGTCTGTTCTCGTACCAACCAATTCCAATCAACAATAAATCTTGATAAAACTCGAACCAAATCTGTTTGTAAATTTAACTTGCAGCCAGACTTGGTTGAATTACCAGCCGGTGGTACCTATTACCTGGTCTAGCAGCTGTCAATGCTTCTACCAGACAACATTTTAAAAGACTCTTTCAATAATATGCTATAACTCTGTAAGGGTCTCCATCCAATGTGTCATTTGGAATTTCCATTATTTCTTGCTTTGCTAGGTCGTTTGCGTTAAAGTGATTCCGTCTGTTTTCTCTTAAAATAGGGCATGGACGCAGAAAATTAAAAATATCCTCTCTTACTCTCAGGTTACAAGGACTGCAGAATGTAGGGAGACCTAATCTGTGATGCTGACGGAGTTGCTATGGAGTTTTTAATAAATAATTTCCGCTTTTCAGGTTATGAACGAGTCTGCTATAATACTGTGTTTGCAACGAAGACTGTGCCTCTTGGCAGCAGCATATGTATCAAGATTTTTTATTATCTCGTACTTATCCTTGATCAAGCGCATATCAGCTCCGAGATGCACCACAGCGACGGTTTAAACTCCACATGACTGATTTAATTTGTGTTGTACAAGAAGTGTAGTTTGAATTGAACATCTACATATGCCAGAAGGTGTAATTTTCTTTACTTATAAGATAAAGTGGTACGTGTATTTGACGTGTGAGACTTTTAGGGTTCGTTACAGGTACAGTTATTTTTTTCTATGAATTGTTTAACATGTTGTCGGCACTTAAAATTCGGGCTCTCTTACTTTATCAAAATAAACAGGGACATAGTGCTTCTCTGGCACGGAATAACATTAACGACGCATTTGAGGATGTAACGGTAAACGAACGCACCACTCGACGTTGATTTGGGAAGTTCCTTTCGGGGGATTTTAGCATCGAAAATGAACCACGTTCGAAACCGAGAAACAGTGAGTGACGACGATGTTTTAAGAGTAACGGTAGATGCAGACCTAACGAAATCGGTGCGGGACATTGCACAGAACATAGGAGTATCCCCCATGAAAATAAGTCGACGCCTTTCTCTGATAAAAAAGGTTCTTTACCATGAACTGAATGAGTCCCAAAAACTACGGCACCTAGAAATCTGTGCATCAGGTTTTGCACCGGATAATCACCTGCATTGAATAGTGAATTCTGTATGACAACCGTAAATGACCTGAGCAATGGTTGGATACAGATGAAAAAACAAAACACATCACCAAACCCAGTCTTCACCCAGATAAGATTATGGTGACAATGTGGTGGACATCGAAGGGACCAATCACTTTACAGTTCTTCAACCAGGGGAAACGATAAAAGCCATCAAATATTGTGAGGAAATCGACACAGTGCATGCAAAATTATTAATTGGTCAATACGCATGGTCCGATCCTATTGCATGACAATGCTACTCGTATCACCGCATCGAAAATTTCGGAACCATTTGTAAATCATTTCAAGCGACGATGGAGAGTCCCGGAATATTTATTCATCTTTGCTTTGGTTTCCGCAGCTGTTTTCTTCTTCAAATGTGAAATCCCGTCACCCACATTCCGCTCACACTTAAGCCGATTTTGACAGTCCTTAAACGAAGTGACCTACGTATCATGAGTGGTCGCCAGCGACCCATGTGAGCACGAACATATCAGTAGAAATGGAACAAAAAGAGTTTGCTTGACCTGACCCTTTCAAGTATGACCATAGCTTTACCGTTTTTTTACGAATTAACGAGACAGAAAAATGAAGATACAGTTATATTAACGGTACAGAACACTAACACACTTTTCGAACTTTATATTGAATTGTGACGTTAATCGTCATCGCTGACGTGCGAGGTATTCCCTATCAACATTTTGGAAGACAGTATTTACCTATCTACAAGTGTTTCTGAAATGGAAGCCTAAATGCTGTGCAGCCTTACGCTATATTTGCTGCATGGTTATAATGTTGCATGCTACCACATGCAGAAAACACACGATGATATCAATACCGTCTGCATATCTCAACAGCTGGACGGACTTGTTGATTGTGCCTTCCGTGTTGACACCATCTCTGCCGCACTATATCTTTCTAAATCGCATAGAACACCGCTTGTTTTTCAACGTTATTTGGTCCAGCTGAATTAGATTGTTTGGGGTGCCGTAAAGTTCTTGCTATCATAAGCTTTCGACTTAAAATTTGTTGGTCTTCTCAGGGATATGTTCTGGTTGGAAAATTAATCTGCTGGGCTGGAAGCTGCACTAGTATGAAGCAATTAATATGGCGCAGAGAGGCTTTGAACATTCGCTGGATTACCACTGAAACACACGAGATTGGCATGCATGCAAAAACAAGACGAACGGAAATTATCAGACTTTGACAGAATAATTGTAACGCTGGCAAGAACGATGATATTCAGACACAGGCGTTGGTTTTGTAACAGAATTAACTTAGTAACTTTTCCCACGCGGGGAATCCTGCTGAAAAATCATGATGTCCCACGCCACATTAACAGCCAGCAAATGAAAGTGAAAGTTAAAGAGGAAGGATTACTAGCCACAACACCCAAAGAAAAAACCGATCTCGTTGCAAACATGCAACCGACCTTAGAACCGGCACACTTAAAGACATCAACTCTCCCGGAAGTGTATTCATCGATGTCTTCGATGCCAGTTTCGAACATGTGTAGTCCGACGCATCCTTAATAATTTGGACTGCAAAGAGGCATCACCTTCCAACGGAATACCAGCCATAGTACTCAAAAATTTGTTCTACATATATCGTACGACTGCATTAAACTTATTCCCAAAAAAAAAAAAACAACAAATGTTCACTGCAAAATTATCGTCCTATAGCGTGGCTGTCTATGCTATCCAAAGTCATAGAGTAAGCTATCAATTCTGAGATAATCAAATTTCTGGAGGAACACGAGCTAATAAGCGAGTCAACCTGGTGTAACATGGGAAATTAAAAGCTGTTGCCCTTGAAATCTCAAAATCATTCGTTCGAGTTTGACACAGAGCTACTGCTTTCCATATTTGGAAAGAGGGGTCAAAACTGGGGCAAAGGTGTACTAAGAAGATGTCCTAGAAGGCGACGTTAAAGGCTTGACGAATACCCTTTTCAATTTAGAAAGATGGGTTATCCAACAAGACTCTGCCCCAGCAAATAAAGCCAAAATAACTTAGCAGTGCCTTAGAATCAAAATATACCCCTGGAAACCGTGCGTGTCTCCATAGCCCAGTGCAGCACCGTTTGAGGGCATGCGTTAAAGCTAAAGGGAGGCTTTTTTTTTTTAAAATGCTTATTATTTGAGCAAATATATTTTGTAAATACTGATCCAAAATGTTTTGTTGTCGTTTTCACTTGTAACAGAACTTATGGCAGGACTGAGGTATGTCTGCCTTATATAGGACACTGCGTCTTAATGAGTAAATTCATAGTGAACCTAGTCTGCAACCAATACGCCTCTCCAGTTAGCGCGGACTTTCGCTAACTGCATCCAGTTACGCATTCCAAGTTGGTTGAGGTCCCCTCCCACTTGCGCGCGCCACCTAAGGCGTCTTCCTTTACTACGTGTTGTAAAAGACTTCAGGGCGGAGCTTATATGTCCATTCGCTCTAAATGTCCTACCCATCTTAGACGACTGATGCACACTTTTCAGCCCGTAAAGTTCGCTGTTCAATAAGTCTGTCAGCGTAAACGGTACCGAAAATCACTCGAAAAATGTTACGTTCAAAACGACCGAGGATATCTTCATTCGCCTTTGCTAACGTACATGCTTCTGATCCATAGAGCAGAACTGGGATGGTGAAGGTCTTATATAGAGTCTCCTTAGTGTTTCTTGACAAGGCCTTACTACTCAATTGCCTTCTTATGCCAGAGAAACAACGATTGGTAATTGTAACTCTTCGCTTGAGTTCTGTTATGATGTTTATAGCGGAGCCAAGATAGACAAAGGCCCTGACTACCTCAAAGGTATAGCTATCTATTCTGACGTTCTCTCCGATTCGTCAACGTTGGGTGTCCTTTCTTGTTGACAGCATATAAACCAATTTTACCCGCTTCTGTTTCTATACTCGCAAACTCACCGGTGATAGCTGGTTGTGTTCCAACAATTATGTTAATATTGTCGGCGTATGCAAGTAATTGTACAGACTTTTGAAAGATCGTACATCGTGTGTTGGCTTGGGAATTTGTTCGTTCAATTACGAGTATGTTGTTAAAGAAGTCACAGCGCACAATTGATCCGATTGTTGGTCTAAGTGAGCCGTGACAAGCAAGTCACATGGTACCCATCTACTTAACCTAACCTAAAGAATTCACATGACAGCGCGTCGCCTCGTCTAAATCCTTTGTTGACATCAAATGTCTCGGTAAGGTCGTTACTGACCGTGATGGAGCAGCGATCTTTATTCATCGTTATCCTACATAGACGAACGAGTTTGGCAAGGATGCAAAAACTAGACATGGCTCTGTATAGTTCTTCTCTATAAATGGTGTTATATGCGGCTTTGAAATCGATGAAAAGATGGCTAGCATCGACGGTGGATTTTCTTGGCCTAAAACCGCACTGATAGGAGTCAATCAGGTTGTTGACGAAAGGTTTCAGGCGTTCACACAATATGTCAGAAAATATCTTGTACGCGATGTTGAGAAGGCTGATTCGTCTGTAGTTAGTACAGTTGAAGGGGCCTCCTTTCTTGTTGATCGGGCAAACGATGCTGAGGATCCATTCATCAGGCATATTTTCCTCCGACTAAATCTTGAGTTGGTCTATGCTTTCCACCAAGTCATCCCGAGGCTTGTTAGATTTAAGTTTAGATATTGCTATTCTCACTTAATTTTGGTCGGCTGGACGGAAGTCTTAACTTTCATCGTCCAGGTTGAATAGTTCGTTCTGCCTGACAGCGGACTTTGGGTCGTTTTCGCCCTTCAGAAGTGGTTTTCCAAATTCTCAACACCGACTGTGACTCTGCTTCAAGGTTTCCTTGTTTGTCTTTACAGGTCTCTGTTCGGATCTTGCTGCCTTGACACGTTCTTTTTATCTTTTGGTTAAACTTTCGAACATTGTTGCTGGAGTAGCACTTCTCTATTTCCTCTATCGCGCGCTTCTCATCCTCTTTCTTTTACCTCCGGAGAAGGTGACGTTCTTCTCCACGCATTTGCTCGTAGAGCTTACGAGCCGCTCTCGTCTTCTGTGCAGTGTCGCTTCGTAGAGTATTTTTGCTACATGTGCTTGCTGGCACTCTTCATCAAACCAGGGGTATCGTGAGGTTGGTCGGGTGAAACCCTAAATTCATAGTCTAAAGTCTAGAAGTTATCGAGATATTGAGCTTTGGCTTCTATTTTTTTTTTTGGTTTCTTATGGCCTGTAGAATTCAAATTTACCACAAAAATGAAAGGTCTCGCACACCGTAATCTTCGCTACACCGTAATGACAATCCGTCAGTTTCTGGGAAAATAGTTGGTAATATTTGCAAATTTTCGTTATTGGCGTCCATGCTTACTGTATACCCAAACCATATGTACCAGCAACCCTTTGGAAAGGCTATCAAGTGTTTTATTGAGGAGTACACTTCTGCATTTTGAGATATATTCCTCTGATTTGCAATAAAAATGTCATTTGTATGTCTGACCGCTTGAACATTTCATGCGCCAGCCATTAACAGCATCAGCTGATACGTATATATGAAGAAACAGAAAATGGCCCTATTCTTCTGCGTTCGTTACAATGATCTCAAATTTCCTATGCCACATGCAACATATTGCACAACATACAATTCACCTTGTGCTAGACTAAGTATCAAACAGACAACCGACGGAAGTGTTGTGTTCTTGCTCTTGGTTGAAATTTTCCATTTCCTGTTGTTATCAACTGTGTCAGTTTTTTTGAATCTGAATATGCTTGTCAGTGTATAACGCACTACTTCTGTTGTGATGTATTTTTTGTTTTTTTTTTGTTTTCATTTACGGCACACGGTTTTTGTTATTATACATTTTACTAATAAACTTATTATTTTCAATTAGAAACAAGATAACAAGATTTGTAAAACAAACAACAATACACCGAAATAATATTGATGAGCCATTCTCTGTCTTAATGAATACCTATACCTCTTTTTTTTTATATATATAAGTCTGTTGATGTACCATTTGCTTGAGCCTATCGCGTTCATTTGTTTGCGTATTAGCTTCTGGGTCTCTACGTGCGTTTTCGCCGTTAGTGGTCTACAAAAAATAATCATTCCAGAGGATTATCATCGTATGTGATTCTATTATCAGGTTACCGCCTCTGGGTGGTTTTCAAGTTTGACTTGACCTTGTACTTATAAAATTTCTCTATCGACACGCCTTTTTCATGGTTTTTATTTTTTTACGTTCTAGGAACACCAGGAAATAGAGTTTTCGATTTTCCTTGGAAGTAATTACTCCGATTACTAAGTAGACAATTTTTCATCATGGGTAATCTATCACGCTTAGGTGGACCTGTGTGTGATTTGTGACATTTCTTGTCAGTTTCATCCAACTTCTTCTCAGTTATTGGGACTCCTATTTGAATGATCTTTTCTATCCACATTTTGTATCCACATTTTATTTCTAACTTGCTTGATATGTACTCGTATGACAATGATCGATTGGAAAATTGGTTTATCAGTTATCATCATAATCATCATGAAATAGCCTGCGGTGTCCAAAGGTGAACGTAGGCCTCTTCTAAATGTTCCCATTGGTTTCTGTTTTGGGCTATGTGGATCCAGTTTCCAGCTGTTTTCCAAAGGCTGCCCAGCCGAGCCCAATGCGACGCAAGATTTTACGGGATTGGTTATCTCTTGAGATTCGTATCTCATGACTTATTCTATTTCTGCTCCGTCTTCGGTCCTAAGGTTTCAACTAGAAACTAAATTAGTCATAAATTTTGTTTTACTGAAATTTATGTTTACGAGGGTGGGTCAATAAGTCCCTGAAAATTAACACAAATTGTGTCGTCACCTTAAATTTAATTTTTTTTTTGTCAAGAATTATCTTTCAAAAGAACGCACCCAAATTTTCAGACAGATCTGTCAAATAGTTTTGTTGTGGCAGCCATTTTATATAGACGTCTACTAGCATTTTCGTTAAAATGAAAAAAGTGAATTTCGAGTGCTCATTAAACACTATTTTTTGCGAGAAAAAACTATCACGCAAACCAAACAAAAGCTTGACAAATATTAAGGGGACTCTTCACCATCGATTGGAACCATTCACCACTGGTTTACTCAATTTCGGTGCGGTCGTTCAAGCACAAGTGACGCCGAACGTTCTGGTCGCCCAATTTAGGTCACCACACCAGAAATGGTCGACAAAATCCATGGTTTGATAACAGACGATCGGCGAGTGAAAGTGCTCAGTGATTTCGATTTTACATAAATATTTGGACATGAAAAAGCTTTCCGCAAGATGGGTGCCGCGTTTGCTCACAATCGACAACAAACGCATTCGTTTGACAGCTTCAAAGGTGTGTTTGGCGATGTTCCAGAAAAATTCGGCTGAGTTTTTGCGCCGTTTCGTACCCGTGGATGAAACCTAGATTCACCACAACACACCAGAAACCAAGGAACAGTCAAAACAATGGAATTCTCCTGGTGAATCGAAGCCGAAGAAGGCCAAGGCGGGTTTGTCAGCAAACAAGGTCATGGCGACAGTTTTTTGGGATGCGCGGTGTTATTCACATCGATTACCTTGAAAAGGGTAAAACGATCATTACGCAGAGTTGCTGCATCGATTCCAAGCCGATTTGAAGCAAAAACGGCCGCATTTGGCGAAGAAAAAAGTTCTTTTTCACCAGGACAACGCACCACCGGCGCACAAGTCCGCAGTCGCAATGTCAAAATTGCATGAGTTAGGCTACGATCTCCTCCCTCATTCCGCATATTCCCCAGATTTAGCCCCCTGCGACTATTTCTTGTTTCCAAACATGAAGAAATGGCTCGGAGGTAAGAGATTTGGGTCGAATGAAGAGGTCATCGCTGAAACAAACGCTTATTTTGAGGGTCTCGAGAAATCGTATTATTTGGAGGGCATCAAAAAATTGGAGAAACGTTGGATGAAGTGTATAGAGCTAAAAGGAGACTATGTTGAAAAATAAAATGTTTTTATACCGAAAAGAGTGTTCCTTGCTTAATTTTTCAGGGACTTATTGACCCACCCTCGTGGACCGACATTTCTTGAAGCTGATTTAAGTTCTTCGAGCATTATTTGCGCATCTTTGAGATTGTCTGTCACTATTACAATGTCGTTAGCAAAACGCAGTTGGTTCAGGTGTTCTCCATTGATATTAATTCCTTTGTTGCCCCAATGTAACTTTTTTAAAAGCATACTCCAGAACAGTCGTAAAAAGATTCGGTGATATGGTCTCTCCTTGTCTTATACCCCTCTCTACTCGATATTTGTTAGTTTTTTCGTCCAGTATGACGCATGCTCTAGCCGTGTTGTATATATGCTGAAGAAGTTGGATGTATCTTCCGTCTACTCTACATTGCTTTAGTGCCTCCATGATGCAGTGTATTTCTACGGTGTCAAAAGCTTTTTGGAAATCTATAAATGTCAGTACCAGAGGTCGGTTATATTCTATGGTTTTTGCCATAAGTACTTTTACTGTTTGTAGATGGCCATTTGTATTAAAACCGCTTCTGAAACCTACTTGCTCTCGTGGTACTTTTGTCTGTAGCTTGTAGAGATGTGAAAGGAGGCTGATCGGTCGGTACTTTTCCAGATTTCTGATGATCTATCCTTTTTTATGGATTGGATATATGCATGAATTTCTCCATTTGGTTGGTATCGATCCTTGCTCTATACACAAGTTGTGAAGTTTCGTTATTTCATGTAAGAGCCTATCTCTTCCGACTTTAATAAGATCTACCACCACTTGATCTTCTCCTGGAGCTTTGTTGTTTTTCATCTCTTTTAGCGACATCTAACAGGAAGAAATCACAGGATGCCAAATCAGGTGAATTCGGTGGCTGTTGGATTGTATTCGTACTGTTCTTGATCAAAAACTCACGTATAAGGATGGCATTGTGCGACGGTGCGTTATTGTGGTGCAAAACCCACGAGTTGTTTGCTCACAAATCCGGTCTTTTTTTGGCGAATTGCTTCACGCAAACTTATCATAACGCCAAAATAATAAACCGTGTTGATTGTTTGATTTTGTGGCAAGAATTCATGATGCACAATGCCGTTGTAATCCATGAAAACTGTGAGCATCGCTTTCTTTTTCGACTGAAAACGACGTGTTTTTTTTTCGGTCTTGGGTCATTTGGTGTACGCCATTCACTCGCCTGATACCTGGATTCCGTTTCGTACTCATAAACTCACGTATCGTCTATTCATCGTTTGATGAATGTTGGGTCAGATTCGCACCGTTGAATCCGTTTTTAATACAAAATTTAATGCAAACTCGTTGCAAAGTTGATCCCATTTTTAAAATCATAAAAAATCGAAAACACACACCGAGGCAGATGTACTCTCGACAGCGTAGCTTTTACAAATGTCAAGTCACAACGCTAAAATTTGGAGGGAATGTTAATGACAGATGTATCGAACTGCAAAAAAAAAAAAACTCGAATTAGATGACTAAAACCGCCACACAGTATTCATTCCTGGAACTTTTTGATCAAGGTAGTATCAGGTTGGCAACTAAGTAATTGCAGATTTTTTCAGATAAATAAAACACTTTTTTTTTTTAAATACAACGAATAAACTTTAATCAATGAAATATTTTCCATTTTGTTCAGGTCGTCGAACAAAATGGAAAATATTTCGGCCATCTTTCTGGTAACTTCATAACTCCACGTACGTAGAACTTCTGATCAAACCAGCAAGCGTTGATGCGCTTCGTTAAATGATTTTTTTTCAAATCATGTGGAACCCAAATATCAAGCTTTTTAACGAGTTTCATACGTTTTAAATGTTTCTCAATCGCTGTATGTGACACATTTAACTTTTTTGCTATCTCTAGTACAGCTGCATGTCGGTTCGACTCGATTATGGCTTTAATTTGATCATCATCAAGCTCATCTGGTCGACCTGATCGTTGTTCATCTTTCAGTGAAAAATCTCCGGAACAAAATTTGTCAAACCAATTCCGCCACTGTCTTTCTTTTAAGGCTTCTTCGCCATACAGATCACGTAACTTTTTAGCAGATTGCGCTGCATTCTTTCCTTTACGAAAATAAAAAAGTTAAATATGACGAAAATGCTCGTTTTTGCACTCCATATTAAAACTGACGCCAAATTAATACTTTTTCACAAAAATACGCGCAATTTGCTTCTAAAGTAAAGTAAGACTGACAGCTAACAAATGTCAAAAGGAAAAAACTCTGTCATTAACAGAAGCCATTGAAAAATATGGCCAAAGACATCTATGTGTGAAATTGGCAATTACTTAGTTGCCAGCATGATATTTTGTATAACTCCGAACGAAATAAGTGTAACAGACAAAAACTTAACAGTCAATTATGCTATAAGAATTTATGTAAAATATTTTGAAGATGATATTTTAATATCTTGTTCTTCCTCCTTTTTCTTGTTAAAACTGCTACTAAGCGACGAGGCATTGGATATGTCAATCTTTAGACATTCTTCCTAAATAGCGGTCTTTAGCTGCAAAAGTAATTCGAACTGGCGTCCACCTGAGCAAACCCTCTTCGACAGTGTGCCTTATAGGTTTTCTATGGGGTTTAAGTCAGGACTTACTGCAGGCCAACAAAGAGTGGAGATGTTATGCGATTTAAAGAAGTTGTTTGTAAAGGGTGGTTAAGTTTTAAGGGCCGATGTTGATTTTGAATAAAACACAAATTATTTAGGAAATTACTGTCATTTCTTTTTATTATGATAATATTGGTATGGTTCAATTATGTATGGAACAAAATATCGGCCAAATGGCACCTCCATTCGATGGTCCAAATTTTCGATGACGCTGAGGCATAATTGAGGTTCTATGCCGTTAATGTGCCGAATTATCTCATCCTTTAGCTCTTGAATTGTTGCTGGCTTATCGACGTACACCTTTTCTTTCAAATAACCCCAAAGAAAGAAGTTCAACGGTGTCAAATCACATGATCTTGGCGGCCAATTGACATCGCCACCACGTGAGATAACACGGCCATTGAATTTGTCGCGCAAAAGAGCCATTGTTTCGTTAGCTGTGTGGCAAGTGGCACCATCCTGTTGAAACCACATATCGTCCACATCCATATCTTCCAATTCGGGCCATAAAAAGTTCATTATCATCTCACGATAGCGAACACCATTCACAGTAACTGCCTGACCGGCCTCATTTTGGAAAAAATACGGCCCGATGATGCCGCCAGCCCATAAACCGCACCAAACAGTCACTCTTTGTGGGTGCATTGGTTTTTCGACAATCACTCTTGGATTATCATTCGCCCAAATGCGGCAATTCTGCTTATTGACGAATCCACTGAGGTGAAAATGTGCCTCATCACTGAAGATGATTTTCTTCGAAAATTGATCATCCACTGTTTCCATTTCTTGCCACCATTGTGACCATTGACGACGCTTGAAATGGTCAAGAGGCTTTAGTTCTTGAGTCAATTGCACCTTGTAAGCGCGTAAATGCATGTCTTTATGCATAATGTTCATCAACGACGAGCGTGAGAGGTGCAATTGTTGGGCACGACGACGAGTTGAGGTGGACGGCTCTCCAGCCACACTATCGCGAACAGCAGCAATATTTTCTGCAGTACGAGCTGTACGAGCATGCACTGGTGTTTTCACATCTCCTACAGACCCGGTTTGCACAAATTTTTGCACGATTTTTCCGATTGTACGCACATTTGGACGATTAAATTGACCGAAAGAATCACGAAGTGCACGATATGCATTTTGATTTGAACGCCCATTTTCATAATAAGCCTGAATAACTTTAACGCGTTGCTCGATTGTGTATCTTTCCATGGTTCAAATTGAGTTAGTCTGAAATTGAGAAATGTCAAATGAAATGCAGAAAAAAACTTGACGTTTAGGTGTGGTTCACATTCAACATCGGCCCTTCAAATTTAACCACCCTTTACATACCGAGGAGTGTATGACAGCATTATCGTGCTGGAACGTCCAGTTTTCTCCCCACAGATTTTCACCAAAATCAATAAGAAAACTGTCCAGCAATTCTACATATTTCTCCGAATTCATTTTATGGGAAACAGCAAATTGGAGTCTTTCTTCTGTATCTGAAACCAGCTCATACCATTAGAGTGCCTCCTTGGAAGTTTCTCGAGTGCCGAGTTTCACGCTCTCGGCGTATATCTCTCTAATACTTCTGTCACTGAAGATGACAGATTGCCATTCCGTGATCCAAAACTGATGTTTCTCGACAAATCTTGCCTCCTTATGTCGTGGGAGCAACTTAGGTGTCGGCAAGCGTTTTTGACATATAATGAATTTATCCTCCTTTAAAAGTTGTTAGACTCTTCTTGTTGTTACTGGAAGAGATAACTGGTGCCTAATTTGGGAAGGACTGATTTGTTTATTAATGGCTAAGCGTTTAATTTGCCTTTTAACTCTTTTATCAACTTTTGGTGAACGACCGATCACCTTTGTTTTCCATAATTATCAGAATTCTTTAAGAAATTTTGGACAGTGTTTTCTGCGTATTTTCTCCGCTATTTGTTTAATGGTTAAACCATTTCTTTTAAAATTTAAGATTCCTAGCCTCTCGTCAGTGCTTCCCCTAGGCATTTTCTTTTGCTTACAAAAAAAAGGTTTATTTGACTAAAACTTAATTAAACGCATTAAATGTTTTCAACTAAATACCGAATTAATCTAATTTGTCCGTTCAAAATGATGATTTTTGCACTTAAACGTGCGAGTGAAACTCGTGTCTGTTATACATATTTACTAACAACACACGAAAGAACAACCCGAAACAAGAATATACGAACATTGAGAGAGTTAAAATAAACATTGAACAAAATTATGTGTTACTTAAGAAATTCTTTTCAGCCCTTAACGGCTCGCTAGCGGAAAGAGTCAATATTCCGATAGGAGTCGTTAAGGGCAATTTACACCGCCACTTCCTCAAAGCTCGCAAATCTCGGGTGGAACAACCTTACCAGTTGTGCCATATCAAGGAAGACATGGCCCAGTTTCAACAAACCTAAGTCAAATGAGCTACTATGCAGATCAAGGCCTGATATTGCCAGAATTGTAACCATTATTACAGGCCACTGGCCTATAGGGAAACTTTGTGGAAAAATATCCGAGAGCTTGGTGTGGGTCGATAAAAGGTGATTATCCCTGAAAATATAAACCCTGACTTCTTAAATTCTGAATTCGCCAAAATTCAAAGTACTTTGCCCGACATTGGCGAACCCTGTATGGTTGATTCCCACGTTAATCTAACTAGTAATGATTGCTTCCAGTTCACCAGAGTAGATGAAAACGACGTTTTGAGCGCCCTACTACAAATTAAGTCTAAAGCTATGAGCCTTGATGGAATACATCCACACTTTATCAAAATGATTTTGCCCCACATTCTTCCTACCCTTACACACATTTTTAACACAATCATAATGACATCGTCTTTTCCTCCTTCTTGGAAGGTTGCTAAGGTTATACCGATAGTAAAAAAGCCTGCTACCCGTTTGTCTCCACCCGAGTTTCGACCTATTTCTATTCTCCCGTTTTTATCCAAAGTCTTCGAGAAACTTCTTCATAAGCAAATGAACATTTTTTTTAAAACTAATAAACTATTGAATATCCAACAGTCAGGTTTCAGGGAAAACCATAGTTGTGTCTCTGCTATTTTAAAAATAGTAGATGATCTGAGAAGTGCGATGGATAACGACTTAATATCCTTTCTTGGGTTCCTAGACTTCTCAAAGGCATTTGACACTGTCAATCACGGAATACTTTTCTTAAAACTGAAGCGGAATTTCTATTTTAGTAATTCCGCAGCTAACCTGATTCTTTCATATTTAAGTGACAGAAGTCAAGCCGTATCGGTTGGTGAAAACACCTCCCGGTACTTACAGCTAATGTCAAGAGTACCACAGGGGTCAATTCTCGGGCCACTGCTTTTCGTCATGTTTATTAATGATCTCCCGCAAGTCGTCCAACACTCATCAATACATTTATATGCTGACGAGGCATTTGGTTCAATTCGATACTCACATGGGACCAACATATTCAGATAGTTATTGGCAAAATATACGGATGTTTACGTGCCCTCTCACTGACAAAACACTTTATACCTCAGCATATTAGGCTTAACTTGGCAAAAACTTTAATTTTGCCAATTGCCACCTAAGGATGTCAAATTTTTTGTTGTCATAATTCAGAAACACAAAGGAATCTTATAGTGGCCTTTAATAACATTACGCGTTACGTTTACAATCTTAAACGATTTGATCACATTTCTGGATACACTAACAGAATTCTGGGTTGTGACCTGCATACCTATTACAATTTCTGCGCCCTAAAAACACTAAATAATATCTTAATTTGCAAAGAGCCTCAGTATCTGTATGAAAAACTTCAGTTCTCAACATCCCCTCGTTCTCTATTTTTTATTCAACCAAGGTTTACATGCAGAAACTCCGAGAACCAATATCTTGTTTATGTTGTCAGACAATGGAACGCCCTACCGATGGACATCAGAAAGCTTCGTGGAACCAAGTCATTTGATAAAGTTTTATTTAAATATTTGACTAAAGGTGCTTAGACAAATTCATGAATTTTGTAACAAGAGAGTTTATTTTTAATTTTTTCTTTTTCCTTTAATGCTATTTTCATTTTTTTTATTTTTGTTTTACCTAATAATGAATACCAATTTCTCCATTGTTAATATGCATAGTTTATTTTAATATGGACTAGACAACGCACGCTAGGTAAACCATTCTTTGACGATTTCAGAGAGATAGCCTCTAAACGGATTGGAGAACTAATCCTGTTTCTGGATTCCACGGGTTGGGTTTAATTATATTTTCTATCTCCAATAACACACGTTAACAAACAGGGTACACTAGTTTTTGTGGTATCAAAACGACGCACTTTAGCGCTAATTGGGTTCTTCTGAACCTCCACTTTACCTACCTAAGAAATTTTTATTTTGTTTGAGAAAATGCAAATGGATATGCAGTCGCTCGTATAATCATTTCGCGTACTGTATTTGACACACAACATTAATTAGAAACACGGACACAAGTATTGTGTCTGCCTGTATCTATGGTTAGATTTACTTCATATCTGGGGTCACAATTCGAGACGTACCAGTACCATTTACAGTACCTTACTTAAGACAAATTTTGAAAAGTGCCATTTTCTCGAAAGTGTCTTATGATTTCAAGAAAAAAAAATCGAATACTTTACTTAATAGCTGAGTTTTCCGTTAATTGTTGCATTCGAAAATTCCATTCAGTGGTGCCCTTTATTTTTACAATGCAGAGAGAGTGTTAATGGAAGCAGTAGATAAGAAGGCTTAAGACCTTTCGTTTTGGTAGATGTTTGATGAAGATCTAATATGGTCTGACGGAAGGCACACAATGTGCACTCTTTATCTCATTCTCTATGCCTTTTGCGCTTCGGTTTTTTTCCACTAATTTGGAAATTTGTCTCCCTCCTAAGTTTGTATAAATTTTTGTTTCTTTCTGTTTGCAAGTCGAGGTGAGAACCTTAAAAGACACTACGAGACTTGTGCCACTAAAAACACCTCCGTAGAAGTCAGGTAACCTATCCACTTCTAATATTGCGCCTCAGAGATAAAGTTTAAAGAAATCTTTTGCTGTTGATTTTCTTCTTGTTTCTTATTACTTTTAGGAGCTCTATTTTCTAGGTGGCTAACTCAGGTTTAACTCTTTTTAGTCTTCTTACTAAATTACTGGTATTTTAAAAGCTGCCCCACTTCATCGTTGTCGTGGTTTTGGAGCCTAATTTTGGCGGACTTTTTGATTTCAAAATTAATTGCCTCCACACCTAAGTCTGTGTGTAGGTCTCAGTTTTGAATGTACCATGGAGCACTAACAATACTTCTAAGTACTTTTATTCTGAAATCTTTGAATGCATTGTATGTTTGACTTTCTTGTACATCCCCAAAGCTGTATTCCGTAGGTCCATACCAGTTTTAGCATTTGCTTATACAGAAGTATTTTGATCGGATAAGCCAATGCTTATTCTGATACTTAAGGTAGAGTTGTATCATACACGTTTCTTTCTGACATGTAACTTCCATCGAAGTTTAGCGTCCAGTGTCATGTTCTAGTACTTAGCCGTGTTAGAATATGAGATACCTAGGACATTAGTTTGATTTTTATTTGTGAAATTCATGTGTACTGACTTCATTCAGTTTTATTTGCCATTTTCTCGTCCAGGTATTTCTATTGTTTATTGATCTTTGAAGGTTTTGTGTCGATTCTTGTATTGTGTTTCCCACTGTCAGTATAGCAGTATCATCTGCAAATGGTGCCGTGGTTGTGTTTTCGATCAGTGGTGAAACAAATAAAGGGTAGGTTCCAGCACACTTATTTCCCAAAACTAATTCTCTTGCTTAATCCTAAAAAACCTATTAGTTATGTAAGATTCTAGAATGGTGCAGAATTCTCTAGGCAGATATCTTTTCAATTTAGCTATAAGTTCTTTGTGCCACAACCTATCAAAGGTCTGGAATACTGCGAAACAGGCCTTTTTTTTCCTCTAAAGCTTTTTCTATTTTGTCTGTTATTCTTTGAAGTTGATTGATGATTTTCAGGACTTTTTCATAACAGATTTCAATTATTAAAAATCGTCTGTCTGTATTGTTTGCTTAACAGCAGTAAATCCTGCGTCCGTTCTCCTTTCGTGGTCACTAATTTCTTCTACTCTTCAATTAAGGCAACACCTACCTGTGATTACTATGCATTTGTCGAAAGGTGAATGATGACCAGATGACCCAAGAACTTCTTCATGGTGACTTGGGACTTAGGTTGGTTTGTGTTCTCGGGTGTCTTTATGTCTTTATGTCTTTTAAGGGCTGGAAATCGGTTTTAGGCAGAAGGTGCTTGAAACCAATATTTTACATAAACTGCAATAGTAAAAACGAAAATTTTGATTACTAGCTTCGCCTTCTTTCTTTAGGGAATACATCGCATTAGCCATTGACCTAGCACGATGTATGCCAGCAAGAGCTCTAAATGCAATCTTTGCAGTCATCCCGAGGTTAATACTGGCGATGATCGAAGGAAATCATTGCCGTGACTGGCTTGGCAGTAGCCCATCCTGTCAACCCAATTCTTAAGTGCCTTAATCATTTCTAGATTGTCAGCATAACGCATGGCACCCCGCAAGAAAAAGTTCAACGGTGTTAAATCTCAGCTCCGCGGAGGCCAGCAGCATCACCAAAACGTATGCATGGCTTGTATGGTTAGTTTCTGGCAAACAAAAATCAGTTATCATGCTTCTGTAGGGCTCTCAGTTGACCGTAACGTTGTTGCCATCTTCATCTTCGAAGAAAAATGGGCTAATAATGCCGCCATTTCACACTGAGGATGCAATCGCTTCTCTATGACTACGTGTGAGTTTTCCGATCCCAAAATACGGCAGTTTTTCTTATTTACATAGCTGTCGAGATGAAAATGCGCCTTATCCGAAAAACATTTTTTTTTTTTTTTAGCAAAATCGACGGCAACTTAGAGCTGCTCTAACGCCCAAATAGGTGTTCATTTTGCTTCAATTCCAGAGTCAGTTGGACATTGTAAGGGAATAATCCGAGGTGTTTATATATAATTCTCTTCAGGCTAGTGCAGCTAATGTTCAGTTGCTGACATATGTGACTAGGCGCACACTTTCGACAACAGATGCAATATTCTCGGCTGAGCGTACAGGACGAACACGAGTATAACTTGTGTTATCAATTAGCATGTTAATTTCATGAACTTTCTTCACAAACTTGAGTATAGTAGGCACGGTCTTTTCATTATTTCGACCTAAAATTCTTTTCAAAATTCGACAACACAGCACTCAGTTTGGAAATATATTTTCAATATTTCCCAAAGTTGTTCAAGCGTAATTCGACTCATTTCGTACCGCGGAGATATGATAGTGTCTTTCTGTAAATTTTCTGAGCGCGAAAGAGCTGTCAGTATTAAAATAACATGCAATTGGAGGCGGTATACGGTTTCATGCCCGATGACGTCCTTCATCACTTTTCCAATTAGTGAGAGACTAATCTTTCTTCAAACCACTCTTCAACGTCTTCTGTCGATACTTCATCCTCTGGCGGCGAATAAAAGAACTATTTACATTGAATTTTGAACAGTCAAAATATTTATAAGTTAAGTTAGTACTGCTGTAAATTCAACACGGACTTAATGACAGTGCGGTACGAACAAAATCGACTTTCGTTTACTCTCACAAGGTGAAAGGTGAGATGAAGGCTCAAGTACTCCACCGCATGAAGAATTACTTATATCAGGAGTATATTGAATAATCAGCAGTCATTCTCATACTAAGTAACAAGGAAAAAATATTTTATTAGAAAATTAGTATTTTACAGAACTTCCACACGCGGTAGCGACTCCTGAAACTTTTTCAAATTAAAAATAAAAATATATTTATCTATATTTTAAGTAAGAGAAGTAAATGATACGGTGCCCCGATACTTTTTCAAAAGTTAATTTTTAAGACGCACCTCAGTTGACATTGTTTTCTTACAGTAGACGTGTCGTTTCTGTAAAAGTCGCTGAATTTGGTTTTCTTCACAATGAAGTCTACTAAGCTTGCTTTTCCTCACTGGAAGATTTTCTGCAGATCTTTGTTTAATTAGTGGATTTAGACGTATCTCTGACGATGTGAGCTATTTGCATTCACTGGCATGTTGTTTGAATAAGAATTATTGTCTCTAATAGATCATGGATATGAAGTAGAACCTAAAGATGGGCTTAAGTACAATAAGCAGTGATCGCAGTAAGCAATAAAGGAGGAGAGCAGTTAAGAAAACTAGCAGTGATTTATTCACTCTTAAGATCACAGTTAACATTTCATTTCTCTTTAGTGTTGAGTCGCGCTTGCTACTCAGTGCTCTTTTGCATATATGCGAGCTGAGGTTTAGTATGTACTATTCTCGCAATTGTTCTCTACTTGCACAATGTTACTGACGAGCATTGAGCAAGCAGTGTATGTACTCGTATATATGCAGTATCTGAGTAGGATCGAAACACTAAATGCATTGAGCAGCAGAGCACAGAGCAGGAATCGGTACTGTTGAAAAGTAGTATGTGTGTTTAGTCTTTTCTGTGTAGGATCGAAGCAGTAAAACTGCAACAGCACAGTTACACTGTAGAGGAATCGCAACTGTTGAGAAGCAATGAATAAATAGTTTGTGTGTAGTGTTGAAAGTCTAGGGTCAAAACAGTAAAAGCATTGAGCAGCTGAGCAGTTATCCTGCTGAACAATCGTAATTATTCTCAGCTCTGTACGAAGAAATGAGTGATGAGTAGCAGATCGCATATTAAGACAACAATTACAGAGGTTAATGCCTCTTGGGCCATTTCCAGCTTCTCTTCCTATAAATCGGCTGGACTTGACGGCATACTCCCGGTAATGCTGCAAAAAACATTGGATCAGGTGTTCCCTTGGTTAGTTCCGATCTATAGAAGCTGAATTCTTCTAAACCACGTCCTCCTGAGTTGGAGGAGTGTTCGTGTTGTGTTTATTCCGAAAGCGGGGAAGCGGGGGCATGAATCTGCAAAGGATTTCAGACCCATCAGCTTGTCATCTTTCCTCCTTAAGACGTTTGAACGTATATTAGATACGCACATCCGTAATACAATAGGTACATCCCTTCAATCAAAATCTCAGCATGCGTACACTAAGGGGGATCGACTGAGACGGCGCTCCATGAAATTGTGCGTACGATACAAAAGACAATACATTACAAACAATTTACTCTTGCCACCTTTTTAGATGTTGAAGGTGCTTTCAATAACGTTAGTACTGAATCGATTCAGGAAGATCTGTCCCAACTGGGTGTAGGGGAGTTTATTAGCAAGTGGATAGTGACTATGCTAAAAACCAGAATCATTCAATCGACACTCGGTAATAGTGTTTCCACCATATCCGTTGTAAGGGGAACTCCTCAGGGTGGGGTTATCTCTCCTCTTCTTTGGCTTATGGTAATCAACAAAATTCTGTGTAGGCTTGACCGAGACGGAGTCAAGGTTGTCGCGTATGCGGGTGATGTGGTAGTGTTGGTATCGGGGATGTTTCCTTCTGTGATCAGTGAGATTATGGAAGGTGCCTTGGATAAGATTATCACATGGGCCACTGGATGTGGACTTAGCGTCAATCCTAGCAAAACTGAACTGATGCTCTTTACCACAAAAACCAATTACTCTCGTTATCATCTAGTGCTAAGTACCTAGGTGTGGTACTCGACCCTAAATTAAGCTGGAAGCTTAACATTGAACAACGGGTAAAGAAAGCCTATGTGGCTTTTTATGCTTGTAGCAAAACATTCGGTAAGAAATGGGGACTCCGTCCGAAGATGGTCATTTGGATGTATACTGCGGTGGTGCGCCCTATACTTTCCTATGGATCGCTAGTTTGGTGGCCGGCGGTTAAGAAAGCATACATTACTAAACTCATCAACAAAGTACAAAGGTCTGCGGCTCTAGGTGCTACAGGGGCGATGAGAACATGCCCAACTGGAGCCTTGAACGTAATCCTTCACCTTATACTTCATATAAAGTACATATCAGCATGTAGTGCGGTTAGATTAAGAGAAACAGGTAGCTGGTGCGATAGCCTTTACGGCCACAACAGCATCCTTAATCTGCTACCTCGGGAGTTGGCGGCAAATCCGACCGACTACATAATTCCCAGGGTGAACTTTCGCAATTATGTCACGGTGAGATTCCCTTCCAGGGCGGAATGGAAATGTGGCACGGTAACAAACCAATTCAAAACAACAATTTTCACTGACGGGTCGAAAATGGACTGCGGAGTAGGGGCGGGAATCTTTTCTAAATTCCTCAATATCTCTAGTTCATTCCGTCTACCCAATTCATGCAGCGTATTCCAGGCGGAAGTTCTTGCTGTACGAGAGGCGTGCCGTCTCCTCAAACATACATCGATACAACTTAATACCATAGCCATTTTCATTGATAGCCAGGCCGCTATTAAAGCCATCGTACCTGCGGCTTCCTCCTCCGAACTTGTTGAACAATGGTCATCGGTCTAGGATCAGCCTCATCTGGATGCCTGGTCGTAGTAACATTGACGGAAACGAAAGGGTTGATGAATTGGCGAGGCAGGGATCTGCCCTGGATTGCTCCCGTGCGGAGGAGGTCAAAATTCCGTTAGGGGCCCTTAAGGGTAGAATCTTTGCTCATTTTCTTGCAGATGCTGGTAATAGATGGCGAGGGTTGCAGAACTGTGTCATATCCAGGCAGATGTGGCCCAAGTATAACTGGCGCAGAGCACAAGAGCTATTAAACAGAAACCGGCAGATATTGCCAGAGTTCTGGCAATTAGCACTGGCCATTGGTCCACGCAGCCTGACTGGGCATTACTTTTAATACACTTTTTCGTAGCTACAACATGACCAACGAGCCTGAAACAATCCTTCACTTCCTTTGTAAGTGTCCGGCCCTTAGTAGGGTCAGACACCGTATACTTGGCAGAAACCCTTTTGATAATATTAGTGAGCTAGCGGAGACAAGCATCGGCGACATCATCAGTTTCCTCAATACCACGGGGTGGATTTAAATAATCTTTTCTCTCCTTTCCCACAAATCCAACGTCAGTTTTTACAACAACGGCGCCTCTGCGCTAATTATGTTTCAGCATAGCATGCTGTCACAACCACACCTACCTACCTACCTACCTAGCAGATCGCAATCAAAGTCTTATCTTTAGTAGAACCAAAGCTGGTGAAAGCATAGATCCCTGAGGCACTCCAGCGTACTTATTTAATACTTTACTATTATTGCTCTATATTGCAAAAACATACAATTATTCACATGCGAAACAGTCGCAGCTCGTTCTTTTACAGAACTAAACTTCTGCACTACATTCACAAAATTTCTTTTACTTTACTGGCAGCATTTATGATTTAAAAAAAGTAGTTCTGTATCGTTAAATTTTCTTGATATGAGGAATTTCTTAGGATATGATTCTACTCGGTTTAAAGTTATAAAATGTTCTAATTGGATCGAATACGACAATATTTGGAGATAATACGATGACATGGATCCACATATTGACCAAAAGGATTTGATTTTGAATTTTCCAACAGGTTAATAATTTTTTTACACACAGGTTGTTTAACTTTCTCTCGGCTTGGTATGTATCCTTCTTTTAAAACTTTTTACATATATTTTATATGCGTTTTTTGAAAAATTAAAAAAAAAAAATCCATAATGGGAACGAATAATACAAAAAAAAAAAAAAAAAACGAAAAAAACGCAATAAAACAAAGAATTCTATGATTAAACTAAATTTCCCCTTGACCCGCTGCTGTAATTCTAAAAATTGATTTTTTATTTCGTTTACCTTCTTTTTTATGATTTGTATTATGTGGGGACACATGACACACATGCAAATGCAAATAAACAAAATAGATATGATGTTAGAGGGGCGCTATACGATCTAACCCCATATGAGCCGCCACCAGGTGGCTATGGCAATCGTTTGGATTACCTCAGCTCTGAAGAACAACGAGCCGAACAGCTTTGCGAAGAGGAAAGATACTATTATCTCTATCGCAATGAACAGGAAGAGATCTTGTACCAAGGTAAGTGTTACAAGTGCCAACGAATAATTTGTCAAACAAAAAAAACAAAAGAACAAGAATTATTCTAAGATTCAAGCGAAACAAATCATAATTTCCCTTAAATCATAAAATTTAATCTCAAACAAACAACCGAAATAGCTGAGAAAAAAAAAAAAAAAAATACCGCAAAGAATATTTCGTGAATAATTAAACTGTAGGTTTTAAATCGTTGTAAGCACAGGCGCGTAAGTATTTACAGCTCGAAGATAATTCGGTGGATTTCAGGTTCATTTGTGCAACTAGAGGACAGCTCTTGGGTGATGCGCCCCCCCTCATTCCAGGTAACTATTACGTTTTAATACATTCATTAACGTATACTTTCAGATTCGAACAGCTGTTAGGCATATACATACTTTCGTATGCCCCATCAGAAATCCATAGATAGGCTCATCAACATAACAGCACATTTGTTTTTATTTCAAATTTAATTTTTCAAAATAAAATCTATGCAATTACAAATTTTTAATAAGCAAAGAGAAAAAAAAAAAAAAAAAAAAAAAAAAAAAAAAAACCAAGCGTAGAGGAAAATTTAAAATCCTTTCAAGAAGAATAAAATAAATACCTCTCCCCTTATCCCCAATGCTCTCTATCTCTCTCGATCTATCTCTCTTTTGCATTGGTCAGCTACGATTTTAGTTTTTATTTAAAAAAACACAAACATTTTATAGAGGAAGAACTGAAACGTTTGCAACAAGAGAGCGGCAGCGACTCAACCTACAATCAGGTGCAATTTAATTATGATACACCATTGGGACCGAATCGAGATGAGAATTCTTCGGAACTGGGAGCTGATAATGAGGTCGATAAGGTGTTTTGTTTGCCGAAGAATTTCGAAGTGCCACCATCAATTCAGTTGGTAAGTGAAGTCTATATGACATTTTTATTTTTTTATTTTTTATTTTTTTTTTGTAAAATACAAATAAACATATGTGTATATTTTTAAAATCCAAATCTGCTCTTTATCGCATCGGACAGTCAAGGGGTTATCACCTTACCGTACAGTATTCAACTAATGTCCGCGCGCTATCTGTGGACTTTATTGGTGCCAAGATAGATCGCACAAAGTGTATGTTAAGTGACGATGGCAGGATGACTTGTTGTAATTCATCAGCGCATGGGAGGCGTTTTTCTTGGTCTCTTATCAACTGAAGTTGCAAATGAAATTTTTTTTTTTTTTTTTAGATGTTTTTCTGTTTTTCTTGCCTCTAAAACTGTCTATATGTACCTAGTTCTGCCATAAGTTCTGTTAGAAGTGCAATACGTTATAAAAATTAAACAACAAAACATTTTGGATTTGTATTTATAATTATTTGCTTAAATAGTAAGCACGTAGGTCCTCAAACGATGTGGCCGCTGGGCTATAGCGGCACACATGGTTTCCAGGAGTATGGAACGCACATTCTCCAAATTTCGGTGGGGTTTCTTGCATGCCATACTCTCCAACACTGACCACAAACAATAATTTAAAGGACCAAAATTTGAGCTTCCTGAAGGCTGATCCTCGGATGCAATTATTGATACTAAGCCACTGCTGAGTTGTTTTGCTTTATGTGCTAGAGCAGAGTCTTGTTCGATCAAAAATGGTATTCGTCAAGCCCCGAATACCAGCCCCAGTTTTGACTTTTTTTTCACAAAAATTGAGAGGAGTAACTTCTTGATGGGATATATCCCCCCCATTAAACCATTAACGAGGCAGCATGGTGGCCGCGTTGAACCCTGAGAACTGTATTTTGTGCTTGATGTTTCATAAATTTTATCTTCCTCGACAGTGAAAAAATCTTTTCGTCCTTAAAAAGGATATTTACGTGGCCGTTGTCCGCGTGTCAGTGCAAGATTTGCTTTCATCTTTCAAGCCTAGTTTGCTTTAAATTAGGCGTCAATAGATGTCCACTTGATCGACGAAAGGTTGAAATAATCCCGAATGAGCCTTGACATGGATTTGGTGAATATATCCAGCTTACGTGACATAATTTTCTGTTTTAAGAAGGGGATTTCTTCGAATTCGCTCGTGTACAGCTTTTACAACCGCGCTGGTACATGCGATGCGCGAACGACCTCTTCTTGCTCTGTCTTCTAATTGAGACAATTCAACAAATCGATTTATATCACGGTACATACAAACGTTTTTGGTATCCCAAGTGGTTTTAGTAATTTGTTCCAACACTATGACAGCAATACGATTTTCTTTTATACCCCACTCCATGATAACCAAAATATCTGCCAAGTGAAGCCAACTTCACCATTATTGAACCAATCCTTGAATATGCGAGCCAAGTCTGGTTACTTTGTTACGATACCCAGTCTTTACGAATTGATGTTGTCCAACGCAAGTTTATCCGATTTGCCTTCATTGGTCCGATAGTTATAATTTACCCCCCTAAGTGGATCGTTTGAAATTGATCAACGTAGTACATGTTCATCAGCTATTAGCGCTGCTCCAAATGAGGGTGGCCGTGGTGTAGTGGTAACATCATCGCTTGTCACGCTGTTGATTCACGGTTCGAATTCTGATGTCAAGAATCATCTATTTATTTCACATGAAATAAATAAAAAAGTCGATCACTTGCGAAAGCTAAGACAACTCTACTGTGAAGGCATAACACTGGCAGTAGGGTGGTCATATGGCCAAAATGCAACTTGATTGACTGTGAATCATAAGCAACGACAATAATAGCGAAAACAAAACAAAAATACTCCCCAGTTATCTGGACAGCCACCCTTGGAGTTTACAGAAAACTTAATACCACCTGAGTTTCAAATCACACCACTCTGTCTTTCTCTCTGTCTCTTCCTTTCTACAAAAACGCACGTGTTCTAATAATTAGTATAAGGGTATTCATATCCCCTTTAACACGTGCAAATTATAAAAAAAAATATCGCTCAATACCAACCCACGTAACCTTAGGTCTGTGCTCCTCTTTTCTCTTAATCTGAACCGCACCAGGTATGGATGTAAAGAACCAATGTCTAGAATATTACGCATAGCTAACAGCATGCAAAACACTTTTGATTTGCACTTAGAAATGCCCTTTACCGTTATACCTATTCTCGAACGAAGTTGGATTGTTTTTTCTAGATCACAGAGGATAGATACTTTATTGTTCGGCTACCAGACAATTTACAAAAATTATTTGAAACCTTCGTCGATAGTGTATCCTAAATTAGGCCAGGAATGATAGGATTTCACGTATGATACTATGAAAATAAAGGGTTATTCATTTCGAGGTTGGGATTTCACATTCCTGCCATATGGCATCTGTCAAATCCATCTGTCATCAATAGTGACAGTTAGTTCTTGCCTTGCCATTTTCAGCGCATTCAAATTGTTGCATCTTACCATAGAATGGGCAGAACATACACCGTCTGGGTGCTAGGAAATCAACAACTCGCCGATTTTCGGAAGTGGCTACATAAACAAACAAAATTGCAGAACTTGGGGTTCTGAGAATTCAAATGTGCTCGTTGAGAGGCCATTGCATCCGCCACGGGTGACAGTTTGGTGCGCGCTGTCGACCGGCGGCGTGATCGGGTAACGTTGATATGAGCGACATTTGGTTTCAACCAAATGGGGCTACACACATACACACAGGCAAATTTGGCTTCATTGCACGAAAAGTTGCACGGCCGTTTAATTTCGAGATTTGGTAACATCAATTGGCCACCAAGATCGTGTGATCTGACCCCGTTGTACGAGTATTAATTTTTTTAGGGCTGTGCTAAAGATCGTGTCTATGCAGACAATTTCCAAACTTTGAAGCACTTAAAAACAAACATCCGTGAAGTTATAGCCACAATACATCCAGAAATGTGCCGAAAAGTCATCGAAAATTATCACATTGTGATTCCTTATAGCCGAGTATGCACGTTCCTGCGGAGCCTACAATAAGCAAAAAAAAATGTTCGAGAATTACAAACTGGGCTGCACTAAATTCTTCCGCATGATCTGCTTTATACGCCTTCTTAGTTTAAATTTCTTAGGTCATTTTAGTTTTTTAAATCATCAGAGAACTTCGTGAGGAGTGTGAGAAGCGTACCAAATTGTATATAAATCATAAGAAAATGTTCTGTGCAACACCATGTGCTCCGAAAATATAAAATTCAGCTACAGCAAACGCTCATCCTTTTTTCAAGTAAAAGTACATATAGGGTGACCAGATAAAATGATTGGAAAATAAATTTAAATAAAACAACAACATTCTGGCTTTATTTTGAAGCTACATCCATTATGTATGGAATAGCACATCATTTAAATGGCCGCCTCGGCTTTGCTGGCAGTGCTTCAAGCGGTCGGTCCAATTTTTGATGACTCGGTCCAATATGTGCGGCGTTATTCCGACAATAGCGCCTCGAATGTTGGCCTCGAGCTCGTCCAAAGTGGTTGGCTTGTTAGCGTAGACTAAGGACTTGACGTAGCCCCAGAGAAAATAATCGAGGGGTGTCAAGTCGCATGATCGCGGCGGTCAATTGATGAACGTTCGCCTTGAGATGATCCTGTCGTCAAATTTCTTCTTCACCAGTTCGAGCGTAGCGTCGCTTGCATGGCATGTAGCGCCATCTTGTTGGAACCACAGCTGGGATATATCGATATTGTCGAGCAAAAAGTCGGTTAACATCGTTCTATACCGAAGACCATTGACGGTAACGGTGTCTGCTTCCTCATTTCGAAAGAAATAAGGTCCGGTGATGCCGCCGTGCCCTAAACCACACCAAACAGTCAAACACTTGTGGATTGTGGTCGCTCCAATAATGGCAATTTTGCTTGTTGACATAGCTGCTAAAAATAGGCTTCGTCCGAGAATATGATTTTTTTGGCCAAAATCCGGATCTGCAGCCGACATTTCCAGCACCCAATTAGCGAACTCACGGCGTTGTCTATGATCGTCTGGCTTCAATTCTTGCGTCAGCACACTCTTATACGGATGTATGCCCAAATCCAACCGCAAAATTAAACTGGTTGACTCTCTGGCGATGTCCAATTCAGCTGATCGGCGCCGAATCGACATTTCTGGGTCTTCTTCGATACTAGTTATCGTCAATTTGCACCGATATCTGTCTTTTTGATGGCTTAAGGTCCAAAAGAGTGTACTCACGCTCAAACTTTTCCACGGTGCGACGAATTGCTTTTGCACTGTAGCCATGATGTCGACCGACCTCATGACGAAATTCTCGTTGCGTATTTACAACTGAGCCGGAATCTCGATAATATTTTTTAATAATTTCCACACGTTCGGGAAGTGATACATGATGAAATGGCAAACCTTACTGAATATTTTGACACCTGGATGTCATTGGTATCTTTGACAGTTGCTGAAACATAACAATTGGAAAAACTATCATTGCTGTCTGGTCATCCTTTATTTGCTATTAATCAGTGTGTGAGAGTCAGGATGTGTGGAAAAATAGATGGTGTTCCGAACTAGCAATGAACAATTCAGCCATCCCTCACTGGAAACTGAGTCCTTTTTGTGGCGTTAGCAAGAACCAATTAAAAGAGTCTACATCGAACTAAGTTCGATAAAGTCTGTCTAAGGGGAATAGGGCAAGCCTGCATCCGACAACTGTCGCTAAATAGGAATATGATCAAACTTAGAATTTCGAGTGCCATAATCACTGTTCACTGTGTCCTTAAAAAACACATAAAACGCATGATTATTCCATCAGATCCACTTTGTATAATAGAGCCTATCACAAGAGCGACGAAACCCCTTCCTACATTTGCTACGTATTTAACAAGACTTGCTGCTCTCCATCCAAAGAAGACTTCCATTCTAGGGAGCGTGGGCCTTCAACGATAAGTATTACTTTTGACTGCCATAAGCATACAATAACAACCTACGCACCATCTACTTTGAGCACGAATTTTGTTTGATGATTCATTTATGATCCGTTCCCATACAAAGAGAATATAATGTATATGTTCGTTTGCTGTTGTACATTCACACCGATTTTAAGACAAAAGAACAGTATTAATTTACCAGCATAATGTATTCGTTTTAAGTTAAAAGAAATAAACCGCTTTGTACATTAGTAGCGTTAAAAGTAATAAAAAAAAAATGTATATATATTTTAAACTATTTAAATAAAGCCACTATAGATCTAAAGTAAATTATATTCTAATTTTCTAGCTAGCTCCCATGAAAAACCTTCTCGCCCAAAGTGTCCATAAGTACTTGTGCGTTGGTAGATCGGTCGACGTAGATCGAGATCCTTAACAATACGTCCTGGCCTTAGATCAAAGTTTTGTTTGACTATTTCCAAGAGTTCCCTTTGCGATCTGTCGGATGTGCCATAATCAAAGACACTTATCGATAGAGGCTCCGCCACGCCAATAGCATATGAGACCTGCACCAGGCAACGTTTGCAAAGACCCGCTTTGACTAGTGATTTTGCAACCCAGCGCGCAGCATACGCAGCTGATCGATCAACTTTTGTAAAATCTTTACCAGAAAATGCGCCACCACCATGAGCACCCCATCCACCGTATGTGTCGACTATTATTTTCCTTCCTGTCAATCCAGCATCGCCCATTGGTCCGCCAATTACAAACAAACCACATGGATTTATATGCACAACAGTCCTGTCGTCAAAATATTCTGTTGGTACTACCTCTTTGACAATTTTGTGTAAAATTTCTTTTCGAAGTTCTTCAAGGGAAATTTCATCCGAATGTTGCACAGACACTACAATGGTATGCACACGTTTTGGAATAGTTGAGCCATGTTTTAGAATGTATTCACAGGTGACTTGTGTCTTAGAATCTGGTCTAGCCCACCAGAAAACCCCAGATCTTCTCAGTTCTGCAATCTTTTCGTTAAGTCTGTGTGCCAAAACGACCGTCAGAGGCATACACTCATCGGTTTCATCGGTTGCATAGCCAAACATAAGACCCTGATCTCCGGCACCGACATCATCTTCCGCACGATTGATATGAACTCCAGCTGCAATTTCTGGCGACTGTTCCTCTAATGCTAGTAAAATGTTGCAGGTCTTGTAATCGAATCCTTTCGTTGAATCATCATAACCAATGTGTTTGATTGTATCACGAACGACTCGTTGATAATCGACGACAGCTTTTGAAGTTATTTCACCGCAAAGTAGAACCATTCCAGTTTTTGCTACAGTTTCACAGGCAACCTTTGCATTGGGATCCTGTTGCAGATGTGCATCTAAAATAGCATCGCTTATTTGATCACACATTTTGTCCGGATGGCCTTCTCCAACCGATTCCGAGGTGAAAAGGAATGGTCTGCCATCTTCCATATCGTATATGCCGCCATATCCATTTGTGTGATTTGTTACTGACGATTGTGGCATTCTTGTATCTGTGAAATATAATTTAAATAATTTTTAGAAATTAATTCAAAATTATAGAAACTCTAATAATATAAAAAATAATCTCAAGTACGGCTGAACCGAATTCCGTTGCGTTTTCTTTGTTCAATAGGGAATTTCTCAGGGAAGGTTTATGAATAGCTAAACATCACGCTTCCGTATGAAAACAAATTTTAAAGTTATACGCTGCCAATTTGAATGTTTTCAGTAAACATTATCAAGGGCCATTTGAAGCTGTAAATTATCACTGTACGTTATCCTACAGCTGATTAATAGGTCTCTTAAGTGCAATTTCAATCTGCGGGTATTGCTACCAACGGTGGTGCACCAGTCGATTGGTTTGTGTGTGCGGAGATGAATATTTGTCAACTCTACAATTTACATTAAAAAAAAAGAACTAAGACTTTTTTATGCAGTGATTCAGAATACACCCATCGTGGTCACATTTAATTAAATAAATCACATACTTGAGTGAGAGTTTTCCACAAAATCGATTGCGGAATATCAAAGAACGAAGTTTATTAATTATTTATACATGAGGCGTCTTTCAATGCGTGTAGCTCCTGTACTCATTGATAAATTGTATGCTGGTATAACGACACATCAGTATCGTCATAGAAACACAAGAAAAAACTAGGAAACACACTTTAGAAATCGTCTAAGGGTATGTTAAATGCTTGATTCTTGCTGCTTTTCTATGGTAACTGCAGCTTAGGGTATATTTACAGAATCCTCGCTTAAAATCATTTTTATTCACTCACTGATGCTAAAATCGATTCTCTAGTTCGCAAACAAAAAAGGCGTGCAATTATTATCCTTATCACTTGGCATTCTCTTTGCAAACCCGAAACTCAACTTGCAAGAGCCCTAAGAGTTGATTTTTTTTTTTAAAGCTCAACCCAAAAACTCATCAATTAAAAGAAAAAAAAAAAATAGTTCTATGACCGATTAATTTCCAAACTATTCACACGAGTCCCATATGACCTTTTCGCCGCTGATAATTACTAGCTTAGTGCAAGAATTTTTTTTTGTCCAAATTTGAGAGTATCATGACTACACGGACAGTTTTTTTGATACAATTTTCACAATTCAAGTCAGTCTCAATTTGAAGTCTGATTAATTTTTCTAGACACTACCCAGACATCTAAACCATTTTAAAGTCGCGCCAACCGAAACGCGCCGACTAGACACTATCAAAAGAGGTCACACAACAATTATATACGAAAAGTTTTAATCCTTGTGTCGAAAGGAATGAAAATCTGATGCAATATTAAATTGATTTTGGGAACAATATTTTGATTTATTTAAATGCAGGACCTTGAATTTCACTTACATTGCAAAATTACTTATTACTGATTCACTTAAAGAGCTATCTGTATCCGTTATATAACCTTCACATTCACGATTCAACACACTTTTCAAGAATAATCATTTTTGAATGGGAATTAATTTATATATGCTCGGCGCTGGCAGGTCAAGCTCGCACAGAACGCTTCAAGGCCACTGGATTATCTCTATTAGTGTTTCGTTTTGTTAAGCATGTGATAGGATTCCATATGACGAAATCTACTTCCTCTATTTCCAGCCTGAAACGATGAAACAACACGCAATCATTGAGAAAACTGCTCGTTTCATATCAGCACAGGGCCCACAAATGGAGATACTAATAAAAGCGAAACAGTCGAACAATCAGCAGTTTGACTTTCTCACTCAGAACAATTTGCTGAATCCGTATTACAAATTCGTTCTCAGCGCATTGAAAAGTGGAACGTATCCAGATCCAGAAAATGAAACAACAGATGCCCTTCCAGAAGAGAATTCAAATGCAACAACGAATAGTAATATTTTCGAAGATCCATTTTCGAAACCCTATATACCAGTGCCTACAATAAAGTACACGCCTTCGGCCAATTGCGCTTACACTCAGTTGATTAGTAAGATCAAAGGAGTACCACTACCTCCACCGGAACCAGAAAAACAGCAACAGAGCATTTACACGCCCGTTCTGTTGCAACAGAATACAACGCATGCTGTGGAAAATGGAGAACCCATTAGTATTAAACAGCAATCAAAAGTGCAGATTAAAAACGTGTCAAATGCGTTAATGTTGGCTCATTATTACTCCTCTGATACAGACAATGAAGGAGATCAATCCGAGGAGGAGCAGGAAAAAGAGAAGAAGAAGACAGAGAAAGAGCCGGAGCTATGCTTTCCGATTCCTCCAGATTATTTGCAGAATATCATTGACAAAACTGCAGGCTATGTGATTAAAAATGGGCGACAATTTGAAGAAACGCTTCGCATTAAGAATGACGAACGTTTCACGTTCTTGTTTCCAGATAATGAGTTCTTCTCGTATTATATGTACAAAGTAACGGGAGAAGTGAAATCATATGTGCCTAATGATGAGGATGATGACGACAAACAGAAGGTTGCCAGTGGTAAGTCATGCCAGGCCCGAAATGGAATTGGAATTATTATTGTGTTTTTTTATTTTTGTTTTTTTTCAGGTCCAGTTTCATTCTCCATCAAAACCAAGGATGATCAGCCAGTTTCAGTGATACGTCCAGCTCTACCCCAAGAAACAAGTGATGATGAGTCAGAGAATAAAGTCAAATCGAATGGCACACATGTCGGTGATCAAGTGCAATTACCACAGCAACAGCCGTCGCGTAGCGTCCCAGAACATGTCCAAAAAGCTATTCAATTGGTTGAAAGTCAATTAATGGCAAGAAACGCACAGTTAGGAATCCCAACAGTGCAGAATAGGTCAAGATTTGACATTGATCATACGGGGACAATAGCGCCAAAGTTGCCTACTGTACCATCGGTTCTTATTGCAGTGGAAGAGCCTCCAGTCAAGCAAGTAAATTCTCATCAGAAGGAGTTGAAAAGAGGTATCATCGTGAGATTAATAGCCCAAATAGAATTTATATATTTGATTTTTAGCGGAAGAAAAAGTAAAAGACAAACTCGCACAAATCGCAAGAGAGAAATTGGGAGGACTACTTTCGAAGGAGAAACAATTGCAAATTGAACGAAAAAAGAAGGCGATGGCTTTCTTAAATCAAATTAAAGGTACTTCTTGGTTTTTTTTATTCGTTGATTTTTCAGTTAGAAGTTGGTTATCATTATTCTTGTATTTTCCCAGGATGCGGAGGTCCTGGATAGTTCCTATAAAGTGTACATTCATGTTAATCGCTGTCCACTTGCTACTTTCGTTGCTTCAATTTATCTCCTGTAGGAAATTTGTAGAAGCTAATACTTTCAACATCTCTATTCTTGTCAGCACCTCTACATTGGAGACTCTGTCTGTCCATGGAATTTCAAGATCCTCTGAAATAGTCACATTTCAAAGGATTTCAATCTTTTGGTGATGCTTTGTGCAACGTCCAAGTTTCCGTTCTATACAACAATGTTGGCCAAACAGAACATGTTACTTACTTACGTGTACTTACTTAAGTGGCGCTACGGTTCGGGGTGAATATGAGCTTCAACCAACAAACCTCTCCAGTTAGCCCGGTTCTTAGCCAACTGACTCCAGTTGCGCACTTCAAGTTGGTTGAGGTCCCCTTCTCCTTGTGCGCGGCACCTAGGGCTCGCCCTTTATGGCGTTGTCCCTCCGAGTTAGATTCGAAGACTCTGCGGGCCTGAGTGTTTGTGTCCATTCGATCTACAATAAATATCCTAGCCATCTCAAACGACCAATGCGCATTTTTTTGACTAGGTCGATGTCGCTGTGCAGCTCGTATAGTTAGTCGTTGAATCTCCTCCTCCAAAGCCCGCCAACGCAAACGGAGCCAAATATCTCACGAAGAATTTGTCTCTCTTCTATAGAGTCTCCTTAGTTCTTCGGGATAGATCATTACTACTCATTTGCCTTCTCAGCCCAAAGCAACATCGATTGGAAAGAGTCATTCTTCGTTTGATTTCTGTCCTGATGTTGTTGTCTTTTGTGATAGTAGAGCCAAGGTAGACAAAGTTCCTAACAACCTCGAAGTTATAGCTGTCCACTGTGACGTTCTGTCCGATTCATCGATGTTGGATGTCTCTTCTTGTTGACAGCATATACTTTGTTTTGCCCTTGTACACCGCTAGACCCATTTTAGCTGCTTCTGTCTCAATTCTCTCGAAAGCATCGGTGACATCCCGCTGATTCCTGTCAATTAAGTTTATATCGTCGGTGTACGCAAGAGTTGCACAGCTTGCACAGACTTTCAAAACAACTCTGGTCTTGGCTTGTGAGTTTCGCACAATCCTTTCAAGTATGATATTAAAGAAGTCGCATGACATCATCACCTTGTCTAATTCATTTGTCGACATCAAAGGTCTCGGTGAAGTCATTACCGACTTAATGGAGCAGCGAGCGTTATCCATCGTCATTCAACAAAGACGGATGAGTTTGACAGGGATACCAAAACTAGACATGGCTCTGCATAACTCGTCTCTGTCGTAGACGTCCTTAAAATCGATAAAGAGACGGTGAGTATCGATTTGGACTTCTTGAGTTTTCTCCCGGATCTGCCGATCGATTGGGGACTTTTCTGGTTTAAAACTGCACTGCACTGTAGACGTTCAGATAATATGGCAGATAAGATCTTGTACTCGATGCTGAGGAGACTGATGCCTGTGTAGTTGGCGCAGTTGAGGGGGTGTCCTTTCTCATGTATCGGACAAACGATGCTGAGGTTCCATTCATCAGGCATACACTGGTCTGATGAAATAGTAGAAATGAGTTGATGTATGCTCTCTACCAACTCATCTCCAACTGTATTAAATAACTCCGCCGGTAAGCCATCAGGTGTATTTTAGCTTGGATATTCCTGTCTTAATTTTATTTTGATCAGGTGGACGGATGTTTTAGCTATCATGGTTCTAGGTTGAATGGTTCGGTCTGCCTGACAGCGGGATGTGCAGAAGTAAATCTTCTATATTCTCATTACCGACTATGACTCTACTACAAGGTTTCCTTCTTCATCTCTACAGGTATCTATATCGGCTTTGTTCTCTTGACACGTTCTTTTTACCTTTTGGTAAATCTTCCGTTCATTGTTCCTGGAGTAGAATCTCTCAATATCTTCAATTGCGCGCTTCTTGTACTTCTTCCGTCTTTTTTGTTCGTAGAGCTCGCGAGCAGCCCTCGTCCTTCTTTGCAGCGCCATTTTATATGCCTCTTGTTTTACTGCATGCACATGTCTTCGTCGAACCAAGGGTTTCATGGTGGAGGTTGGGTAAAACCCAGCACATCAGTTGCTGCGTTTCTAATGACATCTTGGCAACGTTGCCACTGGTCTTTGGCACTTGATACTGGCGGTATAGAAGTCGTTAAGAGATTTCGGGATACGCCTTCGGTAAAGATTCGACGTTGTATCTTCTAACAGTAATTCTTCTTTGTTGTGACGCTTGGGATATCCGCATCCCAATGTAGTGATCCGAGTCGATGTAGGCCGCCCGGAAGGTTCGGACATTTATAATGCTCGAGACATGCCTTGCGTCGATCGCAATGTAATCAATTTCATTTACCGTTTCATGATCAGGAGACCACCATATCCCCTTGTGAATGTTGAGATGAGGAACTCGCGTGCTTGTTGACGTTTCCTACCGTAAAGTCAGTAAGTCCATTACCGGACATGGTGTCGTGTAGGCTATGTTTGCTAACTGTTCTACCATACATGTTCTCCTTTCCTATTTTGATGTTAAAATTGCCCAACACGATTTATTGCCAGTACGGCATTACCTTCGTGTAAAAAGAAGCGACGAAGTTGCCATTTTTTCCAGTTTCCCACCAATTTTTGAAAACTTGTGGTGAGCAAGTTTGCAGGCAAGTTTTCTGATCTACTGGGGTGTGTACCTAGTAAAGTCATAAATACCGGTACGCGTATTTTTGGTGATAAAATATTGGTTATTTAGGAAACGATATTTAAACAATTTATTCAAAATGGCCGCCTTTTGCATTTATGCAGGCCTTGAGTCGCTGTGGGTACTTATCGATCACAGCACGCACCTCGTCCTTTGACACCTTTGGGTGTTAAGTGGAATAAGCTATCGCCTCTAAAATAGACCACAGCTCTAAAGGATTGAAGTCTGAATTCACCCTTGTGTTGTTTTTGGCTTATGAGCTGACGCGGATTCTTGTTGAAAAGTCCACTGGTTGTTTGAAAACAATTGTTGGTCAAGTTCCTTCACAATGCCTTCCAGAATATTAATTTGGTAGATTTTTGCCGATGTTTTTACTTCCTTCTCGCAAAAATGAAAGTCGGTAACGCATTCGTAGTTGAATCCCCACCAAACCATTAAAGATGCGGGATGATGGCCCCGTTCGACTTACGGAATGAGTTCTGATGATTTTTTGGATGACCGGGCATAGACTTGAACGATTCTTCAATAGAAAACATTTTTTCATCTGTGAAGAAATTAAAATTTTCCTGTGACCATTTTGCGCGTACGGGCGACGTAGAGTTTTTGATCTTTCAATTCCTTTTTACTTTATTTGAGCTGTGGCCTCTTATATGTGTTGAGTCCCAAATCGTGTTTGATAATGCGAGACGTGAATTTCTGCGATATCTTCATTTCTCGTGACAAGATTTTCTGCTTTCGCTTCTTTTTGCGCCTTAACTTAGTATAAATGTCACTCATTGAATACCTGTCAATATAGAATGGTTGTGTTCAATACTAGTTTCACGATGAGTGTGTTTAAACGTGCAATATTTAATATTTATGACATCACTAGGTATATCCCACTAGCGTCTGGCATAGCAACGCGATACATTTAAATCGATATGACGGTTCGGCTTTCGCAGTTTTAGAGTTCAAAGATAATTAATAAAACGCGCTTTACACTCAGGAAATGCCTGCCACAGGTCTGGCGAGAATTATTTGCGCGCCCAATTAAAATGACGACTAAACTGTTAGAGATTAATAGAAAACTCAGAATAGGCATTTTAAAGTTTTAAAAAGGTTCACGCCTATAACTGCAGAATGGCTTGTTAAACCTTCCTCCTATTGATATTTATATCATGGGCAGCACAATAAAAGCTATCTTCCGTCTTAAACGAGGTGGTTTTTGGTATAACCCGCACTTGATCTTCGATGACTTTGTGCGACACTTGTGGATATGCCATCTAACACAATGACACCAGAACTCCAACTATTTCGTAAATTTAAAGTCGATTTTGCTCACACTCAGACTAGAAAAGGAATTGTAGTCGAATTTTCACGAATGGCTCCAAAATCAATCAAGGGTCTTCGTGGAGGTTGATAACATTTGGGGTCACTTCTCATTAGGTACATAAACATGCATCTGTTTTTTCAAGCAGAGACTTATTCAGTTCTATTAGCTATGAACTATATTTTAAGGAATAGGTGGAGCGGACGGAGTATCTCCGACTGTAGCGACAGCTTCCAAAATAGTTCGATAATGCAAGAGCTCTCTAAATTCGATCGCAAGGCTGAACTTAATAAGTCTTGTTTGGGTCCCAGGTCACCACGGGATTACTGGAATTGAGATGAACTTGCTAGACAATATTCGGAGGAGGACTTCTTAGGACCTGAATCTGCGTTGGGTCTCTCTGCGTCCTCGGTTAGGGTTTCTATTGATGGTTGGATTTCCTATGAACATAATCGTGGGTGACATGAATTTTCGGGATATAGACAGACTAAACGAATGCTTTGGCATTCTTGCTCTCCCTCAGTAGAAAAGACTGCACACAATTTACTGGCCATTTAATTTTTGTCCAGCAAAGTAGGCTTAGCGACACCACCATCTGCGACGACTGTGGAGAGGGCAACGATACTGCAGAATACTTTATCTGCGATTGTCCTGCCTTTGCTCGTGTCAGGTGGCAGATCTTTGGAGCCAATGTAGTGAGGGCTGATACCAAAGCTATTCATCACTTAAGCTCTTACTCGCCTTTCTACGAAAAACGAAGAAATTTCATTAACAGGAAGTTGTTTCCTAGTAGTATTATACAATGGACTGGTATCGAGTCTGAGAGCTTCAGTGGAGTTTTCCTTACTTACTTACTTAATAGGTCTGCGACCCTTGGAGGGTCAGAGCCTGAACTGCTGCCTTCCATCCTTCACGGTCCTGGGCCCGCTGCTTCCAGTTGGGAAAACCAAAATTTCTTGCGTCCGCGATCACTTGGTCCTTAAATTGGAGGTTCGGTCTTCCTTGTCGTCTCGAACCAGTGGGCTGGGATTCGAAGACTCTTAGCTGGGGCGTTGTCGTCCATTCGCTCGATATAGCCGAGCCAGTGTAATCGACAGATTTTTGTCTTCCGAACTACATCCACATCTTTGTACAGCTCATAGAGTTCGCGGTTATGTCTTCTCCTCCATTCGCCCTCCTCGTAGATAGGACCGAATATCCGGCGTAGGATTTTTCTTTCGAAGAAGCCCAAGATCTGCTCTGCCGTCCTGCTTATCGACCAGCTTTCGGCTCCGAAAAGCACGACTGGCAAGATCAATGTTCTGTAGAGGATGATTTTAGTCCTCCGGGCTAGGAGCTTGGACCCTAGCTGCTTAGACAGGCCGAAGTAGCAACGTTTGCCTAGGATTATCCTGCGCCGAATCTTCACCAGGGTGTCGTTTGTGGAGTTTAAGTTTGACCCGATGTAGGTAAACTCTTTTACTACCTCGAAATTGTGGCTGTCGATGATGATATTTTGTCCAATACGGTGTGCGACGAAGTTGTTTCTGGTCGACAGCAGGTACTTCGTTTTACTCTCATTGATCTCGAGACCAACTCGTCTAGCCTCTTTTCCAATCGCCGTAAATGCTTCAATAGCGGCACGTTGGCAGCCCGCGATAATATCTATATCGTCAGCATACCCCAACAGCTGCACGGATTTGGAAAAATATAGTGCCTTCCGTGTTAACACCTACCCGCAGCACTATACGTTCTAACACGAGATTGAAGAAGTCACATGACAGCGCGTCTCCTTGCCGAAATCCAGTGCGTGTTTGGAAAAATTCGGAGGTTCTACTTAGAGTTGCACGGTGCATCGCGTGTTTTCAAGCGTGGTGCGACACAACCGGGTCAGTTTTTTTTGGATCCCGAAATCGGCCATCGCATTGTATAGCTCGGTGCGATGAATGCTGTCATAAGCAGCTTTGAAGTCGATGTCGAAGCGATAGTGGTATCGACTTGGAACTCGTTGGTCTTTTCCAGGATTTGACGAAGTGTGAAAAATTGGTCAATTGTTGATATAGGCCAATTTGCATGGTGCAAAATGGCTTTAGACGTTCACATAGTACACTGGATAGGATCTTGTAAGCGACATTAAAGCTGGGTTTTCCTTATAATCTATCACTCTCTCTTGGTCATGCCGGTTGAGCAGCTGCTGGAAATGCTGCTGAAGCACATCCACAATTCCTTGCGGGTCGGTAACAAGATTTCCCGCACAATTTCGAAGAGCTTGAATGCCAATACCGAAACAAAATAAAAACCGATCGTTGTTGATGGATACCGTCCAATATCTCTCCTGCCATACACAGAAAAGATCTTAGAAAAAATAATATCGAAGAGAATACTCTAGTTTTTAGAGAAAAACAATCTCATAGACAGCAACCAAACAGCTTTTAAACACGGTCGTTGTACAATAGAGGTCTACATAAATGCATTCATTTGCTTTCTCCAAACGTGTACAGTACTTCAGTGTACTCTATTGCTTTCAATAATTCGAACAAGTGTACGTACAAAAAAGAGTACCAAACCACAAGAGACAGTTACTGTACAATACTCGGTCACCTGATAGCAAAATGAGTGCACTGTTTTCTTTCTCTCCCACACGTTGGGTGGTTGAACTGGCTTGATGTGAGCAAATAGTGTACAATGTCAACTGTAAAGAATATACTGAGTTCACTGAGTGCACTGAATAAAACGATTGCAAGGTCTAGTTGCTTTCTAGCATATAACAGTGCAAAAAATATTTGGTGTACTCAGTGTGGTGTACACTTTTTTTTTATGGATACCCATTTCTGAATAAATGTTATTTATGAGTACACTGCACTAAGTGTTTGGTTTAAAATGGGTACATTAATTTTACTTTTCAAGCTGTGAGTACAATAATGAAGTGTACTTGAAATAAAACGAATGTCTTGGAACTGGTTTCAAGATATTCATTGCAAACCTCTAGTGTACAACCGACGTACTTTTACATATCTATGAATATGTGACATCTACATTGTCAACAAAAAATAACATCAATTCTGTCAATTGATTTTCAACAAGCTTTTGACCAAATTCGCCCAAGAAGCGGATATTACTTCAAAATCCGCAGCTAAAGAGCCACTCATTACGTTCTAAACACACAACCGTAAGGACCAAATAAGTCACTACAAGGATTACCTATGGAAACAATACATCCATCATTACTCTACCATCAATCCGCATGCAGAAAGGCATCCTAGTAAAATGCTTTATATGATTTCGCTGGGACACACGAGAATCACACAAAGTCGCTGCATATCCAATAGCAAACCACCCCATCTTGTCATCTATGCAAAACGAAGTCATATCCATTCAACATATTTTGATTGATTGTAATAAGATTAAGACCATAGCAAGTATACTATTCGGCACCACAACTGTTTTAGACCTACTAAACTGTCCTTCAGAATCTAACATTAAAAATATGTTTACTCGTAAGTTACTGACTATAATCAAACTAGAAAATTCCATTAAATAAATAAATAAATATTTTGGCGCTAACAGGCCAATGCAGGGTCTGTCCTAAAAATTTCATTCCCGTGGTTAAATTCAGTTACCAGCCGGCAATTCCGATCAGAATCGACCAACAGCAGTCCAGTTGGCTCTCAATGCTTCATAAGCAAATTCTCACATAATTGTTTGTTAGTTAAGTTATACATCCTAGCCGATAGCCCTTGCAGTTAGTGCCATTATTTATAAGAAATAAAGATTTGCATTTCTTGCCACTGTGCGACACATCCACGAATTTTCCTCTTACCATTGTTGCTACATCGTCTACATAACCAAACTGTGTGGATGTCTATATCTTTAAGTCTGTGGAAATGAGTCCACAGCGATGTTTCACAAAATAGGGTAGAGTAGACCAACCTATGGACAACCTTTGGTAACACTACCTCTAAGTCTTGAACATCCCATCTGAATATTTAAAGCCCTCTTCTTCAATATATTGTCTACCCAGCCCACAATAAATGAGTTGAAGGATTCTTAAATGTCCTTTATTGTGATCGGTTAATTGTTCAACAGATCCGATACTCTATGCCGTTTACTGTGGTCGTCATATTAGTGGCGAAGTAATAATTCGATTATAAAGAGTGTCCCAAAATTCACACAAGATTTGAAATTTGCGCCATTTGTGCGGTAAAGTGTTGCCAACGAAAAAAAAAGAAGAGCGTGACAGGTTACAGTTCAGGGTTATTAAAAATGGAGTGTTACACGAAAGAACAACGGCGTTTTCATTGTTGAGCAATATTTTAAAAAATGCTGAAGGTTTGGCAGCTACAGTTCGCAATTTTCGTACAAAATATGGTCGGAATAGTGAATTAACTTCATCAACTGTGAAGAGATTAACTTAAAAATTCAGGGAGAGTGGATCAATTAGTGATCTTAGACACTCTGGTCGTCCTTCAGCAAGTCCTTCAACACAAAACATCGAAGCAGTTCGCGAGAGTGTTGTTGAGAATCCAGGAACATCAATTCGGCACCGTGATGAAGAATTGGACATTTCGAGAAGCTCTCTACAGCGTATTCTCACGAAAGATTTGCATCTTCATACATGCAAAGTGCAATTGGCTCAAGAATAGAAGGGTACTGACCACGCACAGCGAAGAGTGTTCGTTTAATGGATTATGGAACAACAACAAGTGAATGCTGTTTTTTCAAACAAAATCATTTTCAGCGATGAGGCTAATTTTCATCTTGATGGCTTTGTTAATCGTCAAAATTGTCGAAATTGGGGTTCAGAAAATCCAGGAGTGTTGTTGTGTCACTATTTGGTGCGGATTTTGGGCTAGAGGCATCATCGGACCATTCTTCTTTGAAAATGCGGCTGGTCAGGCAATAATAGGTAATGATGCTCGCTATTGCGACATGATAATCCAGTTTTTGTGCTTAAATTGCAAGATATGGATGTGGACGACATATAGTTTCAACAAGACGGTGACACATGTCATACGGTCCGAGAAACAATTCAATTACTGCATGAGTCATTTCCTGGTCGTGTAATTTCCCCTTTTGGTGATCAGAATTGCGTTTCACTTTTTTCTTTGGGATTTTTTGAAGCCTAAGGTTTATGCCAACAAGCCCACAACCACCACCCACGCCTTAAAGGAGGAAATTGAGCGCTGTAGCAACGAAATTCAGCCACATTTATACAAAACGGTCCTGGAAAATTTCGATAAAAGAGTGCATATGTGCCAGCAAAGTCGCGAAGGCCATTTAACCGATATGCTAAACATTTACAATTTTTAATTAAAAACCTGTATTTTCTATCAGAATTACTTCTTACGTGAATTTTGGGACACCCTTTACTAGCAATTTTTCCCAGCGTTACGTTAGGCATTTTGAGACGCACTTCTGTCAATCATTTGATTTTATCTATCTGGAACATAGCATTCATAATAAATCGTCAGTGAGCAACACCCTTCGAAAAACAATATTTCACAAATTGCGATAAAAAATAGCGTATGACCTTGCTTACGTCTATTTTGTGTGCGTTTCTGTTAAAATGTTGTTCATGTAAAGCGACTATCATCACAAGTTTGAATAGTTAACACAACAACTAGGCTACGCCGGTTTTACTCATGGCATGGTCATTCAAGAGCGCATAATCATAATTCATGTAAAACGCAAATATTTGTATTTTTTTTTTAGAAATACAATTATCACTAATCAGCGTTTGCCTATCGCGGTCATTAATCTGATTGATAAATTGATCGACTCGCACCTAAAGTAATAACAAATTGAAATTTATATCATTTCATTGCTTTATAATTAAAATGATTTTATGACAGTACAATCATAATGACCATAAACACATTTTTTAAAAGGTTACCCCCTTATAAACAAAAATGCTGCCTAAGTAGCAATCTTATCTTACAATCCAAATAAACAAACCCACTATAAATAAAAACAAAGATAAGCTTTCTTTATCAATTTCCAATTTTTTTTCTTTCTCTTTAAAGGCGCTTCCCAATCAAATTCCAGCGATACCACGAAATTCTCCACAAAATCCTCCACAGAAGTTAAAGACGCAGATGATTCTGATACTTCATCTGTACATTCCATACCAATATCATCGTATGGTGATGATAGATCCGATACGGAACTAGTTAACAATCCTTCCAATAATAATGAACACCATGAAGATGTTCACATTGATGATGATGATGACGACGATGATGTACAGTTGGTCACTGTCGAAACGAAAAAGCGATATTCAAGATGTCGAATCCGTCCGCGTGTCCAAACTCCAGAAGTTGTGATAATATCTCCAAAGAGATCACGTTCACGATCCAGACATTCGGCAATGCGAGTTAAACGTTCCAAATCCAAATTGCACAAATCAAAAAAGAAGTCTTCCAAACGAAACCATCATCATAGTAAGAAGAAGTCAAAGAAACGTTCCCGCAGTCATAGTACACATCGTAGTCGAAGTTATTTTTCGGAGGAGGAGGATGAGGAGGAACTGTACTCATCATCAGATTCGTCGAGCAGAAAGCGAAGAAAACGATCTTCGTCGCACAAAAAGAAGAAGAGCAGAAGGCACGACAGATGATAGGTGGCCATATCTACAAAAATAAGTCCTTATTACACAAAATAAACACTTGTTTAAGAAGTAAACATTATGTTTTATAATTTAGCAATATACTCGTACTAATAAAGTAAATAATTAAGGAAATAATTACATTGTTTAATTTGTTGAACAAAAAAAAAAAAAACAACAATTGTCACATGGATAGAACATAAACACGTCTTCGAAAACCTATAACGAGCTTATGCACATTATAAAGGGTCTATAAAAAATTTTTTTTGTTTATTTGAAAAGCGTACAAATTCCGATTAATTTATTATTTATATATATAATTAAACTGATCGCTATGCTTCCTCGATAGCGACGTGGATGCCGCTGCTGATATGATCACTAACACTATACTCATAGGTATGAATGACTTTATTCCTAACAGAATAAAGAGCATTAAACCTAAGGCAAACTCGTGGTTTGACCAGAGCTGTAAAGAGGCCATCAGGTTGAAAGAAGTAAGCTTTCGGTCTTATAAAGCCAACAAATCTGAGGAAAACCGAAAGAAGTTTAAATAAGCCAGAAAAGACTGCAATGCCCATATTCGACGTGTAAAATTCTTACATGACCAAAAATTGAGGCAAAAAATCCTACAATGTCCCAAAGGTAGTAAAAATTGTTGCTCATTCGTCAAAAATATTAAAAATTCTGCCTCGTCTGCCATCTCCACGCTCATTTACAATGACATTCCAGCTGTCAGCTCCTTAGACAAAGCTTATATGCTTTGTCTCCAAATGTATTTGAGAGGATCAAATTTTCCATGGGACAAGTCCACTTTCGCACTCGTACAGTTGCAGGAGTACTCAAAGTTCTTAACATACACAAATCCGCTGGTCCAGATGGTATCCCCCCCATAGTTTTGAAGAGGTGTTCTTCTACGCTGGCAAAATCTCTGCGTAAGCTTTTCTGTCTATCCTATTCTTTAGGGCTCTTTCCGAGCAGATGAAAACCAGCATTTGTCCAGCCCATCCCTAAAAAAAGGCGAATCTTCCTTCCTGTCTAACTATTGACCCATTCCACTTACGTCCCTTCTTTCCAAGGTCATGGAAACGGTGATAAATCGTCAGCTTATGAAATATCTCGATTTACGAAAACTCCTTAATGACTGGCAGTATGATTTGATGGCATATCTCTCCGAGAAGTGGAACCAATCTCTCCATCACTTCGGCGAAACCAAGATGGTTGCGCTTGATATTTCAAAGGCATTTGACAGAGTTTGGCATCAGGCTCTTTTGTCGAAAATGCGTGCATATGGCGTCGATGAGTCTCTTCTTCAATGGATTAGAAATTGCCTTTCGGGGCGTTCAATACAAGTTGTTTTGGATGGCTTCAAGTCTGTAATTCACCAAATAAATGCTGGTGTTCGCCAAGGCTCTGTTTTGTCTCCGACTCTCTTTCTTATTTTTATAAATGATCTCTTGTCTGCAACTTCTAATTCAATCCATTCCTTCGCTGATGACAGTACCCTCAGTTTTTCATATTCGTTCCATAACTCACGTCCTGGCTCTTCGGCCGTAGAAGGGGAACGGCAACGTATGTTAAACACATTAAATTCCGACCTGGACAGCATAATTAAATGGGGTCGCCAAAAATGCTGCAAAATGTCTAGGATTCCTTAAACGGTGCAAGAAATATTTTACCCCGTCTGATCTGGCCTCAATTTATAAGGCATTCATCCCCCCTAAGCTGGAATATAACGCCCATATCTGGTCTGGTGCACCCAAGACCGTTTTGCACATTCTTGATAGGGTACAAAAACGCGCGTTAAAACTTATGGGTGATAGAGACATTGTGAATTCCATTCATTCATTAGAACGTCGGAGAAATGTCTCCTGTCTCTCCCTGTTTTATTGTTTTTTCCACAAAAAATGCTCCAGCGAAATAGCCAGTTGCATTCCTCCCCTTCAAAATTTCACCCGCAATACGCGACATGCTTCGAATGCACATCAGTTTACCCTAAAGCCAAACTTCGGTCGTACTGTCAAATATAGGCTAACCCAAACAACACAAATGTGGAACGATCCACCAGGCTCTGTATTTCCCCATCACTACAACCTTCAAACATTCAAAGCCAAAGTGCATAGGTACCTCCTCTGTTCCTCTATCCCCTCTCCATGACGCCCATGCCATGAAACAATTAAAGGGTATTAATACTCCCTTTGGCGCGCGCAGATTATAAAAAAAAAAAAAAAAAAATTCGTTTAAATTGCTACCCCGGCTGGCTTGGCAGTAGCCCATTCTGCCAACTCAATTTTGCAGTATATTTCGATTTCAAATAACTCGATCATCGCACTGTTTCGTCAACACAGCACTCACTTTGGAAATGAGTTTCAATATTTCACAACGTTGTTTAAGCGCAAAATCTATTCATTTCGTACCGCGGAGATATAATACTGTGTTTCTGTGAATCTTTTGAGCGCGAAAGAGCTGTCAGTGTCAAAATCACATGCAATATAAAAAGAAACTATCAGATGACCCACCCGTTATAAACAGCTCATTATCGTTGTATAGTCATTGTTTAGCCAATAGACTGCCTAAAAAGCAAAATGCACACCATTACTCTATGTCTACTACTAAATTTAGTCTTTACTTGGCTCATTATTAAAAGAACATTTCCAAATCCCGGTGTATTGTACTACCAGGCAGAAACCCTTTCCTCACTTGGGCTCGAACCTGCACCATATGTCCAAAATTTGAATGCCATGCCATCACGTACTCGTATATACAGTGCCGAAAAAAGTTTGGAAACACGTTAGAGCAATTTATACTTTTAGCTCTATCGTAAAATATACTTGGTCTTTAGCTTTGAAATTTTGTATGAAAATACACTATCATATTCTTTACTCAATCTTTAAAAAAATATTGATATATGGCAGCACTAAGAAAAATCGGTTCAATTTTATCCACTACATTTGGTAACACTCGCGGAAAAAAGTATGGACAGATCCGTGCCAGTTAGCTGTTGTGTAAACGTTTAATTTTAAACTGAATTAGTCTTATAAAAACCGAAAACAAAACAAAATGCCGAAGTGCAAGGTGTACTCAACGGATTTGAAGGAAAAGATAGTTTCGCTGTACAATAATGGAATAAAACAAATACAAATTTCACGTGATTTGAATATACACAGAGGGACAATTTGAAAGATAATAAAAAACTACCAAAAACGAGTGACAGTCGGGTGTGCACCCAAATCAGGCAGGCCGAGAAAAACAACAACCACCACCGATCGTATAGTTCAGAGGATATCGAAAAAAAAATCCAGCAAAAACGGCAACTGAAATCAATGCCGAACTGATCAAGAGAGGTATTGCAGAAGTGACTGATCGCACAATCAGGAATAGACTGAGTGAAAGCGGCCTTTTCGGAAGATCTCCATTGAAGAAGCCACTTTTATCAAAAGTTAACATGGCAAAGGAGGCTCAATTTTTCAAAGGACCATGTTTTTGGACTCCTGGGAAATGGAATACGGTCTTGTGGAGTGATGAATGTAAATTCCAATTATTTAAAAGCGATGGAAAACATTACGTGAGGCGGCCAAAGGGTGAAAGATATTGTACAATGTGAAATATCAATTACCAACCGTAAAGCAAGGTGGAGGTTCGGTCATGGTCTGGGCATGCTTTTCGTGATCTGGAGTTTGGCCAATTTTTCGTATAAACGGAATAATGGATCGGTATCGTTATTTAGAAATATTGCAAAACATTATGCTGAAGAAGAAATGCCAATTAAGTGGATTTTTCAGCAAGACAACGATCCGAAGCATTGTTCTAGGTTGGTAAAAGATTGGTTCCAAAAGGAAAAGGTGAATATTTTAGAATGACCATCTCAATCCCCGGATCTTAATCCAATAGAACACTTGTGGGAATAGGTAAAAAGACAACTTCGAAATTCCTAATATCAATGCGCTTTATGAAGAAATTGCATATGAATGGCAGAACATCCCATTTTCATATTGTGAAAAATTAGTGGATTCTATGGAAAGGAGATGCAGAGCAGTTCTCAAAGCAAAAGGGGGAAGCACTACATATTAAATAAAAAACTTGTTATTACTGAGAAATATACATTACTTTCATGAAAAACTGCGTGTTTCCATACTTTTTCCGCAAGCTTTACGAGGATTTGTCCGAATTCTTGGTAAATATTTTTTTCCAGTTGCCATATACCAATGTTCTTTTAAAGTTTGAAATATAATATTAAAGTGCATATTTATGCCAAGTATCATCGGTGTAAGTATGAGGGATTTTATGTTACAACTGAAATTGTCAATCTCTTGACTATGTTTCCAAACTTTTTTCCGACACTGTATGTACAATCCGTGTGAAAAAAACGCCGCACCCATGCATCTTTTTTAAAACGTATTGTATTTCTCTGAAATTAAAATATATACTTATAATTTTTTATTAATTTGTCATTATTACGGGGAATCCTGTTTTTAATTTTTCCTTAGTATTTTGTAGCATCGCCTTTATAACCGCTTGGACCTTTCCTCTGTTGTTATATCTTTATTCCTCTGTGACTGTTTTGAGCTCTTCAATTATTTTAGGTGCCTTGTTGCGTACTTTCTGACCCATAATTGACCACAAGTTCTCTATTATATAAAGGTCAGGGCTATTTTCTGGCCAATTTAGGGATTCAATGCCAATATCTGCTTTGCATTGGGTTATTTGTTTTATTCTATTGAAAGAAAACAATATTTAGAAGTGGTTTTGAGTTTAAATTTGAGGTTAAAGTTTATTTTTACTTACGGAATGAGCGCGATGACAGGGAGCGGAATTATCCTGAAATATGGGATTTGGGATGTAGCAACATAACTCCTCTGTTCCATCAGCAATGATTTCTTTTTATTTCACTGTATTTACGGAACTGTCCAAAAGTAAAATACGGGCAAGACCCCAATTTGTCATGCATCCCCAAACCATAACATGTGGTGAATGCTTAAAGGTGGGAAGCAAACATTCGTCTAAATATCGCTCTTTAGCTCTCTCTCGCACTGTCTGCTTTTCGAAATTAAATTTCGATTCGTTAGAAAATCCAATCGTTGGTGGTCCATTTCCGGTTCTGTTTGGCCCACATCAATCTTATTTTCATCATTACTGCAGACAGAAGCGTCTTTTTTTTGCAGGTCTACCGGCTTGAAGATCCACTTCATTTAGCCGATGTTAAACATTCCGCGTGCTGATGTTAATAGAACATCTCTCGTTCAAGTCTTTTCTCAATTCCTTGGCCGTTGCGAACCGGTTTTTCAGAGATATGCGCTCCAAAATCCGATCTTGCCGTGTTGTCGATTTTAGGTCTTTCGCTTCTAGGTTGCCTCTCCGTACTGAACATCCAGATTAATTTCTTCAAGTCTCACAGAACTTCGTTTAAAGTATTGTTATACGTTGGCAAAAGCCTGGTATTTCATCCTATAGCATCTGCCCAACCCAACTCAAATATGAAATTTTATCAAATTCGCTAAAGCCGTTTTCTAGAAAATCATTTTTTTCAAAATTTGTGCTTTTATTGCCACCCTATAGATCCCAGATATGAAGATTGAATAAAATTCGCTAAGCCGTTTAAGCTGTAATAGGCCATACATACAGACAAACAGACAGAATTGAGAGACCCATTTTTTTAGATTCTCTATTATATAGGGTGGCGCGAAATTGCCTAGGTTTGAATTGGTTATAACTTTTTTATTTCAGAGTAAATAATAATATTTTGTTTTAAGTATAGTATACAAATGGAAAATTTTATTAACTTAAACGTGAATGATTACGTTTTTTAAATTCATCCTCTTTCCAACACATTTTCCATCACCTTTCCCTAAATTTCAAGTGTTCTAACACGGATTCCATTGTGGATATTGGTTTTCAGTTAGATAGGCTTATTGACGTACACTTGTTATTTCAAATAGGTCAAAAGAAAATAACCGGGAGCGGTTAAATCCGGTAAACTTGGCGGCTAATTGAAGTCGCTACTGCGCGAAATAATGAGCTCGTGGAAAATGTTCCGCAACAGAGCCATTGTGTCCCTTGCAGTATGCACTGTGGAACCGTAGTTGTGGATAGTTTTACACAGCTGACCTCCACAAATTTTCCAACATAGTCCTATATTGAGCAGCATTGACGGTAACTGCAGCACCAATGATCCTTTTGGACGAAACACCGCATCAAACAGTGCACTTAATTGGGTGTAATTGTCGCTGATGTACTGCTCTTGAATTCTTGATTTTGGGGTTAGAATGAAAATTCAGATTTCATCTCGAATTGTGAGGCCACAGGTCGTTTAGGCTGTAGTAAAGCCCACACACATACAGGTAGACAGACACTCCCACTCTGTGAACCTAATAATAATAAGATTAACCAACTGAAGGATGACTACTCCTCTGGTCCTGACGGTGTTCCTGCCATAGTACTAAATAAATGTGCGAATCATCTGACACAGACCCTCACTACCCTTTTTCAACTTTCAAAATTATGGAAGGATGCTTACATTACCCCAATCCACAAAAAAGGATGCAAAAGCGAATTTTTAATTATCACTCTGCTAAGCACTCATGCATACCTAAGCTCTTTGTACGATGTAATGTCTTTCCACTGCGAGCCAATCTTCTCCACAAAGCAACCCGGATTCCTTAAAGGGAGGTCAACAATCACTAACTTAACCGTATTCGTGCCTAGAACACTGAACGCTTTCGAAGATGGCAATGAAGTTGATGTCGTAGCCACAGATTTTAGTAAGACTTTTGACAAAATTTCTCACCAAATTATTTTTTTCAAGCTAAAAGCCCTTGAATTTCAACTGCGGTTCATCACATGAATCAAATCATACCTAGTGGATCGTCAATACAAAGTTCGTTTCAGATCAACAGTATCGGACCCTATTATAGCAACATCGAGTGTTCCTCAAGGCAGCCATCTTGGACCATTAATTTTCATCCTTACAATAAATGATGCTGAGCGTTTAATACGGAACTCTGATTTTCTGGTCTACGCTGATGATATAAAAATCTTTAAACGTATATCATCTGCTATTGATTCTCGCATTCTGCAGGATGATCTAGATAGTTCCTCCATCTGGTGTAAAAAAATGGCTTAGAACTTAATGTCCATAAATGCCACTCCATCACCTACTCCCGCAAGAGGCTCCCACTACCACTACTTCATTCGTGATGGGCCTGTACCCTCAGTCACATCAGTACGCGATTTGGGTGTCATCTGCGATAGTGAACTCAACTTTCGATCACATATTGACAATGTTATAAGTAGAGCCGGACGCTGGTAAAAAAAAAGACTCTTTGACCCCTAAGAAACGAAATCCGTCTATCTTACTTTCGTTAGACCCCTCCTCGAGTATGCCAGCCAAGTATGGTCTCCGCATTATGCTGCCCATACCATGAGAATTGAGGCTGTCCAGCGCAGGTTCATTCGCTCCGACTTCAACCTGCCGCCCTATGTGGATCGTCTTGGACTGATTAATCTTCAGTCATTGGAAAAAGGTCGTGATGTTGCCGACATACTTTTTATTCATCAGGTATTATCTGGTAACATTGATTGCCCTGCCTTGCTTTCAGTTATTTCTCTAAATACCAATACCCGCAACCTCAGGTCTGTTCCTCTTTTCCGTATACCTCTTCATCGCACTAACTATGGTTACAACGAACCATTATCAAGAATGCTGCGCTAATCAAATAATTCGGCACACATTTTTGATTTTAACAAGAATAAATGCGCACTCCGCAATACCCTAACCATACTCTCTCCCTTCTCTCTCTAGCTTTTAAGTGTTTGTCCTTTCTAGTTTTAAGTTCAGATTAAGTTATGCTTGTACTAAGCTAAATAAATGCTAGTAGAGTCGGCGCCAAATTAAAATTAAATTAAATCAACTCCATCTGCCATCCATAGTGACAGGTGGTTCGTTCTTGCCTTGACATTTTACAGTATGAATCGTTTAACCACCTCTCAACGCATTAAAATTTGTGCATCTAACTGTGATACAAAAATAACAGTTCTGTAATATCTGTGCATCTGTAAGTTGACGCCATTTTTCGAACAAAATCTTCATCATTTCTCGCTCGGCGGCTACGTGTAGTGGTAACATAATCGCTTGTCACCCTGCAGGTTCACGGTTCAAATCCTGATGTCAAGAATCATATTTCGTATGAAATAAATAAAAAAGTCGATAAATTGCGAAAGTTTATGTCAACTCTACTGCGAAGGCATAACACTGGTAGGAGGATGGAAAAAAAAATACTGTGAATCATAAGCAACGACAATAACAGCAAAAAACGAAAAAAACTCCCCAGTTATCTGGACGCCACCCTTGGAGTTCACTGAAACTTAATTACCATCTGAGTTTCAAAGTAACTACACCAATTTGTCATTCTCTCTGTCTCTTCCCCTTTTCACAAAAACCCCCTAATATAAGAGTATTCATGTCCCCTTTGACACGTGCAAATTATAAAAAACAAAAAAAAAATCAAAATTACAGAATTTCGAGTTATGAGAATCCAAATGTGACTATTGTGAGGTCATTGCATCCACCACCGGGGACTGTTTGGTGCGCGCAGTGGACCGGCGGCGTGACGGCCGTTTTTAAACAATGAAAGTGGTGAATTCTCTGGGCTATGGTTAAATTATAAACAATTTGTTTTTGCCGGAGATGGAAGACATTGATGTCAGCGACACGTGGTTCCAACAGGATGTTGTTATGTGCCAAATTTGGTAAATTTGGCTCTATTGCACGAAAAGTTCCCCGGTCGTTTAATTTCGAGATTTGATGACATCAATTGGCCACCAATATCGTGTGATCTGTCTCCATTGGATTTCTTTTTGTGGGGCTTCCCAAACTTTGATGCACTTCAAAACCAACATCCGTGATGTTATGGCCGCAATACAGCCAGAAATGTGCCGAAAAGTCATCGAGAATTACCTCAGAAGAGTCGAAGTTTGCAAAAACTCCCATTTAGCCGAAGTTTTACTCCATACATAATGGCATAGTCCAAAATTTAAAACAGCAAAATAAATTCATTGAGATTTAAATATTAAATTCAACAACACAAAATGAATAACCCTATATTTGAATGTAGGTAGACGCTCGTAAAAATGAGGAATATACCAAGAAAATTTATGTTTTCGGGCGAATGTTCTCAGGTGTGTGAGGGTGTTTTTCAAAACCGAAATACAAATGTATCCCAAATGCACGAACAACTGCCTACATACGAGTATTTTTGTTTTGCATTTGTTTTATGGAAAGCTTTCGTTTGCGGGAACGTGTATGTAGGTGTGTACTGGGCTTTAAGATTTTCAAAAATGTTAAAACATTACAATAAAAATTAGAATTTAAATTGTTGCAAAATTTTTTGTAAATTGTAGTTGGGTTTTTATTATCAGAAATATTTTTATAAAGGCTTGTTGTTACATAAACAAATGCAATTATTATTCAATACAAAAATAAATAAATCAAGAGAACGATTAGAGTGCATGTATTATCAAAGGAATATTACTGAACTCAAAACAAGTTCCTATTACATAATAGTCGAAACATTCAGAATAAAAAACGAACTACGTCAAGCCCTAAACTTACCACTTACTGATTAAACTGACAGTGGAAAATATTTTTCTAGAGGTCAAGAAGTGCATAATGAAATTGCATCTCTAGTTTTAGTAAAAAGTTTTCAATGCAAAATCGGCACCGTTCTCGTTTTTATTCCAGCAAAGTCAAGTTTATTATGGAAGTGCGCCATAAGATCGTAGTATTGAATCGAAAAGAGTAGAAGTAGCTAATCAAATAATGACCCATTGATATTGATGACATACTCGTAAACAAATTGACCCGTTTGTGAATGCACTGAATGCCAACACGTTTGAATAGAAATAACTTACGTATCGGAAGCGAATGTGAGAGTTCTTGGAATTTCATTTATTTCACTGAGAACCAATTAATAAAGAATGTTTCGCAATATTTACATTAAGCGCTGCATATGTAGTAGCGATCTGGTTCGTTGATCTTGTGACCGGCTACTGGCTACATAAACATAACTCATAGCTGACGGTTGCTGATAGGAGGAAGTAACCTTTATCTTTTCAGACCGTTCTCTGTAAATGGACTCATCAATCATAATCTTTAGGGTTAAGGTGTTTTAAATAAAAATGAATTACATTGAGGAGGTTTACGAGAGAGAAAATAGGGATAGGACAAATGTTATCGCGATTAGAATCCACAACCTGACAGAACTAAGTAGCTCTACTAAGAAAAAAATGGTCAAATACACCAAAACTCGCCACTCGTCTTCAGGGCACATTTTAAACTCCTAAAAAAAAGTTGCCTTCCTTAACAACATAGTTAGATGGATGCACTTCTTCGCCATTTTCAACTAATGTTGGAGTTCCCCAGGGCTCACTACTCTCTTCGTCCCTTTTTCTAATTTATGTACATACATCAATGACCTTCGTTCTGTTACTCTTAGTCACATTCATTCCCTCGCCGATGACAGCACCGTTGAATTCACCTATTCACTAGCGACACCAAATCCTTTAATCAGCGAGTTTCATCGGCAGCGCATGTCCGCCGAACTCAACTCTGACATTGATGCAATCGTCAATTGGGGTTCGAAAAACTGGGTTTCGTTCAACGCGTCAAAAATGCAGGGTTGTCTCCTGCCTATGAAGCGGGATACTACCGTGGTTAAACACAGAATGGGTGAAGTTGATGTTGAGGAATTTAACGGTTTGTCAATGCTTGACATGTATGGCCTTCTATGGAATCAGTAGATTACTGATGCTGCAAAAAGTTGTGCTAGATACCTAGGACTCTTCAAAAGGTGCAAATGGTTGTTTACTCCTGAGGGCTTGACCGCAATGTATAACGCTTATGTTCGTCTGGAACTTGAATATAACGTACATATGTCATTTGCTGTAGTTTACTTGATCGTGTTCAGTGATAAGCTTTTAGGAGGATCGGTAATGAGCCGAAATCCCTTCGTTCGAACAACTACAGAATGTTAGATGTTTAGCTAAACTAATCATTCATTGGATTAGTCGAGATAGCCCGGTTTTTGGTACTGTCCCGGCGTCCCGTTTTTTTAAAATTATAAACAGATTTTACAATTATATGCAAACCACGAGGTTCCCATACGATGATAATAATGAAACGTCTCAATAATAAAAGAAATCGGTGACCTCAAAAATTAGTCACTTCGTAGATTTCTACGAAGTTTAACTACGAATGCATCCATTGACTGCTCCTTGTGCAAAGCAGCTAAGTATCTAAAAAGACGTCAGCTACAAAATCCGCCCTTGAAAGCATCAGACGGAAAATGCATCGGAAACCCGAAACAATATGCTGACCCCTTCGCAGAACATTTGTCGAACGTTTTCAAGCTATTCTCATCAAGTGGAGCTACTGAAAACCTAGAGTTTGTTGATAAAAGGGACAAAGGCGGAATTACCTTTGACACGCTCAGAGAAGTAAGATACATGTGTCAACACAAAAAGCACCAGGGTACGATCTAATTACTTTGGTTTTGAAAGAAATGTGGCCTTAAAAAAAACTCCAATTTATAACAAACGCATGCCTAAAACTCCGATATGTCCCGCATCATTCGAAATTGATGAAGTAAGCAAAGAAGTTACCAACTGAAGTAACATCTTATAGACCAATATCTCTTATACCAATTATGGAAAAGGTTTTCGAAAAATTACTCCTGAAAAGGCTTAGTAAAATCATAGAAGAAAGAAGTCTAATCCCGAACTATCAGTTCTGATTTAGAAACAAACATTCCACAATGTAGTGGAAAAAGCACTGGAAGAAATACAAATCTGTTCGGCACTAAACAAGGGTTAGCATAAGGGCCTTGAGTACGAAATGCATAAGGATTTACCTAGACAGTATCACGAAATACTGAAATCATATATTTCAGATCGACTCTTTCAAGTTCGATACGAACAAGAATATTCGGAATTAAAGAAAATTAAAGCAGGTGTTCCACAAGGAAGTATCCTAGGACCAACTCTGTATCTGTTTTATACCGATGGATATCAATGCGATATTACTTCTGTATTTTGAAGCCAACAGAGAAACTGCAGATAAATATCAAAACTATGCAGACATTCCAAAACAAAGTCCTTCGTGGGGTAATAAATGCTCCTTGGTACATATGTACATACTCGTAAGTAATAGCGAGTTGCATAGTGACCTACGAATAGACATGGTGACAAAAGTAGTTTGAAAGCATACTGTGACACACTATGAACGACTGCAAAACCACATCCGGAGATTGAAAATAACCAAGCCTCATGAACTAATGGTCCAAAAGCTATGGGAAAGTACTTAAAACTAAAGAATGATTCCTTTTTGCACTTATCCCAATTAAAGATAAAAACGGCGAAATCAACAACAGAATCTGCGAGTTGATTGATGACACCTGTTACCACTACTTGAAGCCTGACGTAAACATTTTCCGTGACTATTTAAATGCTAAGATCGGAAAAGCAAATTCAGTTAGATCGGAAAATAAAGAGCTTTAAGCCAGTAGCACCAGATTCCTCCTACATCATCCACTGAGCACCCTAGCTTATGACTTTACGGTAAATGGTGGGAACTTATCTTTTGTATTTCCGCATCGCAGTTTATATCTTTCTTTCACCTACAGATGACGCAATCGCAAGAAACTACCATTAGTCCAGTCACCATATCAGTTTCTCTCAATTTCAAAACCTAAAATTTGGACCTACAAATTTTGCTCGTTAGATGCACCCTTTTTTCTCAACCATACACGTAGGGTGCGGATGCTATTTGAGGACATATCTTTGTTCAGTCGTAGTGTTGATCGCGTTGATAGCAGACGTTTAAGTTTTTACCTAATACAGGAAATGAAAAGACCATATGTACAGACCACACTGATCTCGAAATATCGCGCTTTTTGAAAATCCCCCACCTGTAAAAAGCATTCAACACTTTCTTACTGCACGAAAAGTCCTGAACTTGTTCAACAAGTTCAAGTGTATGAGCGACTAATTCGAGAAGTGGCCAGTTTACGTCGGAGGAAACGAAAAACCAGAGTACCATTGGCATCCTCATCTTCGAAGAAAAATGGGCAAATAATGCTGCCATTGCACAGACTACACCAAACAGTCACAGCAGCAATATTCTCGGCTGAGCGTACAGAATGAATAAGAGGATAATTTGTGTTATCAATTAGCATGACAATCTCACGAGCTTTCTTCACAAACTTGGGTAAAGTAGGCACATTAGGGACATTTCTTTTCAAAATTCGCATTGTTTCATCAACACAGCACTCATTTTGGAAATAAGTTTTCGATATTTCCCAAAGTTGTTCAAGCGTAAATCGCTTCATTTCATACCGCGGAGATGTGATACTATATTTCTGTCAATTTTTTGAGCGCGAAAGAGCTGACAGTGTCAAAATAATATAGTAAAACCCTTTACTATACTCCTAATATAATACAAAAGGGGGATATATTGTCACTATAGCCATGTTCAAACTTACCATATCTATCGCGGGATAGCTTCCTGTCTTTGAATAAAAATGTCCTCCTTCTTTGTTCAATCTTCCAACAATGATTCACACGTTACATTTGGTAAACCATAAATGCAGTAATGAAATAGTAGGAATCGTGAAGTTGGAACACTGCGTCAACTATCAGAGTGTATCTAGCCGATGGATTCTTTAAACAGCACCCCTGGGTGCACTGAAAAGAAAACAATTACTAGGATGAAACTCGAACTAAAAGCAGTAATCTGATGGTTAAAGTAAACTTTGAGTAGTTTGTTAACTTTATTTGATCTGAAGACATTACAGAACACATCATTGAGACTCCATTGACCGGGCGAACAAACCTTCGACCATTGTGTCTAGTTCACATAAATATACATTAAGAAGTTGTATAATATATTCCCAATCCAAAAATGCAGTACTGCGGCAGTAGTAAAGCAACAAATTCAGAAATGCAACACTTTGGCACTACTGCTCAAGTCAAAAGTTGATTTTTGCAGTTTTAAAGCAACTGAAAGTCAAACTTTTCTGGTGCAAAATACAGTGGGAAATGGAAGAAAGGTATATAGAAAACGGTTTTTTTTTACTGTATTTAGATAATTTATAATTCTTTTACTTTCACAGTAATCTTGGACAGACTATTATTAACTACGCTGCTCAAACATGAGACCGAATTCAACGCAGAGAAAAAGAAAATTTGGATAAAAGTGTTGCACAAAATGTTAGAAATAGACCCTGAATTTCCTTTTATAAGATATCGGCCGAAAATTCACGAATCTAATAATAAAATATAATCGAATAAAAAAGGGAAATAAAGAGACTGGACGGGATTATTTCAGTATTATCGACGGAATGTTGATGTGTGTGAAATCAATGCATCCAACAACAAAAGGAAACGGGTTTAATCTCGAATTTTTAAAATCTTTTATAATTGTTCTTTGTTTACTATCAGAAGAAGGCCAACGAATTTCAGTCTTTAAATCACAAATTGCTTCTACTGTTTTAATAAAAAAAAAACTTGTAGGCGGTTCCTCTGGCCACTTGGAAACGATCTGATATTTGTCGGAAACTAACTTTATTGCATAGTTTCCACAGAGTAAGATACAAGCACTCCTCCATTGAGATTTGTTTTCCAAATGAGCCTTAATGCATTTTTTAGCTACTGGGAAATGTGACAGATGATTTTAAATATTAGAACAATAAATCATAACACAAATTTGATTACGGGAAATGTAGAAGGGTTAATTCTGAAATGGCTAAAGAATATATCGTCCGGAATACCCATACAACTGTATCAAAATAGTTTAAGACTTTTGGAATGCTTCTTTTTTCGAACTATTCAATTATTTTCAGCACTGACATCCTTCTTCATTTGGCCTCCTTTTTATTATTCACAAATGTCAAAACTCGGTAACGCAGAGTATCGGCAACAGACCAGCGGCAGTGTAAACGCAGCGCATAGTTTACAGTGTTGCGCAATTCATGCGTATTTTTTTGACATTTTTGAATTCACCCATAGTTGACAACGATAAAAGTTGTTGTGACCACAGTATTAGGGAAATCTAATCTAAATCTAAACTAAACTTTTTTTTAACCTGCTGCTTTAATATCACACTCAAGTGGTTAGTGATCTCTATCATGATATTTTGGAAATCGTAAATAATTATTCTTTTAATGCCGTTGTAAATATTTGTTCCATTTATGCATTTCAATTCCGCAGATATAAATCATAGTTCTGACACTCGTATAAAGTAAAGCACATCCTTTCTGCAAAACAAAACTTAAAGTCCGTCTCAAGATCTTTTAAGGTCAAAGTTTATCATTGTATAATGGAAACGCTCATTCATGCTTTTAAAATATGAACAAAAAAAAAAAAAAATTAAAATCATCCAGTCATCCGTCTCTTATCATTTTATGTATGCGTCGTTTATTATCACATCATTTGCTGCTAATGGCTTCTTAAAGGCCTTGTTCTGCAAGTAATAACAATTAAATTAATTGCTCTTTAATGGATGTAAAGAGAAAATATTTATTATTTTTAAATTTCGTGTGTATATATTTAAAAGAAAAATATCGAAGAATTGAGAAGCACTATATTTTGTTAATTAACAATTTGTATATACTCTATAGAATTTGTCGGAATTTATTTTAAAATTGTTTAATACAGTAGTTGATAGATGCCACAACAGATAGACTCTACTACTAAATTTTAACACAAATGTCAAAGGATGTGTTCTAAATAATGGAGCTTACAAATAACCAATGTTAGCTACCAACTAAAGTTTAAGCTCTTATTTTTACAGAAAATCCATATTAATAACGAAATAAGAAAAAGCAGTGAGTTTTTTTACTACTCAGAAGGCTTAATTTTAAAGTTAGAAAGATATGTTTAAAATTTAATAGTCTGACATTATCGATAGAGTGCTGCCAATTTAATGATAATATTGTACTCGAAATTAAAAGTGGACTAAGTTTCCATATTTTCTTGGAAATTTGAATAAATTCAAGCAATAATCCACAAACTACTTCAGAATTAGAAATGACAATTGTCAAGTATCTTCATATTTTGACAGCAAATGAAATAGATTCGAAAAGAAGACGCCTGATTAAGCTAAAGACACTTGGTAATGGGTCAATTTTGGACATAAAAATGTGTCTTTTGGGACTCACCATATATCTGCCTACCACTCTACTACTCCAACTGTGTGGGTCCAAATGTAGGTATTGCTTAAACATCAGTAATCTATCTATATTATCGAAAGTTAAAATAAACTATTGATACTAGTGATTCCATTGAGTCAATAGAGACAAAAAGAGGGTCTTGCCTTGACCTAAAAGGGTAGTTTTGATTTTTATCAGAGTCATACGTAACCCTAGGCATCCTGAAAAATATTCGCAGTCGCTTTCTTTTTTTTCCAATATTTCCTCTGTAGTAGGTCCTAGAATAATATCATGATGAATATTGTACAGGAGACAATTTCTCATAGCTATGGCATAACACTTTGGTATCGGATCAACAGTTTCAGAGCTGGAAAAAAAGCAAGTACTGTCTTTCTTTGAAAGACTTCTTATGTTTGTAATATAAAGGTCTGTCCAGAGTACTCGTAAGACAATTCATTTTGCAACACCGTATATTTTGAAAACTGAACAACTGACTTCATTATATTACCTACATAGGTATGTATGTCTTACTAAATGTCTGTAAAGTTTCAACTTTATAGATAACTTCTGGAGATGCATGTAAAGTCACACAGAGATGAAAATTTGCATATAAGAAAGTAGAAATCTGTATTTTGTAACACCCTGTTTTAAGGAAAACGAAATAATAGCTAACCATGCGTTCTTTCTAATTGCTTCTACTAAAGTGTACAAAAGTTACACATTTATAACTAATCCGGCGGCTTTTTAAGAGCTACGGAAATTCCAAGCATATTGTCCATTGTACTATTTTTTGAGGCTCATACCATCAATTTACGAAGTTTTGCCTCTCTATCCGATCGTTTTTTCGGCACAGCTAAATTATGAAATAGAAACTACTATCAATACGAAAGTTGAAACTATCGATATCCAACCAACACTACAAATATTGAAAATGGGCCTAAGGAGCTCAAGTCTGCTAACGGTGACCGTTATGGTGAGATTTAATACCAGTGGGGCCTAAAAGTAACTTAACCTTCTAGAGGGAACAAAGAAAATTCCACCGTCGCGGAGTCCCTACAATACAGTAAGAGCGTTCGCACACGGAGCTACGCAAAGGATATTGAAACCTGACCTTGTGTGTCGAGTAGAATGAAATACTACTGTATCTCCGATACTCTTCACGGGTGGGAACCTGGTAAAGTAACGTATAGTTCAGCACTACCTTGGTATTTCGAACTAATAGAGACCAGCCCTAATTCAAATTATTGGATACACTTTTCGTGGTCCGTATTTAGCTTGACAAACAAATTTTTCTCTTTAAACTCAATTAGCGCGTCTAGTGTTCTATGTTCCAGATATTCTTCGGAATTTAATATACCCTATGCCATAGGGCACTATGATTAAAAATCTTTTTCTATACACTTATCAGTTAGGGTTGATGCGAAATGAAAAATCAGGACAGGGTTAGAGGGCATTTTGTCCTCACGTTTGCCAATATATACTCAAATGTCTGCGATAGAGTCTAACGCGTTATTCCTCTCGCGTGCTTTATCTTTGCACGTGCTAATCGTAACTTTCTTCTTCTTTTTTAAAAAAAAAAATAGAAACCAAAAAAAGTAACCTAAAACGAAAGAGAGATAAAGAATTCCATGGCAATAAGCGTAGGGGTGGTCTCTCTGTGGTTGTTCTCTAATTAGGAATCCCCTCCCTAAATCAAAGATATAGGCTTCTAACAGTAAATCGCATGAGCTAAAGTACACGAATGATAAATATTCGTCTACGAATCACTTTCTAAGATAACCAATTAATTATTCTGTCGTTTTCGCGGCGGCGGTAGGAGGCAATCCGCGATCGCTGATCGTTGTATAAAAGCGCAGCTTTTTGACGAATGTATTTTAAAAGTGTTTCAGAGCTTCAACTAAGTGTATCGTTTGTCTACTTGCAAATTGATAATTTCAAGTTAATTGCTATTCACGCGTGTCTTTTTGATTATTTTTAAAATAAATTGTTGCGAAATTTTATTGAAATAAATCTACAAATATGAAACTCTTACCTGAGGTAAGATTATGTCATCTTTGTGCTGTTTTTGTTTTTTGCGAAATTTTTTAAACGAATTGCGGTACATATACAATATATTGGATTTAATTTACTAGAAATTCAAATTATTCATAAAACATTATTGAAATTTTGTTCCATTTTTATTAGTTTTAATTTTCAATTGTAGCGTAGAAATAATTTGAAAATAATGTGTAATTTCCATGAAGGTACATTTACAAAATTTTGGTAAAAAGTGGTAGTGAATTTAGTTTAAATAAATTTTTGCTAAACAAGTAATAACAGAGCGTTTTATGAATATTGCAAGAATGTCAATAAATTGTTTTTGAATAGATTCAATCAATCTTTGTTCATGAAACTTTACTTCAATCGCGTAAATTTATTTATCGAATTTCTGAAGGGTGTAAGATTGAGTATCTTACGTACGTGCATGTTCTATGATCCAAAAAATTGTATCCGAAATAAGATCAGATTCTAATTGTGCTGTGAGCCACACGAATAATTAGGACCTACAGTTTGATGCCATTCCGAAGGGCAGTTTTTTCTTCGATTAAGATAAGCTTCTCACGACAATTTTAATGTCGGATGTTTATTAGACTTTCTCGAGATGTGGGAATGTAAGAAAACTATTTTTTTTCGTGCTTTCTGGGATTTAAACTTTGCATCTCCCGTTCAATGATCGCGCACTTAACCACTGAGCGACGGTGGCCACCAGATTCTAACTGTACTATAATCAAAATGTCAAACAAAATTATTTTTTCGCACGACGGCTGTGCGTGTGTATGCCTGTCTGTTTGTTTGCCCGTTTGTCTGCGGCAATGCCGTTCGCCTGTTTCCTTCACTCTTCTGCAGAGTGTTAACCTGAATTAGAACTCAAGATTTGTTTTTCTTGGTTTGAATTGGATTAGTGGTTTTGAAAATGCTGTATATTTTATGCTGTTTTTGAATACGTTTTTTTCGTCCACTATAACTAAACAAAAACGCACCGATTCCGACGATTCTTCTCGAGCGGTATTTGCCTTTACGGAGACTGGAGCCCTATTATTTTTTGTGCTAATCGGACTAGCGGTTTTCCGTTTTTTTTTTGGGCACTGTTTATGTAAAGTGGGACTATAGATCTGTCGATTTTGGTGTCAAATGAGTACCTGAAGTGGGACTCGAAGCGTATTAATTTTGATATTAATCGAATGGAATGTTTTGAAAATACAGATGTTCTGTTGGCATTCAATATAATTTGTGCAAAAGTAAACGATTTATATGAAAACTATTAAACTGAACTAGAACTAAAGATACATATGTTGATTCTAGTGTTAGACCGAGTATTGGTTTTAGAACCTATTTTGTGTTACACTTATAAATATTTATACAGTCATGCCTTGCGTTCGTTCACGATCACTTGTTTCGGAATGACCAGATCCGAAAGAATCTTTTATAGGTTGTTGAGGACATAATGTTTGATTTTGATTTAAAATAAGATACACTTTTTTTTACTGTTTTAAATTTTGGACTATCCTATTTTGTATGGAATACAATATCGGGTAAATGGCTCCCACGGAGGTCTTTGCTAATTTCAATTCTTGTGAGGTAATTTTTGATGACTTTTCAGCACATAACTTCACGGATGTAGGTTTTTATGTGCTCCAAAGTTTGGGGATTGTCTACATACACACGATCTTTAGTATATCCCCAAAAAAATAAATCCAACGGGATCAGATCATGCGATCTTGGTGGCCAATTAATGTCGCCAAAACAAATTGAACGACCGGGAAAATTTTCGCGTAATAGAACCAAATTTATGTGTGTTGTATGGCACATATCCGCGTCCTGTTGGAACCACATGTCGCTCACATCAATGTCTTCAATCTCAGGCCAAAGAAAGTTGGTTATCATTTGACCATAGCGGAGAGAATTGACCATAACTGTCACGCCTTAGTCGTTTTAAAAAAAATGTGGTCCGATCACACCGCCGGTCCACAGTGCGCACCAAACTGACATCAGTGGTGGATGCAATGGCCGATCATTGATCAACATTTGGATTCTCATAACTCCAAATTTTGCAATTTTGTTTGTTTAAATTGCACCCGAATGAAAAATGAGCTTCTACGCTAAAGAAGATTTTGTTAGAAAAATCGTCCTTAAATCGCGATGCACAGATATTACAGAACTGCTATTTTTGTAGTAAAATGCAACAGTTTTAGTGCGTAGAACGTTCCATATTGTAAAGTGGCAAGGTAACAACTAACTATCTGTCACTATGAATGACAGCTGTACTTGACATATCGCAGGGATGTGAAATACCAACCTCGAAATGAATAACCCTTTATATTGTAGTATGCGGGCTACGGCTCGAGTAGATAAAACGATATTCTGTGAAATTTATTTCTTTATTTTCTAGTCTATAGAACAATTCAAGTTCACACTATACTATTCTTTGCAAATTCTTTTCTTACAAGGTCTCTTTCCTCTCAAATCACTTTATCTCCTTTCAATTATTTAATTCACAAATCCAAACTAATTACTTTTTCTTGTTTACTCTCAACTTTCAATTTATCACCAAATTACAACTTCGCCCATTATCACTTTTCCAATCTCTTCGCCACGGTTCTAAACCAACTGTCTTTTTTTTTGATCGCCATCTGTCCTTATATAGCAGAAGTTTCTGATAGCCAGAAGCTTCTAGCAAATTCTTCGACCACTGGAACAAGAGAAATAATTATTGCAGTTATAATTCCCTTTTATCCCTGATATTATTCGTCTCTTTCGTTGACATGAGCTGTGGAGACTTCGTCCCAGACACGAACCTCGAATGAAAGGACAGTTTGAACCAAAATTCTGCCAAAATGGAAAGTCACTGCGGAATTTGCTGCATAGACATAGGCGCGTAGTTATTATTATGCTACACTGTCCCCCTCTTAGACGTGTTCGTCCCGAACAAGTGCATCCTCATTTCGGCCATTGTATCGACTCAGTCGGTCCACATGAACCACTTTCATTTTGGCCCTCGGTCCTCGCTGGATGCGGTAGACAACATCGTTGATGCGGGTTACTATTCTGTAGGGACCTTCCCAGTTCCGCTGTAATTTAGGTGACTTCCCCTTTTGGCGATGGGGATTATACAGCCACACCAGATCTCCTTCCTGGAATCCTGACGTTGTTGCCTTGGCATCATACCTGGTCTTCATGCGGTCGCTCGTCATCTTAATCTGGCTTCTGGTCCTTTGGTGTATGTCCCTAAGCCTTTCCCTAAGGTCCGCCACGTACTCTTCTTCATTTCTGGGCTCATTGGTAGGAGATCCAAATTTCACCTCACTGGGTAAACGAGCTATTCCACCGAATAAGATTTCGAACGGCGTATGTCGAGTAGTGCTATGCACGGCACTTCTATAGGCCATCAAAAACAAGGGAATCTGCCGGTCCCAATCCCGTTGGTAGTCACCTACGACCTTCGAGAGATGTTCGTCCAAAGTCCTATTGAAACGCTCCACCATACCGTCCGACTGTGGATGAAGCGGGGTTGTCCTTGTCTTTTTGATTCCGAGTAGTTGACACATCTCTTGGAAGATTCTTGACTCGAAGTTCCGCCCTTGGTCAGAATGCAATTCCAAGGGCACACCGAATCTGCTAACCCAATTGTAGACGATCTGCTCCGCCACGGTTCTGGCTTCCTGGTTAGGGATCGGAAACGCTTCCGGCCACTTACTGAAGTAGTCCATCACTACGAGTATATACCGATTACCATTGTCGGTTTCCGGAAAGGGCCCTGCGATGTCAATGGCGATTCGTTCGAAAGGTGCTCCCACGTTGTATTGGTGCATCTTACCTCGAGTTTTGATTCTCGGACCCTTGCTAGCTGCACACACGTCGCATTTTCTGCACCAGTCTTCGATATCTTCCTTCGCTTTTAACCAATAAAAACGTTCTCGTACCTTTTCTAGCGTCTTATTCACTCCCAAGTGGCCTCCGGTCGCCCCGCCATGCATTTCCTGTAACACCTCCTTGACCCTCGTCCGCGGTACGACAAGCTGCATTACAAACGACTTTCCGTCGGAGGATTCCCATTTTCTTCTCAGAACACCTTCTTGGACATGGAGGGAGTCCCACTGCGCAAAATATGCCTTTAAGGTCGGGCTTCTGTGAGAGATGTCCTGATGATCCGGTTTCTCCATGTTCTCCTTCCAGGCCAGAATCGGCTCGATATCCGGGTCTTCCTTCTGAGCGTTCCGGATCTCATCTACGCTCCAGCCGGCGATAGGTTCGGCTCTCATTCTTTGGATGGAAACCAGCTCCCGTTCTTCCTGACGCGCACAATGTTTACAATCCGTTCTGCATGGTCTCCGGGACAGTGCATCCGCATTAGAGTGGAGCCTTCCTTTACGATGCTGTATTTCGTAGTCGTAGATTTGCAGCCTTTCGATCCATCTTGCGACCTGACCCTCAGGACTCTTGAACTGTAATAGCCATTTTAAGGCTGCATGGTCTGTGCGAAGAACGAACCTCCTCCCGTAGAGGTATTTGTGAAAATGCTTCGTAGCCAAGATCAAAGCTAGAAGTTCTCTCCTTGTCACGCAGTAGTTCCTTTCTGGCTTAGAGAGCACCTTGCTGAAGTACGTAACCACCTTCTCTTGGCCGTCATGCACCTGGGAGAGTACGGCTCCTACCCCGACATTACTAGCATCTGCATCCACAACGAACGTTTCCCCGGGAGTGGGGTAAGCCAGTATCGGGGCATCGCATAGCCGTTGTTTAAGTGCCTTGAAGCTCTTCTCGCACTCAATTGACCATTTGAATTGTTTTCCCTTTTCCGTCAACTGGTGCAGGTTCTTTGCGATCCCGGCAAAATCCTTCACGAACCGTCTGTAGTAGGTGGCTAGGCCCAGGAAGCTCCTTAGTTGGTGTTTGTCTTTGGGGACTGGCCAGTTTTTCACCGCTTCGACCTTCTCCGGATCGGTTCTCACTCCTTTCGCTGAAATTATGTGTCCCAGGTACTTGACTTCCGCTCTAAACAGGGCGCACTTCTTGGGGTTGAGCTTCAGGCGGGCACTTCGAAGCCTTTGAAACACATCCCTTAGATTGTCTCGGTGTTGCGCAAACGTTTTTCCTATGACGATGACATCATCCAAGTAAACCAAACAGGTTTTCCATGTTAACCCTTGCAGGACACATTCCATCAATCGCTCGAAAGTCGCCGGAGCATTGCACAGCCCGAATGGCATTACCGTGAATTGCCATAGCCCATTTCCTGCGGTGAAGGCGGTTTTCTCCCGGTCTTCTGGATGGATCTGTACCTGCCAGTAGCCACTCTTCAAGTCGAGAGTGGAAAACCATCGGGCTCCTGATAGTGTGTCTAGCGTGTCGTCAATCCGTGGCAGAGGGTAGCTGTCTTTCTTGGTGACGTAATTGAGCTGCCGATAGTCCACGCAGAACCGCGTGCTGCCATCTTTCTTCTTAACCAGTACAACCGGTGATGCCCACGGACTTTTGGAACTTTCAATCACACCTTCTTTCTCCATTGCCGACACCATCTCTGCAACTTCTGTCTGCTTTGCCAATGGAAGGCGCCTAGCAGGCTGACGAATTGGTCTAGTATCACCAGTGTCTATTCGATGTTGTACCAGGTGTGTTCGGCCGTATTCTCCGTCCTGTGAGGCAAATACATCAGCGTACTCATTGATAAGATTCTCTGCCATAGTTCGCTGCTCCTGATTCAGCTCACTGGACTGGAGAATCGTCTCTCTCGTTTCCGCTGTCCAAGGTGATGGGAGAGGTTTTGGAGGACCACGTTCAGATATTGTTGCGACGGCGGTAATCGGCGTGCATTTTCCAGTCACCTCCCCTCGCCTTAGTTTGACAGTGTGTGGTCTTGCGTTCAAAACTCTCACTGGAACCATGGTGTTCTTTGGTTCGACTAACGTCTTTCCCACGATGTAGTCTTGAGAATTCTTCTCTGGGTCTGGTTCTACTATGTAGAATCGGTGGCTCCCAAGATCACCTTCCAGCTTCGTCCAAATGATTGTCTCTGAAGACGGCGGCAAAACTTCGTCTTTGCTGATGACTGTCCTGAGAGTTACGGCATTCTCGTTTCCGTACACCATCGGAATCTCCACATTTCGATACCTCAGTACTTGCATCCCGATGTCCAAGATTACTTCATTTGCTTTCATGAAGTCTATTCCGATGATGCACTCGTCGCATATGTCTGCCACCAGAAACGCATGGGAGAACGTCAGTCCTGCCAGAGTAAGCGTAAGACGAACTTCTCCAAATACCTTCGCCATTTCCCCTGTTGCAGTCTTCAGGCAGTAGCTGTTGGTGTTGTGCAGCCAGGAGCTTTTGACGATATCTCTTCTTACAATGGAGGCAGTGGCACCTGTGTCGATGGTGGCTACGCACTTCTTCTCGTTGATTAGTGCCTCCACTGTCAGGCTCTTGTTACCCCGTTTGGTTTGCGAAACTTGAATGGTGGTCCTGGGGGCCTCGATTCCAGTAACCAACTTCTGCCCCGCGAAGTTGGTCCTTACGCATTTCCCGACTGCTGGTTTTGGGAAGTTCTGACTGACAGGATGGATGTTATCACCGCCAGATGCTTCCTCTCTGCTTCTCCTACTTCCGCAATGTGAACAATTTCCTCGTCTAGGTGCACTTCTGCACTGCCGTTGTAGGTGTCCGGTTTGGTTGCAATTCCAGCAACGGATTTGACTTCCGCGAGCTCTGTCTTCATCCATGATGGCTGTTCTCTGGCATGAGCATTCCACGACGGACATTTCCCTGACACGGTGTATTCCCTGGTATGCTTGGTCCGCAGCCTTCATTGACAAAGCGAATGCCAATGCCTCGGGGAGTGTTCGCTTTTCAGCCATCCTTACAGCCATTTGCAGTTGTCTGTCCTCTATGGCCTGAATAAAAGCTTCCACCGCCATTTCGTTGATAAGCTCCTCACCGGCTTTAGGGTATGAAAGATGGGCTAGTCGCTCTATATCCGCTTGCAACTGTTGGAGCGTTTCCCCCCTTTTCTGGACTCGACTACGCAGCTGAACCCTGTACACCTGCTGCATGTGTTCATCCCCAAACCGCATCTCGATAGCCTGAACCAGAGAGTCGTAGTTCTGCTGTTTATCTTCCGGGATGGTCTGCAAGAGCTCCGCAGCTGGACCCCTCAGTGCAAGCGTGAGTGCAATAGACTTCTCTTCATCGTCCCAGCTATTGGTCATTGCGGCCGCTTCGAATTGCCTCTTATAAATTGGCCATGATGTTTGACCATCGAAGATAGGAGGCTGCATCTCCTTTCTTCTCAGACCGTCAGTGGAATATTCCCGTGCTTTCTGTCTCTTCACGTTGCTGAGCTCCTTAGCAAGATTTTCGACTTGCTTTCCTACTATCTCGAATTGCGTATCCACTTTTTCAAACTGAATCTCTATCTTCCCGAACTGAGTTTCCTGTTTCTCAAAATTTTCATCGAATCTAGTTTCGACTTTTTCGAGTTGCGTCTCGACCTTCTCGATTTTCTCTTCGATCACTTCGAATTTGGATTCCAAGTTCTTGTTTTGCTCATCAAGTTTACTTTCCAGAGCATCTAGAGAATTCTTTTGTTCGTCCATTGCTTTCTTTTGTTCATCCATTGCCTTCTTTTGTTCATCCAACTTAAGTTCTAGAGAATTCTTTTGTTCGTCCAGCTTAAGTTCTAGAGAATTCCTTTGGTCGCCCATTGCTTTCTTTTGTTCGTCCATCGCTTTCTTTTGTTCGTCCATCGCTTTCTTTTGTTCGTCCAGCTTAAGTTCTAGAGAATTCCTTTGATCTTCTATTGCTTTCTTTTGTTCGTCCATGACTAACTTAAGTTGCAGGAGCAGACTTGTTATACCCGGGTCGGCTGCTGTACTTACTGCTTCCTCTTCCACGTCAAACTCTACGTCGTGCGGATTTTCACCTTCCTGCGTTACTGCTTCTTCCAGACGAATCAGTAGGGCATCTTTTCCCCCAGTTGTGTCGAGGTTCCGCTTACTGAGTTCTGCCTTTAGTTGAGTTATAGTTAGTTTTCCCAATTTGCGACCCATTTTGCGCAACTAATTAACTCAACACAGAAATCGTTTTTTTTTTTTTTTTTGCTTGTGCAATTTCACACCACGGAAATAGTTATTCACAGAATAAGTTTTATCCCGCTTCTGACACCAATGTAGTATGCGGGCTACGGCTCGAGTAGATAAAACGATATTCTGTGAAATTTATTTCTTTATTTTCTAGTCTATAGAACAATTCAAGTTCACACTATACTATTCTTTGCAAATTCTTTTCTTACAAGGTCTCTTTCCTCTCAAATCACTTTATCTCCTTTCAATTATTTAATTCACAAATCCAAACTAATTACTTTTTCTTGTTTACTCTCAACTTTCAATTTATCACCAAATTACAACTTCGCCCATTATCACTTTTCCAATCTCTTCGCCACGGTTCTAAACCAACTGTCTTTTTTTTTGATCGCCATCTGTCCTTATATAGCAGAAGTTTCTGATAGCCAGAAGCTTCTAGCAAATTCTTCGACCACTGGAACAAGAGAAATAATTATTGCAGTTATAATTCCCTTTTATCCCTGATATTATTCGTCTCTTTCGTTGACATGAGCTGTGGAGACTTCGTCCCAGACACGAACCTCGAATGAAAGGACAGTTTGAACCAAAATTCTGCCAAAATGGAAAGTCACTGCGGAATTTGCTGCATAGACATAGGCGCGTAGTTATTATTATGCTACAATATGTATGAAGGTAGACCATGTCAAAAATGCAACAAATAAATTGCACCAAAAATTTTGAATATCAAATATTATTTTGAAAAATGATTTCGTAAAATCGAAGTCGTGTATTGTTCTCCATACCGAAATATTATTCTTCTCTTCTCTACATATTATAAAATATACCTATGTACATCTACATCTAAAATATACGTACATCTTCTATCTATCCCTATTATTATAAAATAAAGTTGACATTTCCTTTGTTGTCGGCTACTCTGAAAACGGCTGAACGGATTTTGATGACTTATTATTATTTTTGTTTAAGCTACTTAATGGGTTTTGAGTTCGAGAGATTAAAAAAATTTGTTTTGAATTTTAGAGCTTTTAAACACCCAGATTTCAAACCTAAAATATTTGTACGTTATCTGGAAGCTGAACAATATCAAAAATATATTTTGAAAAATTCAGTATCAGAGCAGAGCCGATTGGCTGACGAATGAGCGAAGCGGATGATGCTGTTCGTATTTTCTTCTGCTTGGGTATATTTTTCTGTTACTTGTGTGAGTAGGTATGCATGTGTGTGTTCTGGCGGGGAAGTTTTTAGTTGATTGATACAAGTGACGATCAGCGTTCCCACTTTTTGTTTTAAAGCGTAGTGAAGCGGGTAAAAAAAGCGTAGTATTGCCTTGTGAATCGTAGGGAAACGAAATTCTTATTTTTTTTATGAAATGGGTATTCATTTTAGCATAGTCTCTTGGATTTATTTAAATTAATTTGGCATTAAGTAGTACCCTGAACTGCAATAAAACGTCTACAAAATGACGAAATGAATGCATTTGACCACTTTTCAATAAGCAGACAGTCAAAACTCGTGCAACTGTACGAGTATACAATTCGTTTGATTTTGACATCGACTTGTCTTAGTGATTTAAAAATTTCCGAAGCGACGTAGTGAAATAGATGGAAAACCAAGAATGTGTAGTGAAACACCAAGCTAGTAGTGAAAGTGGGGACGATGGTAATAGAAAGATAAATCAGTCCACATTGCACAATAGTATACACTAGTCGCTGTGCTGCAATAGTATGAAGCAGTCCGAGTATAAATATGCTATAAGGGTATCTATGGACTATGGAGAAGGCTTAGGGAGAAGAAAACACTATTTCTCGGCTTAAAAGCAGAAGGTGGGCGAAACAAGAACGGGTCAGCTAGTATATATCACAATATTGAAAATATTTCTCTGTTTGACTGCGTGACCGTTTATGACAAAAGGACAACTTAACCAATTTTGATGAGGTTTTCTTCAGTGCAGTGGAACATTTTGTGGGCACCTATTAGGTTATATGCCAATTTCACCCGGTATCAACATGCCGAAGTCGGGTAAAATCATCAGCGCAGTGTATTAAATTCGATATGACGGATAAACCGCAAACGGTATATAAAGACAGTGAGAGAGACTCTTAGAGTTCAAAAAGATCTGCAAAAAAGTTCGCGAGAGAATATACATACGATCACTCTATAGCTAACAATAAGCAATTTGCTTTCGTACCATATACTTTGAGAACAGCTGAACCAATTTCAATGTAATTTTCTTTCACCTATTAAACATTTTTCTATGAAGGATTGAATTTGATTTTTGTCTGACATCGGGAGCTGAAACTGAAGAAATGCAGTATTATTCATTTCGAGATTGGGATTTTACATTATTGCCATATGGCATCTGTCAGATCCATCTGTCATCCATAGTGACAGATAATTAGTTTTGCCTTGCCATTTCACAATATGGATCCGTTAACCACCGTTCAATGCATTAAAATTAGTGCATCTTACTACAAAAATAGCAGTTCCGTAATACTCGTATCTGTGTATTACGATTTAAGGACAGAATATCTTTGCTACATCCCTACTGGTCCGCCTGTGGGGTTTACCAGTTTGACCTCAGGAAGTACTGGCAGGCTTCCAGGTTTCGGATCACTTCGTCACTGAGGCCACTCAAATGCTGGTGTTTTCGCATTTATGTGATCCTGTTGTTTTTTAGTCTCCTTTTTTGCGCAATTGTGTAGGAACGTTGATTGATATTGCCTTTTTGACGGGGTTCGAAGGATGTCTCCTTTGAACAGGACAATACCAGCTGAGCGCTTGGATTTGCACCTTCATCCCTCTAAAGTCTAGGATACACAATAACTAAAGCCTGCTGACCATAGAATGTGCAGGACATATGCCGATTGATTGCTGGAAAATCAACAGTTGACGCCTATTGCACGTAAAGTTCCCCAGCCGTTTAATTTCGAAATTTCGCAACATAAATTGGCCACTAAGATCGTGAGATCTGACCCTGTTGTATTTCTTTTTGTGGGGCTATGCTAAAGATCGTATCAGTGCAGGAAATTCCCGAACTTTGGAGCACTTGAAAAGCAACATCCGTGTAGTTATAGACGCAATACAGCCAGAAATGTGCCGAAGAGTTATCAAAAATTACCTCACGAGAATCGAAGTTTGCGCGGGGGGTATTCGCCAGTTTTATTTAAATTTAAAATCCTAAAGCACACAAAGAATAGCTCTGTCCGTAGCTGTTAACGTGAAATTGAGCTTAGTCTGACATTATTAATTTTTCTAAAAAGTGATCATCTTAATTTTTTTCGAGCACTGAACTGGATATTAATAAATGAATTGTGTAATCTCTGGGAGCAGTTTCTACCCGAATTGAATTTTGTAAGAAGTATAACAAAACAATTATACTTTCTCGAAATTCGAGTACACGGCTTATTTTATCTGATGAACGGCCTAAACTACTTCTTTTAAACGATTATTGGTCTACTATATATCGTTATTCGAACGAACAACATATCGTTTGATTGCGTCATTAGATGTAGTCACAGTTGAGGAATTGTTCCGGAAGTATCGTAAAGCACTCCATGATATGCAATAGCAACGTATACTCTATCTGAAAAAAATAAAAAATAAAAGTGCTGAATTAAAGTTATTAATTTTTGAGGTTCGCTTAATGTTTATAGACCACCCTGTATGATTAAGGGTACACCGTCTGCTGCTATGAAGATTATCTTAACTTTACTTCCTCTAGATCTTTTCCAAGAAAGCGAAACCAGAAAAGCTTCAAAATTCTGCTCTGAACATGCTATGTTGTATGTACTATTTCTTACCAGAAAATACGGTCTTTTATTATTAAGATGAGTTTCTAATTGATGAGCTGTTTCTAGCGGCAATCTATCATACATATATGCTCTATCGCTATTGTGCGACTAACCAAAATGTGTACACTTGTATTTTTAGGGATATATTGATATCATCGATCCATCGGAACTTCTACGTCCGGAAGCTACATTTGCTGACAAGAAACTATCACAGTTTCGTGATTACAGTATTGACGAAAATGATCCATTAAAGGAACGCGTACGGCAAACCTATCGTGACATGCATCTTAATCAAACTGTGGATTTTGTCAAAGGTGAGTTTACAGACCGAGTTTTATTTTTTATTTCTTTTTTATTCCACGAACTCCACGGCTAGGCCTTTAAAATACCTACCATTGCCATGTTTTTGTTTGTTACTTCGAAAGGTGTCCTAGTCATCTTTAGCTGGGTCGATGTTGATGAACAGCACGTCGTTAGAACCAAAATTGACGCAACCACAACCACGGGCTCTTTTTCCAACCTTACTTCAATGCCGACTTGGTGTATACAAGTATATTCTTGTAAAATCCCATTTTCAAGTTCACAAGAGGTATCTTTTACTCATTGCAAGTGATTCTTCTAGTATCGACTGAAGCGCAGGTCCAGGCAGACAAAATATGTACTTCATAATATCCAAATTTAAGCTATCATGACATTTGTCATAGGCGACTTTCAAAACATAACCTTTTAATTTGGAGCTTCTACGTATTCCTCCTTGTTTACTCAATCTTGAGAGGACCCAAGCTTTTGTATATAGTTAGGAGTCTATCATTTGATTGGGGATCATGCATACGTTCCTGAGAATCCATTCATCGGGCATACGCAGGTAGTTCTACCCAATCTGTTCCTAATTTACTGAGGAGCTGGTACACGCTACAGCTCCGGACCCTATCATCATCTCCCGCAACTTGGAATAGCTTGCCAGCTATGCCATTTGTTTCAGAAACTTTATTAAGAGGGGACTAAGAAACCACATGTCGTTGGTGTCCATATGATCCAATTCAGGCCAAAAGAAGTTAGTAATCTTCGACCTATAGCGCTCGCCGTTGACGGTGATGGCCTGGCCAACGTCGTTCTCAAAGAAATATGGACCGATGACGCCGCCAGCCCAAAATCCGCACCAAACAGTGACTTTTTCGTATCGTCCCAAATTCGACAATTTTGTTTGTTGACGTATGGGTATTCATCCAGAAATCGGCCTCATCGCCGAAGATGATTTTTCAATGAAAATTAGGTCAGTTTGCAACTGCTCCAGAGCCCTTTCAGAGAACACACGTCGTTGCCTATGGTCGTTTACCTTCAGCTCCTGGGTCAGTTGAATTTTGTACGGGTGCAGGCCCGAGTCACGACGCAAAATTCGCCAAGTTGTGGTCTGCGAAAGGCCGAGTTTTTGTGAGCGACGCGAAATCGACTGCCTTGAATTCTCCTGCACACTCTCACGGACAGCGGCGATGTTTTCGGCAGATCTTGCGTTTCGTCGACGTACGGGTGTTGGTTGATCATTTATTGAACCAGTGAACTCAAATTTATCCACCATACTCTCGGAAGGACGATTATAGCGACCGTAAAATGTGCGAAGTGCGCGGAACGTTGCCCGAACAGAACACCCATTTTGATAAAACAATTTTATTATTTGCACGTGTTGTTGAACGCTATATCCGTCTGGTGATTTAGCAAAACAGACTGAATAAATAACAACCAATTTGACAGATGTAGCTTCAAGAATATGGCAGCTATCAACTGTCAAAGTTCGGAAGTCCCTATTGGAAGACCCTGTATAATAGAGAATCTCAAAAAAGTGGGTCTCTCAATTCTGTCTGTCTGATTGTTTTTTTTTTTACACACTTTCTAGGGTATATTAAGTTTCATACATAGTTTGCAACACAGGGAAATATTAACGATAGGCTCACCAAAAGTTATGTCGATCTAGCCATGTCCGTCCGTTCGTCCGTATGTCACTACTTTTTGGTTTTTAAATTTTGAGCTAGGAACATGAAATTTGATATATAAGTGTATAAATTGTTAAAATCCGCCCACAGACACGCCCACTTTTAAGAAAATGTAGTTTTTCTCATTATATTTGTTTGAAACTTAAAAATATTGTTTAGGTAAAGTGTGCAAACGTTGACTTTACCTCTCGTCCATACGTTATACATGGCTCCGCTCACTTTTTATAAGCATTTTCTTATAACAACATATACTGCCTTTTCAAACCTATTTACGGTAATGGTTAAGTTTTATTGTGAATATATTAGAATCTGTGAACTTCGGTTATAAATTTTGGGAGCCACGTGCACTTTCTGCTAAGAAAAAGTTGTCAAAGATGAAACTGAGACCGTACAGTGTGGGCTTTCCACCCATAATCCCACCTCCCAATTTTTACCCTTTAACCTCGCGGGACTGTTGTCAAGTATTCCATCGCAAAGAAGGCTCCAGCGTTTGACTTTCGGCTCATTCGTTTTTGCAGCCTTCTGCTTTGTGTTCTCTCGTCCTACCTCTTCATAATAGCTGTCAGTGATGTTAACTGCGTTCTATCGTCAGCGTCTTAGGTTAAATTCTCACCCAGTTGCTCTGGCAGCAGATGTAGTTCTTCATCGTACTGCGGGCAATAAGGGTTGCCGTCGTGCCCAAATCTATGAAGATAAACACTAAAGCAACTATGGTCTATAAACATTTGAGTCAGATAGTTAGCTCATCTTGCTTTCTGTTGATCCATGCGTCTAAGTTAGGTATCACCCTGTGCGTCCACTTGCCTTTGTCAGGGTGATCCCATCTCTTTCAGACTGGTTTCCCTTGGTGATAACTCTAATGCTGGCGAGGTGCTTTTCTACAACTTCTTTTTTAAGAAGATCGATTGGCACCATGACAGCAACTATACACACCGCATAGGAAGTTTATTCTGAAGGCGCTACCTACTCTCAACGGATTAATTCTGCACGATGCATCCTTCTTCCTCCTGTAAGATTTCGTCTTCACGACACCGGCCCATATTTAGCACCCATAGAGCATAATCGATGCTTAAACTCTTGTTGCAGCCTTCTCCAATATTTTGGCCGCCGATGTTTGTCATGGTTCTTGCTAGGGCAGTGGTTGCCTTTGCGGCCTTGTCAGCTGCGTGCTATAATAATGACAAGGTACTTTAACTCTGGCTTGAAGAGCACTGCGTGATCGCCAGCGGTTATTGTATAGCCTCCATCACTCTCCTGCTGCTGATGAGCACTACTTCTGTCTTTTCCTCTGCAAGTTGTAAACCCATGCATGTCAATCATCTATCTATCTATCATCCTGATAGTTGCGATCTGCGAGGCCTCCTGCATCATCGACCGCAGTCTCTAATCAGTCGCTTATGATGCGATCCAGTATTTTTCGCACAATGTCTAACATATACAGAGGTCTGAACGACGAGAGATCCTACGGGGGTTTATTTCCTTTTGGTAGAAGGACAAGTCTTTGCTTCTTCCACTGGTCCGGGAATACTCCTTCTTTAAGGCACGTGCTGTAGATGTCTGCAAAAATGTGCGAGCGGCACCTGATTGCTGTTTTCAAACCAAATTTTGGGGATGCCATGAACATCAGGCATTTTTAGGTCCCTTAAATATTGACTGTAATGGTGCAGGTGGAAGGGTTTTCATTCATTAATTCTACGGTTAGCTAGTTATAACAGCCGGCCGTTTAGTAGCACTCATTAGTGTTCTATCCAGACTTTCAATACTATCAGTGACGTTACTTCAAGATTTACTTCAATTTGTTTGTGGTCTTTATAGAATTAGATCTTGTCTCTTCTTGCCTTGCGAAAAAGCTTTCAATCTCGTTTCCTACTATCGTAGTGCACGTTTTGACCGTCAATTTGATGACGACATTTGAACTAGGACCACATACTTATAAGACGAAAATTCGAAGACGGCTTCTAGAAACCATTGTTTAAAATGTTTTATATACATATAAGCCAACTCGTAATATTCTCACATTTTTCAGGTCGTCGCGAAAAATGGCTAAAGTTCAATACCTTCAAAGCTAACATTCGTGATGCATTGGAAAAACTAAATGATCTTGTTGATCATTCTGATCCGGATACTAATCTTCCAAATATCGTGCATGCATTCCAGACTGCAGAGCGTGCCCGAGCAGAGTTCCCTCAGTATGATTGGTTGCATTTAACCGCTCTCATACACGATTTGGGCAAGGTGATGGCATTCTACGATGAACCACAATGGGCAGTAGTTGGTGATACATTTGTCGTTGGATGTGAATGGGGCAATAGTATTGTCTATCGAGATGAAAGTTTCATTGGAAATCCAGATGGTGAGAATTCAAAATATAATACAAAATACGGAATGTATAAGCCAAATTGTGGTCTCGAAAATGTCCTAATATCGTGGGGCCATGACGAGTATATGTACCAAGTTCTGAAACATAATAAATCCAAGTTGCCTGAACAAGCACTTAACATCATCCGTTTCCATTCCTTCTATCCATGGCACAATGGCGGTGACTATGAATACTTATGCGAACCGAAGGATGCTTTAACCAAGAAATGGGTGCTGATTTTTAAGTAAGTTTGCATCTATTGTTTAACAAATGGGTAATGGTTAATTTCTATTTTATTTATTTTAGCCGCTATGACCTGTACACAAAGAGTGCTAAAGTACCTGATATTGAGAAACTATGGCCCTATTATCAGTCGTTGATTGATAAATATTGTCCTGGTGAACTGGAGTGGTAGTGGTAGTCAAAGGAAACTTATTTAAGATTAATTGTAATGTTATCTATATCTGTGAATTATGTTAAGCTGGGATAAAAACTCATGATCTGATTATGTCAGTTGCCAAAATTAACAGTTTTTGGGAGCACATTTCTTTTGGATTGAGAGGATTTTTAAATTTTTTTTTCTGGCAATATTATTGATGATCAAAAGCTACCAATACCCAGCATTGATCCGGACCACTATTTTGTTTCAGCTATGTTTGGCGATCGGGTATAAAGCAAACGAACCAGTATCCTTGGGTCTAAAAGATTCTGCAACCCAGGGAAGACGGAATTGATCCTGTTCACAAGAAGATAAAGGGATTTTTTTTTAGGTTTGTTTTTTGAGTTGGCAATACTTTTTCCAGCGACAGCCAATTTGACAGCTGACAGCTGATTTGTGCTCAGTTTGGTTCGTCATTTCACTATGAATAGAATTACGCCAGAACAACGCTTGTGCTTCGTCCATTTTACGGTCGATATAATCGTCCATCTGAGCAAGTAATTCGAATAAACATGGATTTCGCCCCACACATACTCTAATTCATGATAGGCGTCCGCAGAGACGTCGTACAGCCCCGAAGAAGTGTAGTATAGAGGAGGACCTGAATGAGTCGATTCGTCATCGGGCACAGCGATTGCAGCTGTGTTCATCCACTTTATGGAAGATTTTGCGGAAAGATCTTGGTTCACGAGCTTACAAGATCCAGTTCGTGCAGGAATTGAAGGTACTTGACCATCGTGTGCGTCATACGTTCGGTAAATGGACCGAAAACGAGATTGCTCTTGATCCTTATTTTCACCACAAAATTTTGTTCAGAGATGAGGTACATTTTTGGTTGAATGCCAACATCATTTGGATTGGAAAAAATCCACAAGCCATTATTGAGACGCCGTTACATCTACGAAAAGTCACTGTTTGATGTGATTTATGGGCTGGTGGAAACATTGGTCCATATTTCTTCAAAAGTGATGCCGACCAGAAGGTTACAGTCAAACTTTTTTCTTTCCCCAATTGAATGGCATTAATGTGGAAGAGCTGAGGTTTCAACACGATGGCGCAACATGCTACACAACGCGTACCACAATCAATTTAACACCTTTGGATTATTTTCTGTGGGGATATGGGAAGTAGCTAGTTTACACCGATAAACCATAGACAATGGATGACTTGCCGATATAAGGCCCCAGCTGGTCGAAAAAGTGATCAAAAATTGGACGCCCAGATTGCGTTTTATTCGAGTAAACCGCGGCGCCCAATTGCCAAAATCATATTTAAACAGTAATGGCATAAAATTATCTTTCCTATAAAGTGAAAACCATGGCCATTATCACAACTTTTATGTGTTTTATTTCACCCAATTAAAACACCCATAAAGTACCGAAATGTAATCCGCCAAATGAAAGGCACTCGGCTAAGCCTCTCTACCGAGGCCAAGTACTTTGGGGTAATATTCGGCTCCAAACTAAACTGAAAACGAAATACGGAAGAAAGGATGATAAAATGCCATTGGATCCATGACCAGAAGACTAGGTATCTTCACTAATGACTTTTGTAGAAGCTATAGAGAAAAAGGTAGAATTAGTAGAACACCTCCTATGCCACTGGCCGACTCTCCAAGAACGTCGCCTAAGATGATTAGGCTTAAGATCCTTCGATAGCGTAGACGACCTGATAAAATTGTCTCTAACTAACCTTAAGACCTTAACTTAGTAACAGGTCTAAATGGTTTCCTTAGTCACATGTCTTCCATGTACATGGAAAACGCAATTCGAAACGCATGCTTGGCTTCAAACCGCCTATGTATCAATCTGGTGTTCACTTCAATGACCAGCAAAATCTTCAGCTTATTGGCTATATATATAAATAGGTAGATAGGTGTGCATAATATAGTAATAATAATAAGAGCAGAAGAAGTCTGGAGGCGTTAAGTCGGGTGGTCGCGGAGGCCAGTCAAAATCACAATTTTTCGAAATTAGGCGTCTGAGGAACAAGGGACGCAATAATGCGATCATGACTTGGGTTAAATGAGCTGTGGCGCCGTCCTGTTGGAACCAAAAGTTGGCATCAAAAATCCGTTATCAGGGATGCCCAACTGCAAAGAACGGCGACTCGATGTTGTCGGTAATTTCTCAACACTGGCCTGTACAGCTGTACAATGTTTTCGTCAGACCGCCTCAGACGACGTCAGCCTTAATGACTGGCATTACCAAGATTTCCGGTGGCGATATTTTTTTGGTGTAAACGCCTGATGGTGTGGTCTGAAGGCGCTTCCCTCACTCGATATTTTGCGCGATACATACGTTGCGTTTTCACAATTGAGAACATGTTTTGAATGTAAAACTGCACAATAACAGCGCAATGTGGTGGTTTATACTGTTCCATGGCACAAATTCACTTGGACTGACGCTTCGAACGCGGGCTGTCATAAGTCGATCTGAATACAGATGTCAACGTTATAGGGTTACCAGATGCCGAAGGTTTAAATGGCCTATCCTGTATTATTCCCCTAACTCCTGCAACAACTAACAATTATTTATAATTCTTCAAATATGAACAACTTGGCACGTAAGCCCTAATATGAATCTGCGATTCCGTTTCAACTCAAGCTAGGGGCGAATATGAGGGAAAAACGACTGAAATATACAAAATTTCTTAATTTCTCGGTTTTGTTCTCCTTTCTATAAAACACGAAACTGAAGTTATGCAGGAAGTCCGCTTTCAAAGATTCCTTGAAGAACAATTGAAAGTAGTCTGCTTCTCATATTTATAGTGTAGGCGAAAATAAAGAAGCAAATTTTACGATCATCGCCTGAGAAAATTGCTCTGGGAATCCTGTGAAAAAACGGAGTCTTATGGTTGAAAACTGTCATCCTCTTCTGTATGAACAAATCTGTCGGATATTGATAAGATAATCCTGCTTAAAAATTAAGAATGCGTATGATCGCCATTATTCTTCATTTTCTTTGTCTGTACAGCCAGTTAGTGAAAAATCACCAAGTGCCATCTTTAAACGAACTGAGCCCTGTTTTTCTCAGAGTGCGTATAATATCCGGCGACATCACTATCATCACTTCACTATATAAAAAAAAGGCCGAGATAGATATTTGGAATTATAATACCTGTGTACAACTTGAGATTTTTCTTCAGTGGATTAAAGGGACTTGCTATAAGATCCTTTGAAATCCGACAACAGGAGACTAAGAAATAAGCAAAAAATGAATAAGCTTGCATGCTCATGCTGAACTGATTTGAAATTTAAAGTATAAAGCGGTTTTGTGAAGCTGAACGACAAACAAAACTAATCTGGTTTTCTAGTCTAGAAATTTCCATTCCGTTCGCATACAGAAGGTTTCGTTAGAACGAAGATGGTTACTTTTTTTTGAATGATACTAAAGGGTGGTTAAGTTTTAAGGGCCGATGTTGATTTTGAATAAAACACAAATTATTTAGGAAATTACTGTCATTTATTTTTATTATGATAATATTGGTATGGTTCAATTATGTATGGAACAAAATATCGGCCAAATGGCCGCCGCGACCTCGGCGGCACACCTCCATCCGATGGTCCAAATTTTCGATGACGCTGAGGCATAATTGAGGTTCTATGCCGTTAATGTGCCGAATTATCTCATCCTTTAGCTCTTGAATTGTTGCTGGCTTATCGACGTACACCATTTCTTTCAAATAACCCCAAAGAAAGAAGTCCAACGGTGTCAAATCACATGATCTTGGCGGCCAATTGACATCGACACCACGTGAGACAACACGGCCATTGAATTTGCCGCGCAAAAGAGCCATTGTTTCGTTAGCTGTGTGGCAAGTGGCACCATCCTGTTGAAACCACATATCGTCCACATCCATATCTTCCAATTCGGGCCACAGTAACTGCCTGACCGGCCTCATTTTGGAAAAAATACGGCCCGATGATGCCGCCAGCCCATAAACCGCACCAAACAGTCACTCTTTGTGGGTGCATTGGTTTTTCGACAATCACTCTTGGATTATCATTCGCCTAAATGCGGCAATCCTGCTTATTGACGAATCCGCTGAGGTGAAAATGTGCCTCATCACTGAAGATGATTTTCTTCGAAAATTGATCATCCACTGTTGCCAGTTCTTGCCACCATTGTGACCATTGACGACGCTTGAAATGGTCAAGAGGCTTTAGTTCTTGAGTCAATTGCACCTTGTAAGCGCGTAAATGCAAGTCTTTATGCATAATGTTCATCAACGACGAGCGTGAGAGGTGCAATTGTTGGGCACGACGACGAGTTTAGGTGGACGGCTCTTCAGCCACACTATCGCGAACAGCAGCAATATTTTCTGCAGTACGAGCTGTACGAGCATGCACTGGTGTTTTCACATCTCCTACAGACCCGGTTTGCACAAATTTTTGCACGATTTTTTCGATTGTACGCACATTTGGACGATTAAATTGATCGAAAGAATCACGAAATGCACGATATGCCCATTTTCATAATAAGCCTGAATAACTTTAACGCGTTGCTCGATTGTGTATCTTTCCATGGTTCAAATTGAGTTAGTCTGAAATTGAGAAATGTCAAATGAAATGCAGAAAAAAACTTGACGTTTAGGTGTGGTTCACATTCAACATCGGCCCTTAAAATTTAACCACCCTTTATTATTCCATGCGAAAAACAGGCTCTGTCTGTTCTGTCGGTCGCTTTGTTGTATGTACTCGTATCTCTCTTGAATTATTGGATCGATTTTGATGAATTTTTTTTTGTTATAAGAATAATAATAATATATAAGAAAGTCATTCTTGGACAGTCTCAAGATAGAATTTTTATTTTCTTAGGTACTAAAGAACGCGATTGGAACGATATAAAATAGACAATCCACTGATTATTGTCGGTGGCGGACACCTACTTTTCGTTGACATTCCTTCACTGTGAATGGAAATATAAAATACGAAACAAATATTATTGATCTTCTCAAAGATCTCTTTTTAGCAGCATCGCACTTCCGGGATGGATTCGAAGACTTTCCGGACTGGAGCGTTGATGTCCATTCGCTCTACATGTCTTAGCCATCTTAGGTGATGAATTTGAACCCTTCTGACTAGGTCGATGTAGCTGTATAGCCGTAATAGCTCTTCGTTGTAAAAAATTCATGCAAGATTTTAATTTTGCGCCATTTGTGCGGTAAAGTTTTGCCAACGAAAAAAAAAGTTAGCGCGACAGGTGACAGTTCAGGGTTATTTAAAATGGAGTGCTACACGAAAGAACAACGCGTTTCCATTATTGAGCAATATTTTAATAATAATAATGCTGATGATGCTGATTTTTCAAACAGAATCATCTTCACCGATGAGGCTCATTTTCATCTTGATGGCTTTATTAATCGTCAAAATTTTGTGTTGCATCCACAACGCGTTACTGGAGGCTGGAAGCATCATCGGACCATTCTTCTTTGAAAACGTGACTAGTCAGGCAATAACAGTTAATGGTAGTTTCAACAAGAAAGTGCCAGATGCCATACACGCCGAGAAACAATTCAATTATTGCATGAGTCATTTCATGGCCCTGTAATTTCACATTTTGGTGATCAGAATTAGCCGCTCAGATCATGTGATGTAATGCTGTTGGAAATTTTTCTTTTGGGTTTTTTGAAGTCTAAGGTTTATGCCAACAAGCCCACGACCACCCACGCTTTGAAGGAGCAAATTGTGCGCTGTATCAAAGTAATTCAGCCACATTTATACAAAACAGGCATGGAAAATTTCGACAAAAGAGTGCGTATTTGCCAGCAAAGCCGTGGAGACCATTTACCCGATATGCTGTTTCATACATAACCCTATACTGTATACTTTATAAATTAATAAAATATTTACAATTTTTATTTAAAAACCTTTGTTTTCTATCAAAATTACTTGTTCCGTGAATTTTTGGGACACCCTTTATCTTCTCCTCCATTCCCCATCGATGCAAACTGGAGTAAAAATCACTCGAAAAATTTGTCTTTCAAAACAACCAAGGGTGATTTCATCCGCCTATAATAACGTTCATGTTTCTGCGGCTTATAGAAGCGTATACAGCGTATATTTTGTTTTGCCCTCGTTAACCGCTAAACCTATTTTCGCCGCTTCTATTTCAGTACTCCCGAAAGCACCACTGTCAGCCCGCTGGGTTCTTCGGCATAGATGTAAAGACTTTTGAAAGATTGTAACCCTGATGTTAACTTGCGAATTTTGTATAATTCTTTTAAGTACGGTGTTAAAGAAATTTGGATCTTTTTGCCCGATTCACAATGCAGCGTGAGAGCGAGACTAGAGCGAGACGAGAAATCCTCGTCTTCATAAAATAGTTTCCCAGTTCACAATGAAGGCGATACTTTTGACAGCGAGCCTGTATTATCTATGTGTTAAAGTGAAAAAGCAACAACGGCAACACACCACCTTTCTCTTTCTGGCTACATAACAAAGTCGGATCAGCCTGCTGACAAGCTATTTCGTCGCGAGAGTTTTTCAATTTTCCGAAAAAAATGCGTTGCGATAGAACGAGTCTCGCATCATTGTGTATTGTTTCATACATTTGCATATATCGAAACTTTTTTTGACAACTCGCGCTAAACTCGTCTCGCTCTCACGCTGCATTGTGAATCGGGCATAAATGCGATGTTGATGAGACTAATACCTCTGTAGTTGGCACAATTCAGAGAGTCTCCTTTTTTGAGGATCGGGCAAATGATACTGGGCTCCTATGCATCGGGCATACTTTCATCCGACCATATCTTACAGATAATTTAATGTATACTCCGTACCAATTCATCCCCAGCTGATTTAAATAGCACGACAGTTAGATCGTCAGCTCCAGCAGTCTTGTTGGATTTTAGCTTAGATATTTCTATCTTGAATTCACTTTGATCGGGTGGACGGAATTGTTGATCATCATCGTCCCGGTTAAATGGAGCATTCTGCCTTACAGCGGAGTTTCGATTGTCACCGCCATTTAACTGTCTGCAGAAGTGATCTTTCCAAATTCTCAGCATCGACTGTGACTCTACTACTAGATTGCTTTCTTCATTCCTACAGGCTTCTGTCCGGGCTTTGTAGCCTTGGCAGCCTTTTTTTACCTTCTGGTAAAACTTTCGAACGTCATTCCTGTCGTAAGCTCCTTTCGTTACCCTATGCATCGTCGCTTTATAAGCACCCTGCTTTGCTGCGTGCGCTTGGCGATACTCTTCATCAAACCAGGGGTTTCTTTGTGGTGGATGCGAGAAGCCCAGCACATCAGAGAAGGCGTTCTCGATGGCTTGCTGATAATGATACAATTGCTTATCTGCTCTTAATGTTGGAAGCATTGAACCTCTTGAGAGGTTTAGGTACACTCGATCGACGAAGCTCTAGCAGTCTCTTGCGATTGTAGAAATTGAATGTTAAATTGTCTCATAGTACTTCTTTGGCGTTGTGATGTTTAGGTTATCCGCATACGTACCTTGGCAGCAACATGACAGTGATCCGAGCGTCTCGGAAGGTGCGCACATCCAAAATACTGGAGGAGTGCCTTGCATCAATCGTGACGTGTCTAATTTGGTTGACAGTTATTTGATCCCTAGAACGCCAGGTCCCCTTATGAATATTGAGGTGCCGGAATCGTGTGCTAAAAAACCTGACATATTCCAGCAATTGTAGCCTGCACAGGACCTGGTCTAGCCTCTAGATATGTGCGTGTATTTACGATGTCAAAAAAAAAAATAAAGCTTTAAATTCTTAGTTATTTTTATTACTTATTAGATTACTCTTAAATGCACACGTAGAACTTAAATCACTAAATATTAGAATATCCTTAATTGTTTATATATACAGTGACAAAACATAATACGAAAACTTGTAATACATCCTACTTACTGGACTAAAATACAAAATAGTTATCTAATAACATACACTAACGCTATAAACATTTAAATATTGCTCTAAAGAAAATATGTATTTTATAATTCTTAATTTATTCCTTACCTAACAAATCAAAGTTTAAAAGACAACGATTCAGTTCTTAAGAAAAAATTCTCTGAGTCCCTGTACAAACACCGCTAACCTACAACAAGTTTATGAATTCGTTCCGAACTTTGTGCGATTACTCGGTGCCAATTGGCTGGCAGGATTGACAGTAATCGTTCCATTAGTTACGTCTGTTTTATAGCTACTGCTGCACTGAGAATCCGCAACAGACCGGCCATCACCTTCGTCCCGTCGGCAGAGTTCACTGAATGGACTACTCGGACGTTTTCCAACTAGGCTGTTTACTCCGTCACTGTTAACCACTGCGTGTGTGGTTTTTATCTTATTTTGACGCTCCAAAATGTCTGCAGTTGTCAGGTCACTCGCTTTCACAATGCTCGAAGGAATATTGCTTAGCCAGGGCTTGAGGGTGGATTTCTTCTGTACAGTGGCAGCTTTGCATCGGCATATAATATCACCGGGCTCTCCGCAAATTGAGCAGACCTCAACGTTGTTACTTTTGGCATTACTGTTCGAAGCCGAGCTACTTAGTTCCATTTCACTCACGGCATCAACGATGCTCTTGATAGCACAACCGGCGGCCGAAAGTTTATTCTCCGATTCGTCATAGTTTTTGCTTAGAAGAAGTTTCGAGAGCGGTGGAGCCAGACCTAGGCCCAGATTTCTTTCATGATACACTTCCGAGATAGTGGGAGTCATCTCGCGATTCATATGGCGCATGATGGTGTCCTGGATGCTTTTACTCGATGGCTTAGAGCTGTCTTTGGAAGTGGCAGCTGACGAAGTACTAGACGCAGGTAGTGTCTTTGTGCTGTGATCTTTCTTCCCGCTTTCGATTTCTGGCTCTGCTGGAGCAAAGTACAGGCTCGAAGAATTGAAGACCAAAGTGTTGTCATCCTCGGGGAGGTTAAGCGGCTTTCTGCTACCACTTGAACTGGAAACGGTGGATGTGCTAGCTCCAGATACCTCTGTGCGAACACTCAGGCGGTCCATGAACATAGTGGTCTCTTTCAAACGGCTAGACAGCAAGGTTTGTGCACTGCCAAGTTTGATTTTGGGCTTCATTCTAAAGTGGGCAAGCGTTTGAGGAGGGATTTCCAGTCCTCTCTCGAAATCTGAGTCAGAGCTGGCCGACTCCAGGACGTTACCCATGCATGTGGTGGATGGACCGGCAATTGGGAGATTTCCCAAATTATTGTACACTGGTGCTAGAGGAGCTAATGGCCGAAGGCTATCAACCAGTGGTAGATTCTGTCTCGGCGGTGGCAATGGTGGAAGGTTTTGTTGTTGATTCGATCGCCGGAGAACTGTTGCATGTCCAGATCCCTCCCAGTCAGTGGTGGAACTCGCCGAACTAGAACTATCCGGTCGTCGGGACATACTCGGTGGGACGCTCATCTCTGGAATCACACTGTCTCCAAGGAAAGTCATTCCTGTGCTGGAGTATAAGTTGCGAATTCGTGTTTGGTGGGCTAACGCCAGCGATACATTAGGATCGACGGCAGTCTGGGTTGTTACAGGTGGGCTTGGTGTAAATGCAGCATCACTTTCGCCCCCTCCACCAGGCCGAGATACACGTACCGGCGCTCTTAGACTTGAGTAGCCTAAGCGAGGGCCAGTCGGTTTGTTAAGATGACTCTGTGATATATATCCATCTGAAAGCTCACTGTCTGTAGTATTAGCCAGACTGGAGTCCATAGTCGGGTATAGTGATGGTGGTCCTGCTATTGGGCCAGTGCCTGCGGTGCTTGCCGCTGAAGATTCAGTATCTGTGCGACCTCCATCGGGCTCACCTCGTCTCCGTACGTAGGAAATAAAAGCTCCTCCACCGGCGCTAAGAATACGTGGTCTATTGATAGGCAATGGTGGTAATGTCATTCCCATATTCATCGACTTGACAGTATCCGTGGGTGATATGCTAGCCTGTTGCGATGTTGGACCAGACAGGGAACCCGTTGATGCACTCATCGCATTTTCAGGACGAATGTCTTCATTAAGTGACTCGCAGCTGCTGCTAGAGTCCAATCCAAGTGTCTTTGGAGCCTCTTGGGTATCTGAAAAGAAACTTCATCAGTCCAAGCTTACTTACGTCAAACGGTATTAAACTTACCAAATAGTGCAAGAAGAGCTTGCAGAACGAACTGACAACTCCTGCGATTTGCTTGCTTTCCCGTTCGCAGAGTAACTTGATCTTGACCGACTTCGGTCAAGTCGAAACCCACTGACGCCAACAACTCATGACAACCCGAAACTCTCCACAGCCGCACCGATAAGGGTATCTCAATGCAGGACTCAACTTCAGGACTTCCCTTAGGCGGAAACTGACTGAGTACATTTCTAATAACGGCTATAATGTCATCGGCGACATCCACGCTGTTCACCAGCTTAGCTAAAGCTTGAAGTGTGATAGGAGTTAGGGCTAAAAGTGCCTGCAGGCTTGCTGAGCATTGTGAAAGTCGATCTTCCGGGTCGGCTTGTGGGAAGAAGACACTCGACGGGATTCCATTTGCAGCCGGCTCGAAGCGGAACCCAACTGCCATTAGCAGGTCTTTCCATCCATTAACTGGTCCTGCTTTGTTTTCTATGCTCTTCTGGGTTGTATACATCGCATTCTTCTGACCCCGATGGATTCTTTGTAAACTTTTCTCCACTAGATGTAGGCAGACTCTCAGAGCATCCCGACACTTATCTGGTGTTCGCATTAATTCACAAAGCGCGTGACCCATTAGAGCCACCTTATTCGAGAGGCGGACATTGCCGCCGATTAGGAGAAATCCAGCCCAGTTTGCCGGATGAGCAAAGTGCTTGGTGTGTTGAACTGTTTGCATTGCTTCCGCTAGTGCTCTATTGAAAGAAATATGGATTTAAGCAGAAGTCCAATAGCAAAGGAGAAAAAGAACTTACCTTGCTGCCCTAGATCCTTGCAAGAGTGCCGAATAGAAAGCCCTTAACAGAATCTTTGCCGCTGTCTCAGGAACTGGCCACAGGGAAATAAGAACCGCTCCGGCTCCAGCACATAGCCAACTTCCAGCCAAGTTGGCGACACCAGCTCCAGTTATAGGCTCAATGGAATGATACGAGCTGAGCACAACAAGCTTGGCGTTTAGCTTCATTGTCAGGACATCAGCTGCGGAGAGGATAAAGTCGGACAGGGGCGGAATTTCAATACTTCCGTTACTTAGTTCGTTGCCTTCGTCTTCATTGTCTTCCGTATTGGAAGTAGTTTGATAGTAACGCTTCTGTGACTGGGAGTCGACTACATCGCCTGGACTGAGTACAACAGCCCCTAGTTTCCAGCTTAGATTTGCAGCGAAATGAACGCATTCAGCGGTGGGTAGCTCTGATATCACCGCCTCTTTCGTGGCATTGCAACTAGCCAAAGCCTTTGCTTGAAGCATATCTGCTACCATAGCGGCTTCTTGAATCGACGCCGGAGACTCTGACCAGCCCCAGGTCTCGGATAAGGTAGAGGGGATTCTTGGACCTCCAACTACCAAGGCAGTGTTCAGATTTTCTGCCAACTCTCTTGTACGGATTGTTTTACTCTTTAACCGTAGTGATTGCAGCGATGGGATGGTAATGATGGAACAGCGTTCAGACAGATATTCACCGTCCTCCTTGGCGCTGCGTAAAATTGCAAACGGTACCAAATACAACTCATTTTCCAACACAAGAATCAGTTCCTTGCGACCTTGACGAGACACAGCCCCTCCTGAGGGAAGAAGATCATCAAAAGGCTCCAAAAGAAGGTTGTACAGAGTATGTAAGCAGCTAGGTCCTTGCCAGGCTGGCAAAATTGGAGCCCGCCTTGATCTCGTTGAGCCCTGAAGGCTTCCAATTGATCGTGTAGACCCTTGTAGACTTGCCACAGATCCGCCTACACTTCCCAAGCTAAACAACGAGCTTAGCGAATAGTTACTTGAGTTCAGTAAATGATTTCGGTTGACCATACGTAGGAATCCGGCTCGTTCGTTCGAAAAGTCATCTAGTAGGTTCTCCGAGCTCGAACGCCATCCGCTGCCATCGCCTTCATGCAACACACTGTCCGAGTTGACACCCAAACTATCCCTAACCATATTTATGTAGATTTCCAACAAACTTTCCGGCTTCTCCTTTCCGCTGTCATCGTTAAGCTTTTCGGGCGGGATTTTCAATGTATTCTCATTGATCTCAACCGAATGGAAGCGAACGATTCCTTTCTGAGGTTGCAGGAACCAAGCGAACAGCTCATTGCCGGCCAAGCTGAAGTATAGAACATTAGTCTTTGTTTTGTTGACCGTGTCGAAGATGCTTTCGCTGCATGTGATCATTGTCTTGCGTGAGATACTGTTCGTATCCGGACTGGTGCGGGCCTTACATCGTTCGGCGGCTACAAGGGCTTCTTCGTTGCGAGACATGGATACTAAGATCTGTTGTAGCATGTGATAACATGAGGTTTGTAAGTCAAAAAGGACCGTTCGGCCTTCTGGGGACCTCTGATCGTAACGGACCGATTCCAGAATTTGTGCAGCTGTTTCCATTTGAGTGCGTGCGTTCTCATTATCACCGGAAGCCCGAAGTGCAAGGCCTAAAAGGGATAACAACTATAAGTCCGGGTCTCGAAAATGAATAGAAATGCAGTGTCTTACCTAACTGATGCCTTATTTTCGCCTCATCTTCCGATTTATTCAATGACTGCACAATTGCTAGACCCTGCCGTAGGAAGTTTATCGCCTGAGCTGTTTGACCCATCTGATGAAATACACGACCTGAAAAAGAAAAGGCGTAACATATTGCCAACACACTACCTAGTTTTAACTTACCTAAAGAACCGCAAGCGTAAGCCTTGCTTAATCGATCTGTGGTCAAGGACAATTGCTTCTCGAAAAATTTGACCGCATCCACATAGCTCCGAATGCATTCATACACTGAACCCAGGTTTCCACAAGCCCTAGCTTGTAGACTCATCACTCCAAGCCCCTCACACATCTCAAGGTCCATTTTGTGCAACTTCAGAGCACCATCGTGATTGCCCATCTGTTGGTAGACATTTCCCAGCGCGCTTGTTGCATCTGAGACTAGTGCTCTATCGCCCAGTTCTTTTGCGATCTCCTTTTGATGTTCAAGACAGTTGACTGCTTGCTCATGATTTCCCAAAGCGCAGTGAATATTTCCCAAGTCTCCGTATGCAGCTGCTTTGGCTTCGGGACTACCTAGTTCATGTGCTACAACCAATCTCTTTTCTAGGCAAACCAAGGCTTCCTGTAAATTTCCCAAGGCACGGTGGCTGTGTCCCAGACCGCGATAAGCTCGCTCTTGATCCCTGTAGCTTTGCAAAGCTGTGGCTAGCTGCAGATGTCTCTCGTGGCATTTAATACCTTCTTCATAGTCCCCCAAAGCGTCATAGCAATCGCCTAAGTGTCCCAAGGCACGTGCCCGATCATGCTGTGTAGTGGCAGTGTTTACCTGTTCAAGCGTGCCCAACTGCTGCTCTAGATATCCAATGGCATCCTCATAGTGCCCCATATTCAGTTTTGCTATCCCCAGGTTCCCGTAGGCTTGAGCTTCAATGGCAGAGTCTTGAAGCTCCTGCGCACGCTCCAATTGTTCTTGATAGCACTTCACCGCATGCGTATAGTTCCCCAGAGCCATGTGCACTGCTCCAAGGTGACCATGTGCCTTACATTCTCCCGGTAAGTCTGCCATTTCTTGACGAAGCGTCAACTCTTGTGTGTGATATCCCAGTGCCTTGTCGAATTTTTTAATCAGACGGTGGGCCAATCCGAGAGCACCGCATGCAGCTGCCTCCATAGGCCTTTCTCTGGCCTGCCGCGCCAATGCCAACTGCCGTTGATACATTTTCGCTGCCTCTTCGATTTCTCCCGTTCGAATAAGAATGTCACCGATGTTCCCCAGAGCACGGAACTTCCCAGGTAAGTGGTTAGTCATATGCGCCACGGCTAAAAAATATTTCTGACACTCCAAAGCAGCTTGACTGTTACCAAGAGCTAAATGCGCTAATCCCAAGTTACAATAGGCTCTGCCCATGTTCATTTTGTCTTGTAAATCTTTCGCTAAGGCCAGATCTTGGTCATAATAGCGTACAGCCTCCCTGTAGTTGCCTATGCAATAGTGAGCATATCCTAGGAAGTGGCAGGCTTTACCCTCGGCTGCTACATCACCTAGCTCTTGCGATAGCATTAGATACTGTTCATAATACGGTACGGCCTGTGCAAACTCCTGCCTTGAACTAAGGCAGTTGCCGAGATTAAGCAAGGCGCACGCTTCCCCCGCGGTGTCTTTTAACTCCCGTGCAATATTTAAATGTGCCCGATAGTGCATCAGAGCCATGTCATGAGCTCCAAGTGCTTGATAGGCTACCGCAAGGTTACCATGCGTAGACGCCTCGGCACTGCGATCATGAACCTCTTTGCTAATTGTCAACTCTTGTTTGTGATACTTGATGGCTGCCTCGTAAAGACCCGCTGCTGAGTAAGCATTCCCAATATTCCCATAGGCCCTGCCCATTCCGGCTCGATCGTGAAGTTGTCGAGCTATCGTTAAGTGAGCCTGATGTAACTTCAAAGCTGCGTCATGTTCGCCGAGAAGCTGATACACTATCCCAAGATTCGAGCAAGCTCGTCCTTCTCCGACCTTATCCCGTGCGGCTAGCGCCATCTCTAATTGTTTTTCATGCCATTTCTTTGCCTGAATTGCATCACCTGCACAGCGAGCTGCATGTCCTAACCCTGCATAGGCTCTCGCTTCGATGTTTCGGTCGCCTAACTGTTGTGAAATTCGCAAGACCTGCTCGTGAAATGTTATTGCCTGGGCAAAGTTTCGGCGATAATGGTGACTGGAGCCCAAGTTGCTGTATGCCCGAGCTTCTTCCACTTGATTTCCTAGCTTCCGAGCCAAACGAAGATGTTGAGTATGACAATCAACCGCGGAATCGAATTCGCCCATTGCAAGGTATACCGCTCCAACGTTTCCGATTTCTCTGGCCTCTTGCAAACGGTCACCCATTTGTTTAACCAATTGAACGCATTGCTTGTGGCTTGCCAGGGCATTGGGATAATCACCGATCGCAGTATAGACATGACCAAGTGATGTTAAGGCAGCTGCAGCTGCCTGAGTGTCCTTACATTTCATGGCCAGAACCAATTGATATCGATGAGCAGTCAACGCCTCCTTGTACGATCCCTGGCTGAAGTAGGCACTTCCAAGATTTCCATGCGCTCGACATTCGCCCGCGGTGTCACCTAAACTTTTAGCCACAGCTAGGTCTTGCTGCATATATCCAATCGCCTTATCCAGCTGATTAAGAGCCCAATGCGCCGAGCTCAAGGCGCTGAAAACGGATCCCCTCAGTTTCAGTGAACAAGATCCAATTCGCAAAGCAGCCTCCAGCACTGTTACCGCCGAATGATACTGCCCAGCTTGCAGAAGCTCCTGCCCCACCACAGAAATCACAACAAACGGACTCTGATCCAAATTCATTGTACGCAGCTGTTGAAAAGTCGGCTCCAGTGCATGTCTCAGTGGACTCTTGATCGATGCTTCAAAAAGTCCAGCCAGCAGTTGTTTATTTTGTGCATCCTGTGCCAAACCTGCACTAAACGAAGCCAAGGCTTCTCCATATCGCCCCAGACACTGTAAAGCAACGCCTTGACGGAAATACGCCTTCGGCCATTGAGGACACAATTCCCGTGCTTTCGTTGCATCCTGTAGAGCTAGTGCGAATTGACCCTGCTTCAGACGTGCCGCAGAGCGATTACTGTAGAGAATGTAGTTCCCCGGGTCTAGGGACAGGGCGTCTGTATACAGGGCTACAGCCGTCACAAAGTCTCCACTTTGACAGGCTGCATTCGATTGGCGAACTTTCTCCAGGAACAATGCCCGATTGGCAGCTGGAAGCTCCGGTGTGCATTCGGGTTCATTCTGTAAATGAGAGAACAATCCAAAAGGTACATTTATCAGTCGAAAGTAATTAACGGGTAATCTGCAAAATAAAATCTTAAATTTTTGCGGGAGGGATGGATGTTCATTGATCATAATGTACGCGAAGCAATCACCGAATGGCGAATGCAATTACCGCTTAATGCCAGGGCTTTCATCGCTTGGATGGTGCGCAAGTGCACATCTCGCATACCATTGCGAGACTGCTGCCTCGTCATCATCATCATCATCATCATCTGCATCACTATCACCATCATCACCCAGTCACGTTCCGATCTTGTGTGCAGGCCAACTTGTTGTTTGTGCTTGCTACGAGAATGAAAGAGCCAGGGACGTGGTACTAGTAGATAGTTCCATGGAATGCAATCCCCACATGTGAGTGCGGTATGTTGGGAGAAACTGGTGCTTGGTGCGATGCGAAAAATTCATTTCATTAATCGTTTTTAATCGCTTACCGCGGATGGAGAAAGAAAAACGTGAAGCGCAACAATGGAAAAATGCCTAAATGAATGGACGGTATTCGGATTTGGAGGATGGAAAGTGCAACATTTTTATTATGGTTTAGTTTCTATATAGATGTTTTGAAAAAAAGACAAATGTATATCAGATTCCAGCAATAATGTTGCAGTACGAGTATGTAACACTGTTTGCCGAGAAAAAACAAAAACAGTAAGGCTAAGTTAAAAACACCTTACCTTCCAGAAGAAGGAAGAGGTTTTTACGTTACGAGCGCCAAACACCTACTGAGGAAACCCAAAGTCAAAAGTAATTGCAACGTCACTTTAACTCTAAGAAGTGCTAAATTTTCATCACGAAACCAGAAAGTTATGAACAGGTGACTTTTTAAGGACCCGAACCTGCGTTGAGTCTTCCTGCGTCCTCGGTCATAATTGAATGTGACAAGGATCTCCAGGATGCGGGCAGACTAATGGAATGGTCCCGGATGTCTGCAAGACATCAGCGGCATTCTTTCTGTTCCTCAACATAAAAGACTGACGTTCTCGCGTCTTTATTGCCTTCGCTATACACCTCAGTGTGGTAGGCTTAAGTGATACAAAAGTCTGCGACGCTTGTGGATATGTCGACGATACTGCAGAACACTTCCTCTGTGATTATTCTGCTTTTGCTCGTAACAGATGGGAGATTTTCGGCGCTGATGTGGTGAGTACTGATACCATAAGCTCCTCATCACTGAAGCGTTTACGTCTGAGTGCTCCAGTGCAGAATTTCCTGACCCGACAACAAAATATTGCAATGTCCTAAAGGCAGTAAATCTTTTTGATCTTTTGTTAAAAGAATTAAAGGCTCTGCCTCATCGATCATTCCAACACTTGTCTACCACTTGTCTACCATGATAGTAGGTAACAAAGGTAACGAACCAACGTTTGTAGATAAAAATAGACAAGAGGTTATTGACGTTACAGTCATTAGTAACTCCAAAAGTGTAGAAATAGAGGAATGGAAGGTTCTGAAAGAAGAAACCTTCTCCGACCATAGGATGATAGAATTCACCCTAAAAATCAGGAAAGAATTGCCTAAACTATATAGAAACCCTAGGAAGACTAACTTGGATCTTTTTAGTAGGGAGGTTAATAGAATGAAAGGGAATCTACAGGACCCCGCTTTTAATGGACCTACAGAAATTGACGAGGCAACGTCAATATTATCAAAAATATTGGGTAAAGCTTAACGCCTGTCCGCTGTGGACAAGGAAACAAAAGAACACACCTCCATGGTGGTCTAAAGAACTGTCTAACATTAGGAAAGAAACTAGGAAACTTTTCAATATGGCTAAAAGAACAAGGTTAGACGAAGACTGGGAAATTTATAAATCCAGTCAAAGAAAATTCAAAACAGAGACACAGCGCTCTAAGCTCTTGGCAAGCCTTCTGTAGCGAAATAGAAAGTACCGCTGAATCAGCAAGGCTCAGAAGGGTTCTTTCCAAAGAGCCGGTAGCGTTAGGCTCCCTAAAAGACACGTCTGGCAATTGGACTGGCTCCAATGAAAGGACATAAGAAACTCTACTGGGTGCTCATTTTCCAGGATGTATAGTAGTTAGAGATGACATCGCTGGCAGCAGCAGTAGTAGACACGAAATAGCGCCGTCTGAATTGGTTACGGAAGAAAAAATTTAGTGGGCAATATGCTCCTTCTTAGCGTACAAATCCCCAGGCACGGACGGAATTTTCCCGATGATGCTACAAACAGCCAAAAAAGACATAACGCCGTTTCTAAAGAGACTGTTCCTTGGTAGCATTGAATGGGGTCATGTACCAAAGGAGTGGCGGGAAGTTAAGGTTGTTTTCATCCCCAAAGCAGGTAAAGTTAGTCATATCTGCGCTGGTGACTTTAGACCAATAAGCTTGACATCCTTTACTCTGAAAACCTTTGAAAGACTTATTGACATATACATTCGCAGCAGGCTGAACCCCAGTATCAATTTTCGGCACAGCATGCTTACACGAAAGGTAAAAGTGTTGAAACTGCACTTCATAGTGTTGTCAGTACGATTGAAAAATCATTGAATGATAAAGAGTACACCCTGGCTGCATTCTTAGACATTGAAGGTGCCTTTAATAATGTCACGGCAGATTCAGTTGCCTTAAAAAACCTGAATATTGAGGACATTCTAATCAGATGGATAGTTTCCATGCTAAGAAATAGGTACCTAAACTCAGAACTAGGTGATGCGAGACTAAGAGTATCAGCTGGTAGAGGCACTCCGCAAGGAGGTGTTCTCTCTCCTCTACTCTGGGTTATTCTGCTAAATGAAGTACTAATAAAACTTAGATTCAGTGGGGTTAAAACCATAGCGTACGCAGACGATGTGGCGTTACTGGCCACGGGTAAATTCCTTCCAACCCTAAGCGACCAAATGGAAGGCGCCCTTAAGATAGTCAGAAACTGGACTAAAAGGAGTGTACTCGCAATAAATCCACTAAAAACGGAGCTGACAATATTTACTAACAAGACTCCTCTTAAAATTTCTGATAGAGCTAAATATCTAGGATTAATACTAGACCAGAAACTAAACTGGGGACTAAACACAAGGGAGAGAGCAAGGAAAGCTATGATAGCTCTCTATACTTGTAGCAGAATATTTGGAAAAACTTGGGGGCCCAAACCAAAAGTCATTTTCTGGCTCTACACAGCAGTTGTGAGACCTATACTGACATACGGCAGCCTAGTATGGTGGCCAGCAGCAAGTAAGGGCACAAACCTCAAGATACTAACCAGAGTACAAAGAATGGCGTGCATTGGTGTCACAGGAGCTATGAGAACCACACCAACTGCAGGATTAGAGACCATACTCAATCTATTACATTTAGACCTATTTGCGCAGGAATCTGCAGCTAGAAGTGCTCTAAGATTAAGCCAATCTGAAGGTTGGAGGTCAAGCCTGACGGGACATGCGCAGATTTTACGCAAATACATGGGCGGAGATGTTAGCACAGACTACATGGTGCCCTATATAGACTTTCATAAGCCGTTTTCTAGTTCATTTCCGAGTCGAGAGGAATGGAAAACTAATATCCCGCTAAATGACAACTCCATCTCCATCTACACTGATGGATCCAAGATGGACGTGGGAGTAGGTGCAGGGATTTTTTCTGAAAAACTCAATTTGAACAAGTCAATTCGGCTTCCAAACTATAGCAGTGTTTTTCAAGCGGAGGTCTTGGCGGTGGCAACTGCTGCCCGGGACGCTGCAATGAAAGCTATACCACCAGATGATATTACATTTTTCATTGACAGCCAGTGCGCTGCTGTCGCGAAGAGCTGCGGGTTCTTGGTACGCAACACAATGTAAAGCTCTACTGGGTACCCAGACATAATGGCGTTTCAGGAAATGAGAAAGCTGCCGAGCTGGCAAGGGAGGGTTCAGCTCTAAATCCTGAGCGAGCTGACCCGTCAATTAAGACACCACCCTGCAACCTGAACCTAGAAGTTAGAAATAAAATGATTGCAATAGCAAATAGTAGATGGAGATCACTAGAATCCTGTATAATTACAAGAAAACTCTGGCCGCTCTACGATAAAAATCGTATAGAGCAAATCCTACACTTCAACAGATATATCTTATCTGGTTTAGTGGGGATGATAACTGGACACAACTTTTTACATTATCACACAATGAAATTGGGAATTAGCGAAGAAGATATATGTAGAGGCTGTGGCAATGAGGACGTACACGAGGATACACCTCACTTCCTGTGCCATTGTCCAGGACTCTACCACCTTAGATTCAGAATACTAGGGAAATATTTCTTCCAAGACTTAGAAGAACTTTCAAATGTATCGGTAAATAAGATTACCAAATTTATAAATGCATCGGGTTGGTTTAAGAACCCATAGAGTTCACGAGTGGGGAAGCTTCACTCCTTGGGCATCACAATGGATCTATACTGATCTAAGTGTGGCGTAGTTTGTTTCACACTCTACGTCAACCCACCAAACCTAACCTAACCTAACCTACCATGATGCGGATATCAAGCAGTCCTAAGATAAAGCTACACCTACACTGAACCGAATTAATTATTCTTTAGAACAGATGAGATGTCTCGAAAGAAACCATCTCCTTGGTGACCGTTAATATGGTTTCCGACAACAGCGTTCTACAGGAGACCTAATTAATGGTGTACCTGTCTGAAAAGTTGAATTGGTGCATTCAGCAATACAGTGAATGTAAATTAGTTGCCCTTGATATCTTCAAAGCTTTCAATAGGGAATGGCTAGCGCTTTCGTTATCAAGCTTCAAGTATATGATTGCTTATGGTTACGGATGTATATCTATCCCATTCTTAACACCCAAGGGTTCAGTCCACTTTCTCTCTCTTACTCGCATTCCAATTCATTTCTTCGCGGATGACTCTTGATTCTTTAACGACTCCATGGTAAGGCCCCCTAGATGTAGAGTCATAACGAATGTCTAACAAATTAAACTCTGATGTTGAGGTGCCAAAAACTGAGTTGAGTTTAACGCGTCAAAAATGCCAAACCCCAAACAAATGGAATTGATTTTGAGGAATCTATGGTTTATCAATGCTTGGCCTGCATGTTAGAACTTCGCTGGAACACGCAGATTACAGATTGTTTAAAAGATGTAAATGATTTTCCACAGAGTTGGATATCATCTTTAAATCTTACATTCGTTCGATACTTGAATATTCGCATTTTCGGGTGGTAGCTCCCACCAAATGCTTGAGTTTACTCGATCGTGTTCAGCGACAAGCATGTACGAGTATGCAGATTGATCGGTAATCAGTCTATTTGCAACCAGTGCTGCCACTCTGAAAATTTTTATCGTAGCAAAATAGCGTAGCAAACAGCGTCTCATAAGTATTTTTTTTTTTTTTTATAAAAACATAAAAACACCGTTCACACAAACTTTACGAATATTACACAAATGTTTGGTAATCTGACACTAAAAACTCACTACAATTACACTTTTCTTGAATGATAAAGGTGAAATTGAATTCGAGATTTTATTTTTGCATAAAAAACTACCAGTTTATTTATTTCAGGGCAAAATAAAGGCATGGAAGTTCACGCTCTCCTTACAGTGCCATGTAAACCATGATTTTGAGTTGAAATTTGTGGCAATGAGCTCTTGGAAATACTAAATTGCTTATATCGATATCGAATTTAAGTTCTTGGATTTTCGATGACATTTACTCATTCTAACAATATTTTCGATTGAATAAATTCTACCAGCATGCACTTTGCATCAAGAAACGAATGGTTGACTGAAAAAATTTACTGGTGTGGTTGCGAATTGCAGTGGAACGTGGCAAGTAATTATGACAAAAGATAACGCAGCAGTTTGTCGAGAAGCAGAACTCTCTTGCCTGACAATCGGTTATCGATCGTAGTAGTCTGGATCCCGGATCACAGGGGAATAGAAGGTAACAAACAGACCGATCAACTAGCATGGCGTGGTTTTGCCTTTAACGTGTCCCTAGCGGTAAGAGTTTATATTCCGATTGGAGCGGTTAAGAGTAAAGTTTTCGGACACTATCTAAAACGAGCCCATCTCAAGTGGAGTAGCTGCATCGTATTCAGAAGGTTATAGCCCACATATAAACTCAACAGAACTAACGAATGTACGGGTCACTGGGCTTTAGGAAACCATCCACCTAACTGAGTCCCATTCCACACTCACTGTCAAAGTTGTAAGGACGTGAACCCTTGACCATTTCCTTTGTAAATGTCCTGCCCTAGCTAAAGTAAGGGCACAGAGTAAACCCATCATTTCTAATCTCAATGAAGTCTCAGAGAAAAAAGTAGTAAACCTGCTACTCTTAAACGTAAACGGGATGGATCTAGAACTCGGACTAGGACTAGGAGTTGGGTCCTCCTGTTTATACTTACAAGAGCCATGGTAGCTGTACTTGATTTCCTCGCTCGAACACCGCCAGAATGTTGGATGCTTAGCACTACTATTATGTACGAGTATATAAAGGGTGTCCCAATGGGTGCGCCATTTGTGCGGTAGTGTTGCCAACGAATAAAAAAAAGACAGCGTGACAACTGACAGATCAGGGTTATTAAAAATGAAGTGCTACACGAAAGAACAACGTGTTTTCAATATTTTAAAAATAATGAAGGTTTGGCAGCTACAGTTTGTAATTTTTCGTACAAAATGTTGTCGGAATAGTGATTTATGTAACTTCATCAACTGTGAAGAGATTTATTCAAAAATTCAGGGGTGGATCAATTAGTAATCGTAGACACTCTGGCCGTCCTTCAACAAGTCGTTCGTTCAACACAAAACAACAAAGCAATTCGTGAGAGTGTTGTTGAGAGTCCAGGAACATAAATTCAGCACGTGGCCAAGAATCGGACATTTCGAGAAGATCTCTACAGAGTACTCTCAAGAAAGATTTGCATACTCGTGCATACAAAGTGCAATTGACTCAAGAACTGAAGCCTACTGACCAACCACAGCGAAGAGAGTTCGTTGAATAGATTATGGAACAACAACAAGTGGATGCTGATTTTTCAAAACAAAATCATCTTCAGCGATGAGGCTCATTTTCATCCTGATGAATTGTCGAATTTGGGGTTCAGAAAATCCACGAGTGATTGTTGAGAAACAAATGCATCCACAACGTGTCACTGTTTGGGGCGGATTGTGGGCTAGAGGTATCATCGGGCCATTCTTCTTTGAAAATGCGCCTGGTCAGGCAATAACAGTTAATTATGCTAGCTATCGCGACATGATAATCCAGTTTTTTGTGCCTAAATTGCAAGATATGGATGTAGAAGACACGTGGTTTCAACAAGACGGTGCCACATGCCATACAGGCCGAGAAACAATTCAATTACTTCATGAGTCATTTCCTGGTCGTTTCATTTCCCGTTTTGGGGAAAGAATAACGCCGTTGGACTTTTTCTGTTGGGGTATTATGAAGTCTAAGGTTTATGCCAATAAGCCCACAATGAAATTCAGCCACATTTATGCAAAACGGTCATGGACAATTTCGACAAAAGAGTGCGTATGTGCCAGCAAAGCCGTGGAGACCATTTACCCGATATTCTATTCCATACATAACCCTATACTGTATACTTTATGAATCAATAAAACATTTACAATTTTTAATTAAAAACCTGTGTTTTCTACCAAAATTATTTCTTGCGTGAATTTTGGGACACCCTTTAGTTGTGTCCCGCATGTTCGTCAGTTTAATCGCAGTACACCTGTTTTCGAGCACACTGTAAAATTCAGAATTTCGTTTTGTAACCACTCAAAATTAATGTCGATTTCAAATAACTTTCTTTTCAAAAAAATTTCAAAAAATTAAAATTAATCCAGTCTTTAACTCTTCCCTCTACCCCTTCATTTCACCCCATCACTGAGTTTAAAGCTTTAAAGGACTTAGTCCTAAGTGATGCGGAACATAACAGAAAAACCCAATTTTGCAATACCTATTAAGGCACAGCATAGTGGTATTTAAGGTATTTAATGCTGAAAATGTAAAAATTCTTTTACAATATTGGCTTTTTAAAAATACAAAACCTAACCGTGAATTATCGAGTGCCTTCTTTATGTTTTTAAGGGCATGAAACTATCATATCGCAGAAAGCTGGATAGTACCTAGGTAGGTTACAGAGCAACAAAACTTAAAAATGGTGACCCTAGCGAGCCATCTAGAAGTACTTAGAACATCGAGCCATCTAGAACATCTAGAAGTACTTAGAACACGCTAACAATGTAACGATAACATCATCCTTTGGGTTACATTGCTCTGTCTGTTCGCCGCGTAGTTCTGTTTTAACTAGCTCTGTTGATATTTTACATCGACTTATCGCACCGGGTTGGGGCTGAATCCCAAAATATGGGGCATCTGGAACCAAGATTTAGTTAAGCAAATTGCGTACGAGAATCAAAACAAGGTAGATTTAATCACGATTGCTATAGACGTAGTTGAAATCTGAAAAGTGTCAGATTTCGCATAGACTGATTGTAACTATCCGGGTCTCTCTCAGGTGATCTCATCAAAGTCCTGGGAATTATGGATCACAACACTAAAGATTTCCTAGCCAATTTAGTAGAGAGGCCATGAGCTCCATGACTGGTGAACCGGCAATCTCTTCCTATGCCTCACACTGTGAGCTTCTTTATTAAGTATGGTCTTAAGAAAGATCAATGAACGCGAATACGTCATCGCCTTAATCCAATTGAGGGACTTGGCTTTACGTTATATCATGTTAAATGTTCAACTAAAATTACAGCTTATATTCTTTTTCTTTACAACTTTAAGTCCAGGCGATCCCGATTGAAAATCTCTCATGATACACTATGATACGATCCATAAGACCATCCATTGCAATTTCGAAGGCATTTTTTTTTTTTTTTTATAATTTGCACTTGTGAAAGGGGTTATGAATACCCTTATACTTATTTTTAGGTCACGGGCATTTTGTGGAAAGGGGAAGAGACGGAGAGAAAGACAGATTGGTGTAGCTGGTTTGAAACTATGCTGTTATTAAGTTTCAGTGAACTCCAAGGGTGGCGTCCAGATAACTGGGGAGTATTTTTGTTGTGCTATTATTGTCGTTGCTTATGATTCACAGTATTTTTTTCAGTCCTCCTGATGTCATCATCACGATCAAGTTGCATTTCAGCCATATGACCACCCTACTGCCAGTGTTATGCCTTCGCAGTAGAGTTGACATAAGCTTTCGCAATTGATCGACTTTTTTTTATTTATTTAATATGAAATAAATAGATGATTCTTGACACCAGGATTTGAACCGTGAACCTGCAGCGTGACAAGCAATGATGTTAGCACTACACCATGACCATCTGCGCACTGAGCCAGTTTATAAATTCAAATAAATTCGTTTAACCCCTACGTCCGACACTCGAATCTACCTCACTAAGCAGCTATTCTCATAATTTAAGATCTCTTCGCATCCACCTGTATAATCAATGTCCCATTTTAATATTCGCGCAATTTCAAGCAATTTTCTCATATTTTCAAGTAACACACGTTACGCAATCATGCTCACTTTACGGCCTTCCACACCCGTTCTTCGTCAATCTCCTTAGTCCTATACCAATACTTAAAGACTCACCTCACACCCAACCAATGTTCATTCAAAATAATTAAGTTTACTCTTGGGGATTGGTTTAAAGGGGCATACCACATTCGTACGCTTCTACAATTTTGAATCGTGATCTAGATGGGGGCTCTTCATCGAAGAAATACCATTACCGACATCCTATTCTACTCAGCCGGACATACGTATGGATGCGCCTCCGCCTCACAGTGGAATTATAAAATAAAATCACAGAGCTGATCCCCAGAGGAATAGGACAGCTCAAATCACCACAAGTAGAGTATGAAGAAGAAGAAGGAGCAGAAGGTGTAGGTGCACTAAAGCATAATGAGATTCATTTATGTGTTCAAGCCGCCTAATAAATATAACCACTGCACAAGTATCTATCTTGTGGTAGCCCAGTTTTAATTTTTGACACAAGGGTCAGGGGAAAAAGCGGTTTCGCCTCTAGCTAAGGGTCAGTTCCAAGGTCACTTAAAATTGCAAGACCGTACGGCTGGCTGTAGTGCGTGGCCCAAAATGTAGTGGCAGCATTCAGTGGACCTACAGGTCCAAGGCATTTACCCGATGGTAATACTCATCTTTAGTCATTTGTTCGTTCGCTTCGGCACTCGTTTTCCACGTTCACGTTGTGTGCTTCGTAAAGAGTCGAAGAATTTCCCGTTGATGTAAAAATAAGCTGCAATTATTTTTTCTATGGACGGCTTACAGACACACACATTTAAGTGTGGATGCTTTGTTTTATGCGCGTCTCCCAAGAGTTTTATACTTTTAAGGGGGGGGGGTGATGGTCGCTTTGCGTTGTTTTGGGTTTTTATAGCTTTACCCCAGGGCAGTAAACTGAAAGGTTTACATGACTATTGAATGCCTCTGGGCGCCTTTTCGGTAGACACACACATCCGAGAGAGGAGAAAATTATTTACTGTGTGCGCGAGAAGTAACAAAGTGAGGTGTACATGACAGCGAGACATGATGAAAGGATTCCGCCTGAGTTAGAGTTTTGTTTTTGTATTTCTTTTTGGTATTGTTTTTTTTTTTTTTTTTTCTTTTTACATATTTAGCTTTGTGGACTTTTTCAAGACGACTTTTACTTCTTGTCATAATGATTCATAGAAAAGCAATAAAAATGTACTTTGATTTTAATGAAAGTTCGATTTAAAGTGCTACAGATAGAAACTGAGCTGACAATATTATGACTATTCTTATCGGAAGTATTGTAAAGGTTTTAGCTGATACCATTCACAAGTCTGCATCATAACTAAGTTGATCTTACATAACAAGTGAAACTTAATTTATTTTCGACTGTTCCCAAATATTTGAGATCATCTTAGCAAAGATACACTTAAATGCACTGCAGCCAACTTCAGTTTATTGTCAAATGTCAAACGCAAAACGTCAAAAATTCTGTTTTTTCTTCAGTAATTTCAGGAGATGTGCTTGCAAATTTAAAATATTTTTCTATTGCCGTAAAAACTGAAGTATACTTGAATCTGTAGAAACATTTATTACCCTAAAATCAACAATGCTAATTGCAAAGTTGATTTCCGGAAGAAATCGGGTTACTCTTAGGAACTTTATGGATGTAGTACTTGGAAAGTGACCAACACCGTCACAAGCAAGTTGCAACATCTTCCGGCCGAACCGTGTATCGAACGACTAACTACACGCGGTAACGAGCCAAGAATCAAAAGACGTCAAAATACGGACGAGAAAGTGGCAGTGGATTGGTCACACCTTACGGCTCGAACACATTTCCATTGCGAAGTACGTCATGCAGTGGAATCCACTTACTCAATCTGACAGACGAGTGGGCCGCTCTAGGCAGACATGGAGGACAGTCGTAGAGTAATCCGGATCGTTCGGGATGACTTGGAGGGAGCTCAAGCGCGTTGCACAACTCTGAACACGATGGTGTTGTTGGCGACCTATTCCCCACGAGGGGTCAAAGGACCTAAGTAAGTAGGTATCACAACAGAGCTTTAACTTTTTTAACTAATGCAACTGGAGCGTGAGAGTGTTCTCAGCGAGTATAACGAGGTCGTCAGGCTAAAGCAAAACCTTAACCTCCATGCCTCAAAAACTCACACCGCCTGGAAAATATTCGGACAAATCGTCGATAAACAGTGAGAACAAGATAAGACTGAAAACACGTCCTTGAGGGATGAGACCATGTATCAGTTTAGAATCAAGAAAAATCCCTAGATCTATAAACAAAATCCAAAAGAGTCCAAGGCTGGAGATCACTGCACTGATTCTACTACTTCAAATTCTGCAAATTAGTTAATGAAAAAGGGTGGTACTCATCCAAAATAGAAATAGAAATGCTTTTACATACAAGTTTCAAGTTTCTAAGAGAAAAATATAGACTCTGCTGAAGGTAGTCCAACACAACCCCTACCTTGCTACTAGGCAAAATCAATAGCACAAGTAGAGCTTTTAAGAACGTTCACTCGTAGGATACTAGTTCAGGGTGGCTGACATGAACTGTTAATAATTCAAATAGCTGTGTTTTTTTAATTGTAAATATTTTTTTACTGAATCCAAAGAAAAAATATTGAAAATTTATTCAAATTCAAGGATTTAATTAATATTTTCGATGTGGCCACCTTTGGCACGAACAACTTCCTTGAGACGGTCAATAAATTTATAGCACGCTGCACGCAAGTGTGTCTGTGGAATACACTTCCATTCCCGGCGAAGCGCTAACTTGAGCGCGTCCGTTGTTTGGTATTTTCTAGTGCCAAACTTAGCCTTCAAAATGCCCCAGACAGAAAAGTGTAATGGATTCGCATCGGGAAAATTCGATAGCCATTGTGTCGAGGAAATGAAGTGCGGAACACACTTTGTGGCAGCTATTCTTGAATTGCTCGAGCTTTGTGGGAAGGTGCAGAGTCCTGTCGGAATGTCCAGGGTCTTTGGCCGAAATGTTTGCGTGCTCAACATTCGCTTCAACACAGCTTCCAAGACAGTTTTACGGTAAACCATCACGATTATCTTAATGCCACGGTCCAAAAATACGAGCGGAAATCGACCATCGGCAGTCACTGTGGCCCAAACCATCAAAAGCAGTGGCGCTTGCTTCCTGGTGGCCATTCTTTGGTCGAAATTATCGTATGACCTCTCTGGCAAGTAAACTCCATCATTTTGCTTGTTGCTCAATTGGAAATGGTGCTTCATCAGAGAAGACGATGTTTGGCAATTGGCCACTTGCGTGCGGATCAACTCCTTTGCTCTTTCCACTCTAACTTTTTTTGGTCAGGTGTGAGATCGTGCACTTTTTGGAACTTTAAGGCCTTGAGTCCGAGATCATTTTTCAATGTGTTGCATCCGTTCGCTGGATACGTTTAGCTCAGAAGCCATTTATTTTCCGCTACCCCAAGGATTTCGTTCGATTCTGGCCTTCACACTCCGAATAGCAACGATGTTGCTGTCTTTTCGGACCACCTCCACAGCGTTTTGCAATGCTGCCGGTTTCGTTGTAACACGATATGGTGCAATACACAAACATTTTGGTCACTTTCAAATGTTTCAGCTCACGAACAATAGCTGGTTGTGATTTTAATTCAAAAAAGGGTAATAACACTATTACCTTTGAATTCCATTGTCAATAGAACAAAAACTAAACACGCGATAAAATAAAAAAAAACTTACAAACACGCTTGTCAACAATGAAATGAGTTAACAACTGTCAAATTTTCAGCGCGCTGTCATTCGTAGTTTGGCAGACACAGACACACGACCTGAAGTTGGTAACAGTTCATGTCAGCCACCCTGTATACTGACATAATCTACTATAATCTAGTCTAATATAACTTGGTAGTAGACCGCGTTTCGTAGGCATAAAATTAAAATCAAAAAAATCAAAAAAATCAAAAATTTGAGGGCCATTTCACTATGGTATAAAATGGACGAAAGAAGAATGTACCTTGTCTGATGGATTACAAATTAGATCTGAAGTTAGCGTTGCGATCTTCCACAATGTCTTCTGATTACAATGGCGATCTTTTAAGCTAAACTGCACGCTTTTCTTCAAGACCACTCACTAACTATTGAAACATTTTTCTTCGCACGACCGACACCTACTGAGCACACAAGGAAGTGCTACTGCAAATTGTTACTAAATAAAGGTGGCTTCACGATTTTTCATTGAATCAATTTATTGATACAAAAGAAGAAGCAGTAGTAGCAAACACAACCTAAACAACGAACACCATTGCCCAACTATACGTCTTTTCTAACAGTTTAGATGAGAATAGTTAGCATTCGCTTATGGATATGCAAGGCAGTTATTTTTCTCCTCTCAATTGGTACATGACTGTGAGATAATAATTCCAACAGTTGAGAATAAAAACAATCAAATGTTCACGTTTTTTTTATTCTTCGGTCAAATTTGAATGAAACCGTGAAAAAGAGGAAAAAAATTGTTGTGATTTGCATTTTTCCACTTTGGCGTCATTACCTGAAGACAGAATCCAATTGAGGTTACGAAACGAAGAGAGGTAGTCACCTCCGGTGCAATGTTATCAAAATAATTGCATAAATGGGACTTTTAACGCAGTTGCCATATCGAAATGTAAATTTGATTCGCATGTGGCTGTGTGTGTGTTTTAATGTGCAACATCTTGATGAATACTGTCACGAGGAACACTCCATGAGATTGATTTTTGTATACACATCTTATTGTATTGGTAACTTGTAATGTAAAAATATGAGATGTTGGCGCCTTGACTTATTATCTATTACACGTATATCTTCCAAAGGGTTCTTCAAATCATTTAGCGCTAGAGTATTCCTTTACCCATCAAAACTTTGTTGATTAGATTAACCCAAATCCAGAAAATCACATGTTCTTTTGAAGCAGCCAAGGATGTTACCAAGGTTGTTACATTTAATAAAGTTCATGATTTAACTGGAACGACGAAGGCCTTATAATTATAGTCACGCCTCGCTCCTCAGATTCATTATTAGTTCAAAGAATATCTATTTGACATGAAAAATTGTTCTTTTGAAGCAACCAAGGATGTTACCAAAGTTGTTACAATTATAGTACCGCCTTACTCTTCAGATTTATTCTTAGTTAAAAAAAAAACAGCGATCGACAAATTAAGTTCTATAGCATACAATGTCCTTTACTATTTATTTTACATTAAGAATTGTTCTTTTGAAGCAACCAAGAATGTCACCAAGGTGGTTACATTTGATAAAGTTCATGATTTAACTGAAACAATGAAGGCGTTATAATTATAGTCCCGCCTTGCTTATCAGATTCATTCTTAGTTCAAAGAAATGGCGACTGCTAAATTGAGTTCTATAGTATACCCTGTGTAGACAAAGTCCTTCACATGAAAAATTGTTCTTTTAAAGCAAACCAAGGATGTTACCAAGGTTGTTACATTTGATAAAGCCCATGATTTAACTAAAACAACGAAGGCGTTATAATTATAGTCTCGCCTCGCCCTTCAGATTCATTCTTAGTTTAGAAAAACAGCGACTGACATTTTGAGTTCTATAGTATACCCTGTGTAGACAAAGTTGATTACTATCTATTTCATATGAAGAATTGTTATTTTAAAGCAACCAGAGATGTCACCAAGGTTGTTACATTTAATAAAGTTCATGTTTTAACTGAAACAACGAAGGCGTTATAATTATAGTCCCGCCTCGCTTATCAAATTCATTTTCAGTTCAAAGAAACGGCGACTGATAAATTGAGTTCTATAGTATACCCTGTGTAGACAAAGTCTTTTACTATCTATTTTACATTAAGAACTGTTCTTTTGAAGCAACCAAGAATGTTACCAATGTTGTTACATTTGATAAAGCCCATGATTTAACTAAAACAACGAAGGCGTTATAATTATAGTCTCGCCTCGCCCTTCAGATTGATAAACTTCATGATTTAACTCGAACGACGAAGGCCTTATTATTATAGTCAGTTCAAAGAAACAGAGTTCGAGAATACAGATGAAGGACTTGAAGATGTACCCGTACAGAGTGCAAACAGTGTATCAACTATGGCCTGTAGACCGGCAATCGAGTGTAAATTACAGCCAAGCCCTCTTCCCGGCTGCTTAATCTCTTGTTTTGGCGATTTGCACTGACTCGCAAGATTGCTCGATTTGACCGTTCCAGTCTTCTTTTTTGGGTGTTTATTTTTAAGCCGCGGGTCTATATGAACAAGCCACAAACCTTGGCGGAACTAAAAGAGAACATGCGACAAGAAGTGGAGAATTTATCGCCAGAAGTTTTGAAAAAAGTCATGGAAAATGCTGTAGAATGATCCCGAATGTGCATCAACTCTGGCGGCGGTCACTTGATCGATATTATCTTCACGACTTAATGGATTCGAATTTAAACGTCTATATAAACATAATCAAAAAACGGAACTAATTATTTTTATTTACAAACAAAGTTACTGCCTAAGGAAATCGAGTGAGAACTTTTGCCCCACCTTGGAATATGTATCTCTTTTAGAGATTTTGATGTGAAGTACCCGTATCTACTCAGAAATCCTTTTAAATGTTAGTTAGTAGGTTTTTTTCTTTTTTTTTATATAATTTGCGCGCGCCAAATGGGATATGAATACCATTAAATTAATTCAGGGCACGGGCGTTTGTAGAATATGAGAGAGAGAGAGAGAAAGAAAGTGGGTTTGAAACTTAGGTGGTATTAAGTTTCAGTAAACTCCAAGGGTGGCGTCCAGATAACTGGGGAGCTTGTTTGTTTTGGTTTTTGTCGTTGCTCATGATTCACAGTATTTTTTTCCCTCCACCTGATGTCATCATCACGATCAAGTTGCATTTAAGCCATATGACCACTCTACTGCCAGTGTTATGCCTTCGCAGTAGAGGCCTTTCTGACACAGAATTATATATTCAGTTTTCAACTGCGTAACTGACATGATCTGCGAATTGGATTTCTGTGCTATTTAGCTTCGTGAACAAAACAAGTTCGGAGATAGACCAACTTATCTATCAACTTTAGTAGTTTATTAAGAGCTGATTCTATCAGCTTGAATGGCTCCAAACAAAGAAGAATTCAAATAACTAAAAATGTTCCAGAACCCCCGTAGCTATACTACTATCACCTCTAAATATTTTGAAATGAAATACCCATATCTACTTAGAAATCCTTATAAATGTTAGTTATTAAATCGATATAATAAGATTGTATCTCAGGCCTATGGTCATGCTGCCTTGGTGTCTTAAATGTAAATTATTTTTGATAAATAAATAAATAAATACGAGTAAAATTATGTCTCTTGTTTTGTCTCATTTTGACGTCCCCAAATTTTGCCGTCGTAGGCCTAGCCCAACTCCGGCTGTTGTACTGTTTTCTATATAATTTTTTCTTTTTTGCAGCAAATTTAGTTGTTGCCGATCTAAGCAACTGCTAGGTCTTCTGAGATTCGAGATTTGTTTGCATGGACATCGGGCACAGGGCTTAGTACCTACCGACTTAAGTTACAATTATTTGACTTTTATGATGAATGTCGCTCACCATAATGTATCGGGTTTATCCTACAAGTATAATGGACCTGTTTGTATTTCCAACACAAATGTACCTACAATTTTCTCTTCCCTACAACAATAATTCATATATGATATAGTAGCCGGTCATATCTTTATCTCCACAATTAATTCATTAAATAAATGCGCGCACGATTGCAGTCCCCATATGATGATAATCGTTACGTCAGCCTTAAAATTACTGACAACTAAACTGCGTTTGCGGATCGGGCAAAAAGTGAAAGTTTCGCCATTTGATATTTCTCTAGCTGCAATCATCCTTGTAAAGTCGTACATACTCGTACTCGTGTGTGCTTCCTCCTAATTCACATCTCTAACATCTGAAAGCGAAAATGAAGAAATATTTGTTTTTTCCTGTCAGATTATCCACTTGTGAGTTTTCTCTGGAAAATCCATTTACTCGTACAAACTACCATAAGTGTGCGATGGTTTGTTTGCTAAAACGTCCAAAGATATTTCGCAAAGATAACACTTAGCAGATACATACTTCATTTCTTCGCGGGATCGCGATGTTAAGTAAGCATTTCTACAGCGGGGACAAAGAGCACAAAATTGTCATTAACACATCTACCAATGCCACCTGGGATTGCGAGGAAATAAATAAAAACAAAATATATACTCATACATATCTCGGCACTTTTGCGGTTTTTCTTATGAAATTTTCCACCTGAGTGCGATACGAACAGTGCACACCAGTTTGTTGATTTATTATGTTCAGCGTTGAGGTGAGAACATGAGTGTTTTGTGTTGCCTTTCTTCTTTGTTTTACTGAGTTAATTATAGTAATGAAATAATTTCATAAAAACTGACGCTGATATTTGATTACATTCGGTCAGAGCAAAGAGTACTCTGTCAGTGATATTAGTTGACATCATGGACAAGCTTGTCTCCAGCTTCATACATGATAGCTTTCGGTTTGTTCACTCTTGTAGCACTTTGGCATGCACTTCTAGTGCATCGATTACACTTTGCAAAATTGAGCGGAATAAAATGAATAAAGAAAACGTGTGCCAATATATTGTAGTTTAGTCATTAAATGTAAAAAAAGAGGGGGCTTTAAAAAAAAAATTTACTCGTATCAGTGCTGCCAGGTCAGTTCAATCTCCAAGCGTTAGCAAAGCCAAAAAAGCGCTAGATATTAGTTTTTAATGAAATAGCTAGAGCTAGATTGGGGGCAGATATACATATCCTTGGCCTAGTTTGAATACGCCCTATCCCACAATTTATAAACTAATCCCAATACGTAATGATTTTAAGCAATTCTAGCTTATCTGTGTTAAAGTTAAAAGTTTTCCGACAGAAATGTTTATAAACTGGTTGCGCAAAGGTATCTTTCTCACAGCTTGAATTTCAGAAGAAAAGGAGTGGAAACAATTTGTGGGATAGGGTGGTGCCGTCACATTAGGCCTAATAGTAAAATTTGGCCTTATGACACTGTCAGAAAGCGACATAAGGGCAAATTCTAACATTTGGCCTTATGTCACTTAGCCTTATGCCACTGCACTATTAATTATTTCAAACATGCACCGGATTTCAGTAAGGGGTTGCGCTACAATACGTTTGTTTTTAATCCTTTGCTGGAACAGATAATATCCAGGGTCACGGTCTGTTTAGGTGATGTAATACGCAGACGATATCGACATCATCGGTCATTCCTCGCTTGACGTCGTAGAGGGCGAGATTGTCTCGAAGTGCATGAGGACAAAACCAAGTACTCTATGCTTAGGACAAAACGTCACTTTTGGCAACTCTAACTAGTTAAGGAGTTTACCTATGTATCACGCAGTAAATATATATCCCACAAATGACAACTTAATGGAAATTCGATGAAGACTAACCCTGGATTCAAAACTACTAACTAGAAAGACAAAACCTAACGAAATATCTCGATTAACGAAAACTCTTTAATGACCGGCAGTATGGTTTTCATAGCAACAGGTCTGGTGATTTGAAGGCATATCTTATCGAGAAATGGAACCAATCTCTCCATCACTTCGGCGAAATTAAGTTGCGCCTGATATTTCAAAGGGATTTGACAGAGTTTGGCAACAGGCTCTTTTGTCGAAAATGCTTGCATATGGCGTCGACGAGTCTTTTATTCAATGGATTAGAAATTACCTTTCGGGGCGTCCAATACAAGTTGTCTTTGACGGCTTCAAGTTTGCAATTCACCAAATAAATGCTGGTGTTCCCCAAGGCTCTGTTTTGTCTCCAACTCTCTTTCTTATTGTTATAAATGATCTTTTGTCTGCAAGTTCTAATCCAATCCATTTCTTCGCTGCTGACAGTACCCTCAGTTTTTCATATTCGTTCCCTAACTCACGTCCTTGCTATTCGGCCGTAAAAGGAGAACGGCAACTTATATTTAACACATTAAATTCCGACCTGGACAGCACAATCGAATGGGGTTCAACCCACAGAGTGGAATTTAATGTTTCCAAAACACAATGCTGTCATCTGTCTCTCAAGCGAAACCATAACCCTCAACCATTATCCATGAATGGTACTTGCATCACTGAAACCGAAAGAATTGCTATTCTGGGTATGTGTATTAATAACCATCTTCGATGGAACAATCACATATTCGAAGTCGCTAAAAACGCTGCAAAATGTCTAGGATTCCTTAAGCGGTGCAAGAAATATTTTACCTCATCTGATCTGGCCTGAATTTATGAGGCCAGATTAAGCCCAACTTCGGTCTTACTGTCAAATATTCGCTTATCAGCCGAACGACACGAATGTGGAATGGTCTACCAGGCTCTGTATTTCCTCATCAATACAACCTTCAAATATTTCTCCTCTCTTCCTCTTCCCCCATTTTCCTAAACGTCATGCCCTGAAACAATTTAAGGGTATTCATCCTTTGGCGCGCGCAAATTATAGAAAAAAACAACAACTGATGCTCTACGAACATTGATCCTGTCAGTTCTGTTATAGAGTGACAAGTGGTGGGCTAGTTCAAAAGGCTAAGGACTACATTGATTTGAACGAATGAACAACAAGGCACCTGCGAAAAGGGTCTTTGAAATCGTGTCCCCAGGTTCGAGACGATCAGGAAGATCGAACCTCTGCTTTAAAGACCAGATGATCGTGGCTCAGTGATTAAATGCGCGACCAAGCGCATGATTCAAGGTTCGAATCCCAGAAAACACAAAAAAAGGATGTCTAAAGGACCTTGTATCTGATTAGTTTAATACCCAAACATGCTTTCTTGGGCATAAATTATCGCACTATATATGTTAATTTCGCCACTGAATTTAGGTCCCCAGAAATATATGCCCAAGGTGCAGGTTGTAAGAGCAATACTTGCACCCAAATTTTATCTCGATAACGCGCAAGATCATTGTAGTGACTATTACTAGTGGGCACCCCCGAGGAAGGCTTGATATGAAGATTTTTGCCGTCCTTGTTCAGTGTTTTTCAATGTTGATGTCGTTGGACCTTCCCATCTTTTGCCTAATTTGTAAAAGGTTAAAGGTTGAGTATAAAGAGATCTGTATTACACCTGAAATTTCCTACTTACCATGCGAAGCTAAAATATGAAAATTTACTACTACTCTTCGAAATATACTCGTACGAGGGTGGGTTAATAAGTCCCTGAAAAATTAAATAAGGAACACTCTTTTCGGTATACAAACATTTTATTTTTCAACATAGGCTCTTTTTAGCTCTATACACTTCAACCAACGTTTCTCCAATTTTTTGATGCCCGCCAAATAATACGATTTCTCGAGTCCCTTAAAATAAGCGTTTGTTTCAGCGATGACCTCTTCATTCGACCCAAATCTCTTACCTCCGAGCCATTTCTTCATGTTTGAAAACAAGAAATAGTCGCAGGGGGCTAAATCTGGGGAATATGCTGGATGAGGGAGGAGTCCGAAGCCTAACTCATGCAATGTTGCCATTGCGACTGCGGAATTGTGCGCCGGCGCGTTGTTCGGGTGAAAAAAAAACTTGTTTTCTTCGCCAAATGCAGCCAGCACCTCTGCGTAATATGCGCCGGTGATCGTTTTACCCTTTTCCATGTAATCGATGTGAATAACACCGCGCGCATCCCAAAAAACTGTCGCCATGACCTTGTTTGCTGACAAACACGCCTTGGCCTTCTTCGGCTTCGATCCACTAGGAGAAGTCCATTGCTTTGACTATTCCTTGATTTCTGGTGTGTTGTGGTGAATTCAGGCTTCATCCACGATTGCGAAACGGCGCAAAAACTCAGCCGAATTTTTCTGCAACGTCGCCAAACACACTTTTGAAGTTGTCAAACGAATGCGTTTGTTGTCGATTGTGAGCAAACTCGGCACCCATCTTGCGGAAAGCTTTTTCATGTCCAAATATTTATGTGAAATCGAAATCACTGAGCCATGTGATAAGCTTGTGGCCTCTTCAAGCTCGAGCACTTTCACTCGCCGACCGTCCATTATCAAACCATGGATTTTGTCGACCATTTCTGGTGTGGTGACCTCAATTGGGCGACCAGAACGTGCGGCGTCACTTGTGCTTGAACGACCGCACCGAAATTGAGTTAACCAGTGGTGAATGGTTCCAATCGATGGCGAAGAGTCCCCATAATATTTGTCAAGCTTTTGTTTGGTTTGCGTGATAGTTTTTTCTCGCAAAAAATAGTGTTTAATAAGCACTCGAAATTCACTTTTTTTCCATTTTAAAGAAAATGCTAGTAGACGTCTATATAAAATGGCTGCCACAACAAAACTATTTGACAGATCTGTCTGAAAATTTGGGTGCGTTCATTTGAAAGATGATTCTTGACAAAAAAAAAAAATTAAATTTAAGGTGACGACACAATTGGTGTTAATTTTCAGGGACTTATTGACCCACCCTCGTATTATACAATCAACGCCCCAATCAACGTCAATTACATTGACAAACATCAAGATTTCAATCTATGAAACGCATCCGAATGATATTTGCATACGCTACAGCAATCCAATCCAATGGAAACCATCTAAGTGATCTGTTCTAGCTTCATGCAATAAAACTAAAGATATGCTCGTTGCGCGCATAATCAGATGGGCAATTGAACCGTTTCAATGCGCATGCATGCAATCGAATTGGATCAAGTCGCGCACCACTTCATGATGTTCCATCCGACATGAACATGCCCTTCGGCTTGGGTTTTGTTTTATATAAACATTTGTATGGATATGTGTTTTTTTTTTTTTTTTGATCTGCCAATTTCTGATAATCACTCATGCGAAAATAGACGTTGACATCTTTCTGTTTCGAATAGCAAATATGTATATGAAGGGTGACAGTGGGGCAGAAGGAGCGAGTTGACATCGACACAACGATGTCGGGCTGTGGTGGTGGCTCTGTTTGTCGGCGAAAAAATATAAAACCAAAGAGGACGAGTCTTGTCCATCTTAGGCACATGAAGATATGAAATTGAAGTTGCCAGAGATCGGGAAAAAAAAAGAGGACTAGATTAAAGTATATGTACACTGTACACGTATGTATATATTTTTGGACGGAAGTTTCGATGTCAAGGGACGGAGAAATTTCGAATCGATTTAGTTCAATAACGGATTTCGCATGAATAAATTTGGGCATGGTTCGAATTTCTTTTTAATACTGAGGACAGTCCAAACATCTGGTCTACGCTATTTTTCCTTCCGTAAAATTCTTGATGTTATTATCTTTATCTTCAGTTCAGTCGCCCAACTTTCTATTCGGTTTCTACTCTTGAAGTGTGGAGATCCGTGATCCTGTGAGAGAGTAAGTATATTATACTATGATGGTTAGTAATGTGGGCGCCGTGGCTCATAAAACTGTAGGTCCAACCATTCGTGAGGCACACAACAATAGTGACTGCGAGAAGCTAGACGCACTTTTTTTTTCTTTTCTTTTTTTTGATGGAGTAATCGGTGAAAAGTTTGTTACCAACTTCGAATCAAGTACAACTTCAGGTAAAGACGAAATCACTACAGGGACCAATAAACTCTAAAGTAAAAAGGCGATAGGACTTGACGGTATTTACACAGACATTTTCAGGCGGGCGGTGCCAATAACATCAGCTGATCTTCTACATCTACTCCCAGAGAGATCTTGGGAAGCCCAGATCTCAACCGAAGATTAGATAAAGGCTATCAATTTTTGAAGCATTTTGTTTTGCAGCAAATTACTAAACAGGGCAGGTTTCTGATCTAGATCATGTGGTAGACCGTGAGTAATCGTGATTACGTTTCGCAGCGTGACAGAAGGGCCAGTACGGCAGGCATCGCAGGTCGCTGTAACCGCGTTACAGGTTCGTATGTCTATCACAATATATGTATTTGCCATCAATTCCAGGTCTTTAAGGAAGAATTTAAGATTCCCACAAATTCCTCCGTAACCCTCCATTCAAAATCAATTAACAGTAAGTGAAAGGGCGATCGATTTGTTTTTATTAACCTCTCTCAAGATAGAATACTCGTACCTGAAGTTGTAGTGCAGATTCGGGAAATTGGTACATTAAAAAGCACAATCAGATTTGAAGGCATATTACCGCCAAAATGCTGTTTTTATTGTTTAAGCTGATCCTCATTGGGAGTTGGTAAGATACCATTTAAGCCTTTCACCAAATGTAGGCTCGAGATGTGAATAGGTGTAAAGTTTCGTCAAAAAATTGTCAAAATTGGATGGGGCCTCACAAAATATTTAAATCTAACCTACTGGTCGTAAAATTCAAGAATATCTGAACAGATTGTGATGAAATTTAGCTCGTAAGTTGAGATTCGCATGAAGTTGGTTCATCTGAAAAGGACCTGAATCGGATAAGGTGGGGGTAAAATATGGGAAGAAGTTTTAGATGAGACGGAAAGAGATGAACCATCCATCGACGTCTCCCTACAAATACATATCTCTCCCAGATTTGTCTGGATGGGGCAGTGGTTTGTTGTAAACGAGAATTTAAGTATTGTGGAGTCGATGTTTTCTGGAATGTATTTATGGAGTATATGGAGTAGCCTGTTTGTATACTGGACCACTGCGAGGATGCATTCAAATGTACAAAGATCCGCTGTGCAATCCTTTCGGGCGGACAGAAGCTTTCAAGTCAAATTAAATAGAATGCTGTCTGATACGCATTATGTCCCTGTAGGTGTGCCCCAAAGTTCTGTACTGGGCGCAGATTTACACACCTCTGACTATCTAAAACTGTCATACAAGCTGATACATGTATTCGTCAGATGCTATTGGTTTCGTAATTAAAACTGTCTTTTAATCTGCCCTTAATACTATGAAAACCTACTTTGAGAAGTGGAAAATAAAATTAAATGCTCAAAAGTCACAAGCTATCCTCTATATGAGGAAATGAAAAGCCTATTTTTAGTGAATTCTCTCTAGAGGGTGGCTGACCTTAATGATCTCTAAGATCGAGTCATATTTGAGGTGTTCGGGAGCGAGTTCTCGTTCTCGAACTGGTCCCTCGTTACAACCCCAAGCTGCTTAAATAAAAATAAATAAATAAATAGTTCAGAAAATCTCTGATAGTACCATGCGATCAGCATAACATGATGCAAATCGCCGTCTCAACAGGAAGGAGCTGAAGCTGGACCTTAAAAATCTGGAAGTATCTGGTACCGAACCATATATATCTTCAGCATCCCTACTTTGTATGTTATACATTGTATATTCGGCGAGGAACTTGTTCGCCCACCCAAAGGAGTTTAGGTTTAGGAATTCTGCGTCCTATAATGCTCTGAAAATTTCTATAACGACCTAGCTTGTACACCCATTTAAAGAGTCCGGCGTATTGTGAGCCCAGAGAAGCACTACTAGTCATCTGCGAAGTGTGCGAAAATTTTATTCCCGATCTGTGTGCGTTCTGACGTTGCTTGCTCCAGGTTTGGGGCCTAAAGTGTTTGCTACCAATACTTCAACAGCTTTATTAGAAGCGAGTACGATGACAATACTGCCTACCGGTTTATTAGAAGTTCCTGATCCCATTGAGAAATAGGTCGATCTGTACAAAGATCCGCTCTGTACAGACAAGTTGACAACTGAGCTAGTTTTTTGATTGGGCTTCCAACTATGCTGACTCACAGCACGGAGCGTATGACACTTCACGTGGAGGTGAAGAGAATAGAACGATGTGAGTGGAGCGATATTTTCTACTATCTCTTGGTTTGGGATCTCATCTGGGGGGAATATTCGCGTGAATCTTTGATATTACTAAGCTCATACACTACGACCAGGAGATAATCGCGGAATGGTTATAAATCTCTTAATTGGGACTGTTTCGCTCTAAGGGTATAGACCTACTTGAAAGGTTACTGCTACTGTTACCCATAATCTGCAAGATTGCATAAATAAATGTTTTCGTATCATCTTAGTGCCGATTCGTATCACGAAAGAACAGCTCTATGGGAGAACAGGTCAGGATCCTATAAGCACCGCAATTCGACGAGCGAAGTGGCAATGGATCGGTCACACTTTACGTCGCGAACAAGTTGCCTTGCAAAATATGCCATGCACTGGAGGTAGTACGCCCAAAGCAATCATGGCACAAAGCTGAAAAGTATGGCAGAAGTCCAAACACCATGGCGTTGTTAATGCCCTATGCCCCAAGAGGGGTGACAGGGCATAAATATGTCAATGACATGCATTGTCTATTTTAGCTTTATTTTTCTAACGTGTCTACGATAAGATCCATCCATTAGTGTATCCTCACACTCCTCTTGCTTTCCTCAGAGCTGGGAAATCGGTTTCTCAAAACAAAATCTCGTTGCATAGAATGTGCTTATCATCCTCTCTCTATTCCATTCTATTGTGGTTTTCTCTGACCAACTAAGGTTAATTTGATTTTCAAATTTCTGAAATCAGAACGTTCCGTCCGAACCGATTTGTGGTAAGCACTTCCATTGCACATATTCTTCAGTCCTGGCAATCAGATTGATTGTCGATGGAATTCACTGGAATCAGGGTTCTTTTTTTGTTTCTTGTTGTTGTTGGTCCGCTCCGGTGATTTTAATTCACCTTCGGTTGTTGTAAATCGATCAACAGGTGGAAATTGAAGGTGTTCATGTGATTATGTGTAATTTAATCTTTTGGAAGCCGCATTAAATGCTCTCGCCATTCATCGCAGTACAGCAGCATCAAGCAACCTCAGATGTGTGCATCTATTCGCGTCTGTAAGTGCACACAGATTGATTTAATCTTTTGATCCATTTATTTCAGTGCAACGTGAAATGAGAATTGCATCGTCTTTGCGCATCACAAAATTTACCTGAGTTCGTGTAGATGCTATTTCAGAGCGATTTATATCATAATGCAGACAGATTTAGATGCAATCATTGGTTCAAGTGGTTAATTGCCAGTTTGGGTGAATAATGGTGCGCCCGTTGTAGTGTAGAAGCAGGAATTTTATAAAGCAACAATGTCGTTCATAATAAAAGCTCTGGTAGAAAAGATTGGCATCCAATTTGCTGAAAGGTTGGCCAAGTGAAATGGTTTCGTAAATGACTTTGAATGCTGCCCCTGTACATTGTCAAGGTCGGAAAGAGATTCTTGTTGGAATTTTACTTTGGGAATAATGGTATTCAAAGATTTTCACAGGAATGCCTGCTGCTATGGTAAACGTTTCGGCTTATTACACTCAACTCCTACACATGATTAAATTGTTGCATTTCGTCGACATGAAAACGCAGGTTTCGTTCTTCGGTTTAAATCCTTGAACCTCTCGAGGGGCATAGGGTGTCAACAACCCCTTCGCGCCATCTTGTTCAGAGTTCTGTAACGCATTTGAACTGCCTCCAACTCATTTGCAAAGAACTTGACTCCTCCTTGACTGTCCTGCGCCACGTTTGCCTAAGGCGTCCGGCTGTTCTGCCTGCCTGTGTAAGCAGATTCAACTGCATGGCGTATTTCGCAGTGGAGTTTTTGTCGCGCCGTAGAGTGTGTCCAATTCACTTCCACTTTTCTCCTTCGGACAGTAATAACTATAGCTTCGTTGGCGATACGATTGGGCCAAAAGATCCTCAAGATGATTCTTAGACATCTGTTTACGAAGGTTTGCAGCTTGGGTGTGATAGTTGTATCAATACAGGTACTCCATACATCAGTACTGATTCCACGTTGAAGCGGAACAGTAGCAGCTTGGTTCTAAAGCTGAGGACATTGCTTCTCCAGACTTTCGATAGCATTCCGAATGTAGCTTTTGCCTTCCCGATTCTACTAACACACATCCAGGTCGGTGTCACCGCGATCAGCCGACGCCACACTTCCTAATAGTGGAGACAGACTGCTGGTATTGATACCATGATACGAATAACATGGTATAGTGAATACTACAACCCCTGACAGACTGCATTTCGTAGTATTCGATGACTTTGGCGTTAAGTAGTATACTTTGACGTTTGTGTTGTCTGTCATAACAAATAAAAATAGAAAATTCAAGACAGGATGAATAAAAATGATTTACTTTTGTGCCAAATGATGAATAAAAAGAAAATTCAAATACTTGAAAGCGAAAGTGCATACCTAAGAATTGTCACAAAAGCTACGAAGACTAGCCAATAGAGAGAAATTGGCGCTGCAATCAGTAAGATGGTGGTATACCTATATAATCTCAATACCAGGTATTACGTAGTATTGCAGTGACAGACATGTGGTATAGAACGTAGTATTGCTATACCATGGTATTAATATCAGCAGTCTGTCTCCCACATAAGTATAGAAAGTTGTCTGCTTTCTCGACTACCTGTCCTGCAAAGTTGAATTGAGTGCGGATGTTAGAAGTGCTCAGGGCTAAGTGTTTTGGCTATGTTTATCTTAAGCCCCACTTTATTTGCCTCAGCTTCTAGATTTTGGGCCATCAGATGAAGGTCCATTATCCGATGTGAAAGTAGGCAAACATCGTCAGCGTAATCGAAGTGTTTAAGATAAGTTGTCATAGTCCATACTAATTTTATTCCTAAAAATTTGTTTGATTTGTCCCTCCCTGGAGGAAGAAAATTACATCGAAACTTTATGTCCTACGGTAAAAATAATTTTTCTTTACAGAACAGCAGTGTATTCCACCAAGAGTCTCTTTGATTTTTGGACACGTTGTACCACTTATCCACCTAGAATTTGTCCTTTCAATAACAACCAGCTTTAATTTAAGTTTGCATATAGCGATAGGCATACCCAGTGAACTATTGTCTTGAAGGATGGGTATTGTATTTCCATGTCTGGCAAGTTCGTCAGCCTTACAATTTCCTGGAATGTCCCTATGCCGCGGCACCCAAATGAGGTGAATATTGAACTGCTCCGCCATCTCTATAAAAGACGATCAGCAGTCTAAAGCTGTTAGAGAATTTTTGGAGGATGATTCTAAGGATTCTCGGATATCAGCGTTTAATATCACGTTTTTCTTTAGCCAAGACAGGACTTCCTTTATTGCCATTATCTCCGCCTGGAACACGCTACAATGGTTTGGGAGACGACGAAAAGAGAGGTTAAGTTTAAGCCTATCAGAGAAGACACCACCGTCCACCTCGTCGTTAGTTTTTGAACCGTTGGTGTAAACTTGGAAGTTATTGTCAAAATTTAGCTTGGGTATGGTGGAGTCAATGTTTTCAGGGAAGTTTTTAAAATTGTTTAAATTGAAGGCGTGGCAATATACTTTGCTGGACCACTGTAAAGTAGCTTTAAGGCGAATAGGTCGAGGGATGTCAAATGAAATAGAGCGTCCATTGTTGCAGAAGGTGTCGTTCGTAGTGCTCCGCTAATACACAGACAAGCTGATTCACCAGACAGATCGGTCTGATGACAAAGATATAAAGCCAGTGAGTTAATCTGGGTTGTTAGCCTCAATTGTTCCCAATAGCTTTTTTGCAAGAGAAGAATGCGACAGTGGATTTCTTTACTCTTTCTGGTATCTTAGATTTCCAGCTTAGTTTTCTATCTAAAATAAGACCCAAATATTTTGCTTTGTTGGAGAAAGTTAAGCTTGTTTCATTAAGGGATGGAGGGTCAATAGGTGGGATTTCCTTGAGAAGAGGACTAGTTCGGTTTTGTGGGAATTCACTCCTAGATCACACCGAGCTGTCCATCTAGATAGCTTATTTAAAGCGATTTATAAAAGTTATTTTAAGGTAATGAGGTGTTTGCCAGAGACTGCTAAAGAGACGTCGTCCGCATAGGCGATAACTTCGCATCCCTCAGCCTCCAGGATTATCAATAGTTCATTAACCACCAAATTCCAAAGAAGTAGGAATAATAGGGATTGTGCTGTTCCCCTACTGACGTATTTTCTAACAGATGTCCCACCCAGCTTTGAGTTGATAATGCGACTATTAAGCAGTAAATTAATCAGCTCGCCAAGTGAGCTATCTATCTTCAGATTTGACAGTGCTTTCGTTATCGCAGATGAATAGACGTTGTTAAAAGCTCCTTCCATATCCAGGAAAGCTACCATTGTGTACTCCTTATGATACAGGAGTACTCGATTTCTGTTTCTACTGATTTACCCTTACAGTATGCATGTTGAGCCACGGACAGCAGTTGTGTGTCAATACTGTCACGTAAATGGATATCAATCAGTCGTTCTAGTATTTTTAGCAGGAATGATGATAGACTATAGGTCTGGGGTCTTTTGGACTAGCGTGTGAATATTTTCCAACTTTGGATATGAAAACCACATAAACTTCTCTCCATAGTTGCGGAATATGGACCAGATCCAGACAACTCCGAAATATATGAATTAGAGTTGGCAGGATAATGTCAGATGACCTTTGTAAGTCAGCAGGTATTATGCCTTTAACTATCGCAACAATTTTGTAGATACGTTCTGATCTGAATTATGAACTGTACATATTAGTGGACAAGTAGGACTTTTGGTATCACCAAACCAACACAGCCGTAGACGTCAGGGATAGCTCAGTTAGTAGAGTGTTGGCGGCTAAACCATATCTATAGCCGGATCGTCCCCTACCCTTGGATCAAATGATTTCTTCTTTATGCAATTCTCCAGAAAGAATTATTCTTTACATTTGAACATATTAGTGATATTAGTGACATACGAGGACAAGGTGAAAAGTTATCGGCCTGACGCAGAGATGGCGTTCAAATCAGCAAAAATTTATGTTTCCTGCCTGCGTGCACTTCTCATTAGTTCGTATGACAAGTTTCAACTTGTTCTCTCAAGTAGTTTCTTTATACGAATTTTTGCAGTAGACGTCTTGCGGGTTTTTCGTTAAAATGGATAAACTCATTTTGGATGGGTTAACCCCTAAGGAAATTCATCCAAAGTTGACAAAAGTTTACGGGGACTCTGCTCCTTCCATGTCAACCGTTAAAAAGTGGGCAGCTGAATTTAAACGTGGTCGCACGTCCTTCGAAGATGACCCACGTGAAGGATGGTCAAAAACCGCAACCACACCCGAAACCATCGAAAAAGTGCATGATATCGTGTTGGGCGATAGGCGAGTGAAGGTGAGTGAGATAGCGGAGGCTGTGTGTATATCGGAAGAGAGGGTGCGAAACATCTTGCACAAAAACTTAGGGATGCGAAAGCTCTGTGCAAGATGGGTGCTGAATGCCGATCAAAAGCAAATGCGCAAACGATTTTCGTAGCATTCTTTGGACCGATTCAATAGGGATCCGACCGATTTTGTGCGGCGATTTGTCACCATGGATGAGATTTCGTCACAGAAACGAAACAGCAGTCGAAGCAGTGGGTGGAAGCCGGTGGTTCAGCGCCAAAGAAAGCGAAGTCGAACGCATCTGCCGGAAAGGTCATTACTCCAACCTTCTTGACTAGCTGGATGCCAAAATTCGCGAGGAAGAAAAAAATCATCTTTCACCAGGACAATGCACCTGTACACAAGTGTACGTTGGCGGTGGGAAAACTGCGGGATTTGGGATACGATTTGCTCGGCCATCCCCCCTATTCACCTGATTTGGCACCCTCAGACTTCCATCTGTTCCCAAACTTGAAGAAATTTGTTTCTGGGAAGCGCTTCGCATCCAATGCAGAAGTTGAGAGGGCCGTAGATGAATATTTTCACAGCCTTCCAGACTCTCACTTCCGAGAAGGAATACTGATGTTGGAGAAACGCTGGACTAAGTGTGTGTGTTTATTTTTTAACTGAAAATCGCAGTCTTTCATTGTCAGGCCGATAACTTTTCACCTTGCCCTCGTAGGAATATATTTATTCTGCAATATTAATTAAATACGATTATTAAGTTTAAGTTGAGTATTAAGATTGCAGTTGCCTTCGTAATAGTAATAAATTTAACAGGTAGCTATCCGTAAACTAATCAAAATGAAATGCTTGTTGACATTGTCGCATCGCATCGCATCGCAGTTTTTAATCCTAACAAGAAATCAATTTATATTTTATTTTTAGCTTTGTTCAAGCAGCTCCCAGATACATACCAGTATTAGTTCTTAAGTCATGGTAGTAACAGCCTCTTGCGCAGGTATGAAGTTAGTACATCGATAAGGTGGTAGATGATCTTACCAGTAAGCTCAATCGCTCTTTTGGAAAGGCCCGTTCTGTCAGACGCGCCAGCGGAAGAAATCACCCACCCTGGTGGAATTCGAAAATAGCAGAGCGTGTGCGCACCTCAAGACATAGCTGAAACCTCGCTAAAGAAGGAGCTATTGAGTGGTCAACACATAAGGGAAACGTTAAGCTTCTCAAAAAGGAAAATGGATTCGCTAAGAAAAATTCCTGGAGAAGCTTTTGTGGCGCCATTGAATGCACCACAGAGGCGGCTCGATTGAGGAAGGTTCTCACTAAAGCTCCATCACATGTGTCTCCTATTAAGAACTGTGATGGCAGCTGGACAGACTCTTACGAGAGTACGCTTCACATCGAAGGGGCTTTTAATAATGTAAGTACCGAAGCTATAGTAGACAGTCAGACAAATACATTCGGGCATATGCGGGTAGATTGAACTAATGCTTAGTACCCGCACAATCAACACCACATTATGGGGCATAAGGGGAAGAAAGCGAGTCAAGCGGGGCAGAGTTCTTTCACCACTCTTATGGCTTCTAGTAGTGGACGAGATGTTAGATATACTAGAAAGGAATGGTTTCAAGGTAGAGGCCTATGACCACGATGTTTCCATCTTGGTATCCGGAAAGTTCCTTCCGGTACTCAGCGAGCGACTCAAATATGCATTAAAACTAGTGAATAACTGTGTCAAAGGCAGGGGTCTGGAAGTGAATCCGGCGACAACCGAGTTAGTGCTATTTACGAGGAGAAGATCGATATCAGAATACAATTACCTTCGTATGAATGGTATCGAGCTGATACCTCAAGTAACTGCAAAATATTCGGCGTAATACTGGATTCCAAATTAAACTGTAAGCTAACATTGACAAACGAATCAAGAAGGTATATGTCGCACTATATGCATACAGGAGAGCCTTCGGGTTTTAAGCCTAAAGTGGTGCACTGGCTATACACTGCGGTAGTAAGACCCATTTTGACTTATGGTTTGATTGTCTGGTGGAAAACACTCGAAAAGAAATACCAACTTGAAAGCGTTACAAAGATTCAACGGGCACGCTGTCTGGGGGTGACCGGATCGATTAGATCAACACCGATAGCAGCTCTAGAAACAATACTGCATCTACTTCCACTTGATATATACTGCGGGAACACGGCAGCTAAAACTGCACTACGACTAAGGGAAGCCAGTCTATGGGAAGCTAAACCCTACGGTCATGCCTCAATTCTAAACCGATTAAATACATTAAGACTCCGGACGGAAACGGACTACATCATCCCCATTCCAAACTGCATCCAAAAGTTCTCTATTAGAATTTCTAGCAGTGAGGAATGGGATGAGGGAAGAGTCTGTTTCGAGAATGAACTGGCCATCTTTACCGACGAATCCAAAATGAATGCCGGTACTGGTGCCGGCGTCTAGTGTGAGTCTCGAAATATACATCGCTCGTTTAGACTTAAAGATGATTGCAGTGTCTTCCAAGCCGAAATTGCCGCAATAAAACAAGTGGTGGATATGATTATTGAGGAAGATATTTCAGGGCAAATAATCAATAATTATGTTGATAGCCAAACGGCCATTAAGGTGTTAGAGTCAACATCACTAAGATCCAAGCTCGTAAAAATTTGTAAAAAACGACTGGATGTTATCTCAGCTGTCAACACGGTGACCCTGTGCTGGGTACCGGACCACATGGATATCTCCGGTAATGAAAAAGCGGACGAATCAGCCAGAGAAGGTTCACTTATAAGCCCTTCACGGGCCCTTTCCGAGGATAGTGTACCGCTTAGCACCCTGGGAGACAGACATCGAGTCTTTTTTTTTTTTATAATTTGCACGTGTTAAAGGGGATATGAATACCCTTATACTAATTTTCAGAACATTTTGTGGAAAGAGGAAGAGACACAGAGAAAGAAAGATTGGTGTAGTGGGTTTGAAACCTAGGTGGTATTAAGTTTCTGTAAACTCCAAGGGTAGCTGTCCAGATAACTGGGGAGTATTTTATTTGATTTCGCTATTATTGTCGTTGCTTATGATTCACAGTATTTTTTCCATCCTCCTGATGTCATCATCACGATCAAGTTGCATTTTAGCCATATGACCACCCTACTGACAGTGTTATGCCTTCACAGTAGAGTTGTCTTAGCTTTCGCAATTGATCGACTTTTTTTATTTATTTCATGCGAAATAAATCGATGATTTTTGCCATCAGGATTCGAACCGTGAATCAACAGCGTGACAAACGATGATGTTACCACTACACCACGGCCACCCTCTTATGAGGAATCCAATGAACACTGGTGTCGATTAGATACGCTACAGCCAAATCATTATGGCCAGTCTACGACAAAAAGAAATCTATCAATCTTATAGAACAAAGTCGAAGAAATATCCGTATAGCTGTTGGTGTCGTGACAGGACACTGTGTGATAGGTAATCACTCATAACGACTATTGTAGAGGCTACAGGGACGTAGAGGAAATAGAATCCGTTCATCATCTCCTGTGTGACTGTCCAGCTCTGACCAGCAAAAGAAGCCGTGCTTTGGCAGATACTTCTTTTCAGAGCTGGATGAGATAGGTAGCATTGAGCTAAGAAAACTCCTGAGATTCATACATTTATCTGGGTGGTTTAGCATAGCTGTCGAAGATTGAAATTTTTTAAGTTCCCAGGGTTCTAAATATTGGGCACAATGGACTCATAGTTGTTCTAAGTGAGCTGTTGACTACCCTGTCAACAAGGGCACACAATTACCTAACCTAACCTAGTACGAGTAATTTACATAAAATTAAATATGCTGACTAAATAAATGTAAAAATCAAAGAAAGCCAATAGCATCCACTGAACCCCAGGCGGATATATGCAGATAGGGTTGATGATCTCAATCTCATTAACTAATTGCTAAACCTTTTAGACATTGTATTCACTTTAATTATCTACTCACTCCGCACATCATCCCTATGTTAATTTCCTGAGAAAATGTGTGGACTAGAAAACAAAATACCATCGTGATGACCCCACAAAGGAACCTTTTCCCCCCATCTAAATGGCCATTTAGTTCCAAAATTGGTCGCCTCTCGGAATGGTAAACGAGAATGGTGAACCGTTTTTTCTTGGATTTAAATTTTTTTTTTTTTTTTTTACTTAAACTAAATTTAAATCCAAATTGAGAGAGAGGTACTCTTACGAGTAGAGTGGCAAAAGAAAAGAATGAGAATCACGACCAAATTCTGAATGCTTCATGCAGCGATGTCTATCGAATGCGCGGCACAAAGAATTCTGCACGATCACCCTGATCTGTGAGTGGTGCGCGCAACTAACTACTGACGGCAAAACAATTCTAATTATTTTTAATTTTCAATTCGATTCGCCCTCAAAAAAGAAAAAAAAAAAACACACAAATAGTTCGAATCTTATTTATTTGTGTATTTTCTTGGTGCCACTTCTCTGGAGCTACTGATTTAAACATTGATCTGATGATGGTTTGTTGTGACAGTAACTCTGTGCGATCGGATGGCGTTGATTTCATTTGTTCTCTTCTTCTTCATTTTCGTCGATGTTTTTGCGCTTAATGTAGCCATTTCGTGGTTGGTAATCAGATTAATTAGTGATTAAAATGAATTTTTAGTTTCATTCTCAGTAATTGGAAGAATGAAAATGTTAAATTGATGGGGAAGTGTGAAATTCGAAAACGAATCAAAAGAGTTGAGTAGCGAACTCGATAGAATCAATGAATTTGAATTTAAGTGAGTAAAATGTACGACTGGTTGATGAATTTCTGGCACCTAAGACGACAGCAGTACTTCCCAAGTATTGGACTGTATAAGCCGACAATTACGAAAGCAAGCACCCGTTTCAAGCGTGTCTATATTACTTTTACGTCGTATTGCTGTGCATCGCAAATTAGTGAATGGATTTTATTAGTTTGCGTTGTGATACTGGGAACGGAAAGCACTCATCATCTGATTCCACCCAAACATATCTTTTCGATCAAATCGCTATGTAGTGGATTCCATTTGAAACCGACATTGAAACTAACAGTGATCGATCAATTCGAGAACGTGCTTCATCTGGATGATGGCAGTGCATAAAAACAACATTGGGGCTAGTTAACAGAAGTTAAATGAACACTCGTCTTCTGCATTACTTGGGATTGAGACCTTTAAAGTAATAGAACTGAGTGATGGATTGAAAGAAAAGAGTATATGAGACGGCAGTAGGAAGAAGATAGAAACAGTAAGCGTACGTACCATAATATTTAAGTCACAAATAAAATACCGAGGCGTCAGTATAGATACAAGACATTCATTCAAAGAGCACAAAAGATACATCAGCGGTAAAGCAGCGAACGCGAGTGCTGCACAAGCGCACATCTTGCCCAACATATGTGAACCAAGGCATAGTCGAAGAGTACTTTTGTTGAAAGCAATTACATCCATAATCCTCTACGCTGCACAGAGCAACGAGGATTAAATCAACCAAATTAAAAATCGCGTCAGTGTACCGAATCTGTTCGGGGAAGATGCGCACTACTTCAAACGATGCAGTCGGCGTGGTTGCAAGAATGCCTCCAATAGACATCCTGGCAGACGAACAGCTACGCAAGTACTACAGGAACGACACTGAACAAGATGGAACAAACATGGGTGGCGAGAACAGACAAATAGCAGAAAGAATGCGAAGCATGAGGGAGTGGCAAGAGCGCTGGAGTGCCTGAAAGGCAAGTGGACCCACCGACTTATACTGCACATACAGCCACGGTTAGAAGGGCGTCATTTTGAAGTGAAGTATCACCTAATCCAGATCCTGACTGGACATTTCTGTTTCCGTTCGTCGTACACGTGTTCTTCCAGTGACCACGATTCTTCGACGAAAGGGTAGTACTGACGAGAAAACTCGTCGAGCTACCAACACCTGAAAACATTGTTGGTGAAATGCTTAAAAGCCAAGAGTCATGGGATGCAGTGACAGAAAATGTAAGGATCATTATGAATAAACTGCTTGCTCTAAAGAAGGAAAGGAAAGAGTCCAACCGGATAATTAACAGAAGCAGGAATGGCAGCTAAAATAATCTCCCTTTCGATGGAATGCAAAAATAAAAAAAAAAAACTTATAATATCTGATGACAGTTGTTGTCGCAGAGTGTCCTTAAGGTTAGAATTTATTCAAGCCTGCGAAATCATCATAGCCTATAGCGCTATGAACGGAAAACAAGAGATGAGTTAAGAGACTCATTTGAAGGTTAGGTTAGGTTAGGTTGGTGTCAGTCAGCAAAAAAAAAGAAGCCAACACACTTAGACCAATAATACCGTCTCAAACACATGTGATACCATATGTGTTTGAGACGCGGCCTCTAGCCTACTCGTTGAACTATTTGGAGCTTCTGATGAAGTATAGAATGTACCTAACGTCAATATTATTCAGATCATCTAGGTCATTGAAACAGTGGAGTTTCTAAGTGGAGTTTCCTTCTTTGGGAGAGAGCTGGGCAGGTGCAAAGAAGGTGAAGAATACTCTCTTCTCTCTCGTCTCACAAGCTTTCGATAAGGTTTAGCACGAAGGCTTGGAGTATAAATTGCAACGACTACTGCCACGGCAACTCTTTCTAATATTACGATCGTACCTCACCGAAAGAATTTTTCGTGTTAAGCACGTAAATGATTACTCCGATTTCAAGGAGATTGCGGCCGGAGTCCCACAAGGAAGTGTCCTTGGCCCACTTGTATATGTACTCTACACGCGTGATATCCCGCAGGAAAGAAACTGCGTCGTCGCCACGTTTGCGGACGATACGGCGATATTGACAACAGGCGATACAATAGAAGCGGCAACTGAAAAGCTGCAACATGCTATTAATAAAGTCCACGCTTGGACGAATTCTTGGCGTATTGTGCTGAACGAAAGCAAATCTACTCACGTTAACTTTACCTACAAAAAAGTGGACAGATTATCCGTATATTTAAACTCGGCTCAAATACCGTACGCGAACGAAGCAAAATATCTAGGAATGACTCTAGATGTTAAGCTTAAATGGAAATCGCACGTAAAAAAAAAAAGCGACGAGCTCAAAAACAAATACCGACAAATGTACTGGCTACTCGGAATCATTCGAACAGAACATTCTGCTTCTGCAGAAATCGTTAGAGAAGACGCCAAGCCTTGTTGCATGCTTGCCTATTAGACTGTGTCCAGTAATGACACCAATTAATAGCAATTATCAAAGCTACATATGATGGGTCCACATGTCACGTTTTGCACAGAGGAAGGCTGTCTGAGGAATTCGAAGTCCAAAGTGGGGTTCGGCAAGGCTGCATACTTTCACCAATATTGTTTTTATTGGTGATTAGCGATGTGCTGAATGCGGCCTTATCAACAGGAAATGGAGGAATTCGATGGACTCTTACATCTGAACTCAAACACCTCGACTACGCCGACGATGTATGCCTACTGTCTCACAGAATAATGGACCTTCACCAAATGACAGCAAATGTGGAGAGGGAAGCAGACGTCGTTGGGCTGAAAATTAACTCGGCAAAAACAAAAATGATCAGCCTAGGACCAAACTCATCAACTCATATATGCATTGCTGGACAAACGGTTGAGAGAGTAGAGAGTTTCCAATACCTTGGGAGTATTGTCTCAACCGATGGCGGAACCGAACTGGATATAGCCAGCCGAATAGGTAAAGCAAAATCTGCGTTTGGGATGCTATCCATAGTTTGGCGAAGTAATGCAATTAGCTTAAACACCAAGCTACGACTGTTCCGTTCCAACGTTGAATCCGTGTTGCTATATGGATGTGGTACCTGGAGAGTGACCGTCACTATCACGAGGAAGCTGCAAACGTTTGTCAATAGGTGTCTACGTTACATCTTAAGGATATTCTGGCCAAACCGTATCTCTAACGAACAGCTTTATCAGAGAACGGGCCATGAACCTATAGGCACAACCATACGACGACGAAAGTGGCAGTGGATCGGTCACACTCTCCGAAAGGGTGACAGGTCCATAGCTAACCAAGCGATGCAATGGAACCCGCTTACCCAGGATGGCAGGATACGCGGCGGTCCTAGGAGTACGTGGCGCAGAACAGTTGAGAAGGAAACACGGCAACTGGAAAAGAGTTGGGGAGAGCTGAGGCACATTTCCAGAAATCGCACACGATGGCGCGTAGGCGTTGTAGAGGCCCTAGGACCCACAATGGGATACAGGACATAAGTAAGTAAGTAAGTAATGACACCTATAACAGCACTAATACGAGTATGCTTCCTATTTAGAGAAATCAAATTTCTAGAGCGTTCCAGATCTAGCATAGGCCAAATCTGTTTTGTCACTAGACAAGCTGTACTCCTTGTCCACCTAGAATTTTTTTACCGTAGCATCCAGCTTTAATTTAAGTTTGCATGTAGCGATAGGCATATCCAGTAAACTTTTGCCTGGAAGGATGGTTATTGTTGTTCCATGTCTGGCAAGTTCGTCAGCCTTACAATTCCTTGGAATATCCTTATGCCCCGGCACCCAAATTAGGTGAATATTAAACTGCTCCGCCATCTCTATAAGAGACGATCGGCACTCTTGAGCTGTTAAAGAATATGTTGAGGAAGATTCCAGGGATTTAATTGCGGCTTGGCTGTCTGAAAAGATACGGATATCAATGGCCGATACCACGTTTTCCTTTAGCTAGCTTTTTTGCCATTATCTCCACCTGGAACACGCTACAATGGTTTGGGAGACGAAAAGAGAGGTTTAAATTAAGCCTATCAAAGAAGACATCACTACCCACCCCGTCGTTATGAAAATATACCGACTTATCTTCCGTAAAGCCACCTTCTTCCCAAAATGCTCTGAAAGGGATGGTAACTTGGAAGTTTTTGTCAAAATTTAACTTGGGGATGGTGTAGTCAAGGTCTTCAGGGAAGATATTAAACTTATTTAAGATGGAGGCGTGGCCATATACTTTTTTAGATCACTGTAAAGTAGCTTTAAGCTGCCATTTGCCTGCCATCAAGTGGTGTTAAATGAAAAAGAATGTTCATAGCTGCGGAAGGTGTCGTCCGTAGTGCTCCGCTAATGCACAGACAAGCTGAACGTTGGACTTTGCTTAATAACTTCTGGTTTATTGCCTTATCCAAGGCAAGGCAGTCCACCAGACAACTACACCGTACATAAGGATCGGTCTAATGACCGAGATATAGAGCCAGTGAGTTAATCTGGGTTGTAAGCCCCATTTGCACCCAATGGCTTTTTTGCAAGAGAAGAGTGCGACAATGGCTTTCTTAACTCTTTCCTGTATATTAGGTTTCCAGCTTAGTTGAAGGTTAAGAAAGGTTAAAATGATAAACGTACGACAAGAAACCAAACGCTATGAAGTGTAGCTGTATTCTTATTTTTATTTTTTGAAAAAGGGGAAATAATTGCCAAAGCACGTGGACTCTATTTCGGCCCATGGTATGACCAAGCAGAAATACCCTTTTAGTGTACATACAGCAGTTGGAAAAACTTCTGGTAGCTGTTGGTTGTATTATTAGGGAGGTAAAGTAATTCTTTATACACGACAATCACAACAGGATCGACAACGCAGCGACCACATCTACTATAACTGGAACACAAATGCCTATCTTCGTTCCTGTACTTACTCATATGAATTGTTTGCACTTATAACCCTACGAATCACATTCTGATTGATGCGTAATTACCTCCTATTCTTAAACACCATCCTCGTAGGAAGACAAAGAAGCAAGATTCGCATAAAAACTGGTGGATCCTAGATAGGGAAATAGTAAACTGCATGTTAGGCATGAATTTGTTGTTGCCCGAAATCAAATGAAATATTTCCTTTAGTTGTTACAACAATATCAAAACCCCGTATTATAATTCCTTCCACGTCCATCATACCCAAAATTTGTTTGTATCTTTGCGAAAAAAGAAAAAAAAAAAAAAAAACAAAAGACTTGACCCACGAACTTGAAGCAACATGTGTGTAATATCCTCACTTTAGCTTATCTCAAATATTTCTAAAGGAACCTTCAACGCTCCCCTAATTACTTCATTTCGAAACAATACAATGAAGTGCTGCGCGGCACAAGAGAGCCCAATCGCTCAGTCAAACAGTTAAATTTTATTCCAAAGAAATCGCGCAGATGAACCCGAATGATTAGATTGCTTTTTTCAAGGTAAACAAAACACACAGCGATACAAACGAAATGCGGATAATGAAACATAAAGCGAGCAGACTTAAACGGAAAAAAAGAATAAAAAAAATACCTCTCACCGCTGGACCTGAACTGAACAGAGAACCGTCTCATTTTGTCGTCTGTTTTCGGAAAGAGATTGAAATCTAAGATTGGACAGCAGCAGGGACAAAAAAAGGTTTCAACAGTGCGGACAGAAGGGCAGACCTCCTCTCGCAATGAGAAAAACGAATTTGTAACTCCTCTGCGTTTGGATTTTATTTTAAGTTTTGATTTTTTTTTTTATTTGTTCGTCAATCGTGACAGACTTTATGTGTGCAGACGATGACGATGATGATGGGACACTGAAGATTTAAGCGTGGGCTAAGCAACAAAGTAGAGTTTGAGTAAAATTTTGGGATAAGGATTTCCTGAAGAGGGAGTCAGGCTAGAATCAGTGGGCTTTTTGGAATTTATGACATTGAAATGTAGGATGAGCTATGTAAAGTGTTGTTTGTATCTGTACTTACCTCTGAGAAATCTCGCTGAGACATATCTAAAGTTGTATTAGCCAATTTGAACGGTTTTTTTTCTATCCCTTTCCTTTTTTATTTCTTTATAAATTTCAAGTCAAAGATAAACAAGATGAGTGGGGTTGCACGACTGAGTTACATTTCTTCTTCACTTGATTCCGTTTGGGTTGGTAGGTGTCCAATTAAATGTATGTTCTAACATTCTCTGAAAATAAAGAATTAATTATATAAATTAATGTTTTCTATTAATTTTGTATTTAAAGATAAAACATTTATTGGCTTGGGTTGTCGTAATTTTTAGGTCTGACGGTTAATTGCAAATTAATATGTTAAGCTGTTTTGTTATAGATACGAGTATACAGTCTTTACCACCGAAGAAGTTGAAAATCATCGAAAGACATTGCAGCCGCGATTGCTAACAATAATGTGGGACTTTAACCCGAACTAAGTTTATGTAGTAGTAGTGTAGTTTTGACATGAGTGTCAGATAAAGGCACTTCATTTGTTCGCGACAAAAGTTTTCAAGTTTTTACTCAGTTTTAAACTCCCACATTTTCCCAAAAAGTTTTAAAGTCTTCTTTAAACAGTGTTTTCCGGAAATATTGCCTTAGTTTTTCACAATTCGCGATATTTTCTTTTGTGTAATAGCTAAACTATTTGTTTGCATACGGAACCCAGTTGTTGTTGGTTTCTTTTCGCGCGCAAATCAGCTACCAAAATGACTGAAGCCCCACACAGACCAGAAACCAGACTGGTGGCAAAAATTGCCAAGCCACAAACACCAAATTCGTCTAAGGATGAAAAATTTGGCAAATCATTCGAGACACGACTAGCCAAACAGCTTGAGGAGTACAACTCTCAACTAAAATCTACCATAATGGAAATGCATAACATCTTGCTGGTAAAACTTGACGCTATAGTCGCAGATTTCACCACTCGATTCGAAGATGTCAACAAATCTATATCTGCGCTCACAGTGCGAGTCGAAGTCCTCGAACAAACGTCAGAGTCAGTCCGGTGCTCACTGCTGGAAAATGAAGTATTATGCTTAAAAGATAAAGTTGATTCAGTCGAATGTGATAAGCTGGCCACTGATATTATCATTCATGGAGTGCCGACGACTAACAACGAAGATCTCCAAAGTGTTTACAACCGACTGTGTACAGCTGTCGAATGTACTCAAGCACCTACACCCAAAGCGATATTCAGAACCAAACCTAAAGGCAAACTAGGCAGTTCTTCGATAATCGTAAAATTTCCATCGGTAGGAGACAAAATCACTCTATTAACTTCAGCAAATGCCGCATTCAAAAAAACCAAGAAACGACTTTGTTTACAACAGATCGGGATTCAATCAGACAAACTAATTTCTGTCAACGAAAGCTTAACGACAAATAATCTCGCTATATTTCGGAAAGCTTGTATCTGCGTAACTTATTGTCTGTTAGCCATTTGAGAGTTTACATGTTTTGTGTTCTGAGTTTTCTTGCACTAGAGGAACATTTATTTATAATTTTCACCAATGGGTGATACCAGCAATTCTTCCGTTGGCAGTGGCACGAATGATAATTTGCGTGTATTGATTAACATCCTCTGTACACAGCGCGCGGGCCTGAAAGTATGCCACATAAATGCTCAAAGTTTGTCCAAATGCAAATTTGATGAATTTAGAAGTTTGTTTGTCGGTTCCAATGTTGATATGGTATGTGTTTCGGAAACATGGTTTGATCCGAAAATACCTGATTGTGCATACTCAATGCCAGGATATAACATTTTTCGCGATGATAGGCAAAATCGAATGGGTGGGGGTGTTGCAATTTACGTCCGTAGGCCGCTGCCTGTAAAGCTAATTGCAACCTCACCTACTGATAGTCCGTTCGAGTATTGTTTCATTGAACTTACATGTGAGAGAAGGAAATATCTACTGGGTGTCGTTTATCGACCAAGAAATTACATTGACCTTTCACAGCTTTATTGCTTTCTTGAAAATAATACAACATCGTTTTGGAAAATTATTGTTTGTAGTGATTTCAACTGCAATATTTTAAATCCTGCTATTTCGTTTTCCCTAATTGAAAATATGAAAGCACTAAATCTTGATCTTCTTAATTCGACCATTCCGACTCATTTCACTGACTCAAGTAGTACCCTCCTGGACTTATTTCTTGCAAGTGACACTCAGAATGCTTTTTACAGCCAAGTTTCCGCGCCAGTATTTTCTAAACACGATCTCCTTTTTGCCTGTTTTGATATAGCCACTTGTATAGAACAATTGAAATACTCATACAGGGATTTCAAAAATGTGCGAGCGGATATTCTTGAGCGAGACTTACAACGTGTAAACTGGCTACCAATATATTCGGAACCTTCAACCGACATGCAAGTTGAATATCTGCAAAGCGTGATTACACAGTTGTTTGACTGCCATGTTCCTTTTAGAACTAAGCTTGCAAAATGCAACATCAATCCATGGTTTACCCCAGACTAAAAAATGAACGAGATGCTGTATACATGAAGTGGAAATATTTTAGGCTCCCTGAATTTGTCTCGTCTTATAAAACACTAAGAAATCTTGTATGTTCAAAAATAAGGCAAGCCAAGCGTATTTTTTACAGTGAGCATCTCAACTATAAACTTCCCAGCAAGATATTATGGAAGAACTTACGTCAGCAAGGCATTTGTGGTAAAATTTATTCAGGAGTTGATAATGTTGATCCAAACCAGCTAAACCGTAATTTCATCAAAATTCAATCGACAAACACTGGAATATCTCCGGTAATCGCACCAAGCGGATCCTTTGAATTTTCCAGGGTTGAGCAAACTGATGTTGTTAGAGCTGTCCTCAAAATAAAGTCGAAAGCTATTGGTGTTGACGGGATCTACCCCTATTTTATAAAAATGATTCTACCATACATCCTTCCAGCAATAACTCATCTTTTCAACACAATCATAACAACATCCAATTTCCCAAAGTCCTGGAAAGCTGCAAAGATTATCCCAATCCTTAAAAAGAAAGCAACACAAAGAGCCCCAGCACCGACCTATCGCAATGCTTCCATACTTATCCAAAGTCTTAGAAAAAACTGTCCACTATCAAATGTCTGCTTATATTCGACAAAACAACCTTCTTTGTATGTACCAGTCTGGTTTTCGGCAGCATCACAGTTGTACTTCAGCATTGCTTAAAGTAACGGACGATATAAGGGTAGCAACTGATAAAAACTACGTTACTCTTCTAACTTTGCTAGACTTTTCAAAGGCTTTGACGCGGTTGATCATAGGCTTCTTGTCGCAAAACTTCAAAATTTGTTTGCTTTCTCCTCATCCGCTGGAAAATTAATTTTTTCCTACCTGACAGGTCGCGTACAAGCAGTTTTCGTAAACGGTGTCCAATCCGAATTCTTAACGAGTTTCACAGGTGTCCCCCAAGGATCCATATTGGGCCCACTGCTTTTCACCATCTTTATTAATGACCTCCCGAACGTTGTTCACAACTCCGCAGTGCATATGTATGCCGACGATGTGCAACTGTACATAAGTAGTGCACGCGGTCTTATCGATAATGCTGCTTATAAACACAATGAGGATCTGAAGAATATCCTTACTTGGTCCAAGGACAATTTTTTTAATATAAATCCAGATAAATCCAAATACCTTGTAATCAGCAGAAATGTTCATGATTCAAATATTTTACCCCCTATTTATCTTGGAAATGCTCAAATTGAATTTGTCGACAAAGCCAAAAATCTGGGGGTTTGGTTCAGTGAAACGCTGTGCTGGGATAACCATATCTTGACGTTAATTGGCAAAATCTATGGATGTCTCCGAAATCTATCTTTATCGCAAAACTTCACACCGACAAATACAAGATTAATTTTGGCACGAACTCTACTCGTGCCCCTAATTACATACAGCTGTCAAATTTTCTGTTGCAATAACGCTATTATAACACGCAAATTACAAGTTGCATTTAATAATATAACGCGTTATGTTTTTGGGTTAAGAAGATACGACCATGTTTCCGCCTATGCTAAGAAAATACTTGGTTGTACACTAGAAAAGTATCTTGAGTTTTGCACAATCAAGTACTTACATAAAGTCATAACCACCAAACAGCCTCAATACTTATACGAAAAACTAAAATTCGCACAATCACAACGTTCTTTGACGTTGGTTCCACCTCGCGTTACTTATCAGGTCTCGGAACGTCAATTCTTTATTCATGCCATTCGCCTTTGGAACGCACTTCCTCTCAGCGTAAGAAGACTCCACGACGCGAATAATTTTTGTGATACTCTCTTTCGGCATATTACGTCTACATAAATTGCAGATACAAATAATACTATCTAATATTAAAAATTTTCTCATTTCTCTATTGAAATTATTTTAACCGCAGAATTTAACATGAAGTTCTAATTTTAATTTTCAATTCTAATTTTAAATAATGTAATGAAAACGTCAACATTTATGCCTTAAAGACTGTTAAAGTCTATTGTAAGTGTTGTTGAAAAGTTAAATAAATGAAATGAATTTAAAAACACCCCCTTTAGGGGGCAGAAGTGTAATTGCGCCTTGTCGTTAGACTAATCAGCAATTTGGCTTCGATAATTAAAGAATACATGTTCAATAACCGTCTGTTAATGGTTAAGATTTCTATAGAGAATTGTTCACATTTATGTTGTGAAGTTATTCCAATATTTGTATACATGAATATTGTTTATATTTTGCTAATTAAATAAGGTACATACCAATATCGCTCCTGACGAGAGTGTCTAAGGTATTTGAAAAGCTTTTGTTAAAGCACCTACAACCGGTCATTGAAGAAAGACGTTTGATTCCTGCCCATCAATTCGGCTTCAGAACAAAGCATTCCACAATAGATCAAGTTTAAGGAATAACAAATGAAATAGAGAAAACCTTAGAGGAGAAAAAAATGTTCTAGCGCTTTTCTGGACATCTCTCAAGCCTTCAACAAGGTATAGCATGAAGACTTGAACTTCAAACTTAAGACGGGTTCTTCCGGAACAATTATATGAGATTTTAGAATCCTACCTTGCGAACAGACTATTCCGTGTTAAACACGGATCGGAATACTCCCAATTTAAGGAAATCGTTGCCGGAGTGCCGCAAGGAAGTGTTCTTGGTCCCATCTTGTTCTCACTGTACAGTCGAGATATACCGCACTGAAGGCACTGTCGTAGCTACGTTCGCGGACGATACGGTTATATTAACAACAGATAAAACGAGTCAGCAACTGTAAAGCGCCAACGTGCTTTGGATAAAATTTGCGTGTGAACAAAGCAACTTATGTTAACTTACTTTACTTACAAAAAAATTAACAACCTACCCATTTTCATTAACTCGGTACAAATACCGTATACAAACGAGGCAAAGTATCTAGGAATGACACTAGACGCGAAACTCAAATGGAAGTCGCTTGTTAAAAAGAAATGAGACGAGCTGGAAAACAGATACGGCTACTTGGAAGACATTCCAAATTAAGCATTTAGCCGATTTACCAGGATAAGGCATCGTAACTGATGCCTCAACCAACCACATCCATATCTGAGGTTGATCCTAAGGATACCAGCCCTAGTGTCCCTAAGCGGAAATACACCAGTCTCCAGAAGGCCCTTTTTATTCTTAACAAGATTGCTAAGAATGGAGGGAACTCCAAATAAAAGGGACCAACAAGACAAGCTAAGGTATCAGGCCATTGTTGAAGACTACAACAAAAGCATGACTACTAAAGCAATCTCGATACAACCTGTGGAAACCACGAAGAGGAACCGTTCTCAAGAAGAGATGGCTCACTCTAGCAAACGCAGCAAAGTCAAAAGCGGCGTGTCAAAAAGGCTTCAAAAAAAGGCTCAGCCAAAAAAAAAAAATAAAAAAAAAAACAGCGTCATTGTTTCCACGCGAACCGTCAGCGAAGTGGTCAGGGATGAACTCCAAGTAGCCGTGATGGATGAGTTGTCTAACAGCGACAAGTCCATCTTGAATATTTGGGGTGTAATCGAAGCCAAACTATCGCAGATGGTGCTGGCTGCCTGCCATCTTTCGACTCAGACGAAGTCGTTAGAGGTTACAGGGTTATCAAATGCGAAGACAGGTTTTCAAGGGACTTTCTTGGTGCTTGTATCGCTAAGATAAGTGATGCATGGAGCGGCTTGAGACTTAAGCTAATCCCAGCCAATGATATCCCACGGAGACCGAAGGCTCGCATTTGGCTTCGACAATAAAATGCTGATTCAGGGTCTAAAGCTTCATAACCCTGCTGTCCCAATGGATGTTTGGTCAATTATTAAAGCGGAACAACCACAACAAAACAGTAGGACTTTTCTTCTCCTTATAAACAAGGAATGTTTAAAGGTGCTTGAGAAGTCAGACTACAGGCAAAGGTTTGGCATTAGATTTGCCAAACTTAAAATGTTCAAATCTCTAGGCCCGGACGACGACACAATCGATGTCGACGATGTCAACACTTTGTTGGAGGGTTTTGCAGATCGTCCCAGAAACTCCTAATGCGTGAATAGAGGAACCCCACAAGGTGGTGTTATATCACCCTTGCTATGGATAATGGCAATCGACCAAATCTTGGTGCGACTTAAAAGGGAGAGGGTTAAGGTGGTTGCGTACGCGGATGATGTGGTTCTTTTAGTGTCAGGAAAGTTCCTCTCCACGATAAGTCAAATCATGGAAAGTGCTCTGGATAAGATACACTCTTGGGCTACGAGCTAAACGGTCAACCACTCTCACTAGGTTCCAGTGCAAAATACTTAGGCACGATTCTAGATCCGAAGCTTAGTTGGAAACTTAACATAGAGCAGCGGGTTAAGAATGTAAGTGTGGCTTTCTATGCCTGCAGCAGAGTGGCCGTGGTGTAGTGGTAACATCATCGCTTGTCACGCTACAGGTTTACGGTTCGAATCCTGATGTGAATAATTATCTATTTATTTCGCATGAAATAAATAAAAATTCGATCAATTGCGAAAGCTTATGTCAACTCTACTGCGAAGGCATAACACTGGCAGTAGAGCGATCATATGGCTAAAAAGTAACTTGACCGTGATGATGACATCAGGAGAACGGAAAAAAATACTGTGAATCATGAGCAATGACAAAAGCAAAAACAAACAAGCTCTCCAGTTATCTGGACATGTACACAGCCGTTGTGCGTCCAATTCTTACCTATGGCGCCATAGTATGGTGGCCCGCCTTACATAAAAAATATAATATCAACAGAATCAAAAAAGTACAAAGATCGGCGTGTATAGGCATCACAGGAGCATTGAGATCTTGCCCAACAGATGCTCTAAGTGTGATCCTGCATCTGATTCCCCTTGAACTCCATATTAAATTTTCAGCTATATGCAGTGTAGTCCAGCTCAGGGAAACTATGTGCTGGACAGCAAAGCCATATGGCCACTGTAAGGTCCTGGAAACGATACCAAGTGAACTGGGGACATCTTCGACCGATTACAGGACTCCCACGCTCGACTTCAGCAAACCTTTTTCAGTAAAGTTCCCTACCAGAGCAGAATGGAAGAACGGAATGGTAATCAATGACTGATATCTGTACATATACGGATGGTTCGAAAATGGATTGCGGAGTTGGCGCAGCCATTTTCTCGAACTGAATATATCGAAATCCTTCCGTCTCCCAGACTCTGCTAGTGTCTCTCAAGCGGAGGTTCTTGCGATTCGGGGAGCCTGCCGCATGCAAAAAAATTTCCCAACGTCCAACCTAAATATAGGTATCTTTTCTGATAGCCAAGCCGCAATCAAGGCCATTGTTCCATGCCATATCCTCAAAACTGATAGAGCAATGCCGGTTTGAAATAAACGAACAAAGTATCCATTCTGCAATTGCCCTCATTTGAGTCCCAGGACACAGCAATTATGAGGGTAATGAGCGAGCAGACGAGCTGGCCAGGCGATGGTTAGCACTTAACGGCTCGCTAGCGGAAAGGGTCAATATTCCGATAGGAGTCGTTAAGGGCAATTAACACCTTCACTTCCTCCAGCTAGCCAATCTCGGGTGGAACAACCTTACCAGTTGTGCCATATCAAGAAAGACATGGCCCAGTTTCAACAAACCTAAATCAAATGAGCTACTATGCAGATCAAGGCCTGATATTGCTAGAATTGTAGCCATTATTACAGGCCACTGGCCTATAGGGGACCACGCGGCCAAGCTTGGCATTCCTCACAACACTTTCTGTCGCAGCTGCAAAGACAGTAACGACAGGGAAACTCTTTTCCACTTTCTTTGCAGTTGTCCTGACCTAGCAAGGACCAGACAACGCACGCTAGGTAAACCCTTCTTTGTGGATTTCAGAGAAATAGCCTCTAAACGGATTGGAGAACTAATCCTGTTTCTGGTTAGGTTTAATTATATTTTCTATCTCCAATAACACACGTTAACAAACAGGGTAGGTACACGAGTTTTTGTGGTATCAAAATGGCGCACTTAGCGCTAATTGCGTTCTTCCGAACCACCACATTGCCTACCTACCTACCTAAGCATATATAACAAACTGTTTTAATACAAGCAAGTGCTTAAATCCGTTTGGACGTATGGTATACAACTTTGGGGTTATACCAAACGAAGCAATAGAGATATCCTATATTCATTTCAAAACAAGGTGCTAAGAGTCATAGTAAATGCCCCATGGTATTTCGTCGATGAAGAAATAACGAACTTTGCTCGAAAACTCCGTGTTCGTCTTCATCATCATTGCAACAACATTATACTCCAAATTCTGGATGAGACAAACCTAGCACAATAAGGACCAGCCGCATTTAATGGCAGGTTTTAGCAGGTACTTTTGCTGGAAAGCTACCTGCTCAACGCGAATATTTTTGAAATTAAGACTACTTGATAAGGAAACTTAGTCGTAGCAAACCAATTGTTTAGTTAACTTCAAAATGGGCCAGCAACCTGCGTTAACGAAAATTCACCGCTGGATTTCTGCAATGCTAATCGCCTTGTGATAGGTTGCACCATGCATGATGACAGGCAAGCACTTCCCATCAAATTGACCATTTTGCCATTAGCCACCGCTAACCGAAATAGACGGATTAAACAACATCTCGAAGATACACTCTATGCCGAACAAGCAGGTTTCCTAACTGGATCCTCCTGTGTCGACCACATCAACATCCTGCAGATGGTCATCGAGCAGTGCGTTGAATATAGATCGACATTTCACCTGCTGTTCATCGATTCTGAGAAAGCGTTCGATAGTCTCGACAGGGTTTTTATTTGGAGTGCCTTACGCAGGAGAAATATTCCCAGAGGAAGATTGTCTGAGAAATACGGGATCCAAAGTAGGGTAAGACAAGGCTGCATTCTTTCATCAATACTAGAGTAGAAGATTTCCAGTATCTTGGGAGTATTGTCTCGACCGATGGTGCAACCGAATTGGATATAGCCAACAGGATCGTCCAAGCAAAGTCCGCATTCGGGATGTTGTTCAAAATATGGCGAAGTAATGCAATCAGTTTGAACACCAAGCTAAAACTGTTCCGCTCCAACATTGTATCCGTGTTGTTACTCGTATATGGGTGCAGCACGTGGAGAGTGATCATTACTATCACGAGATAGCTGCAAATGTTTGTTAACAGGTGCCTGCGCAATATTTTAAGGATTTTCTGGCCCAACCGTATCTCTAACGAACACCTCTTCCATAAAACGGGCCAGGAACTAATAGGCACAAACAACCATACAACGACAGAAGTGGCAGTGAATTGGCCACACGTTCCAAAAAGGTGACAGTTCCCTAGCTAACCATGCTATGCAATGAAACCCTTTAACCCAGGATGGAAAAATACCTGGCAGTCCGAGGAGAACTTGGCGCAGAATAATCGAGAAAGAGGCACGGCAGTTGGAGAAAAGCTGGGGAGAACTGAGATACATTATCAGAAACCGTACACAATGGCGAGTAGGCAGTAGGATACAAGGGGATACATGACATAAGTAAGTAGTAAATGAGATTATGATGGCAACAAATCGCCAATGAGGTTCTAAATTATGTTATTTCCTATACATTTCCTCATTTGCTAAATTATCTCATTACACAGCAAATGACTACAAAACAATGATCGACAAGGAAAAAGTACCTTTTATTGAAAAAAAATATGAACTATGACATTTGGAAGTCGTTCCGTGTTCAAGCTTTGCTTGTACTGTCATTTCTGACGTCTCTGAGGTAATAATTCAACAATGCCAAGGAAGTTTTTGTTTGTTACCTCAAGCGCACATATAAATCCGATAAAGATCATCTCTGCGTATTGGTGCTTCAAATGCATCTACAAATATAGCTCACCTATGAGAGGAATAACAACTGGTCGTCCCAAGTTACACACTTAACATATTCTCGTGCTAGAACCTGGAACGCCCCTTAGAGTTTCAACAAAAAAAATGTCGATCAATCGTCCATTGGCAAAGGCATAGAGACTGAAACCTTTTGATGGAAAGCGATTAAGCGATTAGGTCTAGTAAGAATGGAACTAGTACACCATTCTAGATGTTCAGTCTTAGGTCAATGGTACGAGTATACTTGAACATTAATTTGGACTCTTATTTCCATACAATGCTGTGGTTGTTCGTTTCATGTACGTAATTTGATTCCGATTCAGCTTTCGGAAGAAATAGCCAAATTAACAGAGATCACTCTATTCGAACTTTGGTATAATGTGTTTGCACATAGCGTTGGATCCAATCATTTTCAAAGTGCAAAGCGCATGGAATGGATTCTAAGAATAATGAAGAACATTGAACTTTAGTGCATGTGCGCGAGCTACGATTTCCCTTTAGCTTTTGGGAGTGTGCTAATGGATCCATGACCAAAATTATCTTCATACTTTCGTATTTTTATTTTATTTTTGTAATGAAGGTAGCCATTAATTTTTCAACTTTCATTGTATTTGATGAGAAATAACCCCAACTTCTGACCCAATGAAATTGTTAGTGAAAAACACTATTCTTGATACTTTCATTGGCATCTAGGGCATTCGAAATTTATTCTATGTTATATTCTTCAATTGGTTGCTTTTAATTAAAACTTGATAAGAAGTTGATTGTTCTTAATAGATACATAAAGCGACGTAATGCAATACTCTCACATTTTGAATGCCTCACGAAGAATAACTCTTCGTTCTCTGACAATGCAACATCATTCATCGGAGTAACCAAAAAGAAACACTCTTCTCCGACTACATTCTATAACTATGCACAAGGATATCGCCTTGGATACCAAATCCCCATCAAAGTTCTTAGCAATGTCATTACAGCACTCCAAGTTCATTCAAGTTTGCTGCGCATCCACCAAAATTCCTTATTTGATATGCCTCTTTCCTTTTCGTTCTTCTGAATCCATGGTGTTTTGCGTTGCTTGCTTCTTTCATTGAAATATCTTTTCAAAAGAATCCACCGGCCGTCAGTGGGTAGTCACTCACTGGTAATTTATTTGCGCATTCAATTGCCAGGAAAAAATGTCATTCGTATGTAAATTCCATTTAACTTTGCGCAGACAAAACTAACAACAAAAAATCGGATATATTGTACAAACAACCGGAGGCAATATCAAGAAGATTCCAATGGATGAATACAGAGAATATTGTCCCCCTTGCCTTGCCAAGTATATTCCTATATGTATCTGGTTCTTTAAGGGAGACATAGCCCATGAACAAAAGAATATAAAACCAAGAAGGAAAAAAATCTTTTGAGAAAAGCTATCAAAACTGCGAATCTTTAAAAGTTTCTATGCATTTTTATTTGTGTATCTTGTTCGAAATCAATCGATCGATTGTGTGAGGAGTTCTGGCTGAGAAATATACATACGCAACTGTATTGGCAATCGGTGCTAGATTGAAGATTAGAATTACAATATAAATCTATTGCAATACAAGTAAAGGGTGTCCCAAAATTCACGCAAGATTTGAATTTTGCGCCATTTGTGCGGTAAAGTGTTGCCAACAAAAAAAAAAAAGACAGCGTGACAGCTGACAGTTCAGGGTTATTAAAAATGGAGTGCTACATGAAAGAACAACGGGTTTTCATTGTTGAGCAATATTTTAAAAATAATGAAGGTTTGGCAGCTATAGTTCGCAATTTTCGTAAATATAACCAGAATAGTGATTTAACTTCATCAACTGTAAAGACATTAATTCAAAAATAGAAGCCATAGTCGGACTTACTCCGTTGCACATTTTTATAAAAAAAGTGTCAATTCGCAGTGCAGTTAATCGTCGAAAGTCGGATGTTAACAGTACATAGGATTATGTGGACCTCATGGACCCGTTAACCGACTTCCCCGAGCTAGATATGCTCAGCACGGTTTCTGACTTTACGCCCAAATCACTCTACTTTGGTAGAAGGTTTGAGATTGAGATCCCAAACCGTGATATATGGAATAATGGCGGATCGTTGCTTGATCCAAAAGGAATCGTTTGGTATACCGATGGATCAAAAATGGATTCAGGAGTTGGCGCCGGTGTGTATGGACCCAATTATAAGATCACGAAATCACTTGGGAAGAGTCCTAGTGTTTCCCAGGCCGAGCTTTACGCTATTAAGACTTGTGCAAATATAAACTTGCAATCAGGAATCAAAGGTGCCGCCATACACACACTCACCGATAGCCAAGCGGCGCTTAAAGCACTGATCTCCCACCTGATCAGTTTAAAATCAGTTCTAAGCTGTTTCGACAGTTTACAAAGCTTGGCCCGATACAATAAAGTAAAATTGTGGTGGGTACCGGATCATGTATGCGTTAACGGCAACGAAACTGCAGATTTGCTAGCCAGAAAAGGTTCCTCTGAGTTGTTCATTGGACCTGAACCCTTTTGCGGAATAACTGATTATGCCTTCAAACTAACCCTAAACAGTTGGGAACGCAACATGTGCATTTCCCACTGGAATATCTCCCAAGATCTCAGACAAGTTAAAAGGCCTGTCCAACCCTTCCAAAAAAAGGCAGTTCATATCCTAAAATATTGCAGAAACGACATAAGAAAGGTTGTGAGCTTCCTTACTGGTCACTGCCATTTACTCTACCACATAAATAAAATAAAAATTTCAGAGGCTATCACCTGCCGCCTCTGCCTAGAAGAGGACGAAACTGCAGAACACATACTATGTGTGTGTGTAGCTCTGTGTAGAAGTAGGAGAAGTTTCTTTCTTAAGGAGATAATAACTCCATTAGACCTAAGGAACTCCTCCGCAGCTGCAATTATAGCTTTCATAAGGAAAGTTGAAGTACTGCTGCCCTAAAAAGAGGTCTCTGGCATAATAGATCTCTCTGGTCGCGGTGCCTAAACGCCATTTGGGCGTGGCCACAAAAAAAAAAAAAAAATTCAGGGAGACTGGATCAATTAGTGATCTTAGATACTCTGGCCGTCCTTTAACAAGTCGTTCAACACAAAACATCGAAGCAATTCGTGAGAGTGTTGCTGAGAGTCCAGGAACATCAATTCGGCAACGTAGTCAAGAATTGGACATTTCAAGAAGCTCTCTACAGCGTATTCTCACGAAAGATTTGCATCTTCAAGCATACAAAGTGCAATTGATTCAAGAACTGAAGCCTACTGAGAGCGAAGAGAGTTCGTTGAATGGATGCTGATTTTCAAAACAAAATCATCGCTGAAGAGGCTAATTTTCATCTTGATGGCTTTGTTAATCATCAAAATTGTCAAATTGAAGTTGAGAAAATCCACGAGTGATTGTTGAGAAACAACACTGAAGAAGCAAATTGAGCGCTGTATTAACGAAATTCAGCAGAAAAGTGCGTATGTGCCAGCAAAGCCGTGGAGGCCATTTACCCGTTATGCTATTTCACACATAATACCTGCTGGTATAATACCCGCTGAAATTCAACAGGCGTCAGATATAAATCTCCCCTGTTTCTACTAATCCTCTGAACACTTTTCTCCCTTCCTCAACTTTTCCCAGGCCAACAACTCTTCAACGTAACCGCATTTAATCTGACGCCCGTCTCTGCTTCTTCTACATCCAAAACCCCACCTTCTATTAGACCAGTCTCTGCTAATTACCCTAATTTCATTCATTCCCACACTCTCAATCCTTCCCCATACTCTTCCACCCTCAGTAGATCCGCAAACTCTTCTCATATAGCCTATCCTAACACTTGTGCCCCTTCTTCGTCCACGGCCTCTCCTAACATTTCTATCGCCTTCTCTAAACCCTCTTCCGTCGACTCGCCACCTACCGCAGCACCCCCTATTTTTGATCCACTGTGTCCTCGCACCGTTAAACTCACGTCTAAATTAGCCGACCCCACGTCAACGATTAATGACCTCGATGGCCGCTACATTATGTCAAGACTACGTGATCACCGGCTTTTTGAAAATGTTCGCCTTTACCTTGCATATTTATATGACAAGCCCAACTCCGTGTGCATCGATGGCAAAACAAAGACGAATGTCATGGTTTCGATTCAAAAAGAGGGCCTCCCAATCGATCCTGTGGCCCTGAGAAAAATCTAAACCCGTCTTAATATTTCCTCTTCCACTGTGGATAAAGACCTTTCGACCTTTGCTTCTCATATTGGCTCCAAACGTCTCTCGCATCTCAATAAGACTCGCAGCAACTTTAATAATTATTTTCGTCCCTAACTCCCATCCAGTCACTCCATCTAATTCAGTCGGAATTGCTCCGCAGTTCCTTTCCCTTTACTACCAGAATGTTAGAGAACTTCGCACCAAATCCTCGATGGTGCATCTTAGCTCACAAACACTTCCTCACGACATTTTTGCCCTAACAGAAACCAATCTTTGTAACAATTTTCTGAACTGTGAATTATTAACTTCCGATTTCGAAGTCTTTCGCGCTGATGGCCAGATTAATGACGACCTCGCCTTCGGCCGCGGTGTTCTACTAGCCATTCATAATCGTCTTGATGCAACCCTCGTTAAAATCTCGAACGCCACTTCATTCGAATTCGTATGTGCTAAAATAACTGTATCCATACGAAGCGTATACATTATCTGCTGTTATATTCGCCCTTCTCAACCCACCCAAGCATACCAGCTGGCTGTTGATGCAGTTGACTCTCTGTTTGATGTCGCAGATCCCGACGACGATTTTATAATTGTTGGCGACTTTAACCTTCCTTTTTTGAAATGGGCTCCTTCGGAGGACGAATCATCCTTCGTACCAACTAATTCCTCTTCAGAAAAGGAAACTCTCCTTACTGATCGTCTTTGCGACTCTGGCCTCTTGCTCTTACCTTTTCATATGAACATGCCAACATTGGCGTTTAGAGAACTCTCTTTCTTTTAACTTCCGTAAAGCTGACTTCGCTAAACTTAATAACCTAGTCAATAACTTAAACTTCGGCCTCTTTCTAAAGAATAACACCCCCATTGATATCGCTCTCGAATTCTTCTACACAGCAATCTTTGACTGCCTTCTCCAATCTGTTCCATATTTGCCGCGAAAAAACTGCTCGTCATCTCCTCCTTGGTATAATAATGAATTACGTACTCTTCGCAATATCAGAAATAAAACTTACCTGAGATCCAGATCGGCCTCAGATTTTTCATTCTACCAGCAAGCTTATTCCCGCTTTTCCATCCTCTGCGAATCCCTCTATCTCGAATACCTCGACAGAATGCAATTAAACCTAATCACAGATCCTAGGCGTTTTTACCAATTTATAAACGTTAAAAAAAGGTCCGATGGCTTCCCATCCACTCTAAAATTATTCAATACATCATCTGCTGACCCTAAAGCAATCGCCAACCTCTTTGCGACCTTCTTCAGTTAATCGTATTCTGACCACGTTTACGAACCGGATCTTGACTATTTCAGCTACCTGAACAACTGCCCACAAACCTCCCTTGTCTCAGTTGACATAAGGACTGATATGGTACGTGAAAAGATTAATCAAATTAAGGATGATTTTTCCCCAGGCCCTGATGGTCTGCCCGCCATATTTCTAAAAAAATGTGTAAATGTTTTATGTCAGCCCCTTACAACTCTCTTTCGACTCGCACTCTCTCAAGCTGTTTTCCCTAAATTATGGAAGGACTCCTTTATTTTCCCCATCCATAAAAAAGGCAGTAAAAATGACATATCAAACTACCGACAAACATTTTGAAAGCATTGTCTGTGACTCACTTTATTTTTACTGCGAATCCATCTTTTCTCCAAAACAGCACGGTTTCTTAAAGGGTAGGTCCACAACGACTAACATAACCGAATTCGTTTCTAAAACACTGCAAACATTAGAGAAAGGTAAGGAAGTGGATATCATTACGACCAACTACAGCAAGGCGTTTGATAAAATATGTCACCAAACTATTTACCTTAAACTTAAAGCCTTCGGTTTTCCCCCCTTTTTCATCTCATGGTTGAGATCGTACCTAGTGCAATGCCAGTACAGGGTTCTCTTTAGATTTTCAGTCTCTGATCCCATTAACGCCACTTCGGGTATTCCATACCTAAATCAGGGAACAAATCTCACATCTGTTCCAAAGACCTCAGACCTATAAGTCTATCATTTCTCCTCCTAAAAACCTTAGAGAGATTGATCGATAGTCATCTTCGTTGTAGTATTGGCCCTAATCGTTTGTCAGCGTCCTAGCATGCGTACTACAAGGGTAGGTCAGTGGAAACTGCTTTACAGTCGCTGGTACGCACCATTGAAATATCATTGGAGTGCAATGAGTATGTCATGATATTGAGGGAGCTTTTAATAACGTCGTACCAGAGGCGGTAGCACCTGCATTGACAAACTCTAAGATAGAAGCTTCGCTTGGCGTACTGATAAATTAATTGTCTCCAAAGCTATACACCGCAAGCAACTAGTGAAAGTACAGAGATCAGTTTGACTGTGCATTAGTGGCTCACTTAGAATTACCACTTCGGATGCACTAGACATTCTCTTCCATCTGATACCAGTAGATCTCTTTAGCAACCAAATGCCAGCTAAATACTCCACAATTCTTCATAACCTAGAATTCATTTCAGAAAACAACTACACCCTACCTTTCAATAAAAACCTTCAAACCACTATGTCAAGACTGAGAGGGAGACAGGGCTCTGGACAATGAATCCGTACACTTCCATACGAATAATTCAAAGAATTAACAATGAATCTAATTTAGTATTTTTTAGGAGAATATTCATATTTGCGATTGTAAAGGGTGGTTAAGTTTTAAGGGCCGATGTTGATTTTGAATAAAACACAAATTATTTAGGAAATTACTGTCATTTCTTTTTATTATGATAATATTGGTATGGTTCAATTATGTATGGAACAAAATATCGGCCAAATGGCCGCCGTGACCTCGGCGGCACACCTCCATCCGATGGTCCAAATTTTCGATGACGCTGAGGCATAATTGAGGTTCTATGCTGTTAATGTGCCGAATTATCTCATCCTTTAGCTCTTGAATTGTTGCTGGCTTATCGACGTACACCATTTCTTTCAAATAACCCCAAAGAAAGAAGTCCAACGGTGTCAAATCACATGATCTTGGCGGCCAATTGACATCGCCACCACGTGAGATAACACGGCCATTGAATTTGTCGCGCAAAAGAGCCATTGTTTCGTTAGCTGTATGGCAAGTGGCACCATTCTGTTGAAACCACATATCGTCCACATCCATATCTTCCAATTCGGGCCATAAAAAGTTCGTTATCATCTCACGATAGCGAACACCATTCACAGTAACTGCCTGACCGGCCTCATTTTGGAAAAAATATGGCCCGATGATGCCGCCAGCCCATAAACCGCACCAAACAGTCACTCTTTGTGGGTGCATTGGTTTTTCGACAATCACTCTTGGATTATCATTCGCCCAAATGCGGCAATTCTGCTTATTGACGAATCCACTGAGGTGAAAATGTGCCTCATCACTGAAGATGATTTTCTTCGAAAATTGATCATCCACTGTTGACATTTCTTGCCACCATTGCACGACGACGAGTTGAGGTGGACGGCTGTTCAGCCACACTATCGCGAACAGCAGCAATATTTTCTGCAGTACGAGCTGTACGAGCATGCACTGGTGTTTTCACATCTCCTACAGACCCGGTTTGCACAAATTTTTGCACGATTTTTCCGATTGTACGCACATTTGGACGATTAAATTGACCGAAAGAATCACGAAATGCACGATATGCATTTTGATTTGAACGCCCATTTTCATAATAAGCCTGAATAACTTTAACGCGTTGCTCGATTGTGTATCTTTCCATGGTTCAAATTGAGTTAGTCTGAAATTGAGAAATGTCAAATGAAATGCAGAAAAAAACTTGACGTTTACGTGTGGTTCACATTCAACATCGGCCCTTAAAATTTAACCACCCTTTAGCTATGAGTTTACAAGTACAAAATTTGTAGAAGTTTTAAATGCCACTATTATCGCAGCGATGAAGTTCCGAGAACAATGAAGATACTTCATTTACCTATACCTTTAGATCATTTCCAGTTAAAGTGATTTTAATACTTTTCGATTTAAACTTTCGCCTCACCTAAACAGAAGCTACATTATTTCTTATTATTTCACCTTCACGAAAACAACAGTTGAATGATCATTAAAATGTTATCTCAACTGAACTTCTCATTCAATTTAATGGGTTGCTAAAAAATTTCTCCCTTGGAATTACAGGTTTTTATCGCAAAAATATCCAGAATATCCATCAATCAGTCCCCTAATGCATCTACTTGCTTTTATATGCAAATTTCATATATTTGGGAAGCGTAGTTATCTTTGTTAATCGGGAAATTCACAACCAGAATGAAATGAAAAAGAGAAAAAAATGAAAAAGTGAGATCTCCTCAACTCATGGTAATTTTATTTTAATTGCATGCAATTTGTCCATAATCAGATGGAAATAATTGCAATTAAATTCCAGATAACTTCTTCTGCTGGTTGCTATAAAATAGACTGAAGAAAAAAAATCTAGAAATAGCTAAAAAGAGGATAGCTCTTCTGTCGATTTCAGAAGCTTTTCCAGGTTAATAGGGCGATCGATTTTAAGCATAACTTCAGTCACGCACCGAGTGTACAGTACGCGAAATAATTATAAGGGACAAGCAAAAATTTCTAAAAAAAAACTTAAACATTTTGTTCAATTTTGAGAACTTTGTTTCCTTTGAATTAAGCACTTAAAACAAAACAAAAAACATGATACATTTATTGCAGAACTGAACGAAATAAGTACACCCCGCGCAACAAAAAAAAGCCGCATACGGGTTTTCCATTTTTTTGCGCTAATTAAGGGATTCGCCGAATTATATTTTATTGCTTCCGGGTTAGGTAATGCACATTTTGGAATGTGTCGGAATTCATTCTGGCAGTATTTAACAGTGCGCGCAGTTGTATTTCTTAAATAAAAGTGAAAAGAGTATATCGCAATGTCTAAAAGGGTACAATTGAGTAAAGGCAGTTATCGTCGCCTTATCCAAACAGAATCAGTCATTTCGTGAAATTGCTCGACAAATTGGATGCAATGAGAGTTCTGTAAGAAGATTCTGTAACAAATATCGTCGGGATCACAATCTGGACAGAAAAATTGGCACAGGATTGAAGAGATGTACCACTGTTCGGGAGGACCGGGAACTGAAGAGGCTAAGCTTGAGAAACAGGTTTAAAAATGCATCGGAGTTAAGAGCTGACCTGCGAGAAGCTACTGGGGCTGAAATTAGCGTCAGTACTATCCAGAATCGTCTCAACGAGATGGGTTTGCTAGCAAGGGGACCAGCAAAAAAGCCACTTCTGTGACCAGCAAAATGAAGAAAACGCGCCTTAGCTGGGCTAAGGAAAGGCAAAACTGGAGTGTTCAAGATTGGTCAAATGTGGTGTTCTCTGATGAGTCCAAGTTTAACCTCCACAGATTAAAACTTTGAAAGAAGAATTAGTAATAGAATCCCTAATTTGGCCGGGAAACAGTCCAGATCTCAACCCCATCGAAAATGTCTGGGCTCTTATGGGAAAGAAGATCCAAGATATAAAACCAAAAACCATGCAGCATCTAAAGAGCATCATTGAAGAAGTGTGGTTCAATGAAATTAATAACAATTACCTCGGTAATCTCTATGCCTCCATGCCAAACAGGGTTCATGGCGTTGTTAGGGCGAAGGGTGGTGCTACGAAATACTAGAATCATTTTTTAGTATTATGAAAGTCTTAAATTATGTAAAAAGGTTTCTTAGTTAATAGAAATATGAAAAAAGAAATTTGCTTTTCAAATTGTTGCTCTTTTTTTTAATTTATGTATATTGATAGTACTTGGGTAATATCTGATATTTTGTAGTCTGATCTTCACGTTTCATTCATTACTTTTTTTCAATTAGGCTACGAAATGTATTGTCAAATTGGGGAATGTGTTAACTTAAATGTTAAACATCAAAAATACAAAGTGACTACGCAGTGATTAGTCATCATTTATAAAATTTCTTCCATTTTGTTAAAAATTACCATGTGCGTCTTTTTTTGTTGCGCGGGGTGTATAACAGACAAAAACTTAAAATTGAATTCTAGGGTAATTTAAAAAAATTAAAAATATTTTAATACTTAGTTCTGCCTCCTTTTTGTGCCAGAATAGACAACAAGTGACGAGGCATTGAATTAATTAGAGCTTCAAGAGTAGATATATCAATTTTTAGCCACTTTTTTTGACTGCCGTCCACCTGAAAGCTTTGATAATATTCCCCATAGGTTTTCTATTGGGTTTAAGTAAGGACTTATGGCAGGCCAGCCAAGAGTAGGGATGTTATGCAACTCTAAAAAGTTTTTAGCGTATGCCGAAGCATGTATGGCTGCTGGAAAATCCAGTTTTCCTCCCACAGATTTTCACCAAAATCGATAAGGACACTGCCCAGCAATTCAACTTATTTTTCCGAATTCATTATATGCGAAACAAAACAGATTGGATTCTTTCCTTTGCATCCAAAAGCAGCCCACACCATGAGAGAGCCCCCTTGAAAGTTTCTTGAGTATCGAGTTTCGCACTCTCGGCGAATATCCCTCCAATATTTCTGTCCCATGTCAGGACCATCAAGATTAAATTTTTTTTCATCGCTAAAGATGACAGATTGCCATTGGGTCTCCCAGAATTTATATTCTTCGGCAAAGTTTAATCTAGCTTCCTTGTGTCATGGGAGGAGCTTAGGTGTCGGCAACCGTTTTTGACATAAAATGAATTCATCCGGTTTTAAAATTTGTTGAACTCTTCTTGTTGTTCTTGGAAGAGATATCTGGAGCCTTATTTGGGAAGGGCTGATTTGTTCGTTAACGGCTTAGCGTTTAATTTGCCTCTTAACCCTTTCACCGACTTTTGGTGGACGACCAGATCTCTTTTGCTTTCCATAATTTTCAGGATCTTTTAAAAAATTATGTACAGTGCCCTTATTTCTTTGCACTTTTGATGCTATATGGCGAATGGTTAAGCCCTTCGCTTTCAGGCTTAAAATCTTCATTCTCTCTTCCACTGACAGTGCTGTTCTTATTGGCATTTTCTTTTTGGAAATAAAAAAAAACGGAACATTTGATAAAATATGAAGCAACTTACACAATTCATTCAAATACACACCGATTTAAATAAATTTTGAGCAGTTTTTGTTTTTAAAATTGTTTTTAAACACTTTTACTTAACAGCGAAACTCCTGTCTGTTATATTTATTTCGCACCGCACAACCAACAATACAGAGAAGAAGGAAACACAAGGAATAAGACAGTTGAAAATACAGTTAGTTTATACCTAACGAAGTGCACTTTTCAATACACTAAAAGAAAATTAGTGCTTCTCAAGGAAATTTATTCTTTTATGAAAAATTGTAAATAAAACTGCTTGTCCCTTATAATTATTTCGCGTACTGTAGTAAAAATATGTACAAAACTTACAATCCATCTGAAACGGATCGTAGAAGATTTTATCCAGTAACTTTTAATCAAACCTCAACAAAGTGTGTCTGCTATAAATCCTCTTATTTTCAGTGAATCTAAAGATTTTGCAGAACACTACCAGTCATTTGAATACCATCAAACCATAAAATTCTGACCTTAATCATAATGCAGTGGTAATATTTCTTGGGTTCTATTTCTGGAACTGTTATTTTCACTTCTTCTACCTGATGACAAACTTGAAAAAAATGTATGAAATAAAAAGGGAAATCCCCATTTTCGAATTGTCTGCGTAAACTTTTCGCGACAGCCATCCTCAAACAATGAACTCCGTGTTAAGCTAAATAGAATGGCTCTACTCTACCAAGAGCTTAAGAGAGAGGTAGATTCACTAAAAGAAGAAAACAAGGCTCTAAAGAACTCACTTTCGCAAAAATGTACGCGAAGTTACTCCACCCCATGCAGCTAGTCCCAAAATATCACAAGGACGAAGAAGAGCTAGCACGTGAAACAAAGAAAAGTAAAAAACAGCTCTCCACCCGAAATTAAGCCACGAAAATAAGATCAGTCGAAACGGAATCAAACTTAACGTGGAAAAGATCCAGTGCTATACTTATGAAATGGTATGAATGGATTGTCTCCATGCTTAGCACTAGAATTATTCAGACACCTCAGGGCGGTATCATTTCACCTTGACTATGGCTCATAATCATGAATAAAATCCTTCTACAATTAGACAGAGAAAGAATCAAGGTAGTCGGGTATGCGGACGACATGGTGATACTGGTCCTTAGATTGTTTCCTTCCATGATAAGCGAAATCATGGAAAATGCTCTGAGTAAGGTAAACACCTGAGTGTGGTCTTGGCGTTAACTCGAACAAAACTAAACTGATGTTCTTCACCACAAAAACCAAAATACCTGACTTCACACTTCCTCGACTAAATGGCCAACCACTCTCCCTATCACCCAGTGCCAGATATCTAGGAGTTATCTGAGATCCTAAACTTAACTGGAAATTAAACATAGAACAAGGGGTGAAGAAAGCATGGCTTTCTGTGCATGTAACAGGACCTTCGGCAAAAGATGGGAAATGCAACTAAAATTGACCCTATGGATGTACACAGCTGTGGTACGTCCTATCGTCACATATAGCTCAGTAGTATGGTGGCCGGCTCTAAGAAAAGGCTACACCATAACCAAACTTAACAAGGTTCGGAGAGCTGCATGTATAGGCATCACAGGGGCCATACGATCAACACCATAGGATTCTTCTGCATATCTTACCTTTAGATCTACGCATAACAAACATTACAGCGCATAGTGCGATCAGACTCAGAGAGTTTGGATGCTGGACTGCGATACCCTACGGCCATAGTAATATTTTGGATTCTTTACCGAGAGAACTCGTATCGACTCCAACAGATTACATTACCCCTCAAGACTAAAATCGCAAGATGGACAGGTGATCAAGGATTTCAATCTAACAGTCTACACAGACAGTGTGGGGGTATTTTCCAAATACTTGAACATCTCAAAATAATATAGACTTCCAGACACCGCCAGTGTTTTCCAGGCGGAATTACTTGCTATCCGCGAAGCCTGCCGCCAGATCAAACTACATACAAATATAACGCCAAGGCAAAAGATCGCCATATTTATTGACAGCCAAGCAGCTATCAAATCTATTTAGGATAACCCTGATTTAGATTCCAGGGCATAGTAACGTTTATAGGAAGGAACAAGACGACAGACTGACTAGACAAAGCTCAGCCCTTCCCTGTTCACTCGCAGAATCAGTTCACGTTCCGCTGGGAGAAGTCAAGGCAAAGATCTCCTCGATCTTCCTTAGAAAAGCCAACCTCAGATGGGCTAGGCTAACAAACTGTATCATATCTAGAAAAATGTGGCTAAACTACAACAAGGCAAAGACAGGCGACTTCCTAAACAGAATGCGTAAAGGCATCCCACATAATACAGACTGCCGCAGTTGCAAGGTCGCAACCAAAAAAGAAACCCTCACCCACTATATATGCGCCTGTCTGGCTCTAGCTAGGGTCAGACAACGAGCACTACGTAAACCATTTTTCAATTCACTCGAGGAGATCTCAGGGAAAAATATTAAAGAACTAATAACTTTCTTAAATTCCACAGGTTGGATTTAGAGACTTCTCATCAACACTCCTTAATAGCCAGGTTTACATGAGTTATGGTATCAAAACGGCACCTAGTACTAATTGGATTCTTAGAACCGCCACTCCTATCTACCTACGTACATACTTATGAAAATAAGTCCGAAAGACCACTGCATGTTATAGCAAGAGGTCTCCACCCATGCTCACTTTCAATACGAGCGAAAATATAGACGACATTTACAATGTTAAATATAGAGCCTATGCGTACACATATAGTACAAGATCTATACCTCAAGGTTTCAATCCCACACAGTCGTATTGCCAAAAAGAATCGAAATGTGTAAAGTGTACCGGTAACCACCTATCAGAAAGGTGTGACCTAAATAAGCAGGACTTGCATAAACTGCAAAGACAAGCACCCAATAAGGCTGCGAAGTGAAAAAGGAGCTTCAAAAAAGGCAAGATACATTTAAAAATAATTTACGCCAGAAAGAGAGACGTGAAACCGCTAAGGAAAAGGTTACGAACGAAACTAAATCCGCAAATGTAAAGACGAAAGGGGAACAAAGTAAGTTTCAGGAGCGCAAACATATGCTCAAGTCGCATCACAAGAACACAAACAGAGCGGTGTTAGCAACGCCATATTTGACAAATTGAGCAAGCTTGAGTTAAAACCTCGCAATAAGAGAACTCCCACATGAATATGAAACGGTTACTAAAAATTTTAACATGGAACGCAAACGACCTCCAACAAAAAATCACCGAACTAGAGGTATTTTTGCGGAACGGCAACATTGACATATGCTTGATCTCTGAAACCCACCTTATAAAGGAATCACAAGTAAAAGTAAGAGGATTTCGTGCGTATCACGCACGCGCATCCTTCCAGAAGAGCCAGAAAGACTTAAGCACTCCATGAATACAACCACTGAACTCGCAATGCAAGCAACTTCAGTTCGTGTTAAAAACAAGAACTTATATTTCAACATCGCGCCCATGTATTGTCCCCCGCGATGCACGTTTAAAAGTAACGACATTTTCTCTTCACCTCGCTTGGAACGAACTTCATTATTGGTGGTGATTTTAGTGCTGTTTTTTTTTTTTTTTGATGAAAATGCAACTTTATTGTGAAAAAATGGTTACAAATGAATCATTCAAAGTATTGCCCATCGCTAGCTACAAATTTTCCCCATCTTTCTGGCAGAGCTCGAATGCCGTTCCGGTTAAAGTGTCCATCTTTTGAGGCTATCCACGAATCAAGCCATTTTTTGATGTCTTCATATGAGCGGAACTGCTGATCAGTCAGACCATGTGCCATCGAACGAAACAAGTAATAATCGGATGGCGCAATATCTGGGGAATATGGCGGGTGGGCTAGGACTTCCCATTTAAGCGTTTCCAGGTAGGTTTTAACGGGTTTGGCAACGTGAGGCCGAGCATTGTCATGCTGTAGAATCACTTTTTCGTGCCTCTGCTCGTATTGTGGCCGTTTTTCGCGCAGTGCTCTGCTCAATCGCATCAATAGAAGTCGATACCGTTCCCCAGTGATGGTTTCGTTGGGTTTCAACAGTTCATAATAAATGCCACTGACCTGGTCCCACCAAATATACAGTATAATCTTCGTAGCTTGAATATTCGGCCGAGCCGATGACGTAGAAGCATGATGGGGACTGCCCCCTATAACTTTCTTTTCTTTGGGTTGTTGTAATGAATCCATTTTTCATCAGCCGTCACGATGCAATGAAAAAAACCCTTCCTTTTTTGCCGCTGGAGCAGTTGTTCACAGGCGAAAAAACGACGCTCAACGTCCCTTGGCTTCAAATCATAAGGAACCCAAGTTCATTGTTTTTGAATCATTCCAAACGCATGCAATCACTTGGAAATGACTTGACGGGTAACTCCTAATGCTAAAGCAAGCTGTTCTTGCGTTTGGCACTGATCCTCACCGAGCAATGTCTTCAATTCAGCGTCTTCGAAGGATTTTGGCCTTCCTTCACAAGGACGGTCGTCAACATCGAAATCACCGTCTTTGATGCGACGAAACCAATCACGGGACATTGTTTCATTTAGAGCAGCTTCTCCGTAAACTTTTTGGAGCTTTCGATGCGCTTCAGCCGCCGTTTTCTTCGAATGAAAGAAGAAAATCAACACTTCCCTCAAATGACGATTATTTGGCACAAAATCAGACATTTTCACACAACCAAAAGTATATGACGCCAAAACAAAATCACCAATGTGTCAAAACAATTTGTTTACTATATGTCTAAGCTCGGTTCATGACGTTTTGGATATGTCAAAATCGACCAGCACTTACTGCTGGAGCCATCTATTGACAAACAGCGAGAACTTAGTTGGATACCTAATAACTTTAAAGTACCTTGCGCTTTGAATGTTGTAAACAAACTGATGAGGGTAATCAAGTGTCACTGTTAAAGAAAGCAAAAAACCGAAAATGGGGATTTCCCTTTTTGTTTCTTTAAATTTTTCAATTTTGTCATCAGGTAGAAGAGAAATATTGAAAATTATTCACCACTTTGGCGGTGGTAGTCGTTCTAATTGTTATGAATTTTCAAACAGATAGAAGGATAATAATATCGAACTGTTAAATTGTTTGGGGACACTGGTGGAGTAACTGGCCATTAAAGATCGGGACGTCCTCGCACTGTCAGAACTATACAGGCGATCAGAGCTGTTAAAGCGAGGATTTATCGGAAACCGCTGCTAAAGCCGAAAATCTTGCCACGAGAAATGAAGATATCACAGAAATCCATGTCTTGCATTATTAAACAAGATTTGGGACTCAACGTATTCGCCACTTACTCACAGCCCAATTACAGCAAAAACTGATTGAAAAATCAAAAGCCCTACGCCGCCAGTACGCGCAAAATGGTCACAGCAACATTCTATTAAGGAATCGTTCAATAAACAGAACGGTCATCCAAAAAAGCATCAGAGCTCATTCCGCAAGTCGAACAGGGCCATCATCTCGCATCTGTGATGGTTTGGTGGGGAGTCAGCTATGCATGCATTACCGACCTTTATTTTAGAGAGAAGGAAGTAAAAACGTCGGCAAAAATCTACCAAACGGATGTTCTGGAGGGCGTTGTGAAGCAACAATTGTTTCCAAACAACCAGTGGGCTCTCCACTAAGACTCCGCGCCAACTCATAAGGCAAAAACAGCGCAAGGGTGGCTTCAAAACAATGTGCCGGACTTCATCGCAGCAGACGATTGACCGTCAGGCAGTCCAGACCGCAATCCTTTAGATTATAAACTGTGGTCTATTTTAGAGGCAGTAGCTTATTTTAAGACCTTGAAGGGCGCAATTATAACTGCAGTGGATACTTTTCCAATGGACGGGGTGAGTGCTGCGATCGATGAGTGACCAGATGGACTCAAGACCTACATTAATGCAAATGGCAGCTATTTCGAATAAACTATTTAGATATTGTTTACTAAATAATCACATAAAGTTTCACAGAAACAGCGTACTCTTAAAATCTCATTTATCTACTGCCCACCGCGTTCCGCGCTTGAAAAAAATGATTTTACTAATTTGTTTAAATTGCTGAAACCTAATGTCATTATTGGCGGCGATTTTAATGCGAAACATACATTCTGGGGCTCAAGACACAGTTCGCAAAAAGGCAGAATGCTCTATGAGGCAGGTATGGAGTACAGTTGTGATTTCCATTCGACGGGTAAACCGACCTACTGGCCAACTGATACTTCGAAAATACCTGACCTGATCGACTTTTTCGTCGTGAAAGGAATTTCTACCAACCACATTAAAGTTGAAGAGAGCTTTGATCTGTCGTCTGACCATTCCCCAGTTGTTTTGACATTGACCGAAAAACTAGTCTATACCCTAGAGCCAGCGAGATTAACCGGTAGATAATGTTGAACTGAGCGTTCCACTTACAACACCCTATCAACTTGAGGTTGAAGTTGATCGCTTCGTTGAGATTGTACAGCTCGCCTCTTGGAATAATACTCCCAATCCAAGGAAAACTCCGGACAAATACGGTCTACGATATCCTACGGAAATAAAAGAATTGGTCAAGGAAAAAAGAAAAGCGCCTAAGAAATGGCAACAGAGTCGTGCTCCGCAACATGAAACACACTTGAATCACCTGTGCAATTCGTTGAAGAAGACTATAAAGGATTTTAAGAATCGTGCGATAGGATCTTATCTTGAAAGTTTAACAGCGAAAAAAGATTCCAATTATTCACTTTGGAAAGCTGTAAAAGGCACCAAAAGGCCCAAGGTCCCCGCGCCGCCTATTAAATTAAAACACAATGAATGGGTAAGGGAAGATAAAGAAAAAGCGGACGTTTTTGTGGCCCACCTGGAAGACACCTTTAAACCGTACGATCGTCAAGTGTCTTACGACAATATCAATAGGCCGGATTCACCAAGGGAACTGAAATATGAGATCGGGAATCTAAACCCTAATAAAGCTCCTGGTTATGGCTTGATCACCGGAGAAATTCTCAAAGTTTTACCTAGAAAAGCATTGGTTAAGCTTCTTCATATTGTAAATGCTGCGCTCAGATTAAAACACGTGCCTAATCAATGGAAAGCTGCGGAAGTTATAATGATTTTAAAACCAGGAAAGCCGCCAAATGAGGTAAAATCTTATAGACCAATTTCGCTACTTCCAGTTATATCCAAATTTTCGAGATGATATTGCTAAGGCGCATCCAACCGGTTATAGAAGGAAATAATCTTATCCCTGACCACCAGTTTGGGTTCAGAAGTAAGCGTTCGACAATTAATCATGTGCATAGAATTACTGACGTAATCGAGAAAGCACTTGAAGAGAAAAAGATATGCTCAAGCGTATTTCTTGACGTCTCGCAAGCCTTTGATAAGGTGTGGCATGATGGCTTGAATTGCAAATTACGACAAGTTCTCCCTGTATGCCTATACGACATTCTAGTATCATATCTCGGGAATAGACTCTTCCGTGTTAGACATGGAAATGAATACTCGGACCTAAAAGAAATTTCGTCCGGTGTACCGCAAGGAAGCGTTCTTGGGCCACTTCTCTATCTGTTATATACTCGAGATATACCGAAAGAAGATGGCACTATCCTGGCTACGTTTGCCGATGACACCGCTATACTAGCTGTAGGTAGAACAATCGAAGAAACGACTGCAAAACTGCAAAACGCACTGAATAAAGTAAATGAATGGATGAGGGACTGGCGGATCGCCCTCAACGAATCTAAATCTGTTCACGTGAATTTCACTTATAAAAAACCTAATGTTTTGCCAATTTTCCTAAACTTGGCCCGAATACCTTTTGCAAACGAGGCCAAATACCTTGGAATGACACTCGACGCAAAACTGAAATGGAATTCTCATGTGAAAATGAAACGTAAAGTACTCGAAATCAAATATAGAGAAATGAACTGGTTGCTCGGAAAACACTCCCAGCTCAGTACTGAGAACAAACTGCTTTTATACAAGCAAGTGCTAAAGCCGGTGTGGACTTACAGTATACAACTTTGGGGCTGTACCAAGAAAACAAACGCCAACATTTTACAAACTTTTCGAAATAAAGTGCTAAGAGAAATTGTCCACGCACCGTGGTATACTAGAAACGATGATATCCACAGGGATCTCGGAATTCCACATGAGCATCGAAGCTGAAATTAGAAGCTTCGCGAGAAAGCATAGAAACCGACTAATCGGACATGTCAACAATACAATCCTACAAATTCTGGATGAAAGCAATTTATTGCACCGACTACAAAGGACGAAACCTTTCGACTTGGCGAGATAGGAATCAACCGCGCCTAGATTGCGGAACATGCAGGATCTTTGACTGGAAAGTAACCTGCCAAACGAATTTTTTTTATGATAGAAAAATTGCTTGATAAGGTCCTTCTTAGTTGCAATATATAACAAATTAAATCGCAGGGTGGTTTTTTTTAGTCAGTAAGAATCTGACACTACTATGAGCACGCGCTTGCTATCCTGATAGTGTCTATGGAAGATTTTTCACCAACCCTCGGAGAAAAAAAAAAAAAAAATTCCTGTCTTTATTATATCACCAAAAATGCGTATACAAGTATTTATGACTTGACTAGGTACTAAAGTGTACAGGTGCATTATCGAGCGCCAGTCCCGATGAATTCCATTCTTGCCCAAACCTCGACAATGTTAAACAATAAATAACTGCCTTGGAAAAGCTGTATTCGATTTTATTGTCGCCAAGTGACCTATGCCGTTTGGTTCCTGCGAAAGATTCTCACTCTTTAAAACTCGAAAACTACAAATTTGTGAACCAAGTGCATCTCTAAACATTTCAAGAACTGCAAGTGTTCTGAACCTTCGTCTCCAAGCACAAAGAAACCTTAAAAAAAAAACTCCGCGACACTTAAAATACCAAACCAAATTGACAGCCGAAATTCCGCCATCACCCCTTTCATTCTTCGCGGTATCCAAATACGCTTGCCCAATTGAAACCGAACACAAATTCTGGTGATAAATAAAAATCCATGTAGAGATACATTCGTATAAAGCTACCAACCATCTCCAGTTTTGGGATATTCTGTCTCGATTCTTAGCCAGATACGAGCCCAAACATCTGAGATTAAGTCAGGGATAGGAATTGGGATAAAATTGCTGCTTCAGCATCGTGATCAATTCTGCGTTTTCTTTTTATGTCCGATTCCGTTGAGGTCACTGAAAATATCGCGTCCCGAACCCGGCGCGAACTTTGCGCATCAAGGAATGTAAATAAATTGTAATTCTCTCACAAATTACAAAAATATGCACGCGAGAAAGGGAAAAAGCATTAGTGGTCGTTTCGTTTGTATGTGGTTTATAGGATGAGGAGCTATAAGAGATACTTATATCATGTTGGAATTGGGTATGAGAGGTATCCCCCTCAGACAGTAAGGAGAAGGAAATAATCTCTTGCAGACTTTGTTAGTAGTTTTCGTTTCTGCTTCACTTTTTGTGGTCAGCGGGAATGCGAAACGAAAATGAAAGATACATTCGTACTGCGGTAAGAAAGAAATGAAAATCGATTCTGTGAATTCGTGAAAATTACTGTGCGAATGATTCCGTAGCAGAGGTCAAGTTGAAAGCAAACCAACGTTGAGAGATGAAAAATCAATTCAAGTGAAATGAACAGGAAGTGAGGGATCCTATTTGTATTTTATCACAAAAAAAAAAACACATTCAGGAAATTTACAATTTTTCTGAAACGGATCGAGTAATACTCTAGCGTTTATCGTAGACATAGCCAGTCCTGGATTAAAGCCCGAGTGCGCAAGAGCCCACAGTGCACAATTTGGGGGCGGCAAAATGAGACAAACTATATTATATTCGACTGACAAACGGGACCAAAAATAAATCAAATCACCAAGCGAAACAAACAATCGCATTTGATAACATCCATGCTTCTGCGCCGTAAAGCAGGACTGGGATGATGAGGACAGTTGTCTGTGAGAGGGTTTCCCTATTCAATTGCTTTCACAACCCTTTACGCTGTCATTATTTAAATATACAGCGGAGCTTAGGTAGGCAAAGATCTTAACTGTTTCAAAATTGTAGCTGTCAACTGTGACGTTCTGTCTAAATCGCCGATGTTGAGTGTACTTTTTTTATGACAGCATACATTTTGTTTTGGCTCTTGTTAACCGTTAAAACCCATTTCCGCCGCTTCTGTTTCAATACTCACGAAAGTACCATTGACACCCCGCTGCGTTCTTTAAATTCTGTCAATTTTGTCCACGTACGCGAGTAGTTGAACTGACTTTTGAAAGATCTCGAGTTTGGCAGGGATGCCAAAACTAGATATGACTCTGTGGAACTCGTTGCTATAAACGCTATCATAGGCGGCTTTAAAATCAATGAAAAGGTGGTGAGTATCGTTTTGGAGTTCCTGGGTTTTTTTTTTGTCGCAATGTGAACATCTGATCTACGGTGGACTTTCCTGTCCACACTGATACAGACTAATCAGATTGTTGACAAATGGTTTAAGGCGTTCACATAATATGGCAGATCGGACCTCTTCAGTTGGCGGAATTCAGTGGACCTACTTTCTTGAGGATAAGCAAACGATGCTGAGGTATACTTTCATCCGACCATATTTTACAGATAAGTTGATGTAATCACCGAATACCTTTGATTTTCTAAAAGAACTACGACAAGGTGAGCCGCTGTCATGTGACATCGTACTTGAAAGGATTGTGCGAAACTCACAAGCCAACACCAGAGGCACAATCTTTCAAAAGTTTGTACAACTACTTGCGTACGACGATGATATCGAAATAATTGGCAGATATCAGCGGGGTGTCCTTGGTCCGTTCGTGAGTATTGACACAGAAGCAGGTAAAATGGATTTAACAGTTTTCTGTCACTTTGGGCAGCTATACCTATCACATCAGACATCAATGTCAGGGCAGAAATAAACGAGGTACAACTATTTCAAATCGCTGTTTCTTTGGACTGTGAAGGCAATTGAGTAGTAAGACACTATCCCGAAGTACAAAGGAAACTACATAAGACCTTGATAATCGCGGTCCTGCTCTATGGCGCTGAAGCATGCATTATATTGAAAGCGGTTGAAGATATTCTTGGTTGTTTCGAAAGAAAAATTTTTCGTAAGATATTCGGTCCCGTTTGCGTTGACGAGCTTTGGAGGAGGAAATTTCAAAGCGAACTATACGAGCTGAACATCGACATCGGTCTAATCAAACAAAATGCGCATTGGTCGTTTGAGACAACTAGGACATGCAGAGCGAATAGACACCAACACTCCGGCCCGCAGAGTCTTCGAATCTAACCCGGAGGGACAACGCAGTAAATGAAGACCTCGCCTTATGTGGCGCGCACAAGTAGAAGGGGATCTCAACCAACTTGGAGTGCGCAACTGGAGGCACTTGGCTAAGGACCGGTCTAACTGAAGAGGTTTGTTGGTTGAGGCCCAGGTTCAACCCGAACTGTAGCGCCACCTAAGTAAGTAAGTAAGTAAGTATTCAATTTTTCAAGAGCGTATGTAGCGAGCGATTGATACTTTGGCGATAACAGCCTAATGCAGGGCCTGGCCTAGCTTCTCGCAGCCACTCATTCTGTGCGCCTTACGAATGATTGGGACCTACACTTTTATGCCTTTTACGAAGGGCAATATTTTCAATTGAGAGAAGCTTCTCATACCAGTTTTACTCTCGGATGTTTGTCAGACGTTCGCGAGAGGTGAGACCGTCAGAAAACTTTTTTTTTTATTTTATTTTTAATTTTTTTTTTTGGATTCGAACCTTGAACCTTTCGCTCAGTGATCACGCATTTAACCACGGCTCCCATTGCGAGCGATTGTCAACAAAATAAGCCCTGGTAGTTTAAAACTTCTGCTGCGAGCGAGGCGAGCCACGCACTCCATGTGATTCCCCAAACAGAGCGTTGTTTTTTGTGGTACGTTATTTTGTCGCTGGGTTTGTTTTTATTCTTTGGTGAACTCTATCATATTTTGGGAAGGAAAACGTTAAGTAATTTTTGAGTGGACTACTTTGTACGAACCCAAGTTTTCTTCGCATTCGAATAAATTACTGAAAACCTACCTAAGAGATAAAAGTTATTTGTTATCATAGCTGGGAATAAAGTTTTTCATTGAAAAAGTCTTATTTAGGAGTAAAGAAAAACTATTTCAGGTTTATTCACCATTTAACCTGTAAGGTGTACGTTGGGCATGTTTCATACAGCCGGTCAGAGCTCTTATTTGCAACGTTCCAAATTTTTCTTGTATATTCCCTATTTCAACTGCGTGTATTAACTTTTTTATATTTTCAATTAGTTCTAATAGTAATTAAAATTTATGCAAGATTTGAATTTTGCGCCATTTGTGCGGTAAAGTGTTGTCAACGAAAAAAAAAAAAAAAAAAAAAGACAGCGTGACAGCTGACAGTTCAGGGTTATTAAAAATGGAGTGCTACACGAAAGCACAACGCGTTTTCATTGTTGAGCAATATTTTAAAAATAATGAAGGTTTGGCAGTAATTTTCGTACAAAATATGAATAGTGATTTAACTTCATCAACTGTGAAGAGATTAATTCAAGAATTCATGAAGAATGGATATATTAGTGATCTTAGACAGTCTGGCCGTCCTCAAGACAAAATATCGAAGCAGTTCGTGAGAGTGTTGTTGAGAGTCCAGGACCATCCATTCGGCACCGTGGTCAAGAATTGAACATTTCGAGAAGCTCTCTACAGCGTATTCTCACAAAAGATTTGAAGCCCACTGACCAGGCACAGTTATTTAAATGTATTATGGAACAACAACAAGTGGATGCAATATCAACAAACAATATTAACTTCAGCGATCAGGCTCTTTTTCATCTTGATGGCTTTGTTAATCGTCAAAATTGTCGAATTTAGGGTTCAGAAAATCCAGGAGTGATTGTTGAGAAACAAATGCTTCCACAATGTGTCACTATTTAATGCGGATTTTGAGCTGGAGGCATAATCGGTCCATTCTTCTTGGAAAATGCGCGGCTGGTCAGGCAATAACAGGTAATGGTGCTCGCTATCGCGACATTATAATCCAGTTTTTTGTGTTTAAATTGCAAGATATGAATGTGGATGACATGTAATTTCAACAAGATTACTGCATAAGTCACTTCTTGGTCGTGTAATTTCCCGTTTTGGTGATCAGAATTGACCGCCCAGATTATGCGATTGAACACCGTTAGACTTTATGCCAACAAACCCACGACCACCCACGCCTTGAAAGAGCTAATTGAGCGCTGTATCAATGAAATTCAGCCACATTTATGGAAAATGTCGGCAAAAGAGTGCGGATGTGCCAGCAAAGCCGTGGAAGCCATTTACCCGATATGCTATTCCATACATAACCCTATACTGTATACTTTATGAATCAATTTTTAATTAAAAACCTGTGTTTTCTATCAAAATTACTTCTTGCATGAATTGTGGGACACCCTTTATTATAAACTCTTCCCTACAAGCTTGGCTTTAAACATACTCTAACACTTTTTAATTTTGCACAATTCATTGAGAGGAAGAAAAAAAACCCAGCAAATTGGATGGTTCACCTGCTGTTTCATAAATTCAAGGCAGGCTCATTAAGAAGTCTCGAAATGAGAATACGTTATTAAACAGGTTTTATGCGACTTCAGTTTATAATAATTGTGTACAAGAGATATAATTACGTAATTAATAAATCAAAGGTAAAATCATATCATCAACTTTTACCTTTGCCAATAATAGTTTCTCACGCGTATATCAACACTAATCGAATGACAAAATCAAATGAATTACTGTTGATTTGACGAAAGAGTATGCCAATTTTGAATAAATTTTCCCCCAACTAGGGTTAACACTGGATAAAAACCGCTTAATCGATTGAAGCCACCTAAACCAGTAATATAAAAGGGTACATCTGATAAATTATTGAGGCTCGATTTGTATCCATATCTCATCGGCCGCCTTTCATATTTGAATAAATACTAAAATAAAACAAAGTACCAGCTACCGGCTATTGTGAGTTGCTCCGCTCCGGTCGATCTTATGTATGAATGGATAATTTACATATTCTGTTAGCATATCAATAAATTATAATAATTGATGAATGCCGCTTATTGACTGTAAGTAGTGTAATAAACTTCAGAAGAGCGCATTTATTAAAGCAAACATGTTGGTATTTATTCACGTAATGTACGAGTATGGTTGAATTAGATTAATGGATCGAAATTGTCATTTAACTCTGTTACCATAAGAATGAAAAAAAAAACATACAGAAAAGTTATCGCCTGAGATGAATTGTATGATACCCTACGCTTTTTGTCTTCTTTTCTTTTTCTCAAAAATAAGTTTCAATGTTTAATAAATTATACAAAATAAGTACAATTACAAATTTGAAATGACGGGTGCGCCATCTGCTGGTTTCTTTTTAAATTATATGTTGTTTTGACACTGACAGCTGTCATCGTTCTCATTTTAAATACTAGGCTGTTACGAGTAGCTATCTGCAGCAAAAATAATTGTTTGTGCCCACGGAGTGGCTAAATGTTTTATAAAGGTTGTCCCAAAAAGAGCGAAAAATTTAAATTTTAAATAAAACACAGTTTTTTATTTAGAAAATAGCGAAATTTTGATTCAATCATAAAACAGACATGAGGCAGTTATATACGGAGCAACAAATCTGATAAATGCCCTCATCGGCTTTGCTGGTACATTTGCGTCCTTTTGACGAAATTTCCAATCACGATTTGGCGTAACTGTGGCTGTGATACAACGTCTAATCTCCTCTTTCAAAGCTTGGGTGGTCGTGGACTTGTTGACATAAACTTTTGACTTCAAAAAGCCCCAGAGAAGAAGAAGTCCAAAGGCGTTAAATCAGACGATCTAGGCCGGCAATTCTGGTCCCCCAAACGGGAGATTACATTACCACGGAATGTCTGGTGCAATAATGCTATTGTTTCACGTGATGTGTGGCAAGTGGTATCATCCTGTTGAAACCACATGTCTTCGAGATCCATACCATTCATTTGAGGCACAAAAAACTTGGTTATCATTCAACATGAAAACGAGCCTCATCGCTGAAGATGATTTTATTGGAAAACTCACCGTTCATTTCTTGTTATTTACTTACTCTTGGATAGACGGTATGGATCTCGAAGACATGTGGTTCCATCAGAACGGTGCCACTTGCCACACATCATGTGAAGTGAACGGTGAACCAATTGACGAACTCTCTTCGCTGTGTATGAGTCTGTAGGCCTGAGTTGTTGAGTCAGTTGGATCTTGTAGACATGAAGAAGCAAATCTTTCATGAGAATACGCTGCATAGTGCTCTTTGAAATGTTCAAATTATGACCACGATGCCAAATGGAGGTTCCCGAACTCTCGGCCACATTCTGGCGAATATCCGTGATGTTTTCCGCTGAATGACCTAGACAAGCACGTGCTGATGGTCTGACGTCAGTAATCGACCTAGTCTGCTCGAATTTCTGCATTATTTTTTCACAGTTGATGCATATGGAACAAATTGATTACCAAAAATTGGACGCAATTTACGAATCGTAGCAGTCAAACTTTCACCATTTTTGAAATAATGTTTAACAATAAGAATGCATTGTTGTATCGAATAGCGATTCATTTTTAATAATGACGGAGCACGACAGTAAAAATGGCAACAAATTTAAATTGTCCGCTTTTATTCGGACACCCTTTACATAAGCATGATTGATGATGTTTGCGCTCTGTTCAGACGTTGTAGATAAAAATACTAATCTGTTCTTGCTATACAATGGTAGTACTTGTCTTGCCAACCATTAACATTCCCCTCGGTTAAGTCAAAGCTCAAATCATGTACGAGTACACTGCCTAACCGTACTATTCTTTAAAAAGCGTTGGGCAGCACTTAAACGCGAATTTTTATTTTTTTTTTCTCAATAGATTTGGGGCAGCCATTATTCTACATGCGTATGTGGGAGCTTTAGTGGTAAGTTTGAAGATACGTTTAAAAAAGATGCGTTGAATGCGATCGAATTCTTCAAGATTTTGAAAACTAAAAGCCTGATTCTCACAGCAAAGACAGGTGTTAATTATAGCATCAAAAACCCTATATTTTTGGTATCTCAATATCTGTTTTAGCCACTAGGGTTTTTTCCTTGACATGAAGATGGAGATGAAGATTGTAGGAGATGACGTTCGGTAAATATTTAAAGTTCTTTACTACTTCAATAGGTACACTTCTCAGGTGCCACTTCTCCAACACACTTCTTCTACTTGGCGATGGTTTTAAAATCATAATTTTAGATTTGGTTGTTGTTATGAAAGCCCATGCAACATAGTAGCCCTCTAACTTGTTGATTTGTATCTGAAGAGTATGTAGATTATCGGCAAAAATAACAATATCGTCAGAGTCAGAGAGACTTCAACACTCCAAAGTTAACACCACCGGACAGACTGTCTGCCTATGTGTCCGACAAAGTAACCATTCCTTTATCAATTTGGCCGTGGGGTCGTTGTCCTGCTGGAAGACCCATAATTGATCTAACCCCAATTTTGAAACACTTGATGGAATGTTTCGATTTTGTTCATTGTGCTGTCAATAAAGACTAGATTTCCAACGCCCGATGCTGTCGTCATACCCCAACGTTATAGTTGAATTTATATCTTTTTTCTTCGAATTCTTTGTTTTTGCTTCTAAAATTTTTTATTTAAACGCGTAACCATAAATAACTAACCTGTATCGAATATAATTTTGGCAAAAGAATCGTTTATTTAAACAATTTAATTGCTTTTCATTTACCTTAAAACAATTGAAAGAAAATAAAAAATGGCAACTTCCCACAGTTTCTGACAGATCATTTTCCAAAATGGCCGAAAATTGAAGTTCAAATGTATTCACAGACGCGAAATTTGAAAGAGGAGTCGAAATGTTATTTTGAGGGAGATGACGGGCAGGGGACTTCGAAGTTGGGTATCTCTTTATAGTTCATCTCTGATACATACTCGTATGTACATCAGAACTTTTTCACTGGGGAGTTGGCTTTAGAAACGATCAACGATATGCTGCTGTGGTGGGTAATACCTCACAAACAGGTCAATAAAATAAAGGACCGTATGCGACTGTCATTTAAATGCATTACGGCGATACACAAGCTACAAGTGACTTAAGGTCATATTTCAATCCCTTTTGTGTAGCTCCGTGTCGCCCTGAGAGTGAAGGCAAAAACAAACCAACGGGCAGACAAATCAACAGTCAGAAACATAAACGAATCAAGAGTATTTGTTTGAAAGTAAATAAAAATTGAAGCGATCAAGTGACAATTTTGAAGAAATTGAATACCAAAAATTAAAAATTACTCGCCAATGAGTACATCCAATTTGGCGTTTAGTAATAAATATTTGTAGATCTAAAGGGGGTATGCACCATGCAATATAATGCACTGCATTACCATATTGCGTTTAGAGATTTGGTCAATTATGACGTTGATCAAGTACATTGCCAATTGTATTGCACGTGTATACCCCCCGTTAGCCCAAATCCTAAGCCTTAATCACAAATACGCTGCTATGAACTAATAAATTTAAATTTTGATTATTACAATTGTATACAGTGCCACCCGTGCAGGGACGGGTTAAGAATATCACTGCAGCGCCCCCCACAAATACATAGCGCTTGTCGTAGAAGGCGACTAAGGGGAAAATCACATCTAGGCAATTTTTAAAATATCCAGGTGAGCCTAGCGATACATATATCATCTTAAAACTGTCCCGCAAGTGTGCATGCGAATCCGTGGGTTGACACGACTGGAGATCACCAGTGTTGTAAAAGTAAGATCAAACATAAATCAAAAAATCAGGAGCATGCACGTGTCAAAACCAAAAAAAAAAACGCTTAAACCCTAGCATTATGGAAAAGTACGCTAAAAATAAAAGCACTACCCCGCCAGGCACTACCAATGCTACGCATGGCTGTGATCCTGGGACGAACAGAAGTGCTCGAGTCAAAGCTATTCGGTTTCCGGGGGATAGCAAAATAATGCAACGGCTTAGGCTTAACCTAAGAGTCGCGAGTTGGAACCTTGGAAGTATGAAAGGTCGCAGCTACGAGCTTGAAGAAATGATGATTAGAAGGCGAGTGGACATCTTGTGTGTACAAGAAACGAAATGGCGAAACACCGGGAATCGGGCCCGTTTCTTGGAGGTTAAGACAAAAGCTTACAAGATGTTCTACTATAGATCGGAACAAGGTAAAAACGGAATTGCTATTGACCATTTCAAAATCCAGTGACAGTTTGAAGTCTCTAAAATTGGTGATACAGGGTGAAGTGTGGAATATTGTAAGCGCATATGCTCCCCAAGTCGGATGCGAACGGAGAGAAAAAGATGCATTCTGGCTGGATTTTCACAACCTCATCAAAAACATCCCAAAGGAAGAGCTTTTGTTTGTTGGCGGTGATTTGAACGGACATGTCGGGAAAACAAATGAAGACTATGAAGACTGCCATGGAGGACTGGGGTACGGCACCAGGAATTCTCCAGGTGAAGACATCCTAAGCATGTGCAAGTCATACGGTCTTATCGTGCTAAATACCATGTTCGTCAAACAAAGCCGGCACCTGATCACTTACAGCAGTGGTGGAAATGAAACACAGATTGACTACCATTTGGTAGCCAGTTTCATGAAGCCCCGGGTTAAAGATTGCAAAGTGATCCTGGGAGAGGCGATCGCCCAGCAACACCGTCTCCTCCTGACAGAAATTTGTATGGAGACGGGGAAGAAAACAAATAAGCAAACAAAGGTGGCTGAGAAAATCAATTGGTACAAGCTGGACAAAGGAGAAGGCGAAGTTTTTATTACCAACGTGACAAATTACCTCTTTACCATCATCGATGAGGTCGGTGATGTGGAGTGCAGAGCACAAGATATGTGGGATTCCCTACAGCGATCTTGCTTGAAGAGAGCCAAATCACTGCTTGGAACGGCGAAAGGCCCCTGCCAACACGCCAAAGAAACATGGTGGTAGACAGATGAAGCTAAAGTAGTGATACGGGAAAAGAAAACGGCTTTCAAGGCTTGGTCAAAGTGCTCTTCTACTAATAGAGATGAAAAAGCTCGCCTTGAAGTAATATATAGATGTTGCAAAGGTCTCGCGAAGAAGAAGTGCGCCCAATTACAAGCAAAAAGTATGGAAGGCGTCTGATAGGAACCTGGCTATCCAGGAGCTTCGACAAAACAAATTGTATAAGGGAGCAACTATCTTCAAAATAGCCGCCCAGAGAAGAAGAAATGCTCAGGAGATTCGTTCCCCAAAGTTCATTAACAATCCTCAAGGCCAGCTTCTTGTGGAAGACTACAAAATTCTCCACAGATGGCGACAGTATTGTGAAAGACTTCTGAACGAACAGTTTCCCCGGCTATACTTTCCAAGAGCCGCTCCTAACCATGACGAAATATCCGACATTACTGTCGAAGAAGTTAGGAATGCCGTTAAATACTCCAAACAAAGAAAAGCGGTTGGGTTAGAGGAGATACCCTCTGAGTTCTGGAAAAAGAGGGGAGACATCGGGTCCAGATGGCTCATGATTCTTATCTCCAAACTTATGAGCGGTGATCCAATGCCTAATCAGTGGAGGGAAAGTTATCTTCTTCCTTTGCACAAAGGGAAGGGCGATACGCGAAACTGCGATAACTACCGTTCTGTCAAGCTGATGTCACACACCATGAAGATCGTTGAGCGGGTATTAGATGGCCGACTGCGGAAAATAAAAAGGCTATCTGATGACCAGTGCGGGTTTGTCTCGGGTAAATCAACAACAGATGCAATCCAAAGTATAAGGATCATAATGAAAAAACATCGTGATTCCTTAAAGGACTTGCATATGGTGTTGGTTGATTTTAAAAAAGCCTTTAATAGACAACCAAGAGATCTCTTATTGGTGGCGCTAAGACAACGAGGAGTTCCAGAAACCTACGTGCGCATGATCATGGACATGTATGAGGGAGTAAGGACAAGAGTAAGATGTCCCGCAGGAGTCACCGAAGAGTTCCCAATCAAAGTCGGTGTACACCAGGGAAGCGTCCTTAGTCATTTGCTATTTATTGCAGTCCTTAATTATCTGCTTGAAGGAAAAGTGACGGACCCCAAAATGCATCAGTTATTCTTTGCTGACGATGGAGCTATCATAAGCGAAGATCAAATGGCCTTGCAACGAGCACTTGATGTATGGGTGGATGTTTTGGAGGGAATGGGTACCGTATTAGTTCGAAAAAGACAGAGTATCTGTGCTGCCCGTTCTCTGATCTACACCGGCCTCTTCCAGACATTTAAGAAGTTCAAAGATTCGAGGAAGCCTTCATGTAAAAGAACCCATCACAAGCAAGATAGAGCACGACCGGCTCAGTTGGTATTGTCATGTTCAAAGGAGAGATCCTTCGAACCCCGTCAAAAAGGCAATATCAATCAACGTTCCTACGCAATCGGCCTCAGTGACGAAGTGATCCGAAACCGGGAAGCCTGCCGGTACTTTCTGAGGTCAAACCGGCAAACCCCACAAGCGGACCAGTAGGGATGCAGTAAAGTGGGAAGGTTGTGATCCTTCTACTCCGGATCATAACATTGTATACAGTGCCTGCTTACTATTGTAATTTCAATGTTTGAGTTAAAGTTCATCTATTTGTGTAAGTATATAGTTTATTGACTCAAATATGTTTCTCTCAACTAATAAGTTCAAGGTTTTGAATATGGTCTTAGTACATCCAATCAGTTAGGAGTAAGCTGAGTCCCACTTTACAAATTTTGGCTAGTTTTACATTTTTTCATTACTGAACTACAAGTTTTCTGAAAAAAAAAAAAAACTTTATTTGTGTAGACATGGAAAGACTTCAAAAAGACAACACCTTTGACACTATCTCAATTAAATTTGCAATTTACTTAATAATGTGAAATAAATTTGTTGGCAGCTTCTCTCTTTTGTTTGACGATGTTTGCTTTTATCAAAGAACACGAAACTATAATGATAATAATTATATATCTGACACATGTACATCTCAATCGAATGCCAGACACGGGCAGATGATAAACAGGTAAAACAAAATACATTAGGTCGCTACCACCGCCGCTGGTCCGGATAATTATGTGCTTCACAACATCTAAACAACAACACTCTGATGCAATAGTATATCTAGATATGTATGTTGCTTTTTTTTAGCGTAAATCGTTGAAAAGATGAAAGACCGACGATATTCCGAATCTCATTCCGCTGAGTAGTCATTAAATTACCTGTTGTTCGTATGTCCAGCGGTCTTTGGGAACACCGATGGTATTGACGATTCTTCAAGGAGTAGGTGGGATGTATTATAGTTAAAAACAATAAAAAACAGAACGGAAATTGAAAATGACTCAAACACATTATTTGTTTCCCAGAAGATATGAAAGGGACGTGTGACTTTTGCTTCTGACTGCTTTTCGACTTTTATTTGGGTTTGAGTTCAATGTTGGACAAATTGGTTGAGATAATCGCTTTTATTTTTAATTAATTTTAATTAGCGTAGAGTTGTTGTAGAACTATAGAAAACAATTTTGGGATTCGGCACTTCACGTGAAAGTGTTTAGATTGGAGAAACATACGGGTATACTAAAAGTCTCCATTCGTAGAACAGTGGTATAAGTCCACACCGCCTTTTAAAGGGGCGGGATATAATGCATATTTTCATCAATAACTCATTTTCCTTCACACCAAAGGAAAAAAGTTTTTCTAAAATAAAATTTGTCTGTATTAATAGACCTAACTGTCCGTAAAAGCTAGAAAAATACAATTTTACATGTAAAACAAATACAACAACCGGCTGGCTATAATCCTTACTTTTCACTTCAGCCAAAACTAACTGGCTAGAAATTGTGATAGCCTTCACATGTACATACATAGGTCGTCTGATTTTATTTATAGACGTTGGTATGTCTGCGGAATTTTCAGTTGTGTAGGGACTTGTTCGTAAAGTGAAACCATTTTAAATGCATCTCGTGCAATGGCTCTTATTGGCTGTAAATTAACGGACTAACATTACACGTACTGTAAGCACTTTTATTCTTTATATTAATTTAATCGCTTTAAGTACACAAAACAATTCTTCTTTATGTGGATTTTTTTATTGAAAACCTTGAACAGGATCTGATAGTATACAGTGAAGTACATAAGTAATGAAACCCTGCATTAAGTTTCGCAAATTGGTCACTAAAATAAAAAATAAGAAAAAAAAAAACAAATGTTTTTTCTAATTATAGTGGAGTGTGTTCTTCAATATAACACACAAAAAGTAAAAATAATTATCAATGTGGAGAACATAAATTGCACATTAAAACAAATTAAAACAATAAAATTGCCTTGGTACTCTTAAAATTTGTAAGGCACCACTGTACGACGAGAAAGCGGTATATTTTGATTCAACATAATTCTGTCAAAAGTAAGGAGATGACAAGTAGAGCTGTCAGTTTGGTTTACAATTTTTTACCCGTGCTTCCCAAAAGGTAAATAAAATGGCGTAAAAGTTAAAATTGTAAAATGAGCAGAAAAGAGTTGACAATAGAAGAGAGAAATACTTATAAATTGCCACAAATAAGGAAAATCATATCTTATAATTGCTGAAATAGTTGGAAGGACAAAATGAACGATACAGAATGTTATAAACCGACATGAAAAAAGAAAACAGAATAGAGAATAAGCCGAGATCTGGACACCCCGCTAAGCTCACCGAAACTTATGATAGGAAAATAGCGGCTATCGTACAAAACGATCTATTCAACATTGCCCCAACAGTAGCTGCAGATATTGAAATGTCATTAAACAAAACCGTACCTGCATGAACTGTGCGAAGATCGATTTAGAGTTCAGGTTACAAATTTTGTACAGCTCGCAAAAAACCGCTTGGCAGTATTATAAACAAGAAGAAGAGAATAGACTTTGCCATTGACTACAAAAATAAGACAAACGAGTTTTGGGATAACGATATTTTTTTCCGATGAGTCGATATTTAAAGTATTTGGCTGTTTTTTGAAGTATGGAGAAAACAAGTTGAAGCACTTAGCCCAAAAAACACTATAAAGACACATGTGTAATTCCCTTTAATAATTGCTCTAAATGAAGAATTCGAATGAAACCTTTAGTCAAAAGTGTTACTTACAGTTTAATATTTAAAAGGAAGGAAAGAAATTCTCAACATGTACCCTTGATATTTTATAATTAATAAAAAAAGCAGTATATTCACTTTGAAGCTGTGCAAAACATATGCAAATTTTTTTTATTTTTCAATATTTTGTCCAAAAACCATTATTTCTAATAACTTCGGCATACCTTTTAGGCATGGAAGCAATAAGAGAGTTTGTTAACTCACAGGGAATTTTTTCCCATTCATCCTTTAAAGCTTCATAAAAAGCCTTTTGCGAAGTAAACCGTTGCCCCTTTATCCGCTGTTTTAGAATTCCCCATAAGTTTTCTATAGGATTTAAATCGGGGGACTGTGGAGGCCAATCTAAAACATTAACTCCCCGAGCTCCTAAAATTTCTTTAACGAACTTTGAGGTGTGCTTCGGATCGTTGTCTTATAACCTCCACAACAACGGCATCTCAGCATAGGGAAGCATGACTGTGTCTAAGATGTCCTTATACACAAAGCGATCCATTATTCCCGTTATTTGGTGTAAAGGACCACATGCTTGAGCTGAAAAGCATCCCCAAACCATAACGGAACCGCCCCCATGCTTCAAAGTAGCTCGGATGTTTCCCCGATTTAACCGTGTCCCTGGCTCTCGACGAACGTAAGCAATACCATCAGTAGATAAGATATTAAATTTGCTCTCATCGGAAAACAAAACGGTTCTCCATTGTGTCAGGGACCAAGTTGAATATTTATAAGCAAATTGCAGTCTAAATAATATTAAATTAGAAGCAGTTTTTTATCAAACAAAGCGCCTACCTTTTTTGACGGTGTTTCAAGGTTAATAGAGGCTTCTTAACAGCTCGGTATGCCCTCAAATTACTTTCTTTTGCACGTCTACGCACTGTGCTTGCATCAATTGACAAGTTGAGGTCCTTCACGATTGCAGCTGAGGACCGGAAAGGGTCTCGCCGGATAATATTTATAATTTTTTTATCAGTTTGCTTGTCTGTTTTTCGGGGACGACCACTAGAATGAAGCGTTGCAATTGATAAATTTTGTCGGAACTTTGTAATTATCCGGGAAACAGTTGATTCGTGAATTTTGAAACGTTCAGCTATCTCTCTTTGCTTCGATCCGTTTTTAAAAGCCTCGATTACCAGCTCCTTTGTTCGGAAATCATACTTATTGCCAGCCATTTTTTATACGCAAATATAGTGAAAACTGAATAAAAAAAACTGCCTATGAACATCATTTTATTGACAAAGAACACTATTTTCCTAACCTGATCTGAATATCCCGAAAGTTAAAATAGAAATGAGGACAAAATAAAAAACTTGCATATGTTTTGCACAGCTGCATAGTTGGCAAGCTAACATTTTCTCCGGTAATAACAAACCTAACTGTACTTTTTCCGTTTTTAGTGCTAAAACCTAAGAATGTACTGTCAGTAACAGATTTATCTCGAAATTTTTAAAATATTATCCTTCTTTGCACAGTTAGTCAAACAAAACTTGAAGAGAAAAAAAACTTGCAAATGTTTTGCACACTTTACACCTAGTGGGGAAAAATTGGTATCTCGGGCACTTTACAACTACTTCCAACAGGACAACGATCCTAAACACACCGCCTTAGATGTTAAGATGTGGATGGCTTACATCACACCCTATGTGCTTGTAACACCACCACAAAGTCCAAATCTAAACCCCATAGAAGACTTATGGAACCATTTAGAAAAAAACCTCTTCGAAAACATGACATAAAAAGTAAATCTCAGCAAAAAGAGTTACGTATTGCATAATGCCAAAAAAAATAACTCCTAGTGTAAACAATTTTGTGAAATACATGCCAAACCGTTTAAAGGAGGTTTTGAAGCTTAAAGAATTTTCCACTAAATATTAGTTAATGTAACCAGAACAGTAAAGTCAAAATTAAAAGAAATATCTTATATTTGTTAAGCGTACCAAGTCTTTTGCAACACATGTTTTATGAAATCATATGAAATATTATTTTTATTTATTATGTTTTGTTGAATTTTGTTATTTTTCGTTAAAATAAAGAACACCCTTCATTATAAACAAAAACACTTAAGTAATACTGTTTTTCTGAATAACTTTCGAAAATGGTCGCAGGGTACCATGACTTATGCTCTTCACTGTATGTCCCAACTCAGATATTAAATGTAAACAAAATCGTTGGAGCAATTTTTGGTAAAAAAAAAAAAATATTTTTAACATTTTTATGAAGTAAATATGTATGTACTATACGCGACATTAAATAGTCTGTCATTAAATTAATTCGTTTGGGCCATTTTTGAGAAAAAATAATTGTTAAAAAATAAATACATAAAAGTAACTTCAAACTAAACAGGGTTATTCATTTTGTGCTTTTGGATTCTAATTTAAAATAAACTAAAAAGTATTAAAGATTTCAGTGAAACTTGTTTACTTTTTCAAATTTTGGACTACGCCATCATGGATAGAATACAACATCGGTTAAATGACTTTCAAGGGAATTTTTGTAATCTTCGATTCTTGTGAGGTAATTTTCGATGATTTTTCGGCAAATTTCTGGCTGTATTGCGGCCATAACTTCACAGGTGTTGATTTTTAAGTGCTCAAAAGTTTGGGGATAATCTGCATAGACACGATCTTTAGCATAGCCTCACAAAAAGAAATACAACGGGGTCAGTTCATATGATCTTGGTGGCCAATTGACGTCGTCAAATCTCGAAATTAAACGGCCGGGGAACTTTTCGTGTAATAGAGATAAATTTGCCTATACTGTGTGCCATATAACCCCATCCCGTCGCAACCACGTGTCGTAGCAGTGACACCTTCTTCATTTTCAAAAAAATACGACCTGATCACGCCGCCGCCGATCTACAGCGCACACCAAACTGTCATCCGTGGTGGATGCAATGTCCTCACGACGATCACATTTAGATTCTCAGAATCCCAAAACAATTTTGTTTGATTACGTAGTCGCTGAGCGAGAAATGAGCCTTATTGCTGAAGATTTTGTTCGAAGCATCGGGATCAACTTACAGATACATACACAAATATTACGGAACTGTTATTTTTGTAGTAAGATGAACTAATTTTAAGGCATTGAGCGGTGTACATTAATAACTTCTTGGTATTTAATGCTGTAGAATTGTAAAACCTAGCCTAACGAATATATGCTTTTTATAAATTAATATTAGAATTACTTTTCTGAACTATTGAGCCACAGCCTGTCTACAGAAAAGTTGTCTCATGAGCTCCATAATTTTATTCATAAATACTCTAAATGCCGGCTATCACTGTTACGGTCACTATACTTGACGAACATAGCCGCTTCGTGTACCGAATAGTTTGACAGTTGGCATCTCAATATCATCAAGTACCAATCTTGAAATATAAAAAAAAAATATAAAGATCCGGCTGACCAGGAATGTTTTTTAAGGAACCATTGGCTAGCTAGGTTTCATGAAACAGGCCCAAAATTATTTTATTCAACTTACAAATTAAACAAAAAAATTGTTTCTATATAATTTTTTTTTCTGCATCCTGATGAAATAAAAGCCTGAAACATTGCGCACTTATAGCATGAATTAAGTGAAAAAGTGAAGCTCTTTTGCAAAACTCTGAACATAGCAAATCAAAAATTCGAATGATTTGGAGACTTCCGCAATGGTTTTCCCCATAGTTACAGTAGACTCTGTAGTCACAAATACACAAATCTAACTGCTTTGGAGTTTTACTAATGGTTTGCACTATAAATGTGCAAAATTGTTAATTTATCTGGGTCGTCCATAGGCTTCTGGAGGGCGCGGGAAGTAACAAATATATAAGAACATTTCTCTTACATCTTCCCTCTATAGTAACCTCATTAGATTTAACAATACCACCAACACTTCAGTCTCTTACATAGATCAGCTGATCATATTAGATACTCTGTCGCAACTTAAATCGAAGACAACTGCCCTATTAAACTAAATAAGTTTAAAAGGCAAACCCTATGGCGGAGCAATGAACTTAAACATATCAGATCTAGCCTTTCAATCGAGCAAAATGTAATGGTGACTGGCAGACCTACTCTCAAGCTCCAAATATAACCAAGAAATTAAGAAGGCCAAAAAAGAATCGTTCAGACGCTTTAGCGTTAACATCTCTGACACCACTTCAAGATGAGAAAAATGTGTAATGTGGATGCCGTCAAGTGGACCATTTCCTCCATTAAACTCTTCAAAGCCGCCGGTGAAAATGGTATATTCCCGGCACTGCTTTAACATGGGGCTGATATAACATCTCTCATACTCTCCACGCTGTTTAGCTGTAGCTTAGCACTTCAACACTTACCGCCTGCATGGCGTAAGGTCATTGTCAAATATATTTCCAAGACTGGCAGAGCTTCGGTCTCAAGTTCAAAATATTTCCGTCATCATCACTATCAGCGTTATGACTTTGTTTTAGAAATGTATGGAACAGATAATTCACAGGCACATAAGAGAAAACCTACTTTCTGCCTTCCCACTGTGTGATTCTCAACAAGCATATCATCTGGGTAAGTCTACTGAGTCAGCAATCAATGACTTAGTAAATAAAATTGAAGCTTACGTCAACAAAAAGGAAATCTGTCTTGTCGTTTTTTTAGATATTGAAGCAGCGTTTAATAACGCATCATGTGAATCCCCTAAACGTTTGCTGAGTAATATGAATCTAGAGTGATACACAACAGCATAAACCATGTTGAAATTTCGACGCTTACAAATCGAGGGTGCCTCCAAGGTGGAGTTCTTTGCCCCCATTTGGTCCCTGTTTACAGACATCTTATTTCAATATAAATAATTATAAAATATAAATATAAAAGCTTTGTTTCAGAAGTGTTACAATATTGTAACATAATGTAGCATAATAACTACGCGCACAGATGTAGGCAACACATTCCGAAGTGTATTTTCATTCGAGGTTCGTGTCCACAGTAAGAGACGGATACGACGTCGCGGAATTAAGAGAGAATTATAACCGCAAGAGATTATTGGCTGCAGCTGTCATCTTGGAATTATTACATCAGAATTTTCTTGTTCCAGTGGTCGAAGAATTTGCTAGAAGTTTCTGGCTATCAGAAATGCGACTATATAAGGACAGATGGCGATCGAGGCAAGGCAGTTGGTTTTCGAACCGCACAAAGAGATTGGAAAAGTGATAAACGACGAAGTTGTAATTTTGTGATAAATTGAAAGTTGAGAGTTAACAAGAAGAAGTAATTAGTTTGGATTTGTGAATTAAGTAATTGAAATGAGATAAAGTGATTTGAGAATAAAGAGACCTTGTAAGGAAAGAATTTGCGAAGAACAGTATAGTGTGAACTTGAATTGTTCTATAGACTAGAAAATAAAGAAATAATCTCACAGAATAACGTTTTATCTACTCGAGCCGTAGCTCGCATATTACAATATGTACTGTCTGAGGTACAGAGATGGTGCACCAATAAAGGCCTCTCTATAAACCCAAAAAGAAGCCTTTTATGAGAAGAAGAAATTTAAACCTCACCACCTTCCATTTATTGTTAAACTATCAATCTCTAGCAAACTGTAAATAGTAAATAGTCCCGCAATCCTCACATTGACCAAACCATCGAAAGAGCCAATCCGTACACTATGCATCTGTTTCCGTATCTGTGACAGAAACTGGGGTTCAAGACCAGAAATGATGCTTCTAATGTAAACTTTGATGGTTAGACCTACCTTAGCATACGCAGCAGTAGTCTGATGGACAAATATTAACGAAGTCACTACAGTTAGAAAGCTGCAAAGAGTCCAACGCCTAGCTGAAATCTGTATGACGGGCTGCCTGCGCTCCACTCCTCCTGCATCTCTCAACGCTATTCTGGACTATTCCAGTTCAAGTTCACATAGAAATGGAACCCAGACTTAGCCTGCATAGGATATACCAACCCTAGATAAATCCACTTCTCATTCTCAGATTCCTAAGAGCAACTGGATTAGAAAGGGTACTCTAGGGTGAACTATTCTTGCCAAGGCAAAGAAAGAGTGTTTGATAATTCTGAAGGATTTATATTCTGAGGGAATCTCTAATGAGGGAATAAACCTCTCCCAGGTATTAGCAGACCATTAGGTCGCAGTGCAAGTTAACCCTACATAAATAATAACAAATAATAATATCAGTCTGCTTAGTTCTCTCCTACAAAGCTGCTTAAAAACTACTTCAAGTGGAATTACGTCCCCAAAGGACGACTGGGGTAAGTTCAAACCCTGTCCATATGACGTAGTATTGTATACGGATGACTCCAAGATGGAAAGTGGACAGTCTGGAATTTTCGGCGATTCGTCTGGCTCTAAGCTTTCAGTTAGCCTAGGTATATACTCAATCGTTTTTCAAGCAGAAATATGTATTTGCCAATCAAATAGTGCGTAAACTTAAACTTGCATTTTAACAGCGGTGGCAAAACCATCTTCATCTTCTCTGACAGCTAACACGCCCTAAATGCACTGGACTCTGCCACGATGAAATCAAAGCTAGTTCTGGAGACAGTCAAAATGCGTCTAGAACAAGTAGAAAAAAACTTGATCATAGTATGCACATTGGATGCAACACAAGGTCATAAAGGTAACAAAATCATAAAGGTAACGAAATCATCACTCGGTTTCATAGTAGGACATCCAGAATTTTAATTGACATTTATTTGAAAAATATGAAACTACTAGCCGTTCGTGATGATTATTGTTTATCTTTTGTTTCCTTGGAAATGCCCAAGGACTTGTATTTCGCTTCTTTGAATATAAATATATACATAAATGTATCTACACACCCGTCTCTTCCAGAAATTATCTTTTTACAAAAAGGGTCACTCATGTAGCTTATTCTCAGGGGCTTAAGTGTATATCCAGCAATTAGCTGCTATCGCGCAAATTAAAGAACTGAATCAACAAATTTCATTTTAAGGCAGAGGATCTTATACCAATTATTGTATGCTGTTGTTAGCCTTTGTAATCAGTGTAATTACAGGGTTTGGACTGCGTGTCGAAAGGTGAATTTAGCGATTTAATAGTGTGATGTCGGATGTTTGGGGCGGAGAGGTTCACAAAACTGAACGTAGAGCTGATGTAGGATATGATTTATTTTGAAGTTTTGTGGAGTATTATACAATACATATGTATGTACACAATACAGGTCTTTATTAATAAATTGGGTTATATTGATTCCTTTCACAGTTTACACCATCAAAACTGTGTGTATAGTCAATTTCCTATGTGCGCGTCATGGCTTTTTCCGCGCCTTACCGCACACCTTCAGAAGCCCCCAGACGACTCAGAAAGAAAGAAAGAAACCTTGCTGGCTTATAGGATGAATCACAAAGATATTTTTCGAATTCAGTACGTTAGAACTTAGATGGATCATTTATTTTCTGGTACTCGTAACTATACGAATTTAATATTTAGGTATGCGTCTTCTCACACCTCTCTAGAACTTCTCTCTTCTGGGATTATCTAAAAAGCTAAAACTCCTAAACCCTTACCTTTTGAATTTCGAAATACAGGGTAATATTTCTGTACCTTGTTACGCATCCGTCCAGAAGTTCTCGGTTGAGTTAAAAACTTGAAACTTTTAGAGCAGATCACGCAGAAGAATGCGTTGCACTAAATATGTTTTTTCATCTGCATATATGCAAATTTCCCCTATGCGCGCATCTTCTCGTACTCCTACAAAACCTCCTAGATTACGTCAAAAATTGAATATTTGCAGACTTATAGTAAATACCACCTCAAATCAAAAATATACTTGAGGTTTGGAATTAAGAGATACATAAAACATTTTACTTCGGTCTTGTAAAGGGTGTCCCAAAATTCACGCAAGATTTGAATTTTGCGCCATTTGTGCGGTAAAGTGTTGCCAACAAAAAAAAAAAACCGCGTGACAGCTGACAGTTCAGGATTATTAAAAATGGAGTGCTACACGAAAGAACAATGCGTTTTCATTGTTGAGCAATATTTTAAAAATAATGAGGGTTTGATAGCAATTTTCGTACAAAATATGGTCGAAATAGTAATTTAACTTCATCAACTGTGAAAAGATTAATTTAAAATTCAGGGAGAATGGATCAATCTTAGACACTCTGGCCGTCCTTCAATACAAAACATCGAAGCAGTTCGTGAGAGTGTTGTTGAGAGTCCGTGAGCATCAATTCAGTACCGTAATAAAAAATTGGACATTTCGAGAAGCTCTCTACAGCGTATTCTCACGAAAGATTTGAATATTTGTGCCTAAATTGCAAGATTTGGATGTGGACGACATGTGGTTTCAACAAGACGGTGCCACATGCCATACAGCCCGGGAAACAATTCAATTACTGCATGAGTCATTTCCTGGTCGTTTAATTCCTCGTTTTGGTGATCAGAATTGGCCGCCCAGATCATGTTTTTGAAGTCTAAGGTTTATGCCAACAAGCCCACGGCCACCCACGCTTTGAAGGAGCAAATTGAGCGCTGTATCAATGAAATTCAACCTCATTCCTGCAAAGCGGTCATGGAAAATTTCGTCAAAAGAGTGCGTATGTGCCAGCCAAGCCATGGAAAACCTGTTTTTACTATCAAATTTACTTCTTGCTTAAATTTTGGGACATCCTTGGATTACACTTTGATACTAGTGGGGAAACATTTTCTCCTAGTTCCTGTTTAATTTTTTGCTTTATTTTAGGAGCAGTCATAAATGGATCAATTTTGCTCAGACGAACAATGGCAGCGTCGATTCTAGTCGTGGTTTTCCGTGTGCGATTCTTGCAAATTTTAACTGACCCTATTTCTTGGTAATGATGGAGAGCGTTAATGACTCTCTTCCTTAAACAATACAATTGTAGTGCTATTTGGGAGTTTTCAAGTCCTTCATTCTTGAAAACCAGTACACAACGTCTCAAGTCTTCCGTTGAATGTTTACCATGACCCATTCTATTGTTGGTATGCTAGATTTATTAAATATTCAACTTTACTTCCAAAACTAAGTGCGCTTTAATAATAAGAAGAATTATTGTTAAAGTTCAACGATGTTTCAAAAGAAACAAAATTGAGCTATTTAAATTGTCTGCGCTAAACCATAAACATTGACAAAATGACATTTCAGTTTTCAAGCCAAAGAAATTCGAGACAGGAATATGTACCGTTATTTTACAGTGAAGTTCATGAATATATACACGGAGCGCACATTTTAATTTTTTGTGTTTATATTGTTTATACCAAATATATAATAACATTATAAAATACTAAAGTAAAATAACCAAAAACGTAAACAAGTTTTGGATAATATAATAAATTAGTATAGACAAATTATAATGAACTTAAAAACTTTAAGTTTTAGTAATGAGTTGATCCTCCTTGCTTGCAGTGCTCCTGTTGAGATCTTCAATTGTGTCGCACTGTCTATTTTCTACGTAGACTTTTCTCGCAAGATATCCCCAACAATTTTCGATTACGTTAAGGTCAGGGGAGGGTGCTGGCCATTCTAGTATTTCAATTTCCTTTTCTCAAAAAAATTCGTTCACAAATCTAGTAGTGTGAACGGAAAATCATGGGACATTTAGTAAATTCTTGCTCCGATTTAGTTACAATATCCCCAGGTAGCCTAGGGTGTTTATTCTTGACGGAACTTACTTTATTTCCGTTCTCCCGTACTATCCAATTCCGGTCCATATCATTACGCTCCTCCTCCATGCTGACTACGACTAAGAACTTTCTGGTCTTTTCGCAAATCATGATAATATGACCACCTATCTGGGCCATTCAAGTTAAATGTTTTTTCCTCTGTGAAGAGGACTTGGCGCCATCTTTTTTGTCCATTTAATGTGTCGTTCAGCAAGCTTAAGTGTTTCTTCTCTATGATTTTTTGTAAGTGGGGTCTTTCTATGTAAATTTTTGCGTTTTATAATTTCAGAGTTTTTTTTAAATCCTCTGCACTTTGCGAACATTAGTCTTAACGCCCGTTTTTTCTGCGATTTTTCTGGCAGTAAGGTCGGAATTGGATGCCGTATGCAAAATGGATCGTTTTTCTTTGGGTATTACAGATCTCGGTCGTCCACTATTGTGAGCTTTGCCATAATTCTTGGGATCTTTAAGCAAGTTCATGATAACTTTTCGACTTCTGCATAAATGTTTTGCGATTTCACCGATTTTCATATTTTCTTTTTGGAGATTCAGAGCTACTTGAACTTCGCTACTGTTAAGCCGTTTTCCTCTACTCATTTTGAACTAAAAAAACACTTTATAATTTTTTAAAAGGACGAACAGATAATGCATCCGCACTTGCGATCGCTCAAAGTAAACTGAATGCAAATTCATCGTACTGTGCTATCATTTTGTCGCATGTTGTTTCTTTTTTTCAGATAACGGTAAATCTCTTTGCGTCTTTTCATCCCTATGCACTCAAAGAAATGTAATCAACTACTACTCAAAACTAAAAGAAAAGAGAAGCGTCCAAACTCATTGCTCACTGTATTTTTGAAAAACAATATGAATGTGCTATCTTTTTGTCGCGCTGTGTACATATTACAAAAAAGAAGTACTAAATCGAAAAACGGCATATGATTTCGAACGCGATTAATGTACTTCTTTAAACTGTGCTATTTATTTTGACGCCACTGCACATACAGTTGGTCAAAAAAGAAATCGGTCACTTACCCTCTTCCTCCATAAACCACAAAATATAACAATAAAAAAACTCAATCAATTAATGTTAATGTATTCTATGATAGTTTATATTATAGGCTCGTAATACACAGAAAAAAAAATTGAATCCACTTGTACGTATTTTTTTCAACTCAATTTAAAAAAAAATAAATCCATTAGATTCCACCTCAAAAAAGAAATCGGACACTTGATTATGCAACTTAAACACATTAAAAGTTATTAAAATAAAAAATAACAAAAAATAAATTAGTACTTAGTAGGTAAGCCTTTGCTCTTTTTCATCGCATTCAGTCTATTTGGCATTGATTTTACCAATTTCTCACAATAAGGAACTGGGATTTTGTCCCATTCGGATTTTAAAGCAATCTCTAAGTCCCTTTTGCTTGAAATGGAGTAGTTTTTAAGTTGATTCTCCAAATAGCTCCATAAGTGCTCTATCACATTTAAGTCTGGTGTTTGTGGAGGGGTTTCAAGCACATTTGGGCAGTTAAACAGGAGCCACATCCGGGTGTTATGAGCTTTGTGCTTGGGGTCGTTGTCCTGATAAAAGTGATATTCGTCGCTGATTCCCAATTTTTGAGCACTTTGGCTCAAATTATCTTTCAAAATTTCTATGTATTTATATTGATCCATATTTTCATGTATAAAAACAAGATTTCCTGGTCCAGCCGCCGACATACAACCCCAAACCATAACTGAGCCGCCACCATGTTTCACAGTCGGTCGTAAATTCTTCTCTCGGAGCTCCTCGTTTGGTTTTCTCCATACATATGTTTGTCCATCAGACCGAAATAAATTAAATTTACTCTCGTCTGAGAACAAAACACATTTCCAAAACGAAAAATCTTTGTTTTAATGATGTCTAACAAAGTCCTGTCTTTTTATTCGGTTCCGCTTGCTGATATGTGGTTTCTTCCGTGCGACTCTTCCATGGAAATTTTTTTTTTCGCAAAACTATTCTCTTTCTGAATGAACATCTTCGTAGATGGCAACAAACTCGATCTCCTTCCGATAAAACAAGACTCAACAAGGCCACACAAGATCTTAAGCTTGAGATAAAGCTAATCCGAAATGAGACAATGAAAATATATCTATCAGAGCTAACTGCTAATAAGACCACTGAATATTCACTTTGGAAAAGTACAAAATATCTTAAGCGACCAACAAATCATATTCCTCCAATAAGATGCAGTAATGGGCAATGGGCTAAAAGCAATGAGGAAAAAGCTACTGCTTTTGCAGACCACCTAGCGAATACCTTTAAGCCTATCTGTGATGAGCTTCTAAATCTCAATGAAAATGCCCGTTCTATGATTCCTCCGATTAAAATGCATGAGTTAAAATATGAGATAAGGCGATTAAAAGACAAAAAAGCTCCAGGTTTTGACTGAAGCGACTGCCAAACAAAGGGTTAGCTAAACTCTTGCGGTTAATGAATAAGGCAATTAGCCTTGAGTATGTACCAAGTGTCTGGAAAGTAGCTGACGTGATAATGATCCCTAAACCAGGTAAGGACCCTCACGAGGTATCCTCATATAGATCAATATCTCTACTTCCTTCATCATCAAAGTTGTTTGAAAGACTGATTTTTAAGCGTCTCAAACCAATCGTAGAGTCAAGTCAAGAAACCTAATCCCAAATCACCAGTTTTGCTTTCGAAGCAAACACTCCACAATAGAACAAGTTCACAGAATAACAACTGAAATCGAAAGAGCACTAGAAGAAAAAAAGTATGTTCTGCAATTTTCTTAGACGTAGCACAGGCTTTCGATAGAGTATGGCATGAAGGTCTACTCAATAAACTAAAAGTGTACCTACCAGAACAGTTCTTCCACCCAATGGAATCTTATTTAACATCGCGATACTTCCGTATAAAACAAGAAAACTACTACTCTAATCTAGTGAAGATTGAAGCCGGAGTTCCTCAAGGAAGCATCCTCGGACCTCTGTTATACCTTCTTTACACTAAAGACCTACCTACAATGCCCTACACCAAGACTGCAACTTTTGCCGACGACACGGCAGTCTTAGCAGTGGGAGATACAACGATAGAATCGACGCAAAAGCTGCAAGCTGCTGCAGACCAAATTATCAGGTGGACTCAAAGATGGCGTATAAAACTCAATTCGAGTAAATCTGTACATATTGACTTCACAAATAAGTCTATCTCGTACTCCCCTATAGCAATATCAGGCACGACAATATCATATGCAAATACAGCGAAGTATCTAGGTATGACTCTAGATGCCAAGCTTCGTTGGAAAGAGCATATTAAAATCAAAAGACTAGAATTAGATATTAAATGGCGAAAATTAGAATGGCTTATAGGCAGGTCTGGACTATCAATTACTAATAAAATTCTTTTATATAACCAGATCCTAAAACCAGTGTGGAACTATGGCGCTCAACTCTGTGGATGTGCCAGCCAGACCAATATTGCAGTCATCCAACGATTCCAGAATAAGGTCCTTCGAAGTATTGTGAACGCTCCATGGTACATCAGAAACAGCGACCTCCATCGGGACCTAAGCATTCCTACTGTTCTTGAAGTGATCAACTCTAGGGCCAAAGCACACGAGAAGAGACTTCAGGAGCATATTAACGAGGAAGCAACAATTCTTCTAAACGTATATAGCGTGAGACGACTGCAACGTATAAGACCGTCAGATCTTGCAAGGCAACCGTGACAGGACTTACCACGTACTCTACTAGATAGTAACAGAGCGACAACAACGAGCGAAAAGAGGCGCTCGGAGTGAACTTAACCTCCAACGCTTTGGATGGATTAAATCCCATTTATGCTCTTTTTAATGTCATTAAAAGTTAACATACAACAAATTACAATTATAATGTACCTTAAAAATAGTAAACTCTTAGCCATTTACTTTTCTCCCGCTAATAATACTGAAAAGCAAACTGCTCGTTAGTTTAGTTTATTTTGTTTGAAATAAAAAAAAAAAAAAAAAAATCTTTCTGCAAATAATTTTTTACCTCTGCAGTCAACTTTGGTGCACTTAATTGAGGATTCTTCTTAATTTGCTTTACAATCCAACAACGCTCATCAGCCACAGTAAATTTGTTTGGTCTTCCACATTTTTGTAAATTTTCAACTGTCCCATTTGTTTTATACATTTTAATAATGTCACCAATTGTAGAGGGACTTCTACTCACTATTTTTGCAATATCGCGCACAGATTTTTGTTCTTTTGAATGAAATATATTGTAACATAATGTAGCATAATGCAACAAATTCCGAAGTGTCTTTTCATTCTGCCATAATTTTGTTCCGAAGTGTCTTTTCATTCGAGGTTCGTGTCTGCAATTAGTCTCCACAGCTCGTGTCCACGATAAGAGACGGATAATATCACGGATAAGAGAGAACAAGAGATTATTGGCTGCAGCTGTCATCCTGGAATTATTATTGTACATCAGAATTTTCTTGTTCCAGTGGTCGAAGAATTTGCTAGAAGTTTCTGGCTATTAGAAATTCGGCTATTTAAGGACAGATGGCGATCGAGACAGGGCAGTTGGTTTTGAACCGCACGAAGAGATTGGAAAAGTGATAATGGGCGAAGTTGTAATTTTGTGATAAATTGAAAGTTGAGAGTGAACAAGAAAAAGTAATTAGTTTGGATTTGTGAATTAAGTAATTGAAAGGATATAAAGTGATTTGAGAAGAAAGAGGTCTTGTAAGGAAGGAGTTTACGAAGAATAGTATAGTGTGAACTTGAATTGTTCTATAGACTAGAAAATAAAGAAATAATTTCAAAGAATATCGTTTTATCTACTCGAGCCGTAGCTCGCATATTTATTTTCGTTTTAACTGACATAACAAAGGAGTAACGGCATCTTACAAATAAGAAAGATATTGTTTCACCGCTAAAAATCAGATACAAGTGTAGTATTGCCATGTGTCCGATTTCTTTTTTGGGGTAAAAATTAAGGGATTTTAAAAAAAATAAATGAATTAACTGTTTAATTAAGATGGACTCATATATTTTTACTGTGCATTCGAAGAACGATATCACGACTTTAAAAAAAAAGAAGAAATATATATAAAATGAATGGTATGAGTGTTCTATTTTATTAGATGAAAGAGAGATTTCTTAGCGATCGGTTGTGTTTTTTATAAGCTCTATTGTATTTCTTTGAAACTGTGTGGATTTTTTTTTTTCTGAAAAGCCCAATGGATGGTTTTTGTGGCAAGTGCGACCGAGGTTTCAGCCGCGATGACAGCCAACTCGTACCATGTAGTGGATTTTGCAAAAAAAATTTCCACAGAAAATGTTGCGAGGGCCAAATCACGGAGTATGATGTCGGACTTTTAAAGAAGAATCGGAACCTAGGTTACTATTGCAATGAATGTATTGTGCTACCGAAGCAAATCTTAAAACAATTTGAAGCATTAATGGGAGTAAATCAATCAAAATACGAACTTTTGGTTGAACTTTTAAATAAAAATACGAATTTAATAACCGAAATTCAAAATAATGTTAAGAGTGAACTGTTAAAACTGAGTGATAAAGACAATAAACAAATTAAAGAGAGTGTTCAAAGTGTTACGGAAACAATAACGGAAATCAAAAATCAAATCTCGAAAAATATTACTGGAAGTGAAAGAGACATGCAACTAAAACAAAGTGTTGATCATATTTCAAAGTCTGTGAGTGCACTAACACAAGAAATAAAAAAGAAGAACAACGGTTCGGAAAATCCGGTTAAAAAATAAACATCATACACTGTATTCGGATGTAGTGAAGAAAAATGAATCGTCTGTCCTTGTCTATCCCAAAAAGAAACAAGAGTCTAACGAAACGAGAAAACAAATGAAATTAAACATAGATCCTACTAGCGTAAATGTAAATAATGTGGTGAACAAAAATAGTGGCGGCGTTGCCATCAAGTGTGGTGATAAAGATTCATCAGAAAAATTAAAAAATTAAATAGAGAGTAAATTAAAGGGTGATTATAATGTTATAGTGCCAACAATGTTTAAACCAAAAGTGTGTGTGATGAACCTGGAAAACGATGAACTTGTAAACGAAGTGGTGAACAAAATTAAAAAACAAAATCCTGAATTAAACAACTGTGATATTAAATTAATGAGCTCGTTTACCAATAATAAAAAATGGAGAAATTTGAATGTAATTCTTGAAGTTGATAGCAATGGTTTTAAAAAAATAATTGAATTAGAGTACTTAAAAGTAGGGTGGGTAAAATGTCCAGTTAGAGTAGGAAATGTGGTGGTGAACATTCTATTAAAGATTGTACCAGTCATGAAATTAAGTGTCCAAATTGTGTAAGAATGAATGATTCTTTAGGGATGAATGCTAGTTGTGACCATGAAGCGAATGATAAATGTTGTCCTGTGTTTCTACGTAAATTGAAGGTGTTGAAAGAACGGATTCAGTACTAGCAACCAAAGCAACTGTCTTATCTGTGTGCTAATGTACAAGGACTTACAAACAACTTCAACGAAATTGAAGTATTAGTGAAGGACAACAGTTTTGAAATCCTTGCTTTTTGTGAAACCCATTTAACAGAAAATATAAGTGATGAAGAAATAAGTCTATTAGAGTACTCGGTGTTGCGGTGTGATAGTACTAGTCGTTATACAGGTGGTGTGGTTCTATATATCAAAAAAGGATTACAGTATAGATTAATAAATCAAGTAGATATTGAGATGAAAATTTGGAGTTTGTGTGTTGAAATCTATTCAAATTCCTTTCGATAAATGGTGGCAGTGTTCTACAGATCACCTAGTAGCTCTGAACGCGAATTCTGTACTCTTTTTTCTAAATGGATTGATATGGCTCTGCACACAAATCTTAATATAATAGTGTTTGGAGATTTTAATATTAATTTGCTATCTACTAATAATACGTATACAAAGGCTATCAACGAAATTCTAATAAAAAACAATTGTAAACAAATAATTAACAAACCAACCAGGATTTTAGAATCGACAAGATCTTTAGTTGATTTTGTAATAACACCTATTGAGAGAAATATTTGGGCAGATACAATCCCTGAACTAAAAATTAGTGATCACGAATCAATTGTAATAAAAGTAAATGTGGCTGACAAACAAATTAGAAAAGTTAACAAATATATCGATATATTCAAGTATAAGAAAGCTGAATTCCGGAGTCTAATTAGTGATAAGTGCGCCCAAATGACTGATCAGACTGACTTTAATATGTTATCTGAAGTATTACAAAATAGTTTAATGTATTGTGTAAAAAAAACAAACTATTCGTAAGAAAATCGCGCTGTGTGAGGACAAATGGTTCACCAATGAACTTAGAACTCTTAAACTCAAAAAAATTCAATATTTTCAAAAGGCGACTATATTTAATTTTGCATCAGACTGGGAAAGTTATAGAAGTATACGAAACATGTACAAAAATAAATTACATTTTGCTAAAAAGAACTATATATGTAACAAAATCGGATCATGTGAAATCCAAAAGTCTATGTGGAAAGCTATAAAGGACTTGGTGTTAAAACAGAAAAAAGTAGAAATCAGTGAAGTTCGGTTCGGTGATAGATTGGAAAGTGATAGCTCTATAATTGCCAACAAGTTTAATTCTTACTTTATAGAAAGTGTAAACGCTATCAGTAATTCCATAGCGACAAATAATACCTCTTCGATTTTTAATTTAACGAAACATCAAACGATATTTAAGTTTAGACAAATAGATTTGAGTGAACTACGGTTAATATGCAAAAAGATTAACAATAAAAATGCGTTACATCTAAATATTAAAAATTATTTTGATATTATTGGTCCAATAATACTTCAAATCGTAAACGAGTCGTTTAATCGTGGTGAATTTCCTAGAAACTTAAAAGAATCGATAGTTGTTCCAATACCCAAGGAGTCCGGTACAAAAATGTGTGACAAATTTAGGCCCATTAACATGATGCCTATTTTAGAGAAAATAGTGGAAAAGTGTGCTCATCAACAATTTTATAAATATGTATGTGATAATAAATTATTGATCGACAACCAATCGGGCTTTCGTCATGATCACTCCTGTGAAACATCCCTAAATTGGTTAGTGATGACCTTTAAAGAACAAAGACACAGTGGTAACAAAATTATAGCATTATTTTTAGATTTTCAGAGAGCATTTGAAACAATTGATAGAGATATATTAATACAAAAGCTGTCAAAATATGGTATCAAAGGTAACGAGCTTATGTGGTTTAAGACTTATTTGTTTGATCGTACTCAAAAAACTAGTGTAAACTGTGCAATGTCTAGTGCCAAAAATACATGTTTCAGTGTACTGCAAGGAACTATACTCGGTCCCTTATTATTATTAATTTACATAAATGATATCTGTAAAGTGTTAAGAAACAGTCAAATGTCCCTGTTCGCTGATGATGCCTTAATGTTTGTAAGTGGTAAAGCTTTAAATGACCTTAAAGAGCATATTGAGAATGACTTAAAAAACCTTTGTGTATGGCTGCAACAAATAGTGACGAATGTATTAATTTAAAAATATATGGTGAAGAGATTGAACAAGTTCCTGAAATAAAGTACCTCGGTGTAATATTAGACAGTAAAATGAATTTTAATAGCCATATGATGTACATAACTAAAAAAATTTCCAAAAAAGTGTCCTTTCTTGCAAGAATAAGAAAAAATATAACAACCATTTGTGCAATTAACATATATAATACTATAATTAAACCACACTTTGATTTCTGCTCTACTATTTTGTTTATGGGGAATAATGAACACGTAGATCAACTGCAGGTGAACAATTCTTCGATGTAGCTATTATACCTCGAGTAGATGGATGCTATCTTGTTTGAAATGGCTAAACATCAAGATGATACGCTGTCATCTTCAATGTACTAACATTTGTATTTAAGATGAAATTCAACATGGTGCCACAATAATTGACCACAAATTTAATATATACAAGGGACGCTCAACCATATAACTTAAGATCCAACTACGATTTCAGAATACAGTTGTATAGGGATTCTAGAACACAGAATATGCTCTTATATCGTGGATTAAAATTATTTAACGAACTACCTAATGAAATAAAGAATGAAACTGTTTTAAGAAGATTTAAAATTTTGTTAATATCACATATACGAAATACAGTAACTTAAAAGTAAAATTAAATATTGTTATATAAATTAAAATATACCAAATGAATTGTAATAGTAACCGATACTAAATAAATAAAATACATACATACATACATACATATAAACTATATCTTAGTGTAAAAAGTGGGCAACAGTTGGTGTCCGATTTCTTTTTTGACCAACTGTACGTAAGATTAAAAATGTATCTTTATGAGATCGGATATTTGAATGAATTGAACCTCAAAATCATATTATTTCATATTTCATATTTATTTCATATTTATTGATTATATCCAACAACACTTATAATAGACTTTGATTATCTTTAAGCAATAAATGTTGACATATTTCATTACGGTTTAGGTTATATTTTTTGTGGATTAGGTTATATTTTTGTTTAAAATTTAGTATGAAGCTTAGTATGAGCTGGTGTTTTAACAAAGAAAATGTAAGAAGAAAAAATAAAGTAAGAAGTAAAAAAGAAAAGTTAAAATCAATGGAAAATGATAATTAGTTAACCTAGAGGGTATTTTCTGTATCTATGTACCTGCAAGGTGCTGAAAAAGAGTATCACCAAAATTGATTGCGTTGTAGAGCCTTCTCACGCTTAGAGGGAGTGCATTCCAGAGGCGAATGGCATGAACAAAAAATTGGCGTTCCGAAACCTGGTATGTAACACGCGGCGAAATCAGACTCAAGGAGCGGTTTGAATAAGAAAAAATAAGTTTTTTCGTACAAATAAAGAGGCTGTTTAGTTATTATGATTTTGTGAAGAAACTTGATTGTACAATAGTCTAATGTACAACCAAGAATCTTATTAGAGTGAGCAGAAACATGGTCGAAACGCTTTAACCCAAAAACATAGCGAGTAATGTTGTTAAATGCAACTTGTAGCTTCCGTTGTATGACCGCGCTATTACAGCAAAAGATTTCACAGCTGTACGATATTAGTGGTACAAGCAGCGATCTTGCTAACATTAGTTTAGTATTTGTTGGTGTATAGCTCCGCGAGGTTGTAAGATTCCTGAGACAGCCATAAATTTTACCGATTGAGGTCCGAATGTGGTTATCCCAACACAATGTTTTGCTAAACCAGACACCTAGATTTTTCAATTCAATTTCCGTATTCCCAAGATATATGGTGGGTAGGCAGGAGGTATCAAGATCAGTTCTACTTATGGCAAGGCATTTGGATTAATCGTAATGAATTCTCTTCAGACCAAGTAAGAATTTTAGTAAGATCTTCATTGTGTTTCAGTGCAGTATGTTCGACGAGACCGAGCTCGCTACTTATGTACAGTTGAACATCATCCGCATACATATGTAACGTATGTATGTATGTATGTATGTATGTATTTGGAAGATCGTTGATAAATATTGTAAAAAGCAATGGGCCCAAAATGGAGCCTTGGGGAACACCCGCTGAAGTTTCAAGGAACTCGGATTGGATATCATTTACGAAAACTGCTTGTTTGCGACCCGCGAGGTAGGACAGAATGAAATTTGCCGCAGATGAGGAGAAAGCAAACGACGTTCTCAGTTTTGTTTACAAAGAGCCCATGGTCAACCGTGTCGAATGTCTAGTAATGTCAGAATCAATCAGAAAAGAATTGAAAGATTGGAAAAATTCTGGGAGCCGGAAAAATTTCCATTTCCTATATGCGCTGTCACGTTGGTTTTTGAGTCTAAGAATTTCGGGTGTAAACCACGGATTGCTGTTGTATTTTGCAAGCTTGGTTCTTAGGTGAACATGAAAATCAAACAATTGGTTAACCACACCTTGCAGGTAATCAACTTGTGCGTCAGGAGATGTTTCGGAGAAAATTGGCAGCCAGTTAACACACTGCAGGTCTCGCTCCATACCTTTGTATGTATTGGGTCAATAACTTAATTCGTGCGGTATGCTAAGAGATGGCGTAACTTGTATTATTCCATTGGAACATGCGTTGGAAAGCTACTGTCATTGTACGTCATTTCAGTATATGTCATTCACTTGAAGGGTAAACAACAATAATTTTTTTTCACTCAAATATGTCGAACTTTGTGCCTGAACAAGTGTTTTTGCGGGGAGTTCTTCTTCATTACTTTAATATGAAGAAAACTGCTGCCGAAAGTCATCGTATTTTGGTGGAAATTTATGGTGAACATGCGCTAGCTGAGCGAACGTGCCAAAAGTGGTTTGCACGATTTAAAAGTGGTGATTTTGGCTTGGAAGACGATGAACGTCCTGGGCAGCCAAAAAAGTTTGAAGATGAAGAACTGGAAGCATTACTCTATGAAGATTGTTGCCAAACACAAGAAGAGCTCGCAGAATCTTTGGGTGTCACTCAAGCAGCCATTTCAAAACGTTTAAAAGCAGCTGGATATATTCAAAAGCAATTAAATTGGGTTCCATATGAACTCAAGCCGAGAGACGCCGAAAGGCGGTTTTGCATGTCCGAAATGCTGCTGGAACGCCACAAAAGGAAGTCATTTTTGCATCGGATTGTTACTGGTGATGTAAAATGGATCAATTACGACAACCCCAAGCGCAAAAAATCATATTTGAAACCCGGCCAACCAGCCAAATCAACGGCAAAGCCGAATATCCATGGCGCGAAGGTAATGCTCTGTATTTGGTGGGATCAGAAGGGTGTGCTGTATTATGAGCTTCTAAAACCGGGTGAAACCATCAATGGACAACGCTACCGAACACAATTAATCCGTTTGAAGAGATCAGTAGCCGAAAAATGCCCGGAATATGCGACCAGACACGAGGCAATAATTTTCCATCATGACAACGCTCGGCCCCACGTTGCTATTCCTGTTAAGAACTATTTGGAAAACAGTGGATGGGAAGTTTTACCCCACCCGCCTTATAGCCCAGACCTTGCCCCTTCTGACTACTATTTGTTCCGGTCGATGCAGAACGCCCTTACTGAAATACGGTTCACATCAGAGCAGAATATCAAAAATTGGCTTGATTCATTCTTGGCTGCCAAGCCGGCGCAGTTCTTTTGGGATGGGATCCACAAATTGCCAGAAAGATGGGAAAAAGTCATAGCTTCAGATGGGCAATACTTTGAATAATACTATTGTACATGTTTTTCTTAAAAAAAACGTTCAAATTTTGACAAAAAAAAACCGCACGAATTAAGTTATAAACCCAATACATTATACATATATATAAAGGAAATACATACAGCGTTGTTAAAGTGATTTTCTTACACTTACCATTTATCAAAAAAAAGATTCCAATTACATATGTATATCCAATTATGTATAACAAAAGCGTGATTCCTCTTCGACCTAAAATATCTAATTAGTCCCAAACCGCTACTGCATCTTCACACTCAATTAGAACTACGATTTTTGTCGTTTTTCTTTCCTCTTTTTTTTTTTGACATTTAACCATAACTGGGTTAATTTATCATAAATAGAAAATATTCAATCGCAATTTTCTTTCATCACATTCCACAGAAGAATGCACTTTTTCCACTTCTTTTTGCATAAATGCATGCCACACACACACACACATACGTAACACCGACAATAACACGAGGTGAAGACGAAATAAAAAAAAAAAAAAAAAACAAGATTTTCACCACAAAATCTACCAAAGGTACGCAGCTAATTAATGAGCACTTTTACCATTGCAATTGGTATTACTTTTAAAAGATTTTTTTCTTTCTTAAAAATACAGAGAAAACTATAAATAATAAACACACAATTTTCTTTCTCCCAAAAAAAATAAAAAAAAAAAAAAACAACTTCAATATTCACCACAGGGAGGAGAACAAAAAACAAGCCACACAACTTTTCATGAAGAAGCCCAACAACAAAACTTTGGATACCACCAATAAAAAAAAAAATATATATCAAAACCACGATGGTGAAAATTCCAATGTGCAAAAGTTGAACTAAGAGAGATTGTAGCCAATTACCATGATGATGATGATGATGATGAAGAAAAACTTGGAAAATATTTTCACATTTTAATCATATTTCCACGGTACTTTTGCTCCGAAAAAACACACTCCACTAGAGAAAATACACTTAAGTGTAAGAATTTCAAAATATTTCCCCTGAAATTCAACCAGAATTTGTATAATTTATTTAATTGATTAAATTTATCTCCCGTCCTTCACCCTTCACTTAGGCTTGTTAGATAGATAGATGGAACGCGGTACCACGAGAAACGAACAACTCCCGCAAACAGTTGTATCTCGCGCTCAATACCAAAGTAAACTGAAATGATCAGCCTTGATCGAGAAGAGATTCGCGGTGCTGCGTTTGTCTCATAGGTACATGAGAACAGGTTGTTGGATTTGAAAAGAGAGATGAAAGTTTGTATGTGTGACTACCATGAAGATGGACTTGGATGGAAAGGCAGGTAAATCTACCATCGCACACAGATTTAGTGCATAAAAGAAGAGAAAATTGTTGTTGGGTGTTAACTGGGCCGTGGTTACTACCACCATCAGGTATTTATAAACAAAAGAGAAGACATTACGCTAAAATGAAAGGTGTTTTAAGAGAGAAAAACGTAAGCTATTACACCAACAAGTTCCACTTTAGTCGTTAGGAAAAGTAGTAGAGCGTGGTAAAACAGAAACTTAAGTCTTCCACACATGGTGTAGATTAGAGATGTCGACGTGATACAGGCAGTGATGGGCAAATATCCGGTAAATACCCTTTGAGGGTAAATACCCAGGGTATTTATGTGGGTATTTATTTTAAATGAGAAAAATGTGTTCATTGTGTGCTTTGTTTTTATTAAATATTTTTTTTTTCCCGAGGGTTGGTGAAAAAATCTTCCATAGACACTATGAGGATAGCAAGCGCGTGCTCATAGTAGTGTCAGATTCTTACTGACTAAAAAAAACCGCCCTGCGATTTAATTTGTTATATATTGCAACTAAGAACGACCTTATCAAGCAATTTTTCTATCATGAAAAAATAACACGTTTGGCAGGTTACCTTCCACTGAAAGATCCTGCATGTTCCGCAATCTAGGCGCGGTTGATTCCTATCTCGCCAAGTCGAAAGGTTTTGTCCTTTGTAGGATTGGACAATTTCTCTTTTTTTTTTTTTTTTTTATAATCTGCGCGCGCCAAAGGGAGTATTAATACCCTTTAATTGTTTCAGGGCACTGGCGTCAGGGAAGAGGAACAGAGGAGGTACCTATGCACGTTGGCTTTGAATGTTTGAAGGTTGTAGTGATGGGGAAATACAGAGCTTGGTAGATCGTTCCACATTCGTGTTGTTCGACTTATAAATGAATCCCTATATTTGACAGTACGACCGAAGTTTGGCTTTAGGGTAAACTAATGTGCATTCGAAGCATGTCGCGTATTGCGGGTGAAATTTTTGTTATTAATACACATACCGAGAATGGCAAGTCTTCGATTTCAATGATGCAAGTACCATCCATGAATAATGGTTGAGGGTTTTGGTTTCGCTTGAGAGACAGAAGACAGCATTGTGTTTTGGAAGCATTAAATTCCACTCTGTTGGTTGAACCCCATTTAATTATGCTATCCAGGTCGGAATTTAATGTGTTTAACATACTGTAGCATAATAATAACTACGCTCCTATGTCTATGCAGCAAATTCTGAAGTGACTTTCCATTCTGGCAGAATTTTGGTTCGAACTGTCCTTTCATTCGAGGTTCGTGTCTGGGACGAAGTCTCCACATGTCAACGAAAGAGACGAATAATATCAGGAAAAAAAGGGAATTATAACTGCAAGAATTATTTCTCTTGTTCCAGTGGTCGAAGAATTTGCTAGAAGTTTCTGGCTATCAGAAACTTCTGCTATATAAGGACAGATGGCGATCAAAAAAGACACAGTTGGTTTAGAACCGTGGCGAAGAGATTGGAAAAGTGATAATGGGCGAAGTTGTAATTTGGTGATAAATTGAAAGTTGAGAGTGAACAAGAAAAAGTAATTAGTTTGGATTTGTGAATTAAGTAATTGAAAGGAGATAAAGTGATTTGAGAGGAAAGAGACCTTGTAAGAAAAGAATTTGCGAAGAATAGTATAGTGTGAACTTGAATTGTTCTATAGAGTAGAAAATAAAGAAATAAATTTCACAGAATATCGTTTTATCTACTCGAGCCGTAGCTTGCATATTACATTGGTGTCAGAAGCGGGATAAAACTTATTCTGTGGATAACTATTTCCGTGGTGTGAAATTGCACAAAAAAAAAAAAAAAAAGACCGATTTCTGTGTTGAGTTAATTAGTTGCGCAAAATGGGTCGCAAATTGGGAAAACTAACTATAACTCAACTAAAGGCAGAACTCAATAAGCGGAACCTCGACACAACTGGGGGAAAAGATGCCCTACTGATTCGTCTGGAAGAAGCAGTAACGCAGGAAGGTGAAAATCCGCATGACATAGAGTTTGACGTGGAAGAGGAACCAGCAAGTACAGTAGCCGACCCGGGTATAACAAGTCTGCTCCTGCAACTTAAGTTAGTCATGGACGAACAAAAGAAAGCAATAGAAGACCAAAGGAATTCCATAGAACTTAAGCTGGACGAACAAAAGAAAGCAATGGACGACCAAAAGAAAGCAATGGACGACCAAAAGAACTCTCTAGAACTTAAGATGGACGAACAAAAGAAAGCAATGGACGACCAGAGGAATTCTCTAGAACTTAAGCTGGACGAACAAAAGAAAGCAATGGACGAACAAAAGAAAGCTCTAGATGCTCTGGAAAGTAAACTTGATGAGCAAAACAAGAACTTGGAATCCAAATTCGAAGTGATCGAAGAGAAAATCGAGAAGGTCGAGACGCAACTCGAAAAAGTCGAAACTAGATTCGATGAAAATTTTGAGAAACATGAAACTCAGTTCGGGAAGATAGAGACTCAGTTTGAAAAAGTAGAAAAGCAAGTCGAAAATCTTGCTAAGGAGCTCAGCAACGTGAAGAGACAGAAAGCACGGGAATATTCCACTGACGGTCTGAGAAGAAAGGAGATGCAGCCTCCTATCTTCGATGGTCAAACATCATGGCCAATTTATAAGAGGCAATTCGAAGCGGCCGCAATGACCAATAGCTGGGACGATGAAGAGAAGTCTATTGCACTCACGCTTGCACTAAGGGGTCCAGCTGCGGAGCTCTTGCAGACCATCCCGGAAGATAAACAGCAGAACTACGACTCTCTGGTTCAGGCTATCGAGATGCGGTTTGGGGATGAACACATGCAGCAGGTGTACAGGGTTCAGCTGCGTAGTCGAGTCCAGAAAAGGGGGGAAACGCTCCAACAGTTGCAAGCGGATATAGAGCGACTAGCCCATCTTTCATACCCTAAAGCCGGTGAGGAGCTTATCAACGAAATGGCGGTGGAAGCTTTTATTCAGGCCATAGAGGACAGACAACTGCAAATGGCTGTAAGGAGGGCTGAAAAGCGAACACTCCCCGAGGCATTGGCATTCGCTTTGTCAATGAAGGCTGCGGACCAAGCATACCAGGGAATACACCGTGTCAGGGAAATGTCCGTCGTGGAATGCTCATGCCAGAGAACAGCCGTCTTGGATGAAGACAAAGCTCGCGGAAGTCAAATCCGTTGCTGGAATTGCAACCAAACCGGACACCTACAACGGCAGTGCAGAAGTGCACCTAGACGAGGAAATTGTCCACATTGCGGAAGTAGGAGAAGCAGAGAGGAAGCATCTGGCTGTCAGTCAGACTTCCCAAAACCAGCAGTCGGGAAATGCGTAAGGACCAACTTCGCGGGGCAGGAGTTGGTTACTGGAATCGAGGCCCCCAGGACCACCATTCAAGTTTCGCAAACCAAACGGGGTAACAAGAGCCTGACAGTGGAGGCACTAATCAACAAGAAGAAGTGCGTAGCCACCATCGACACAGGCGCCACTGCCTCCATTGTAAGAAGAGATATTGTCAGAAGCGCCTGGCTGCACAACACCAACAGCTACTGCCTGAAGACTGCAACAGGGGAAATGGCGAAAGTGTTTGGAGAAGTTCGTCTTACGATTACTCTGGCGGGACTGACGTTCTCCCATGCGTTTCTGGTGGCAGATATATGCGACGAGTGCATCATCGGAATAGACTTCATGAAAGCAAATGAAGTAATCCTGGACATCGGGATGTAAGTACTGAGGTATCGAAATGTGGAGATTCCGATGGTGTACGGAAACGAGAGTGCCGTAACTCTCAGGACAGTCATCAGCAAAGACGAAGTTTTGCCGCCGTCTTCAGAGACAATCATTTGGACGAAGCTGGAAGGTGATCTTGGGAGCCACCGATTCTACATAGTAGAACCAGACCCAGAGAAGAATTCTCAAGACTACATCGTGGGAAAGACGTTAGTCGAACTAATGAACACCATGGTTCCAGTAAGAGTTTTGAACGCAAGACCACACACTGTCAAACTAAGGCGAGGAGAGGTGACTGGAAAATGCACGCCGATTACCGCCGTCGCAACAATATCTGAACGTGATGCTCCAAAACCTCTCCCATCACCTTGGACAGCGGAAACGAGAGAGACGATTCTCCAGTCCAGTGAGCTGAATCAGGAGCAGCGAACTATGGCAGAGAATCTTATCAATGAGTACGCTGATGTATTTGCCTCACAGGACGGAGAATACGGCCGAACACACCTGGTACAACATCGAATAGACACTGGTGATACTAGACCAATTCGTCAGCCTGCTAGGCGCCTTCCATTGGCAAAGCAGACAGAAGTTGCAGAGATGGTGTCGGCAATGGAGAAAGAAGGTCTGATTGAAAGTTCCAAAAGTCCGTAGGCATCACCGGTTGTACTGGTTAAGAAGAAAGATGGCAGCACGCGGTTCTGCGTGGACTATCGGCAGCTCAATTACGTCACCAAGAAAGACAGCTACCCTCTGCCACGGATTGACGACACGCTAGACACACTATCAGGAGCCCGATGGTTTTCCACTCTCGACTTGAAGAGTGGCTACTGGCAGGTACAGATCCATCCAGAAGACCGGGAGAAAACCGCCTTCACCGCAGGAAATGGGCTATGGCAATTCACGGTAATGCCATTCGGGCTGTGCAATGCTCCGGCGACTTTCGAGCGATTGATGGAATGTGTCCTGCAAGGGTTAACATGGAAAACCTGTTTGGTATATTTGGATGATGTCATCGTCGTAGGAAAAACGTTTGCGCAACACCGAGACAATCTAAGGGATGTGTTTCAAAGGCTTCGAAGTGCCCACCTGAAGCTCAACCCCAAGAAGTGCGCCCTGTTTAGAGCGGAAGTCAAGTACCTGGGACACATAATTTCAGCGAAAGGAGTGAGAACCGATCCGGAGAAGGTCGAAGCGGTGAAAAACTGGCCAGTCCCCAAAGACAAACACCAACTAAGGAACTTCCTGGGCCTAGCCACCTACTACAGACGGTTCGTGAAGGATTTTGCCGGGATCGCAAAGAACCTGCACCAGTTGACGGAAAAGGGAAAACAATTCAAATGGTCAATTGAGTGCGAGAAGAGCTTCAAGGCACTTAAACAACGGCTATGCGATGCCCCGATACTGGCTTACCCCACTCCCGGGGAAACGTTCGTTGTGGATGCAGATGCTAGTAATGTCGGGGTAGGAGCCGTACTCTCCCAGGTGCATGACGGCCAAGAGAAGGTGGTTGCGTACTTCAGCAAGGTGCTCTCTAAGCCAGAAAGGAACTACTGCGTGACAAGGCGGGAACTTCTAGCTTTGATCTTGGCTACGAAGCATTTTCACAAATACCTCTACGGGAGGAAGTTCGTTCTTCGCACAGACCATGCAGCCTTAAAATGGCTATTACAGTTCAAGAGTCCTGAGGGTCAGGTCGCAAGATGGATCGAAAGGCTGCAAATCTACGACTACGAAATACAGCATCGTAAAGGAAAACTCCACTCTAATGCGGATGCACTGTCCCGGAGACCATGCAGAACGAATTGTAAACATTGTGCGCGTCAGGAAGAACGGGAGCTGGTTTCCATCCAAAGAATGAGAGCCGAACCTATCGCCGGCTGGAGCGTAGATGAGATCCGGAACGCTCAGAAGGAAGACCCGGATATCGAGCCGATTCTGGCCTGGAAGGAGAACATGGAGAAACCGGATCATCAGGACATCTCTCACAGAAGCCCGACCTTAAAGGCATATTTTGCGCAGTGGGACTCCCTCCATGTCCAAGAAGGTGTTCTGAGAAGAAAATGGGAATCCTCCGACGGAAAATCGTTTGTAATGCAGCTTGTCGTACCACGGACGAGGGTCAAGGAGGTGTTACAGGAAATGCATGGCGGGGCGACCGGAGGCCACTTGGGAGTGAATAAGACGCTAGAAAAGGTACGAGAACGTTTTTATTGGTTAAAAGCGAAGGAAGATATCGAAGACTGGTGCAGAAAATGCGACGTGTGTGCAGCTAGCAAGGGTCCGAGAATAAAAACTCGAGGTAAGATGCACCAATACAACGTGGGAGCACCTTTCGAACGAATCGCCATTGACATCGCAGGGCCCTTTCCGGAAACCGACAATGGTAATCGGTATATACTCGTAGTGATGGACTACTTCAGTAAGTGGCCGGAAGCGTTTCCGATCCCTAACCAGGAAGCCAGAACCGTGGCGGAGCAGATCGTCTACAATTGGGTTAGCAGATTCGGTGTGCCCTTGGAATTGCATTCTGACCAAGGGCGGAACTTCGAGTCAAGAATCTTCCAAGAGATGTGTCAACTACTCGGAATCAAAAAGACAAGGACAACCCCGCTTCATCCACAGTCGGACGGTATGGTGGAGCCTTTCAATAGGACCTTGGACGAACATCTCTCGAAGGTCGTAGGTGACTACCAACGGGATTGGGACCGGCAGATTCCCTTGTTTTTGATGGCCTATAGAAGTGCCGTGCATAGCACTACTCGACATACGCCGTTCGAAATCTTATTTGGTGGAATAGCTCGTTTACCCAGTGAGGTGAAATTTGGATCTCCTACCAATGAGCCCAGAAATGAAGAAGAGTACGTGGCGGACCTTAGGGAAAGGCTTAGGGACATACACCAAAGGAACAGAAGCCAGATTAAGATGACGAGCGACCGCATGAAGACCAGGTATGATGCCAAGGCAACAACGTCAGGATTCCAGGAAGGAGATCTGGTGTGGCTGTATAATCCCCATCGCCAAAAGGGGAAATCACCTAAATTACAGCGGAACTGGGAAGGTCCCTACAGAATAGTAACCCGCATCAACGATGTTGTCTACCGCATCCAGCGAGGACCGAGGGCCAAAATGAAAGTGGTTCATGTGGACCGACTGAGTCGATACAATGGCCGAAATGAGGATGCACTTGTTCGGGACGAACACGTCTAAGAGGGGGGCAGTGTAGCATAATAATAACTACGCTCCTATGTCTATGCAGCAAATTCTGAAGTGACTTTCCATTCTGGCAGAATTTTGGTTCGAACTGTCCTTTCATTCGAGGTTCGTGTCTGGGACGAAGTCTCCACATGTCAACGAAAGAGACGAATAATATCAGGAAAAAAAGGGAATTATAACTGCAAGAATTATTTCTCTTGTTCCAGTGGTCGAAGAATTTGCTAGAAGTTTCTGGCTATCAGAAACTTCTGCTATATAAGGACAGATGGCGATCAAAAAAGACACAGTTGGTTTAGAACCGTGGCGAAGAGATTGGAAAAGTGATAATGGGCGAAGTTGTAATTTGGTGATAAATTGAAAGTTGAGAGTGAACAAGAAAAAGTAATTAGTTTGGATTTGTAAATTAAGTAATTGAAAGGAGATAAAGTGATTTGAGAGGAAAGAGACCTTGTAAGAAAAGAATTTGCGAAGAATAGTATAGTGTGAACTTGAATTGTTCTATAGAGTAGAAAATAAAGAAATAAATTTCACAGAATATCGTTTTATCTACTCGAGCCGTAGCCTGCATATTACATTGGTGTCAGAAGCTGGGATAAAACTTATTCTGCGAATAACTATTTCCGTGGTGTGAAATTGCACAAGAAAAAAAAAAAAAAAAAAAAAAAAACGATTTCTGCGTTGAGTTAATTAGTTGCGCAAAATGGGTCGCAAGTTGGGAAAACTAACTGTAATTCAACTAAAGGCAGAACTCAGTAAGCGGAATCTCGACACAACTGGGGGAAAAGATGCCCTACTGATTCGTCTGGAAGAAGCAGTAACGCAGGAAGGTGAAAATCCGCATGACATAGAGTTTGACGTGGAAGAGGAACCAGCAAGTACAGTAGCCGACCCGGGTATAACAAGTCTGCTCCTGCAACTTAAGTTAGTCATGGACGAACAAAAGAAAGCAATAGAAGATCAAAGTCATAAGCTCGATGACCAAAGGAATTCTCTAGAACTTAAGTTGGATGAACAAAAGAAAGCAATGGATGAACAAAAGAAAGCAATGGACGAACAAAAGAAAGCAATGGACGAACAAAAGAATTCTCTAGATGCTCTGGAAAGTAAACTTGATGAGCAAAACAAGAACTTGGAATCCAAATTCGAAGTGATCGAAGAGAAAATCGAGAAGGTAGAGACGCAACTCGAAAAAGTCGAAACTAGATTCGATGAAAACTTTGAGAAGCATGAAACTCAGTTCGGGAAAATAGAGACTCAGTTCGAAAAAGTAGAAAAACAAGTCGAAAATCTTACTAAGGAACTCAGCAACGTGAAGAGACAGAAAGCACGGGAATATTCCACCGACGGTCTGAGAAGAAAGGAGATGCAGCCTCCTATCTTCGATGGTCAAACATCATGGCCAATTTATAAAAGGCAATTCGAAGCGGCCGCAATGACCAATAGCTGGGACGATGAAGAGAAGTCCATTGCACTCACACTTGCACTGAGGGGTCCAGCTGCGGAGCTCTTGCAGACCATCCCGGAAGATAAACAGCAGAACTACGACTCTCTGGTTCAGGCTATCGAAATGCGGTTTGGGGATGAACACATGCAGCAGGTGTACAGGGTTCAGCTGCGTAGTCGAGTCCAAAAAAGGGGGGAAACGCTCCAACAGTTGCAAGCGGATATAGAGCGACTAGCCCATCTTTCATACCCTAAAGCCGGTGAGGAGCTTATCAACGAAATGGCGGTGGAAGCTTTTATTCAGGCCATAGAGGACAGACAACTGCAAATGGCTGTAAGGATGGCTGAAAAGCGAACACTCCCCGAGGCATTGGCATTCGCTTTGTCAATGAAGGCTGCGGACCAAGCATACCAGGGAATACACCGTGTCAGGGAAATGTCCGTCGTGGAATGCTCATACCAGAGAACAGCCGTCATGGATGAAGACAGAGCTCGCGGAAGTCAAATCCGTTGCTGGAATTGCAACCAAACCGGACACCTACAACGGCAGTGCAGAAGTGCACCTAGACGAGGAAATTGTCCACATTGCGGAAGTAGGAGAAGCAGAGAGGAAGCATCCTGTCGGTCAGACTTCCCAAAACCAGCAGTCGGGGGATGCGTAAGGACCAACTTCGCGGGGCAGAAGTTGGTTACTGGAATCGAGGCCCCCAGGACCACCATTCAAGTTTCGCAAACCAAACGGGGTAACAAGAGCCTGACAGTGGAGGCACTAATCAACAAGAAGAAGTGCGTAGCCACCATCGACACAGGTGCCACCGCCTCCATTGTAAGAAGAGATATCGTCAAAGGCTCCTGGCTGCACAACACCAACAGCTACTGCCTGAAGACTGCCACAGGGGAAATGGCGAAGGTATTTGGAGAAGTTCGTCTTACGATTACTCTGGCAGGACTGACGTTCGCCCATGCGTTTCTGGTGGCAGATATATGCGACGAGTGCATCATCGGAATAGACTTCATGAAAGCAAATGAAGTAATCTTGGACATCGGGATGCAAGTACTGAGGTATCGAAATGTGGAGATTCCGATGGTGTACGGAAACGAGAATGCCGTAACTCTCAGGACAGTCATCAGCAAAGACGAAGTTTTGCCGCCGTCTTCAGAGACAATCATTTGGACGAAGCTGGAAGGTGATCTTGGGAGCCACCGATTCTACATAGTAGAACCAGACCCAGAGAAGAATTCTCAAGACTACATCGTGGGAAAGACGTTAGTCGAACTAATGAACACCATGGTTCCAGTAAGAGTTTTGAACGCAAGACCACACACTGTCAAACTAAGGCGAGGGGAGGTGACTGGAAAATGCACGCCGATTACCGCCGTCGCAACAATATCTGAACGTGATGCTCCAAAACCTCTCCCATCACCTTGGACAGCGGAAACGAGAGAGACGATTCTCCAGTCCAGTGAGCTGAATCAGGAGCAGCGAACTATGGCAGAGAATCTTATCAATGAGTACGCTGATGTATTTGCCTCACAGGACGGAGAATACGGCCGAACACACCTGGTACAACATCGAATAGACACTGGTGATACTAGACCAATTCGACAGCCTGCTAGGCGCCTTCCATTGGCAAAGCAGACAGAAGTTGCAGAGATGGTGTCGGCAATGGAGAAAGAAGGTCTGATTGAAAGTTCCAAAAGTCCGTGGGCATCACCGGTTGTACTGGTTAAGAAGAAAGATGGCAGCACGCGGTTCTGCGTGGACTATCGGCAGCTCAATTACGTCACCAAGAAAAACAGCTACCCTCTGCCACGGATTGACGACACGCTAGACACACTATCAGGAGCCCGATGGTTTTCCACTCTCGACTTGAAGAGTGGCTACTGGCAGGTACAGATCCATCCAGAAGACCGGGAGAAAACCGCCTTCACCGCAGGAAATGGGCTATGGCAATTCACGGTAATGCCATTCGGGCTGTGCAATGCTCCGGCGACTTTCGAGCGATTGATGGAATGTGTCCTGCAAGGGTTAACATGGAAAACCTGTTTGGTATACTTGGATGATGTCTTCGTCGTAGGAAAAACGTTTGCGCAACACCGAGACAATCTAAGGGATGTGTTTCAAAGGCTTCGAAGTGCCCACCTGAAGCTCAACCCCAAGAAGTGCGCCCTGTTTAGAGCGGAAGTCAAGTACCTGGGACACATAATTTCAGCGAAAGGAGTGAGAACCGATCCGGAGAAGGTCGAAGCGGTGAAAAACTGGCCAGTCCCCAAAGACAAACACCAACTAAGGAACTTCCTGGGCCTAGCCACCTACTACAGACGGTTCGTGAAGGATTTTGCCGGGATCGCAAAGAACCTGCACCAGTTGACGGAAAAGGGAAAACAATTCAAATGGTCAATTGAGTGCGAGAAGAGCTTCAAGGCACTTAAACAACGGCTATGCGATGCCCCGATACTGGCTTACCCCACTCCCGGGGAAACGTTCGTTGTGGATGCAGATGCTAGTAATGTCGGGGTAGGAGCCGTACTCTCCCAGGTGCATGACGGCCAAGAGAAGGTGGTTGCGTACTTCAGCAAGGTGCTCTCTAAGCCAGAAAGGAACTACTGCGTGACAAGGCGGGAACTTCTAGCTTTGATCTTGGCTACGAAGCATTTTCACAAATACCTCTACGGGAGGAAGTTCGTTCTTCGCACAGACCATGCAGCCTTAAAATGGCTATTACAGTTCAAGAGTCCTGAGGGTCAGGTCGCAAGATGGATCGAAAGGCTGCAAATCTACGACTACGAAATACAGCATCGTAAAGGAAAACTCCACTCTAATGCGGATGCACTGTCCCGGAGACCATGCAGAACGGATTGTAAACATTGTGCGCGTCAGGAAGAACGGGAGCTGGTTTCCATCCAAAGAATGAGAGCCGAACCTATCGCCGGCTGGAGCGTAGATGAGATCCGGAACGCTCAGAAGGAAGACCCGGATATCGAGCCGATTCTGGCCTGGAAGGAGAACATGGAGAAACCGGATCATCAGGACATCTCTCACAGAAGCCCGACCTTAAAGGCATATTTTGCGCAGTGGGACTCCCTCCATGTCCAAGAAGGTGTTCTGAGAAGAAAATGGGAATCCTCCGACGGAAAGTCGTTTGTAATGCAGCTTGTAGTACCGCGGACGAGGGTCAAGGAGGTGTTACAGGAAATGCATGGCGGGGCGTCCGGAGGCCACTTGGGAGTGAATAAGACGCTAGAAAAGGTACGAGAACGTTTTTATTGGTTAAAAGCGAAGGAAGATATCGAAGACTGGTGCAGAGAATGCGACGTGTGTGCAGCTAGTAAGGGTCCGAGAACCAAAACTCGAGGTAAGATGCACCAATACAACGTGGGAGCACCTTTCGAACGAATCGCCATTGACATCGCAGGGCCCTTTCCGGAAACCGACAATGGTAATCGGTATATACTCGTAGTGATGGACTACTTCAGTAAGTGGCCGGAAGCGTTTCCGATCCCTAACCAGGAAGCCAGAACCGTGGCGGAGCAGATCGTCTACAATTGGGTTAGCAGATTCGGTGTGCCCTTGGAATTGCATTCTGACCAAGGGAGGAACTTCGAGTCAAGAATCTTCCAAGAGATGTGTCAACTACTCGGAATCAAAAAGACAAGGACAACCCCGCTTCATCCACAGTCGGACGGTATGGTGGAGCGTTTCAATAGGACTTTGGACGAACATCTCTCGAAGGTCGTAGGTGACTACCAACGGGATTGGGACCGGCAGATTCCCTTGTTTTTGATGGCCTATAGAAGTGCCGTGCATAGCACTACTCGACATACGCCGTTCGAAATCTTATTTGGTGGAATAGCTCGTTTACCCAGTGAGGTGAAATTTGGATCTCCTACCAATGAGCCCAGAAATGAAGAAGAGTACGTGGCGGACCTTAGGGAAAGGCTTAGGGACATACACCAAAGGACCAGAAGCCAGATTAAGATAACGAGCGACCGCATGAAGACCAGGTATGATGCCAAGGCAACAACGTCAGGATTCCAGGAAGGAGATCTAGTGTGGCTGTATAATCCCCATCGCCAAAAGGGGAAATCACCTAAATTGCAGCGGAACTGGGAGGGTCCATACAGAATAGTAACCCGCATCAACGATGTTGTCTACCGCATCCAGCGAGGACCAAGGGCCAAAATGAAAGTGGTTCATGTGGACCGACTGAGTCGATACAATGGCCGAAGTGAGGACGCACTTGTTCGGGACGAACAAGTCTAAGAGGGGGGCAGTGTAACATCGTCTAAAAGTATGCAACAATAATGTAGAATAATAACTACGCTCCTACAGCCCATTCCAAACTGTACTTTCATTCGAGGTTCGCAATAGCTGACAATGCCACGGATAAAGAGAGAATTATAACTGGAAGAAATGATTGTCATCTTGGAATTATTTCCAGTGGTCGAAGAATTTGCTAGAAGTTTCTGGCTATCTGAAACTTCTGCTATATAAGGACAGATGGCGATCAATAGGAAAGACAGTGATTTTTAAACTGTGGCGAAGAGATTAGAAAAGTGATACTAGGCGAAGTTGTAATTTTGTGATAAATTGAAAGTTGAGAGTGAACAAGAAAAAGTAATTAGTTTGGATTTGTAAATTAAGTAATTGAAAGGAGATAAAGTGATTTGAGAGGAAAGAGACCTTGTAAGAAAAGAATTTGCGAAGAATAGTATAGTGTGAACTTGAATTGTTCTATAGAGTAGAAAATAAAGAAATAAATTTCACAGAATATCGTTTTATCTACTCGAGCCGTAGCCTGCATATTACAATACTGTAGCATAATAATAACTACGCTCCTATGTCTATGCAGCAAATTCTGAAGTGACTTTCCATTCTGGCAGAATTTTGGTTCGAACTGTCCTTTCATTCGAGGTTCGTGTCTGGGACGAAGTCTCCACATGTCAACGAAAGAGACGAATAATATCAGGAAAAAAAGGGAATTATAACTGCAAGAATTATTTCTCTTGTTCCAGTGGTCGAAGAATTTGCTAGAAGTTTCTGGCTATCAGAAACTTCTGCTATATAAGGACAGATGGCGATCAAAAAAGACACAGTTGGTTTAGAACCGTGGCGAAGAGATTGGAAAAGTGATAATGGGCGAAGTTGTAATTTGGTGATAAATTGAAAGTTGAGAGTGAACAAGAAAAAGTAATTAGTTTGGATTTGTGAATTAAGTAATTGAAAGGAGATAAAGTGATTTGTAAGAAAAGAATTTGCGAAGAATAGTATAGTGTGAACCTGAATTGTTCTATAGACTAGAAGATAAAGAAATAATTTCACAGAATACTGTTTTATCTACTCGAGCCGTAGCTTGCATATTAGATTGGTGTCAGAAGCGGGATAAAACTTATTCTGTGGATAACTATTTCCGTGGTGTGAAATTGCACAAAAAAAAAAAAAAAAAAAGACCGTTTTCTGTGTTGAGTTAATTAGTTGCGCAAAATGGGTCGCAAATTGGGAAAACTAACTATAACTCAACTAAAGGCAGAACTCAGTAAGCGGAACCTCGACACAACTGGGGGAAAAGATGCCCTACTGATTCGTCTGGAAGAAGCAGTAACGCAGGAAGGTGAAAATCCGCATGACATAGAGTTTGACGTGGAAGAGGAACCAGCAAGTACAGTAGCCGACCCGGGTATAACAAGTCTGCTCCTGCAACTTAAGTTAGTCATGGACGAACAAAAGAAAGCAATAGAAGATCAAAGTCATAAGCTCGATGACCAAAATAATTCTATAGAACTTAAGCTGGACGAACAAAAGAATTCTCTAGAACTTAAGCTGGACGAACAAAAGAAAGCAATGGACGAACAAAAGAATTCTCTAGAACTTAAGCTGGATGAACAAAAGAAAGCAATGGACGAACAAAAGAATTCTCTAGATGCTCTGGAAAGTAAACTTGATGAGCAAAACAAGAACTTGGAATCCAAATTCGAAGTGATCGAAGAGAAAATCGAGAAGGTCGAGACGCAACTCGAAAAAGTCGAAACTAGATTCGATGAAAATTTTGAGAAACATGAAACTCAGTTCGGGAAGATAGAGACTCAGTTTGAAAAAGTGGATACGAAATTCGAGATAGTAGGAAAGCAAGTCGAAAATCTTGCTAAGGAGCTCAGCAACGTGAAGAGACAGAAAGCACATTCCACTGACGGTCTGAGAAGAAAGGAGATGCAGCCTCCTATCTTCGATGGTCACACATCATGGCCAATTTATAAAAGGCAATTCGAAGCGGCCGCAATGACCAATAGCTGGGACGATGAAGAGAAGTCCATTGCACTCACACTTGCACTGAGGGGTCCAGCTGCGGAGCTCTTGCAGACCATCCCGGAAGATAAACAACAGAACTACGACTCTCTGGTTCAGGCTATCGAGATGCGGTTTGGGGATGAACACATGCAGCAGGTGTACAGGGTTCAGCTGCGTAGTCGAGTCCAGAAAAGGGGGGAAACGCTCCAACAGTTGCAGGCGGATATAGAGCGACTAGCCCATCTTTCATACCCTAAAGCCGGTGAGGAGCTTATCAACGAAATGGCGGTGGAAGCTTTTATTCAGGCCATAGAGGACAGACAACTGCAAATGGCTGTAAGGATGGCTGAAAAGCGAACACTCCCCGAGGCATTGGCATTCGCTTTGTCAATGAAGGCTGCGGACCAAGCATACCAGGGAATACACCGTGTCAGGGAAATGTCCGTCGTGGAATGCTCATGCCAGAGAACAGCCGTCTTGGATGAAGATAAAGCTCGCGGAAGTCAAATCCGTTGCTGGAATTGCAACCAAACCGGACACCTACAACGGCAGTGCAGAAGTGCACCTAGACGAGGAAATTGTCCACATTGCGGAAGTAGGAGAAGCAGAGAGGAAGCATCTGGCTGTCAGTCAGACTTCCCAAAACCAGCAGTCGGGAAATGCGTAAGGACCAACTTCGCGGGGCAGGAGTTGGTTACTGGAATCGAGGCCCCCAGGACCACCATTCAAGTTTCGCAAACCAAACGGGGTAACAAGAGCCTGACAGTGGAGGCACTAATCAACAAGAAGAAGTGCGTAGCCACCATCGACACAGGCGCCACTGCCTCCATTGTAAGAAGAGATATTGTCAGAAGCGCCTGGCTGCACAACACCAACAGCTACTGCCTGAAGACTGCAACAGGGGAAATGGCGAAAGTGTTTGGAGAAGTTCGTCTTACGATTACTCTGGCGGGACTGACGTTCTCCCATGCGTTTCTGGTGGCAGATATATGCGACGAGTGCATCATCGGAATAGACTTCATGAAAGCAAATGAAGTAATCCTGGACATCGGGATGCAAGTACTGAGGTATCGAAATGTGGAGATACCGATGGTGTACGGAAACGAGAGTGCCGTAACTCTCAGGACAGTCATCAGCAAAGACGAAGTTTTGCCGCCGTCTTCAGAGACAATCATTTGGACGAAGCTGGAAGGTGATCTTGGGAGCCACCGATTCTACATAGTAGAACCAGACCCAGAGAAGAATTCTCAAGACTACATCGTGGGAAAGACGTTAGTCGAACTAATGAACACCATGGTTCCAGTAAGAGTTTTGAACGCAAGACCACACACTGTCAAACTAAGGCGAGGGGAGGTGACTGGAAAATGCACGCCGATTACCGCCGTCGCAACAATATCTGAACGTGATGCTCCAAAACCTCTCCCATCACCTTGGACAGCGGAAACGAGAGAGACGATTCTCCAGTCCAGTGAGCTGAATCAGGAGCAGCGAACTATGGCAGAGAATCTTATCAATGAGTACGCTGATGTATTTGCCTCACAGGACGGAGAATACGGCCGAACACACCTGGTACAACATCGAATAGACACTGGTGATACTAGACCAATTCGACAGCCTGCTAGGCGCCTTCCATTGGCAAAGCAGACAGAAGTTGCAGAGATGGTGTCGGCAATGGAGAAAGAAGGTCTGATTGAAAGTTCCAAAAGTCCGTGGGCATCACCGGTTGTACTGGTTAAGAAGAAAGATGGCAGCACGCGGTTCTGCGTGGACTATCGGCAGCTCAATTACGTCACCAAGAAAAACAGCTACCCTCTGCCACGGATTGACGACACGCTAGACACACTATCAGGAGCCCGATGGTTTTCCACTCTCGACTTGAAGAGTGGCTACTGGCAGGTACAGATCCATCCAGAAGACCGGGAGAAAACCGCCTTCACCGCAGGAAATGGGCTATGGCAATTCACGGTAATGCCATTCGGGCTGTGCAATGCTCCGGCGACTTTCGAGCGATTGATGGAATGTGTCCTGCAAGGGTTAACATGGAAAACCTGTTTGGTATACTTGGATGATGTCTTCGTCGTAGGAAAAACGTTTGCGCAACACCGAGACAATCTAAGGGATGTGTTTCAAAGGCTTCGAAGTGCCCACCTGAAGCTCAACCCCAAGAAGTGCGCCCTGTTTAGAGCGGAAGTCAAGTACCTGGGACACATAATTTCAGCGAAAGGAGTGAGAACCGATCCGGAGAAGGTCGAAGCGGTGAAAAACTGGCCAGTCCCCAAAGACAAACACCAACTAAGGAACTTCCTGGGCCTAGCCACCTACTACAGACGGTTCGTGAAGGATTTTGCCGGGATCGCAAAGAACCTGCACCAGTTGACGGAAAAGGGAAAACAATTCAAATGGTCAATTGAGTGCGAGAAGAGCTTCAAGGCACTTAAACAACGGCTATGCGATGCCCCGATACTGGCTTACCCCACTCCCGGGGAAACGTTCGTTGTGGATGCAGATGCTAGTAATGTCGGGGTAGGAGCCGTACTCTCCCAGGTGCATGACGGCCAAGAGAAGGTGGTTGCGTACTTCAGCAAGGTGCTCTCTAAGCCAGAAAGGAACTACTGCGTGACAAGGCGGGAACTTCTAGCTTTGATCTTGGCTACGAAGCATTTTCACAAATACCTCTACGGGAGGAAGTTCGTTCTTCGCACAGACCATGCAGCCTTAAAATGGCTATTACAGTTCAAGAGTCCTGAGGGTCAGGTCGCAAGATGGATCGAAAGGCTGCAAATCTACGACTACGAAATACAGCATCGTAAAGGAAAACTCCACTCTAATGCGGATGCACTGTCCCGGAGACCATGCAGAACGGATTGTAAACATTGTGCGCGTCAGGAAGAACGGGAGCTGGTTTCCATCCAAAGAATGAGAGCCGAACCTATCGCCGGCTGGAGCGTAGATGAGATCCGGAACGCTCAGAAGGAAGACCCGGATATCGAGCCGATTCTGGCCTGGAAGGAGAACATGGAGAAACCGGATCATCAGGACATCTCTCACAGAAGCCCGACCTTAAAGGCATATTTTGCGCAGTGGGACTCCCTCCATGTCCAAGAAGGTGTTCTGAGAAGAAAATGGGAATCCTCCGACGGAAAGTCGTTTGTAATGCAGCTTGTCGTACCGCGGACGAGGGTCAAGGAGGTGTTACAGGAAATGCATGGCGGGGCGACCGGAGGCCACTTGGGAGTGAATAAGACGCTAGAAAAGGTACGAGAACGTTTTTATTGGTTAAAAGCGAAGGAAGATATCGAAGACTGGTGCAGAAAATGCGACGTGTGTGCAGCTAGCAAGGGTCCGAGAATCAAAACTCGAGGTAAGATGCACCAATACAACGTGGGAGCACCTTTCGAACGAATCGCCATTGACATCGCAGGGCCCTTTCCGGAAACCGACAATGGTAATCGGTATATACTCGTAGTGATGGACTACTTCAGTAAGTGGCCGGAAGCGTTTCCGATCCCTAACCAGGAAGCCAGAACCGTGGCGGAGCAGATCGTCTACAATTGGGTTAACAGATTCGGTGTGCCCTTGGAATTGCATTCTGACCAAGGGCGGAACTTCGAGTCAAGAATCTTCCAAGAGATGTGTCAACTACTCGGAATCAAAAAGACAAGGACAACCCCGCTTCATCCACAGTCGGACGGTATGGTGGAGCCTTTCAATAGGACCTTGGACGAACATCTCTCGAAGGTCGTAGGTGACTACCAACGGGATTGGGACCGGCAGATTCCCTTGTTTTTGATGGCCTATAGAAGTGCCGTGCATAGCACTACTCGACATACGCCGTTCGAAATCTTATTTGGTGGAATAGCTCGTTTACCCAGTGAGGTGAAATTTGGATCTCCTACCAATGAGCCCAGAAATGAAGAAGAGTACGTGGCGGACCTTAGGGAAAGGCTTAGGGACATACACCAAAGGACCAGAAGCCAGATTAAGATGACGAGCGACCGCATGAAGACCAGGTATGATGCCAAGGCAACAACGTCAGGATTCCAGGAAGGAGATCTGGTGTGGCTGTATAATCCCCATCGCCAAAAGGGGAAATCACCTAAATTACAGCGGAACTGGGAAGGTCCCTACAGAATAGTAACCCGCATCAACGATGTTGTCTACCGCATCCAGCGAGGACCGAGGGCCAAAATGAAAGTGGTTCATGTGGACCGACTGAGTCGATACAATGGCCGAAATGAGGATGCACTTGTTCGGGACGAACACGTCTAAGAGGGGGGCAGTGTAGCATAATAATAACTACGCTCCTATGTCTATGCAGCAAATTCTGAAGTGACTTTCCATTCTGGCAGAATTTTGGTTCGAACTGTCCTTTCATTCGAGGTTCGTGTCTGGGACGAAGTCTCCACATGTCAACGAAAGAGACGAATAATATCAGGAAAAAAAGGGAATTATAACTGCAAGAATTATTTCTCTTGTTCCAGGGGTCGAAGAATTTGCTAGAAGTTTCTGGCTATCAGAAACTTCTGCTATATAAGGACAGATGGCGATCAAAAAAGACACAGTTGGTTTAGAACCGTGGCGAAGAGATTGGAAAAGTGATAATGGGCGAAGTTGTAATTTGGTGATAAATTGAAAGTTGAGAGTGAACAAGAAAAAGTAATTAGTTTGGATTTGTGAATTAAGTAATTGAAAGGAGATAAAGTGATTTGAGAGGAAAGAGACCTTGTAAGAAAAGAATTTGCGAAGAATAGTATAGTGTGAACCTGAATTGTTCTATAGACTAGAAAATAAAGAAATAATTTCACAGAATACTGTTTTATCTACTCGAGCCGTAGCTTGCATATTACAATACGTTTCCGTTCCCCTTCTACGGCTCAAGAGCAAGGACGTGAGTTAGGGAATGAATATGAAAAACTGAGGGTACTGTCATCAGCGATGGAATGGATTGGATTAGAAGTTGCAGACAAGAGATCATTTATAAAAATAAGAAAGGGAGTCGGAGACAAAACAGAGCCTTGGGGAACACCAGCATTTATTTGGTGAATTGCAGACTTGAAGCCGTCCAAAACAACTTGTATTGAACGCCCCGAAAGGTAGAGCCTGATGCCAAACTCTGTCAAATGCCTTTGAAATATCAAGCGCAACCATCTTGGTTTCGCCGAAGTGATGGAGAGATTGGTTCCACTTCTCGGTGAGATATGCCATCAAATCACCAGTGGACCTGTTGCTACGAAAACCATACTGCCGGTCATTAAGGAGTTTTCGTGAATCGAGATATTTCATAAGCTGACGATTTATCAGCGTTTCCATGACCTTGGAAAGAAGGGACGTAAGTGCAATGGGTCGGTAATTGGACGGGGAGGAAGATTCGCCTTTTTTGGGGACGGGCTGGACAAATGCTGTTTTCCATCTACTCGGAAAGAGCCCTGAAAAGTAGAATAGACAGAAAAACTTACGCAGAGGTTTTGCCAGCGTGGAAGAACACCTCTTCAGAACTATGGGGGGGATACCATCTGGACCAGCGGATTTGTGTATGTTAAGACCTTTGCACTTTATTTTGAAAAGTTTGTAAAATATTGTCGTTTGTTTTCTTGGGACTGCCCCAAAGTTGTATACCGTAAGTCCACACCGGCTTTAGCACTTGCTTGTATAAAAGCAGTTTGTTCTCAGTACTGAGCTGGGAGTGTTTTCCGAGCAACCAGTTCATTTCTCTATATTTTATTTCGAGTTCTTTACGTTTCATTTTCACGTGAGAATTCTATTTCAGTTTTGCGTCGAGTGTCATTCCAAGGTATTTGGCCTCGTTTGCAAAAGGTATTCGGGCCAAGTTTAGGAAAATTGGCAAAACATTAGGTTTTTTATAAGTGAAATTCACGTGAACAGATTTAGATTGAGGGCGATCCGCCAGTCCCACGTCCAATCATTTACTTTATTCAGTGCGTTTTGCAGTTTTGCAGTCGTTTCTTCGATTGTTTTACCTACGGCTAGGATAGCGGTGTCATCGGCAAACGTAGCCAGGATAGTGCCATCTTCTTTCGTTATATCTCGAGTATATAACAGATAGAGAAGTGGCCCAAGAACGCTTCCTTGCGGTACACAGGACGAAATTTCTTTTAGGTCCGAGTATTCATTTCCATGTCTAACACGGAAGAGTCTATTCCCGATATATGATACTAGAATGTCGTATAGGCATACAGGGAGAACTTGTCGTAATTTGCAATTCAAGCCATCATGCCACACCTTACCAAAGGCTTGCGAGACGTCAAGAAATACGCTTGAGCATATCTTTTTCTCTTCAAGTGCTTTCTCGATTATGTCAGTAATTCTATGCACATGATCAATTGTCGAACGCTTACTTCTGAACCCAAACTGGTGGTCAGGGATAAGATTATTTCCTTCTATAACCGGTTGGATGCGCCTTAGCAATATCCTCTCGAAAATTTTGGATATGACTGGAAGTAGCGAAATTGGTCTATAAGATTTTACCTGATTTGGCGGCTTTCCTGGTTTTAAAAGCATTATAACTTCCGCAACTTTCCATTGGTTAGGCACGTGTTTTAATCTGAGCGCAGCATTTACAATATGAAGAAGCTTAATCAATGCTTTTCTAGGTAAAGCTTTGAGAATTTCTCCGGTTATCAAGTCATAACCAGGAGCTTTCTTAGGTTTTAGATTCCCGATCTCATGTTTGAGTTCCCTCAGCGTTGCACTTGTAAGTGCTAAATCGTCAGATGGTAAATCCGGCCTATTGATATTGTCGTAAAACACTTGACCATCGTAAGGTTTAAAGGTACGATCTCAACTTCAACCTCAAGTTAATAGGGTGTCGTAAGTGGATCGCTCAGTTCAACATCATCTTCAATTTCGTTCCTAAATCCTTCCCAGTTAGTTGTTCTACCGTTTAATCTCGCTGGCTCTAGGGTATAGACTAGTTTTTCGCTCAATGTCAAAACAACTGGGGAATGGTCAGACGACAGATCAAAGCTCTCTTCAACTTTAATGTGGTTGGTAGAAATTCCTTTCACGACGAAAAAGTCGATCAGGTCAGGTATTTTCGAAGTATCAGTTGGCCAGTAGGTCGGTTTACCCGTCGAATGGAAATCACAACTGTACTCCATACCTGCCTCATAGAGCATTCTGCCTTTTTGCGAGCTGTGTCTTGAGCCCCAGAATGTATGTTTCGCATTAAAATCGCCGCCAATAATGAAATTAGGTTTCAGCAATTTAAACAAGTTAGTAAAATGACTTTTTTCAAGCGCGGAACGCGGTGGGCAGTAGATAGATGAGATTTTAAGAGAACGCTGAATTAAATATTTAAAACAAGAAAAGGAACAATGTAAACAAAAGAATCTTTGAATTTGAATTAATCTGAGTCGCTTGAATTGGATACTAAACTTATTAAATGTTCGTCAATACACATGGATTCTGCTGATTCAGTAGATTTTGATGTGCTGGGTATGTTAGGATTGGATGAGTAACTGCAACTTGGTTTATTAACTTCTGATGTGCTGGGTATGTTGATATTCACAAAGGCCTTTCCACCAAATCAATGGTTCCATGGAGGAAACATTTGACCAATTAAATTCGTTACCCCAAATGCCTTCTTTGGACCGATAAAGGGCCAAATCGATCATGACTTCAATTCCCATACTTTTAGAAACTTCATAAATAAATTCCATTGCTGTAATTTGGTCAGAATCACTTAGATGATATCCTTGATTCTGCGAATTCCATTCGGTCTTTAAATTTTTCGTTCAGATGTTTCTTCTCTAAATTGTCTAGAAGTCGAACTTTATCGGTTCCTAATAAATTAGACATTGAATTTTCCAGTTCTTTTAGCACTTTATGGATTTTGTGTATTTAACAATTATTGGATTCAAATTTCTTTATCCACACAACTATTGGCTTAATAATCTCAATTACAACAAGAATATCATTCCAAAAACAATCTTCATCCAACAATGCAGTCTTAATGTCTCTAGCGAGGGAGGAAGCCTCGTTGATGGCCAATATCTGTAAGCTGACTCTATTACTCACTAGGATTTCTAAGGAGAATACGTGGCTCTCCCACCCAGTTTTGCTTGGAAGTTTTAGGGAAATTTGTATGCCCTTTTCTTTATTTATTTTATTAAGGAACGCACTAAGCACTTGACTATTTTTTATTGTTTTCACTATCACCGTTGCTTTTTCTATCACAATTTTTACAGGAGAACACTTGATAATATCATTGCAACATAAATGCAATGTATGCCTCGATCGCCATCTGTCCTTATATAGTCGCATTTCTGATAGCCAGAAACTTCTAGCAAATTCTTCGACCACTGGAACAAGAAAATTCTGATGTAATAATTCCAAGATGACAGCTGCAGCCAATAATCTCTTGTGGTTATAATTCTCTCTTAATTCCGCGACGTCGTCTTAGATATAATCCGTCTCTTACCGTGGAAACGAACCTCGAATGAAAAGACACTTCAGAATGTGTTGCATACTTTTGGAGCGTAGTTATTATGCTACATTATGTTACAATAATTAAAATGTAAAGGCACACTAACTTTAATTAATTTTATTTCGGTAATAAATAATCTAAAGAATGTCCCAAAACTCACACAAGAAGTAAATTTGATAGAAAACACAGCCTTTTAATCAAAAATTGTAAATGTTTTATTGATTCATAAAGTATACAGTATAGGGTTATGTATGGAATAGATTAACAGGTAAATAGCCTCCACGTCTTTGATGGCACATACGCACTCTTTTGTCGAAATTTTCCTAACCGTTTTGCATAAATGGGACTGAATTTCGTTGATACTAACACTGCGTGGATGGTCGTGGGCTTGTTGGCATAAACCCTAGACTTAAAAAAATCTCAAAGAACGGTATTAAATCGGCGTTAAATCGCATGATCTGGGCGGTCAATTCTGATCACCTAAACGGGAAATTACACGACCAGGAAATGACACATGCAGTAATTGAATTATTTCTCGGACTGTATGACATATGGCACCATCTTGTTGAAACCACATGTCGTCCACATCAATATCTTGCAATATAGGCACAAAAAACTGGATTATCATGTTGCGACAACGAGTACCATTGGTTGAACAGCCTCATTTCCAAACAGTGACACGTTGTGGATGTATTTGTTTCTCAACAATCACTCGGGGATTTTCTGGAATGCTAATGAGCCTCATCGCTGAAGATGATTTTGTTTGAAAAATCAGCATCCACTTGTTGTTGTTCCATAATCCATTCAACGAACTCTCTTCGCTGTGCGTTGTCAGTAGGCTTCAGTTCTAGAGACAATTGTACTTTGTATGCATGATGAGATCACTAATTGATCCAGCCTCTCTGAATTTTTGAATTAATCTCTTCACAGTTGATGAAATTAAATCACTGTTCCGACCATATTTTGTTCGAAAATTGCGAACTATACATATTTACTTGCCAAACCTTCATTATTTTTAAAACTTCGCTCACTATGAAAACGCGTTGTTCGTTCGTGTAGCACTCCATTTTGAATAACCCTGAACTGTCAGCTGTCTTTTTTTTTCGTTGGTAACACTTTACCGCAGAAACGGCGCAAAATTCAAATCTTGCGTGAATTTTGGGACACTCTTTAAAACACATTGAAGAAATATGGCCGAGCAGCAGCAGTACTGGATTCAGCGGCAATTACTTTCTAATACATAATTCTTTGCGGTACGAAATCCTTTATGCCTAGAAGGATATAAAGTATCAGACTAAAGGAAAAGGCATGGTATGACTTAATCTGTAAAAGGGCTATCAAGTTGAGTGAATTCAGCTTTCGGTCATACACATATGTAAGGTCAATCCACCTGAGTAAAATTGAAAAAGGTTTAAACAAGCCAGAAACAACTGTGATGCTAAGGCACAAATTATTACATATTGTAGTAGAAACTTTTGGTCGTTTGTTAAAAACATCAAGAATATGCCCTCGTCATCTATCCCGATGCCCATTTACAACGAAGTTCGAGCTGTCAACTCTTTAGACAAAGCAAATCTGCTTGCTGCACATTTTGCAGCTAGTTCCACGCTTCCAGATTGTGCGTTCACTCCCCCGGCGTAGAACACTCCATGGCACAAATCCACTTTCGCACTCGTACAGTTTCAAGAGTATTCTTTGATCTCGGCATTCACAGATCTGCTGGTCCAGATAGTATCTCTTCCATCATTCTGAAGAGGTGTTCTTCTACTCTGGCAAAACCACTGCACAATCTTTTTCATCTGTCCTATTCTTATGGGCTCTTTCCGAGAATCTTCTTCTCCCTTCAGCTACCTACCTATTGCACTTATGTCCCTTCTTTCCAAGGTCATGGAAACGCTGATAAATCGTCAGCTTATGAAATATCCTGATTCACGAAAACTCCTCAATGGCCGGCAGTAAAGGTTAGGTTAGGTTGAAGTGGCTGTCAGCTAAGAAAGCCAACACACTTAAACCAGTAATAGGTCCATTGCGATACCACAGGGGTCTGGAAAGCGGCCTCTAACCTACTCATTGAACCATTTGGAGCTTCTAATTAAGCGTGGAAGGTCCCTAACGTCTATTTTAGTCAGATCATTTAGGTCGTTAAAAGAGAGGGCTCCTAAGTGGAGTTTCGTTCTTTGGGAGAGAGCTGGGCAGGTGCAAAGAAGGTGAAGAATAGTCTCCTCATCCTCTTCGTCCATACAGCTTCTGCAGAAATCATTTGCGAAGACGCCAAGCCTTGTTGCATGATTGCCTATTAGACAGTAATGACACCTATAACAGCGCTGATATGCATTCTATTGAGAGAAATCAAATTCTTAGAGCGTTTAAGATCCAGCTTAGGCCAAATCTGTTTTGTCGCTAGACAAGTTGTTGTACCATTTGTCCACCTAGAATTTATCGTTTCAATTGCATCGAGCTTTAATTTAAGTTTGCATGTAGTGATAGGCATACCCAGTGAACTTTTGTCTGGAAAGATGGGTATTTTTATTCCATGTCTGGTTAGTTCGTCAGCCTTGCAATTTCCTGGAATATCCCTATGCCCCGGCACCCAAATTAGGTGAATATTAAACTTAAACCGGCAGTATGGTTTTCGTAGCATTTGATGGCATATCTCACCGAGAAGTGGAACCAATCTCTCCATCACTTCGGCGAAACTAAGATGGTTGCGCATGATATTTAAAAAGCATTTGACAGAGTTTGACATTCAGTTCTTTTGTCGAAAATGCGTGCATATAGTATCGATGATACTCTTTTTCAATGGGTTAGAAACTACTTTTCGGACCGTTCAGTTCAAGTTATTTTAGACGTCTTCAGGTCTGGAACTCACCTAATAAATTGTGGTGTTCCCCAAGGCTCTGTTTTGTCTTCGGCTCTCTTTCTATTTTTTATAAATGATCTCTTGTCTGTTACTTCTAATCCAATTCATTTCTTCGCTGATGACTACCTCGACTAATCATAATTGCTTCCTGATTCACGTCCCTCATATTCGGATGCGAAACTGAAACGGTAATGTTCGCGTTTAGTTTTTTGAATATTGCTCGATAGCCGTCAGAGTCAACTACGTTAATTTTCCGAGCATTATTTCGGAATGACGTTACTTTATACTCCGATGTCATAGTTCCTTTGTGAAGGCAATGCAATTTATTGAAGTCCGTAATGTCGACGACGATTTTTGCAGGCGGAGGACGTAATTTATCTTGAGCTTGTTTCTGTTTAGATTCATTTTCTTTATCTTGCTTCGTGGCTCAATTTCAGGTGAAGAGCCGGCTCTCCGTTTTTTGCTGGGTCTTTTATTTGAGGCCCAATTTGTTTTACGTGCTAGCTCTTCTTCGTCCGTGTGATATTTGGGACTAGCTGCACGGGGTGGGATAACTTCGCGTACGTTTTGCGAAAGTGAGTTCTTTAGAGCCTTATTTTCTTCTTTTAGTGAATCTACCTCTCTCTTAAGCTCTTGGAGTAGAGTAGATCCGTTCAATTTAGCTTAACACGAAGTTCATTGTTTTCCACCTCAAAGCTTTTACATTTCACTGTGTCCCGTTTCTCTTGCGCTTGCGCATCCGGCGGACTTCTTTTTCCAGACGGAGTTACCCTGGAATTGTTTACAAAGAATCCATAGAGCCTACCTCCAAAGAGGGTGGATTTTCCAGTGAACCTGGACTGCCACCCGGGGTATTGTATTTATTTGTTTTACTCATTGCATATTTTGTATAGATCTTATCCCAGGTATACGAAGGGTGGATTTTAGTCGCCTCTTACGACAGGCATGCCTACCTCGGGTATATTCTAGCCCCTACCCGAAGGGGTAAACATGCAATATCTCGATCATAATTAAATTTAACTCCTTTTTGTCTTCTAACCCAAGTTTTTCAAATAGATACGAGACGTTATCCTCTTCTGATATAGAAAACTTCAGTCTGGAAATGAAGAGAGATTTCGGTGGTATAACTACGAGTATGTGGGAATACTGGATTGTTCACGACCGCTTCCTTAATAGTATCATCACTAGATTGGATTAAATTCTCAGCAAACAGATTAGAATCGAAGATTGGTAAAGGTTCTAATGCGGTAGTATGTGTAGTTGGGCAGTTTAGCGACGGTTATTCACCTCCGCTGACAACGTTATTCAAAGTATTTACCAAAGTCATGACTTTACGCTTAGCGTGACGAGTCAGAGATTTAGTCACAAAATTAGCCGGAGGTATTTGTAAATCTTGGAATTTGTTAGTTAATTGGATAATACTGTCTTTTAAATTTTCAACAACATCTTTTAAAACGGCAATTTCAGAAGTATTGGTTTCAATCTTAGATGGGAAAGTAAGAGACTTACTGAAATTGCATTTATCATAAAACCATATCAATTTTAGCACATTTAAGGTGAAAACAATTTGCGCATTAGGGGATCTGCATGGCGATTGATCGGGAAACTACTGACTGTCCAAAACATGGATTGCACCAGAGGCGCAACAATCAAGTTCGTAATGTAGTGCTTGCTTTACCTCCTCGTGGTGGTCCCCGGGCAACTGCATGTATAAATCCTTATTCATGTAGGCCAAAATTGCAAGTGTCTAGGGTCTTATGCCTAGGCTAGGTAACCTGGGCGAGCAACACGTGTTACCGAAACTTCAATCGCTACGGAAACCGACACAATGCCTCGGATAAGGACTGATAACACGTTGACGACCTTTGGCTATCGTACCCGGATTAAGATTGGTTTCTGGAATGTGAAGACGCTCCTTGACTCTCAGAGTAAAGGACTTCAGAACGCCAGATTCCTTCAATTGAAGCATGAGTTCATGCGATATAGGCTGGACATATTGGGAGTAAGCGAGATAAGATGGTTAGATACGGGTGAGTACCAATCCCCAACGCATAACACTGTATTACTCTACTCCGGAAGACCAACCGGAAACCCCCGTGGATATGGACTTGGATATGGACATGGACTGCTGCTAACGCCAACAGCACGCATAGGCCTAATTACCTGGCAGCCGCACGGTGATAGGATTTTAACGGCCAGATTCCGGACAAGAGTACGTCGCGTCACCATCATACAGTGTTACGCCCCACGGATGGTTCGTCTAAGGAAGAAAAGAAGAACTTCTACAACCAGTTTGGAGCTGTTCATAATGCAACACCCAACGGCGACATTGTCATTGTAATGAGGGACCTGAATGCCAAGGTAGGCTGCGACAACGAAGGGCTCAAACATGTTATGGGACGGCACGGACTAGGCAATCGCAATGACAATGGCGAAAGATTTGTTGACTTTTGCAACGCAAATCGTCTTGTCATAGGTGGCACCATATTTGAACACAAAGCCTGCCATAAAATCAGTTGGGTGTCAACTAACAGGCAAGCAATCTCCAACCAAATTGACCATTTTGCCATCAGTCGCCGTTTTAGAAGTAGTCTCCTAGACGTCCGAAACAGGCGAGGTGCCGACATGGGGTTGGTACGAGATCACCATCTTATGGTAGCTACTCTCCGATTACGCACTGCTGCCGTTCGTAGATCTAACGACACAAGAATAGCTAGGTTCAACGTTGACCGACTGAGGGTTCCCACAGTGCGCCAAGAATTAAGGGACCATCTCTCACGTGGAGTGGAAACAATCAGCAGCTCCCTGCCCGCCACCATCCAAGACCATTGGTGCGCTGTGAAAAATGTTTTCACATCAGGTGCTGAAAGGATTGTCGGTCGATCGCAGGGAAACCATAGGGCGTAGCTTTCCGATGATACCTGGAGAAGGATCAACGAACGAAAACAGCTAAGAGCTCGAATTGCAGCAACTCCAGCAGCAGGGAGGATCGAGCTTGAGTCCCTATATCGAATGAAGATGAGAGAAGTACAGCGTAGCGTGAGACGTGACAAGCGCAATTACATCAATGCGCTGGCTACGGAAGCAGAAGAAGCAGCAGCGAGGTCCGATAGCAGAACCGTTTACAGAATCACTAAAGAGCTTATAGGTGGCCGAAGCTCTACTCAACACCCAGTGAAAGGCTTAGACGGTTCGTTGCTAATATCGGATGATGATCAACTGAAGAGATGGAAGGAGCATTTTGCTTCGGTTCTAAGCCGAGTATTCGCCAGCAATATGCACCCAAGTCAGACTGAAGTGTCCGTAAAAAGAAGTTCCCGAATTCGCCCCACAACCCCCAGTAAAGAGGAGATTATTATCGCAATCAAAGCACTGAAAACTAATAAGACGGTAGGACTTCACGGCATACCCGCGGAGCTTTTCCAAGCTGCGCCAACAGCATCGGCAGAGCTACTGTTCCCACTTGTCGGGAGAACATGGGAAGTCGAGAGTTTTCCGGATGAGTGGAAAAAGGGAATGATTGTCAAGCTCCCTAAAAAAGGCAACCTAATGCAGTGCGAAAACTGGAGAGGTATCTGCGTGCTGCTTGCTGTGGCCAAGATAATAGCTAGAATCATCCTGGAGCAAATCAAAGAACACCTTGAAGACACACTCGACGCCGAACAAGCAGGTTTCCGCTCTGGATCCTCCTGTGTCGACCACATCAACACCCTGCGGATCATCATCGAGCAATGTGTTGAATATCGATCACCACTTCACCTGTTGTTCATCGATTTTGAAAAGGCGTTTGATAGTGTCAATCGGGAATTTATTTGGCGCGCCTTGCGGAGGAGAGGCATTCCGGATAAATTAATAGCAATTATCAAGGCTACATATTGTAACATAATGTAGCATAATAACTACGCTCCAAAAGTATGCAACACATTCTGAAGTGTCTTTTCATTCGAGGTTCGTGTACGGATTATGGCTAAGACGACGTCGCAGAATTAAGAGAGAATTATAACCGCAAGAGAATTATAACCACAAGAGATTATTGGCTGCAACTGTGATCTTGGAATTATTACATCAGAAGTTTCTTGTTCCAGTGGTCGAAGAATTTGCTAGAAGTTTCTGGCTATCAGAAATGCGGCTATTTAAGGACAGATGGCGATCGAGGCAGGGCAGTTGGTTTTAAACCGCACGAAGAGATTGGAAAAGTGATAATGGGCGAAGTTTATTACATTTACTATTCCCTGTACTTCGGTGACTAGATTTCCTTCACTGTTTCGAAAAGCCTGTGTTCCAGCCTTGAAGCCAGCAGCCAGTTGCTTGACTTTCTTGTAGAACTTACCGCTCCATAAAACTCTGTTCAAATCATCTTCTGTCCAATCTTTATGCTTTTTGGCTCATTTTAACCTTTTCTGCTTGTTTTGTGGTGGCAGCAATTCACCCAAATAGTCCAGTACAATGGTACATTGAACGCAGCTCCTTGGTACCTTCAACTGCGAAGCAACTTCCCGCTGCGATCTGGCTTCTTTAAGAAGGGGGATGATTGCAGATCATTTCTCGATTGTTGTTTCCGCGACTTTTCCCATTTTTAACGAGTTGTTTACTCAAGACGTGAAGAATCTCAAATAAATTCTTATGACTTCGTAGCTTTTATGTAAGACCCTTGCAATCCAGGTCGACAAATTTTGGGATTTGAGATTTGGGATTTTTGATGTAAGTCAGTCATAAGCAAGTGCTGAATCAACAACCAAAAGTAATAAACCACAAAAGCGATTTTTTTTCTAAAATTTGGGTGTAAAATCCGACTTCTATTATCAGAATGTGTTGTGTATTGTTCAGACAGAAAATTTAGGATAAAAAACCCAATGTAATTCATAAGATTCAATCTCCATGCATGAATGAAGTCTGTTATCAATCTCTTGGCCTGCAGTGTGTATCACCATTCCCACAGTAATGTAAACTCTAAAATGGGATGGCACTCACTTTCCATAGTTACATGTGAGACCGTCAGTAATATTTCGCTATTCCCATAGTCACATTTCATCAGAAACTGTGAGATTCGACGACTCTCGTCTTTTCCTATTTTAAGGGTAAACAAAAATGAAATATGACTTTCAGCTTTCTTCCATCCGTCCGCTCAAGCTCGAGAACGGCAGATGCAATTTCTTTTAAAACCATATCGCATCACAATACGCCATCGGAAGTGGAAGCTGCGAAGAAATATGTACCGAAAATCGAATAAAAATAATGTCATTGAAGTCGGTATAACGCCTAACTACTCGTATAAGACTTTTGTGAAAACAGTAATCGCTACTTGCCGAGTCGTTTCGCCACACAATCTTCTAACTTTTCAAACAGCTAGACCGTCCTTAACAATCCGAACGCTCACAATTTAGGGCCCTATAATCAATCGCTACTCGAACTTAAAATCTGATGAATATAACAATTTACTCGTACTATAATGGTTTCGGAATCGAACAACTCTCATTCGCTTTAAAATTGAAAATCAGCTGAATAAAAAAAAACAAAACAATTTCTCAAGTTTGTTGTAACTCGTTACTTTGACTTTTGTTTGCCAGTGATAATACCAAGTTGCGGATGATTCGTCAAGTGCAACATTCAACTCCCGAATGATAATAGGCACGAACATATTTGAAAAAAATGCTAGAGTTCTTCAGGCGCTTCGTTCGTCGTAGTTGTGGGCCACTCATTGATTTGAAATCCTTGTATTTGCCTGGGATTTACCGGTTGAGCTTGAACAGTGGCGAGTCATCTTGTTTAAGTACTCGTAATTCTTTTATGTATCAATCACGAACGTTCCTTCATAATTCCTAGTTCTTCACTGGAAAAAAAGAATTCATAAATGTCGTTAATTAGTTAACCGTTGCATAAGACCTATAAGCCTATTGCATCTAATGGGTGCTTGGAAGGAGGAGAGTCAGCGGTGGGAGCATAGGTGGTAGTCAGCACAGGCGCAACGCAATTTACTTTGAAAAAGGCATATCTCTTAGGAGATAACCCATTTTTCAAACATATATACACTTGAATGTGACCCTGCCTAGAAGGGCATTAACTGTTGAAACTTAGGTTAGATTGGGGGGGGCTTTGCACCTTAAAAAGAGCTTATACGGGGGTCTATTGGTCCATTGTGATACCCTTGGGTTATTTTACCTCATCTAACACTGTTTTTAGTTAGCTGATTCTTACTCGAACCAGCGTGTGCTCCTTATGAGTCTCGTTAAGTCCATCAACAAAATAAGTGCCAACTCACCCAGTTCTCCGAAGAGTCTGTTTCCCATATGGAGGAGGCGACGGTATATCTTTGATGGTTTCTATTTCTTCCTCATCTTGACAGCTCCTGCAGTAGTCCGGGGAGATTATGCCTAGCCTTTTGGCCATAGTGCCGATTGCACAATGTCCAGTCCGTACACCTATCACGATACGGATTTCTTTTTCCCCATAGGCTGCGGACTATAACATAATCCCCTCTTGATAACCAAGCAGTGTTGGTTCGCTCCCTGGTCGTAAGGTTTATTTTCTCTTTCATTACACCAATAGGGATGTCTATTTGTGTGTGTATAAGGTCTGTACCTGTTGAAACTTAGCCCGTCTTCATATGCAATAGATGAGTCGACGGTCGAGGAATATGAATTCATCAAAAAGTCGATTTGCGAAAAATTGGAGACGACACGTTTTTAAAATAACCGATTCAATTGTATGGGCTGTATGGACTGAACTGACCTGACCATTCAATAAGTTCATGTTGAAGTCAGTTTTTTTTTTTTGTGATAAGTTTCGCAATTTAGAATCAGTTTCTTTTTAAGTAATACTTGGTTTACAAAACAATTGGGTTCAACTGCTCTGCTGACACGGCAAAATTGATGCTCTACAGATCGATAATATTTTCTGTTCTATTAGTCGGTACCGATTGTAGCACTATAAGCGGGAAATCTCGGGTCGAATTACCGCATCAGTGAACGAATGACTCGTCACTTAATTTGCATTGTGTTGTTGCTAGATCTATCAGCAACACAATAGAAATTACGTGACGAGCAATACGTTCACGGATTCCGTAATTCGAGCCCTGAACAGATTCCTTCAGTCCTCCTTTAGATATTTGGTTATGTGTCCCAGGAGGACGAATGGATAATCAATCTAGCGACTACAATTGGCTTGGTCAGTTAGCCCGAATAGACGACAATGCTTCAGTCAGATTCGAAACGACCAGCAAATCGAACCCTCGTTTTAAAGACGATCACAAATATCCAAGAAAATTGAAAGCAATGTCCACAAGTCGGTAGCCCGATAAGTAAATAAATTCACTTCCCTCATTTTACTATCAAGGAATTATAATACAAAATTATTGTTGATGCAACAAAATTAAAATTACAGTCTATTTATTCTCTGAAACACTTGATATACACAACTTATGATCGTAGAATGAGCATGTGGCCATATAAAGCTTTCCATTGTTCTCCTTGCTAGTGTCCATACACCAATCTGCACCATAACATATGCTTTCATGCTCTTTATACTCCCCAACTAATTTCATTTCACTCATTTCATCTACCAACTCAACAATACTGAAGTTTTTGTACATGCACGCAGCCAACACCAAGTTTCTATCGTACGGATCGGGCTTCAACCTCCAAATACCTCCGTAGAGATTAATTTCAGAGATCGGCTTTTTCATTGATCGCGTGTCGAAAATTCTCAAACGTTCATCATAGCTTCCTGTTAGCAGTATGTTTTCGTGTTTTGGATGGCTCAATAGACATGTAACACCGGCAATATGCGACTTGTTCGTTAGAATTTTATTTGGCCCCCTTGTGTCGAAAGCGTGCAGAAACGTGTCATCGCCACCCGTGAATACTCTGTTCGTGTCCCATTTGTCAAATGCACAGATCCAAGCTTCAAAACTGTGCGCTGACCAGCTGCTTAATTTTTCTAAATTTTCGCCATTATATTGTAACAATGTGATATCGCCTCTAGAATCAGAGGACAGTATCCTTCGATTATTATCCACTGCGGTTGGTGTAGACCAATCCCAGTCCAACGACAGAGCCAAAAGATTATGAAACTCCGAGTTAAGATCATACGTTGACCTTAGGATCAATTTGTTGTCTTCTAATGTGAACACTTCAATTTGACCGAGTGCATTTGCAGCGGCGAGAATTGGAAATTCCAAATTTTCCTGTTGTAACCATTTCATGTCGAGAATGGCTGGAGTTTCTAGACGATGAAGTTCTACAAACACATTGACCTTTGCTTTGAACTGGAAAAGGTATATTCGACCTTTTCGCCGGCATGGTGGGGAAGATGATTCGGAAGTATTACCCTCAAGTTGATATGTGCCGCATACGAAATACGTTAGAAAGTTCGGGTGTGGACACCATTCAATGGAATCGGCGGAATATTCGGTGTCCAAAGAGTGTAGAGTTTTTATTTCCATCTGTAATAGAGAAAAATTAATACCGTTAATGTGAATTGAATTGAGAATTATAAAATGTAATCGAATCTATATTTAAGGGCTAGGATTAATGTAGTCATTCTTAAAAAGTTAACGCAGTGTGAAGTGGATTTTAAAAAGACTACAGTTTCGCCAAGATCGTACTCCGCTGGCATGCTTAACTTTTAGACTCCCATTATTCCATCACGAATCAAAATACTTTTTATCTGTGTCACGGTTTTAATATCAATTGGTGAAAATATAGTGGCTCTTGGTCCACCGTCACATTAAAATGCCCAGTTTCCTACAATTTGTTCTGAATTCATTTTTGAATACTGAATAATTAAGAAGTACGTGCTTGAAAGCGTGCTCTCTTTTGCTTCTTTCAAGCAAACCTGGCTGTACTGGCATTATTGAAGCTTCGTCCTTCTGATAATTATATCATGGAAAGCACTATTAAAGCTATCTTCCGTCTCACATGCCCTTCAACCTGTCTAATACGTATGCCGTATGACGCAATGAAATCCGACTGCTGCGAAAATTTAAAGTCTCCTTTGCTCGTGTTCAGGTCTGGATTTAGCCAGATTCTGAACTAGTCAAGGGACTGGTGCTTTTAACTTTGTGAAGAACGACAGCATTTGACTTCACTCCTCGTTAGGCAAACATGCTTATTTCTTTCAAGCAAAAACTTATTCTATCCTAATGGCTGTGAACTATATTCACCTTTGTCGTATCACCTGAAACTCAGGTGACAGGCAGAAATTGCTATTCTCATTAGTCTATTCAAGTGACTCCTTAAGCGACTATGGAAACACACAAAATATTGAGGCAGCAAAAGGTATGTTCTCATAAAAGTTCCAATATTTTTCGCGAATTTTCGCGTACGGAAACAAACGTAAAATAATGTGAGTCAACAACTGTCACCTCGACTATGGGAATAAGGGTGATTGTATGTAATACGTGGAAGGGTCGTAGAATCTACGTCTGTAGTGACAGCTTGCTTCGCATAATGCCCTTTAATGACTTCCAAAGTAGTTCGAGAACAGTATCTAAGTGGATGGCTTGGCTCAACATAAACCCGGCCTACAATAATACCATTTACGAGGAAAAGGAAGCTTGAACTGGACACAATTCGGCTATCGGGCACGGAACTGACACCAGTAAAAGAAGTGAAATATCTAGGATTACAACTAGATAGTAAACTCATGTGGAAAAATCACACAGAAGAGATATCTAAATAGGCCACCTGTGCTCTCATGATATGTAGGAGAAGTCTTGGGGACTTAGCCCCAGCATTCTAAGATAGATGTATATCGCCATTGTGAGACCAATGATTACATATGGAGCGATAGCGTGGGCTAAACGAACTAATCTAGCCACAACGAGGAAGACACTCACTAAAGTGCAAAGACTTGCTTGCCTCTGTGTATTACTAGGGCCATGAGTAACAAGAAGGGTTGGAGCAATGAATCCATAATATACGGATTGAGTAACCACACAATTAAGTGGTACACAGACGGCTCAAGAACTGAAAAAGGAACAGGAGCAAGTGTATTTGGGCCAAGAACAAAGTACTCAGAATCTATGGGCAAAAGTACCAGCATCTTTCAAGCTGAAATGTACGATATAGATATGTTCAATTCAATCTCGATAGAAGATACAAAAAATGCGACACAACAATATTGTCAGACAGTCAAGCAGCTATCAAGGCACTTGACTCCCATATCATTAAATCAAAACTTGTGTGGGAATGCCTATACAAACTTAATGAATTGGGTAGCAGTAACAAGGTAACCCTCTATTGGATACCTGGCCGCGCTGGAATAGAGGGCAGTAAAATCCTTTATTGGACCTGAACCATTCTGCGGAATAGGAAATCACACCATACGCGAAGAATTCAGGAAGATGGAGAAAGAAAACAGGGCAAGAACCTGGGTCAATATTCCTGGTCTGAGGCAAGCTAAGAAACTTCTGAGACCCTTAACAAGGATAACCTACGTATCCAAACAGGCTTTCTAACGAGGCACTGTAAATTCGGAGAGCATCTGAGGAAACTAGGTATAACAAACGAAGGCCTTTGCAGATTCTGCAATGAGTCCAGTGAGACTCCAGAACATCTTCTAGAGTCTTAGGGGGCACTGACCTACAAAAGATTGAAAATGTTTGGGCAAGTACCAACTAGCAGATGAGGATATACCAACCATAGACACACTTTTCATTCTTAGATTCCTAAGAGAAACTGGATTAGAGGGGGTGCTCTAGGGTGAACTATCCTCGCCAAGGCAAAGAAAGAGGGTTTGACCCCCGATAACAATTCTGAAGGAATTATATTCTGAGGAAAACTCTAATGAGGGAATAAACCTCTGCTAGGTATTAGCAGGGGGCACAATAGACCATTCGGTCGCAGTGCAAGATAACCCTACACAAATAATAATAATAAGGGACAAATATTGACCATGGCATTGGTGGCTAAAGCCAAGTCTATCGCAGGTTCGGTTGCTGCTTGTGTACCCATGTTTCCTTCTTTGTGCAATTCTTCAACAAATATTTAATTATATAATTCGAGCAATAACTCAATTGAAAGAGCTTATATGGCTAATTTGTCAGTATACAAAAACAGATCAGCCGATCGAAAAAAAAAAAAATTCAAAAAGTGTTCGTGTCATTGGCGCTGCTCGCTAGCTATCTCGGCCACGGAAATGTTATCGTTGGAGACGTCAAAAGCAATACTTATTCTTCGAATACGTATGCAATAATTCATAATATGATTCTCTGCTGTAGTAATGTAAAGTTTAATTAAAATCTCGGGATCGAGCATTTTCATGAAACCAACACTTGTCCGTATACACTCCGGGACAAAATGATAAGACCACCCTACAAATTCTTAAGAAAAAAAGTGTCCGCAACATGTAACATTTGCCAAATCTGATTAAAACTTGTATCTCTGTGATTGGTAGGTATTGTAGGGTGTACCCCACGTTTCTAGAGCAAGAATAAGTTTTTCATCAGCCCAAGCGCTTATAAGACAAACAGTATTCTATGAATGTGTACGAGTACTTTGATATCATAAACATAGAGTTTTTATAGTTGGGCCAAGTTTTCTTAAAGTCAAGGATGTCTTCTAATATGATGCTTGTTAAAATAAAAATAAAAAAACCTTGTTTAGGACAGTGAAGATCATTAGGTTAAGTCTAATAAACCGCTTTGCTGTTCCGAAATGAATGACCACGTACAAGAAAGTACTTGTATAGCTTTCCAAAACGTCCCAACATACATAACTAATAACGGATGGGTCTTCTACTGGTTTCTTTTTAAATTACATTTTGTTTTGACACTGACAGCTCTTTCGCGCTGAAAATACTGACAAAAACACAGTATAATGAATCGATTTACGCTTGAACATTAGGAATTATTGAAAACTTATTTTCAAAGTGAGTGATGTGTTGCCGAAACAGTGCTTATTTTGAAAAAAATATTCGATCGAAATAATACACAGGCCGTGCCTGCTACACGCACACTTGAAAACACAAGTTATCTTCGTGTTCGTCCTCTACACTCAGCCGAGAATATTGTTGCTGTTGCCGAAAGTGTGGTTTGGCGACATTATTGGCCCATTTTTCTTTGAAAATGAAGATAGTAACAACGTTTCGGTCAATGGAGCGCGCTAGAGAGGCATGATATGTTTTTTTTTTTTGCCAGAATCTGAGGAAATAACTTGGACGATCTCTGGTTCCAGCAAGACGGCGCTACGTGCCATACAAGTCATCCAACAATTTTCCATAAATGATCGGAACTGTCTTCAATAAAGCAAAACATTTTGAAAAATATTAAATGAATTTTTTTGTATAAGCAGGGATGCACAAACAATATCGATATATCGAAAAAATATCGAAAAGGAGATATTTTTTCGATATATCGAGCCGATATTTCAAAATCCGAAATATCGAAATTGCCTTTTTTCTCATCAACGCATTCTTCAGTGAGATTGTTCTAAGGATGAGAAATTCTTGATTTTGCTTATATGGTGTACCTACATAGTTGTTGCCGGTGCATTTAAAGACAACAGCACATGAAGGTGAAGTTTTAACGACAATACAAACAGTCAGCAAGCGTTGGAACTCGTCCTTGGAAATATTGGAACGACTTATTCAATTGTCCACAATTATGGCAATATTTTTGGCTTCTAGCAGTCAATCTAGAAGAAATATATTGGACATGATATTATTAGTCTTGTAAGTCCATTTAAGCAAACCACATAGGATATTAGCGGCGATAATTATGTAACCAACAGTTTGGTCACTCATGTTTCAAACTTGGATACTCGCTTAACGGTTTTATTTCACCTCACTGCTGTCGAAATTCGTTGTGAGCATAGACGAAGGGGATAAATTTCTCCTGAATTCTCAGTTCCGGGACGCCCCAGATCGGAGAGTACTTCAGCTGCATGATGTTCCCAGTCTTGGTTCTGTACTAAATAAATTGATTCAGTATTCAATGGATCAGCCCATCAAGGCCGAGAAATCAGATCCATTAAAGTTTTGCTTCGACAGTCGACACCTTACATCTCGTGTTACGAGACGAGAGGCATAACAAACGATTTCCAAGACTTGTAATGATAATGTCTGACTGCTGTGGCAGCAAAAAAATTTGTTAGCGACATGTTACCAGCTGAAGTAAGACGAATTTCCACGTTGTCTCCAAATCTCACGCGAAAAGGTAACGAACAAATAATTCTGGAGCTGCAAGAAAATTTGACATTTGAAGTAGCAGGCAGTTTTCCTTAATAGTATAATAAAAAATATAAAAAATATATATATCGAGCACTGACATTGAATGGTAAATATCGGGTTTCGATACATATTGATACTTTTTTTCGATGTGTGCATCTCCAATATGAGTAAGAACCTTATCAGGGCATTACAAAAACGTGGTGTTCTTTTAGAGTGGAATCTAAAATTTGCATGGCCTTCCACTGTAAGCTAGCTCCTCATTCATGGTATGTTTAGAAGTTACCAGAGTTTTTTTTTTAAATTGTGCGCACGTAATAAATAAAGCCATCGTTTTCTGGGGTAAAACATTTCTTGCACAGGGACTTTTGGAAGCGGGGAAATTAGTATGTAATCAAATAAGTCCAAGAGTCTTACTATGTTCAACAATCCTCGTTACCTGGGTATCGTAACGACAAAATTACGATTAAGTGTTACGATTTCGGGCGCATCTATGGTTATCGTTACGAGAATAGCATATGTCATATTACACCTCACAGGATGTCCTTAATGATTAATTGTCATTCGCCATTGTGTTTGTGATATGATTGTTTGGAAAGTGTAATAAAAAAATAGATCGTGAAAATTTGATGTTTTATCAAAAATTTGATTTCCAGAAAATCGTTTGTCTTGCCTCTCGTCTCTTAGTACATAATAAGATCCCAGGGGTGAGATTCTATAAAACGATAGTTGACCGCGATTCTATAAAACGACAACACAGCCAAAAGATATCACATATCAGTTGTAATTTCATCGAAGTGATAAACGATAGCAAATTTATAGCAAAAAGGGAGAAGAAAAATAAAAGAAAGACAGCAAAATGATAGTTTTGAGTGTGTGTTGATCCAGGATTAAAGTTCTTCTTTAAACTGATATAAAATTCAGGAATAATTTAAATAAGGTAATTTTATAACATTTAAATTTTGAGTTTTGGGGCGAAGTATACATATATTGCTGTATGTTTCCGATTTTGTTTCTTAACTTAGATTACAATGTCTGAAGCAGTGGATGCCTTATCTTATTATTAAGAAAAAGGAAAAGCAACTTTATTTTCTTGTTAAGAAACATCCTAATAATGCTAGGCTTAAGAAATACTATGATAGGTTCTGCCGTGAGATAAAAACTGAAATAGCAATAAATTAGCTGAATGTATTGCGTACTCTAAAAAAGAATGGCGGGTTGTTAACGGAATTCTTAACAAAAATAATTCCAGCATAAATTTTGTTATAAACAATAATAATTCTATTTCTGAGCCTTAGAAGTTGCCAATTTATTCAACACTTTCTTCTCTGAAATAGGTTCTTGAAATTTAAAATATTATAGTTTCACTTAAAACGTCTAATTCCTCTTGTTTTGATAACATCTCAAGAATGCTTTTGAAAAACGTATCTTTTCAGATTTCTGATGTTCTATGTTTTATTATTAATTCTTGTGTGCACAAAGGTGTTTTTCCTGATTCGCAACAACAGTTATAATACATCTTCACAGAAAGGGTGATACTATGACATTAAATAACTACCGTTCCATTTCCCTTTTATTTTTTCTAAAGTCTTTGAAAGAGACATAAAATCGAGAATATTATAGGAATCATTTCTTTAGCGACTGTCAATTTGGCTTTAGAAGCGGTAGATCTATTGAAAGTGCATTGCTAAAACTGACTGGGGAGATATAATATATTTTTTAATAGAAGGGATTTGAGAAGTATTCATACTATTATATTATACTTCGTATCCAGTCGTAAGCAAGTGGTGAAAATCAAAACTGTTTTCAGTTCAGAAAAATATTTAAATACCGGAGTTCCTCAAGGCTCTGTCTTGGGCCCGACATTGTTTCTAATTTATGTTAATTCAATATTTATTCAACATTTTAAGGGCAAAATCACAGCATTTGCTGACGATACTGCTCTTTCGTATTCTAACAAAAGTTACCTAAGTTTATTCTCGGATGTTAACTACGATTTAGATATACTACAACGATAGTTCAAACAGCACAAACTAAATAAAACTAACTTAATGTTATTTAATATGAAGAGTGCAATATGTGAAGACTTGTCTCTATATTACCACTCACCAAGTTACTGATTCTGTTTAGTTGATCCATTTTCCTATGGAATTATGACTTTTAACGAAATGACGGTTGACAGTATAAAATACTTAGATATTATTTCAAACCCTCACGCATTATATCTAAAGCAATATCTAAATAGAATAATAAGGCAGCTGTAACATCTCAGTCTCTACTACAATTTACAAATTTTAAAGATGGTGTACAATGGTTTATTAAAATCCAAATAGTAGTGTGGTATTTTTTGCTGGGGCTGTACTTATTTCAATAAAATAGAGCCCTTATTAATAAATTAAAAGCATGCAAACTAATAGGCTAATGTTAATCGCAGAACACCTAATTTTGTATTGTTCAAAAGTCTGGACATTCTTCCTTTAAGGCATTTGTACTGCCACAAAGTTTTAAAAATAATTTTTGAAAATTCTGGCTATTATCAATCATGTCAGACTACTCGTACATAAAAATTATAATTTACGCATCAACACTAGATTATCGTAATTATTCAAATTTTTAACAAAACACACTTCCTACGTTTTTATTTTGTTACCGCGCCTCAATTATTTAATTTATTACCAGAAAATCCTAGGTGTGAGAGAAAGAAAACGGTATTCTTAAACAATGTTTAAAAATGGCTTTTCTCTTTTAAACATTTTGTAATAGATTCATTTCTTGCTCCAATGTTGTAGTTATTATCAATTTCAGTTGATTACCAATTCTTGTTGTTCCACTGCTTATTTTTCCCCACCAATAGTTATTAATATTTTCTTTAAATTTTAACTGACAGGTTCTTTACTTTCGCCTCTTGTCATGTGACAATAGATTGTACTAAATTATTTCTTGCAAAAAAAAACTCATTAAATTTTGTATTTTTTGAATTGTGTATCGAAATTTTGTATGTTTTTGGCAAGGAAAAAAGAAATAATAAGAAAAAAACAAATTTGCGTTTAATTATTCTAAATGATGGTGCAATTATATAGACAACAAGCATTTTATTGTTCATTTAATCACCCTTAGGCTAGGTGCGCACATGCGATTTCAATCGCGCGACTAAGTAGACGCTAAAAATTAAACACACACTTATCAATATGAATGCGTGCACAGAACATCTAAAAATCGAAGCGATTATTACCGCAACAATTAGTGCCATTTGTTGAGCGACGCGATAGTCGCCAAAATAAATGAATCACATAAATTTAAAAGAGTAAGCATGCGCTGGCGATTTAAATCGCCGGGATTAAAAAATCGTAGTCGCAATAATATAAAATAGTGCGCGCACTGGCGATTTTCTACCGTGCTACTATTCAGTCGCAAGAAATGGAACACATCGCAGAAATTAGAAAAATGGAACAAGTCCCATATTTATTAGCGATTTTTCAGTCGCAAGTTTTAATGAAATATATGGTTGCCTCGCGAACTTGCGATTACAATTGAACAGTTTGAAAATGGATTTCAATAATGTTGTAATGTAGGCAGTTATTGGAAAGATGGTCATTTGACAAAATTGATTCGTTGTCAGACATAACTACGGTCACTTTTTTTTCCCAAAATAATCAAACGTCCAAACACCTTAAAGAACCCGCGACTGATTATTCGCCAGTGCGGGGAGTTTTATGCTTCTGTCCGTGTTCCAGTTTTAAATTTAAATTTGCGACTTAAAAATCGTCTGAAAATTAGAACTTAATTCAATCGCGGCGATTGTTTAGTTACAAATGCGCGCGAATTAGAAGCCATGTGCTAAATTTGTTTGCGATTAAAAAATCAGGGCGTTTATTGTGCGCTACAGTGACTACGATTTTTTAATCGCCGCGACTAAAATCGCATGTGTGCGCCTAGCCTTATTCTCATCGTCGGAAGTGACAGATTGTCACCTTAAGTGAAAATTCATGCGAAATTTAACACTTTTAATGCAGGAACACAGCCTACCTAACCTCAATAAAGACGTCACTTGAATGAACTAATGAGAACAAAAATTCGTAGCTGTCACCATTTAATTTTACGCGTTTTCTGTTTCAAACAAAATGGATGATTGTTCAGACTTGCAAAACTCCATCGACAGCATTAAAACAAACAAATTCTACTTTTAAAAAAATTATTGACTTTTGTTTTATTGTTTTTTTTTTTTTTGTTTTTTTTTCTTAAATTTTTTTTTCGGTTTATTCTCCCTACGTTACATACACTTTAGTTAGTCACTACTTATTCAACTAGTTACATAATTTTTATCCGATTTTTTTTTTCTTTAATTTTATTCAATATAATCTTAATTACGGTTTGCCTTTAAATTTTGTTTTGCTTAAAGTTTACTTAGTTTTCATAACTATAATGGGTTCTAAAATTTTTAATACATCGTTATTTTCCGACTGTGCAAAATCCTTGCCGGGATTCTTTACGAATTCCTCACCATTGGTTATTACATTTATTTGCTGCTGCGGATGGTGCTGCTGGGCTTGCTGGTGCGGATGGTGTTGGTGCTGAACCACAATTAAATTGTGCTCCTGTGCTGCTGACGCGACAACATTTTGTGTGAGCGTTAGCTGTTGCCCGTCATCTTGCTGTTGGTGCGTATTGTCCTGCGGTATTGGCAGATTGTGTAATTGTGCGTACAATTGTTTAGCACGCTCTTCGATGCGCTTCTTATTTTCGGGCGCCTGGGCACGAAGTCTTCTTAGTCGAGCGTACTCCGCTTGTTTGGACAAACGTTGTTTGCGCTCGTCATCGGTTTCGGTGGCTCGCACTTGGGCACGCTTCATGCGTGCTCTGGCACTTAAATTCTTTAGCCGTACCTCACGTTGTTCGTGAGATTCACTCGCGCGCACAGCACGCTGATGTGCGGCCATCCTATCCAATCGTATACGTCTTTCATCATCAGTTTCTTGACCACGTCCACGGCGCCTTCCTTGCTTTATTGATGTCGATGATGCTGCCGCAGCAAGCATTTGATTGATCTCTTGCTCGAGCAAAGAATTCGCTTTTTGTTGTCTGAGTATTGCTTCTTCGTGCAATTCAGATGACAGTGTGCTGTCGGCGTAGAGTTTTCTAGGGCGACCGCGGACCGGCTTTGGAAAATCCTGAATCAGCTGTTGTTGTTGTTGTTGTTGAGGAGTTTCTGCAGGCTGTGGGTGTACTGGTGTCGATGATGGCGTAACAGTTGTTGCGGCGAGAGTGGAATTCGTCAGCAAATTGTAGGGGCTCGGTTGCGACTGTGACGACGATGGACTGGGTGTTGTCGACGTCCCCTGTTGGAAATGAACCGGTGTAAATGGTGGAGGCACAGTATTCGGAGCGATGGCTAGCTGAAAGCCATTGTGATACATCGGATAGTAGGCAGGCTGTTGGGTACTTGTTGGTGTCGATGGACAAGGCGATGGTGACGTCCCCGGTGGGGGATTTAGAACAGACGCGCTCGTCGGAAATGTTGACAAGTATGAAAACTGATTGTAGAGTGGAGTGGGCGGGTTTTGAATTTGCTGTTGATGCTGATAGTTCGCTTCAGAGTTTGGCGAAGTTTTCAGCTTAGGCTTCTCTTCGTCAACTTGAAGCGGTAGTGGGAGTATTTTTACATTGTTAACATCTTGAAGTTCCTGCTTTTTGATAAATTTATTTTGATAATATTCTATGGAACTTGCCAGAGTACCGAATGTGGTTACGTGGGGAATTTTCGGATGTAAGCTTTGCTTATGATCCTCATACAAACTTTGCTGAAATAAACTGTTCGACTCAGAGTCTAGTGATAGACTGTTTGTTGTATAACGTAATGATTGCTGGTGGTGCTGCTGCTGCTGCTGATGTTGTTGATGCTGCTGCTGCTGTTGTTGTTGCTGCTGGTGTTGTTGTTGTTGTTGTTGTTGTGAACTTGATGGGGAATCTTTTGAAAGCAACGAATTACCAGGACGCACTGATGGACTCATAAACATATTTTGATAATATTCTATGGAATTTGCCAGAGTTTGATGTTGATATTGTGGAGGTAATTGCTGTTGCTGTTGTTGTTGCTGTGTCTGTTGATGTTGCTGGTGCTGCTGGGATTGCTGCTGCTGCTGTTGCTGTCTGTCCTGTCTAGGACTAGTCACCTCCTGATTGTTAAAATTTCCAACATTATTAACGCTATTTGGATTTAGCTTTATAAGTTTTTTCTTTTCTCTGACCTTTTTTGCATACTCGTTCAATTTTTTCAGTCTTTCCTTGCGCTCTTCGGTTGTCTCGTTTGCTATACGCTGTCTAGCACGTGCCGCCATTTCAGCCAGGCGCATTTTCCTTTGATCGGGACTCTCGTTAGCGCGATATAAGCGCATTCTCTCGGCCAGCTTCTGAAGACGTTTTGCACGTTGATCGGGCGTTTCCATGGCACGCCGCAGTCTTTGACGTGCGGCATTTCGCACTAATCGCATGGCACGTTCCATTTCGGATTCATTCTGTCGTCGCATACGATTTGCTTCGGCATTACGCGCTAAACGTTTGCGATACTCGTCATCGGATTCGCGTGAACGTCTCTCGCGCATTCTTTCAGCATTACGGGCTAAACGACGTGCTCTCGCTTCGGGACTCTCGTTCCAGCGCTGTTTACCCGATGCTGACAGTGGAGTAATACTACGATATGGCGAAAGGGATGACAGACTACTGGGGCCAACAACTGGTAAGCCACCAACAGTGTTTGCTAATGATGCACCAACAGGCGGCACTTGATGATGTATTGAATGCTGTTGTTGTTGATGCTGCTGCTGCTGCTGCTGCTGTTGCTGTTGATGCTGTTGTTGCTGTTGTTGATGTTGCTGCTGCTGATGAAGATGTGGCGGAAGATGATGAGATTGTGCCGCCGCAAGTGACAACAACGTGGAGGGATGATCGATGATAAGGCGCCCGTTGGCGCCATTCAAACCAAGCAATTGCGAGTATTGTTGTTCAGAGGGTGGTTCAATCTTTATCCCATTGGGATCAGATTCCATAATTTTTTCCCCCAACACACAACTCCCAACTCGAAGGCGTCAATGTTTTTTCTTTTCTTTTCTTTTTTTCAAATTAAAATTCAAAATTATAAACTTAAGTCGAGTACAATGTTTGTTTTTCTTTTTCAGCACCGTGTCATCACTTATTTCTGTGTCATTTAACGCTAATATTTAATTTTCTGTTTACAAAATACAATGAAATGCATTTTTTATGCGGAAATTCACTTTTGAGCAGAAAAAAAAAGAAAAACAAAAAAAACCCTCTTGACAGCGGCAGTGACTTGTTCTCTTTTTGACATTTGACACTTTGCAGACGGATGTTGTGTGCTTTTTTTTTTTTTTTTCTTATTGGAATGAAAATGGTTCCTTTATCGATTTTTTTCTTATCTTTAAATACATGAAATACTTTTCGTTTCGGTTAGATATGTTTATTTACAAAAAAAAAAAAAAAAAAAACGGAATTCACTTTGTTTTATGCACACACATGTCGGTGGCTGTGCTATTGCATAATATATATTATATATCTATATGTATTTTGCCGAATAAATAATCCACTAACAATTCGCAGAGCGAGACATTTCTGATTGGGAGTCCCGAGTAGATTAACCGGGGACCGAGTATGTGTCTTTCTCACTCGTATACATAGGGGAGTAGAAAACATGAGAAAGAGACCTTCAGCCGTCTGAGAATGGTGGGATTATTTCGCGAAATTTTTTTCTTACATTTTAACAGATAAAAAGATTTTTTTTTTTGTAACTTTTTGGAAAATCTGTTAATTTTGTTATGAATCGATAGTGGGGTTGGTTATTGTCATTTTTAACGCGCACTAGAAACAGATTTTATTTCAAACTAATTTTGGTGGGGCTTTCTTTTTTTTTCGAAGGAAATATCGTTGCGAGCGCAAATTGGAAAATAAACTGAATTTGCAGATTCGTGGAAGAGAGACAGAAACAATTTGCAGAATATGGTTTATGTTGTTTACAAAAATTATTGTAGTAGGTGGAAATCGGGAGACTAGTACTTTATAGAAGGTTTGGTTTCGGGGTGACGACCAGTGGTGCCGTAGTAATTATTAAATTTTTTTTTTTAAATTGAAGAAAATATTTTAAGCACAATTATACCTTCTGATTAGGATTTATATTAAGCACAGTACAGACGATCAGTCTTTTGAACAAAATTATAATTGAGCACAAATTTGCACTCATTGATTCTGATATTCATGAAATTTATCCAGTTTGTAAATGATTGAAAAAATTTTAAAATGTGTACAATGTTAACACTGCATTGGTTTGTCTGCGATAGATATTTAACTGACATTTTTTCATCTATTCATATTCTTTTCGTTTCTATTTCTTTTCGTTTAAAGAAAAAAATTAAGGTGTTTATCGAAATTACAAACATTTGTGTGCTTTTTTTCTATTCAAGACCTGCCCGGCTTTAAGCGTGCCGAAAATATATCAGGCACTCTTCCGTGATCTTTCTGTTTACAGATTGTAGCCTGGAGCCGTACTCTCTACTCGTATTCTGTTCCGAATTTAAAAACTATTCGAAAGTGCTTTTCGATCCTTTTTTGATTTGACACTGTCTAACCCATTCGAAACGAATACAGTATGTTGCTAAAAATCTTCCCACAACTTTTGGATTTCGTTGCAAGTTCCAACGTTCTTAAATGTCAGTAACCAACGTCGACATAGATGAAAAGGGTGTGCTGCATATTCGTTCGGCAATATTATGATATACATATTATTATATTATTATGACACAATAATCACAATATTTGATTTCAGTGAGAAAATATGATGAGATTAGTTTGAATTGTGTTATATGTATATCTTAAATCTTCTTTTCAACAATGTTTTCCTGTGAGTGCTTTATCAACTGACATCTTTCAAATACCCTGTCTTTCACTTTCAAAGTGAAGCTAAACACTTAACGAATGAAATATGCGAAACTCGAGTGACTTTAACACTACCTTTCGATTTTCAAAGTGCCAACTTACCGAAAGAAAATTGATTTGTTACTGGCAACAAAAAGTTGTTCGATTCTCGAATATAGCAATCTGATTTTCGGATTACTAAAAGCTATCCGCTTTCGAATATTTTGACTTCCGAATTGAAATACAGACAAGGCTCCTTAGAAATTTATAAATCACAATAATGTTTACAAAAAAAAAAAAAAAACATTTCCTTTGAATGAACATAAACATAAGCCCATCCGCATCGATTGTTTGTGATTTTTGTTTACATTTGTGCTTATTATTCCGGTTCTAGAAAGCACAGATTAATGATTAATACCTCAAATTTTATTTTCACCAATTAATGCACTAATCACAAAAGACGAAAAACACATTTAAAATACAAATTCGTCAAGTACGACACCGTTCGCACATACAGGGTACCGTTAGGATGAAGATGCTTTAAAACTGTGACTATTATTCCATATGAAAACCAGACAGGGCGTTCTGTCGTCGTCCATTTACTTGAATAACTTCTAAATTATTGAACCAATTTTCTTGGGAAGCCTCGAAATAGAATATTTTTTTCAGGCGCTCCTTCAGGACGCGTGTGAAAGCGATATAAAATACGTTACTTATATAAGAAATGTGATATATCGCAAATTAATAAGAGTATCGATATCACATTTATTTGTCGTTATACACTGTCGGACAAAATAAAGTGCAAAACTAAACTTAGAAGCATTTTTTAGTTTTTAAATCGTTACTACGTTTATTTTTAACTAATTTTTTTTTAAAATAATTTACACGTGTTAAAGGGTTTATGAATACCCTTATACTAATTTTTTTTAGGACACGAGCGTTTTTTGTGGAAAGGGGAAGACACAGAGAGAAAGACAGATTGGTGTAGTTGGTTTGAAACTCAGGTGGTAGTTAAGTTTCAGTGAACTCCAAGGGTGGCTGTCCAGATAACTGGGGAGTATTTTGTTTGTTTTCGCTATTATTGTCGTTGCTTATGATTCACAGTATTTTTTTCCGTCTCTTGTTAAAAGATATAACTTCCCAAAGACAATTTAGAAGCAGAATAAGCTAAATTTTCCCTGATAATGTTGACGTAAGTTGGACCTATCATTTTGGTATCGATTTTGACCAGATTTCTGACCCTCCTCCGTGTTTTACAGTTTTCTGTATTCACCTTTGGCTCAGTCTTTTAGAGGGTCTACACCAAACTCGCTTTCTGGTTTTGGGATTTTTTAGCTCAAATTTGGACTCATCGGACCAAATTATACTTTGCCAGAATGTTTGCGGCTTTAGTAAATACTTTTTTACGAAGGCTAGGCGTTTTCGGATGTTGACTGTACGAGGCATAGGCTTTAATCCGCTTTCTTGAAGTCGCTTTTGCACTGTTCTTCATGTTATACTTAATTGTCAATCTTCTTTAATACTCCTTGCCGAAGAAAATGGGTTTTTCCTGGCCTCAATTTTGATTCGTCGGTCTTTGGTTGATGTGGTCTTCCGCTTCCTTCTGCAAGAACTCTTAAATCTGGCAACAGACGTCCATTGTGTCGCCGCTGTGTGTGCAGTCTTGTTGAAATCGCATGTGCTCCAACCTCAATTCATCCAATTCGGGTATCAAAAATTCACGTAGTGTTCGCCAGTGATATTTATCATGTTGCCAGCAGCGTCTTCGAAAAAGTAGAGCCCAATCACGCCCCCAGACGCCGCTCAACACAGTAACTTTCAGTGGATGTAAAGACAATTCTTGAATAATACGCGGGTTTTCAACGCCCCAAAAGCCCTTGCCCTATCTCATGTTAGGTAAGTTTTTTCGAGGTGTGCGACTTGGCGTCGAATTGTACGACCAGTCGGTGCAGAACGGTTGGGAAATTTTCGACGAAATTCGCGTTGCGTTCTTATCACTGATGAACTATTTCGCAATAAATCGACACAATTAGGTAGAAGGTGGTGAGCAATAGGGTTTTGTGGTCAATTTTAGAAACCCTGAAAAAGGGGACTACAGGGCAAGTATTGTTTTCATGAACATTTTCGATATCGAGATTTTAATCAATCTTGACATTACTACCTATATAATAGAGGAAATCAAAAGAGTACGTCGCGCAATTACGGCTGTCTGCTCGTCTGCCTGTATCTCGGGCTGCAGCCTAAACCGCATGAAACCAGTAGAAAACCAGTTCGTTTTGAAAAATGGCAATGTGATTTCTGCTGGGACGTTCGAAATTAAAAAGGGTCTGAAACAGGGTGCGGTAAATTAGCCGGCTCATCTGATAGGATCTCTTCAGTACGCGATAGACGTTATTGCGACACTATTGCAGCGTGACTTCGATAAGATTCAGCGATATTGCGACGACTGGAAGTTGAAGATCAACCTTCGGAAACCATTCTATTCAGAACGCCATTGTCTCTCGCCTCTAGGGATACCAGAAAGAATTGGCGAAAGTTCCCTATCGTTGGACAGCACGGGCGTCCACTTGCGTGTCAAAATGTGGTAAGATACCTTGGACTTTGGCTACACCAATATCTATATTTTAACAAACATCTAGATGATGCTCTGGCCCTTGCAAAGAGACTTTTTTATAGCAAGCAACTCGCAACATAATTTGTCCACTGGGCCTTGTAGCTACGAGTATATGTGCACTGAAGTTGAAAAAAAAAAACCATCAGTGAGGTGCATTTAATTCAATATTTTAGTCATTATATGTAAATTAATATCAAAACAATGTACATAAACAAGTCCGCGAGAGCATTAAATATACTACGAGTATATATCTACAACATACACTTATGTTTTCAATGTTTTAAAGTTCTGTTCAATTTAGTACCATATAACTGAAGAAAGGCTGAGTCTATTTTAATGTTTTCTTCTACCTATTTCCCTGTGAAGGGCTGAAGCTTCAGCTTATCATTGCCTGTAATCAAGGAGCTGAGCACTCAAGGGAAATTATTAAATCGAATTTGATACGTCAACTAAACTATGAAAGACTATGAAAAGACTCCTATAGCTTCAGATAGACTGTATTAATTTGAGTTTAATTTATTTAGTCATTTAGCGTTTATTTAATTAAATTAATTATAGAAGATTTCAAACTATCACGTAAATATATGCATGTATACATTTTCCTTTTAAAAAAACTTTGTTCACATTCATCCATCGGGTGCGAATGCAGTTGCGTGATGGGTTTGTATATTTGTTACGAGGGCAAGGTGAAAAGTTCTCGGCCTGACAACGAAAGACTGCGATTTTCAGTTAAAAAATGATTTTATTTCTCTGCATAATATCCCTTGACTTCAACATACTTGGTCCAGCGTTTCTCCAACATCAGTATTCATTCTCGAAAGTGAGAGTCTGGAAGGCTGTGAAAATAATTATCTACGGCCCTCTCAACTTCTGCATTGGATGCGAAGCGCTTCCCAGAAACAAATTTCTTCAAGTTTGGGAACAGATAAAAGTCTGAGGGTGCCAAATCAGGTGAATAGGGGGGATGGCCGAGCAAATCGTACCCCAAATCCCGCAATTTTACCATCGCCAACGCACACTTGTGTACAGGTGCATTGTCCTGGTGAAAGATGATTTTTTTCTTCTTCAAGCCAGGCCTCTTCTCGCGAATTTTGGCATCCAGCTGGTCAAGAAGGTTGGAGTAATATTCGCCTGTAATTGTTCTACTTTTCTCAAGGTAATCAATTAACATGATCCCTTTCGCATCCCAAAACACACTGGCCATGACCTTTCCGGCAGATGCGATCGACTTCGTTTTCTTTGGCGCTGAACCACCGGCTTCCGCCCACTGCTTCTACTGCTGTTTCGTTTCTGGCGTGTAGTGGTGGACCCATGTCTCATCCATGGTGATAAATCGCCGCACAAAATCGGTCGGATCCCTATTGAATCGGTCCAAAGATTGCCGCGAAAATTGTTTGCTCATTTGCTTTTGATCGGCATTCAGCAAATGCGGCACCCATCTTGCGAAGAGCTTTCGCATCCCTAAGTTTTTGTGCAAGATGTTTCGCACCCTCTCTTCCGATATACACACAACCTCAGCTATCTCACTCACCTTCACTCGTCTATCGTCCAACACGATATCATGCACTTTTTCGATGGTTTTGGGTGTGGTTGCGGTTTTTGGCCGTCCTTCACGTGGGTCTTCTTCGAGGGACGTGCGACCACGTTTAAATTCAGCTGCCCACTTTTAACGGTTGACATGGAAAGAGCAGAGTTCACGTAAACTTTTGTCAACTTTGGATGAATTTTCTTAGAGGTTAACCCATCCAAAACGAAGAATTTTTATCACCGCACGATATTCAAGTTTATCCATTTTAACGAAAAACCCGCAAGGCGTCTACTGCAAAAATTCGTGTAAAGAAACTACTTGAGGGAACCAGTTGAAACTTGTCATACGAACTAATGAGAAGAGCACCCAGGCAGGAAACATAAATTTTTGCTGATTGGAACGCTATCTCTGCGTCAGGTCGAGAACTTTTCACCTTGCCCTCGTATGTCTGCGTGTGTTTTTCGTTTGGTCCTTAGCTACTCCGTTAATTTCAACGGGAAGTTCAGTCACTAAGAAGAGATTAAGTTATGATATTTATCATCTTAACCGTAAAAACTGGAACATTATCAACGTTATGATCTTTAAATCTCTAGAACAAACTAGGTACAATCTCTAAAAAGATGAAACAAAAAAAAACTCCCACGAGTGTGCCTGACTCAGGAAAAGCCGGGCCGGTTTGCTAGACTCATTTAGTCTTTTACCCTTATGGTGGCATATGTTAAGAAATTTAAGTGATAACTGCAGGTAGATGAAACTTATTCAGTCTTGTGATACTTAACATGGAAAAGTTGGGTGGCCTCATAGGGGTATTTAAAAGCGTCAAGGACTCCTTACACAGACTACAAACAAACATATAGTGGGTCTCTCAATTCTGTCTATCTGTCTATACCTCGGGCTGCAGCCTAATCAAATGGACTGATTTTCTTCAAACTTCATAGCTGGGGTCTGTGGGCTAATGCCAAGAGGCGAAATTTGAATTTATATTCTAGCCTCAAAATTAAGCCCAATTTCGAAAAAGGCTCTAACGATTTCTTTACAAATATATATTTTAGTTTGGAATTCCCTTAAATTTTGAAGAACGGTACTTTACTAATTAGCGGACTTGCGAAAATTAGACATTTCTTGGATATGGCTCGAACGAGCAAGTACGTGCGACGCAGTCATGCCCTTTACTTCAATTTTACTTTGAGGCCCTATACAGACGGCTGAGTCGATTTAGACACTTTTTATTGTAGCAATTTGAAAAGACTGTTTTATTCACTTTTCAAAAGTACTCGAAGCAATGCTGAACGTGATTCCTTTCAGAAATTATAGCATCTTCGTAAAGAGTTCTTCACGTATACATCAAATTGCAGTTATATTTGTAAATACGTAAAAGTTGAGGTCATTCAACTTATCCATGTCAAATAAGATAAGGCTAACTGAAAAAGTTTCGCCTACGCCATTGATTAAGTACTTCCTTCACATACATATGCCACTATACGAGTATACATCTGTGAAAGGGAGGCGTTGCAGCTAAAGCTAATTCTATTCAGTAAAGTAGTTGTCTTTATTATAAATCTGTTTCTGGATAGGCGAACCTGTAACGCTGAGACAACGCCCCGAGATGTCTATAGTCCGATCTCGTCTAAGCTATTCTAAAAAAAATTCTTCTGAAACCTCTCCACCCAATTATATAAGAAAATAAATTGATACCAAACCATCAATTTGGTTTTAGAAATATGTATTCAACTATATAGAAGATAAAAAATATGCTCTACCATCTTCCTTAATGTAACACAGGCTTCTGATAAAGTGTGGCACATAGGACTGGTCCATAAGCTGCAAAAACATCTGTCAAAACAATACTCACATGTTCTAGAGTCATATATAATGCAGCGATTATTTAAAATAAAGCAAGAAGATGAGTACTCCACATTAAAGTATATAAAAACTGACGTACCTCAAGGTAGTGTATTAGGACCCGTCTTGTTCTTTTCATACACCAACGGCCTACCACAAAATGACAAAACTATTGTTGCCACATTTGCAGACGATACTGCTGTACCGTGAAGGAAGAACCGAAAAACTGCAAAGGATTACTTAATAACAAGAATTTAGTTAAAAGATTGAGAAAAGTAAAACCTTCGAACTAGGAAAAATAAAAATAAAAGAAATGTAAATCAACATGATCACTCGAAAAGAATGATTAAACATACCTACATAGGTACTCCAAAACAAAAGGTAACTGGCAAAAGGCAGTTCCTTAATATACAGACTCCCAAGTGATAGAAATAAATTGCTGATTAATTTGGCGACTAGGTGCTATAATTGGAAGGATGACATAAATCATGCCTTCTCCGGGTGTTTTTAGTGGATTGAAGTCCCACACTATCGTAAAGCTCGCATGCGATGTCTTTCGACGATTTTCACCAAAAATTATGAACAATTTATTGTAGGCAAACAAAAAAATAATTTAAAATAAAAAATTAAGTTGAAGGCAGTTAATTTTTTACTGCGCAAAAAATAGATGTATTTTTTTATCCCGAAAATTAGAGAAAAACTTTTAAGGAAATAACCAATAACTTCATTTGACAAATATCAGAATAGTTAATATTTCGTTGGAAAACCATTGTTTTTTTAAAACTGCTTGGCATCTCCTGTGTATTGAGTCTACCAATCTTTGACACCTCTCAACTGGTACAGACCCCCAAGCAGTTCGCACCGCGTGCCACAATTCCTTCTTATTTTTGTACTTGGAGTGACCTAACGCCCTCTTGACATCACTCCAAACATTCTCTATGGGAATAAGGTTAGGAGATTACGCTGGCCACTTCATAGCTCGTATGCTGTGTCGCTGAAACTACGTTTTTGCCACTTTGGACTTGTGTTTGGGATCTTTGAATTGCTGGAACATCCAACGAAGTGGGATCTCCTCTTCTATAAATGGCAGCATGACATTTCCTAGAATATTTATGTAAACTACATGATTCATTACTTCCTTTATCCAGAAAATTGGACTAACGCCGTGCCAGGAAAAACAGCTGCAAAACATCACACTTCCAACCCCACGTTTTAAGATGTTTACCGTGTATTGAGCAAGGAGATCCTTATTTTTTGGTCTTCAAACAAAACTTCTGCTGCCATCTGCTCCAAATAAATTGACCCTTGACTCATCAAACCATAAAATATTTTGCCATTTTTCAACTGGCCAATTTAAATGCGCTTGGGCAAATAGTTTCCTTCTTTGCAGGTAGATTCTCAATCAATCTCTTCCTTATGGTGGACTCACTTATATCAAGGTCCAGACTTTTTTTTATTTGAGTGGAGTTCGCAAGAGGGTTTTGTTTTACCATCCTAGTAATTTGACGAACGCGTTTGACGTCTACGTTGCGTGGTCTTCCGCGCTTTTCTTCCTTTTTCTGCTACTTTAACACATTAGTGACCATATTTATAGCCTTTTCCTTGATAGAATAAGAAGTTCAAAGATTCGAGGAAGCCTTCATTTAAAAGAACCCATCACAAGCAAGATAGAGCACGACCGGCTCAGTTGGTATTGTCATGTTCAAAGAAGAGATCCTTCGAACCCCGTCAAAAAGGCAATATCAATCAACGTTCCTACGCAATCGCGCAAAAAAGGCAGACCAAAAAACAACTGGATCACACAAATACAAAAACACCAGCATTCGATTGGCCTCAGTGACGAAGTGATCCGAAACCGGGAAGCCTGCCGGTACTTTCTGAGGTCAAACCGGCAAACCCCACAGGCGGACCAGTAGGGATGCAGTAAAGTGGGAGGGTTGTGATCCTTCTACTCCGGATCATAACTTCGCCGTAAGAAGAAGAAGATTTATAGCCTTTCCTTTTATCCTTAAACCTCTTAATATTGCTCTCAGCTCTTCTGTGCAATTCCTTTAACGTTTCACGTTTATTAACTCTATTCATTCTAAGTCTTTGTTATTAAGGGTGCGAAGAATAGACAAGCTCCTCGCGGTGCACCCTGGGAAACTCTAAAAGTTTATTCACATCTAAGTGCCGAATATATTCAATAAGATCCCGAATTCCCGGCAAAACTGTAAGTTCAAAAATTCATTATATCAGATGCACATTCAATCGGATCCCAATCACCTAACTGGCACTTCTCAGCGCCACTTGACAAAAGATATTGGTTCCTCTGTCCGTATCTGCCAATTGAACATTAAAGGCATAAGCAGAGCCAAATGCGACCATCTTTACTGATTACTTGGGAAGAATAAAATAGACATGGTACTCCTGCAAAATGAATGGGTTCACACTCGTATGAGCCCTTCACCGGCAAGCCTACGGCATTGCTACATGTAAGATCTACCATAAAAGAAGCAAGCCTTGTAGACAAACCTCCGAGAATCCCTACTAAAATGATTCTCATATATCAGCAACTGGCACAGCGCACTGTGGAAGTATCAAACGGATGACGAAAACGGCACAAAACTGGCTGACTGGGCAGAAAAACATCACCTATCACTAATTTTCGACGCAAAGGACAAAGAAACATTATACTCAAGGACGTGGCTCAAGAACTTCAACCCCGATCTGATATGTGACAACAAATATACAGACGAGTTCTACACGACTTTCCCCATAGCCAACACCGCCCAGTACTACTAGATGCTGGCATAAAAATTGCAATAGTAAATCCCTTGACCAAGATTACAAGCAAGATGGCAAGACGTTACTTCGGAGTTTGACTCTTATACATTCCTGGTTGAAGCGATAGGCTATACCAAAAATTCGCAGACATTGGTTACGAAGAAGTTTCAGGGGAACTCCTGCAATTTGGAAGCAAAAATCGGAAAACTGGAACGTCACACTTTCTAGCAGGAAAGCTTGGGGCCCACTTTGGAGGAACTAACTCCATCTCGTCTCATAAGCCTAAGATCGATCCGGATATAATCGCAAACCGCATTGTGGAAACCTTCAAAGCCAAGTCTGATAAAGCTCGCACAAGGTCCATCAAGAAATCTTGAAAGGAACTTAAGGCGGCGACAGAAGGTCATTCTGAATACTACCGATCCTTCTCAAATACTGAGCTAGAATCTGCCATTACCAACTACAAATCTGCGAAAACTGCAGGGACTGACGAAATTTACCCAGAATTTATAAAAAAAAAAAAAACTGACAAAAATACAAAAGATTGTGTAAATTCTTTACCAACATCCTATTATCCGCAAATCTAACTAAAGAGTTTAAAAAAAAAAAACAAAGATAATTGCGATTTGAAACCTGGAAAACCAGATAGAACTGATAGCTATAGACCTATGTATAGCCCTCTTAAACATTTACTATAAGACCTTGGAGCGTCTCCTATATAACAGGATCCTAGAGGTCATAAATGAAATAGTACCAGTTGAACATGTTGGTTTTCGAACAGGTCGCAGCTGCACAGATCAGGTCTTGGCCTTAGCCACTCATATTGAATATGGCTTCGAAAATAAACTGAAAACAGGTGCTGTATTTGTGGAACTTTCGACACAGTCTGGCACACAGTTATGATTTCTAAACTTTTGAGAGTGGGCACATGTGTCAAAATAGTAAACCTCATAAACAACATGCTCAGCAATCGATCATTTCAAGTTTTCATCAACGCCAGTGCCAGTAAGGCCAGGCAACTCAACAACGGTCTACCTCAAGAGCCTGTTCTAACTCGACTGTTGTTCAACCTGTACACTCATGATATGTAGGAAAGGCTGCCCAATAAATTCGCTTATGCAGAAGACCTCGCTATTACCACACAGAGCCATAATATAGCCTTTATTGAAGAAACGCTCATTAAAGATCTAGAACTGCTGGGAAAGTACTTCAGAAAATGGAAGCTAACACTCAGTTTAACAAAAACTGAGTCGTCGTGCTTCCATCTAAACAACCAATTCTTGTACTCCCATATAATCAGTAACCAAAATATATAGGAATAAAATTGACAGAACTTTGGCATTTAAGCTGCATTGTCAAGAAACTGCAAACTGAAAATCAGAAGCAACCTGTTCCAGAAACTTGCATCTAACACCTGGGGCGTCCCCCCTGGTACACTAAGCACAGCCGCCCACAGCTCCAATCTGGCTGAATAGTATTCATGCCAAGAAGATTGATATCCAGCTTCACACTGCAATGCGTTTAATTACCACAACGAACTGATCAACACCTATCCAATGGCTCTCAGTGCTGAGTAACATTCAGCATTTAGACGCCAAAACATGCTGGTTAGAAATACATCAAAATCCCAAACAACCCAATCTCATAATTCAGGAATTTACCCATGACAACGACTGCTTCCGCTTAAAATGACGCAAACCGTCAACGAGATTAGCCAAAAGACTGCACAAATCTAACTTCAACGTCAAAGAGGAATGGACAAAAGCTTGGAGGGAATTTTCAGCATCAAGCAACATTATCGCCGACCTTACTATTCCCGTACCTGGGTTCCACTTACGAAGACCTACATGGACTCAACTCGACAGAATAAGAACCAAACACCGGCCACTGCGCTGATTTCCTACACAAATGGGGCACGTTACCATCAAGTGCATATGACTGTAGCAAGCCTCGCCAAGCCAATGATAATGCAGAAGATACATAGTAAACAACTTGGCATATGACGCTTTTCAATGACTAGAAAATCTTAGCATAACCTTATAGATCTAAATATGTACATGTAAATTTATGTTTTAAGTTAAATTATTTCTAAATGTCTGTACAATCATATTATATGTATCTAGCGGGTACCAGGCGTGCGTTGCCGCGCCTATGTGGGCAAACTGCTGGTCCGATTTTGACCAAGCTGCATAGAAACTCTCTTGGGCCAATACCGAAAATTTAAGCTCAATTCGGTTCGGTGGTTTCGGAGTCCATAGCATGCATACAAACATAGGTACATTGAGTTTTATATATATACAGTGGTGGTCATTGAAATATGTTACCCATAACATTATATAAAAGCAATTGTTTAGGAGACTGAATGAAAAAAAAAAAACCTATTTGAGTAAAACTTAAACATAATGTAGTTTATTAATTCCTAAAAAAAAACATTAACTCGTAGAGGAATAAAAATGATCCGAAAATAAGAAAAGAATATATTATGAATAAACTCCTGGTCAATGAAATAGAGCCCGCCAACTTTTTTGCCAGTAAATTGAACATCGTAAAGAATAATATTCAGACCAAAATTTAACTGGACGACCTTCATTATTACTTGGTTGTGAAACCTTTGTTTTCGATCACAGCTTCACAACGTGTGTGCATTGAGTCAACTAACGATTGATACCCTTCTATGGATATGAATGACCATTCTTTTTGCACAACTTTCCACAGCTCTTTTGCGTTTTTAACGTGACGCTTGCTTACAGATGTCTTGAGTTCCTGCCATAAGTTTTCTATCGGATTTAAGTCCGGTGATTGAGCTGGCCAAGACAGAACTGCAAAGTTGTGATCCTCAAAGAACTTCTTTGCCTTTCTCGAAGTATGCTTTGGATCATTATACTGCTGAAATGTCCATCTCAAAGGCATGTTATCCTCAGCATAAGGCAGCATCACATTCTCAAGGTTATTGACATATTCGTGTTGATCCATGTTTTGCTTAATCCAATATATTGGACCAAGCCTATACCAGGAAAATGATGCCTAAAGTTTAATATTGTCACCTCCACTTTTTACACATTTTTTTTGTGTATTTGGGCGAGAATTCTTCATTTGGAGGACGTCTCACATTCTTTTTGCCATAAAACCCAATTAGGCTACTCTTTGTTTCGTTACACCATAAAATATTTCTCCATTTTTTAATTCCTGGTTATTTGCAAACTGCAAACGTGCCTTTATATGCCGTTTACTTAGGAGTGGAACCTTTCTCGCAACTTTCCCATGAAGATTTGTCTCTTGCAATCTTCGTCGAATTGTTCGTGCACTTATTCGAAGGTCTAGTTCCATTTTAATATTATGCAAAGACTTTAAAGGGTCTGACTTCGCGGCACGATCAATTCTTCGATCGACTTTGTGTGAAGTTTTTCGTTTTGTGCCTTGATTTTCCACATTTTCCTTTGCTTTCAAAACATTTTCCACCATCTTCTTCGATCGTCCGATCATTTCAGCAATTTTCCGTTGCGATTTGCCTTCATTTCGCAAGGTCAGGATCTGTACTTGTTCAGTACAAGTGTAATGAATTCCTCGACCCATAGCTACTAAAAATGTTTACGAAATTAAAGCAAATTTATATTGCTGAAGTAAATTTTATAGCTACCTTTTGAATCGATATGATAATTTTTTAAAACACTCTTTGCAAAGAAAAGATGTTAAATCACTACTGCCTCTATTATTCTGACCAGGGAAAACACACACTTCGACTTACACTGCATCAAAAAATTGCACATACAGCCGATAATTTCGCACATAAAAAGGCTTATTTTTAAAAATAAAAGTTTATTTTAGAAAATTTTATTAAATATCATTTCTTTCATTTATAATGCACAGTAATTAACTTTTTTTATTTAAATATTTTACTTGTAGGATAAAAAAAAACAAAAAACTAAATTCAACTTCATAAATTCACCCCAAATAATTGCACATACAGTACATATAAACATAAATTTATTGTTATTTTAAAGGCTTTAAATGGGCATTAATAGGATGTATGGTATCATTTGGCTAAAATGACTTCCCTCAAACGATTTTTCATTGATTCCACCAATTTTTTAGCTTCATCAGGACATTTGTTGTGCCACTCCTCTAGTATAACGTGCTTCAACTGCTGTCTATTTGTTATATTATGCTGCCGGACTTTTCGTTCCAATAAATCCCACAGATGCTCAATTGGATTGAGATCGGGTGATTGAGGGGGGTGTGGGAGAGTTGATAGGCAATTGTAGATCAACCAAGTTCTTATTAATTCGGAATTATGTTTGGGGTCATTATCTTGCACCAGCATAAATCCGTCTCCTATTCCCAATTTTTGAGCACTGGCTTTAAGGTTATCTTTTAATATTGACAAATACTGGAATCTATCCATTGTGCATTCAACAAAAGTGATGTTTCCAACGCCTTTAGCTGCCATGACACCCCAAACCATGACTTTTCCACCGCCATGTTTAACAGTCGGAATTAAGTTTTCCTTATTCATGGAAGTATTGGGTTTTCGCCACACAAAACGTCGACCATCTGAATCAAATATATTGTATTTACTCTCGTCGACAAAAATTACTTGTTTCCAGAACTCATCTGGTTTGTTAACATAGTCTTTGGCATACTCCAAGCGCTTGATGGCATTTTGCTTTGATATGAAAGATTTTCTACGAGCTACGAACCCTTTGTAACCCTTAGTATGTAACAAATTGCGAATGGTTTCAGGATTTACCGCTGGTCCCCCAGATACTTCAAGGTTTGTAGCTATTTGAGGTGCCCCAATTTTTGGATCAGCCTTGACCATTCGCTCAATAACTCGTTCATCTCGCGCAGTTAGGATTTTTTTTCTGCCTCTTCCTATAGCCATGTCATATGTATTATTTTTTTCAAAATTTTTTACTACGGATTGGATTGTGGCACGAGGTCTACTAACTGTTTTACTAATTTCTCCGTAACTTTTTCCCTCAGCTTTTAACTTTACAAATATTTTTTTTACATCTATAGGCACTTTCTTATGATTGCCTTCCATTACTTTTTTTTTTTGTTTATTTAGTTTCCAAAGGATAAAATAAAAGACCACCAAATGCGAGCGTATACTACTAAATATCTTAAACTTCTATTGACTGTACACAGCAGCAAAAATATTTACCGTTAACCGTGTATTTACGACAGAAACAGGGTGTGTGTGCAATTAATTGAGTCGATTTTAGGCTGTAAGCACAACCCTTGCAAACAATATAAAGATTCTCTCCGATTGATGACATCATAAACTAAAGCAAAATTCGGAAAATATTGGCTTTTCCTAGGAGCAGAGAGATGGCTCTATTTCAATGACCACCACTTTAGATTATTACTATTGTAAAGTTGCTTCTTTTCTGAACAAAAAAAAGAAAGTCATTTCGTTCAGCTTAAAATGCGAAATAAAGCCACATCCCTCAAACACACCAAAATATCCTACAAATAGTTATAGTTTGAGGTAAAATAAAAGTAACGGTTGTTGTCTTATGAAATTGTACTATAAAATGAAGAGCTTGCATAATAGAGTATCCTAACTGAATATATTTCTCTCTGAGGAAATTGAAATATATTTAATAAAAATAGTTCACACCTATTATTTTGCACACCGCTGTATGTATGTAGTTGGAATATCCTGTTTTAAATGAGAATCTAACGAATGACATGACTAGACGGCATTCATACATGTATTCACCTCTTCGGTAGCCTAAGGTAGTATTTATATTTTACACTACTAACTACCCATTGTGTCTGCTTTGGTATGATCTTCCTTAGATGCTTTAATATAATAAACATACAAAAGTTTTCGATCTGCTTGTCTCATTTTGCGCGAGCCCCTCTTAGACCCTGCCTAGTGGACATTCTCAACTTCTTATGTTTTGGACATATCAACGGCAAGTAATAAAAACAAAAATCGTAAACACAAGTATTCTCAATAACTTTGATTGACATCACTCAAACTCAATCACTCGTTTACCCCTAAAACTTCGCCGAAAACCACCATCGCCACCGCCAACTAACAAGCAACATGACAAAACCTGAGGGAAAAAATCAATAATCTTGTGATTCGATTTGTCCTTCGCAACTTTGTAAGAAAAATGCAAATCTTCTCTTAAGTCCTTAAGATATTTTATTATTAAATGCTTAAAACTAGGCGTACCTACAAAACTTGCTTTATTTTCTAAAAACATAAAATACAAAATTTTGTTAAACAATCAATGGGTGAGGGGGGAAATCTCCAAAGGAAAACACTAAAATACAATATCGTACGAGAGGGGGGGGGGGGCGGGGGTGGAAATACAATAGCTTGCCAAACAAATCCAGACTAGACCAATAATGGATAGAGATAATACTTATGTCGCTAATTATATCCTTTAATTTGTTACACTCTTAAGAACTACAATTATTTTGTGTTGAAAACCACTAAAAGGCGCTCACTGCTACTGCTGCTGCTGCTGCTGCAACTTTTCCTCTGTCCCCGAGTTAGTATCCTTTCAGGCGATCAGCCAATGGTGGCTTCTCAACTTTCGGAGCACTCGCCCGAGCCAAACGCATACGCTCGGCAGCCTTTGCCAATCTTTTCACTCGTTCTTCTGGAGTTTCGCTAGCCCTTCGTAATCGTTGCCTCGCTGCATTCTTCATCAGTCTTAAGGCTCTTTGTACTTCGTTCTCATTTTGCCGTCGGACACGATTGGCTTCGGCGTTTTTTGCCAAACGGGCTTTGTATTCCTCGTCTGATTCCTTTGAACGTTTGTCTCTCATTCTGGCTGCGTTTCTTGCTAAGCGTCGTTCTCTAGCCTCCGGTGATTCATTCCATCTAGTGCGTGTCTTAACGCTCTGATAAGTGTCCAAGTTAAGCAAAGTCGCCGAGTAATTATAATCGAAGCGTGAATTATGTTGGAACTGTGGATGTTGTTGCGGAAGATGTGGATGAGATTCAATATCAGTGGCGTATTCGGCTTTAACTAGTTCCGAGTGTCCGTGTGGTGTGGTCGCGGGATTAATAATGACAATATGGTGTTCTACGCCACCACCTCCACCTGACATCTGAGAAAAAATTTTCCCCGCGAGAACAAAAAAAAAATAAAAAAAAAATAAAAGAAATGTCCCAAATCACTTGATACCGTTCACTTCACCTAAAGTGCACCGTTTTCGTGGGCTTACCATCGAAATTCGAAATTTTCACATTCGGCGACGATTGGAGATTTAATTAAATTTCGATTTTACTTTTGGTGGCAAAATAACGAAAACGAATTTTATTGTTTTTTCCTTTCAACCCTTTTCCTTGGTGGGATACACACAAGCGCACACGTACGATTTTAACGAAATTTGACAGTTTGATTAGTTGGGTTGAGTTGAGACAAATAACTCGATGGTGGTTTTGAGGGCGGGCGACGGGGTAACCCGAAGAGATTTGTGTGCGAGTGGTTTTAAAGCGAATTTAGATAATTCTAACAGTATATAGATAATAGAGGATTGAACTTACCGTTCGATTTAATTCTTGAAGGCGGCAATTAAAACACAATTCGTTCAACACTCGCGTGCGAATAAAAACATAACAAATACCGACAGTCGAATTGGGAAACGTCAGTTTTTTCAATGGCCGAAGGGAAATTACGTTCTTACGTGATTACGATTAATGGTTAAGGGTGATGTTACATTTCGTAGTAGAGCAGACTTTTATTTGAGAATGTGTTAACTGGTTTAAGGATCGTCCAAACTAAAGCGCTGTACAGAATGCTTCCTATCCGATCCGGCATTTAACCTTTCGCAATTACTCACAATAAGGGAAAAACAGTACATTGAACATTTTTCAAATATTTTTACGTATTTATAGCACACATTGTGAGCGAAAAAGGAAAAAAAACTATTCATTAAAGAGGATAGTGTTTCTCTGGTGGATCTGTGAACATAAGCTCAATTCCTTTGTTGTGAGTTTCCAAATACAATCTAATTTCTCTACTAACTCACTGTTCAAATTATTCAGCAAAACACTTTACGAACTAATTTGCTACAATTCTCCCAATAAATAGTAAATTCATAGATTATGCCTTCCGACCTATCCGGCAATGGTCGACGTTTCCGATCCGATCCTTCTCGGGTTACCATATTTGTCAGACAAAAAAAGAATACTTTATGTTGTACTCGTAGTAACGTATTTCATCAATTATCGGAAACGCGCTCGAAAAAATGACACTTAATTTCTGAAAATTTTCTAGAATCCGTGACAGACGAAAATTTATGGCTATTAACCTGAGTCCCGCTCAGCAATTTAACGCTGACATAACGGAACAGAATGAGTCTGCAACGCACTCATACCAATACTACCACTTTGATTGCGATATTAGTAGATTCACTCAGTGTTAAATGAAGTCTATTGCTTTTATATTGTAGAATTCTTTTGAATTTCATCAATAAATATACAGGTTACATATCCCAGACGGGACATGAGCCTCTCTACTTTTTTTCATTTTTTAAAATTTGTTAAATACCGTATATGTATATAATTACATATGTATGTATTTCCAGGTGAACAATGAATAAAATAAAATATCGATTTTGAAATAAAATGGGTCAATAAGTAAATTACCGTTATACGCATTTCCTGAAAAAAAAAAACCGGTACGCCAATAGCATTTATGCATCTTAACTCAAATATGGAATTTGATCAAATTCGTTAAAGCCGTTTTCGAGCAAATCAACTTTTTTCAATTTTGGCCATAGTAAAGAACTATTAATTCTGGGGTTAGAATGAAAATGTTGCCTTGAATTGTCAACCCACCCAGATATGAAGTTTGAATAAAACAATTCCAGCAATTTAGACTGCAGTCGGCCATATATACAGGTAGACAGACAGCACTGAGAGTTCCATCTTTTTGTGTTTCTTTATTATAGTAATGTAAAGTTTGATCAAAATCTCGAGATCGAATATTTTCAGGAAACCAATACTTTCCCTTATAGGTGCAAGTAAAAGATGTTGATGTTCTGATTTCCTTTATGCTGGAGGCAATCTCGATGCTCAAGACAGACGTGAAGCAGACACAGACGGTTTGAAATGTTAATCACGTTGACACTATATGTTCCCTCAATTTTCTTCTATTTGCTTGCTATTAAATTCAAGTTTTTATGACTTTATCAAGTAAGTATTAATTTATTTATTTTATTCCAATTGTTTTACTTCCTAATCATTACAATTTTGAAATGTACAAATTAAAATGTTTCCACTAAGAAACAAACACCTGCTGCTTAATTTTATACGTCTTTTTCGACTTGTTGAAACAAACATAGGAACGACGAGAGAGCCGTAAAAAGTCAAGCCGAATTCGTTGACGCTAATCCATTGAATTTGCCCGTTTCTATATGTTTTCATATAACTCAATATTTTTTGGGAGCTTGATGCGTAAGCCTTCGTGAGCGTAGCATCATCAAGATTGCCTTATTTTTTTTTTTAATTTGCATTTTATTCTTAAACTGCTTATTTTCATTGATTTTTTTCATTTAAATTATTCCTGCAGAAAAACATAATTTATTTGCACATCCAATTGTAATGCGCCAGTAACATAATTTTTGATTTATAATATGGGGACTCTTTGCGCTTTTTCACAAAACTTTGATGGTGAGTTTAGTTATTCATTTTTATTTTAGGTAAACTATTTACTATTTTCTGCTTAAACCCAATAAGAACGCAGTAATTTATGCCCCAACTAAAATCTCCTCAAAAATTTTCTCAGCACTTTATTAACAATTACATTTATAACCAAATTTTTGGTTGCAAATAATTTTATTAAAATTGTAAGGTATGTACGTATTATAGGCAAGTCAAATTAGTAGTGATTGAAATTGGTTTCAATTTTTCATTTAATATTATGGAGCTTAGCAAACATTTTAAATTTCTCAAATAATGAGAATATTGAATATTGAATAGTAAAAGAAGTACAATATTTACTATGACTTAAAGTGACTTTGTCCAGTACAATAAATCAAATCTACTCTGCTCCGGTATCATTTTCCAAAAGTGGCGGCACTGCTGTCAAAAATTAGCTGAGCTCGTTCTGTGACCCGTCTTAGGCCTAAGCCAGTTCCACAATGCGCTGATCTCCTTCGGAGTTAAGTCTTATGTAGGTGACAGACAGACTTCCTCATCACAATCAGTGCGTTAAGCGGAATTAACCATTTTGGTCTATCACGGATTTAACTGAAATTCTAAAAAAAAAAAAAAGTTAAAAAAACAATACTACTTTTTTTTTAAATTTAAATATTTCTACTAGTTGGGCGAAGTGAAACGAAGTCCAATGGAATAAGACCGGATCTTAAATTAGTGGGCATTATTTCCACTTCAAGGGTGAAATAAGGCCAAATGGCCAAATTTTAAGTGAAAATAACACCTACAATTTATTAGCCAAAAAAGTGCTTATCAGCAATCATTATAAGTATAAATTTTTGAGTTTGAAAAACCTAAAATTAAATTAATTATCGAACATTTTTATTTGATAAGGCATTTAATTTGATAAGGTTCAAATTCGCGTAAATTTTTACTATTACCTACTTTATTAAATTTTAATTTTAGATAGCTAATTTGGGAAAGTAGTAGTAAGAACTCGCACGAATTTTGACTACTGCTATCTAAAATTCTTTTAAATTAAAATTTGATAAAGTAGTAATTAAAATTAACGCGAATTTTTACTATTGCTTTCATAATTCCGCCACAGAAAGATCCTTTTGTGCAAGCCTCGAAATAAAAACAGACAAATAATAAATTTGCTCGAACAAAATTGAATTACAGATTTATAATACAATTATGGCAATAGTATGTAACTTTTTTCAACGGGCTACAAGAGTTATGAAGCATTTTTCAATTCTAATTCTACACTGAATTAAATTTTTTCGTTAACTCTACTTTCCAGTTACAACGCATTTTAAGTACGAATATTTGACACTTTGTCAGCATTGCATAAACTGTTAGTGACTTTTAAACAATTGACATTTATGTAACATTTTACGCTGAATTCAAATCTGTAAATGGATTTTTTTTAGCAACTGTAGTTTTGTGTTTTTACGTTACTGTTTTCAGAAACTGATTTAAACTTACAAAAAGCCAATTAGAGAATTCTCTTTACATATTTAAATTCAGGGTAAACTTGTATGTTATATAAGCATTATACCTTTCTGGAGGCAAGCGTGTGTTGGTCATGTCGTTCGTTTAAACTAGATTTAACTCCAAACGATATAAAATCAACTTAAATAAACGAATGAAACTTATTTCTGCACCTTACATTTTTCTATTACTTAAAACTTCATGGTCGAGGGCTAGGTTGGGGCTGAAAATACCTGGAAAGGGTTAAATTGCCCTTGCGGGCAAATTCAATTGAAATAGTTCTAAATTTATCCTCAAAAGCATTGCCATCACTAGTCAGGGCATGTCATTTTCATTTTGATTGGAAATGCTGGGGTGCCCTGTTGATCCTAATTACATTAGTGAGTTTCGTGTAGATATATGCACATAGCGAGCTTTTCGGCGCTGTTATGTATGATAGATCAAGTGGTGTTAATAAAAGAATTGTTTCGAGTCCTGCGTTCGGTGTGGTTATTAGCCCGGGACAATCCTATGCATTTTTCTAGGATACGGAGTACAACACATTGTTTTTAATGTGAACGTCTAAACATGTATCTATGTATGTATGTACATACGGATACATAAAGCATTATGCAGCACCGAGCCGATAGCACTTGTTACCCATATATGTTCTAGTATATAACTAAGGTGTGTGGGTAAAGCAAAACTATTGCTTTGGAATATTAAACACTACATTCAGCAGCTACCAATACGGCTATACACACAAAATTCTAGTGTGAGTATATGATCCGGCAAATTAACGGATATGATAGAAGTAAACCCCATCGTGTAAATAGGCTCTTAACGTAACATCGATGTGTCTGAAAATCTTGTCTATTAAGGCGGTAATGTTATCAATTATTTAAAATCAGTTTTAATTATTCGTTTCGCTCATACACCTACATTTTGTAGTTTTTGAGTTGCTATCTGCACAATGTGTACTGATAATTAAGAAATTATTTATCATGAAGTAATTAAAAAGTCGTTTGAGACAAACTGTTAGGAAGAAAATCGTTGTGGGGCAAAAATATTAATTAAAGGATTTTAACACCTGTTGGTATACATGTGGGATTTATAAGCTTTCAGTGTCTACCATTAGAGGCACACAGATGAAGTTACATCAAAAACTGAACAAAACAACTAGTTTTTAAATCCATTATTCATTGATTAAATCTTCTTTCACCCAATTATGCTAAGTGCAGTGAGACCCAATGAAATACAAGTAAACATAAAGAAGAACCACAAGCAGAAACAAATAACTTCTTCAGGGAATGGAAAAAGGCAACTCGAGGAAATCGTGTGCAGGCTACAGCAACATATCAAGGAATTGAAAATGAGGGTCACACTGCTAGACAACTATAATCCACCACAATAAATCCAGCCAAACATCGAAATAGAATATCAAACCGATGAAGAGGAACTTGCATTCGAAACTGAGATTGCCTTAAACAAAAATAAAAGGTCCACAAAAAGTTGGAAGGCTATGGAAAGACCTAAATCGATGACAAAAAGTCAAGCTGGATCACGACAGACATATAAAGGCCAGAACTATAAAGGCCATATGCCATGGCACTTATTAGTTTTTTAGGGATTGAAAGATTTGGTGATCTGTAAAAACTAATCGAACAAAAACGAAAAAGGAATGTAGATACACATAATACAGAAGCAATAACTGGAAAATAAATGTTGAAGATGAGTTCGACGATTTAGTCGACAAAGGATTTAGAATGTTGGACGCTAAAAATCTGATTAAAAGAGAATCAATGCAAAACTAGCTACAATAAAGAGGGAACTACCACTTTTTATGCTATACTTCCATAACTAAAAGGTGCCAAGAAGGACGCAAGAAGTAATTTTGATAGAGGTTTTTAATTAAAAATTGTAAATGTTTTATTGATTCATAAAGTATACAATATAGGATCGGGTGAGTGGCCTCGACGGCTTTGCTGGCACATACGCACTCCTTTGTTGAAATTTTCCATGACTGTTTTGCATAAATGTGGCTGGATTTCATTGATACAGCTCTCAATTTGTTCGTGGGCTTGTTGGCATAAACCCTAGACTTCAAAAAACCATACTGCCGATCATTAAGAAGTTTTCGTGAAACGAGATATTTCATAAGCTGACGATTTATCAGCGTTTCCATGACCTTGGAAAGAAGGGACGTAAGTGCAATGGATCGATAGTTGGAAGGAAGGAAGGTTCGCCTTTTTTTAGGGATGGGCTGGACAAATGCTGTTTTCCATCTACTCGGAAAGAGCCCTGAAGAATAGGATAGACAGAAAAGCTTATGTAGAGGTTTTGACAGCGCAGAAGAACACCTCTTCAAAACTGTGGGGGGATACCATCTGGACCAGCGGATTTGTGTATGTTAAGACTTTTGAGTACTCCTGCAACTGTACGAGTGCGAAAGTGGACTTATCCCATGGAAAATTTGACGCTCTCAAATACATTTGGAGACAAAGCATAATATGGCAGCGTAGAGTTCGCTGCAAAGTGAGCAGCAAGCAGATTAGCTTTGTCTAAGGAGCTGACAGCTGGAATGTCATTGTAAATGAGCGTGGAGATGGCAGACGAGGCAGAATTTTTAATATTTTTGACGAATGACCAACAATTTTTACTACCTTTGGGATATTGGGCATTGCAGTCTTTTCTGGCTTGTTTAAACTTCTTTCGGTTTTCCTCAGATTTGTTGGCTTTATAAGACCGAAAGTTTACTTCTTTCAACCTGATAGCCTCTTTACAGCTCTGGTCAAACCACGAGTTTGCCTTAGGTTTAATGCTCTTTATTCTGTTCGGAATAAAGTCATTCATACCTAAGAGGATAGTGTTAGTGATCATATCGGCTGCGGCATCCACGTCGCTACCGAGGAAGCATAGCGACCAGTTAAAATTGAATTGTTTCTTGGGCTGTATGGCATGTGGCACCGCCTTGTTGAAACCACATGTCGTCCACATCCATATCTTGTAATTTAGGCACAAAAAACTGGATTATCATGTCGCGATAGCGAACACCATTACCTGTTATTGCCTGACTAACCGTATTTTCAAAGAAGAATGGTCCGATGATGCCTCCAGCCTAAAATCCATAATCCATAATTTTCCGAACTCCAAATTCGACAATTTTGACGATTAACAAAGCCATAAGGATGAAAATGGGCCTCATCGCTGAAGATGATTTTGCAAAATTCCAATCTTGTGTGAATTTTGAGACACCCATTATTTCACTCAGTGTATTTTCCACACTTTTTACTTGGTTTTTGAGGAATTTAATTACCACAGACTTTAACTTATTCTTTTGACTATTGCAGCGAACTAATTGGTAAATTAACATATAACTTCAAATTTATACTTAAAAAGGTTAACCTGACAATAAAAATATAATTCTAACCCCACCTCTTTTCAGCAAACTTAAAAAATTTCCTCCGTGTGTATTTATCCACAAATAATAGCATTAACCCATATTCATAAGTACTTGCACATAACACTGGACGCTAAACTTCGGTGAGAGGTACATGCCAAAAAGAAACATGTAGAACCTTAAGCAAATGTATTGGGTTATTGGTAGATTTTCTTTTCTATCTATTCCGAACAAAGTACTTCTATAAAAGCAAATCCTAAAGCAAGTATGGACCTACGGGATACAACTTTTGGGATGTACAAGAAAGTCAAACATAAACTGCATCGTAAGATGCAATATTAGGCTAGGAGCAATATTAGAAATGAGTAGGTTACCAGACTGCTAACGGAGATGTTTTTAGTGGCGTTCGAGTCCCACACTACTTTGAGGCATAAGTCGCTTAGTGTCTCGAGATTTTCGCCTCCATTTACAAAAATAAACAAAAAATGATCCACGAATGGGCAAACAAAATGGAACGAAAAGGTTGCGTATACGCCTCGAAAGGGTATTTTATTTTTTTTATACCTTTTGAGATCTGGAACTTGAAGAACTTATTCAACACCGATGAGAATACGAATTTACGTATGTATGTATGTATATTCTATTAAAATATTGCCCCATCATTTGGCAGGCCGGGGCTGGCACGTCCCATTAATTCTACAACTCCTATAGATTATTACCAAAGTATGGCAAAACGAATCGCTACGATTTCCACCTACCTGTACGTATATACATATGTACATGTACATACAGGGTGGCTGATGAATTTAGCTACATTAAGAAAGTAGAAAGAATTTTTGCTGCAATTCTGCTACTACTGCCCTGGTGATGTGAGAAGTTGCACCATCTTGCTGAAATCTCACAGAGTTGAAAGATATTTGTTTTCGGCGTAGCTCTGGGAACAACAACATCTCAACATCTTTAAGTAAGGTTCTCCACGACCGTTTTCTTCGAAAAAGTAAGATCCAATAATATACTTTCTACAGGCTTCTCCTCTGTTCCTCTTCCCTTTTTCCTAAACGCCCGTACCCTGAAACAATATAATGTTTGGCGCGAAAATTATAAAAAAAAACTGCACACGACGTACTGTGTGATTCTCTGTAACTCTGGATGCTGTGTCATCTCACGGAGCATCTCTGGGTTACTTTTACTCCATGTTCGGCAATTTTGTTTAAGTCAAAATGTGCCTCGTCAGACATAAAAAGGCTCTTCTGTTCCGCAATTTGGAGAATTCTCTGGCAAATTTTCAAGCAAATCGGTCCATTGAATTCAGTTTGCTTGTAATTTGAATTTTGTATTGAAACAAGTTCAAATCTTGATGCAGAATTGTCTGTAGCGACTGTCTGTTAATACCCATTTGACCAGAAGCTAGAGCGCTAATCGTATCTTGCATCAGAACTGAAGGATTTCAATGATAAGGTCTTCTTTCAATTGTCCTATGGAAAATTGTTATTTGGTTCATTTACTCGGAACAGTGCTACCAAGCTTGTGCATAAACTCTCTTTGGACGGAAGCTCAAAACGATGATAGCGGTGCACTATCCAAATTCTAGTTTTGTCCCAATTGTCCATTTTTATAAAATCTAAAGACCAATTTGAAAAAACTAAAAAAAAAAAATATAACAATATAACAAAAATCGACATTTCTAATCCAATCCGTTCATTGTGTGCAGCTTTTCGGCAAGTCATATAAAATATATGGGGTGTCAAATGTTCTACTTTTCGGAAGCACCGGAACGGATCGGATAGGAAGCATTTTGTTCGGCGCTTTACTCAGAAGCAACCCTTTTTTGCAGCAAAAACTACTCGTAACCTTTATCTTATACGTATAAAATAAAAAATCCCGAGACACCCTTTAAGAAACCTTACATTTTATCCCATTCACGACTTTGAAAAAACAAATTTAATCTCTTTTTTTTAGGGGAAAAAGAGGCGTAACATACCCACAATATATGTACAACAACAGAGCCAAAACCAGTAGCGCCGTGCTTTTATAGTCATAAGTTGGAGCTTGCCTCCGCAATGGAAATTACTGTACGTATCATACATCCTGAATGACCATTGATAGGAAAAAAGATTAATTTGTGAAACCCATTTAGTTTTTTTGTTTTGTAAGCACAGTCTGTACTTCCTTCTCATTTTTCTTACTGACTTCCTGGCCCATGATGAATATCTGCCTGAGGCACTTCAGACGTCACTCCCAGAATTACTGGACTCTAATTGCACTACACTCTTCTCGCTCTGTTTTTGGTTTTTGCCGTGGTTGTTTGTCAGCCGTTTGTTCCTAATAATTACTTGGTGAGACGATTAAAGAATTTCAAGAATTCATTTCACATTAGAAAAATCGCAGGAGCAACAAAATGACACAAATGCATGTTGTATCATAATCTGACGTCATATTTGAGATCTTAAAATATTATTTGTATTGGAATGCAAATTTTTGCAATTGGATTAAATATATTTGTACATTCCCATGATTTGATTTAATTGTAAAAAGGTTAAATTCAATTGAAAATAGATCAATTCCAATCGCAAAAAGGTCAATCCGAAGTGAGAATTCTATATAAACTTAATATTGTGATAAGGATATTGAATATATCAAGTAGTTTACTGGATTTCTTTGTATATACTAGTACATACAACCAAAAGGAAAAATATTGCTCTATAACTTTTTAATATGTTTTTTTATCGCCAGCAAACTATATTTTTGAAAATAAATATTTTTTTTTTCATTTAAACTAGATTTAGCAATAACATAGCCTGTCTGTTTCCAGTTACTGTTTTTTCATTTGCATATTGCTCTGGTGCAAGAGCCGACTAAAAGGATGAAGCAACGAAGCGAAACACATAATCACTACAAACTATAAAAAGGAAGTGTCTGCATGTCGGTCTGTCTATATGTATGAACGCGCTAACTTCAATAACAATTGAATGGGTTTTGATGCTGTTTTCATTAAGTTACAGCTTATTCTCTGCGGAAAGTTTATACAGAAATATATGCTGTGTCTTTAGTGGTTTGAGCTGTAAATAAAAACGTGCACTAACTCGCTCTTTTACAGCTCTACAAAAAGTCAGTGGGAGTATTTCGTCTTTATACGATATTGGTAATCTACCTCACCCCTATCCTCTTTATGGTTTCGAGGATTATGTTGTTTCCGCTCTTCGATTTGTTTGATGATAACTGAGAATAAACATGAGGTTTAGTCTCGTATCAATCATTCGGCAATACTTTTAGAGCCGGACTCAAATATATTTTCTGCACCATTCCAGTGTTTTACACTGTTTTGTGTTACAGAGCTAATGTTTGAATTTGTTTTGTTGCAAGATGGTCGCTAAGATGTTGGTGATCCATTAGTCTCATGAACTCACATCAGGGTTTATCCTTAACACAACTTAATTTTATTTCTTTTCTGGGTTCAGTAATTAAGTGCGTGATCACTGAGCGGGAGAAAACCCAAACAATTTTCTTCACAGTCCCAGCTCTCGCGAACGTCTAACAAACATCCGAGATAAAAATCCTCGCGAGAAACTTCTCTCCAGCGAACAAATTATCCTTCGGAAATTGCAAAAAACAACTGCTGCGCGAATTTAGGCCGGGCCCTGTATGGGCTGTTAACTCCAAAATATTTATTTATTTATTTATTTTCTTTAACTTTCATTCTTATTCTAATATAAGGTAATACCGAACTTACTAATAAAAGTAAATAACCATGTCGATTACTGAATAATTAATAATCACTGCGTGCATGGATTTTTAAATACAACTCACCAGCCCATTCACTTTTGCCTTCATTTAGTTTACTTTCAACACCCAGCGGAGACAGACTTCAAACTTTAAGAATGGTTATAGAGCACAGTAAGGACTTGTTCAAAATTCATCGATGGATCTGGAAATTTACTGGTCTTATATGGCCAAAAAAATACCGCATCTTGTATTTTATTTGGATGTTAGTTTTTAACATCGGCGTAACTTTCTTTTATCCATTTCATTTGATCATGGGACTTTTCCAACTTTGTACTGAGGATGATATTTTTAAAAATCTTTCTATCATCTTTACAGTTTTAGTTTGTTCGATAAAGTTTGTTATAATTTGGTACAATTTAAAAAACATATTCATCATAGAGGATATTATAACAACTTTGGATAAGCGCATTCAAACTAATGAGGAAAAGATACACTTTCAAAAAGTTGTAAGAATCTGCAAGTATGTTTTTTACTCTGTTGGGACTATATACTTCGGTACTTGCATATCGTCGGAACTTTCAACTTTAATTAGGGACGAAAGACGCTTACTTTACCCAGCGTGGATCCCAATCGATTGGAACAAATCTAATACCAACTATTGGATAGCAAATATATATCAGTTCGTTGGAATATCTCTACATATCGTCATGAATTATGCTAATGATACATACCCACCAGTATCTTTAGCTTTATTGGGTGGACATATAAGATTTCTTGCTATTAGGCTGTCAAAATTAGGAACAGATCCAAACAAAAGTCAAAAGGATAATAACATGGAACTAATGATGTGTATAAGGGATCACCAAATGTTGATTGAGTAGGTATTCTTTACAAAAAGTACTGATTATAAAGTTGTAACAAAAAATATAGATTTTTTTGAATTGTAAATTTCAATTATGAAGCTTTATGACCACCCACTACTTTCATTACAGATCATATTGTATCTTAAGTAAAGTGCTTTCGAAGGGTATGTTCTTTCAAATACTGGGCACTGGCTTCAATATGGGTTGTAGCGTTATTTATTTACTTTTCTATGCTAACGATATATTTTCTACGCTTTATTACATTAGCTTCCTTATGGCACTACCTTCACAAATATTTCCGAGCTGTTATTTGGGAAGTGTTTTCGAAATGGAATTTAGCAATTTACCATATGCTGTTTTCTCGTGCAACTGGATGGACCAGGATAAGGAATTTAAGAAAAATGTAATGATATTTTCGCAACGTGGTTTTCAAACAGTACAATTTCTGTGCATGGGTTTCTTTAAAATTCATTTGGATTCATTCTACGTTGCAATGAAAAGTGCATATTCCCTGTTTGCTGTAATAATGCAAACTAAGTAAAAATATTGAATTTAAGAATAATGTTGTGTGGTATAGAACATCATTATAATTATTAATAATATTTGAAAGGAATTAAAAGAAATTGTTCATGTAAACATATCGCATTTCTTATTGTAGTAATTCTCCAGCAACTTGTTGAACACCCTATTTTATGCGTTGACGAAATAGTGTTCTAAATTACAAAATCGGAAATACTGTAAAATATTTCGTTTTATTGGTGAGCAACAATAAAGATTCGTTTGACTAGCAGCGATTGTAATTTGCCTAGCGGGAATAAGAAGAAACACTTTTTTTCATAGTTGGCAACCAGACAGGCGGTTTAATTTTTAATTTATTTTTAATATTTTTGCTCTAAAAGAAAGTTATTTTTCTGGAAAAACTTGTTTTTTAAAAATAATATATTTTCATTTATTAGAAAAAAATTAAATCCCGGTATTTTTCCAAGAATCAGAACAAAATTTCTGGCAACCCTATACCTCATGCATATTTTATTAACGTGCGAAATGTCAGTATTGCCAGAATGTATCAAAAGTGATACTTTTTCTTCTCAGTTTTGCAACGTTAACACGTTACAAAATTGCATACGTACTCACATAACACCAATGGAGGCAGCAAAAAATGTATGCGATTCGGGTGAAACCCCAAGCGTACATTCCCATGATGCGCGTTTACAAGATTCGAATCACTGAGTTGAGTCTTACTAGTCTACCGGAACAACATGAACTTCTCAAACTTTTTTACTTTAATTTACACATTACAGATTTAAAAACATTTTTATATAATTTGCATGCATCAAAGGGTATATGAATACCTTTATATTTTTTTCAGGGCACGGGCGTTTGGGAAAAGGAAATAGAGGAACAAAGGGGATGCCTGTGTTGTCTTTAATTTCTGAAACTTGTAGTGATGAGGAAATACGGAGCCTGGTAGATCACTTCACATTCGAGTCGTTCGGCCTACAAACGAATCCTTATATTTGGCAGTACGACCGAAGTTGAGCTTGAATGTGAACTGATGTGTTTTCAAAGCATGGCGCGTATTGCGGGTAAAATTTGGAAGGGTAGGAATGCAAATGGCTATTTCGCAGGGGCATATTTTATATAAAAAAAGCGATAAAACAGGGAAAGACACGAGACATATCTACGATGTTCAAGTGAATGTATGGAGTTCAGAATGTCTCTATCACATATAAGTTTTAACGCGCGATTCTGTATTCTGTTTAGAATGTGCAGAACGATCTTGAGTGCATCAGGCCAGATATGTTCGTTATATTCCAGAGTAAAATATTTCTTACACCGTTTAAGGAATCCTAGACATTTTACATTTTTGGCGACCTCGAATATATGATCGTTCCATCAAAAATGGTTATTAATACACATGCTGAGAATAGCAAGTCTTTCGGTTTCAGCGATGTAAGTACTATTAATGGATAATGGTTGAGGGTTTTGGTTTCGCCTGAGAGACAGAAGACAGCATTGAACGAATATGAACAACTGAGGGTACTGTCATCAGCGAAGTAATGGATTGGATTAGAACTTGTAAACAAAAGATCATTTATAAAAATAAGAAAGAGAATCGGAAACAAAACAAAGAGTTGGGAAACATCACCTTTTATACTGTGAATTGCAGACTTGAAGCAGTTCAAGACAACTTGTATTGAGCTCCCCGTAAGGTAATTTATAATCCATAGAAGAAGAAACTCATCGACGTCATATGCACGCATTTTCGACAAAAGAGCCTGATGCCAAACTCTGTCAAATGCCTTTGAAATATCAAGCGCAACCATCTTAGATTCGCCGAAGTGATGGAGGGATTGGTTCCACTTCTCGGTGAGACATGTCATCAAATCATAAGTGGATCTGTTCTACAAAACCATAATGCCGGTCATTGAGATGTTTCGTGAATTAAGATATTTCATAAACTGATGATTTATCAGTGTTTCCATGACCTTGGGATTAAGGGACGTAAGTGCAATGGGTCCCAAAATTCCCATTTCTTAGTGATGGGCTAGACAAATGCTGTTTTCCATCTACAGAAATGTATGCTGTGTCTTAAGTGAGCTCATCTGTAAATAAAAACTTAAAGAAACTCGCTCTTTTACAGTTTTACAGAAAGTAGTTGGGACTATATACCTCAGATAGGTAAAACACAATGAGCACGTCTTTTTTGGTTCGTGCAAAGCAGGCCAAGTACTATCGCAATATCTCTCTTCATGATTGAGCACGAGAATAAATAAATGGATTTTAATGCTGTTTTCACTATCCTATATCACATTCTAATCTACTCACCCTTATCCTCTTTATGGATTCGAGCATTATGTTGTTTCCGCTCTTCGGTTTGTCTGATGATAACTGAGAATAAACATGAGGTTTGATCTCTTAGCAATCTTTCGGCAATACTATTAGCGTCGGACTCCAGTACATTTTCTGCACCACTCCAGTGTTTTCCACTGTTTTATGTCACAAGGCTAATGTTTGCATCTGTTCTGTTGCAAAATGGTCGCTAAGATGTTGGTGGTCCTTAGTCTCACGGGCTAACAAGTTTTTTCACAGTCCCAACTCTCGCGAACGTCTAACAAACATCCGAGATAAAAATCCTCGGGAGAAACTTCTCTCAATCGAACAAATTATCCTTCGGAAATAGCATAAAAAAACTGTCTTTCCCTACCATTCGTATGTCACACAGCATGAAAGGCTGCGAGAATTTATTCCGGGCTGTTAACTCCAAAATTTTTATTTATTTATTTATTTTCTTTAACTTTCATTGTTATTCTAATATAAGGTAATCACGAACTCACTAATAAACTTACTGAATAAATAATAATCACTGCGTGCATAAATTTTTAAATATAACTCACCAGCCCATTCACTTTTGCTTTCATTTAGTTTATTTACAACGTTCAGCGTAGATAGACTTCAAACTTTAAAAATGGTTATAGAGCACAGTAAGGATCTATTCAAAATTAATCGATGGATTTGGAAATTTACTGGTCTTATATGGCCAAAAAAATACCGCATCCTGTATTTTATTTGGATATTAGTATTTAACGTCGGCGTAACTTTCTTTTATCCATTTCATTTGATCATGGGACTTTTCCAACTTTGTACTGAGGATGATATTTTTAAAAATCTTTCTATCAACTTTACAGATTTAGTTTGTTCTATAAAGTTTGTTATAATTTGGTACAATTTAAAAAACATATTCATCATAGAGGATATTATAACAACTTTGGATAAGCGCATTCAAACTAATGAGGAAAAGATACACTTTCAAGAAATTGAAAGAATCTGCAAGTATGTTTTTTACTCTCTTGGGATTGTGTACGCCGGTGCATGCATAGCATCAGAACTTTCAACTTTAATTAGTGACGAAAGACGCTTACTTTACCCAGCGTGGATCCCAATCGATTGGAACAAATCTAATATCAACTATTGGATAACAAATATATATCAGTTCGTTGGATTATCTCTGCAGGTCCTCACGAATTATGCTAATGATACATACCCGCCAGTATCTTTAGCTTTATTGGGTGGACATATAAGATTTCTTGCTATTAGGCTGTCAAAATTAGGAACGGATCCAAACAAAAGTCAAAAGGATAATAACATGGAACTAAAGATGTGTATAAGGGATCACCAAATATTGATTGAGTAGGTATTCTTTACAAACAGTACTGATCATAAAGTTGTAACAAAAAATATAGATTCTTTTGTATTGTAAATTTCAATTATGAAGCTTTTTGACCACCCCCGTGGTTTATCCATTACTTTCATTACAGATCATATTATATCTTAAGTAAAGTGCTTTCGAAGGGCATGTTTTTTCAAATACTGGGCACTGGCTTCAATATGGGTTGTAGCGTTATTTATTTAGTTTACTATGCTGGCGATATATTTTCTACGCTTTACTACATTACCTTCCTTATGGCACTACCTTTACAAATATTTCCGAGCTGTTATTTGGGAAGTGTTTTCGAAATGGAATTTAGCAATTTACCATATGCTGTTTTCTCGTGCAACTGGATGGACCAGGATAAGGAATTTAAGAAAAATGTAATGATATTTTCGCAACGTGGTTTTCAATCAGTACAATTTCTGTGCATGGGTTTCTTTAAAATTCATTTGAATTCATTCTACGTTGCAATGAAAACTGCATATTCCCTATTTGCTGTAATAATGCGAACTAAGTAAAAATATTGAGTTTAAAAATAATGTTGTGTGGTATAATATATAATTATTAATAATATTTGAAGGAAAATAAAAGAAATTGTTCATGTAAATATATCGCATTTCTTATTGTAGTAGTTCTCCAGTAACTTGTTCACTACCACCTTATTTTATGCGGAAGAAAACAGATTTGTTTTTCCTTTTTGTGCGTTGACGAAATAGTGTTCTAAATTACAAAATCGGAAATACTGTAAAACATTTCGTTTTATTGGTGAGCAACAATAAAGATTCGTTTGACTAGAGTTTAATTTTTTAATTTTTAATTTTGTTATTTGGACTATATATTTCGGGAAAACTTGTTTTAATATAATAATACTTTTTTTTCATTTATTTAAACAAATTTAAATTCCGGTATTTTTCCAAGAATCAGAATGAAAATCTTGGCAACCCTATACCTCACGCATATTTTATGAACATCAAATATTACAGTATTGCCAGAATAATAGTGGGTCAATAAGTCCCTGAAAATTAACACAAATTGTGTCGTTGCCTCAAATTTAATTTTTTTTTTTGTCAAGAATCATCTTTCACAAGAACGCATCCAAATTTTCAGACAGATCTGTCAAATAGTTTTGTTGTGGCAGCCATTTTATATAGATGTCTACTAGCATTTTCGTTAAAATGGAAAAAAAGTGAATTTCAAGTGCTTATTAATCACTATTTTTTGCGAGAAAAAACTATCACGCAAACCAAACAAAAGCTTGACAAATATTATGGGGACTCTTCACCATCGATTGGAACCATTCACCACTGGTTTACTCAATTTCGATGCGGTCGTTCAAGCACATGGCTCAGTGATTCCGATTTTACATAAATATTTGGACATGAAAAAGCTTTCCGCAAGATGGGCGCCACCTTTGCTCACAATCGACAACAAACGCATTCGTTTGACAACTTCAAAGGTGTGTTTGGCGATGTTCCAGAAAAATTCGGCTGAGTTTTTGCGCCGTTTCGTAGGGGGATATGAATACTCTCATATGTAAAAAGGGGGAAGAGAACAGTGAAGATGTCTGTGCACGTTGGCTTTAAATATTTGAAAGTAGTAGTGATGAGGAAATATAGAGTTTTGTAAATCATTCCACATTCATGTCGTTCAACTTATAAACAAATTCCTATATTTGACAGTACGACCGAAGTTGGGCTTAAGCGTGAACTGATATGCATTCGAAGCATAATGCGTGTTGCGGGTGAAATTTCGAAAGGGAGAAATGCAACTGGCTATTTCGATTAGCATTTTTTTTTTTATAAAAAAAAGTAATAAAATAGGGAAAGACACGGGATATTTCTACTGTGTTCAAGTGACAATGATAATGTCTCTATCATCTACTAGTTTTAACGCGCGGTTCTGTACCGGGTGACAAAAGACAGCATTGTGTTTTGGAAGCATTAAATTCCACACTGTTGATTGAACCCTATTTGATTATGCTCTCCAGGTCGGAATTTAATGTGTTTAATATATCTTGCTGTTCCTCTTCTATAGCCGAAGGGCAAAGATGTGGATTAAGGAAAGAATATTAGAAACTGAGGGTACTGCCATCAGCGAATGTAAGGATTGGATTAGAAGTTGCAGACAAGAAACAAAGCACTATCTGGCAGTGTGGGGTTCACTGCAAAGTGAGCAACAAACAGATTGGTTTTGTCTAAGGATCTGACAGCTGGAATGTCATTGCGAATGAGCATAGGGATGGCATGTATTCATATTTTAAGTTCTGATTTTTTATTTTATTTGGAGCACATGTATAAATTAGAAGACAAATCTGGAACAGTTTGCAGAGTTGTGTAATTTGTAGGCAGACCTGTCCGCGCTACAACTAAGCCAGAATACAAGAACATCCGATTTTGACTCGTGTAGACGCTGCAAGAATTGTAGCGATAAGCAGAGTCCACTGGCCTATAGAGACGCATGCGTCTAGACCGTCATCGACCTCTAGGCATACCATTTTACGACAACCTTTGGGCGGTGGCCCAAATATTTTCACTTGTCAACATCGCTGAGATTTACAAAGGTTATATGCTTTTTTTGTAGACTTCGACGCGTACTCTAGATCTTGGAATCTCTTTGTGAATCTGAAAAAATTAAAAATGATGATTTTTAGAACTGGTGACGACGGCAGGTCTAAGAATGAAAATTGCACCTATCAGGGTGCATCAAAATCATACATGAGTACAAATATCTGGGAGTTTTGATCTCGGCGAACTTGAATATGAATAAACACCTTACGTACACCTCAGTCTGGTATCGCTACATGAAAAATAAGTACATACCCATAACTCAAAACAGAAAATATTTTGCACAACTGCAAAGTCTATACTTCTATATGAAGCTCAAGTGTGGGGGTATTGTAGACAAACTTATTCGTTTTTTCATCAAACGAATCTTTCAACTGCAAAGCAGCACATGTGCGCTGCACAATTAGGAGCTTATTTTCTTTGACACTTCAGAAATAAATTTTGATTATGTCCTGACCATATTCTTCGTAAAGAAAACAGAAATACACGAAAATAAAAGTTGTCTTCTTCATGCAATCAAACTTTGAGAGATAATAGGCCTTAGCAAAGTAAACAAAAATGTTAGGGGAGGGGTATCTACCTCCCCCAATTCCATGTTATCGAACAGTGTTTCTTTTAATTTCTTTTTCAAGGTACTTAAACTTTTTAATGGTAAAGAAAAGTAAATGTGGTATGGTTGTAAAACCAATTAAATTCCAACGATGTATTACACTGTAAGGGTAGCCTTTATTTATGTATAATAGATGACATCGATGTAAACTTTTCATAATGTGTTTGTTTATATCATAATTTGATTTGAAAAGTTTACATCGATGCCATCTATTACATATAAATAGAGGCTATCCGTACAGTGAAATACATCGTTGGATAGGAAATTTAATTGGCTTTATAACTATATCACATTTTACCATTATTCATTCGTATTATGCTCCATTCAACCGGACGATGACGATCAACAATTTCGTCTACCTAACCAAAGTGAAATGAAGAATATCTAAGCTTAAATCCTACAGTTAAACTGCAAGGTTATATAGAGCAGCTGTGGATGATTAGGTACGGAGCATACATCAACTCATCTGTAAGATATGAGCGGATGAAAGTATGCCGACGAATATAACCTCAGCATCGTTACACCGATCCTCAAGAAGGGAAACCCTCTGAACTACGCCAACTATAGAGTATAAGATCCTATCTGCCATATTATGTAAATGCCTTAAACCTATTGTCAACTGTCTGTCCGTATCCGTTTTAGGTCAGGAAAGTCCACCATAGATCAGATATTCCCATTGTGGCATATCTTGGAAAAACCCAAGAACTCCAAATCAATACTCACCACCCTTTCATCGATTTTAAAGTCGCCTCCAATAGCATCTATAGAGACGAGCAATGTGTAGTTTTAACACACTTGTCAAACTCATCCATCTATGCAGGATGACGATGGAGAATGCAGCTATTCCATCAAGGACGGTAACAACATCACCGAGGCTTTTGATGTTAGTACTAGCGCACGCCGACGACATTGACATAATTAGAAGAACGCAGCGGGCTGTCAGTGGTGCTTTCGTGAGTATTGAAATAGAAGATTGATTTAGCGGTTAACGAAGGCAAAACAAAATATATGAGTACATACTCGTTTAAAAAACACGTCTGTTGTCGGTCAATATCTGAATTTTGAACAGAGATAAGAGTGTTTCGCTCTAAGACATTATAAAAAGGAAATAACGAAACCAACTTCAAGTTTAGTATTCACATTGGCGAAAGTTTTAAGTTGTGTCTATTTTAGGCCATCAGTTCATGAGTCTTGGTTCTTCTAAATCTCTGTTTTTATGTGTTTGCAATCGGTGATTGTGTAGTAAAGCGTGCTTTTTAACCATTTCGATTTGTAGGTCATGGTGTAAATCGTTATTTCGTATATACCATGGGACATTTACTATTCCACGAAGGTCTTTTTATTTTGGAATGTTTGAATATTTTGAGTATTTCTTTCTACAACCCCATAATTGGATGCCATACCTCCAAACATGCTTAATTAATTGGTTTTATAACATAATTTTGTTCTCGGTGGACAACTCTGAATTTTGTCCCAGTAACCAATACATTTTTCTATGTTTTATGCTTATCTCTTCTGTTTTTTCTTTTTATTGTGTTCTTTTTAATCGAACTTAGCATCTAAAGTCATTCTTAGCTGTATTAGCATATGGTACAACTTGGTTATTAATCAATATGGGAAGATGGTTTATCTTTCCATTGGTGGAGTTTCCATTTGTGAGTTGATTTTGCCTCGTTGAGTTTGATACGCCATTGTTGCGTCCAATCTCCTACTCTATTGGTTGCATTGTGTAGCTTCTCTGTAACCTTCACGACGCATTTGTCTGATACTAAGATTAAAGTGCTATCTGCAAAGGTAACCATCATGGCATTCTAATCTAATGGAATATCTCTGACATACTATAGATACGGGGTTGGTCCGAGGACACTTCCCCGAATTTTCTTGTTCATATCGAACACGGAAGAGTCGATCTGAAATGTAACACTTCAATATTTCATAGCATTGGCTAGGTAGGTCCTTATGCAATTTGAGCTCTAGTCCTTTATGCCAAACCTTGTCAAAAGCCTGAGGGTAGTGGGTAGTGTGTTTGCCTGTGATCCGAGCTGTACAGGTTTAAGATCGAATGGGGAACAGCAACTAACAGCCACCGTGAATAAAAGAGAAATGAATAAAATCTAGGTTTCTAGAACCACTATACCGATCGTATATCGAGCCTGAGTGCTCTGGGATTTGGAAACTATTTTTTTTTTTTTAAAAAAATGCCAACAAACTTGTTTTTCTTCAAGTGTAATAAGATGCTCTTGGTCTATTTTATTATAGATTTTTCATTTCTAAATCCGAATCGATGATTCGGGATAAGAATTCTCCTTTCAATGATTTTGGTAAGTCTTTTCAGTAGCAATTATTCGAAATCTTTTGACTTTCCTACATACTCTCCGAGTACCTTGGCTAAAGGTGGTGTTTCTGCTAAGGCACCCTTCCTTAGACGCCAGCGGAAAAATTCCACAGTTGTCTACAGTTCCACTCAGGTTGAACCGTAGAAAGGCTACTTTCACATATTTTGAGATCAGGCATATAAGGATCTTGAAAACTGTGTCAGGGTTTTTCCAGGAAAATATGGTGGCGGAGGAGTTCTTAATGGACCCAAAGGCAGTGCTCGCATCCCCGTAGTAGACTACTGGCAACCAAGAAACTGGCCCTCCATGTTGGGGATTATGCGTCGAGGTAACTTCCCTACAATGGAAAAAATTAATAGTTACGAAGCAACCACAAGCCAGCAAACGAAATAAGAACAACAACCTTCGGATCTACACATAGAATGTTCGGACCCTTAACAGACCGCGTGCAGCCGCATAACTAACAAAGGCCCTAGACTGCTATAAAGTAGATATAATCGCCATCCAAGAAGTGCGATAGAATGGATCGGGTAAAAAGAGAATGAAAACCTGTGACATATACTATGGTGATTCCCACAGAGAACAGAAGCAGCGCTTATTTGGATGAGGATTTGTCATAAGCGGCAGGCTTAGGCAAGAAGACTTACGCTTCTGACACGTAAACGAGCGTTAGGCTAAATTCCCCAACATAAGCCTAATATGATTTTTTTTATTTTTTTTGCCGAGAGGGTGAAAATCTTTTAAAGACACCATAACGCCCGTGTGAGATTTTTACTCACTAAAAACACCTCTCTCCAAGATTAATACTACAACTAAGCCGACTTATCCAGCAGTTTTATTTTCGCTTACGAGACTCGTGATTTTTGGAAAAAGATGTTCGTATGTAATTAAAAAGAATGTAGCACTTTAGGCAAGTTAAATTCCAATGAAAGTTCCTGCGGCTTTCACGACCACGGTGCGCTAACGATCGTTCTAAGAACTTTATTTTCGAAAATTTGTAGGATGTTTCTATTGCTTTTTCTGGTACAACCCCATAGTTGTAGACCATACGTCCACACTGGCTTTAGAACTTGGTTATAGATAAGCAGTTTGTTATGTAGGCTCAACTTCGAATGTTTTCCGAGTAGCCAGTACATTTGTCGGTATTTGATTTTGAGCTCGTCGCTTTTTTTACGTGCGATTTCCATTTAAGCTTAACATCTAGAGTCATTCCTAGATATTTTGCTTTGTTCGCGTACGGTTTTTGAGCCGAGTTTAAATATGCAGGTAAGTAGATTTGCTTTCGTTCAGCACAATACGCCAAGAATTCGTCCAAGCGTGAACTTTATTAATAGCATGTTGCAGCTTTTCAGTTGCTGCTTTAATTGTATCGCCTGTTGTCAATATCGCCGTATCGTCCGCAAACGTGGCAACGACGCAGTTTCTTTCCTGCGGGATATCACGCGTGTAGAGTACATATAGAAGTGGGACAAGGACACTCCCTTGTGGGACTCCGGCCGCAATCTCTTTGAAATCAGAGTAATCATTTCCGTGCTTAACACGAAAAAGTCTTTCGATGAGGTACGATCGTAAGATTAGAAAGAGTTGCCGTGGCAGAAGCAGTTGCAATTTATACTCCAAGCCTTCGTGCCAAACCTTATCGAAAGCTTGTGACACGTCAAGAAATACACCACAACAAATCTTTTTTTCTTCGAGAGTTTTCTCAATCACGTCAGTTATTTTGTGGACTTGGTCGATTGTTGAATGTTTGATTCCAAATCCAAACAGATGGTCAAAAATGAGACGTCTTTCGTTGATTATGGTTTGTAGTCGTTTAGAAAGTAGTTTTTCGAATATTTTAGAAATAACCGGCAATAGAGAAATAGGCCGATATGATTTATTTTCATTCAGTTTGCCTGGTTTCGGGACCATTATAATCTCTGCAACTTTCCATTGTCTCGGAATGTAGAGCAATCTGAATGAAGCGCTAATCAAATATAGCAGTTTGGTAAGAGCTTTATTCGACAATTCCTTGACCACCTGCGCCGTTATCAAGTCGTAACGCGTTGCTTTTTTCGTCTTTAGATTTTTAACCACTTCCCTCAGTTCAATCAATGCAACTTTTTTACTTTAAAGTTGTCAGATGTCGTGACTGGGAAGTCGGGCGTTATCAAAGGGCCAAAGAATAGCTTAAACGTTTCTTCCAAGTGCAAACCAAAAAGTTCTGCCTTTTCTTTGTCGCTTTTGGCCCAAGTTCTATTGTTTTTCAGAATTATTGGCGCTTGCATTTAAGGTTTCCGGATGCCTTTTAGCACTTCCAAAGTGAATAATTTGATTCTCTTTCAACGGAGAGATTTTCAAGGTAGGTCGCTATCTTATAGCTTTTAAATTCCCGAATACTATCTCTAAGACGATTGCAGAGTCGGTTAAGGACCTTTTTATGCTGCGATGCACGAGTGATTTGCCATTTTTTTCGTGCTTTTCTTTTCTCCCTTACCTGTTCAAAGATTTGTCTGGGATACTTTTCGTTGCAGTTAATCTTAGAGCTTCTAGAAGGAGTGTTTCTTGATCCCGCTCTTTAGATTGCTTCCACGAAACGATCAACTTCGTCCTCCAGTTCACAAGGTGTTTTAAGTGATACATTTAAGGCGATATTTCTTTCGCAATCATTTCTAAAGCCCTCCCAGTTTGTTCTATTGCTAGTAAGTCTTGGAGGTCCTTCCTTCTTGATCGACGCTTCACCAAGTAATAAAATTACCGGAGAGCGGTCAGAAGAGAGATCAAAACTTTCTTCGACTGTAATAATTTCTCGTAAATGCCTTTTGAGACGAATTTTTTCTGAGTCAGTTGGCCAATAGCTGGGTTTTCCTGTCGAATAAAAACAACAACCGAAATCATTTGCCACTTCGTAGAGAATTTTTCCTTTAGATAATGTACATCTGGAACCCCAGAAGGTATGCTTCGCGTTAAAATCTCCACCAATTTGAACCAAGGGCATTGAAGACACAAAAGTGGTCGTCTTTTTTTTTTTTTTTTTATAATTTGCACGTGTGAAAGGGGTTATGAATACCCTTATACTAATTTTTAGGACACGGGCTTTTTAAGGAAAGGGGAAGAGACAGAGAGAAAGACAGATTGGTGTAGTTGGTTTGAAACTCAGCTGGTATTAAGTTTTCAGTGAACTCCAAGGGTGGCTGTCCAGATAACTGGGGAGCTTGTTTGTTTTTGCTTTTGTTGTTGCTCATGATTCACAGTATTTTTTTCCGTCCTCCTGATGTCATCATCACGATCAAGTTGCATTTTAGACATATGACCGCCCTACTGCCAGTGTTATTGCATTAATCGACTTTTTATTTATTTCATGCGAAATAAATAGATGATTATTGACATCAGGATTCGAACCTTGAACTTGTAGCGTAACAAGCGATGATGTTACCACTACACCAGGGCGAGCATCGCGGCGGACAGTAAACAGACTCTATATTGTAGTTCAAGTGTTTAATTTTAACCCTTAAAGCACACAACTGAAGTTTTTCCAGCTCTTTTTTTATATCGACCATATGTTCGATGTTAGTTTTAATGAATAAGGACGAACCGCCCCGCGCTCTATCAGAAGGATAACATCTGTCGTTCCTTTGCGACCTCGCAGCCGCGATAATTTGCTGGGTGCCTTCCTTTGCAGTTAACGCAAGTTGCTTTTTCATTTTTGCTCAAACTGCAATTTTCAGAAGGGTGTTTTCCAGCGCACTTAACGCAGCGCGCCTCTTTCTGATAGTACGCCTGCGTATGATTAAACTCTTGGCAATGCTTGCATTGAGGGATTGCCTTCATGTTGATACATAGTGGCTCGATTTTAACGACCATACTCATGATTGTACGAATATTGTATATCTTTTCCTGGCTTTCCGTTTTACCGAACGATAGAACAAAAAGCGGAAGTTTACGTTTCACTATAGCTTCTTCTCCACGGTCGGGTCGTTGTCAGAGAATTATAGTCTGCAACGCCTGTAATATTTATTGGGGGAGGGGTGGGTTTGCTTTCAATTTGCTTTTTTGCTTTTCGCTGCGCTTTGCGATTAGGTTCGTGTTGCGGAACAACCTTGGACGAAGAACCGGCCTTAAGTTTTTTAGATATTCTTCGTTTGAGTAACTAATCTGTTTCGCGCGCGAGTTCTTCTTCGTCCGTACTGTAGTTATGGTTACCCGGAGAAGGCTGACTATGAATAACCGTCTGCGCTTGTGAAGACTCCTTTTGAAGCAAAGATACTTTATTCTCTGATTCTCAACTTTGCTTTTGAGCTCCCGATACAACAGCTCCATTTCGTCGAGCCTCTTCCAGAGCTCGGTGTTTTCTTTTTCCAGAGTACTCTGTTTCGAGGTTTGCGTTTCCCGAATTAGCATATCCAGGACTCTTATTTTGCGCTTTAGGAGAAGTCTTTTGCGGCGAAGATCTTTGTAGCCTTGCGCTTTTCCTAAATGGGCTAATTATATTTTGATGCAATAAATAGCTCTCCCCAGAATAGGTAGTGCATGCCTCTTGCGAGGGAGAGGATTTTCCAGTTGAGCTGCCACCTGGGGTATCAATACCGTTAGTTTTGTTCATTGCATCATTTTTATTACCGTTATCTAAAGAAAGACGGCAGGTTTGCATTTTAGTGGCCTTTTACGACAGGCATGCCTACCGTGGGTATATTCTGTCCTCTAACACACAGGGGGAACAGGCAATAGCTGATGAACTTTTTGCACTTTGTACGGGTATATCTTCAAGTCTTTCACAAAAATTCACTGTAAAGACCATCTATTTATGCCCAATTACGCTGTCCTTCGTCTGGTTGATGTTTGGGTATCCTCTTGGACATCTGCAGCCAAAGCAGTGATTTTCTCGACCGAACGTCTGCTCCGGGGCCTGCCACATCTGACACAGTCCCGTGTTGCGTCAGTCTGCTTAAGGCGAGCGGCTAAACGCCACAGCGTTTATCTAGTTAGTGCCACATGGCCAAGGAATCGACGACGAAATTCACGTTGACCCAAAACCACCGACTGATTATTTGTCAAAAACATCGACACAATTATTACGCGTTCTTGAAGAGTATAGCAATCAATGGTTTATCTACGTGTATTCTGCTTCTGTTTACTTTACAAATTTCAAAGCTGCGATAACAGAAAACGTCATTTGCAAAAATGAGAATATCTTCCGAATAACGTTATGTTGCCTGTAGTTTGCGATGGGACAAGAAGTCAAGACTACTGTAGACCCTATATATCTTCGCTGCACCTGCAAAATCCGACAAACAGAAAATCATAAATTTGAAGGAGGCATTCTAAAGCAACCTACCGAACGCATTATTAATTAAACAATAACAAGAAACATTGCTATTAACTATTAAACCTAGGCTTGTTGCAGATCAAGTATGGTGTTAACCCGTATTTCTTACAACTGTTCAAGAGCCATTTTCAACAGCAAATGCCATAAGACCCAGTCTGCCTTGTGCATCTTGCCCCATTTTAAAAGGAAATTAGAACAAATTAGGAATGAGTCAGGGAGAAAGAAACTGTCCTAGACCCAAATGATCTTTGGATGTGCCTTGGCTCTGTCCTTAGTTGCGGCTTCAGGTTCTTTACTCTGAACCGGTTTCGACACTCCTTTTATTCTAATCAGGACTTGCGAAAAGTTAAGGAATAAAGGATATAAAATTCCCTGACTCAAGAAATATTTTTTGGATTTCTCATCAACTGAGAAATTTATTTTTTTCCCTCCCAGTGGCAACAATTTTGAGAGTGGGACAGTTCTTATCACCTTTGTCCATGTCAACCAGTAGGCTTTTGTTCACTAGCTCGATTTGTTGCTAAGTTAGAATATATTTCGGGTGCATAGAGTGCAAGACAGCAACTTTACATTGGGCCATAGGCTCTCTATAGGACATTCCTGTTGTAATGGGTTGCTTCTGAGCTACATCTCTAGCTTTTACCTTCTTGGAAGTGCTACTGGTTTCTTTATTTTCACTTGAGCTGTGTGCGTCTGAGTGGAGTTTAGAAAGGGAGCTTTCGCTGGCAATCTGGGATGCTGTTTGTGATGATGTTTTTTTATCTCCTCTTGGGTCTCCTCTTGGCATAACAACACACGTATCCCTACGTGACTCTGTGTGCTGTCTATGTTTTTCGTTTCCGTTTGCGGAGAGTTGCCCGTGTACCTACAATGTTTAGTGTTGTTGGGTCTACTGTCTTGGGCATTATTTTTTCTTTGACGAAGCCTCCTACATAGCGCTCTCTCTCTATTTATCTTGCTTCTTCAGGTTCAATGCCACTCCCGATTTTAACTGCAATTCGGCGCCTCTAAGCCACCGTTCATGCTTCTATTGACACTTGTGGCTTTCGTCGCCGTCTCGTTTCGTTTGAGCATCGATTTTTGTGGAGATGAGGGAATTTCATCTGTCTCCATCTCAGATTTTTTTTTTTTTTTTTTTTTTATAATTTGCACGTATGAAAGGGGTTAGAATACCCTTATACTAATTTTTCAGGACACGGGCGTATTGAGGAAAGGGGAAGAGACAGAGGGAAAGACAGATTGGTGTAGTTGGTTTGAAACTCAGCTGGTATTAAGTTTCAGTGAACTCCAAGGGTGGCTGTCCAGATAACTGGGGAGCTTGTTTATTTTGCTTTTGTCGTTGCTCATGATTCATAGTATTTTTTTCCGTCCTCCTGATGTCATCATCACGATATTGATAAACGGAGTAGAAATTCTTCATCTGACTCCGTTACCATATTCGTGTTGTTATTATGTCTGTCATTTTTGTTTTTTTCTGTTTTGTTTTCCATTTTTTGGTCCCACGAGTAAGGAAAGAAAGAAAAGTCATCACCTGTAGAGCTCCCACACAAGTGTAAGGCTGGTTATTATGAGATACACATTTTTCAATCTGCATCTCATAATATGCACCATTCAGTCCTCGGCACGAATTCCATAACACCTTGACTTGGGAAGTTTTTACTCTTGATCTACGGAGGTATTAGTCATCTACCACACTACGTGGCAATCCGCCATCCGCCACCTGGGAACGCGCCAGGTAGCCTGAGAAGCACGTGTTTTATTCCGGTTTAGCTCGTGGTTCGGGGTTTAGAGTTTTTTGGGAATTTATTTTTTTGTAGCACACTTCCAGGGATTAATTTTGCAAGAATTACACATTAATTTGTAATTGCATTTATTTGTTTATTACAAATTGTCTCTAGTACTGTTTTCGGTTTTATACAATAAATATGATGTTATGAAGTGGAAATTAAAGTAAAACTGCAATTTAGCTATGTACTCATATATACCTAGAAAAACCGTTGATGTTAGGGGTATTTTTCAAAACTTTGTTTTTGTGTTTAGGAAGCCATTTTATACTAGGAAAATATTTTAATTTTTTGCGAAAAGGCATAATGGAAAGTGGCCGCGATCCTTATAGTTTACGTTAAGTACATTTAGGGACGGTCTGATCATTGTCGGTTAACTTTAACCAGCGGTTATTCCAGCTGATAACCATCGGTTGTGTTTATTCACCAACATTTTACCCAGAGATAGTTAACCAAACAAATCGAAAACCAGCCAATTTTTTTCGGTTAACATCATTTAGCCAATGATTTTGTGGAATTTTATTTGTTCATGGTTAGTTTTCACACTGCGAGTTACCTTTGACGTAATATTCTTCGACACAACAAAATTCTGTGCAAGTATTGTGCGATAAAATATACAGATATTATAAATAATAAAGTAATGAAGGCGTGTTTTACTATAGTCTTCTGAATAAACAATAATTAAATAAATATTTTTCGGGATTTTATGCGTTAGGTACTATGCTCATATCAGTCGAAGATTTGTTTGGTGTTTGTAAAGCTACTGTTTCTGTTATAATTCGAATAATTTCCTCTGCAATCGTTTTGCTAAGGAAGGATTTAATTAAAATGCCATAATTTAAAACAGAATTAGTCGAAGCAAGTTAGGCTTTTTACAATTTTGCAAAGTTTAAGCGAACGATTGGAGCAATTGATTATACTCACGTGAAAATCAATTTCCGAAATCGAAGTTTGATGACCAAAGTGAAAAAATAGTCTTATAATATAGAAAAATAATCTTTGGTTACCACAGATTTATGGGCAAACACAATGTGGCGCTCGAGCGATCGCGAGTTTGACAGGCATTCTACCGACTTATGATAATATTTGTCACAACGCGAGACCTCATAATTTGCAACACCAAATGTGGCTTCAAGACGGTCGTGCGTTGAGAGTTAGGAATATAACAGAATTATGTTCTGTTCCCTCAAATTTCCCACACCCAATTCGCGGCAGAAAGAAGAAGTAGAAATGTACTCTTTTTATTTTGATGGTTTGATTAGGAAACACAAATATAAGAAATAACTACAGAAACAAATGTATATGAATAAGAAAATAAAAAAAAAACCTCTCAATTAGCAATTAAAATTGTTTACATATTAAATGCTAACAATTCGGAGTACATACACGACACAATGACTTACCTTGTTGCTAAAATCGAACAAGTCAAAAAACAATGTCAATCCAAAACAGCTGTAAACTGTCATAACGCGCGACAGTAGTAGAGAGTAGCTCTACTCCGACATTGAGGTGGCGCTTACGATATTTACGATCAAAAACTCACCAAACGCTTGAGGTCACATTTGGTGTTACCCCATAAGATCCCATTGTTTCTACTTATTCTGTCAACGCCTGACCGCGAGAGCGCCACATTGTATTTCTACTTTTATACCATGATTTAAGCAAAATCTGTGGTAACTTAACCAGAAACTTAACCAACTGTGAACAGGCCAGGGGGTCGATTCTCAATCTGCGATATTGTGAAGTGATAAATTTGTTCACAACTTCACGCTTAATTTGATTCTCGATATGTGAAAAAGTGAAATCAAATATCAAAATTTCTTCACATGAAAATCAGCCAACTCATTCTCTGAAGAGTTGTGAAGAAGAATGGAAAACAAAAGGCATCGGAGAGACCTAAAAACGGTTTTTGATTGAATATTTAGAGGAGAGACCGAATTTGGCCAATGACAAGTAAGTAACCTTACGTTAAGAGGTGGCCACGGTGTAGTGGGTAGTGTGTTCGCTTGTGACCTGAACTGTGCAGGTTCAAGCCCGGACAGGGAACAGCAACCACAGCCACCCGAACATAAAAGAGAAACGAATAAAATCTAAGTTTCTCCAACTACTAAACCAAAAGGAGTTCTGGCTGGTATGGTATTTTATAATGTACAATTTTTTAACGAGCAAATGTCTGACCAACTATTCTACTTCGAATACGCAGTAAAATTGGATCTGAACCAGGGTGCAAATCATAGTCATATAAATCCTAATCATCTTCAGTTTATTCCCACGAAAAAAATTAAATATAATTTTTCTTGAAAACAAAGCACCGAGTTAATATAAATTAATACCTTTGTTCAATACGGCGTCTATTATTAATAACTAAACAAATAATTCTTTCCGACATCTCAAGATCACAACTAAAATAATAATAATAAATCTTTCAGCAAAGAAAACGCCAAAATGACACATAGGTTAGGTTAGGTTGAGGTGGCTGTCGGCTAAAAGCCAACACACTTAGACCAGTAATAGGTCCATTGTGATACCACATGGGTTTGAAAAGCCTCTAGCCTACTCGTGGAACCATTTGGAGCTTCTGGTGAAGCGTAGAAAGTCCCTAACGTCTATTTTATTCAGATCATATAGGTCGTTGAAACAGAAGGCTCCTGACTGGAGTTTCCTTCTTTGGGAGAGAGCTGGACATGTACAAAGAAGGTGAAGAATAGTCTCCTCCTCCTCCTCGTCCATGCAGCTTCTGCAGAAATCATTTGAGAAGACGCCAAGCATTGTTGCATGCTTGCCTATTAGACAGTGTCCAGTGATGACACCTAAAACAACGCTAATATGCATCTATTGAGAGATATCAAATTCTTAGAGCATTTCAGATCCAGCTTAGGCCAAATCTGCTTCGTCCCTAGACAAGTTGTACTCCTTGCCCACTTAGAATTTGTCTTTTCAATAGCACCCAGCTTTAATTTAAGTTTGCATGTAGCGAAAGGTATAACAAGTGAAGTTTTGTCTGGAAGGATGGGTATTTTTATTCCATGTTTGGCAAGTTCGTCAGCCTTCATCTCTATAAGAGATCGGCAGTCTAGAGCTGTTATAGAATTTATTGAGGATAATTCCAAGGATTTGATTGTTGCTTAACTGTCCGAAAAGATGCGAATATCAACGGTCGATTTACGTTTTTTCTTTAGCCAAGACAAGACTTCCCTTATTTCCATTATCTCCGCCTGGAACACGCTACAGTGCTTTAGGAGACGAAAAGAGAGGTTTAAATTAAGCCAATCAGAGAAAACACCACCACCCACCTCGTCGTTAGTTTTTGAACCGTCGGTGGAAAAATGTAACGACTTATCTTCCGGTAAACCACCTTCTTCCCAGAATGCTCTAGAAGGAACGGTAACTTGGAAGTTTGTGTCAAAATTTAACTTGGGGATGGTGTAGGAGAAGATATTAAACTTGTTTAAGATGGAGGCGTGGCCATATACTTTTTTGGAAAACTGTGAAGTCGCTTTAAGCCGAACAGCTGAGTTAGCTGCCAATTGCCTGCCATAAATGTTGAGGGGTGTTAAATGAAAAAGAGTGTCCATGAAAAGGTGTCGTTCCCAGTGCTCCGCTTATGCACAGACAAGCTGAACGTTGGACTTTGCTTAATAACTTCTGGTTTATCGCTTTATCCAAGGCAATCCACCAGACAACTACCCTGTACATAAGGATCGGTCTGATGATCGAGATACAGAGCCAGTGAGTTAATCTGGGTTGTAAGCCTCATTTGTTCCTAACGGCTTTTGTTTGCAACAGAAGAATGCGACAGTGGCTTTCTTAACTTTATCTTGTATATTAGGTTTAAAGCTTAGTTTCCTATCCAAAATAGCACCCACATATTTTGATTCGTTGGAGAAAATTAAGTTTGTTCCATTAAGGGATGGAGAGTCAATAGGTGGGATTTCCTTGAGAAGAGGACTAGTTCGGTTTTGTGGGAATTCACTCCTAGATCACACCGAGCTGTCCATCTAGATAGCTTATTTAAAGCGATTTGTAAAAGTTATTTTAAGATAATGAGGTCTTTACCAGAGACTGCTAAAGAGATTTCGTCCGCATATGCGATAACTTCGCATCCATCAGCTTCCAGGATTATCAACAGTTCATTAACCACCAAATTCCAAAGAAGTAGGGATAGTAGGGATTGTGCTGTTCCCCTACTGACGTATTTTCTAACAGATGTCCCACCCAGCTTTGAGTTGATAATGCGACTATGAAGCAGTAAATTAATCAGCTCGCCAAGTGCGCTATCTATCTTCAGATTTGACAGTGCTTTGATTTTCGCAGATGATTAGAAGTTGTTAAAAGCGCCTTCAATATCTAGAAAAGCTACCATTGTGTACTCCTTATATATGCTTATTCAAAGCGTTTTGTAGGAGCTCTTTTAAGGTAATGAAGTATTTACCAGAGACTGCTATACCAACATAATGACACATAAGTGACACACTACAAACTCTGACAGGCATTTATCATAATGTCTTCGAGAATCGCATAACGCGTGCTCGTGAAGTGATAAAATGAAAAATTGCTGTGAAAAGTGAAATGATAATTTATTTATCACTTCACAGCTTCACAGATCGGAATTTGGCCCTCAGCCCTTAGTATGTCCTCATACAGTAGGGAGCGAAAATAAGTTTCCATAGAATTTTGAAAACATAAGCTAACTGTGCTTGCAAATTCTAGTTCTTTTTCCTGCTGCAACATATTTTTATGGGTTGTTAAGTTAACTGTTAACGTGTCTGTATTCTTCACCTAGGTCATGTACTATGAAATTTCTCTGTGGAAGCGTCATTTCCAGTTAAGCTATCTGTTGAAGCAGTGCAAAAATAAGTTTCCACCAATTTAGTGTCTAAATATTGGACAGATAGCTTATTTTAATCTTCACTTTTGTATTTTTTTTTTTATTTCATTGTGTGTTTAAATCATTTTTCGGTAAGAATGTTTTATAATTCTGGTCTCAGTTTGACCTGCAGTAGTAAAAAGCCCTTGTTCTAAATATTTTAGGTTTTTGTTCTATAAAAGTTCTAAAAATGGCTAAATTGGAGCAAATGACGACTTCCGAAAGAAAAGTTATAATTAATATGCGTCATAAAGGCTATTCCAACCAGAATATAGCGAAAGTTTTATGAAAATTCCATACCGCTATCAATAAAGTGGTTAGTGCCTTTGCTGAAGATAGGCGGATTTCCGCAAAAAAAAGGCCAGGACGCACACGAATAACAAGCAAAAGGCTTGATACGAAGATAAAAAATATCTAATCAAATAACCCATTACTTTCTGCTAAACAAATAAAAGCCGAAATAAGTAACGAGGCTACCAAAGTACCATCGGTTGACAAAATTCGCAGGCGTCTACATGAAGATGGGAAACACGGTCGCGTCGCCAGCAAATTGCCGTATGTAAGCAAGATCAACATTGAAAAAAGATTACAGTTTTATCAGCAGCATGTCTTAAAAGACGATGATTTTTGGGATAAGGTCCTTTGGGCGGATGAATCCATGATACGAATGAACTATTCGCATGGCAGAGTTTGTGTCTGGAGGAAAAAAGGTGTCCTATAAATGTGTCAAGCCTACACTGGTACGGGGTTGTCTTTCCTCATATGGGGTGGACAAAATTGTTATTTTGGAGGGAAAAGTAAATGCTTCTGTTTATCTCAATTTTCTACGAGAAGTTATAATTTCCGAAGGAAAACGACTTATTGGAGAAGACTTTGTGTTGCAGCAGGATAATGCGCCCATCCACAACCCCAAAATAGTAAGGGAATATGTGCTGCAGGAAGGTACTAATCTGATGCAGTGGCCACCAGAAAGTCCTGACCTCTCCCCAATAGAGAACTTATGGGCTTTACTGAAGATAAGGATAGCAGAGAGGCAACCAAGAAACGTAAACGAACTAAAAAAGTGCGTCAGTGAGTTATGGCCTCAGTTTACTCTTGAAGAATGCCAAAAGCTTACGCGTTCCATGCCTCATCGATTAGCGTCCATGTCGCTCAATAATGGCGGACATTGTGGCTATAAAAGTGTGTGGAAACATATTTTTGCTGCAATTTTTTTTAAGGTTTTTATAAAATATTCTTATTTTTTGTTTATGTTTATTTTTTTTTTCATATCTGTTAGGTTTTTTAATTATTATATAATGTAAGTGAAAAATATCCATTATTACTTTGAAAACATTGAATTTAGAAAAATCAGTCAACATTTGCTTTTCTTAAATGTGTGGAATCTTATTTTTGCTGCTCAATGTATGACGAAATATACCTGTACATCAACAACTTACATCTCCCATCGTACCACTTATCCTTACCTACCAGAATAAACCTAACTCTCTGAACACTGGCCAAATTTACTCAGCTGGCTGAATCTATATTAATTTCCCACAATTGGAAAAAAAAAAAACGCTCACAACTAGTTCTCGTGTGACATTTGAATGGAAATGGATGTCAAAATGCATCTATTTGCATATAATTTCGTTCCATTTTAATTCTCAGTGGGAAAAAACTCCACTAAATCATTTCATGTCCCCAAAAGTTTATAATTATTATTCATTCCATTTTAATTTATTGCCACTAGTTAGTGTTAAGTGCAAAAGTGTTTTAATAAATTTATTCCACTAGTGTGGAATACAAACAAATCGATTGTATAACAAAAAAAAAATAAATGATTTTCTAAGTACAAGTACAAGAAACTCATTACAAAAAAACGAAAAAAAAAAAAAAAAAAAGTACTTTTTTTTTCTTATGTTTGCTGCCTCCCCGCCGTTCGTTTCATATTTCGTTTCTCTCGTTTTTTTCTTCATGTTCCACGATATATAGAGTATAATCATTAAAAATTCTATTGTTGTACAAGTACATTGGTTTTGGTCGTCGTCGTCGTCGTCGTCGTCATCGTCGTCGACAAACCACCACTACGCCGCCACTCTCTTTTGGCTAATTGACAAGAAAAGAAGGAAAAATTACGATTTTTTATTTCTAAGTGTTTTCGATTCATATTGTGTGTATTATTTCACATTTCGATAAGAAGAAAATATTAAAAACTCGTTTGGCCCGTCGTCGTTGTCGTGTGCACGGAAAAGTCAACTACATACTTTTGGATCCGTGTTACTATTTGATTTTTCGGTTGCAAGTAGCTGGGATTGCCACAAGCAAATGAAGAAAAATGGATGAAAATATCCAATTGTGTCGAATTTGCATATCAAATTCGGAGTGTGCGACCATGATACCGATTTTCGGCGAAGATCTACTTTGGAAGAAAATCACAACGTTGGCCGATGTTAAGGTATGCCTAGGTTTAGTCTGCTATTCTATCTGGTTCGCATGGGTGCGTGAGCGTGTGTGTGTGTGTGTGTGTGTGTGTGTGCGTGCGTATTATTATTCTGGGTTTTGACTTTCTTATCTTTGGGTGTCTCACCCACCGTTCGTTGGTTTGTATGTTTACAGTTATGAGAAATGAATATACCTAGTGTTTGCGATATGAAACACAATTATGTGGCAGCAATATTGAATGAATAATATTGAATTTTTATTCGCTTTCAGATTGAAAAGGGCGATACACTGCCGCAACAGGTGTGTATGCCATGCGCAAAGTCAGCGATCAATGCGTGTATGTTTAAAAAGAAATGCGAGGATGCGGACAACTTCTTTCGGCACCATCTGCAGATGATGCGAAAAATGGAGCACCGTGGCGATGTAATAACAATTTCGGAGAGTTCAGACAATGAACCGAATGAGGATATGCTCGCAGCAGAAGGAGGCGGCAATAGCACTGGCGAGTTGACCAACATGATGCTAATGAATGGCGGTAATAGTTCGAGCGGTGCTCTTGATCAGATGGATTATAAAAATTTCGATTTGAATTCAATTCGTCTGATGATGAACAACTATTTGATGGAACAACAGGCGAAGGAAGCAGATGCGATGGCGGCTGTTAATGGCATTGGAAGTGGAATGGGACCATCTTGTGACATGTCAATGGATGATGAGCATTTGCCTTTGATTCCGGAGATAGAGCTGATTACACCGCACGACGATGGCATGGACCGACAAGATGGGAACGGACAAGTACATGGCTTTCAGTGTAACATATGCTATCAGTTGTTCGACATGAAACAATTGCTAAAGGATCACATGCAGAGTTGTCATGGACGGTCGGCGCCCGTTTACGAGTGTATGAACTGCAAGAAGACATATTTGTACAAACGTTTTCTAGAGAAGCACGTTCGTCGGGGACGTTGCGTCAAGAAGAGGAGGAATCAAACGTAAGTTGGTGTTTTTTTTTTTTTTTTAAATCTGCCATTTTTATTATTTTTTGAGAAATTAGCCGAATGAAATATGTACGTCGAATGGTTTTAAAAAGAATTTTTAAAAAATCGCAAAAGAAACAGAATTCATGCCAAAATTTGATTAACTTGCAACAGAGTTTCACTACTGGCGACTCTTAGTTTTTGGAATGATCGCTGTTCAAATTGTTTAACAGGTTACCTATTCCTTTTCAAAACAAACTTTATTCTTCAACAACTTTCTTATTCTTTTATTTCTCTCTTTTCCTACACTTCCCCAAGGGAATGACAAGATTCCCTGGATTCCAAAATACTGGTAAATTTCAGAAATTTCCGAGGTTTTTATTTTTTTTATTAGCTAACCCATGCTCGCCTTGCTTAACCTGCCCTTAGCAGTTAAGACAATTGTGTAACTTATATCTGATTTGGCGCGTCACCTATCGTACAATAACTGTACTACTTTAAAAACCATCGTCAGCACGTAGGTAACAACTTGCCAGAGTTTCATTGCAATCGAATGAACGGTATAGGAGTCTATAACGACCACATACATATTTATTATTTACATACGACCCCCCTCCTACTCCTGTCCTCGCGGCTCTGACGTCAAGCATTTCATCGCGAGGGGGGCTTCAGCCTTACATACTCGGCTCATTCGTGTTGGCAGCAGTCTGCGCGACGATTCTTCGTTGTTCTTTCATGATGGTAGCCACAGTTTCGCTTACTGCTTCCCAAGCTTCTTTCGTGCTGGTCATCTCTCTGGTGGTGTTCTCTGATGTTAAGTCCACAGCCAGTCTGTTTGTCAGCAAGGTACGTTCTTCCTGATATCGTGCATAATGGAACATGATGTGTTGTGCATCCTCGATTGCTTCCGTGCACGTTGGGTAATAAGGGTTGTCCTCGTGTCCAAATCCATGGAGGTAGGCTTTGAAACATCCATGAACAGTAAGCATTTGCGTCAGATAGAAGTTCAGCTCTCCATGATTCCTATTGATCCAAGGGTCTATATTGGGGATCAATCTCTGCGTCCATCTGCTTTTGTCAGAAAAGTTCCATCTCTTGGCGGTACTTCGGTGTCACTTCGACTCGTCGCTGTTGACACCACGTGTCCTGTTGGCACGATATTTCCGTTCGGCTTCTTTAACGAGGAGGTTTTTTGGCATCATTCCAGCAACTATGCTTGACGCGTCATAGGAGGTTGTTCGAAAGGCGCTGCATACTCTTAAGGCGTTGGTTCTATAGACCACCTCCGTCTTCCTTCTGTACGATTTCGTCTTCATGGCACTTGCCCATATTTGAGAGCCGTAAAGCAACTCTTGCTAAGAGCAGTCTCTTCTTCTGTTTAGGTTCTTCAATATTTGGCATGATCCTTGCCAGGGCAGCCGTTGTTCTTCCTGTCTGTTGCAGGTGTTGCTTAAAAGTCAACCTTGCATTTATAGTAACGCCAAGGTACTTCAGCTCTGGTTTGGAAACTACAACGTGATCGTCCACGGTTACTCTTATAGTCTCCATAACTCGTCTGCTGCTGATGAGCACTATTTCGGTCTTTTCCTCTGCTAGTTTTAGGTCCATGCTTACTAGCCAGTCCTGTACCATCCCGATAGCTTCATTACAGTCATGCTCCAACTCCTCAAGCAATTTGGTCACTACAACGATCTCTATGTCGTCAGCCATTATTTTCTGCAGGTAGTGCGGCACTCTCTTGGCGGTAAGCGCTCGCAGAATGTTACTCCAATTTGCGGCGTTAAAGGCGTTTTTAACGGACGTTATGATTGCGCAGTACTGTTTACTTCCGCCCTTCCATCGTCTTCCTTCGATGGCTTTTTTCGCTGTATTTACGACTTCGCCGATGTCATCAATCGTAGAGTGTGCCTTACAGAAGCCATACTGGCGATCTGCAGTGGTTTATTGCCTTTTGGTAAGAGGACACACATATGTAGACATTGATTTGTATATACAGTGGACATCCAATATAACGAATGATATAATGTTTGAGGGCGTTCGTTATTTCATATCGAATTGTCACGTTTGGCCGTCTGTTTTGTCGACGTTCCAAATTATTTTGTGCGTAAGCTCCAACAGAGCGAGTCGAAGTCGACTGTATCCGTTGTTCCTGGTCCATTGGTCCATTGTCGTAATGGATCGCGCTTGAGAAATTCTTATTCGATTTGCCTCCAAACGCTGTCTACGCTCTTCGTCAGTCTCATTGACTCGACGATCATGTAGTTGACTTTCGTTGCGCGTACGCCGACCGATATTTTGACGTCTCACTGGTGGCATTTTTTCCAAAGAAATAAACCACGAATTGAAATCAATTGAAAGTTTGCAAAACACCCAATTACCACGAACTCAATCTTTGCAACACACCAAAGATATGATCACCGCCTATAACACACTGACATATCGCTTTCAATATTCAATGCGGAATTTGTTGTTGTTATGAAAACATGTGACAGCAGAACTGTCAAACTGAACGTCAATTTTTTTTTTTTTTTTTATGAAAACATGTGACAGCAGAACTGTCAAACTGAACGTCACATTTTTTTTTATTGAGATTTTCATATAAAATTGCCATCAAAATTTCCGACTTTTCCGGTGGATTTTCCAAAAAAAAATTTCCATACAAACCTTGTCCTGACAATTATGAACACAACAATCAAAAAAATCAGCCAAATCAGTCAAGCCGTTCTCAAATGATGATCTTTCATACATGCGGCAAGTGACTTTTATTTATAGAGATAATTTTTTTTTTTTATATAATTTGTGCACGCCAAAGGGGATATGAACACCCTTCTATTATTACAGGGCACGGGTGTTGCATAGATAGACAGAAAGAGAGAGAAAGAAAGAAAGATTTGGTGTAGTAGTTTGAAACTCAGGTGGTATTCGCTTCGACCTTGGCATCGTCTCGTTACATACCATTCGCCTTATGAGCGCTTTGAATTAGTTTGTTTACATTTTGTTTTTTTTTTTTTTTTTTTTGTCTGCTCATCTGTCAAAGCAAGCAAAAGTTCAGCCCATCTCAATTTCTGCCTCGGGTTAGAGTGTCGTTACGTAACATTACGTTTTTCTTTACGAATGGAAAGGATACATTGATTTCCTGTGGTTTAACCCATAGACGTCAGGCGATATTGTGTTTTAGGCATTAAGTTTCTGTATTTTATTGGTGGGCAGAAATTATTGAAAATTTAGCGTTCTTAAAAGAACTTTTGTGAAGCTCGCTTTATTACGCCAAACTCTTACCACCACTTACCTACCCCACTTTGCCATCCCTCACTAAGAGGGTAACCATACTGGAAAATGACAATACTCGATTGGTTAAGTTTACTATATGAGAATCATAAAGAAGTCACTTTTTTTTCGTGATTCTCATGCTTTTATGTATCCCCTCATTCAAATTCATGAGAATCTGAAAGTATACGAGGGCAAGGCGAAAAGTTCTCGGCCTGACGCAGAGATGGCGTTCCAATCAGCAAAAATGTATCTTTCCTGTCTGGGTGCACTTCTCATTAGTTCGTATGACAAGTTTCAACTTGTTCTCTCAAGTAGTTTCTTTACACGAATTTTTGCAGTAGACTGGATGCAAAAATTCGTTGACTGGATGCGAGTGTTCTTCTTCCCCTACATGATGCCCATTTAGCAGCTGCTGGAAATACTGCTTAAAGACATCTACTATTCTTTGTGCTTTAGTGACTAAGTTTCCTTCACTATTTCGAAGAGTCTGCGTTCCGGGCTTGAAGCCAGCTGCCAGTTGCTTGGCTTTCCTGCAGAACATCCGGATGTTGTTTCTATCGCGGGACTGTGAAACTACGTATATCCTTTTCTTCCTGCGTAGCATCTTCTTCTCCTCCCTCCTTCTGGCTCGATACTTTTCCATCGCTGCTCTTGTTTTGCGTTGCAACGTTTATTTGAGTGCATTCTCTGTCACCTTTTTCCGACGTACGCACTGCTCATCATACCACGGGTTCTTTTTGGGCAGTGGCTGGTATCCAACGGTGGTCTCGGCTACCTCTTTAATGATGTTGCGATATTGGTTCCACAGTATTTTGGCGTTTGTGGATGGTGAATGCACAGTGGAGGGTCTCTCGCTCAGGCGCTCTATATAGTCTCTAGCTTCTCCATGCTTCCTAAGGCGTCCAACGTTAAATTTCTTTTTCTGTGCTGTTCGCAGCTTTTTCTCGTTAGACAGTCAAGCTTTGAATTTTGCTGCTACAAGAAAATGGTCAGAGTCAACGTTGGCCCCTCTGAAAGTGCGTACATCCAGGATGTTGGATGCGTGTCTCGCATCGATTAGCACGTGGTCGATTTGATTGGCGGTTCGACCATCTGGAGAGCGCCAAGTTGCTGTGTGGATTCGTAGTCTAGGAAATCTAGTGCTACTTATCACCGTTTTACGTACTGCCGCAAAGTCGATTAATCGGAAGCCGTTATCTGTTGTCGTGTCATGGAGGCTGTGCTTGCCGACTAAACCGCCGAAGATGTTTTCCTTATTGATTTTGGCATTGAAATCCCCGAGTACGATTTTTGTATAATACTCCGGGCAGGCTCCATAGGCTCCATCCAGGAGATCGTAAAATTCCTCAGCTTGAGGACAGATTCAAGTTTTTGAGTAGCACCGGGGTTGTACAGTGTACGTACGTTCCAGGTGCATACTCTTAGTTCGTAGTCCTTTGACGTTCCGGATCGTGCTTTTATATGAGGGGGTCCATTATACGAGGTATGTTGTGTGTCTCTCTCATCACTAGATTTATTTTCCGTGGTAGGAAGATACCCCAACGGCACAACACCCAACCTGGAGGGCCAGGTCCATTGTCGAATCCCCTAGGACGAGGGGCCGGTTAATAACCGATGTCAGTAACCCACTTCGGGAATGTGAGCGCTGCCGTTGGTCCTCTTTAAAGGCTTCCGCCACCATCTCTTACCTGAGCTTCGAATATGGAGAAGTAGTGGAAAGTTTGACGCCACCATTGTTTCCATCGAGGGAAATTATCCGCTGACGTGTTTATAGTGCTGCTATTTTCTCTTGATCAACACTCGCGCTTATAAGTTTGGCAAGCTGAGTCCGGGTGGACTCTGGTGCCGGAAGAATACGTAAACTGCTTTTATAGTTGGAAAACAAACCTAGTTTTCCCAAACAAATACCAGAATTGCAGTTTTTTGGGGAAATTTTGTACATAAAACCAAATTATTTCCATTTTATGGTAGCTAATGACGTTTGCAGTTTTGTTTTATTATCCTCTACTTCGGTGTATGCCTTAATTCCGCTCCTTTTTCTTAAAACCTTTTACTTATTTTGAGATGTAATAATGTCTACTATCGACCCTAACAGGATTTGAAAGCATTTTGTTCACTTGAGTCCTGCACAGATACGTAGATAAGCGTATAAACTTATTGACAGCAGGGTATATGAAATCGGTTTAGAGAAAGTATTATGTTTTTGAATAACTTATCTTCACAATTAAATCATAAGCTCTTGTGGCTTAGTTCTTAGCAATCTGCGAACGTTTCTGTGTACATCTGCGACAACTTCCACCTCAGGGTTGATGTGTATCTACAATCTTTGTATCGGTGCGTTCCAATCATTCTGTTAGAATGTAGCAAAAGGACTTTTTGTACCAGGATGACAGGGCCGTCAAAACTTTCTGCTACTAGCGTTATAGGAGAAATATGGAGGGGATGCAGCGAGGAATAAGTTGCTAAAAGTCGCTAGATGTGGAAAAAAAAAACATTATCTACGCTTATTTTTGCGAATTTTGTTTTGATGCGAATCGTCATAAGACTCCCGCTTACGTGTCGTAGACTTAAGACTTCTTGTCTAAGTCTGCCGCTTATGACAAATCCAAGTAAGCGCTGCTTCTGTTCTATGTAGCAATCACCATAGTAAATGCTACAGTTTTTCATCCTCATTTTGCCCGGCGCATCCTGCTTTATAGCAGTCTAGGGACTCTGATAGTTGTTCGACTGCACGCGGTCTATTAAGAGTTCGAACATTTGGATATCCGATGGTTGTTGTCCTTATTTCGTTTGCTAGGGTCGTCAACAGAAGATCCATACGTATCCGAGGCTTTGAATTGGAGCATAAAATCTATGTTTTATATCTTTAATTTCCTGGAACTAATTTATGACAGTTTTAATAAATTTTTGTTTCTTTTTCAGCCGTCCGATGCAGTGCACAGACTGTCATGTTCTTTTTCCCACTGGACATCATCTTGGCTGGCACAAGAGAACAGGCTGTCCATCTCGTGCCGCAAAAGTGTAAGTAGTAAACCATCTTTTTGCCAAGAAGTCAGAAAACCTTTATAGCCTAATATTTGCTTTCGTTTGCACAGGCCCTTACAACAGTTATTTAAACAAAATATCGTCCAATACAACAACTTCCCGAAACCTGTAATTCCACCTCGAAAACCAGATAATGCCTTTTATATACACAACAGGAGGTAAGAAGCAAAGGACACAACGTACCTTTCAAAATAACGTACTAAACTAAATTTTTTTTTTTTGTGTGCTTTTAGAATATTCGTCAACAATGCCAAACGAAAAGGGCGAACTCGAATAAAATTAGATGCAAAGAAAATCGCTTTGGCTAAACAGTTGATTCTAAAAGAGGCTACAACTACTCAAATCGCTCAAGAGCTCAGCATATCGCGTACTTTCGCCTGGCGTCTACGCAAAAATTTGGTCAATGGCGTTAGTTTGCACGAACGTTTCGTAGATCAAGCGGGAGAGGATATACAACAACCAGATGTAGAACAAACTGCCGCAATAGCAGAAACATCGAAAGCCGCAGCCGAACAAATGAACTTGAGCATTAAAACCGAACAAATTGAAGGCAATGAAGAGACTGACCCTCATCGTGTTAAAGAAAACAATGAGATAAAGCAGGAACAACAAGATGATGATGACAATGATGATGATGACGACGACGATGACGATGACGATGATGACGACGACGACGATGATGATGATGATGACGACGACGATGACGATGATGATGAAGAAGAAGAGGAAGACATAAACAAGAGCAATAGTGAACCGAATAATTCAGAATGCAATGTCAAATCAGTAAACCATGAATTAAACTATGAAAGTGGTTACGCTAATGGTGGACGCAACCACATGCAACAAATCGAACTGACAAATTACCAGAACAATATTAATAACATCAACAGTGGAATGCAGCAGGCTGCCTCGGCCATGGGGATGGCAGCAGCAAATCAAATGAATATTCACAATGAAAATGCAGAATCATCTGATGAGGAGGATGATGATGACGATGATGACGACGACGATGATGACGAAGACGATGATGACGACGACGAAGAAGAAGATGAAGAAGAAGGAGGAGGAGCCGAAGTTCAACAGGATGAAGACCCAATGCAAAGATTTAAGCAACATTTGTTGCAAACACTACCAGCAGTTTTCCAGATTCCACAGTAAGTTATTTACATTAAATATTGGATGCACATTTTTTTTTACATTCCGTTCAACTAATGACACTTTCCAGTTGTTCGCCAAGCCTCAGCTCCAATTTTCTGACTTTAGCTTGCAAACTCCGGATCATTTACTGCGAGTCTAGATATTTAAGGTCATTGTCAATTATATTCCCTGGCTTTTGCTAATCAGACCTGCACGAAGAATAGTAGTGCTGGCAGTATACATATATGCAAGACTCGACACTTAGCACCCTCATAGCTAGCCTTAATAAAATGTCTTTAAGTGTACTTTTCCAGCCCAAGGCTTCATGTTTGTTTGGTACATCTAAAATGGTATCTCACCGGCCGACAAGAGGTGAGTCTCTGTTTTGGTTGGTTTGGAGTGGATCTTGATTAGATACACTTAGACCGAAAGTATGTCCTTTATGTTTCCACTGAGTAATGACGGGTGGTTCACACCGCCTACCCTTGGAACCAATTACTTTTCATAATGAAATTTGTTAATATTAGCCGCGCAGGCTTTGGTTGAGATCATTAAGATTATTGAAAAGTTATTCACCTAGTGTAGCGTTCAAGAAGTGTGTTCTGTTTATTCTACACCATCTCTGCAGCGTCTATTCTAGTACTGGCCACAGTATCCTGGCGGTTACAATGGTCTAGATGGTTTCATCTATGGTTCGCATTGTCTAACGCAATAGCGTGGGTAAGAGTCTTAGCAAAAGACATTGGGGTCTCATCGGCTATGTCTATCCTGTTCGTACCGGAAGAACCTTGTCGGGCTAATTCATCAGCTTCGCAATTCCCCGGAATGTCACATTGACCTGGTACTCAGCAAAGGGTGAAGTTGTACCATTTATCTCGTTAAGTGGTTGTTACCTGAGGACTCAATTAATCTTGTGGCTTGTCTTATGCTCAAATAGGCTCACTTCATTGATAAGGTGATTGACATTGCAAAAGTCCTATTGTCACTGCGATCTCTGACGATTTAATATCCCATTAGGATACATTAGTTGTGGGCGGCACTCAGTTGACAAAATTAATCCTCAGTCGCAGGTTCTGCCTCTAAAAGTTTTGCTTATATGAAGAGTGCTACTGGGATCAGCAGCAGTTCAACTATATTGTATTCATGAATTCTCTCAACTGTTTTTTTTTTTTAAAGAAGTAGAATCAATTTGCTATCGGATGAGTTGACCTTAAAGTTAGCGGAATCTGACGTTTTTGGGACCATCACGAGGGTTTAGAAGAGTCCAAACGTCCAAGCATTCTATCGTAGTCCTTATTCAATAACCGGAGGTCGTCGAAGAGATATCCTTTCATTTCCATTGTCTTTGGCATTTTTTAACCCTTCATGCGTAACCTGTGTACTGCAAGGACAAGTCAGTAGCACAATCGAAAAATCATTGTACATCAAGGAGTATACTATGGTTGTTTTTCTTGACATTGAGGGAGTTTTTAACAGTGTCACATATTGCATATAGAAGCAATTACTAATGCACTTGCAAGTCTGAACGTCGTGGCTTCACTCGGGGTGCTAATCAATCAATTGCTTACAGACAGGATTATTAACACAAAACTGAAGCCTTGTAAGCTGTGACACACCTCAAGGTGGCGTCTTGACCCCAGTTCTTTGTAATCTGGTGGTTAATAAGCTACTGGTCGACCTGGAAAGTCTTCTTCAACGCGCTCTTCTCTTGCTCTCCAAATGGGGGACAAGTTGTGGTTTGGGAGTAAATCTCAATAAAACCGAACTGGTCCCTTTCACTCGAAAATATAAGGTTCCGCTTATCTATTAATTGGATCAGTCTCACCTTCACTAACAAAGCAAATTACTTTGCTTTAAACAAACTACTCCTCTCTACTCCTGTGTAAAAGGAGAACCGATATTAATGTACGGCCCTTGAAAATACCGTAAACATCAATCTGTTAGAGAAAGTGCAACCACATTCATGTAGTCATTTTCGGCAAACAGATGGCCGCCAGTGCAGCCAATGTCTAAAAGCCTCTTCAATGTCGAACAACTTTCTAGCTGGCCATATCTTGATCCTTGATCTACAAAATTTTACATACGAGAACACCATCTACATCCCACCGGTACAGATATTTGATCGTAACTTCCCGGCATCAATTCCCGTCCGTATTAAGTGGAAAAATGTCAAATCGCCAAACACACCTTTGAAGTTGTAAAACGAATGCGTTTGTTGTCGATTGCGAGCAAACGCGGCACCCATCTTGCAGAAAGCTTTTTCATGTCCAAATATTTATGTAAAATCGAAATCACTGAGCCATGTGATAAGCCTGTGGCCTCTTCAAGCTCGCGCACTTTCACTCGCCGATCGTCCATTATCAAACCATGGATTTTGTCGACCATTTCTGGTGTGGAAACCTCAATTGGGCGACCAGAACGTTCGGCGTCACTTGTGCTTGAACGACCACACCGAAATTGAGTAAACTAGTGGTGAATGGTTCCAATCGATGGTGAAGAGTCCCCATAATATTTGTCAAGCTTTTGTTTGGTTTGCGTGATAGTTTTTTCTCGTAAAAATACGAGTAGTGTTTAATGAGCACTCGAAATTCACTTTTTTCCATTTTAACGAAAATGCTAGTAGGCGTCTATATAAAATGGCTGCCACAACAAAACTATTTGACAGATCGTCTGAAAATTTGGATGCGTTCTTTTGAAAGATGATTCTTGACAAAAAAAAAATTAAATTTAAGGTGATGACACAATTTGTGTTAATTTTCAGGGACTTATTGACCCACCCTCGTATACTGGGTGCTAGGCCACAGAGACATTCCGGGAAACGGCAAGGCTGACGAGCTAGCTAGAAAAGGCACCACTCTCAGTATCTTACTCATGCTGGATGCAATCAGCAAAGCCAACCATAGATGGAAAACTCTCGAGACGTGTCAAGTCTTTAGACAAATCTGGCCTAAACTAGATAAAATCGCTCTAATGGATTGGTTTTGCTAAAAAACCGTCATATGTGTCCTCACGGGACACTGTCCTATTGGTCTACACGCTGAAAGTTTAGGCCTGTTTTCAAACGACTTCTCCAGAAGCTGCAGGAATGAATAGGGGGAACCCATCCCGCGGTTCTTCTCTTCGCCGACCTCGGCGACTTGGCGTATATTAACGTCAAAAGCATCCTCTGTTTGATAGTAAGTCCGGCTGGTTCAAATAGGCACTCTAACCTAACCAAACTTTACATGCCCCCATACTTGCTTGGTTAAGGGGACCCTAAGGATTGTTTTTTCTTTAACATGATTTTAATACATACACATATAAATATCAATAATCATTTTCCTCTTATCATTCTAGACCGGGCTTTCAATTGCCAGTTAATTTATCCATCAAGCCTATTCAACCTGTAAAAGCTGATCCGGCGTAAGTTCATTATGCTCTTAGATCCACAATATTTTCCTAATGTTATACATTTCCATTAGACCAGCAAAGAAGCCTCGCAAGCCAAATGTCTTCATCGACGACGAAAAATATGAAACAGCAAAAGTTCTTGTATCACAGAATGCTTCCACAATGGAAATCGCCCGACAATTGAACGTATCACAGATGACTGCCTGGAAACTACGTGATGCCATTGTTAAAGGTATACCGCTCTCATATCGTAGCAAACGTGAAGTACGGCCAAAAGTCGAACCACAAGCGATGGCAACAACTACAGCATTGGCAACAAGCACTCCCAAAGCCAATATGCCACGGCGACGACTCAAGGCCGCAGAACGTGAGCAGCGCGACAAGGAAATCACACGCGAAATACTCGAAATGATCAAAGAAGACAGCAACATACAGTATTGGAAAGTTTCAGCCCGACTTGCCGAAAAGGGTTACTCAATATCGCCGTCATCGGTGTGTCAAAAGCTTAAGGCATTGGGAATACATCGTCGATGGAAGCCAGGCGATAAACCTCCTATGCTCGATATGGAAAACTTGAAGACTGCTGGAGCATTAGGCGGAGGAACTTCGACAGACAGCTTCGAGTTTAACAATGAACAGCAATTCGAATTGGGCGGCGCACACTTTCTAAGTGCCTTTACGCATTAGAACCGATGCATACTGCCGAGTATCATCACCTATTTGCGTATTTCTTGGTATTGTTTTCACTTTTTTTTCCGTTTTGGTCTCTTTCCAGGAGTGGGCTTGTAAACAAAGTTATTCTAATTCTGCTTTTTTTTTTTCTTTTATTCGTTAGAGATATTTAAGTATTGTTTGTTCTTAGTAGTTTCGTACTGGAATTCACATACCCACCCCACCCAAAACAAATAGACTATTTGCAGTTAGCTGCTGACCACGCAGACATGTGGCAGTAGATGGAGGAGAAATTGCTATTCTTTATTAATAGTTAAGTTTTCGTTAATGAAAAGTATTTTAGTTTATAGGAAGAAAGACATTCACATACATATACGAGTACATATATTTACATGTTTACCTTTTCAGTTTTAAATTTATTTTCCTATGCATAAACTTTGTCCCTGTTAGAAGTTAGTTTTACAATTAAGAATACAAATCTTACTCTTTGGGAGGGAGGAAGAACTTTAAGTTTCACATGGAAAAGGTTTTATCTTTTTTATAAATCACAAGCACACACTTGATATAAATAGAAACCACTGAAGAATTGATAGGATGACCTAAAAGAATCGTTAAAAAGCTGGTATATTTAATAAAATAAATATTTCGATGCCAACAGTTCATACTGGGCCTGGTCTTGCTTTTCGCTGCCATTTGTGCTATGCGACACACAAATGGGAGGCGGACCTTCAGTTTTATGCCGTTTCCGGCATTTTATTCAATTTCACTCTCGGATGTTTGTCAGACATTAGCGAGAGGTGGGACCGTGATAAAACTGTTCAGTATTTTTCGGGACTCTAACCTAGAGTCTCCCGCTAAGTGATCGGGCATTTATTTTTCTAATATGGGTGAATTCAAAAACGCCAAAAAAGGTGTGCAGTGTTGCGGCAACAGAACAGGCTTTGTATTGCTATAGACTTGCGTAAATTATTTTGACATTTATGAACAGTTGTGTTGCAGTGCTATACACAATAGAAAAACAAATAAAACATTAAAATTGTTATGACTTACCTTTCATCCATTTTTTTTACACAAAGTCTGGGCTAAAATATGGCTAACAAAAGTTTATCTAAAATAAACGAAAACAACTGTTGCTCAGGTTGCTCTGTTTTGACGTTTGACTGTGCTGGTTTTGCAAAAAAAAAAAAAACTGATTTGAACAGTACTGCCAAATTGTTGTTTATGTTGCCGCAGCACTGCATTTTTGAATTGGACCTATTTTATAGATAACAGCAGATGGACTCGCTCCTGAAGTAATACAAAAAGAGGGACAATTTTGCTTCCTGAACAGCAGTGTTATTTGAAAGTTAGATTTAGATTTAGAAGTTTCATCACACTATAGCTCTTGAGCGGTCGCAGGGATTGGGCAACCTCCTGATAAGGACTTCAGTTTTTTTCTTATTATTATTATTTATGTTCATTCCATTTTCTCGATAAGTGTTTATACCTCCCTTATCGAGAGCTCAAAAACCATAGCCAAAGCAATGTTCACTCGTTCAATGTCCCTTCAGACATTCTTGAGTTACAAACGAATCTAATTTATTAAAAACAAATTTAACACAGGCATATAAACCTAATTCCATCAAAAGCTGTTCAGTGGTTCCTGAGAGTCGATTCTGTTTCGATGAGAAATGTCCTATAGAGAAATTGCACAAATCTAATTTTAACCCTAATGCTGATTCCTTTCGTTTTAATAGAGATCCTTTCAAGGAGTGCTCACATTTCAGATACTAATCTGCCCAAGTGTGATGGCTAAAGGACATTATATTCCAACAATCTCAAAATAGTGCCGATACGTTCAAAAGGCCTATGCCAGTACCCTGAAAAAAAGCCAAAGAAGCAAATTATTCATATTACTTACTTTACTTGTGTCCTGTTTCTCCTTGTGGGTCCTAGGGCCTCTTCTGCGCCTAAGCGCCATCTTGTACGCTTACTGGCGATGTACCTAACTCTCTCTAGCTTTTCCCCAGTTGACGTGACTCTTCCTCCACTGTTCTGCGCCATGCATTTCTCAGTCGGCCCGCTCTTCTGCCATCCTGAGTTAACGGGTCCCACTGCGGTTATTGACCCTACAAATGCGATTAGGCCAGAGCTGTCGACCCGCTCTTCTGCCATTCTGAGTTATCGGGTTCCATTGCATCGCGTAGTTAGCTATGGAACTGTCACCTTTTCGAAATGTGTGTCCAATCCACTGCCAATTTTAATTTGTCGAATTATGATGTCTATCGGTTCTTGACCCTAGAAATGCGATTAGACCAGATCATCCTTAGAATGTTTCGGAGACACTGATTCACGAACATTTACAGTTTTCTCGTGATAGCTGTTACTTTCAACGTTGGAGAGGAACAGTCGTAGCTTTGTGTTAAAACTAATTGCATTGCTTCTCCATTGCTTGGACAACTTACGAAACAATGACTGGTCGGTTCCGCCTTCGGTCGAGATAATACCCCTAAAATATAGAAAACTCTACTCTCTCTGCCGGTAGTCCAGCAATGCTTACTTGAGCTGATGAGTTAGTTCCTTGTCTGATGATTTTTGTTCTTGCATTGTTTATCTTCAACCCCACGAAGTTTGCCTCCATAATCCATAATCCTGTATGATAGTAAGCACACGTCAGCCGAGATGTCTGAGTTGCGATGTAAGGGTCCATCGAATACCTCCGTTTCCCATTGACAAAGGAGCACAAGCACAAAGCACACAGAAACTATCCCTATGCTATCCTAAAGATGTTAGGTCTTTTCCATCCCTCTTTCATTACTATGTAGCGATTGGGGAACAACAAACTAATGTGTACTTTAAAAGCACTGACGTGCAGCTGAGAGCACCATTCGGTGACTCTAAATCTAACCAAAGGAAAACTAAAAGCACATCCATTGCATTCAAATTGTTTTGAAAACGATTATTTCTATTTGCCGGCAGACAAATAATTGATGAGCAAATTTGTCTTGGAATCGATTCCCCTGAGCAAGGCGTGTAAGACCAAACAAACAGGCATACATGGAACAAAAAGTTGTTATTTTGACCTGAGCCTTTCAAAAACAATCAGCTTTCTCTTATTCTTCTAATCAAAGAGAAAGCAACGGAACACTAATGGCACGAGACGTAACTCGCACTTACACTGTACAATTCTAAAAATATCACCTATATTCTGATATTCATGTCAAGCTTCGTATGTTGTATCGACAAACGTAAGAGCGAATAAATAGACGGTATTTAGCCGATTGTTGTCTAAGTTTTCTTTAGAAATGCTTCGTGGGTTGTTTATTGTGAGAGCACAACTAATGTAACTTCACTGGCAAAAAATATGTGTGTGTGTGAAAAGGAACACAATGGTGGGTTCCAGCCAGCCGGCGGAAAACGTTGTTAGTGAAACAGTTCTAGGATTTTGTTTCGCAACAATGACAAAAGTTTGAGTTTTAAATTACAAGTTTTAGCTCAGTACTTCATATAGCCATCTTCGACTTCCATAACCTGAAAAATTCAATTTACCAAATTCTTTGAGAACTTTCAAGTTGATTTCGTTCCAAGTCTGATTTATTTGGGTTTTCAGGTTTTCCACACTTCTGCACTGGCATTCCATTAGAGTAAATCTTTTTTCCCATGATTCCCCACAAGTTTTCTATTGAGTTAGGGCTGAATGCATGCCATAGCAAACACCTTGTCCCGCTGACTTGAAACCATTCACGGAATGTTCTTGCCGTACGAACACAGGAGCGGTGTCTTGCTGGAAAATAAGTTTCCCACATGCAGGAATACTTCCAAACTCGTCTAAAATATATTCCAGCATCTCCCTATATTTTTCGTTTATCATTCTGTGTGATACGCACATCAGAGGGATGTTGCCCTCAAAACCAAAGTCACCTCAAACCGTCACACTTCCAGATCCGAAGTGCTGGCTCACTTTTACTTCCTTTTTCGTCCTCCAAATCATGCCGAAAAATTATTATTTATATATTTATTTATTATTATAGGTTTTTCTCAAAACAATCAGCGCATTTCCGCCTTTCATTTGATACTGATGTGTGCATTCCAATTTTAACTCTAACCTTCAAAACTATTTTGCTTTTTCTCTGTTCAAAAATGTTACTTTAGAACTGTCTGCGGGAAAAAAAATTCATCTCTGATTCAATTTTCAAGTTGTCAAACGGTTCATATTGTATGAGGCTAAAAGGGTTCCGTTCCTCAATACAATGACAGCAGTCACCAGTTTTTGGTTAGAAAGATTAAATTGTGTATAAAAGCTTTCTAGAATCTGTAAAATGCATTACTTTTCAAAGAAATGATTTTTTTTTTTTTCAATATTTTTACTAGAAACTGAAATTTTCTCCCACTTTTTGGGGGCGTTTTCTTGAAAAAAAAAAAAATACATTTTGCCTTCTTATGCTATTTACGGTAATGAATAAGTCCTATTTTGAAAAAAAAAAACTCATGAAATTACGTCCATTTTGGTTACAAATATTGTGAGCCACGCCCATTTTCTCATAAGAAAAAGTCTTTAAGTAATTTTTCTGATAAAATCGCTTGAAAATCGATTAAGCATATTTCAAGTTCCAATATAATATATCATTGCATTTGAATCAACAATTTTACAACGCCCCACCTACGGGTATTAATTTTTGAGGAAAAAAATATCCTCGTCGTTTTAAAAACGACAGACAAAGGGAAAAACAAATTTATAATCCCAATCCGAGTTATGGCTGGAAGTGTGTTTCTCTTAAGTTAAATAACTTTGGTGCTATTGCTCCTAAATACACTTAAAACGATTTAAATCAAACTCACCCACTCATTTTTACCCAAAAATATAGGACCAGGCCTAGCTTCTCGCAGCCACTCGTGCTGTGCGTTGTACGAATGGTTGGGACCTACAGTTTTATGCCGTTTCCGGATTTTGCTCTCGGATGTTTGTCAGATGTTCGCGAGAAGTGGGATCGTGTGGTTTTGAACTTTGATTTTCCCGCTCATTGACGCGTAATTAACAACTAACCCCACAAAAAGTGCTATAAAATATCTTCATATGACCCTTTTTTTCTGTTTATTGCTGTTTCTTGCTAGTTACAGATTTTATTCTTGTACGATTACTGACGATGTGCCTTAACTCTCTCTGACTTTTCCCCAATTGCCTTGACTCTTCCTCCACTGTTCTGCGCCAAGTATTTCTCTATCGGCCCGCTCTTCTGCCATCCTGAGTTAACGGGTCCCATTGCATCGCGTAGTTAGCTATGGAACTGTCGCCTTTTCAACATGTGTGTCGGTTATCGGTTCTTGACCCTAGAAAAATACGTACAGATTTTATTAGTTTTATAAAAAAAAAAAAAAAAATCTCTTGAGGCATAAGGGGATCGACTTGAAAATTCGTTGAACAGAGCCTTTTATTTATTTTCGACGGAAAATTACTAAAGTCAATGCAATGGGTAAAGTAAGACTTTCTTTTTCTTATCTGCAACTCAACCACTGAACTAGAGAACTTGGAACACTTGCCCTATGTAATCGTAATACAATATTCCCCTATTCCCTAAGTCAAGTCGCGACTCGAGATTAAGTTGAGTGGAGCTGGGTGACTTCGTAATCCAGCAAAGTAATAGCAATTGAAGTGACAAGTTAATAGCACTCCTTACCTAAACAGTTAAAAATTATAACAATTTGTTTGACCTTTTGCTCAATTGCACAACAACTTACAGAATATGGAAATTATCCGCCCAAGTAAAAGTTATAAATTATTTTGAAGCATCTTGTAAACTATTTTACCCAAATTTTGTAGACATAATGGCTACTGTCTGCGTTTGCTATATTTTTACTCATCGTACATCATTAATTTAAGTGAATAGACTGTAAATTTGGCCACAGATGGAACGACCTGAGCAATTTTTCTTCGCTCCTATGAACTAACACTCGTATGCTACTTGACCAAACATAAATATCATACATATCTACCACCGTTCTCGTTCCCTTATTTATTTCCTTGTGAAACAAAAACACAAAGCATCACGAATAAGAAACTAACTGTCGCATTGAAATAGACACCATTGTGACAAGACCAATTTTAATAATAAAAGTAGACAAAATTTTCTTTTATTTGATTTTTCTGAAATAAATTTACCTAGCAGTTCCTAAATCACATATACAGTATTGGTAGAAACATATGCAACCAAACTTAAATTCCAAGTCAGTCGAGTACCACAAATAACTGTCAAAAGTTTGTAATGGTTGTGTTCTTCCAAAATACGTAGAAAATGTATGTCACCTTTAAATGCAAGCTCACCGTAAAATCCCTGACCAAAACATATGCAACTTCATATTGAAAGAAATTATTATTATTTATTAATATTTTGTTGGAAAACAAAATTATTATTTACGATTACTGCCTCCACTAAGTGCACACTCTAAGACCATTATATTACCTATTCCAAATGTGACTATTTTCTGGCAATAAGTGCTACTAAGTCTTTTGCCAGGGGGTCTTTTTTCACTGTTAGCATTCCATCAGATCCGAAAAGATTAAATTTCGATTCATCACTAAATATACTGTTTTCCACTTATGTACAGGGTGGCTGATGAATATTGCTACATTAAGAAACTCAAATAACTTTTTTTCAGTGTATGGAATTCATTTTTCTTTTATTCATGTTAAAGCTCATTCAATTTTATTAAATATAGCTTAATTAGTTTTAAAAATAATGGAATTTAAATGCCCCCCTGCTCGTTGATGCATGTGCGGCATCTTACCAAAAAGTTGTTCATTACTGCTTGGAGAGTTGAGACAGGAATAGCCGCAATTGTTTCTCGAATGGATTGCTTTAGTTCATTCAAATTTGTTGGTTTTGCTTTGTAGACTTCCTGTTTGCAATAACCCCACAAGAAAAAGTCAGGTGCAGTAAGGTCAGGCGACCTGGGGGGCCAACAGAATGTGGAGTTTCTGGATATCAGCTGGATATATCTATGTGAGGAGTTGCACCATCTTGCTGAAACCACACAGAGTTGAAAGAAATTCTCATTCGGCGTAATTCTGGATAGAAAAACTCTCTCAACATGCTCAAGTAACGGTCTCCAGTAACCGTAACGGTGTGACCGTTTTCTTCGAAGAAGTAGGGCCCGACAATGCAGCGTGATGAAACTGCACACCACACTGTGACACGAAGTGAAGGCAATTCCGTCTCATGGAGTATCTGTGAGTTGGAAGCACTCCATATTCGACAATTTTGTTTGTTTATGTTGCCGTTTAAATCGAAATGGGCCTCGTCAGACATAAAAAGACAGTTCAACATGTTTCCGTCCTCTTCCACCATTTGAAGCATCTTCTGGCAAAATTCGAAGCGAATCGGCAAGTCTGCTGCGTTCAGTTTGTTGGCCATTTGAATTTTATATGGGAATAAGTCCAAATCATTGTGCATAATTGACTGCAATGACTGTCTGCTTATACCCATTTGAGCAGATAAGCTTCTTGTCGAAACTCTAGGATTGTTTTGTATGGCAGCAGCTACAGCAGCGATTGTTTCCTCCATCCGAACTGAAGGGTTTCAATGGTAAGGTCTTCTTTCGACTGTCCCATGCTCGGCAAAATTGTTAACAAGTCTCATTATGGTCCATCTGCTCGGAGGATTGCCGCCAAACGTGCGCCTATACTCTCTTTGAACCGAAACTACGGACTCCAGTGCGTGATAGCGGCGGACAATCCAAATTCTTGTTTCAGTTATCCCAGTTATCCATTTTTGTTAAATCTAAAAATCAATCTGCAAAATAAAAACAAAATTAACCAGATTCATTAAATAGAAAAAAAGTTATTAAATTTTTTTTTGGTAGCGGCTTTCATCAGCCACCCTGTATCTACACTCCAGTTTAGATACTCTTTAGTGAATATTAGTCGTTTCAGGTGGTTTGCTTTTGAAATAAGTATTTTTTTAGCTGGATGTTGTGGCATGTGTCCAGCTTCTACTGACCTCTAACTCACTGTACGAAATACTATTAGGAGTTCGAACTTCCGACAATCTGCTTCGAAGACAGAAAAGGCTCTTCTTTATTGTCCGTAGAAGCAATGTATCCAGCCTTACTGTTTTCTTCCACCTTTGTGAACTACTGCAACACATTCACTTGAATTGAATCGCTTGATGATTCTTGAAATCTTCGACTTGTAAACATTATGTTTCGTAGAAATGTCTGCAACATTCCACAACAAAAGTCAGCAATAATATGATTATTTTTTCAACTTACTTGTTTTTATTAAATTTTACATAGAATTGTAAATTTATTTTTCCAAATAGTCAAACTGTCAATACAATAACGGTTTTTTGATGTTTCGTGCAATCAAGTACAAGTGCTGCTAATCGTGTGCAAAAAGCACATCTAGTGTGAAGTTGTATATGTTTTGGCCAACAGTTTTACGGTGAGTCTGCATTTTAGGTTGGCAAATATGTGTATATATTTTGGAAGAACACATCCAACATAAATTTTTGGCATACAAGAAATATATAATTCAGGATAAAAAATATTTGTAGCAAGCTATTGACTTAGAAATGCAGTTTAGTTGCATATGTTTCTGCACCATTCATACAAATTTTTTTTATATATTTCCTTTACCACTTTCTGCGAGTCTTTAGTTCTTTTTCCTTCCTTTACTCATAAAACAAAAATACAAACAAACAACTATGTATACCACACGTATTACAAAATGAAAACACGTATTATATTAGTTTAATTTTAAAACCATTATTTTAAAGTTAAACAAACAAAAAAAAAAACAAACGAAGGCTAAAAAATATATATAATAATTAATATTACTAACACACTCATGCAATACACTCCATTTTGTAGAAGAACGAAAAAACGATATACCTATATACATACTCTAGAAGTTATATATTTAAAAAAAAAAATATATATATTATACCTTAGATATATAAAAGTACTCAATATATCAACACACATTCTATTTTGAAGAAAACAAAAAAAAATTCAAACCTCTAGCTTTAAGCCACTGCAATCACAGCAACAATATAAAGACATAAAGACGTACATACATACATATACATTATATAGTATTAATTTAATTATTATTATTTTTTTTAGAAAACTTTTGATATTTATATAAATTGTGTGTTAGTTGAACATCAACAGGTTTTACTCAAAGTAAAGACACAAAAATAAAAATATAAAGATTTTTAGTTTTATTTTGTTTAAATTATATAATTTATGTTTGAAACATTTCCATTTGCTGACATTCTATGTATTGTGTTAGTTGTTTTTTTTTTTTTTTTTTAGATAATTATTTTCAGTATATTATATGCATAACTATGTATTAATGTGTAATGAAATTCTATGTTATTCTATTTGGCGATGATTTTTGGATGTTCGCTACAATAGTGCAAATTGAATGATAAATTAAAAAAAAAAAAAACAAAAAAAAGAAATGAAATAAATTGTTTAGAATTTTACAAAATCCATTTGTTCAGTTTTTTTTTAATAATAAGAAGAACCATTGAATCGATATACACTGCAGGCCACCTTCAGTGCTCGAAGGAAAAACAAAATCTAACATCGAAAAAAAACTCTACTAGAATAATAATCATGTAAAATGAACGGGGAACATACAGACATGGACATTAAAATAGAGACACATGCATGGAAAGTGGCCAATATTGGGCCCATTCCGAAACCAAACAAAAACCCCTCTGATACTTCCGGGTACCGCCCAATATCGCTCCTCCCATGTACAGGTAAAGTCTTAGAGAAAATAATATCCAAGCGATTGTTTTGGTTCCTTGAAAAAAATAACCTCATAGACTCCCGTCAAGTGGCTTTCAAAAAAGAACGTGGAACCATCGACGCCCTTCTCCATTTGGACGAAATCATTATATCATCTCTCTCAGCAAAAAAACACGTCTCAATCCTTCTAATCGATTTCGAGAAAGCCTTTGATCGTATTGGCATACATGTAGTTATGAAACAACTGATTAACTGGAAAATTGGGCCCAAAATTTTGAATTACATTAAATCCTTTTTATGTAACAGGTTCTTTCGCATCAAGGCGAACGGTAACTATTCGACGATTCATAAACTGAAAAACGGCATTCCACAAGGATCGCCCTTATCCGTCGTCCTTTTTATAATTGCATTTAATGAAATTAGCTCAATAGTTGACCGTCACAACGTAGTAGGTCATACACTCTATGCTGACGACCTTATAGTTTACTCCAGTTGCAAAGACTTAACGTCTCTTGCTACCACGTTCACCAATATTCTTCAAAACCTTTCAGAATGGGGGCAATACTCAGGCTCAAACCTTTCAATACAAAAATGTGAAATTCTACACTTATGTAAAAAATACAGTTGCGATAAGAACATATTAGTTCAATTAAATAACACAAATATAATCAATGTAAACTTTGCTAAAATATTTGGCGTCATTTTCGATTCCAAATTTACATTTAAAAACCATTGTATCAACTTGAAAAAGAGCCTTAACACTAGAGTTAATCTTATAAAATACCTTTCCTCTAAGAACAGCAACTGTAACATTAATACTATCATAAACGTAATAAAATCTGTAATTTTATCTAAGATCGACTATGGTTTAGCAATATATGGTAAATGTTCACAATCATCAACTCAACTCATCACAACACCGTACTATGATATGCTATGAGAGACTTTCGTACAACTCCAATTCGAAACCTCCTAACTGACGCTGGATTGCCACATATTACAGAAAGAATCGAATACATTACTACGTGTACGATACAAAAATTAAATTCCTCCATAATGTCACCCATTCACAACGACGTCAAAAAAATTCTAAAAAGGAAAAAAACCCCAAGACTTCAATCGACATTGGTATCTGCTCTTACATCCGCAAAACACCTTGAGATTCCAGTTGTCCTTCAAAACTTTAAGTCGACATCCTGTCCGCCTTGGAATTTCGTAAAAGACTCCATACACACCGGCCTCAGCAAACATTCCATCAGATCAACAAGTAACGAAGTCTTCAAAGCCATGTTTTTGGACGTTGCAGAAAACCACAAAGAAGAAGGATGGAACTTTATGTTTGCCGATGCTTCAAAAACGCAAAACGAAACATCATTCGCTGTCATTGGAGAGGACCTATCAGTCATTTGTAAAGGCCTTCTTCCAACTTTCACCTCCATATTTACAGCAGAAGCCTTTGCCATCCTCACTGCCATTAACTCATCCAAAAACAGAAAGACTATTATTTTCACAGACAGCCTATCCTCTGTAACAGCTATAAAAAACATAAATAATGGAAGCGAAATCATTGAATCCATCCGTGACAAACTCATATCTAGAAATGGAAAACTAAAAATCTGCTGGGTCCCAAGGCACAGCGGAATTAAGGGAAACGAAATTGCCGACGCTGTTGCTAAATCGGCTTTAAAAGAACCTCTGACAACATTCTTCGCCTACAACAAAAAAGACATAAAAAAATATCTTCTGGAGGCTTGGAAATGTAGGAGAAAGGCAAACTGGTCAAAATATCAACACATTTACAAACAATTTAACCCTAATGCTGAAAAAGCATACTACCCTGGAGATATTTCACATAAAAAGATAAAAATATATATCAGACTGCGAATGGGTCATACCAACATGACCCACAAACATCTCATCACTAACGAAACAGCCCCGCTCTGCCACTTATGCAACGAAAACCAAACGCTTACCATAAGTCATCTCATTTCATGTAAACAAATATACTTAACTTGTAAAACCATCGCATTGAATCAATATACACCGCAAGCCAAAAGTTTGAGGCCGCCTTCAGTGCCCGAAGGAAAAACAAAATCTAACATCGAAAAAAACTCTACTAGAATAATAATCATGTAAAATGAACGGGGAACATACAGACATGGACATTAAAATAGAGACACTTAGCATAGTTTAAAGAATTCATATTTTTATTAACTCAAAAAGAGAAGATAATGCAAAATTTGTACTTCAGTGTCTTTGTTTTGTTTTTTTTTTATATAAAATTTATAAAAAAAAATTATTTAACTTTTTGTACAGTAGGAAACTGAAAAAAAAGAAGTCACACTTTTCATGGACATTAAAATAGAGATACTTATTAAAAAACTTAAAAATTAAAATTTTAGCAGTTATAATTTAAAAAAAAGATGATTAATATTTTATTGCTTGACCTTTGCTCTTTATAACTGCTTGACACCTGTTGGGCATTGAGTCAACTAATCGGCGGCATCTGTCGACTGAAATTTGGGACCACTCATGTTGAACAATTTTCCACAATTCGGCTTTATTCTTCGTATAATGCTTCCCAACCGCCTTCTTTAAATCTCCCCATAAGTGTTCTATTAAATTTAAATCAGGTAATTGGGATGGCCACTCCATTACATTGATTTTTTGGTCCTTGAAGTAACTTTTCGCAGATGTGTAAGAATGCTTCGGGTCGTTATCCTGTTGTAGAACCTATCTGAGAGGCCTATTCTCTTCGGCATAAGGTAACATCGTTTTTTTCATTATATCAAAGTACATCACCTGATCCATTTTGCCTTCTATCAGATGATTTAATCCTACGCCATACCAAGAAAAACAACCCCACAAAAGAACACTTCCGCCTCCATGCTTGACCATCTTCTGGGTGTATTGTGGGCTGAGTTCCTTCAAAGGTGGCCTCCGAACAGTCTGTCTGCCATCACTTCCGAATAAATTGATCTTCGTTTCATCAGTCCGCAAAACATTTCTCCATTTTTTTATTCCCTCTTGTCCAGTCCAATGAAGATGGTCCTTGGCGAATTTTACGCAATATTTTTGTTCCTTAGAAAAGGCACCCTTCTTGCTATCCTTCCGTGCAAATTACCTTCAACAAGTCTTCTCCAAACTGTTCTATCAGAAATATTCAGGTGTAGTTCAGCTCTAATATCTTTTTTTGAAGAACGAATAATCTTGCGATCTTCTTTTGGAGTTGTTTTTCTTGGTTGACTAAGCTGTTTTTTGTTTTCCGGTGGCTTAATTGCATTCTCAGCTAACTTGGGAGATCGCCCGACGCTCTTACCTATATTATCGATAATCCTTCGTTACGTAAAGCTAAAATAGCAGATTTCTCTTCTGAGGTGCAGTGTTTCTTGCGGCCCATACTTTTCTGTATTAATTTTAATTTAATTTAATTATATAAATTCAGATCCTATGAAAATATTATAGAATACACTTACTATCGTAGAAAAGTAAAATCTGTAGGAAATAATTGATATTTTTCACACACACTGTCTGTATTTTAATGACCGCAAAAAAACTTTTTTTCTGGAAGAATCTGTTAATATGCATTCTCTAAACAAACAACTTCAAAGTAACGGTCCTGTTATTTTTCATAAGAAAATCTTACTATGTTGTTGATAACGGTTAGAATGTGTTCGGATGAGAGTTGTTGTTTTTATTCGACTTTAGTTCAAGAAACTACAAGTCCCTATTTTAATGTCCATATCTGTATATGAAAGCAAATTAAGAAAAAAATTATTTTCATTTTGTTTCTTAACATAAAGAAATTTAAGAAGAAAAAATGACTTAAACCGATTTTTCCTCGAAAAAGCTACTACTATTTAATCGATAACTTGGTATATGGTGGTATGTTGCTCCAGCAATCCAATAGTATTTTCCACAACGCAGATTCTGATGACGGGCATTGATCCCGGACCCTTCTATCTATACGGTTTAAATCTTGTGCTTGCGGCAGCCATATCATGATTTGTAAGATTTCTTCATCTTCTCTCTATTTCAGGTTGTCTGGACAAAGTCTTTACGTGTGTTTAGGGTCGTTGTCCTGTTGAAATACGAGTTCTTCGCCAATTAATCTTAGTCCAGAGGTAAGAGCGTTTTCTTCCAATATTATTTTGTATGCCTCCTTATTTTTTTTTTTTTTTTTTTTTTTTCAATCACTCGAGTCAGATCTCCCACTCCACTTGAAGAGAAACATCCCCAGACCAAAACAGAACCGCTTCCATGTTTGACACAGTCTGATAGCATCTTTTGTTCAGCGCTGGGTCGAACGAAAACTCTTCGTTTTGTGTCAAATATCTCGAGCTTGGATTCATCGCTCCATAAAAATCTGTTGAAACTTTCTTCCGCCTAGTCTTTATGCTTTTTGGCCCATTCTAACCTTTTCTGCTTGTTTTGTGGTCGCAGCATGGGTTTTCGAACAGCAAGTTGCCCAAATAGTCCAGCATGTCTTAATCTTCGATTGACCGTTGTCAAGGACAGTGGTTTATTCCGTGTTCCATTTATTTCGGCTCGAATTTCGGGTGCTGTTTTTCGTCTACTTCGTTTGCCTGTTGTGACTGTTAGCCGATCCTCATGTTTAGTTGTAGCTCTACGCCGTCCTGACCGTGTTTTATCATCAAAATTTCCTGTTTGAGCGTGAAGATCATTGGTATGTTGTACGCAGCACCTTGATACTTCGAAACAACTTCCCACTGCGATTTGCCTTCTTTAAGAAGGGTGATGATTGCAGATCGTTTTTCGATTGTGGTTTCCGCGACTTTCCCCTTTTTAACGATTTGTCAAGTCACTCAAGACGTGAAGAATCTCAAATAAATTCTTATGACTTCAAAGAGTGGCATTTCTGCAAGACCCTTGCAATCCAGGTCGACAAATTTTTGGATTTGAGGACCCTTTTAATATAAGCAGTCATAAACAAGTACTGAATCGACAATCAAAAGTCATAAAATTTAATAATTATGGAAAACCTTAACACTTCTCAATAAACAGCTTTTGTGCTGTTTTTCTCACATTTGTAAATAAAACGCAAACTGCTCAAAAGCGTGGGTATAAAACTTTTATTATCTAAATGTGTTGTGTACTGTTCGGGTAGACAATTTAGGTAAAAAAATGTATGTAAATGCAATTCATAAAATTCAATCTCCATGCATTAATGAAGTCAATTGTCTAAGTAGGCCTTAATCTTTTGGCCTGCAGTGTAAATCATTTCCTACCAAGTCACATTCGCATCTACTAATTATGCGAAATACAACAAAATTACGAAGTATTTAGGTTAGTTACTTATGTCCTGCATCCCCTTGGACTCTACTACGTCTAGGCGCCATCGTATACGGTTTCTGGCAATATGTTTCATCTCCCCCTCTGGCAATATGTTTCATCTCATCCCCTTCGGGTAGGGGTTAGAATATACCCGAGGTAGGCATGCCTGTCGTAAGAGGAGACTAAAATCCACCCTCCGTATACCGAGTATGGCGTATACAAAAACATGCAATGAACAAAACGAAAGATATTAATACCCCAGGTGGCAGTCCAGGTACACTGGAAAATCCACCCTCTTCGGAGGTCGGCTCTACGGATTCTGGGGAAAGCCATTTATTGCGTTCATCTGACCCTTTTAAAAAAGGTACTAGGGTAGTTAGATCTCCAACATCAAGATCTACCATGAAAACGTGCGGAACTAGAAGTCCGGCGACATCGATAGTGTCGGCGCACGAACAACGGACTTCAGCGAAAATTCAAAGCCTAACGGACGAAAATATGGAACTCCGGACCAGGCTAAGTAAAATGGAACTTCTCTGCGAAGAACTAAGAAAGGAATTAAATGTACTTAAAGCAGAAAATAAAGCATTTAATGATACATCGAAACCTCGTAATGAGTCTGCTGCGAGTTCAATCGTCCCCGATAACACGGATTATAAAACGGATGATGAGGAACTAAGTCGGGAAACCAATTGGATTCTAAAAAAACGGCCTGTCAAAAAACGAAAAGCTGGCTCTTCGCCCGAAATGCTAACGAGGCAAGAAAACACGCAAAATAAACGAGAAGGTAAAGAACAGCCTGACAAAATAATCACGCGTGCCGAAGAAAATCCACGAAATAAGGTACGACCACCGCCACCAATATACGTGATCGGAATTGCAGACTATAATAAACTGCATTCTTTTATCAAACCTTTGTTGCTATCCGATTTTAAAGTAACATCGCTCAACAACAACAAATGGAAAGTAAACGTAAAGGACTCAGACAGTTACCGCTCAGTATCTAATAAACTGAATACTGAAAAAATCCAGTGGTATACTTATGAAAATAAATCTGAAAGACCGATACGAGTCGTAGCTAGAGGACTTCATGCCTCATGCCGAAAGGAAGACGTTGTTCACGATTTGAAGAACAAAAACTTTAAAATCGTCGATGCGGTAAACTTAATTAAACGGGAAAAGCAAAAATTGGAAGGCGAGGAAACGATGGTTAAGCGCGAGCTTCCTCTTTTTATGCTAACCTTTGATAAGGCTGAGAGTTTAGAAAAGATTTACGAAATAAGAACAATTCTGAATGTCGTAGTCAAAATCGAACCCATGCGCAAGAATACAAGGTTGATACCTCAGTGCAAGCGATGCCAAGGATTCAACCATACGCAAACATATTGCCGAAAAGAACCGCGATGTGTCAAATGCGCCGGTAAACATCTTAGTCAAGAGTGTGGTGTAAACAAAAAAACCCCTGCAGCGTGTATTAACTGCAATGGTAAGCATCCGGCTAATTACAGAGGCTGTGAAGTAGCCAAAGAATTACAAAAAAGAAGAGATCGACTTATGAAGCCGGAAAACCCACCCTCAAAACCGGTAAATAAGGAAAAGTCGAAAACTGCTGCAAGAAAGGTGACTAGAGACAACCGAGCCGACCCTGGTGCGCTTACGTACGCTCAAGCTGCGACATCAAACACCGACCAAATTCCACACCGCGTTAAGGTAAAAGCGCCTAAAGAAAAGCCATCAGATTCTGACATACAGACGAGTGCTCAAGCATCAACATCAATAAAAACGAACACTGACAATTCGGAAAACCCCGTATCTCACGTCTTTTCTATTATCCTTGCGAGGCTTGAGGAGCAAACAAAAACAAACACGCTAATTGTCGACAGGTTGGAGAAGCTTGAATATAAGCTTAACAATAGGAGCATTTCAAAACGAACATGACGAAACTTCTTAAAATTGTTGCATGAAACGCCAACGGTCTCATACAAAGACTAGAAGAGCTAGAAATATTTCTACGGGAAAATGACATTGACATATGTTTGATCTGTGAAACTCACCTGACGAAACTATCGCGTGTAAACATTACTGGATACAGTACCTATCACGCTTATCACCCGTCGGAAAGAGCCAGAGGCGGATCGTCTTTAATCATAAAAGATTGCATCGAACACTCTGAAGAGATTATGATAGAGCTTGAAACAATGCAAGTGAGCACTGTACGCGTGAAAAATGGACATTACTCTTTCAATGTCTCGTCTATTTATTGTCCACTGCGTTGCAGGCTTGAAAAAAATGATTTTACAAATATTTTCAACTCTCTTGGATCGAATTTTATTATTGGCGGTGATTTTAATGCAAAACACACCTTCTGGGGTTCAAGATGTGTCTCACAAAAAGGCAGAGCACTTTACAACGCCTGCATGCAACACAGATGCGACTTTCACTCGACTGGTAAACCAACATATTGGCCGACTGATAACAACAAAATACCCGATCTGATCGATTTCTTTGTTGTAAAAGGAATACCAGACAAATGTATTAAAATTGATGAAAGTTTTGATCTCTCTTCCGATCATTCCCCTATCATTCTAACGATGAGCGAACGCCTAATTAAAAAAGATGTACCTGCTAGACTAACTAGCAGAAAAACTGATTGGGAAGGCTTTAAAAAAGACGTTGAAGAACCTACCGAACTGAGAGTATCACTTAGGACGTTTTCTGAACTCGAAATCGAAATTGATCGTTTTGTTGAAGTTCTGCAGCGCGCCGCTTGGAAAAATACTCCCTATCAAAGGAAAACGCCAATCAATCATGCCCAAAAATATCCACCGGAAATAAAAGAAATGGTAAGGGAGAAGAGAAAAGCGCGTAAAAAATGGCAACAAACTCGCGCTCCGCAACATAAGTCGCATTTGAATCGCTTGTGTAATTTGCTAAAAAAGGCCATTATTGATTTTAAAAACCGGACAATACAAACCAGCATTGAAAGCTTAACAGCGGACAAAGATTCCAATTATTCGCTCTGGAAAGCTATAAAAGGCATTAAAAAACCGAAAATACAAGCGGCCCCAATCAAGAAAAATGACAACGAATGGGCCAAGAATGATAAAGACAAAGCAGAAGTCTTTGCCGCCCATTTAGAAGAAACATTTAAACCATTTGATGGGCAAGCGCTTGCTGAAAATGATAATGCGTCGGATATAGCATTTAACAATTACACAGTAAGAAATGCAAGGCTGACCGAACTTCAACAAGAAATAAAGAAACTGAAACCGAATAAAGCTCCTGGATACGACCTAATCACAGGAGAGCTTCTTAAATCGTTACCTAGAAAAGCGTTAGTTAAGTTTCTTTACATTATAAACGCAGCGATAAGATTAGAATATGTTCCGAGTCAATGGAAAGTCGCGGAAGTAATAATGATTCTGAAGCCAGGAAAACCACCGAATGATAAAAAATCGTATAGACCTATTTCGCTGCTGCCGATTATGTCTAAAGTTTTCGAAAGAATAGTACTTAAGCGATTACAGCCGGTTATAGAAGAAGGATCTCTTATTCCCAATCACCAGTTTGGGTTTAGAACCAAGCACTCAACAATAGACCAAGTGCATAGAATAACTGATTTAATTGAAAAAGCTTACGAAGAAAAAAAGATTTGCTCGAGCATATTCCTTGATGTTTCTCAAGCTTTTGACAAGGTCTGGCATGAAGGCTTGAAATATAAATTACGACAAGTTCTGCCGGAACACTTATATAATATTCTAGAAAAATACTTGACGAATCGACTTTTCCGAGTCAAACACGGAAACGAATATTCGGAATTTAAAGAAATAAGGGCTGGGGTGCCGCAGGGAAGTGTCCTTGGACCGCTTTTGTACCTATTATATACTCGCGATATACCGCAAGAAGAAGGCACCGTCTTAGCTACATTTGCCGACGACACTGCCATCCTGGCAACGGGTAAAACGATCGAAGAATCGACTGAAAAATTGCAAGAAGCATTGAATAAAGTAAATGAATGGACAAAGATTTGGCGACTAGCTTTAAACGAAAACAAATCTGTTCATGTCAATTTTACTTATAAGAAAATAAATAATTTGCCCATCTTTTCAAACTCGGTTCAAATTCCGTTTGCAAACGAGGCTAAGTATCTTGGAATGACACTTGATGCTAAGCTGAAGTGGAAATCGCACGTGAAGAAAAAACGTAAAGAACTCGAAACCAAATACAGAGAAATGTACTGGTTACTTGGAAAACATTCCAAGCTTAATGTAGAGAACAAACTGCTTTTATACAAGCAAGTGCTAAAGCCGATATGGACATATGGAATACAACTTTGGGGTTGTACCAAAATAAGTAATGTCAATATTTTACAAACTTTTGAAAATAAAGTGCTAAGATCAATAGTTAATGCACCGTGGTTTATTAGAAATAGCGATATCCATAGAGATTTAGGAATTGCGACAGTCGAATATGAAATCAAAAACTTCGCGCGTAAGCATAAAGACAGATTACAAGGACACGTTAACAATGAAGTCCTTCGAATTCTAGATGAGAGGAATCTACTGCGTCGTCTACAAAGGACTAAACCTTTCGATTTAACGCGATAGCAAGAAACCGCGCCTAATTTGCGGAACAAGCAGGAACTTTCAATGGAAAGGGACCTGCCAAACGATCTCAATACGTGAAAGAAAAACTGCTGGATAAGTCAAAACTTAGTTGTAGTATGTAATCAAAGAAATTTATCACGAAGGGAGGTTTTTTTAGTGAGTAAAAATCTCACACTACTATGAGCACGCGCTACCGATCCTCATAGTGTCTTCATGAAGATTTTTTACCTACCCTCGGAAAAAAAAAAAAAAAAAAAAAAAAAAAAAAAAAAAAATGTTTCATCTCCCCAACTTTTCGACCGCCAGGTATTCTGCCATCCTTTAAAGGGTTCCATTGCATAGCATGGTTACCTATAAAACTGTCACATTTTCGGAACATTTAACCAATGCACTGCCACTTCCGTCGTTGGATGTGTTCGTTAGAGATACCGATGGGCCGGAAAACCCTTAAGATGTTGCGCAGGCAACTGTTAAAAAACGTTTGCAGTTTCCTGGTGATAATAATGGTCGCTCTCCGCGTGCTGCATCCATATAACAGCACGGATACGAGATTGGAGCGGAGCAGCCTTAGCTTGGTGTTCAAATTGGCACCATTGTTTTGCCATATTTTGGACAACATCCCGAACGCGGACTTTGCTTTGGCGATCCTGCTGGCTATACCCAATTCTGTTCCACCATCGGTCGAGACAATACTTCCAGGATACTGGAAATCCACTACTCTCTCTAACGGTTGTCCAGCAATGCATATTTGAGCTAATGACTTTGTTCCAAGACTGATTATTTTAGTTTTCGTTGTATTAATTTTCAGCCCGACGACGCCTGCCTCCCTCTCTACACCTGCTGTCATTTGGTGGAGGTCCATAATTCTGTGAGAGAGTAAGCATATATCGTCAGCATAGTCAAGATGTTTCAGTTGGGATGTAAGAGTCCATCGAATTCATCCGTTTCCCGTCTATAAAGCTGCACGAAGCACCTGACCTAATAGACTTCTTCATAGCAAAAGGAGTATCTACAAATTTTGCGAAAATAGAGCAAAGTTTTGATCTCTCCTCAGATCACTCACCGGTAATTCACACAAGATTTGAATTTTGCGCCATTTGTGTGGTAAAGTGTTGCCAATAAAAAAAAAAGACAGCGTGACAGCTGATAGTTCAGGGTTATTATAAATGGAGTGCTGCACGAAAGAACAACACGTTTTCATTGTTGAACAATATTTGAAGAATAATGAAGGTTTGGCAGCTACAGTTCGTAATTTTCGTACAAAATATGGTCAGAATAGTGTTCAACGTCATCAACTTCGAAGAGATTATTTCAAAAATTCAGGGAGATTGGATCAATTTGTGATTTTGGACACTCTGGCCGTCCTTCAACAACTCGTTCAACACAAGACATCGAAGCAGTTCGTTAGTGTTGTTGAGAGCCCAGGAACATCAATTCCGTGCCCAAGAATTGGACATTTCGAGAAGCTCTCTACATCGTATTCTCACAAAAGATTTGCATCTTCATGCATACAAAGTGCAATTGATTCAAGAACTGAAGCCTACTGACCACGTACAACGAAGAGAGTTCGTTGAATGGATTATTGTACAACTACAAGTGGATGCTGATTTTTCAAACAAAATCATCTTCAGCGATGAGGCTCATTTTCATCTTGATGGCTTTGTTAATCGTCAAAATTATCGAATTTGGGGTTCAGAAATTCAGTTATTCTTCGTTTGATTTCTATTGAGGTGTCATTGTCTGAGTTTATAGCAGAGCCAAGATAGACAAAGTCCCTTACTACCTCGAAGTTATAGGGCAATATACAAGCTTAAAACCAACAAAGCTGCTGGAACTGATGGCCTACCGACCGAGTTGTTCAAAGCTGCTGGAGATGACTTGGTAGAGAGCATACACCAACTCATTTCAGAAATTTGGTCAGACGAGTGTATGCCTGATGAATGGAATGTTAGCATCGTTTGCCCACGATCCACAAGAAAGGAGACGTCCTAAACTGCGCCGATTACAGAGGCCTGCTTAATATCGCGTACAAGACATTATCTACATTGTGTGAACGCCTGAAACCCCCCGTTAATGATCTGATTGGCCCCCACCATTGTGGTTTTAGGCCAGGAAAGTCCACAGTCGATCTAATTTTCATACTTCGGCAGATCCTGGAGAAAACCCAAGAAGTCCAAATCAATACCCACCATCTTTTTATCGATTTTAAGGCCGCATATGATAGAATTTATAGAGACGAGCTGTATAGAGCCATGTCTAGTTTGGCGTCCCTGTCAAACTCGTCCGTCTGTGCAGGATGCCAATGGATAATGCTCGCTGCTCCATCAAGGTCGTTAACGACCTCACTGAGACCTTCGATTTCAAAAAAGGATTTAGACAAGGTGATGCGCTGTCATGTCAATCTCACAAGCCAACGCCGGAGGCACAATCTTTCAAAAATCTGTGCAACTACTAGCGTACGCCGACGATATTGACATAATTGAACGAACTCAGCGGGCTGTCACTTGTGCTTTCGCTAGTATTGAAGCGGAAGCTACCAAAATGGGTTTAGCGATAAATGATGGTAAAACCAAGTACATGCTGTCAACAGGAAGGGGCACACAACATTGACGAATTGAACAGAACGTCATAGTCGGCAGCTATAACTTCTAGGTAGTAAGGGACTTTGTCTATCTTAGCTCACTTCGTTTTCGTCAGATGGACGAAAGTTTTGGCTATCATCGTCTATGTTGAATGGTCCATTCTGCCTGACAGCGGTATGTTGGTCTTCGTCGCGATTATACAGTCTACAGAAAAAGGTTTTCCATATTCTCAACACCGACTGTGACTCTACTCCAGGTTTCCTTCTTCATATCTACAGGTTTCTGTACGGGTCTGGTTAGCGTAACACACTCTTTTTACCTTTTGGTAAAACTTCCGTACATTATGCCTGGAGTATAACATCTCAATATTTCTCGTGCTTTTTTTTTCTTTTAGAGAAGGATATGTTCTTCCCGTCTCTTGGCTCTTTTCACACTATTCGGTTTTGACCGGACGGCGATGGAACGGCGAAAATCCGAATTGGCAACACATTTACACTATACGGTTTATGCACGGCTTTTTTCCGTCACAAGCTCAGTTTGTGGTTGAGTGGTGTGCTGTTTGGTCATAATTAATCGTAACTACAGTGGCTCGAGGACAACTGATCGTATGATTTAAAACCGTTTAATGTAAAAGCGGTCACGTACAACACTGAGTTATAGGTCACCGTCCGGGCGCCGTCGATTGCAGTGGACGGCTGCTAAACGGCAAAATGACGTCAATGTGTAATGTGAAAGGGACCATGCTCTTCTTCACGCCACTAAATGAATGTCGCCATTCGATTTTTTGCCGTCCGGGCAAAACCGAATAGTGTGAAAAGAGCCTTACTCGCAGAGCTCACGAGCAGCCTTCGTCCTTCTTTCTGCTAGCATTTAAGGCTTACGAAATAACATCTAAACTACTATGGGACTGCCTTCAACTACTCATAGCGACAGCCAGCACAAACATAGCATTTAGGTGCCAAGATACAGCGGACATGAAGAAAATGTAATAGCTGACCCGCTAGCCAGCACAGGAGCTGCATGAAGCTTTATGTCAAGACCATTCTGTGGATTACCAGTTAGTACGACATAAAGCTGTATAAACTAATGTAATAGATGAGCTTGAAAGTAATAGATAAACCTTCTGCTAAATACCTTCCACAAAAGAACGAAACAACTCCTCACAGGCCACTGTCGAGTCAAAAAAACATATCATGGCTATGGGAAAAGCGCAAGATAACATATGCAGAATGTGCAACGAAAATAAAGAATCAGCAGAACATTCCTTATGTCTAACCAGAACATGTCATCGTTACTTAGGTAAATTCGACTTTAAAGCAGGACAGATCTGCTTACCATCTTGAATGAGCTTAAAGATTAGAGTAAATCACAATAGGCCCAATGGTAGCCGAAGTGATAAGGTGATCAGATCCCACCTCACCAACAATCTACAATCTGTACATACTAAACGAAAGCTTTGACATATCCAAGGCATAAACAAATTTTTATCATAATTTAATTCTGGAAATGGAAAACCGTATTAACATTACTATAGAGTTATATATACAAGCCTAGCAAGCAGAGAAAATAACAGAACAAACATCTGGCTATCAAGTTACTTCATAGCCATGTTCTAAGAAAGCAAAGTGGACACTACAGTTGGGAAAAGTCATGGAAACTGAAACATATGCATATTCGTTTTCAAAGCAGTTTATTTAACTGAATATGACATGAGCTTATGATTAAATGGAATTTCATTGTTTCCTGTTGCAGGTAAGAAATATCTTTATAAAATATCTACATGGCTGAGTGTTCATTTAATTAAGTTCATTTTTCATCATCTTTTCTTGGCTCTCAGTCCATGCTTTGGCAATCATTTGCTTTGTTTGCGTATCACCATTCTGGAACATACGCTTCATAAGATTCACAATAGCATCGTCTCCTTTCATGTCATCTTTCATGTCGGCGTCCTGTTTGTCCTTTAAACGTTTCTCAATCGCAGTCAAATGCGACCATGTGATGGCTTCCTCCTTTTTCTTCATATAAATGGCAACCATACCGCTCTTTATTTTGCGATAACTCTTCACCACATCGATTGGATGCAATAAGTTGTTTATTGTCAATCCATAGTCTTTGTTGTTCAGATTCTTCACGTGGAAAACAATTGTTTTGTCCGAGAATGTAACACTTACGTCGTCCTCGGTTAGATTTTGGACACCGTCCAATGTGATGAACATTTTTACAAATTTATCGCTTTGATCCCATGCATATTCGTTCAATTCGACCAGGTATCTACAAATTAATGCAATGAATAAGTAGTCTTGAACGATATTTTTAAAATGTTTCTAGAAGATGATTCAGTACCTTTTTGTTGACGGCCCGTCGTTGGGTATGATTTTGCTGCTACTTGCTTTTGCATTTTTCTCCGCTTCAGCTTTGGCTTTGATTTCAATGTTTTTAATTTCGGTCTCTATTCTATGCTTCTCCACAATGAGGACATTCTTCACGCGTTGTCTGGTAGATTGGGCCAACAACGCTGTGATTTCTTCTACATCAAGTTTCAACTGCGTTCAAATTAATGCCGCTTAGTCAATTAGAGAACAAGTTATCGCTATGCCAACCTACCTCTTCTATAGACATATTGATTTGGGATATAAATTAATTGGATTTTGATTCTTAAACAAACGATACTTGAATAAATTTTACAAATTTACACTGCACTTCTCCCAAAGAACGACTCTTTTTATGAAATTCACATTTCATAGTGGCTGACAAAACTTCAGCAGTCAGTACAATTCTGGAAAGATTTTTAAACAGTGATGCCAAGCCACAATGAAAAATAAAATAGGTTGAGTTCGGATATTCATCCCAATCAGAATTACTTATCGAAAACGAAAAACCGTTACTTGCGTTTGTACGCTTTTCCAAGAGTCCATAACATGCGAGGGTGGGTCAATAAATCCCTGAAAAAAGAAATAAGGAACACTCTTTTCGGTATAAAAACATTTTATTTTTCAACATAGTTTCCTTTCAGCTCTATACACTTCATCCAACGTTTCTCCAATTTTTTGATGTCCTCCAAACAATACGATTTCTCGAGCCCCTCAAAATAAGCGTTTGTTTCAGCGATGACTTCTTCATTCGATCCAAATCTCTTAACTCCGAGCCATTTCTTCATGTTTGGAAACAAGAAATAGTCGCAGGGGGCTAAATCTGGGGAATATGCTGGATGAGGGAGGAGTTCGAGGCTAACTCAATCAATTTTGTCATTGCGATTGCGGACTTGTGCGCCGGTGCGTTATCCTGGTGAAAAAGAACTTTTTTCTTCGCCAAATGCGGCCGTTTTTGCTTCAAATCGACTTGGAATCGATCCAGCAGCTCTGCGTAATATGCGCCGGTGATCGTTTTACCATTTTCAAGGTAATCGATGTGAATAACACCGCGCGCATCCTAAAAAACTGTCGCCATGACCTTGTTTGTTGACAAACCCGCCTTGGCCTTCTTCGGCTTGGATTCAGCAGTAGAAGTCCATTGTTTTGACTGTTCCTTGCTTTCTGGTGTGTTGTGGTGAATACAGGTTTTGTCCACGGTTACGAGACAGCGCAAAAACTCAGTCGAATTTTTCTGGAACATCACCAAACACAACTTTGAAGTTGTCAAATGAATGCGTTTGTTTTCGATTGTGAGCAAACGCGGCACCCATCGTGCGGAAACTTTTTTCATGTCCAAATATTTATATAAAATCGATATAACTGAGCCATGTGATAAGCCTGTGGCCTCTTCAAGCTCGCGCACTTTCACTCGCCGATCGTCCATTATCAAACCATGGATTTTGTCGACCATTTCTGGTGTGGTGACCTCGATTGGGCGACCAGAACGTTCGGCGTCACTTGTGCTTGAACGACTGCTCCGAAATTGAGTAAACCAGTGCTGAATGGTTCCAATCGATGGTGAAGGGTCCCCATAATATTTGTCAAGCTTTTGTTCGGTTTGCGTGATAGTTTTTTCTCGCAAAAAATAATGTTTAATGAGCACTCGAAATTCATTTTTTTTCATTTTAACGAAAATGCTAGTAGGCGTCTTCATAAAATGGCCGCCACAACAAAACTATTTGACAGATCTGTCTGAAAATTTGGGTGCGTTCATTTGAAAGATGATTCTTGACAAAAAAAAATTAATTTAAGGTGACGACACAATTTGTGTTAATTTTCAGGGACTTATTGACCCACCCTCGTAATACAATAAGTGCTTGTTAAACAAAATGGGAAATTTGATAAATCCACCGTTTCTGTAACTTAAAACAACAAGTATTGACAAAAAAGAGACTTCACTTTGTTGATAAATTCTAAACAACGATAGCCCACTTTTTATTTTCCCCACATAGAGTCGTATAGTCATTTCATTGAAGACATTAAAACTTTTGAGTTTAGGCAATCTTATTTTATTTTATGGTCAATCTCTTCTAATTATGTCAGTTGGTCGGGTTCTTTTTAGTTTTAGTTTACAGGAGGATTTTATTACTTGTCGATAGTTTTGAGTCTTTTCTTAGGAGCCAGTGAAGCTGTCTAAATTTTTTTTTTTATTTGATTTTTTTTATATTTAGCTACTTTGTCTATGGGGATAATTTTGTCGTTTATTTTAGGGGTATTGAAGTGTTATTAACTTTTGTAGTAAAAAAACCACTTGTGAAGTTTTGTCCTCGTTAATTTGTATGCGCCAGTCATCGAACCACTTTATTGTTTCGTCTAGTGTGTGTTGAAGCTCTGTATTGGCTGTAGGTAGATCCTTATGTGAGTCTTGTAGTATTGTATCATCCGCAAATGTTGCAATGATTGTTGTAGGAGTATCATCTCTTGGAGAGGGAATGTCTGCAGTATATAAGACATATAGTAATGGTCCTAGGACACTACCCTGAGGGATTCCTGCTCTTATCTGATGCATCGTCCTTACACTTTACATAAAAGGAGCGATCAGTCAGATAACTTTAAAGTATTAAGTAGAAGTCTGGAGGAAGCATGTTTTGTAGTTTATATAGCAGTCCCCTGTAACACACTTGGTCAAAACGTCAAGGAATACGCCAACACAATATCTTTTTCGTCCAGGTCCGTTGAAATTTTGTTTACCACCACAATGGATTTATTGTATGGTTGAATGTTGTCGCTTGAATCCAAACTGATGATCAGGTATTAGATTATTTTGCGATAATATGGGTCGCATACGGTCTATTAGTAATTTTTCAAATTTGTTTGATAAAATTGGAGGCAGGCTATTTGGTCTGTAAGAGATTGTTTTCGTGGCGTCTTTACTGGGAATATGTATAGCTAATATTTGTGACACTTTCCATATTTTTAGGAAAAACTTAAGCCTTATTATTGCGTTGTATTTGTTTCTTAAGAATATAGTTGCCTTCTTTGGAAATTTAGTTAGGGATATACCGGTAACGAGGTCGTATCCTGGAGCTTTATTATGTTTAATCCTTTTTTTGATGCAGTAGTCAGTTTCTTTTGTAGTGATTTCCCTAATTTGAATGTTTAGAATTATTGTGTCGTTTATAGATAGCAAAGTAGCCGCTTTATCGTCATTATTAAATACCCCCGCAAAATGTTTTGCAAGTGTAGTTGCCTTGTCGTAATTTGTTCTAGCCCACAATCCATCCCCTTTTTTTAAAGGCGGATGGTGCGAAAATATAAAATATAAGTTGTTGCCAATACAAGTTGTTGATTACCTTACTGAAAGTCTCTCGTACAAATTACATTCGCCAATCAATAAAATTAAAGCGCTACGCGTTAGGGAGAAAATATTAATAGCCTTGCATTGGTTTGGGACAGGATCTCAGTATCATGTTATAAATGAAGGTGAGTCAGTGTGTAAAATAAATAACTTCTGCAATAAATGAAGTTGAATTTCAGAAACAAATGTGCTGGCCTAAAAGTGTACACCTTACCATACAGGGCTTTTAGAGAAAGGTGGAATACTAAAAGTTTGCGATGCGATCGATGGTATTTTGATCGGCTTTGATACACCTTCAAATAATAAATCAGTTCTCGTTGATCAGTATAGTAAATATTCCCTGGATCATGCCTAACATTATATTATGGAAGTACTAACTGGCCGGGCAGGGTGCAAGATGCACGGGTACTTCGAAATAGTACGATTTATCAAAAAATGGAAAGCAGACGGAGGCCATTACACGATGTCGTGACAGCGCTTATCCATTAAAAACATGGCTAATGCCACCTTCAACCTAAACCGCAAACAAACCACATCATGGATAACTAATGTGACTTTATATAACACCGTCATCAGCCCTGCTCTATGGCGCATGGACATTATGCGAAAAAATTCTTCGAGTAATTATTGATTCCATTCGTATTAACGGGGAATGAAGACGAAGATACTGTTGTATTGAATTTTACCGCTTGTGCAGCAACATCGATCTAGTCATAACGGTTTGAATTCATTGCCTAAGATTGCTAAGACATGTAAAGCGAATGAACATCAACAATCCGGTCCCGAAAGTCTTCAAATCCATCCTGGAAGTAGGGAAAAACGTATAAAATCAAGCCACCGAATTTACACTTTTGACAGGTTGTTCTGCTGATTGTTCAACAAGCTATGCAAAAGCTTTTTCATTTTAAATTCCTAAACTTTGTTTCCAATTGATTTTTTTCTTTTTTTTTTAAATTGGAATAAACCTTTTTTGCAATTGAATCAAACCAACAATTTTGGTTTCCAACATTTTTCAAAACATTCCCATTAAACCCTAAAGGCTGGTAGACTTCGTTAAGAAGAACAAAAAGGTACTTCAACATTTCGGTATAGACTTCCATGTACAAACAAAAAAATTTTTTTTACATTTACTCAACCTCCAAAACGTTTTTGTATTTGAACTTTTCCTCTTGCAAACTCAACTCTGTTTCAAAATTAAACTTTCTACGTGACAGACAACCGACTCTCACTATAAGGTTTCTTCCTTTTTGTTTCCTTTTCTCAAATTAGTTCGCGTTTTTACATCTCTAATGAAATTCTATTTTTATATATTCATAACGACGACCGAAATTCAGCGTAGTTTTGTACAAGGTGGCGCAAAAGTTCTCACTCGATTTCCTAAGGCAGTAATTTTGTTTATAAATAAAAATAATTGATTCTCTTTGTTGATTATGTTTATTTAGACGTTTAAATTTGTTTCCATTAAGTCGCGAAGATAATATCGGTTAAATGGCCGCCCCCAGAGTTGATACATATTCGGGCTCATTCCACAGCATTTTCCATCACTTTCCTCAAAACTATGGAACTCCTTACCCTCATATATAAGAGCTATATCAAATCACTCCAATTTTAAAAGTGCAATTCTCCTATATTTTTCCCCATATGTATCTCCTATCTCTCCTCAACTTAGTTTTAAGAAATTTTTTGTATCTAGTTCTAAGTTTTTCAATAAAATCATTGTTTTGAAACTAAGTACTAAAAAAGATTCTATCTTAATGTACTAACCATTTAAATGAAATAAATGAAATGAAATGAAATGAAACTACTGGCGATAAATTCTCCACTTCTTGCCTGATGTTCTCTTTTATGGCCGCCAAGGTCTGTGGCTTGTTTGTATAGACGCGTGACTTCAAAAAACCCTAATGAAAGAAGTCTGGAACGGCCAAATCGGGCGATCTTGGGGGCTAGTCCATTTCTCCAAAACCAGAGAAAAGCTTGCTGCAGAACCACATGTTCTTCAAACCCAATTCGTCAATTTGAGGGAGCAAAAAGTCATTGAACATGATTCTGTAGCGCTCAGCAGTCACAGTAAGTGTTGCCGTCTCCGTCCTCGAAAATATGTACATGGGAAGATGTAATGTTTCGTGCATTACACGCGAATTTACAGTGCCCCAGAAGCACTGCTTATTCACATATCCGCATATGTAGGTGGAAATGCGCCTCGTCGTTCATGCTAATTTTCAGTGGAAACTCATACTCATCGCAGCCGGGGTTTAGGAGGGCTTAGCTGTAATTTACACGTGATTGGCAGAATGCATGCCATAGCTGATGCACTATTTGCATTTCGTACTGGCATATCTTCAAGTCTGTTACCAAAATTCACTGTAAAGAGCCTATATATTCCTTATTTTATTCCATTCCATTCGATTTATGCCCAATTGCGTGCGTGATGTTAGAGGGTCTTCTTGGACATATAAATCCACAGCAGCGATATTCTCAACTAATCGGCTGTTCCAGAGCCGGCCACATCTGATACTATCCCGTGTTGAGGCAGTGTCATCGAGGCGAGCGGCTAAACGCCGTAGTGTTTGCCCAGTTCGTGCCACACGACCAGGGAATTGATGACCAAATTCATGTTGAACCAAAACCACAGACCTATTATTTGTCAAAAAACATTGACACAATTCTTCCGCGTTCTTGAAGAATATAGTAATCCATGGTTTGTCTACGCGTATTCTGCTTCTATTTACTTCACAAATGTCAAAGTCGCGATGAAATAAAACGCCATTTGCAAAAATTAGAGCATTTTCTGATAGGGTGATGACTTTTGAGCCACCTTGTACTTTGCTTTGAATTTCCAACAACTAAATTCTTGACGACAAAAAATCACCTTTCCCGCGACGAATCGCCTTTAAAACAGATCATGGGAAATACCACAACAAGCGAAAATTATACTACATAATAGGACATAGGACATGCTCAATACCGAATTTTCGAAGTCGCATTTTTCAGAAACGATTTCGGTAATGAGGCTGTATGCTTAGATTTTGAAAAAATAAAAAAACTGACAATCCTTATACCATCCTTATAAATGACCATTCAATTGGTATACCAATTATATAGATGCACTCCCTTCATATGTAAAAAGATGACTTTATATCCGCTCCAGGGTCTGTGGATCTGATTACTTTCAAAAACATTTCACTAGATGATTCTAGTAATTATCCATTTCTGTAACACATCACAGAAAGAAGGCAAATACAAACAAATTTAAATGTGTTTAACTTATTCCATAGAATTGTCCGCTGTAAGTAAACATTAAAAGTCATTAACCTTCGTAATTAAGTTGTGTAGGTTTCCCAATTGAACTTGAATTATGCCCTTACTCAATAATTGGCTGTATGTTAAAAAAAAAATTCAATAATATTGGAATTAAGTTTATTTTTAGGGTGCGTTTCGACGTTGACCACCAATAGCCTTTCCGTTTACCATAGTTTTGTTGATGCCTTGCGTGTAACCTTCAAAGTAATTAAGTCGGCTGGATCGGCTATAAATCCCATTAAACAAAATTATTTATGTTTACAATAACCAAACAAAGAGAATCATAAAAACTTTATTAATGGATTAACTAACTATTTTCATTGTCAATTTAATATAATACAAAAATAAAATGATTCCATCACGAAATGCATACGATTGAACACTTTTCACTTCGAACAATTAATAAATAATTCCGTTATTGTTTAATTTAATTTAATTTCTACTCGATAACACTTGTTTAATGATGAACACAGTTGCAACTCCAATTACTACGGCACCAACAGCAATACCGATTTCCCTTGAAAAAAATAATTTATTTTTCAGTTTTTTCATTTTGTATTCGAATTTTATTTTATTTTTTTTTTATTTTTAATTAACATTAAAAGAAAATAAGCAACAAAAAAAAAAAAAATCTCCATACACCAATAGATACAGAAGAGCATCTAAAGCATAATAATTATGATGCAAATAGTACAAAACATTATTATGGAATGCACTCAATAGAACAAAAGTAAAATAGAGATTCCACTATCACGACAATGTGCAACATTGTTTCTGATTTTCTGATCTGTGAAGTAATTAAAATCAAAGAAAAAAAAAATAAAAACAAAATTAAAATGAATTAGTATGGCTTCGCCGAGAACAATATATCCTTGTGCATCACCCACAACAAATTATTAAGTGCAGACATCCAATTTGTAATAAATTTTTGTTAACTTACTGATGTAGGATTTCGATGAATTACTAAAGTTTATTGTATGATTTTATATACATTGGGATATATGTATTAACTATAAGTAAATTGTTATTTATTTAATAAAATTTCGAGTTTCAATTTGTTGTGTTTGTCCTAAATTGATGTTTTATTCAAATAGTTAGTAAATTTTGAAGAGAGATGAAAGGAAGATTGTAATGGAGAAAGTACTGTGAAAAGCTTGTGTAGATCATTAACTCTAGTGATATGCAATGAAATACTGATGATTGGTGGTCTCTGTCCGATCTGTCTGACTGGCAAGGCCAGACCTACCTAAACACTTTACAAATATAATTCACACAGATATTTGTTAACGATTTTGTTCGCCTAATTGAGTAAATCGTTCATTCATAGATGAGTTTGAAAGAACTAATGTTAAAAGGAAATTATAAATAAATACTATCTCCTGGTTTCTTTTTAAATTGCATGTTATTTTGACACTGACAGCTCTTTCGCGCTCAAACAATTGACAGAAACACAGTATCATTTCTCCGCCGTACGAAATGAATCAATTTACGCTTGAACAACGTTGGGAAATATCGAAAAATGTTCCAAAGTGAGTTGCTGAAACTTGCACTATTGGCACATTTTTCTTCGAAGATAAAGATGGCAACAACGTTACGAGGGTTACATAGGCATGATAACCGATTTTTGGCCAGAAACTGAGGAAATGAACTTGGACGATCTCTGGTTTCAGCAAGGCGGCGCTGCGTGCCATACAAGCCGTCCAACAATTGATCTTTTACGAACGTAGTTCAATAATCATGTAATCAGCCGTTTTGGTGATGTTGCTTGGCCTTCGCGGAGCTGCGATTTGACGCCGTTTGACTTTTCTTTGTGTGGGGTATCGTTAAAGATCGATGTTATGCTGATAATACAGAAACGATTCAGGCACTTAATGTAAGCAAAATATTGATCGAACCATTTAAATGAAATTATTTTCCATAAATAATAGAAAAATGTACTCTTCAGCAACAAAATTTAAAAAATATTAAATGGATTTTTTCTTTACCAATTTGTATATCTTCAATTAGCTCCTTTTTCGGTGGAAAAGTGACGAACTTTCAGGCGCATTCTAACGAAGGGAAACAAACCAGTCACAAGGGTGCTCCTCAAATAGCCTTCAGTGAGCCCTGGTCTGTGTGGTCTAGATGCCACGAGCAAATTTGTGAGGACTTCCATTAACTTGTGTGCGCCACGACTCAGTGGTTAAGAGCGCGATCACTGAGCGGAAGATTCAAGCCTTGAATCCCAGCAAACACAAAAAAAAAATTGTCTCACGGTCCCACCTCTTGCGAACGTCTGACAAACATCCGAAAGTAAAATTGTCATGAGGAGTTTCTCTCCATCGAAAAATATATTATATAAATAAAACTGTAAGTCCCAACCATTCGTACTGCGCAAAGCACGAGTAGATGCGAGAACCTAGGCCAGTCCATGTGTTGGCTCTTAGTGTCAAAAAATATTTACTTATATTTACATTCCATCAACTAAGGAAGACACTGTTTCATATATCACTTGACAGTGAACACCCGCTGACGTTCAAGTTTAAATAACATCACCAAACCAGTTATTCTTAAAAAAAATACGGTCATCATTCCTTTGTGAAAGGGAGGATATCTTCGGAGTTGAGTCGGAACATCCAAATCTTAAAAGACACATAGAGTACAAAGCTTCCTAATTTTGAGATGATCAGGCACAATTCGATGAAAATTGGCTACAATTCTGCACAAAACCTCCTCCATCTGGCGATAGATCACTCGCCTATCTTTGAGCATTCGTTTTTGGATCCCAGCCACCGTTTCAGTAGTGTACACCTCATTTATGGGGCCATCCAAGTCAAAAACCCTAACTTCCTAAATAGCAAATAACAACTTTGGGCGGTCCTAGGGGATTGTAGAGTATCCCGTAGAACAAAAGTCATCTCGCAAGAACACACTTCGCCACTAAGGCCACGTCGAAAATTGTAATAAATGATTGCTCTGAAATCTCGTCGATTTATTTATATAAAATATTGTTTACGTGTCCATTTTGAAGAAAGCAACCGCATGAGTCATGAAATACACTAAAAACTGCAGCACCGTTATACACATTTTCGTCAAAAACCTGATACGTCATCTCACAGCATTAACAGAATAGTTAAAGCGGTTCTAGATAAAACCTAATTTTCAGAGTTCCGTAAATAGACAACAGAATCCTATTTCTCTCGCCGTCAATCCGACTGTCTGTCACCACCTTCTAGATCTTAAACTATAAAGGCTATACGCACCATTTTCACACAAGTTATGTGGTGTCAACATTTATCTTCGTATATTGGCAAGAGACATATACATAGTTGAAAAGAACTGAAAATGAATGTGCCATCCTCGCATTTCTAAAGTGTGATCCAAAAATTAAAAAAAAAAATTATGGTTTCGGAATATAACTCCGAACTTCCTATTAATTTTTGAAATACCACATTTCGTATGTAAGCAACGGATTGTTTATTTCATATCACCTCCCCAAGTGTCCTGAACAAGTGACAGAAAAAGAAATTGTACGAATATCTCGAGGTCTTCCAAGAAAGTCTTGTAACAAAAAAAAAAAAAAATCAAAATCAAAAATCATCAAAATCGGTTCAATAATTCGTAGTTAAAATGAAAATTTCGACTTTGCTCAGATATGAAGTTTGAAATAAATCTGTCTATAATTACAGTGTTGAAATCAACACAATAACACGCATCGAATAGATTCAAAAAAGTTTAAGAAAATCGTCTGGGAGCCAAACTGTATTCGTGCCCAAACGTTTTCCATTGATATTTGTTGAAAACCATCCTGAATTGACGTTTCTTAAGATTTCGCATGGAAAGCGTACGGGTACTTTCCTTGAATTTGAAAGAATTCTATCGATTTCTGAAATTTGACGTTTTTAATGTTTCCTTCCGAAAATTACCCACACAGACGTTAGCGCTCTGACAATTGAATTAGACACAACGCGTTCATATTGAACAGAACCAAATGGTGCTTCAGCTTATGGGAAACGTTTGATCGTAGATATGGAAAAGTTTTACAAAGCGATGGAGTAGAAAAATTATTTTCTCGAGCCAACATTGACAATCGTTAATATTCGAGAGATGTATAATTGTTCCCATTGGTTATTGCCAGTCACTGTTGCGAGTGATGGAAACAAATATGTTCTGGACTGCTTTCATTGAAATTATTCTAAAAAAAAACACGATAAATACAAAAATTATAGGCTTAAATCTCCCGAAATATCGAAGTCGGAGCGCAAAATTTAGACAGAGAAAACGATAAAGATCCGATAATGTTACTGAGGTCGGAGCGACGTAACACGGCATTGGGATTTAGCCCTTAAGTTCCCCACATTCTCAAAAACGAAAATCAGTATATCTGAAATTTTTAATTTCAAAAATCAGTACAAATCATCACTCCGGTCATGGGAAAGTGTTGAGTTCGTGAAAATTGAAGATTTCGGGATTTGTATCAGCCTTCGTACATACAGCTGTGAACATAAAAATAGCAGTACCTAGGCAAGAATAATAGAATACAAGGTTAGACATTGCGCATGTTCTTTTGTTTTTTTCTGACAGCTGTGTGACGTCACAGGGGACCTGCCAACTTTTATTCTCGTATTTTTCTGTGTTATTTACAACAAAAACAAACAGCTGCCGAATCTGAATGTACAGCAAAAACAAACAGCTGACAAATAGCGAGTCCCCTGTGACGTCATGCGCAGAACGTGCGATTTTTTTTATACCTAACTGCGCAGTCTTGTATTCTATCATTCTTGGTACCTAGGTACAAAAATTGTAAACACCTTTCATTTGAAATCTCGAACTCACCCATTTGCTTAATGGATGGAATTATACAGCGTCAAGTAATAGCTAAGAGGAAAAGAGTAGGATATACATATGTTTTCCTTCTCTTAGAAAAAAACATTTCCAGCGAACATAAAAATAGCAGTCTGTAGATCTTGTATTATAAAAATAATAAAACCATCAACATTTTCTATATAAGCGATACAAAAAGTAAGTTTAACTTACATAATAGTAAGTGAAAAAAGGAAATATGAACCATATTTTTCTTTTCCACGATCAAAGTGGGTCCGTCCGTACCGATGAACAACGAAATTTGATCTTAAAATTGAGGGAGGAAGGGCAATCATACGCAGAATCATATCGGCTTTTCTATTTATTTCATGCAAAATAAATAGATGATTCTTGACATCAGGATTTGAACCATGAACCTACAAAGTGACAACCGATGATGTTACCACTACACCGCGACCACCCTATTGATCTATGAATCTCAAGAACAGGCTGGAATCGCTTAAAAAAGAGGGCAGAACTTCGCCTGCACGTACTTGTTTCGTATGTGCTGTTTGTTCATATATTGTTTAAATTTAAAATTTAGGCAAGTCTATAAAGAAAAAAAATAAAAATGCTTTAAAAGCCTAAAAAAAAAAATTGTTGACCATAAGTCCAAAATTTGAATGTCATGTCTTCACATAAATACATATGTATGTAAGTGCATGTATGTCCAAAATGGTTTAGATATCAATTTTGAGTAAAATCTTCCCAGCCGTAGCGAAGCCCCGGCCAATTTACAGAAGTCCGCTAATAAGTAAAGTATCGTTATTTATTTTTTTTAGAGAAAAACCAAATACGCAGTCTTACTGCAAACGTCCATATTACATCAGATATAAATTTTTATCACAATCGTCTGCCCTAAGTAAGGTACCGTTAATTTTGAGGATTTCGCCTCAAATTGTGACCATACATATCCGAGATATGAAGTTTGAAAGAAATGCATTCAGTCATTTAGGCTGTAGTCAGTGGTACAGGCGACCAGACGGACGGAATCGATTTGTTTCATTAAGACAGTAGGTAAAGGGTTATTCATTTCGAGGAGTCCTTGTCTTGCCATTTAACAATATGGATCGTTTAAACAGCGCTCAACGCATTAAAATTGTTGCATCTTACCATAGAATGACTATAGATTGCGCACAACATACACCGATTGGGTGCTGGAATATCAACAAGTTGACACCGATTTTTCGAACACAATCTTCTTCAGCGATGAGGCCCATTTCTCGCTCGTCGGCTACGACCATTTGCCCAGCATAACACCAGTAACAACAACGGTAGTACTCCTCGGCATATAAAATTCAAAACGACCTGACAAATTGGGAAACATTTGGGAAACTTTTTGCTTTAGAATATTTGGCTACCAATGAGACAACGGCTAATATTAACAAAGAAACCGCCACACTTCAAAAGGCCATTAGGTTTGCGGCTAATCAGTCTATTCTCCAAACGTCTCCTAAATCAGCAAAACACCAAGTTCAGTGGTGGAATCTAGAATTAAGTATGTTAAGAGATGTTAAATTTAGAGTCTGGAAACAGTTCAAAAAGAACCCCAATCAAATAAATTTAGTGAACTTTAAGAAATCTAACGCTAAACTCCGTTGGCAGCTAAAGATAAACAAAGTGGAAAGTTTCAGTAAATTCACATCATCCACTAAGAACAATTCTTCTCCTGCAAAAATTTGGAGTAATATTCGGTGCTTAATCGGCAATTACACACTCAAAACCATAAAGTGCATAATTTCTCCACAAGAGCCCGTTTTTGATCCAACGGAAATCAAAATTTTTTTTTGTGAAAAACTGGTCCGAAAACTCAAGTGATAACAGTTTTCCCCAAAAACTTTTATACGTCCAAACTTGTGTGCTTTAGTAATCTCACCATACTAGCAGCACCTAGTACTCCAGCCCGTCACCTTGAGAAACAAATCACTCTAAACGAATTGGAGAGCTATTTAGCCAAGGTGAAAGGTAACACGCCGGGCAGAAAAAAAGATATCGTACCCAATGCTCTTACGTCTTTATAAACATCTTTAACACAGGAGTCATTCCGTTGAGCTGGAAAACCTCATACTTCCTATTCCAAAGCCAAAAAAAGGATATTAGCGCGGTAGAAAGCTATAGAACAATTTCAATCCTTGAAAACATTGTCCCCAGGCGCCTTCAGTGGTTTATAGAGAAAAAAAGTCTCATTAGCCCAAATCAAGTCGCTTTTAAGCCTCGTAGAGGATGCGTTGACACACTTCTTCACATAGACTTTTATGTAGCTAACGCTTTGCCATATCGAGATCATGTATCGATTTTGTCACTAGATTTTAGAAAAGCATTTGAAAGAATCTAATTTTAAACAAATTAAGGGATCGGGGGCGTTGGTCCTAAGGTTTGTGGATACGTCAAATCTTTCCTAATGAACAGGAAAATTTGTGTTAAAGCCAACAACTGTTTTTCAAGCACACTACCACGCCATAATGGAATCCCACAAGGTTCTCCATTGTCATTTGTTTTATTCTCAATCGCATTCCAAGAAATAAGCAACATCATCAATAAATATACACCACTGGATCATTATATTTATGCAGACTTTACCTTTGCATCCTGTGTAAATTCAATGACATAGAAAAAACGAGGGCTTTATTTGCAAACGACGTTAAAGACATTTTCTCTTGGTCAACTACCTCTGGTGCCAGACTTTCCTTAGATAAATGCAAGATACTATATATGTATATGTATGTACGAGTATGTCATAAACGTGACTGTCCTTCGTTAAGTTAAAATTTTGAGAATGTTCAAATTGAAGCTGATGTGAGAATCAGTATTGTAAACTTTTTAGCTTGCAAGAAAAGGAACGTACACATAAATAAATACCAAAGCGCTTATCCTAAGTAAAATTGACTATTGCCGTTGCATATTTAGGAATTGCCCTAGAACTTCTTTTTAAAAATAATAATGCCTACTTATCATCAAGCAGCAAGGAGGAACATTAAAGCTTTCCCCACTACTCCCATAAAAATCATCTTGGCCTAAACCGAACTCCCGTCGATAGAAACTATTCGTGAAGCTTTCCTCTTCGTATGGCTCAATTAGAGACAACGATTTTACGAGTAAATCCGTTATTGGTCGTCAATCTACAAATAAATCTGCCAATGAAGTACTTTTGAAAGCCCACATCTGACTATCCTCCATGGCTTACAAAATCAAAACTCTTACATAATGGATCTAACTGGGAATCAGAAGCAAAATACCAGCAACGCAATTTTCTATGCACTGTTTAGGGGTATTGCATCAGATCTAAAATCCCAAGAATGGAACTTTGCATTTACCGATGGCTTGAAAACTGCTGAAAGTGTACGAGTATCATTCGCAATCACGCTCAAAGACGGTTCGGTACTAAGTACTGGCATTTTGTATGAGTGTCGGAGCAACAAGCATACTAATAGCCGCCAAAATGCTCTCAGTAACGCATGGTACATACGTTATAGCCGCAGACAGCCTATCAGTAATTAATGCAATAAAAAACTATAACAAACACACCACTGTTGTTAATAAAATTAGAGATCTACTGATAAAGCACCCAAACAAAATCAAATTAATATGGGTTGCCAGACATGTCGGGATCCAAAGTAATGAACAAGCTGATAGAGCTGCTAATCTTGCACACACTATGCCTCTTCACATGTTTGATTTTGTTTCTAAAAGGGACATGACCAACATTATCAAAGAAAATATTAAAGCAAAACAACTTAATGACTGGAACTTATATCAACATCATTATGCCAGGATAAATACAGACAAATTCCATCAACTATACCCAACTTCCACCCCAAAATCCTCGATCGACAACTTTGTACGGCTTCGCTTGGGACACACAGTACGTAACTCTGCCATATATATCAACCATATTTTAGGTTTAAGTGACTGCTTGCTTACAACAGCGATTGCAAGTGACATATTTAAAAATTCTTCAATTATTGAAATCTTAAAACAACCCACAGTTAGCAATCTATATACACTCCTCGACAACTGATTGAGACACCCCAGGAATTTCGGCGTTTCTCTATAATTCTGTTCTGTATGTGCTGCAAATATTGCTGTTAGTAGTTGCAGATTCTATTCGCAGTGAGTCAGTTTTAGTGATTTGATTTAAAAGACGTCTCAGAAGGAAAAAAGTTAAAAATGGGGTCTAGAAAGATGTTAAACCAAACAGAGATCCAAAACATTAAAAAATGCGCCAAGGGGGATGGTTAGGTTAGATTAGTTTGAGGTGACTGTCGGCTAAAAGCCAACACACTTAAACCAGTAATAGGTCCATTATGATACCACATGGGTTTGCAAAGCGGCCTCTAGCCTACTCGTGGAACCATTTGGAGCTTCTGGTGAAGCGTAGAAAGTCTCTAACGTATATCATTTAGGTCGTTGAAACAGAAGGCTCCTGAGTCGAGTTTTCTTCTTTGGGAGAGAGCTGAGCAGGTGCAAAGAAGGTGAAGAATAGTCTCCTCCTCCTCCTCGTCCATGCAGCTTCTGCAGAAATAATTTGAGAAGACGCCAAAAGTTGTTGCATGCTTGCCTATTAGATAGTGTCCAGCAATGACACCTATAACAACGCTGATATGCATTCTATTGAGAGAAATTAAATTCTTAGAGCATTTCAGATCCAGCTTAGGCCAAATCTGTTTTGTCGCGAGACAAGTTGTACCACTTGTCCACCTAGAATTTGTATTTACAATAGCGTTCAGCTTTAATTTAAGTTTGAATGTAGCGATAAGCATACCCAATGAACTTTTGTCTCCGCCTGCAACACGCTACAGTGGTTTGGGAGACGAACAGAGAGATTTCAATTATAGCCTATCAGAGAAGACACCACCACCCACCCCGTTGTTAGTTTTTGAACCGTCGGTATAAAAATGTAACGACTTATCTTCCGTAAAACCATCTTTTCTCAGAATGCTCCGAAAGGGACGGTAACTTGGAAGTTTTTATCAAAATTTAACTTGGGTACTGGGTAGTCAATGTCTTCAGGGAAGATATTAAACTTGTTTAAGATGGAGGCGTGGCCATATAGTTTTTTGACCCACGAAGCTAAGGCGAATAGCTGAGTTAGGTGCCATTTACCTGCCATAAATGTCGAGGGGTGTTAAATGAAAGAGAGTGTCCATAGCTGCGGAAGGTGTCATTCGCAGTGCTCTGCTAATGGACAGACAAGCTGAACGTTGGAAAGTTAATTTTTTTCCATTAAGAGATGGAGGGTCAAAAGGTGGGATTTTATATTTCCTTGAGAAGAGGACTAGTTCAGTTTTGTGGGGATTCACTCCTAGACCACATCGAGCTGTCTACCTAGATAGCTTATTCAAAGCGTTTTGTAGGAGCTATTTTAAGGTAATGATGTGCTTACCAGAATCTGCTATAGCAACGTCATCCGCATAGGCAATAACATCACAACCAAGCCAAGAGGGATATTCTGTCAACAAAACTGCAAAACTTTTGAGCCGCAGTCGTACATTTGTTTTAAACTATTTTAAGGATCCAGAAAACTACGGAAAAAGATACGTACCTGGACGTAAATATAGCTTGGCACCAGTAGATCGGCGGTCCATATTAAGAGAAACGCTTTTGCCTTGATGGACCTGACGGATTTCGTCATTATTATCATAATTTGAGGAAGAACGAGCTGTTTTTAAAACGACAACAACAAGGCGGAAGTGAAGTCATGATTTGGGCAGGAATATTATACCAAAATAAGACAAATATTAAGGAAAGCATGTATAGCTTTCTATGCGTGTAACAGAACCTTCGGCAAAAGATAGGACCTGCAACCAAAATTGACCCTATGGATGTACACAGGCGTAGTACGCCCTATCCTCACATATGGCTCAATAGTATGGTGGCCAGCTCTAAGAAAAGGCAACAACATAACCAAACTTTACAAGGTTCGGAGAGCAGCATGTATAAGGATCGCAGGCGCCCTACAAACAACACCATTAGATGCTCTAACGGTTCTTCTGCATATCTGACCTTTAGATCTAACATCTCAAAATCATATAGACTTCCGGATACCGCCAGTGTTTTCCAGACGGAATTACTCTCTATCCGTCAAGATTGCCGCCAGATAAAACTATAGTACATACAAATATAACGCCAAGGCCATATTTGTTGACAGCCAAGCAGTTATCCTCCTAACTAGTAAAAGAATGCTGAAGTGAGCTAGCCTCGCTAGATGGTCAATTCAAGATAACCCTGATTTGGGTTCTAGGGCATAGTAACGTGTATGGCAACGAACAAGCAAACGGACTGGCTAGGCAAGGCTCAGCCCTTCAGTGCTCACTCGCAGAACGAGTTCACGTTCCGCTGGGAGCAGTCATGTCTCCTCAATCTTCCTTAGAAAACCTAGGCTAGGCTAACAAATTGTGTCATATCTAGAAAAATATGGCCAAACTACAACAAGGCAAAGACAGACGACTTCCTAAACAGAATGCGTAAAGACATCGCCAGAATAACAGCGATCACCACATAGCACTGGCTGATAGGAGACCACGCAGCCAGACTAGGTATCCCACATAATTCACACTGCCGCAGTTACAAGGTCGCAACCGAAAAAGAAACCCTCACGCACTATACATGCGCCTGTCTGACTCTAACTAGGGCCAGACAACGAGCATTAGGCAAACCCTTTTTCAATTCACTCGAGGTGATCTCAGGGAAAAATATTAAAGAACTGATAACTTTCTTAAATTCCACAGGTTGGATTTAGAGACTTCTCATCAACACACCTTAATAGCCAGGTTTACATGCGTTGTGGTATCAAAACGGCACCTAGTGCTAATTGGGTTCTTTTACAGAACCGCCACTCCTACCTACCTACCTAAGACCAATATGCGCTTCGTAAACGGCAGGCTGAAAACTGACGACTACCTTAAGATCTTAGACGAAGAGATCGTGCATCATAACCAAGAAAAATTCGACGAAAATTTCATCGTGTAACAAGATCATGCAGCAATCCACACAGCACGAAAGGTAAAAGAGTACTTTGAGAGTAACAACGTTTCTATTCTTGACTGGCCAGCATTGTATCTAGACCATGATGTAGTGGTAACACCAACGCTTGTCACGCTGCAGGTTCACGGTTCGAATCCTGATGTCAAGGATCATCTATTTATTTCGCATGAAATAAATAAAAAAGTCGATCAATTGCGAAAGCTTACCTTAACTCTCCTGCGAAGGCATAACACTGGCAGTAGGGTGGTCATATGGCTAAAATGCAATTCGATCGTGATGATGACATCAGGAGGACGGAAAAAAATAGTGTGAATCATAAGCAACGACAATAACTGCAAAACAAAAATACTCCTCAGTTATTTGGACGCTATACTTGGAGTTCACTGAAATGTAATACCACCTGAGTTTCAAACTAACTACATCAATCTGCCTCTCTCTCTCTCCCCTTTCCACAAAAACGCCCGTGTCCTAAAATTAGTATAAGGGAATTCATATCCCCTTTCACACATGCAAATTATAAAAAAAAAACCTCAACATAATTCAGAATGTATGGGAACATCTCTCCAGAGCTGTCTACCACAACAACTCAGTAACGTAGGACACTTTAAAGACGTAATTGAAGCTGAATGGTACAAAATTCCACGAACATTAATTAAAAAACTGTTTAAATCTCTTCCACCAAGAATGTTAGAGATTGTAAGCAGTGAGGAAAAAAAATGAGGAAAAAAAAAAAAGCAGCAAAACTACAAATTTGTTATCAGGACCTAAGATCGACGTCATTGCAATACTCTTGCAGAGTGACTTCGATAAGATTCAGCGATATTGCGACGACTGGAAGTTGAAGATCAACCTTCAGAAGTCGGAAACCATTCTATTCAGAACGCCGTTGTCTCGGGCCTCTAGGGATACCAGAAAGAATTGGCGAAAGTTCTCTATAATTGGACAACACGGGCGTCCACTTGCGTGTCAAAACGTGGTCAGATACCTTGGACTGTGGCTAGACCAATATCTATATTTTAACAAACATGTAGATGCTGCTCTAGCCAGAGCCCGAGCTGCCTTCGCCCTTGCAAAGAGACTTTTTTATAGCAAGCAACTCGATGCAAGGGTAAAGGTAATCTGCTACACGGCCCTCATTCGGCCCATGCTCGCATATGGATGTCCCGTGTGGTTCAACATAGGGGCAAGTAGGATGGAAAAGATTCGGGTGTTTGAGAGGGCCTGCCTTCGGGCTTGCCCTCACTTGTACAGAACACCAGAGTCTCAGTACAAAAAATTTTATTCTAATGAGGTCCTATACAACAGGGCGGATCTGATAAGAGTGGACAATTTCCTGGTCAAGATGACTCGAAGGCACTTTGCAAGAGCAATGATCTCGATGAATAACCTGATCTTCGGGGCTTATTACCCCAACCATAGGTACCATGAGAGGGTGCGCCTTAACGGCTTTGTCCCTCCAGTAGCATTTCTCTATTTCGATCAGGCAGGCCAGATCCAGGATAAATCAGCGGTGCCGTTAATCTTCCACGTTGCCCTGACAACTGTGGACTCAACTACAGCCGAGACGTCGCACAGAGCACTCCGATTCAGTAAATCGGTATCGGGGCGCGATATTAAAGATGTGAAGAAGCAGCACCAGCAATTCTGGTGGTTACTAGAGAGAGCTTCCTCGTCGATCCCTTTTGATCCGGGGTAGGTCCAGTACGGCAAAGTTGGCCATATTTTTGTCTTGGCCGGCTTACATAGTTTTTAGGTGTCTAGGTTAAGTAGGTTAAATTTATTTATACGAAAAAAAAAAAAATTAAACAGCACTTGGATATGTCAAAAAAAAAAGTCCATATTTGATTATGCATGTAGTTAAGTTAGGTTAAGACTTATTTTAAGGTAGCATTTAAGTTTTATATGTAAGATCAAAATCAAATAAATAGTACCGTTACTAAGTTTTTTAAAATGAAAAATTTTTCTTAGTCATAATTGTTATTTAAGTAAAATAGTAATAAGTAATAGATTAAGTCGAAAGACATAGATAAGGATTAAGTTTAGCTTAGAGCGCCCGCATAGGGCCAGTAAGTTAGAATAAGATAGTTAAGTTAGTTAAGCTAGTTTTAAGCGTTTTTGTCTGGCATGTAAGTATAAATGAATTAAATTAATAAAAACTAAAAAAAAAAAAAAAAAATTTTTATTTCAAAAAACCCAATCCTGTCGCAATCACTTGTCGCGGGTAATTAGGGACAAATTGCAAATTCCAAGAAAATGAAGGGGAAAAAAAGGATTTATAGTGATTAGAATCTTCTTAGAAATTGGTAATGATTACCTAACAGTAATATTTGAAGCACCTACAGAATAAAATTATCGGGAAATGCCGAAATCAGGGGGAGTGTCTCAAACAGTTGTCGAGGTTAACAACTTTGTAATAAAATCAAATATCGTAATATAACTCTATAATGCATCAATCAAACTTATCGAATTCCAAACTTAAGTTTTTCTTATCTTTAGCCCCGTAAGCCTCTGCAGCAGCTAGTGCTCATTAATTTAGATTAGCACTGTAACTTTTCTCCCGTAATGTTAATAAATAATAATAAAAACATATTCCTTTTAATTTCGGATGCAAAGTTAACGTTTGTCCACTTCTTCTCGTCACTGTATATATACGTACTCTCGGCTATACCAGTTTTGGTCTCTTTGTATTTTCTATCTTTCTCACAGAAAACATTGAATCTCACATGATACCACATTCAAATGTTACCCACTAATAATTTTTTCTTTAATTAGACATGTGTTTGAAGCCCTATGACATCTTCTCTGGAGGTTATCTGCAGATGTTAAAGCATGAGGTTTAAATACACATGAACTGAGTAAATTAAAAGCATTTCAAACACAAATGAAAAAAAAAACCCCCCCAACCATAATGGAAAAAATGTAATTTTTTTCTTCCAAGAATCAGTGCAGTTTAGATACTGCACAATTGGAGTGATATCAATGAATACCAACTAAAATTCCCCAATGACGCAACTACTATGTAAAAGTCGATCTATAGAAGTAGTTAGTAGATGACAAATATGTACGTACTTAATTTCGTATCAATTGTAAGCTACAGAAACGCAACAAGTCTTGAATCTTACCTGATTGGTAGTTTCTTCTTTCTATCTGAAGCGGCGAGGTCTCCAACAAAATACTTTATCATCATTTCTCTGTTATTTTAAGAATACAAAAAAAAGTAATAATAATTTAATTTATAAGCATTAACTGAAAAACGAGTTCAATGAACGGAAGAGAAAGAAAAGGGAGGAACAAAAACTCACCTTGCATCGCTACTATGGCCAGCATTAATAAAATCTTTTGTTGCATCTCTTCCAGCTGCATCGTCAAGAGTGTCTTCGCCTCCGGGATGCTAGATACAATAAATGTTTCAAATGTAAAGCATACATATATTATTAATATAATTAAATTACCTCAGAGCGAAATTTTGTTAAATCATACACTTTGTCCTCGATAACCACCCACAAGTTGTCGGGTTTGTTATGCTGTTTCACTTCAGCTAATGAGATTTCCTTAAGGGTTGACATTTTTCTGCCTACTTTTAATAAAAAGTATTTTTGCGCTATTATTTGGGGCAACACCTCTCGATTCAACGAACTAGTAACTGTATAGAAAGAGTAACTAAGTTCGCCTGATTAAGATAAATAAGCTCAGTTAACCATACCATACAAAGCTCGGAAGTTGTTAATTTGACAATTGGAAGTACTTGTTCATTGGAAGTGGTAAGAAAAAGTTCGAAAGCTTTTTGTGGAATGTAATGACAGTGAATGGAAATTGTTTTTTTTTTTTTTTTTTGAATAACCGGAAATGGTTATTTTTATACTCGGCTATTGGCTACACCTATAGAACTGCATAGCAAACAATGATTATTGTTTTTGAGAAGAATTTCTGGGGGTCGATTCTGTTTCAGTGAGAAAGTTCATGAGAATATTTCTTACAAAAATTCCCCAGTGTATGCGATTTTGATTCGGTGAGAATGTGAAATGAGTTGTCAAATATTTTCAAATGAGAACAATTTTCTCATCAACTATTAGCCTATGTGAAAGTAGTAGCCGGACTGCTAGTCAACGTTTTTCCCAAAGCGTTTAGGCAATGTCAATTCATATCTTTTATTGTTACATTAGAGTTGGTGATAACGGAAGTCGACGTCTGGCAGCTTTCTGATGGTGCGGTGGGTCATAATCCGCCCCTTTCAGCAAATTGAAATAGCTTCAGGACATTCATATTTGGCATTTCGCATTGTTAGGTTAACGTCTTTATCATGCACAAATATCAATGTAAAATTAAGTATTCTCTACAAATTTGTTTCAAATCGAAAAAAATGTCTTAAAAAAATATATACGTAAATGTTCGTTCTACAATTCCCCCATAGAATGTTTATATACATGCCCACTTTTTGGGGGTGTTTAATTAAAAATCACTTTTCTTTTGTTTTAAAAAATAAAGTTTTTCATTTATTTAAAATCAGAACAAATTGTCTCTGCAAAACACATAGATATCAGTGTGATTTACAATAACTCCATATAAAATTTACATACACGACCACTTTTCGGGGACATTTTCTTCAAAATAATATTTTTTGCTTTTAAAACGCTACGAACAGTGGTGGTAACTGATGTGCTCAGCATTCTTAATAGATTTAGTTTTAATTTATAAATCGAAGGTAATGAGGACAAAAACCATTTTCTAAATGGAAATCTACTCTAGGACTTCGTCAAGGTAAGAAATTCTTTGACTTCTCGAACAAAAAAATAAGTTGATGAGCCTTTACCTCCTCATAAAAAATATAGAAGCTCCTAACAGACTTTTTAACCGGACGCTGTTCGCTCAACTATCATCAATACAAAATGGGCAGAACTCCTTCAGATCTTCCCCGGTTCTGCCTGGAAGAGCATTCGTTTCTTAATCTGATATCCGAAACTTATCTGCAAAGCATTCTCAGATTCCTTCAAGATCTAAACCTTTTGTAAGATAAAATCTTACGTTATTTTGCCAAAAGGCATAGGGGAACAACACAAAAGATCTTCTGGTAGAAGTGTTAAGGTAATTGCCTGCCTCTATCCCCATCATAACTAATAATCATAATGAACAAAACTTACACTGTTGTCCAAAAGTTTGATGCCTACCTATACAACAGACTTCATTCATGCATGGAGATTGAATTTTACGAATTACATTGGGTTTTTTTTACACAACAATACACAACACATTCAGATAATAAAAATCGGATTTTATACCCACGCTTTTGAACAGTTTGCGTTTTATTTACAAATGTGAGAAAAACAGCACAAAAGCTGTTTATTGAGAAGTGTTAAGGTTTTCCATAATTATTAAATTTTATGACTTTTGGTTGTTGATTCAGTACTTGTTTATGACTGCTTATATCAAAAGGGTCCTCAAATCCCAAAATTTGTCGACCTGGATTGCAACGGTCTTGCAGAAAAGCCGCACTTTGAAGTCATAAGAAAATATTTGAGATTCTTCACGTCTTGAGTAAACAACTTGTTAAAAATGGGAAAAGTCGCGGAAAATACAATCGAAAAACGATCTGCAATCATCACCCTTCTTAAAGAAGGCATATCGCAGTGGGAAGTTGCTTCGCAGTTGAAGGCATCAAGGTGCTGCGTTCAACGTACCATTGAACTACACGCTCAAAAAAGAAGTCTTGAGGATAAACCACGGTCAGGACGGCCTAGAGCTACAAGTAAACGCGAGGATCGGCTAATAGTCACAACAAGCAAACGAAGTAGACGAAAATAGCACCCGAAATACACGCCGAAATAAATGAAATACGGAATAAACCACTGTCCTTGACAACGGTCAAACGAAGATTAAGACATGCTGAACTATTTGGGCGAGTTGCTGCCACCACAAAACAAGCAGCAAACGTTAAAATGGGACAAAAAGCATAAAGACTGGATGGAAGAAGATTTCAACAGAGTTTTATGGAGCGATGAATCCAAGTTCGAGATATTTGGCACGAAATGGAGAGTTTTCGTTCGACGCAGCGCTGAACAAAAGATGCTACCAGACTGTGTGGCTCCTACCGGCAAGCATGGAGGCGGTTCTGTTATGGTCTAGGGATGTTTCTCTTCAAATGGAGTGGGAGATCTGGCTTGAGTGATTGGAAAAATGAATAAGGAGGCAAACAAAACATTATTGGAAGAAAACGCTGTGATCTCTGGACTAAGATCAATTGACAAAGGGTTCGTATTTTAAAAGTACAATGACCCTAAATACACGTCAAGAAATTGTCAAAACTTCCTGAAACAGATGAAAGATGAAGAAATCTTACAAATCATGATAAGGCCGCCGCAAGCACCAGATTTAAACCGTATAGAGCTCTTGTGAGAGGAACTGGATACAAGGATCCAGGATCAATGTCCATCATCAGAATCTGCCTTGTGGAATATGCTATAGCAATATACCACCTTATACCAAGTAATCGAATGTAAAGGTGGCTTTTTCTACGAAAAAACATCTTCAGTATTTTTTTCTTCTTTTTAATAAATTCCTTTATGTTAAAAACAAAATGAAAATATTTTTCTTCTTATTTTGGTCTCATGTGTGTTCCTCATTCATTTTACATGATTATTATTCTACCGAAGAGTTTTTCTTTGATATTAGTTTTCGTTTTTCCTTCGAGCACTGAGAGCGGCCTTAAACTTTAGGCCTGCAATGTATACAATGACGTGTAATGCAAATATTTTATTTATTTATAAACTTTATTAACATATAATAAATAATAATATTAATAGTAATTCAAATAAATTTCATTAATTGACAGGAAAAACACAAATCGTATTCATGACCGCATTTGGTGCGAGGTACTTGGTGCCCGGAATTGATATTGTGGTCGGACGATTTAACCTCATGAAATTGTTTTTGTAATAAAGAAAAATAAAGTAAAACGGAGTTCGGTTTAATCAGAAAACGCGAGTTGTCTGAATTGAACTGTTCCCTTATTGCCTAAACGCTTAACTGTCAACTTTTGGGTGGGAAGTCAAATCAGCTGATCGAAATGTCAGGCCGGCAAAAGCTGTTTTTGTGATGGTTTTTTTTTCTTGCACAAGTTTTGGTAAAGTGAAGTAATATATTTTTATTTCAATAAAAATGCTTTACGGACTTCAATTAACAGCAAATATTATTAATAGAGTCACACTTTGTAGCAGACACACTTTGCTAGCGTACAAGCCATTGAGTCGGAGTTTCCTGACAACGCCCAGTAAAAATAATTTCCTGAAAAGAAATCCGCTAAACCTCACCCAGCAGATAACCAAAGAAAGAAACGTACTACAAGTCAGGAAACTCGCCCAGAATAATGCCGTCGATAAAGGAAGCAAGTTGGTGGGCGCTTGGCTGCTGGGATGCAGTGCCATGGTCTTTGGAGCAGTCATCCTCGGAGGAGTAACCCGGCTAACTGAATCCGGTTTGTCGATGGTTACTTGGAAACTTCTTGGCGAGCAGAGGCCGCGTACCGAACAGGAATGGCAAGAAGAGTTCGAGCGATACAAACAGTTTCCTGAATTCAAAATAAAGAACTCCAGCATGACGCTGGACGAATTCAAGTTCATTTACTTTATGGAGTACTCGCATCGGATGTGGGGCAGAGCGATTGGTGGATTTTTCGCATTGCCTGCCATTTACTTCTGGGCGAAGGGATACTTTCCTAAGGCAATGAAAGTGCGAGTGCTCATATTTGGTACTCTGATAGGAGCACAGGGTTTAATGGGCTGGTATATGGTAAAGTCCGGCCTGGAAGATCGTTTTCAGGATGTCAACGATGTACCGAGAGTATCACAATACCGATTGGCAGCGCATTTGTCATTTGCTTTTGTTCTATACACACTGTTCCTACACTCTTCGTTGGGGCACCTATTACCAGCCGAGCGCTTGGCTGAATTCACCCGTGGAGCTGCCAAATTTCGAAAATTAGCTCACGTCACCAAGGGTATGATATTTCTTACCGCAGTTTCGGGTGCATTCGTAGCGGGACTAGATGCTGGTCTGGTGTACAATTCGTTTCCAAAGATGGCTGATCGATGGATACCAGACGATATTATGGCATTCAGACCGAAATTGACAAATATTACGGAAAATCCTACAACGGTTCAGTTTGACCATAGATTGCTTGGTATTACAACGTTATCATTGATTTCGGGACTATGGATACTCTCAAGAAGAAGAATTTTGCCAAGGCGAGCCTATTGGGCGGCCAACGCCATTGCCACAATGGGCTGGGCTCAAGTTGCTTTGGGAATCACTACTCTCCTCACATACGTTCCAGTGTCTATGGCTGCCGCCCATCAGTCGGGTTCACTGATATTACTCTCGTTGGCAATTTGGTTGCAACATGAGTTGAAATTTGTAAAATATATTCCAAAATAAAGTTTATGAAAGTATTTTCCGTTGACAATCGTTTTTATAATTTGAAGAGAAGTTTAGGTCAGGAAAAATGGGCTGCTTTGCATTTTAGCTAAATAGCTCTATGGAACATAAGATCAGTATGAGATGTCAATCCACAAAAGGAACTTTGGTCTAAGTGTGTCTCACTGAGGGCCACTCCAAACCGATCAACCAATTTCTTCTAATATCTCCTTAAATGTAAGCGCCGTGGCTCAGTCCCAAGCCAAGCCTCAACAAAATTCTAAATAGTTTTTTTATCTGATGCTTGGCATGCTCCTATGCCTAGAACGTGGTTAATGTCGATGCTGAAGTTGCAGACTGCACAGATTAGAGGGCTATCATTTTTAAAGACGTGTTGGTGGGTAATGATGCTGGTAGCTGCGCCAATTCCTAATGTTGTGCCATAAGTTTCCGATTTATAACACACACAAATTCGAGTTTAGTAAGGAAGACGATTGAGTGGACCGACATGTTCCTTTCCCACAGTAACCGCAACTTGGAAGTTTTTATGAGGCAGTCTCTAATTTTACTTATTAGTACTAACAAACTATCCGTGCAGTACTTCAGTATTATTGCTCCAGCTTTTATATAATCGCCAATGATACAGCAGTAAAGACACATGCAACATTAACTTATATATGTATCTATGTTTTGCAAGAAGCCATCTTCGTAGGTTGCAGCGAACGATGGTTTTGCCCATGGTCTTAGAACCATCTGTAAACATAAAATTTCAACCTCTAGAATTTTGCGGCGAGAAGATGCTGCGGAATAGGAAGCTAAATATGTTTTTAATGGTGTTGGTTTTGTGATAGACTGCCAAGTCCATAATGAACGAATTATGTTTATCATTTTTAAAGAGATGTTGTTTATTCAACATAGTTAACAGTATGCAGTTTCATTTATTTAGCGCAGGCAAGAGCGAGGGATATAGAAAATGGAATGCGATCTTGTGGATTAGTGTTCCTTGAAGAATTTGTAAAGGTAAGCTTAGTAAATAGTTTAGCTCTGGCTGCAGCGATTCGGTCTTCAATAGTAGGAAGTCTCGCCTCCATTAAAACATTTTAGATCGTGCCTGTGGGAAAAGCATTGATCATTCTTCGAGCGGCTTGATGATAGGAAGCCTATGTTGATTGTAGTTTTCGGAGAGTTATCGTAGGAGTACATAGTGAGTTTATATGTGCATTCGATTTCTTACAAGCTAAGTAGTTAATTATGTTGCCCTTGCATTTTGCAATTATATTTATAATTAAATGTAAGATCTAGGATACTTAAACTATTTACATTTACGTTGTTAAAACTAAGCGAGAACTACAATACGTCTCACGATAAAAAATAAATAAGATTAGAGGGTGGCCGTGGTGTAGTGGTAACATCATCGCTTGTCACGCTACAGGTTCACGGTTCGAATCCTGATATCAATAATCATCTATTTATTTCGCATGAAATAAATAAAAAGTCGATCAATTGCGAAAGCTTATGTCAACTCTACTGCGAAGGCATAACACTGGCAGTAGGGCGGTCATATGGCTAAAATGCAACTTGACCGTGGTGATGACATCAGGAGGACGGAAAAAAAATACTGTGAATCATGAGCAAGAACAAAAGCAAAAACAAACAATTTCCCCAGCTATCTGGACAGCCACCCTTGGAGTTCACTGAAACTTAATATCAGCTGAGTTTCAAACCAACTACACCAATCTGTCTAAAAAAAAATATAAGGTATTGCATTTATCGGAAGAGTTTTGCGTCAAAAGAGGTAGACCATATTAAAAGATCTTCAATAATTTTTGAGAAGACCCTTGGTTTTTTCTGCTTATATCACCTGCGTAAATAATGTAATTCAATTGATTTGATTCTGCTAACCGCGTTGAAAGTTATTAAGAATAATACCACTGATCCTTGAAGAATAGTGGGTAGGAAGACGAAAGCAATTGATTGTCCTCCTATTAGTCAAGAAAGATTAGACGTATTTAGTTTGTCTAAGACTAGGTATATACCTATTCTTTCAAATGTCTTGTCGAAATCCAAATTAAGAATGGTTGCATGGTTGCGAGCCGATAAAGCTTTAGAAAAGTAAAAATCAAGGTGGAGTAGAGCATCAGCAAGGCCTTTATTTGGTTTGAAAGCAACTTGATTTAGGCTCACGAGCTTTTTGGATTTTATAAACTTAAGCAATCTTTTGCGACTATTTTCTCCAGCACCTTTCACGCGCAAGGGATAAGCAATATTGCTCCATTTAGTGTTACTGCTTTTCTTTGGTATACTGTGATAAACTAAAGTCTACGTACACCCCAAAATCCGCCCGAAAAACATAGCTGAACTACTAAAAATATTGAAATATTTCAAATTAGGTACATTTGCTTATAAATAATGATAATATTAAAGTAGAACAAAAAATTTATTTTATACGAAAAGGAGGTTGAGTTCATTAATAAAAAAGTATTAAAGTGTACGTACATCCCCAAAGAATAGCGGTAATTTTTGAAAATTTTCATTTCATTGTACACTGGTTTTAGCAATTGTCTTATAGTTGTCAGCACAGTTCAAAGAAAAGTTTATTTTAATAATCGTGTAGTGCGGGCACTAATCGTTAAATTGAATAACGAAGGACGATCTTACCGCGAAATCAGAAAACTAGTTTAAAAAAAAAACGCTTTCCAGTGTTCAAACTGTTATAAAAAAAAACTACAGCGAAAGAAATTGTGTCGAGAATAATTTGAGAAGTGGCAGACCTCGGAAGATAACAGAACGTGACGGCAAAGTATTTTGGCAGAAATAAATAATAAGCCGACTACAACCGTCAACAACTTCAGCAAATAACATCAAGGATGCTACCGGTAAAGATGTCCATCCAATAACAGTACGTAGGTAGCTGTACCGTTCTGGGTATAACAGCCGATCAACACGAACAAAGCCGTATATCAGTCCGATAAATGAAAAAAAAACCTCTGGAGTTTGCTAAGCTTCATCAAAATGATGACGTCTTTCTGGATCAGTGTTTTCTTTAGTGATAAGAGCAAATTAAACTTATTTGGACATGATGCAAGACAAAGAGTTTGGAGGAAAGCAAATGAGAGCCTCAAAAAGGAAAACTTAGTTCCGACCATTAAACATGGAGGAGGCAATGTTCTGGTATGGGGTTGCATTTCAGCAGCTGGTGTGGGTAAATTCAAATTCACTTCATTAATACCAAGAAAAAGTAAGACAGCTACCCATCAAATCTGGTATTCTCCAATACATCGTCAAGCGATCCTCGAATAATTGCAAACTTATTCGCCCATTTCTTCAGTCAATCATTCTCTAACCACACATCAGAGCCCGAATATTCTTACTTCTCCTACATGAGATTGTGCCCAAACCTCTTTAACTTCAGTCGATATAACAGTGGCTCTCGTGAAAGAAAAGATCCAAAGACTTAAATGCGAATACTCCGCTGGTCCGGATGGTATACCTACCGTAGTTTTAAAAAAATGTGTAGACTCTTTAGCTCAACCCCTTACGGCTCTGTTCCAACTGTCGCTTTCACAGTCCGTTTTCCCTAGGCTTTGGAAAAGCTCTTTTATTATTCCCCTTCATAAAAAAGGCCCGAAAAATGAAATTTCTAATTATCGTCCCATAGCTAAACTCTCTTGCATACCTAAGCTATTCGAAAGTATTGTTTACGATGCAATGTTTTTCCATTGTAAGTCTATATTTCCCCCTCACCAACAAGGTTTCTTAAAGGGAAGGTCAACAACCACAAAACTAACCGAATTCGTATCCAGCACCCTGTGCGCATTGGAGGAAGGCAAGGAAGTCGATGTTGTTGCTACCGATTTCAACAAAGCCTTCTATAAAATTTCGCACGCAATTGTTTTTTTGAAACTCAAAGCTCTCGGTTTTCAGTCTGGGTTTATTGCGTGGATCAAATCCTACCTTCATGAACGTCAATATGAAGTCCTTTTTAGATCCTTTATATCTGATCCCTTTATGGCCCCTCTGGTGTCCCTCAAAGTAACCATCTTGGTCCCCTGATTTTCATTTTGTCAATTAATGATGTTGATGGCATTATTAAATATTCCCGTCTGTCAGTTTATGCGGACGACATGAAAATTTTTGCACACATCTCCACTCCCATTGACTCCCGTGCACTTCAATCTGACTTGAACAGCTTTTTTACTTGGTGTAATAAAAACTTTATTGAATTGAATGTCAATAAATGCCAAGCTATTACTTATTCCCGGAAACGTCTTCTGACAGCTCCTAGAACGTACGTGATTTGCGATGAGCCTGTTGCCACTGTCACCTTTCTGCGTGATTTGGGTGTCATTTGCGACAGTGAGCTTAATTTTCGTAGTCATATTGACAATATTATTAGCAGAGCAAATTCTGCGCTAGGTTATGTGAAACGTTGGTCCAAGGAATTCGCAAATCTTCACATTTGTAAGACCAATTCTAGAATATGCCTGCCAAGTTTGGTCTCCTTATCTCGATACACATTCGTATCGAATTGAGTGTGTCCAACGGAGGTTCATCCGTTTTGCTCTACGTGGACTCCCGTGGCCTGACAGATTCAATCTACCTCCTTACGAGCATCGCTTAAACTTGCTGAACATGCAATCGCTTGAAAAGCGTAGAAAAGTTGCCGATATACTATTTGTACATCAGTTATTAGCAGGCAACATTGATTGTCCTATGTTGCTCCAAACCATCTCACTCAGCACCAATCCGCGTATTTTGAAGTCAGTACCTCTCTTCCGTCTCAAGTTTCACCGTACGAATTACGGATGTAATTAGCCTATGTCTCGAATGCTACGCATGGCTAATGACTGCCATAACCTTTTTGATTTTCAGTGCAGCAAAAACTCACGTGGAAACTCCCTTTATTCCCCTTCCTCACTCAGGTCTTGATTTAAATTTATGTATTGTAAAAAATAATAATTTATAAGTCTCTATACCGCTTGTATTAAGCTAATTGAAAATATTAGTCACAGTTGAAGAAATTATGAATCGTATGGTATACTTAGACATTTTGAAGAACAATTTAAAGCAATTGGGATTAGAATCTTGTTGGACATTCCAGCAAGATAATGATCCCAAGCATACGGCTTATATCGTGAGAGTGGCTTATTTTTAACTTCCCCAAGCAATTACATTTTCCACCCCAGTCGCCTGACATGAACTCGATTGAATGGGATTATCTAGAACGTGAAAGCACAAGATTAGTAACAAGAATGATCTTATTTCAGTTTTACACAAAGAATGGAATAACTTTCCAGCACAAGTGACCCAAAATCTCGTCAAATCTATGCAAAACAGAATGAAGGCCGTAATTTCAGCAAAGGGAGGGCCAACGAAATACTGAAACTTGATAATTTTTATCTTATTTTGTAATTGGAAATGTACGTAGGCTTTTGTTCATTTTTTCTCATGAATTTCACTTTTTTTTTTTTATAATGTATATTTTTTGTATTACTTTAATATTTTTATGTTTAAAAATAGAGTTTATTTTAAGAAATTTATGATTTCCGATCATTTATTTGTTGTCTGGATGTTAATTTTAAATTGTTTTGGGTGGATTCTGGGGTGTACGTAATCTTAAGTTCATCACTGTACATATAGTATGTGTGGAAAGTATTGTTGCCAACTTCCAGTTTTGAGGAATAAGTCCTGTGGCAAGAATATTGTTGTACAGCCGAATTAGTCTAGATTTTAATGGAACTGGAAAGTTTTTTAACATAGGATTCAATATTCGGTTCCAACTGAGTGTTTTGCCCTTGATTTTGGCCAAACAACTTTCAAGTTCCAATTCAATGATTGATCCTTCGATGTATCTTGCTGGTGCGGATAGAGCGCTGATTTTTATGGATTCACTTAAAAGGTTTACATTACTTGTATTGAAAGTAATAGAAAAATTGTAGTTCTTTGATAGAGTTGACCATGTAAGGACAAATTGGTTTTCTGATGCTGTACATATTAACGCAGCGGTGTAACCATAGATCTAATCAGTTGCGAGGTGTAGCTACCACTAAGGCAGCGAATGATGTGATGATCTTAGCTGTAGAGGATTTGGGGCTAATCATCGAGGTAAGATCGTTGAAACTATTTGTTTTGCTTTTTTTAGCTTCTCTGCGGGATTTAGCATTGGATTTTTTGAATTGTTTTGGTTCGGATGTTTTTTGAAACGTCGCCATACTTTATTTTCTTTTTTTTTCATTTCGTAGTGTGTTAAGTTTGAAGTTTCAACTGTTTACAGCAGTTAGTAGCCTCAGCTTTTCTTCGCGCAGATATGTGAAGACGCTGTAGCACTATGTTCCCGAACAAACCCATTGACCGTCACTTTAAAACCGACTTAGAGGCGGCTGAGCCATTCCTAAACCGTTTCCTATTTTAAGAGTGACATTTGTGTTTATTACTACCGATTTGAAGTTAAGGGCTGTTCAATATGTGCGTCTGCGTCTGAGTCGGGAGTTGTCGCAAAGCTAAATGCACGTGAAGTGCTGTCCCTTACTGGCAGCATACTTCTCGCTTCATGTTTTAACTCCCTTCTTTGCGGAACTCATTTGCGTCACCATGTAAATCCACCACAGATGTCATGAAAATTATCATCTATGCTTTTCCATGCAGACCTCGGCCAATCGTTTAGTGCAAAATTTTGATGCTGGGGTCTGGAGAAATCATAATGTAAATCTTTTTTGCTGTCAAACCTATCAACTGTAACTCATTTGACAGTTTTCATTCGTTCGTGAGACCTCTGAAAGTAACTTTCGCGTTGAACAGAAAGTGGCCTTTAATTCGCTACGTTTCAAACTTCGACGATCTTCGAATTTTAGTGATATTTTATTCGAAAACCACCTATAATTTCTCGAAATTCCTTCGTCATTCGTAAAACTTCCTCATCTTTAAATCCCAGATCCAATCACATGGCTTTACAATGTCGATATCGGTTAGGATGATGATGATAGGCCCGTCACAAAATTGGCATCCTCCAAGCAATTTCTTTTTATACAAGTAGGACACCTAAATTCAAAGAAGTGCAGCCAATCTATTTGCCCCAGTCATGCGACCACAAAAATTCAAAACAAATCCATTTAATTTAATCGAATTGTTATAACATTTATTGAATTTTAATTAACAAAAAAAGGAATTAAGAAATTTAATCAGAACTTGTAAAAGCATCTAGGTACAAAATAAAAATTAAAAGATGCGTTGTTCGAAAAATACTTGTGTATGAAGATCGTTTTTAAATTTTGTAAGTGGAAATAATTTAGAATGCTCCTCCGCGAAGACGCAACACCAAGTGAAGAGTGGATTCCTTCTGGATGTTGTAGTCAGACAAGGTGCGCCCATCTTCCAACTGCTTTCCGGCGAAGATCAAACGCTGTTGGTCTGGTGGAATACCTTCCTTATCCTGGATCTTGGCTTTGACGTTCTCAATGGTGTCAGATGGTTCAACCTCCAAGGTGATGGTCTTTCCAGTTAAAGTTTTGACGAAGATCTGCATACCACCTCGAAGACGCAGGACCAAGTGAAGGGTAGATTCCTTTTGAATGTTATAGTCGGACAATGTACGTCCATCTTCCAACTGCTTACCAGCAAAGATCAAACGCTGCTGGTCTGGGGGGATACCTTCCTTGTCTTGGATCTTGGCTTTGACATTCTCAATGGTGTCGGATGGCTCGACCTCCAATGTAATTGTTTTGCCGGTCAAAGTTTTCACGAAGATCTGCATACCTCCACGAAGACGCAGGACCAAGTGAAGAGTAGACTCCTTCTGAATGTTATAGTCGGACAAGGTGCGGCCATCTTCGAGCTGTTTGCCGGCAAAAATCAAACGTTGCTGATCTGGAGGGATACCTTCCTTATCCTGGATCTTGGCTTTGACGTTCTCAATGGTGTCAGATGGTTCGACCTCCAAGGTGATGGTCTTTCCAGTCAAAGTCTTGACGAAAATCTGCATACCTCCACGAAGACGCAACACCAAATGAAGAGTAGACTCCTTCTGAATGTTATAGTCGGACAAGGTGCGACCATCTTCGAGTTGTTTGCCGGCAAAAATCAAACGCTGCTGATCTGGAGGGATACCTTCCTTATCCTGGATCTTGGCTTTGACGTTCTCAATGGTGTCAGATGGTTCGACCTCCAAGGTGATGGTCTTTCCAGTCAAAGTCTTGACGAAAATCTGCATACCTCCACGAAGACGCAACACCAAATGAAGAGTAGACTCCTTCTGAATGTTATAGTCGGACAAGGTGCGACCATCTTCGAGTTGTTTGCCGGCAAAAATCAAACGTTGCTGATCTGGAGGGATACCTTCCTTATCCTGGATCTTGGCTTTGACGTTCTCAATGGTGTCAGATGGTTCGACCTCCAAGGTGATGGTCTTTCCAGTCAAAGTCTTAACGAAAATCTGCATACCTCCACGAAGACGGAGGACCAAGTGGAGAGTGGATTCCTTCTGGATGTTGTAGTCAGACAAGGTGCGCCCATCTTCCAACTGTTTTCCGGCGAAGATCAAACGCTGTTGGTCTGGTGGAATACCTTCCTTGTCTTGGATCTTGGCTTTGACATTCTCAATGGTGTCGGATGGCTCGACCTCCAAGGTAATTGTTTTGCCGGTCAAAGTTTTCACGAAGATCTGCATACCACCACGAAGACGCAGAACCAAGTGAAGAGTAGACTCCTTCTGAATGTTATAGTCGGACAACGTGCGGCCATCTTCAAGTTGTTTGCCGGCAAAGATCAAACGTTGCTGATCTGGAGGAATACCCTCCTTGTCTTGGATCTTGGCCTTTACGTTCTCGATGGTGTCGGATGGTTCGACCTCCAAAGTGATAGTTTTGCCGGTCAAAGTCTTGACGAAGATCTGCATACCACCACGAAGACGGAGGACCAAATGAAGGGTCGACTCCTTCTGGATGTTGTAGTCGGACAAGGTACGTCCATCCTCAAGCTGCTTTCCGGCAAAGATCAAACGTTGCTGATCTGGTGGGATACCTTCCTTATCCTGGATCTTGGCCTTTACGTTCTCAATAGTGTCGGATGGCTCGACCTCCAAGGTGATGGTCTTTCCTGTCAAAGTCTTGACGAAGATCTGCATACCACCACGAAGACGCAACACCAAGTGAAGAGTAGACTCCTTCTGAATGTTATAGTCGGACAATGTACGTCCATCCTCAAGCTGCTTTCCGGCGAAGATCAGACGTTGCTGATCTGGTGGGATACCTTCCTTATCTTGGATCTTGGCCTTTACGTTCTCGATGGTATCGGATGGCTCGACCTCCAAGGTGATGGTTTTTCCAGTCAAAGTCTTGACGAAAATCTGCATACCTCCACGAAGACGCAACACCAAGTGAAGAGTAGACTCCTTCTGGATGTTGTAGTCGGACAAGGTGCGTCCATCCTCAAGCTGCTTTCCGGCGAAGATCAAACGTTGCTGATCTGGAGGAATACCCTCCTTGTCTTGGATCTTGGCCTTTACGTTCTCGATGGTGTCGGATGGTTCGACCTCCAAAGTGATAGTTTTGCCGGTCAAAGTCTTGACAAAGATCTGCATACCACCACGAAGACGGAGGACCAAATGAAGGGTCGACTCCTTCTGGATGTTATAGTCGGACAAGGTACGTCCATCCTCAAGCTGCTTTCCGGCAAAGATCAAACGTTGCTGATCTGGTGGGATACCTTCCTTATCCTGGATCTTGGCCTTTACGTTCTCAATAGTGTCGGATGGTTCGACCTCCAAGGTGATGGTTTTTCCAGTCAAAGTCTTGACGAAGATCTGCATACCTCCACGAAGACGCAACACCAAGTGAAGAGTAGACTCCTTCTGGATGTTGTAGTCCGACAAAGTGCGTCCATCCTCAAGTTGCTTTCCGGCGAAGATCAAACGTTGCTGATCTGGAGGGATACCTTCCTTGTCTTGGATCTTGGCCTTTACGTTCTCGATGGTATCGGATGGCTCGACCTCCAAGGTGATGGTTTTTCCAGTCAAAGTCTTGACGAAGATCTGCATACCTCCACGAAGACGCAACACCAAGTGAAGAGTGGACTCCTTCTGAATGTTATAGTCGGACAAGGTTCGGCCATCTTCGAGTTGTTTGCCGGCAAAGATCAAACGTTGCTGATCTGGAGGAATACCCTCCTTGTCTTGAATTTTGGCTTTGACGTTTTCAATGGTGTCAGATGGTTCGACCTCCAAAGTAATAGTTTTGCCGGTCAAAGTCTTAACAAAAATTTGCATACCACCACGAAGACGGAGAACCAAGTGAAGTGTCGACTCCTTCTGGATATTGTAGTCAGACAATGTACGTCCATCTTCCAGCTGCTTGCCAGCAAAAATCAAACGCTGCTGATCTGGGGGAATACCTTCCTTATCTTGGATTTTTGCTTTGACATTTTCAATTGTATCTGATGGCTCGACTTCTAATGTTATAGTTTTGCCAGTCAAAGTTTTAACAAATATCTGCATACCGCCACGGAGACGCAATACCAAATGCAGAGTAGACTCCTTTTGAATATTATAATCGGACAAAGTGCGTCCGTCTTCCAACTGCTTACCAGCAAAGATTAAACGTTGCTGATCTGGAGGAATGCCTTCTTTGTCTTGGATTTTAGCCTTAACATTTTCAATTGTATCAGAAGGTTCAACCTCCAGAGTAATCGTCTTGCCAGTCAAAGTTTTAACAAAAATCTGCATACCGCCACGGAGACGCAATACCAAATGCAGGGTCGATTCCTTTTGGATGTTGTAATCGGACAAGGTACGTCCGTCTTCCAATTGTTTTCCGGCGAATATCAAACGTTGTTGATCTGGAGGAATACCCTCCTTATCTTGGATTTTGGCCTTGACATTCTCAATAGTGTCCGAAGGCTCAACTTCTAGGGTGATGGTCTTGCCAGTCAAAGTCTTCACGAAGATCTGCATTGTAGGATTTTCTGCAATTAAATATACAATAGTGTAAGTATACCATTATCTGAAAAAAATTTTATTTTAATCTTAAGATACTGTGTAGGTTTATACGGTTTACTTCGCTTGTTCAAGTAAGACGTGAGATGCAGGGAATGAGTATGAGAATCGTGAAAACAGAAAATTTACAATCTGTTTGAAGTGGATGGCTTGTCATATCCCTCATTTTTTCAACGAATCCTCAATAAAGTAGGCGGGGCATTATAAAATCCTAACTCAAAAATGACCGGAATTAAGAAAGTGTGCTGTATTTCGTGCGATTTGAAACCACGAAAGTCTTGCAACAAATGCAGTTTCGATGTCGGCTATTGTTTCTGTTTAGAGTTTTTAGGAACTCTAGTCTAAGCTTTGGTGGCAGAGTTAAGGGCCAGACCAAGCAAATACTTTGTTTCATGTCGGCTGATGTGCTCGAGAACGTCTAGACATTTTGATGAAATTTAGTTTGTATGTACATATATACACATGCACATACATATGTATGTATGTCGCGATACGTACATAGGTCATTTCGTTTGAAAATTGTGGAATCGAATGATCTTTAAATGATTAGCCGCCTAGCTCAAGAATTCCTGAACGGATTTCAATGAAATTTAGCTCGTAGACTTGAGGGAATAAAATATGAGAGATATACACAACATTTCCCCATCTACCTTTGGAGTTCTGTCAGACATGTGATACGAATCTGGAAATCATTGAAATCGGATGGGATGACAACTTCTTCACCCCATGTATTTCAATATTTTTCAAAAACTGTGTGCCAGAAGATTTAATATAATAAATTTCTCACATTAATAGTTTCAGAGACAGAGTGTGGACACCCGTCACCAATGTCCTAGTTTCTTTAAAATAATTTTTCTTGGGAGATACGTTGGTGTACTTTTTTTTTTTTTGGTGTACTTTGACCAAAAAGTCCCTCCACAAAAATATTTGTTTTATTTGATTGTTGATGTACCACCGTACTATTTTTCTACAATTCAGCTCTCTATGTCAAACGGTTCAAAAGTTACAAGCGCGTGACTGACACCTTTTGAATCCATTGTGTTCCGTTTATACAATCCTGGTACAGAACACTTAAAATTACATTAGATACATTAAAAGCATGCAGAAAAGCTACAATCCATCTGGAATATATCGTATGATGCTATATCCTTCACCTTCTAACCCATCCATAATAAAATTGAAGTGGCGTTATGAACATTTCGATTCAAATGCAATGACGTCTTTCTACTCAGAGAATATTCTCACGATTTTTAAGAAATTTTACCAGATAATTTGTTGCTAATATTTTTCCATAAATAAAAAAATAGTGGTGGCTGTTGCCATTCCTAATCAAAAGTCATGAGGTCTATTGAAATATTCAATATTAATATTAACCACCAACGTAAATTGCATAAAATAAATTACAATTTTTATACGAACTAATCCTGTTTTCCGTTAATTAAACTTTATTAACCCTGCAGTCGTAGCGCGGATTACTATTGTAATCCACCCAGTTCCTTTTTTTCTACAAGAAATCCGAAATTTTTATTTTTTTAATTTATTTATATTTTTTTTGCATTATGAAGTAATAATTTATGTTTTTTATCTTTAAGTAATATGTAATTGCATTTTGCAGCAAAATAAATTTGAAAAAATTAAAGCATACGGGTTTTACTTTAATTTTAAAATGGATTACATATGTAATCCGCGCGACGACTGGTGTGACTTTTTGGTGCGCGACGACGGGTTAAAAGGTTTAATTAAATAATGTATTCCATTGATTTCGAGAATTATCGAAAATGACGACTACTGATAGCTAGCTAGCTATCAGCTTTTGTAAGGCCAAAAGGCCGTTTCATGAACGCGGCCATTTACTCAAGCCAAGACAAAACTGCTGTCAAAAAGAGTTAAGACCAAATATTTTGCATATACAGGCAGCAAATAGTAATAAAAATGTGTAAATAGATGAGATGCAAACATTCATAAAATATAGTCAAATCGCTTTACATGCGAAAGTTGAAGACTGACACTTTTCAGGGCAACATATTTGTGTTCGATGTAAAATAGAATTTACAGCAAAGGTACTGATGCGGAAATCGAATAAAAAAAAAAAAAAAAAAACAATTTCTAAAAGTTGAGAAGTTTTGCTGTTACGCATAATTCTGCATTGAATCATTTAAATCGTTGTAACTCATAAGCTAGCGAGTTTGCGCACACATAACCAACTAACGAATTGAAAAAAAGATATCTTAAAATGGAACAAAGCCAGGAATGATGCCATTAAATTAGCTGATGCAATGAACTCTACCAGTTTCTTTGTTTCAAGTGCTTTTGGAAGCCATTTTGTAAAAAAAATCATGAAAAAAAAAAAAACGAAAAACACGTAACCATTTAAATGTTTAATTTTTTTTTGGTGCATAGGGATAGGAAACTATTACTTCATAACAAATAAATTAAAAACACGCCGCCCACTAAAAACAAAAAGAGCATTTTCAATCAACTTTCCAACCAAAAAAAAAAAAAAAAAAGTTTCACCCCAATTAAATTATAGCGAAAACCAAAGAAACTCTTGCATCATTACAATCTTGCATCAAATCCAATCTTAAATTTGTACTTTCTAACATTTTCCGGACGAAAAAGAACAAATCGATGATTCATTCTGCCATTTTGTTTTTTTCACAGCAAATCAATTTCACAACTTCTAAGGAAATTTTCTTTATTTCTTACAGCTCAAGCGAAATTTCACCGAAACAAAAAGTTTTAAATTAACTTACCTTGACCCTTATAGCAATAACAAATAAATTTGTAATTCGATCTTTTTTTTTTTTTTTTCTTTAATTTACTTTATGAACTTTTTTCTTCACAGTTTGCTCTATAATTAATTTCTTTTTCCCACTGAGTATATAAGTATTTTATTTTCACTTATTTTCCAACCACAATTCGTTCGCTTTCGACAACTTTCTGATTATTTTTGTGAGAAGCCCGTCAGCGGCGGTGGTATTTATAGGATGCACACACACATGAGAGAAAACTTCCAAAATGAATTTGATTCCATTGGAAGTTGTGTACGTATTTAACCCATACAGAGAATTTAGTATATAAAAATTATATTTATCTCTTTCTAATTTAGTATATAGTTCAATTTACATTGGATTCTTTGTCTTGAAAATTTATTTATTTAAGGAGAAAAGTGTTTTTTTAGTTTAATTTTTTTGGAGAGCAAATAATTTGATATGGAGAAACAAGAATATCCACTTTAATAGGGGTGTTTTATGTTAAATCAGTTGTTGCGTATTTAAAGGAAAATTGTCATATGCATCATACTGTCTCTTTCGGGGGTGGAAGAAAAATTTGACTGTGTTAACAGACTTGGTTATTTGCAGGGAATTTTTTTGTGTCAACATTATTTCGAAAAGAAAATGTTTATTCTTGCAACCAAAAACTAAAATTATTGTGTAAAACTCAAGTGACTAATTTTAGAGAATTTATAATTTCTATTTTATGCGGAGTCCCGATTAAATGAGGTGCACCCACTCTTTTGGGCCGTTTTAAAAAAAAAAAAAATATTTTGAAAGATATGAAAACGCTAATGGCTAAGACTTTGAATATCTCATCAGAACCCGTGAATGATGACAGTGAGCCATTCGCTATTCCCTAACAATAGCGGAAATATCCTCTAAGCAGCATAGAAAGATGTAATTGTATTTGAATTAAATACATAGTTCAAAATGCCATGCCCACTTTATAAGCGATGGGTTAGAAGATTATGTTCTCATACCAACGCTTTTTTTTAAGGAATTCTCTTGAACAAACAATATGATTTGAATCTAATCAGTAAAGCCTCAGTTTCCTAAAATGCGGGCTGGACATAACGCATAGTCGAAAGACAAATTTCTGTTGACGCTGCTTTCATTAAAAGTCATATAACGTCGACGTATTTTGTAAGAAACCAAGCCTTAAATATACACATTCAACGTATTCATTGGTAATAAACGAATTCCATTACTTTCGTCAAATATTGCAAATTTCTTAAAATAGCTATATTTCAAGGTGACCGATAAAAATTAAAGGAAAAACGAAGATATTTATGTATTTTTAGTGTTCCGTACCAGAATGGTATAAACGAAACACTAATGGATTCAACACAGTGCCTGTCTCTCTGTGTGTCGGTCACACACTTGTAACTCTTGAACCGTTCGACCTATAAACCACCCTATCTTCAAAACTATTAATGCGAACAATTAAAAAAAAAATTAAGATCATGTAAATTTACATGCAAGTAAAGAGAAAATTATGACAAATATTAAATTATGCAAAGTTTATGAAAAATATTGGAATAGGTAAGGCGAAAATTACCGTCAAATAGCTTACCCCGTCTTCATCCGATTTTGATGATTTTCAGACAGACATATGTATCTATATGTCTGACTGAAATGATTCGGAGACGTTTTAAACCCCTCCTTATATCTTACTCCTACTCCATTCAATTTCGATCAATTTCAAGTCGAACTACTAACTTATCAGTGTTAGCCTATATGCCAAATTTCATCGAAATCTGTTTAGGATTTCCTGAGTTTAATCGCTTACAAAGATGATTTGAAAATTGTTAAACTTCGCCTCCACATACCACTCACACTTGATTCGATTTTAACAGTTTTTAAACGAAATGACCAGAGTATCAGAATATATTTACAGCCATTTCATTTAGTGGTTCTCGAGCGATTCGTGTGAGGACAAACATACACCCGAAATAACTAACCGCGCGAAGCTGGACTCGCACTTGACGATTTCTTACATTCCTGCCAACAATCAGAAAAGTACTCAACGAAGTTGGAAGAAGGATCTGAATAGTTAGCGTATAAGTAAACTGCAATTAACTTTTTAATGCGTTAATAAATTGCGATCAAAGACATGAATAAGAAAAGGATGTTGGTGTTTTGATTTTCTTTAGGAACAGTGATTTGTTTAAGTAAATACGGAATGGATGAACCTTCTTGTCCTCGCACAGTAATGTCAGATGCAAGAGAATTTCAGTTCGTTCGGCACCTTCAGCAGCCAAATAAATAATTTCGGCGATAAGTCAACACTGAGCTCCAATTTTTGATTCACTTTACTCTAGAGTTGATATCGATTAGGTACTTAAATTGATTGACAGCAACAAATTGCAACCCGGGTTTCATGGAGGTTGCTAAATTACGCTAAACATTTTAATACAAAGTGATTTATGTTGTTTGTGAGATGGCATGGTCTAGAGTACAGTGTGTTAGCTTCTTTAGCGAAAGTTGTAGCTTCAGGTCCCTGCCAGGAAAGATAATTTGTCTATCAAATGAAGTAAGTACATTAATAAGTACTCGTAAATAGTAAATCAATAAGGTAAGTATGAAAAATAAGTTAAAGAAAAAACACTTGTATACGAGTATATTTTAACGTTGCGGGGTAACGTTTCTGATAGAATTTTTGTTCGGTTTTTGAAACCTATTTTTGTAACTCAGATTGCAGAAAACCTAAGCAAATACTGGATTTATGACTTTCCACAAAAAATCTATAGTATAGTCTTAGGAAGAGAAAGGTATTACTTCCTCTTACTGTTGTGTTATTGGTTTACAAAAAATTACGTACATGAACCACGGTCAACTGTTTTTTTTGTTTGTTTTGCGGTTGCAAACCAATAAAGTGCATGACAGAGTTGCACGTACCAGCAGTTATGTCATTTATTTGCAAAAGAATCATATTTTGAATTTAAAGATAACCCTTAAAATACATATACAATTTTCTTTTTTAAATCCGTTAGAGAAATAAAAACTTTTTTGACAGTTATCCACAAATCGATATGTCAAAAAACAGGCATGACACCTGACAGCATATGCGTAACCTAACTAAAATATGAAACTTGAATAAAATAGACAGTTTTCGATAAAACCGAATTTTTCAAAATCGTTTATTATTAAAGTACCGTTAATTTTAATGCTCGAATGAAAATTTCTGTTTCCCCTTGAATTATGACCCCACAGACCAAGAATAGGCTGCAGCTGCCCACACATTTATTGAGTTACAGTAATATCAAAATTGATCAAAATCTCGAATTCGAACATTTTTACGAAATCAGTACATATGTACAAGAAAAAAAGTAATTAGAAAAGAAATCCCATTAAATGGGACAAATTTGATAATCAAAAGGGATATTTCACTACACTCCGATGTGCACTACCCTTAATGGAAAACTGGAATTTCCACATCTAATCTGGAATTTAATGACCTACTATACTAGGTTCATTTCTGGAATATTCTAGTTTTCTTGTCTTCCAGTCTTTGTACGAATCGTATAAAAAAATCAATAAACTTACCGTTTAATTTCTTCTATTTACCTATTTTCCACTCAGCTGCTTAAGCCTTTTATATACACATATGTATGTAAAAATGAAGATGATAAACAAAAACTATTTTCTTCGAAAAGTCCGCACTATTAATTTGTTAAAACAAACATTTTGAAATTAATTATGACATAAAAACAAATGATAGGCAGATACTGCATATATAAGATGGGACTATATATTTGTTATGAAGTAGATTATGTATGTATATATGAAAGTATATGCGTTAGATACCCCAAAAAAATAGTTGCTTGAAATGTGTCATTTTGATTTGCAGGTTGCAAGTCATAGTTTTGTGGAGATAAGCTACATATGCCAACTCAGATTGTTCTAGATTGTTGAGGATTTCTTATCACGAAAATGTATGCATGTGCATACATAAGTACATAGGTACCTACGCAACTAGATAATGGTACATAGATACGTTATGAATGCATGTAGACTCGTTGGATTAGTTTTTAATTACTTTAAGTTACTGTTTTGTAGCTTAGATACTTTCCTAGTCATTGGTCCTACCTTCATTATGTGTAGGTAGGTATATTCCTACGTTATAGCCAAATACACCATGTACATCCATATGTACCTACACACATGCATAAATATATGAAAGCATTTGTGTTATTAACAAGATTTTTTTTTTGTTCCATTGTGGGTAGGACATACATATATTCATTGTCTAGTGGAAAGAAGACTGCGTCTGGGTCCTGGGAGTCAACGGCTTAATAAGTTAGAGTGCAGGGGGTTTCACGGTAGCACATTCTGAAGATAAATATATTTTCGGTGAGATATTTGGTATCTTTGGGTTTTTTTTGGAAAAGGTCAGTAGCAACCCCAGCACCTTTGATCTACGTGATTTGTTTCTAACCCTATAGTTCCCAAATTCGTATTTGACCCGAACAAATTAAATCATGAAAGTAAAAATCAACTCCAAAAGATAACGGGTGAAGTTTTTAAAAAGTTAACCAAATATTTTTCGAAAATGGTATGAAATAGGAAATTTTACTTATGAGCAAAGCTTTAGTGGACAAATATTTGAAGTTGTTTGGTGACCTGGAGTGCCCTTGTATTTAATAGCCCATTGAGAAGTAATTACCTTTAACATGAAGACATGTGTTCGTACTTAAACCCAACCGTTACGTAGATGTTAAAAGTTTTTTTTTAAAAAGTTAACCTCGTTATTCTCAAAAATACTTATGAGCAAAGATGTAGGATAAGTTGGTTATTGACCTTCCTTGGCCTTAAGTAGATTTACTGAATATACAATTTCAGGATTCCGGTACTTACAAAGTAACAACAAGTAAGAACAGTTGACTTTCCGTCAGTCTGTCAAAGCCTCATAACTTATTGAACTGCTAGGTTTAAATGTGGTTTTGAAATTTTGAGACAGATAGAGAGTAAAATTTTTAAAAAATTAAAAAAAACAAAAAAGTTTTGGAACTAAGTGTAAACGTGAGAACCAATATATTTTGTTATCTGAAACCTCTGAACCGAACATTTCAAAAATTTTAGGAAAACTATTTTCATTTTGATATGCTTTGATTTTTGAAATAAATTTACACATGTGAGTGATGGACAAAATTGTATCCACCATTTGCCGTCTTGCTTTTTCCGAACAACCGAATATTTATTCTTACTTGTGATAATAAAGCGAATATATTGATACCATTTTTATATAAATCGGTTATGGAAACAATCTTCAACCCTTCTTTACATGAAGGTATTGTGGTCCTTACGGACCCGTTTTTCAAAGGGCCTTTCACTAATCTACCTTGACTTCTGTCCTGCAGAGCTTTCTCGGAAACTTACTTAGCGTTTTGCTTAGAGATTCTATAAAACGGCAGCACACTCAAAAGATGTTACTAGTGGAAGCTTTGTTTTCTGGAAAGTGATAAGCCTTATCCTAAGGTTTTGAATGTCAGTTTTTTATAAATGCTGTTCGCAAACATTCCGAAGTCAATTTTTTCGATTGGGAACTTTTTTCGAAATATGACGAAAATTGGTGAAATCCACGGATCCCTGCGTACGGGAACATGATTTGGCAAATTTTCGTCAAATTTCGTAGAAATTCGTAACTCTGGTCGAGTAAGGGAACAGACCTAATATGTACATACATATGTCATCCTAAAATGTAGGTTCTCCACCCACCGTATTTTACTATCTTCCGATAAAGATGTTAGAATGCGGTGGGTGCAGTACTACCACCAACTACTCAACAAGGAATACCCACGCAATCATATATCACCTGGCATGTCAAACGAAGAGCAAACACCATCTATCGAGGAAAAGAAATCAAGTCAGCGATCAAAATGATGAAAAACAACAAGGCTAGAGGTTTGGAAGTTGGCTGGGCTTGCAGGAATACGCTGGCTAGGGAAATTGTTTTCAGCTGTTAACAAGAGTAACATACCTGATGAGTGGAAGTATAGCTACCTTATCCCCATTTAATAAAACAAAGGAGATGTCCAAAGTGAAAACTACCAGGGTGTAAAACTGAATAATAATAAATGAGAAGATCAAAAAGCAGTCCGAAATAACTCAAAACTAGTGCGGGTTTGCAAGGAGCGTATGTACTATAGATGCGATCCAAACTATGCGTTTGCATATGGCAATGAGAGCAAAACATAAAGCTTATGCAAGATATGTATGCTAACAGCACGACTCAAATACGAACATGTTGTGGCATAACTAGCGCTTTCCCGGTTAAAGTTGGTGTCCATCAATGATCTGCACTTAGTTCGTTATTGTTTAACCTCATCATGGACCACCTAACAGCACATTTGCAGGTACCAATCCCCTGGAACATTTTGTATGCGGACGACATTGTGCTTATACGAATAAGTGTGAAAAAAAGTATATGTTCCTACCATTCGGCGACAAGGGCAGCATAGGCCCTAATACCTTGATTCAATTCTAAGCAAAAGTGGAGATATCGACGAAGATGTGACCCACAGAATTAACACTGCCTGCATGAAGTGGAAAAGTCTTGCGGGAGTTCTGTGCTGCACGAAAATGCCAGTATCACTCAAAGGAATAGTGTACAAGAGTTCAATAAGGCCGGTAATGATGTATGTATGGCACCGAGTGATGGGCAGCACAACCAAAACACACTCAAAAGCTACATACCGCTGAAATGAAAATGTTAAGATGGGCAAATGGTGTTACACTTAAAGACAAGATCAGGAATACATACATAAGATGTAGTCTGAAAATTACACAGATGCACGAGAAATTGAAAGAAAATAGGCTGAGGTGGTATGGCCATGTAATGAGGAGGGAGCAAGATCACATCATACATACAGCATTGAACATAGACGAAGCACCACGAACAAGATGAAGACCACAATTAACTTGGCTGGGCACCATCTAGAAAGTAGTAAGGAAAAACAACCTATGATAGATGACGTGAGAGCCTGGAGCCTCAGGACTAGGAGGGCTGACTCCAGATAGGGAAATGGCAAAGAAAGAGAGAGAGAGAGAGTCATCTTAAGTAATTCACTGAAATAAATAAATGTAAATCTAAAATGGAGTTACGCACTTTGCGAATTACACCGAGTACTTCCAAAAATTCCTAAAAGGTGGCATTATGCGTAACCCATTCAATTTTGTAATTCAGAGATAGTGGAAAATTCTCTTAGTGTAATGTGGGATATAAATTATTTAAACAAAATCAAATACCTATGATTATGGGTCGGTAGGTGTTGCAAACAATCAACCACCAATAGCATATTAAATTCTTAATTTCCTTTGAAAATTTTATGTAGCTTCCATACGAATTATTGTCGGAAAGCGTCCATGACCTCCAGAAGAAGGCTGACAGGTTGGGTATGTAGTATGTATATTATTACCACCAGACAAAAACAATCTTTGTGATGAGTTAAAAAAGAAGCAATCACTTTGTTTTAATTTTCATATGTGTACATATATATTGTACATACTAACATCGCACAAGACTTAATTATTAAAATGCAACAATAAGAATCACGTTGTGACGACATGTGCTCCTCATGTTAATGGGAGCGCGTGTGCCCGACGGTTTTTTTTACGAATAACTGGCGGTCTTGGTCTAATTTTAGAGTTCATAAACATTGTGCTGCTTATACGTTTCAGATAATGTAAATATTTCTTTGCGAAGAAACACAATTAAATGATGGGAAGCATATTGCTGTCGATGAGCTCTTTAATGCTGTTGAACTGCGTCAACCTAGATTTTTTTTTGTTTTCCACAAAAATGATTTACGTTAGACATTCTGTTTATATTGTTGCTCATCTACGTCTTTTTAACTACAGATAAAAAATGTGAAAGTGCAATAATAATTCTAGATTTAGGTAGGTACATCGAACTCGAAGATCAGTAATTGTAATTTTTTCTCTAAATAACAAATTACCTAGTCCCTATGTATGTACATAATATATATACAAATAATTATGTTGGCGATAACAGCCCATACAGGGGTTTGGCCTCGCTTCTCGCTGCCATTCGTGTTGCACGACGCATGAATGGGAAGGACCTGACGTTTTCGAAGAGCAATTTTTGTCGGTTGAGATAAACTTCTCATGACAAATTTTACTCTCAGGTACAATATATGTATACAAGATGGGGCAAAAGTAATGCCATAATGTGAATTGGTTTCCATTTTGTAAGAAATGAAAAATATTGGGCTCTATTTTCACGAAAAGTTTATTTGAAGGTGTAAAATTGATGACATAAAGTTGAAAAAATGATAGCGGTCACCTCTTGAAAAGATGAACATTTGTGCTCGTTTTACGGCATTTGTTGCTCGCAAAGCATCTGGCTCCAAATTGGTGATTTCTTCTTCAATGTTGGCTTTCAAGACTTGCAAGGTTTGTGGTGGTAAACGCGAAAGCCCCAAAAGAAGAAGTTTGGCACCGTCACATCTGGCGATCTGGCCGACCAGTTCAAATCGCCAAAACGGGAAATCACACGGCCCGGAAATTAGTGATTCAAAATCTCTGTCGTTGCCCGAGCTGTGTTTATTTTTTATTTTGGATTTTTTTTATTCACATAACCACTTAAGTGGAAATGGGCTTCATCTATTATTATGATTTTGGATATGAAATCATCCTCTTCTTGCACCAGGTTTAACACAGCATGAGAGTAAGTTAACCTCACTTGGCGGTCAGCAGGCAGCATTTGGTGAACGGTTTGCACTTTGTAAGGGAACATCAGGTCTTTCACCAAAATTCGACGCAACGAACGTCTGCTGATGCAACAGACCAGAAATAAACAGTAACAAAAATTCCACGTTCTTCACGTGTGTATCGCTCCATTACATGTTGTCAACTAATTATCTATCTTTCTACAACAAATATGTTAAAGCACTATGATATTTGACGTCATTTTCAAAAATTATGGCATATTCACATTATGACATTACTTTTGCCCCACCTCGTAGTTTTGCCCCTCGCCGTTCAATACGAATGTGAAATAACTTGCCTATACATTCCTATTCCATCAGAAAATATATTAATCTATAACGAAACTCTCGACAGAAAAAAATAAATATTGACACTATTCATACATGCAATCGTAATATTAGGTCTGTTCCCGTATTTGACCAGAGTTGTTAATTTCTACGAAATTTGATGAAACTAGTCAAATCCTGTTTCCGTATGCAGGGATCCCTGTGGATTTAACCTATTTTCGTCAAATTTAGTAGATATTCACAATTCGGTCAAGTACGGAAAGACACCTATTACTTTTGAAAACATGATAAAACCGTACGCGCACTGAGGGAATTAACCAAATTGAGAGATATGATTTTGTGTTCATTTATGTTTCTACAATTTTCTTCCAAAGGAATTTCGCCTCACGAAAAATGGAAAGTTGTCAAACGAGTAACAGCTGATAGGTTTGGCAGCAAAAAAGATTTAGAATTGAAATAAACACATTTGTGGAACAAATTTTGAATTAAAAAAGCCTTAGTAAATTCGATTTGAAATGATTTATGGCATCTACATTTATTTAAAAACCATCTTAAATCAGTATTTCTCAAGATTTCATATGAAAAGCGTATGGGTACTTTTCTTGAAATTGAGAGAATCCTCAATCAAATTGATCAATTTAAACAATCGCGAAAATTGACGTGCAAAAATATAACGAATAAACAATATGTATGTACACTAAAGACATTTTGATGAAATTTATACATTTGATACATTGATACATTTTGACAGTTAAACGACATGACCTCGTTTAACTGTCAAAATCGAATCAAGTATGAGTGGAATGTCAATAATCGGCGGGTTTTCAATAATCTTTAAATCACCTTTATTAGCCACCTAGCACAATAAATGCTAAATGGATTTTAATGAAATTTGGCTTGTAGACTTAAATTCACACGTTAGTGGTGCCAATTTAAAATAATTAAAATCGAATAAAGTAGTGGTAAGGCATGGGGTGGGTCTTTAATCATATTCGAATTGTATTTCTCATAAGATTAACTCAAGAACCACTTAACGGATTTTGATGAAATTTGAGTTAATTCGGACATGTGGATAATGTTGATACGTTTTTCACAATCGGGTGAAGACGGGGTAAAATATGATGGAGTGACTTTTCTGCCAATGTATTCCAATATTTGTCAAGAACCGTTTGTGCCGGAAGATTAATTATAGTTTCCTCTTATCTCTTCACAAGTTTACATACTCAAAAATGAACATGACATTTCGCATGTTGTTTTTTTTTTCTTGGGTACATTAAGCCACAAAAAAAAAACAATTCTTTCCCTGAAATTTTAGCCCTCTACCTCAAACGGTAAAAAATTACAAGCGTGTGAAAGACTCACGTGGAAACAGACACCGTGTTGAATCAATTAGTGTTCCGTTTATACCATTCTGGTATGAAACACAAGAAATTACATAAGACACCACAAATAGAAAGGACATTAACGAAAGTTCAACATTATTTTCGAATCCCTATTTAAGTCAACCCCACACCAGAAGAAAGAGCGTAGTAAATGACGGTTATACCACCATAATAAATAAAAACAAATTAATTCAATTTAATCGAATTATTAAAATGTTTATTGAATTTTAATTAACAAAAAAGTAATTAAGAAATTCAATCAGGACTTGTAAAAGCGTTATTCGAAAAATAATTGCGCATGAAGATCAATTGTAAATTTTGTGAGTGGCTATAATTTAGAATGCGCCTCCGCGTAGACGCAACACCAAGTGAAGAGTAGACTCCTTCTGGATGTTGTAGTCAGACAATGTGCGCCCATCTTCCAACTGCTTTCCTGCGAAGATTAAACGCTGTTGGTCTGGCGGAATACCTTCTTTATCCTGGATCTTGGCTTTAACGTTTTCAATGGTATCGGATGGCTCAACCTCCAGGGTAATGGTTTTGCCGGTCAAAGTTTTTACAAAGATCTGCATACCTCCACGAAGACGGAGGACCAAGTGGAGGGTCGACTCCTTTTGAATGTTATAGTCCGCTAAGGTGCGTCCATCCTCAAGCTGTTTTCCGGCGAATATCAAACGTTGTTGGTCTGGAGGAATACCCTCCTTATCTTGGATCTTTGCCTTGACATTGTCAATTGTGTCAGAAGGCTCAACTTCTAGGGTGATGGTCTTGCCAGTCAAAGTCTTCACGAAGATTTGCATTGTTTGATTTTCTGGAATTAAGATATAATAGAGTTAGTATACCTTTATTGCAATAAATTCATGCAAATCTTAGATACTGAGTAGGTTATGCGGTTTATTTCGCTTGTTTCAGTTATTCTCCATTTTTAATAAATTTTGTTAAAAATACTAAGGCCAAAGATTTGTGATTAGAACTTCTGCAGGCAAATGATTCCACCGTAAACAACAAAACAAAAAAGGGAGGACGTAAGACGCATTTCAAAATCCTCATCCAAATTACGCGACACTGGTATTTCCATGCACAAGGACTATCCAGCTGCATGAAGGGTGAGAAGGCGGCGTTTAATTAAGCTGAAGATGGAGATCACTAAGAAGAATATTAGCATAAAAACCGAAATTTGTGGGCAAACACTTCTATGACAACAATAATAACCTGCGCTGCGATGGGGAAGGAGGAATGTCATTACTTAAGCAATTGATCGATGACAGCTCTCTAGTGTCACTGACAGCTGAAGGAAAGTCTTCTGGTGAAAGCGCAAGCGGCGTGTTATGAAACACATTTAGAAGAAAAAATATTAAAGGCTTTGAAAATAAGTTTGTAGGATATGAATTCAGGTGGATTACACCGTTTAGAATACACGCAAGGGGTGGTGGCAAGAAGCAGGAACAGAAAACGATATATCCCGGTTTTCAAAATCCCGCTTTCATAATCCCAATTTTTAATACGAATAATTCCATAACCATTCGGAATTTTGCAGGGAACGACACGATTTCCCGGATTCCAAAATCCCAGAAAAATAAAATGGTAATTTACAGAAATCCCGGAAATTGAACATTGAAAAAATGCATATGTTCCCAGATTCTCATGTAATGCACCTAATAGTACTACAAGTCATTCAAATCTATGAGAATCTGAAAACATATTCTTTTAGATTCTCATGTCAAGTACTTAACGAATGTATGACTCCTATTGACGGTGATTTCCTGTGGATACATATGCATTTCATGACTTCACTTTCTCATTTGTACAGGCTGCTAGGTAAATTTGAAAAAAAATTGTCTTTCCAGAACGATTAATTGCTTCACAATTGAAATTTTATTCATGATGTTGTCCAAAATTATGCCTTCAATAATTTTTAACACAAATAAGGACTGTACCGAAAAGAAACTGCACACCTTGAAACTAAAGAAATAATTTAAGAACATATAAAAAACAAAGAGCGCAAAAAAAATCAAAAAATAAGAGGAAACAGGAAAAACCAGGTGCGGAAAATTTTATAGACGTATTTGTGCTGGTTAAATTCAATATGTTGTGATAGATGACGAAACTTATGTAAAAAATGGATCGAATGTTTTACCAGATCCTCTATTTTACACTAAGTATAAAGATAGTGCTGTGAACGACTCTGTAAAAACAATTTGAACCTCCAAATTTGAGGAAAAAGTTTTAGTATGGCAGGCTGTTTGCAGCTGCGGAAAAAAAACATCAAGTTTCTTTACAAAAGGGACAATAAATGGGGAAATTTATAGAAGGGAGTGCCTAAAAAACGACTTCTTCCTTTAATATAGAATCATACGGTCCCCACAATAGACTTGGCAACAGCATACTACGCTAGGGAGACAATTAATTGGCTTGAACAAAACGGCATACGATTTGTTGAAAAATCAGAGAATTGTGCGGTATTGGGCTCTCATCAAAAGGTACCTAGAAAAGGAGGGCAAGGTGGCTACAAATCTTTCTGAATTTGAAAAAAAAAATTGGATAAGGGCATCGAAGAAAATAACTTTCAATGTGGTGCAAAATTTGATGAAAACGGTCAAGCAAAAAAATTCAAGAAAAATACCGCAAATAGTTAGTTTTTCCTTTTTTTCCTTTCTTTTAATTATTGTTTAATGTTTCTTTAAGCCAAATTAAAAACAGAAATAATAAAAAATGTTTACGTTCCACTATATTTAAAAAAATGTGTGTGCAGTTTCTTTTCGATACAGTCCTTATGTAATAGCAAAACCATTCTGGATTTTGGTTTCCATGATTTCGATTTCCAGGATATTCATTTCCGCGATTTTCATTTTCCGGGATTTTGAGAACTGAATTTTGTGAACCGGGATATCGTGGCCAACCAGATTTTGCAAGAAATCGCGCACAATACCTTCATAGGGGCCGATTTATCGCTCTTTAAAGAACGCTCTACCATCTGGACTAACATACTTCACCATTTCACTTGTCAGCAATGAAAAAATTGGTTTGTTAAGTGTATCGCATGAGAATCGAATAGCATGCGCTTTCTGATTTTGATAACATGTGTGTTATTGAGGGTCGGGTTATTAAAAAAAAAGTAGAGTACCTTCCCGTATAACACTGTCTACTATCCTTGGCTATGTGTAAGTGCATTTCGTAAAGGTAACATTTCTAGATTTGTGTGCGTGAGATAGGAATCCAAACAATAGGCACGCTCAGTATTCCAGGGACTAACTAGTCAGTCAGCTCCAATTGGCCGAGAGACCTCGATTTGACTGCAAAACTAGTGAGCTTTTTGCGAGGTAATGGACTGGATTCTTAGCCAAAAATGTTCCCTAAAGTTTTAGCTAGTTAAGCTAGTTATGAACATTATTTTTGTTTATACATATGTATTTCCTTTCGAACTAGTGTAAAGAATTATTTTCCTTCAGAATTTCATTCTATGAATAATTCCACACTAGTGGAAGAGATTCCAGCGCAAAATCGAATATCAGGATAAATTAGAAAGAATAAACATGATCCTATTATGACATTCATGGACTTACTTTTCGGGGCGTTCAATACAAGTTGTCTTGGACGGCTTCAAGTCTCCAATTCACCAAATAAATGCTGGTGTTCCCCAAGGCTCTATTTTGCCTCCGACTCTGTTTCTTATTTTTATAAGTGATCTCTTGTCTGAAACTGCTAATCTAATCTATTCCTTCGCTGATGACAGGACCCTCAGTTTTTTGTATTCGTTCCCTAATTCACGTCCTTGCTCTTCGGCCGTAGAAGAGGAACGGCAACGTGTGTTAAACACATTAAATTCCGAATGCTCCAGTTAAATAGCCAGTTGCATTCCTCCCCTTCAAAATTTCATCCGCAGTACGCGTCATGCTTCGAATGCACATCAGTTCACCCTTAAGCCCAACTTCGGCCGTACTGTCAAATATAGGGATTCGTTTATAAGTCGAACGACACGAATGTGAAATGATCTACCAGGCTCTGTATTTCCCCATCACTACAACCTACAAACATTTAAAGCCAACGTGCACAAGCTCCTCCTCATATTTCCCTCCTCCTTCATATCCCCTGTTGACTAAAATATTAGTCCCTAGAATACTAAACGTGTCCAATTCTTTTGAGAATTGTTTGATCGCTACCCCTGAAACGTCCGAAATAACATTGCAAATAACGCTATTGTTCCGCACTCCTGTTTGTCCTTCATATGGTGCAAGTAAAAAGTTATTTAAATTGTAAAGAAAAAAATCCAATTAACTGGGAACAATTTGATAATTAACAAGGATATTTTACTAGACACTGATGCACAATACCCACATTGGACAACTGGTATTTCCATAAATACTCCGGAATTCTATGACCGCTTGCCTCATTTGGAACATTCAAGTTCACTTCTTTTCCCAATCTTTGTACGGTTCGTATAAAGAAATAAAAAAAACTTACCGTTAACTTTCTTCTGTTTATCTATTTTTCACCCAGCTGCTTTATGTCTTTTATATAACAATGTATATAAAAATTAAAATTATAAACAAAATTTTTCGAAATTTCACTAAATTAATTTGCTAAATGAAACATTTTAGAATGAATTATGACACTAAAATAAAAGATAAGCAGATAAATGTATAATATACATATAAGATGGGCCTGTTTGTATTGTAAATGAATAGATTTTAACGATACCCTCAAAGCATCGATACCTACTCATTTGAGTAGTATCAAATCAAGGTGTTAGATTGATACCTCATAAAACTTACTGAAAGTATTTGATACTACTGATATCGAATATTTTTGTAATGTTATTTTTATACATTAAGACCATGTGTCAATTTATGACTAATTTTTGAAGGTGAAATGCATGTTATACTTTGGGAAAATCTAGCTGCGGCAATTGCGTTGAACTGTGGAATAAAATGAATACAATTTTTTGCAACATCACGGTATTATAAACCGCTATTTAGCCGTATGGAGAAAGAAATTTGCATTATTTTCATATTCTTAATAATAATTATTGTGAGTGTGAACAATAATTATTTCACAGAATTAATTATTTCCTTCCGCCATTTTATTTCCCAAACCTACAACACCCAACCAAACTACATATGGTAAGTTCCACTTTTTAAATTCTGATGTCAGGAATCATCTATCATATTTAGTCGATGAATTGCGAATGCTTACTTCAACTCTACTGCGAAAGCATAACATTGATTTAATTTTTGATGCATTCTTATTTCTCAATACATTATACCTTATATGCTAGACAAAAAACGTTTAAAACAGTAGGGTGGTCATACGGCTGGAATTAAAAATACTGTGGATTATATGTCAAAAACAACAGTTACGTTCTTTGCACTAGCTACCACAATGACGGACATTCGCTCCTGTATATTGGAAAAGTTGAAGAACAACAACATGAATCCAACAGCTAGGATGAAATGTGCTACCTGTAGCACCCATAGAATTGATAAGGGAATGCAAATCGCAAACAGATATGTTCGATCAAATGAGGTGATGTGAAGAACTTGGCTTAACTGCTTGACCAATGTCCCACTAAAAAAAAAATAAAAAATAAATATTTGGCGCAACAGCTCTTTAAGTGCCAGGGCCTAGCTTCTCGCAACCTCTTGTGTTGTGTGCGTTATATTTTTCACACGAATGGAAGGACCTACAGTTTAGTGCCGTATCCGAACGGCAATTTGTTTTGAGAAGCTTTCTCGTGACAACAATACTGGATGTTAGTCAGACGTTCGCGAGAGGTGGGATCGTGAAAAAACTTTTTAGTGTTTTCTGAGATTCGAACTTGGAATCTCTTGCGTAGTGATCCGACACACTGACCACGACGCCCACAATAAAAAAAAAATAAAAGCTAGAATGTAAAGGACGAGAGAGAGGAAACTCCTTCGTCGTTTTCCCCTAATCCAGGGTAGCCTGTTTCATGTTTAAGGTTGGCTGTTTTATATCCATGGCCGACTTACATAGTTTAGGTTTAGGTATTTTAGGTTTATTGTAGATAGGTAAAAAAAAAAAAATTTATCACAGCACTTTGATAGAAAAAAAAAATAGAAAAAACAGCACTTGATAAAAAAAAAAAGTACGTATCGAATTACGTAAGGTATAGTAAGATAGAATAAGGTAGCATAATGTAGTTTTAAAATTTATTTTAAGGTAGTTTTTTAAGTTTTATATTTAAGACCAAACAAAACAAACAGTAAATTCATTCACTAAGTTCTTTTTTAATTTTATCAAAAGTTTTCTTAGTAATTATTAATAAAAAAAAATAATGAAATAGATAAAAAAAAATTGGAGTAAGGTACGTCGAAAGACATAGTTCTAAGTATTAGGTTTAGCTTAGAGCGTCCGCATAGGGCCAGTAAGTTAGAATAGAATAACATAGTTAAGTTAGTTATGCTAGTTTTAAGCGTTTTTTGTCTAGCATAGTCTCGTAAGTTTAATGAATTGATAATAATAAAAATGCATTAAAAATGAAAAAATGAAATAAAAGCTAGAATGTCAGCATTGTTATTTTGAGGGATTTAGCGGGGTTTGTGACTATTCATAAGTCTTAAGTGCTCTCATAAATCGGCATTATTATTGGTTGGTGAACAGGTTTATGAAGCTAATAATTTAAGATTGTTGGGTGAATAGGTACCGGCCAAGATCTCGAAATTTTGATCATGGACCGAGATATGTTAATTAAAAATAAACATAGCAATATTAATTCTTGTAAGTTTATCATTCAGCTAGAAATAGATAACATGAATAATTGGTTGTGCAAAAATACACTTAAGAATAATGTAAACAAAATGTATGTGTGTTAATGGAAACGATTTAAATATGAGCATCGGAGAAAATGGTGAAGACAATGAATGTGTCAAAATAATAAAGTATCTGGGTGTGTATATTGACAGTAAGCTTAAGTTTGATTTCCATTTAGAAAGGCTGTGTGCGAAAATAGCTAAAAAGATATGTTTCCTCTTAAGAATTAGAAAAACTACATCACGGACCTGTGTGCAAACTATTTATAATACTGTTATACTCCCACATTTTAGCTATTGTTCCTCTAACTTGTATATGTGTTTCATTGAACATCAAAACAAATTCTCCAGAACCGAGCGATGAGAATTATATTAAACATTGATCGACAGACGATGGATAAATGTTACCCAGCAACTAAAATTCAATGCTCTAATTATGATTTATACAATTAAACAAAATGTGTTTCCTGAGTATCAACAGAACAATGTAACATATAGATTGAAATATCGTTATTGTCTACGGAACGTTGGTGATTTCCGGCTACCGCTACATAGAAGAGCTGATACTCACATAACTTTCTGTATAGAGGCCTGAAGTTATTCAATCGACTCCCAAATGATATTAAGATTTTTAAATCTAGAGTAAATTTCTTATAAAAAAAAGATAATGTGATATATAAATAATTTGTAAGTATTATAAGAGTTATTTTTATGAACTAAAAATATTAATTTAAATTAAAAAAAAAAATCAATAAATCATTTACAGTTTGAGAATCCCATATGCTCTTCTTTCCTTTCCAGTTTTTCTAGTTCCACTCAAACTGATGCTATCTTCACGATGTTGTTCATTAAATTTTCCATTTATCTGTCATTTTATTTTTCCATATTTTAAGAAATTAATTTTAAAAAACGGTCGTATTAATAATTTATATTCGACAACACAATAAAATGTCATTTAAACGTAAAGCTCAGGATGATATCGAAATCATAGCAAACAAAAAGCACACCCTTGACTCGGACGAGGAAGACAGCGACGTAGACCAAGAGTAAGCGTCGTCAACTAACAACATTTGCGAAGTAAACAAGTTTAATACACAATTTTAGGGATGTTATGAACGAGAGCGACATTGAGGGTGAAGAGGATGGCGTTGCTGGAGTAGAAGATGAAGTTAAGATCACTCCATTCAACATGAAAGAGGAATTAGAAGAGGGCTACTTCGACAAGTCCGGTCACTATCACTGGAAGAAAGAGAATCAAATTCAGGACAATTGGTTGGACAACATTGATTGGTTGAAAGTGAGAAAAGTATAGATATCAACCAGAAGTTACAACTGTTTCGTATTTTTAGGTGAAATCCAAGAAAGAATCTTCCAGCTCAGCAGCAAGTGCTGAATCAAAACTCGAAGTATTCAATAGCAAGGAAGCGTATGCAAAGATCATTGAAATGATGGAACCCGGCGAGACAATTAAGCAGACACTTCAGCGCTTGGGAAAGAAAACCATGAAGCTGTCGTCGGTGGAACGATTGAGAAGGAAAAAAAGTGGTATCGTGGACGAGGCATCAGAGAACATCACCAAACTGACTGAACTTGCCAATGAGATTCTAACTAATACGGGAAATATGGATGTCTACGATGAAACATATGAAAAAATTAAACGTAAAATTGGTTCGGCAGCAAGTACAAGTAAGGCAAGTGAGCCTCTTGATATGTATGCAGACGACTTTGATGTTAAGGAGAAGACTCAAAAAGATGAAGAGGATCCAGAGCCAGAGGCGAAAGAAACCACTTGGGAGTATAAATGGAAAGAAAGCGATACCGAAATTCACGGACCCTTCTCTACGCAGCAAATGCAGATTTGGGCAGATGAAGATTACTTTAAGAAACCCGTCTTGGTTAGGAAAGTCGGAACCGGTGAAGCATTTTACTCTAGCAGTAGAATTGATTTTGATTTGTACCTTTAGATGTTAAGAACAGAAGTATTGGGAGAGTTTAACATTAAAATGTAAAAACTGTTCAAATGCATTGATTACTTAATTATTGAGAGACCTCACAGTTTTACATTCCTGTCAATGTCGGTTAAGGGACTGGCATTTAAATACCCTCTTGGTTGGACTAGTAACCGGCGAATAATTTTTCTATCGACGGTTTCTAATATTTGGAGATTCTCTTTAAGCTAAGAGCTCTAGGTTTTCAACTGAGGTTTATTTCTTGGTCCGTATCATCAAGGGACTCTGATCTAACCGTCTACGCTGATGACATGAACTTCATTAAACAGATCATCTACTGCTGACTCCCGACTATTGCAGGAACTTGAATAGGTTCTCCATCTGGTGTTAAGAAAATTTCTTAGACCTGAATATCGACAAATGTCACTCCATTACTTATTCCCTTAAACGCCTTCCACCATCTCCTATGGTCTACATCACTCGTGATCAGCTCGTACCCTCCGTCACTTCAACACGTGAGTCATCTGTAATAGTGAACTCAATTTTTCGTATAAAATTCAGTTGCGAAAAAAAATCACAAAAAAAAAAAACATTAAAACCAAGTGATTCCATTCGCCAAACCTCCACTCCCCCATGCACAAATGCAAGCCTTTGAGGTCCCGTTGGCTTATATTTGTGGGTTAAGAAGCAATTTCTTTTCTGTTGCTGCCCATTTAATCAAACACAAGCCAGCATTAATGACACTTAGTGAAACCCAGCTGAGCAATGACACTGATGCCAGTAAATTTGCCACAGCGGGCTATACATTGGTGCCATTATTTGTGTCACAGAGGTTATGTTAAAAACGTAGTGAGCTTTCAGCTGCAACACCAATTGGGGAGCTCAGACGAACCCTTCCTCCAATTCTGCTGGGTCAAATTTGCAATGGGAAAGCATACAATTTACTTCTGTCTCCTGTACAGAAGCTCAAGCCAATCTCAACCAACAACACCTGAAGGTATACAGACATCTTCGCTGAGCTTAATAATCTCACTTAGCTAGTAGACAAAGCGACATGCATACCTGACGTTGACAGTCACGACGAAAACTGTAAGTTTCTGCTCCACTTGGAAGGTCGGTTCATTGTCTGGTGTCAGCTCGTACACACATCGAACACACATCTGCACTCAATCAGAAAGAAATACCTTAATAGTCTTAGTTCGTTCTTCAAGTCCAATTGAAAGGTCGCTATGCTTCCTCGATAGAGACGTGAATGCTGCCGCTGACATGATTACAAATCTAATATTACTTAGAATGCGTTCCTTTATTCCAAGTACATAAATCAGTTAGCCTTAAACCAAAATAAGAACTGCGTCTTAATCCGACTTGTGAAGCTGCTATCCGGAAGAAGGAAAAGGCATATGGGTTATGGCGACAAATACCATCTGAGAAATGGTTGCAACGTCATTCTAAGACATTCTAAATTCCAATGAGATCAAAAAGTGAGGCAAAACTTACTGCAATGTTCCAAAGCCAGGAAATCTTTTTGGGCCTTCGTCAAAAGAATTAAGGACTCTGCCGTATCGACCATCTACAATGATAAAAATATAACGGACTCTAAGAAGAAAGCTAATCTGCTAGCTGCAATATTCGGACCAAATTCAACCTTACCTGACAGCTCTCTCGTTCCACTTATGTTGAATCCGGTTCAATATTCTTTGGGACAAATATATTGTCTAACCCCTTCAGTTCCTCGAGTCCTTAAGGATCTCAATTATAACAAATACATTCAGGAATTCCTGCCCTTGTTTTAAAGAGGTGTTCTCCTACCAAACCTCTACGTAAGCTTTTTCGTACTCCATATGAATTTTTCCGGATAGGTGGAAACCTGCGCACGTTCAGCCAATTCCCAATAAGGTGATAAAACCTCTCCCTCTAACTATCGATCTATAGTACTAACGTCAGTGCTTACCAAAATCATGGAGAACATTGTTGATTTCCTCTTCATAAATCACACCATATCATTAATGACCGGCAGTATGGTTTCCGGCATCAGGGTTCCACAGCGGACCTAATGGTAGAAGTGTCCAAAAAATGAATGGTGAATGTAGAGTACTTGCCCTTGATATATCCAAAATTTTTTGTTGTAAGATATAATTGTTCAAAGTAAAAATAATAATATAACTAATCTAGTGTGATGCGAACCTCAACTTGTAAGTTGTCACTAGAGGGCGATCACACCAATCAAGTTGGCTGCATTTTATTATTAGCAGTTTTTTGTATAAAAACGACACCGCCAATATTCACGTTGTTTCTTTTTTCTTACTTCTTCGCTGCTGAATGGCGCGTGGCCGAGCAGAAACCGGTTTAAATAAAATTTAGCATTATAAAGTTTTCTTTCAAAAATTTTATTTGATTTCATTCGTATATAAACACAACATAGGCACTTTCCAAATTTCATCAACTTTCGTTTTATGAATCGGCTTAGAGAATATGGTAATTATCATCCCTTATTGTGTGAATACACAAACCTATCAGCCATGGATAAAATTTACCGAAACAAAGCATTGAAATCATTGTTTACGACACTCTTTTTTTGCGAGTCTATATTTTCCCCTAACCAGCACGGATTTCTTAAGGGAAGGTTAACAACAACTAACTTAATGGAATTCGTATCTAGCACTTTGTACGCCACCGATTTAAGCATGAAATATCACACGGAATCATTCTTTTTAACTTCAAATCTCTTGGATTTCAACTGAGTTTCATTGTATGGATCAAACTCTACCTTGAAGAACGTCAATACAAAATTTTCTTTAGGGTGGCCGTGGTGTAGTGGTAACATCAACTCTTATCAAGCTCTTGGTTCACGGTTCAAATCCTGATCTCAACAATCATCTATTTATTTCGTCTGAAATAAATAAAAAAGCCGATCAATTGCGAAAGCTTAGTCAACTCTACTGCGAAGGCATAACACTGGCAGTAGGGTGGTCATACGGCTCAAATGCAACTTGATCGTGATGATGATATCAGGAGGACGGAAAAAAATACTGTGAATCATGAGCAACGACGAAAAGCAAAACAAACAAGCTCCCCAGTTATCTGGACGCCACCCTTGGAGTTTACTCAAACTTAATACCACCTAAGTTTCAAACCTACTACACCAATCTTTCTTTCTCTCTCTCTCTCAATTTCATCAAACGCCCGTACCCTGAAATAATTTATTTTTTCATATCTTATTTGGCGCGCGCAATTGTCTGTATCCGAGCCTCATTATAGTCACTTTCATCAAAGATTCTTATTTACTCATCTACGCTAATGATATGAAAATCTTCAGGCACATATCAAACCCTGTGGACTTTCACCCACTTCAAGTGGACTTGAAGAATTATTTAACCTGGTGCCAACAAAATTTTCTTGAGCTCAATGTCCACAAATGTCAAGCTATTACATTTATTTCATCTTTGACGAGCTCGCCCGTTTCGTAACTTTATTGCATGATTTGGGTGTTATCTACTATATTGATAACATTATTAGCAGAGCTAACTTTGCGCTCGGTTTCGTGAAACGCTGGTCTAAAGAATTCTTGAACCTCTACGTCACGAAATCTCTATTTCATATTTTTTAGGCCAATCCTCGAATATGCTAGCCAAATATGGTTCCCCTGTCACGATACCCATTTCCTTCGAGGCTGTTCAACGCAGGTTCATCCGTTTTGCTCTACGCAGTCTGCCTTGGTCTAACAGATATGTACATATGTACATATATCTTACCCCCATATGAGGATCGTTTTAAATTAATTAACGTACAGCATCTTGAAAATCGTCGAGAAGATGTCGACATACTCTGTGTACATCAGCTGTTATCATGAAACATCGACTGCCCTGTTCTGCTCCAAATGATCTCCCTTATCACCAATCCACGCCTCCTGAGGTCTGTACCCCTCTTCCGTCTTAAATTTCACGGCACCAATTATGGGTGTAACGAGCCAATGTCTAGAATGCTACGCATGGCCAACGGCTCGGAAAGCTCTTCTGATTTTCATTGTAGCAGATTTGGACTTAGGAACGCCCTCCAGAATTTCACTTCCACTCCTTTGCCTAGTTTCTTTAGCTTAGTTTTAAATGTTTAGTTTTTAAATGAGATACTCAACAACGAGTCATCTTCTCATTAGCGATAGCACTAACTCTGGCACTCTTTAGTAATATACATAAATATCACCTCGTTTCAATAATAATCTCAATTTGTTATTATCTGTGTTAGGATAAACATCACCATGTCAGCCGAATTTTGAGCACCGTGTTGTGATAACTTACCTCGTGAAAAAAGGAAAATCGCCTAAAGAAATTTTCTAAGACATGTCATAGACTCTTCAGGATTCTGGACCTTCGTCTACCATGGTCAAACAATGGGATTGTTTATTTCAACAAGGGTGAGCTGTGAAGATGACCCCCGCCCAGGGTGTCCTGTGTCAGTGCGCACTGGGCACCGAAAATGCTCACACCGTTTGACAAGCAACGACGACTCAAGTGCTGCAAAGATTTTTTGGAGTTAGCCGGGGACAATCTCAACGAAATTCGCAACCGAATCGTAACTGTATATGTGACTTGGGTTCGCCAATACGACCGGGAGTCCAAACAAGAGCCTATGCAGTGAATTGAAAAAGGGGAGAGCCGAAGAAATTCAAGGTGGAACAGTCGACTTCGAAGCTTATGGCGACTGTTTTTTGATACTGCGAAGATCGAGTCGAGTTGAATTTAGAAACTAAAACTAAAAGGTCGCAGACATAGCATTGAGACAGCGGGTCCTCAGTCAATTAAACATAATAAAGAAAAACTAACGTCAATAGAGAAAGTTATATTGTTAAATTTCCAAGTCTCCTTTATCTAACTCTCTGTACAATTGAGTACATATGCACCTTAAGGGAAACAGACACCGCGGGAAACTCTTTATCATTGATATCAGTTTTGTTCAGCGCCGCCGAGTCAGCAGCAGTTCCCACGTATTTTAAGTTTTATGTAATAAGAGATCAGGTAATATTAGTATGCGTGTCAGCATAATTTATACTATAAAAATGTGTGAAATAAAAATTTACGGGGGATTGGAATACGACAACTCCAACAGAAAGGTGTATTAATTTTAAACTATAACCACCCCCCACCAGTGGTAAGGTGGTCTTAGTTAGACATAATAATATATCAACACTCTCCGTACAACGCTTTTCCATCGACACACTGAGGAAGCACGGTGTTGAACGTTACATTTTGGGTCAATATTATGCAAATTTATTGATTCAGGAGCGACGAGGGAAATTCAGGCACGGAGTATTGTTTTTGCAGGATAACACGCCTGTTTACACGGCGCGGGTTTGGAGACAGGCCTTAAAAGATACAGGTTTTTTCAACGATAGACCAGCCACCTTATAGCCCAGACTTGGCCCCGTATGACTTCCTTTTTTCCATTTTGAAAAAGGAGTTACGAGGCCGGAGATTTGCAGATGAGAACGAGATAAAGGCAGCCATAGAAAGTCATTCTGAAGGCAAAGGAGAAGAATATTTTTTCGATGGTATTAAGGCACTGTATGCCCGATGTGAGAAATGCATTTAACTCGAGGGAGATTATATTGAGAAACAGTTTTTTAATCAGATCTCTTCTCGCTCATCGCACATGTACTATAAAAATTAATAAATAAATATGATAAGCTTGAAAGTTATTATTCATGTTCACAACACGTGAGAATATTAATTTATTAACACAATAAAATTTAAAAAAAAAAACATAAAACACTCTAACACACATGGTGCGTTATTCAAAATTCTTTAGTATGCATTTCAATAAAACATTTAAAAAAAAAACAATTCAAGTGCATGTCAGCAATTAAATTCGTTTACGTAAAAAGGCAGATAGTGGATAATACATATAAACAGTAAATTTACTTAAAATTCAAAATAGGATCGCGACAGGGATAACTTTCCTTCTCACTTATCAACAATGTAATATTGATTGTAGTTAATTAAATGAATAAATTCTCCAATTTCCTCCTGATATCCATGACGAACGATCTTCTTTCCCAAATATATAGTGTATTTGATGAACTTCTCAAAAGCCACCTCATCGGCAGCGAGTTTTTCATAGCGTGAGTGTGTATAGTGTTCGTCACCTGGACGTAGTTTCCACTCGCGGGACTTTAGATTCCTTATTCGAAAAAAAGAACAAAATATACAAGATTATCTTAGAAGAAATCGTGTAGCTTACCCATAGAACCGCAAAGAAATCTTGAAAATATTCTCAATCGTATTGTAGAACTCCACACTACGTCGATTGAGCATACAGAGAAACAAAATTCGTTTCACATATGTAGTGTGCTTGCGGTAAATATCTTCAATTGTGGTCGCAGTCATCAAGTCGTCCTTGAATGTCTTCCAGGATGCCTGTAGTGCATTCGAGGTGATATGGTTTTTCAGCGCATGTACAAAGTGGTAGAACTTGTGACGGATCTGTTGAACATGTATGTACTGTGGTGATTGCAGCATTTTTTTGCCGATCTTCTTAACGATCTCTTTAAGCATTTGATACGATTCCTCGAGCACCCAACTGATTCGTCGAACTTTGATGAGGTATTTGAATATGTTGGCATATTGATCCAGTGTTTCTGGATTGAGAATAAGATTCAATGGCCAGTCGATCCGGTAGCTTAGAGTTAAATTTGACAATACCTCTGGTGAATTGAGATCGAATTTTTCTGGTACATCGGATACAATGAATGAGAGATTTTCTGCGTTTTTATCATTTCCTGTAAAGGGAACAGAGGTTATTTAAATGTTTTTTTTTTTTTACAAATTTTAAAAGCAGTCGATTTTAGGGTAGAAAGTGTGAAAGAGTAAACAGCCAAACTGAGCGGCTGTGTGGTGATGCTCAATTTAACCGCTCGTATTCAAACCTGCACCCAAGTTCGTCAGCAGTCGAACGCACTAAGCAAGCACTTGAGCCACGGTGTCTACACACTTACAAAGAGCATGTCATAAAATAGTCCACGGATGTATCGAGGATAACTGAGGGAATTGGAGTAGGAACATTCGGGCCAAAGTGCAAACGTTAGGAGTTAATGGACAGATTCTCCAGCATCTTTCAAGCTGAGATTTATGCGATTATGTCAGACATCAAAGCTATCAATAAAACACTGAGCTCGTAGGTAATTATCTCGAAAAAGGTTTAAAAGAGCCTAGATAAACTTCATAGTGGGCTAAACTAGCTTACATTGTGTTGCATGATGAATGAAATCTCAGCATCGTTTGCCCGATCCACAAGAAAGAAGACTCCCTCAACTGCGCCAACAACAGAGGTATCAATATCCTTAGCACCGCGTACAAGATCTTATTTGCCACATTGTGTGAAAGCCTAAAACCTTTCGTTAACAACCTGATCGGCCACTATCAGTGAGTTTTTGAACCAGGAAAATCCACGATCGGTCTAATTTCCACACTTCAGCAGATCCTGAAGAAAACTGAAGAAGTCCAAATCAATACTCACCATCTCTCTATAAGCCGCCTACGACAGCACTTAAAAAGACGAGTTATACAGAGCCATGTCTAGTTTTGATGACGATGGAGAATGCTCGCTGCTCCATCAAGGTCGGTAACGACCCCACCGAGACCTTTCATGTCAAAAAAAAAGGATTTAGGCAAGCTAACGCGCTGTCATGTGACTTCTTTAACATCATAATTAAAAGGATTGTGCGAAACTCACTGTGCAACTACTTGCGTACGCCGATGATATCGACATAATTGGCAGAAATCAGCGTTAAAGTTAACAAGAAGGGACATCCAACATCGACGAATCGGACAGAACGTCACAGTGGACAGCTATGTCTTTGAGGTTGTTAGTCACGTTAACTTGCATAAAAAATAAATCAATTGCAGTTTCTCGATCACTTACCCATAATGCTCGATCCCAAAGCCGTGTCCAGAATTGAATGCAACATTTGGTAATTCAATAACTTTGCCGGAGTAGCACCGCTCTCCAGTCGCCCTATTATTCCATCACATATTATCGAACCAAATTCCCCATCCATTAGGAAGAAATAATTTCTTAAGCTCTTAAAGTGTCCCAATATATCCAGGTCCTCCAAGTACACACGCATCACCTCACTATTCATTATGTCTAAGTGTGCGTTCATTGGCAAGAGAATAGATTTCTGTAAGAATTCTGTCAACGTTATTACACTCAAACTATTCAGATTCCTTTGTTTCTGCATTAAGTCTTTCACTTGTTCGGTTGTTGGTGCATTTGTGTTGCCATAATTCAGGCGAAAGTGCGGACTGATTGGTTGACATTTGAAATTTGATTTCACAAGCTCTTCACACCGTTGATATGGAGCACGAACTGCTGGCAGTTCTTTAAAAGTTGTAAGCTGTTTGTCAGAAGCGGTATCATGCAAAGATTGATGGCTATCGTGCGTAAAATTGAACCCATGACGTGCTAGTATTCCGGCGGTACTCAAGCCACACTCTGGAGTTTGCACCACTTGAGCTGTTGGTGGTTCTTCTACAATCTCGCTTGTAGTAGGCGAAATGAGTTGCATATTGAGTGGCATGCCATTAGCATTTTCTTTATCTTCGTTCTCTCTTTCTTTAATTGCTGCAACCTCATTTTCCTTGCAAATCATTGTTGGAATGTTGTCAGATGTCGTAGACATTGGCGTTACTTGTGGCTGAGTCGATACGCCTGTGAGTATATTAAATTCACTTTCTAGCACTTTCCTTCTATTTCTAGATCTCTCGGTGTTGAGATCCAAATTCAAATGCTTTCGACTTGCCAGTGGGTCCTTGTTAAATTCAGCAAATGTGTCATTTTGCATCATTTTCTTGCGGTTCTTTTGCAAATCGGTTAGTTCTAATGGTGTGGTGGATTCTATTGGATTTGAATTAATATCGGCTCTCTGTGTACTTCCATAACCGAATTCCTCGTGAAGTATTTTATATCTGTTCTTCTGTACATCTGTGAGCGGTTTCGGATGATTCAGTACGACCACCTCTCGCATTGTTGTTTCGTTCATACATTCTTCCATACTACTACCGCCGAGAATCTTATTGCGATTACGTTCCACATCAGAGACAACTACCGTAGGAATCTCATTGCAATTAAAATAGTCTGAAGCGCTCATTTTTAGCGTAGGAATTTCATTGTCATTGCGAGCCGGTGCAGATTGCATGATTTTTTCTAGTTCTACTTCAGTTTTGCTGAAATTTTCTGCGAAGTCGGTTGTTAAGCACTCAGCGTAGACAGATTCGGCATCATCATCTCCGAAGCACGATTCAAAATCTGTCCCAGAGGTGCTAACCGGTGTATCGGGTGCCTTCTTAGAATTAAAATCGCTGGGTAGTGCCAAATGTAAGCGTAGCGGTTTTGTCCCCAGCTGTTCATCCAACATATCATTAAGCTCTTGATAGTACTCAATCCTTTTTTTAAGGTTTATATTATCGCAGAACAATCGATGATCTTCCATATTCTGTGCGTCTTTTAATAGTTTCAGCTCCAATTCAATATTGGCCCGACGCTCAGCTATTTTTCTATTTTTCGCATCCTGCAGTTGCAACGTGAGCTCCTCGTGGCGTTTCTTTTTCCGTTCGGCATATGCGGCTGCTATTGCTTCCTGTTCCATATTCCAATGCTCCATATTTGCTCGGCTCCTCTCGCTGGCTATTGTACGGAAGTTCCTTTTATTCTCCAACTGTTTTTGAAAAACATCGCGAATTGTAATAGATTTCCCACAAATTTCTCGAGCGCGTTCAGAATATTTTTTGCAGCAGTCCTCCAATTTTTTAATCTCCTCGAATGACAGACACACCGACATCGATGGATAATCCAGATCGAACAATGGATGATTGGGTTTAAATGCCTTTAGAAGCATGGTATACTTGCCACATTGAAGAACTTGATCTTCATAGCCTTGAAAGAACCCGGGCACGGAGTCTTTACGCACAAAATATGCTTTATCGTAGAAATATTTTGTATTTTGACGATAATGGTCAACAAAACATATGAAGAGTTCATTTGATTGATCATCTAGAACGCCATAGAACAGCCATTTTTGAAGGTACTTGAAATAGACGTGGCAACAACGGCGTAGAATGAACACCAATAGCATGATGAAATCTCTTTCGGTGACTCGCATTATTTCTCTGTACAGATAGCCGAGAAATTGTGAGCCCATTGGAGGCTTTACATTGGCGTCAACTAAATAAAAAGACAATTTAAAAATTATTAATTTAACATATACCAAATGTAAACCACATACCATTAGGATGAATGGCCAGGGTGAATGATAAATTTGAAATCTGTTTCATCATCTTCTTCATTCGTTTGTAAAATTCCAAGAGAGATTCATTTTGAACAGAGAACACAAACTGCCGGAATGTAACCAGGTATTCATCAACTGCACTACAAAGGGCCTGAAAAGTTATAAATGATGTATCCTTCAGTAAAATTTTAAGAAATAGGGTAACTGATACATGTACTAAAAAAAAGACAGTCACGACTGAAAGTTCCGTCGCATATTTCTAGACTAGTTAAGCCGCTCGACTCCCCCATGTGCATAAATTCAATTATTAATAATTGTATGTATCTTACAAATGAACACATTTCCCGTCGCTGAACGAAAGCAAATCTACTCAAGTCAACTTTACCTACAAAAAATGGATAGATTACCAGTATATTTAAACTCGGCTCAAATACCGTACGCGAACGAAGCAAAATATCTAGGAATGGCTTAAATGGAAATTGCACGTAAAAAAGAAACGCGACGAGATCGAAAACAAATTCCGACAAATGTACTGGCTACTCGGAAAACATTCGAAGTTGAGCCTACATAACAAATTGCTTATCTATAAGAAAGTGCTAAAGCTAGTGTGGACGTATGGTCTACAACTATGGGGTTGTACCAGGAAAAGCAATAGACTCTTTTGAAATAGAGTTCTTAAAACGATCGTTAGCGCACCGTGGTACGTACATAATGAAGATATTCATCGGGATCTGGGAATTCCCAGCGTCGTCGAAGAGATAACAAAATTTGCTCGTAAACACAAAGATCGTGTTCATGACCATTGTAACCTTACCAACATCCAACTACTTGACGAGAACAATTCAATTCTTCGTTTGCAAAGGACAAACCTTTTGACTTCGCGTCGTAGTATATGCCGGTTGTAAAAACCGCAGGAACTTTCATTGGAATTTAACCTGTCAAAAGTGCTACATTCTTTTTAATTCCCCGTCGCTGCAGTTACCATCCCTGCAAAACTATTATTTTGAAACCTTTTTGTATTTTCTTATTTACATAAAACAACCTACAACCCCAACAAGTGATTAACACTTATCAGAAGTGTTGTTCCCATTTCCTTACCTGAAAATTATTGATTGCATAGAGTGAGTAACTACTTATGAGTGGTAGTGTATATGTACGTATTTTGTGCTTTAGGATTTTGAATTTAAATAAAATAAAAAGCATTCAAGATGTAAATGAAAGTTTTTTACTGTTTTAAATTTTGGACTATTGCATTATGTATGGAATACAGCATCGGCTAAATGGCCGCCAAAGGAGTTTTTGCAAACTTCGATTCTTGGAAGGTAATTTTCGATGACTTTTCAGCACATTTCTGGCTGCGCCCATAACTTGACGGATGTTGGTTTTTACGAGTAAGTGCTCCAAAGTTTGTCTGCATAGATACGATCTTTAGTTAGGTTAGATCACACGATCCTGTTGGCCAATTGATGTCGCCAAATCTCGAAATTAAACAATAGACCCAAATTTGCCTGTTTTGGGTGGCACGTAGCCCCGTCCTGTTGGAACCACATGTCGCTCACATCCACGATACAGATATTACAGGTAATATATTGCGCATATGTCAAAAAAGTAAACAGAGAAAAAATTAAAGATGGCGGCTTGCTGTGACCTTTTTTTTTGTTTGCATATGCTGTTCGTTATTATTACCACTGAGTTTGAATGGAGTATGGAGATATCTACCAGGTAGAAACAAATTCAATATTGAAGGTGTCGTAAAAGACGATTTTCACTTCTTGAACACTATTGCAATTAATTTTTGTTCATTCTTAATGAAATTTTTTTCTTTATAATAATATTTATAATACAGTCCATTGGTCCATATGAATGAAGATTATTGCTGGAGCATTTTGAACAGCTAATTCTGGGTTCTTGATCCTGTGGCAAATATAACCTGCCAAATGCTCCAGAATGTCGTACTGTAGAGATCCAAATTCATCCGCCGGGTCTTCAGCAATAATTACATCAGGATTTAGTGTTCTGAGTAGAATGTTACTCAAATTAAGAGTGCATTCTAAATCAGGTGTATTATCTACTAATGTATTATCTATAAAAAAGACAAATACTATCGTGTTATATTACAAGGACATGTTGCTTTGTTAAATATTAATATTCTCTAAAACACTCAAGAACACTCAAGCCAACCTTCGGAACTTAGCTCACCCAAAGTTTCAGCGCGCATAATAGCTTTAGAGATGGTGTGTGAAAACAGTTTTGTTGCCAGCTTTACTTTCTGACGCTCTGCATCTTTAACATTCAAATATGTTAGTGATATTTTATAAGCAATACTTAAATCAGCTCTTGAATAATTCCTTTAGAGATAATTTGTCCGTCCAAAATACAACCGTCATGATCAACAACATTGTTCTGAATTAATTTTATAAGATGTGGCACATCAGCAAATACATAAATCTGCTTCGATGGATCGGTTGGATTCGGGAAAAAGGAATTTGTAACCGTGATTTGGAGTTCACATAACAAACTATGACTTGTTCCCCCGTGATCACAAGGATTAACTGGCACAAAATCATTTTCTTCAAAATGTTTGCAGCAAATTCGCGCTGTTTTGGTATTTATTTTGTCTTTTCGGCGGCAGAAAAAAATCCATTGCTTGCAAATTTTTTTTGTTTTGGGAACGAAAGAAAAGAAATCTCCCCATTATAAGTTTTTTTTTTTTATTGAAATACACAAAATTTGAAGCAAAATATTTCCTTTACCGTCTCTTTATGGGTCACAACTGTCGGCCATATTGCGAAAAAATGGCAGATGCGCAGAAAGTGACTAAAAATTTTGCGCCGAATATATTACCTTCTTTTCATATACCTTGGCTCACATCAATGTCTTCAATGCACAGCCCTTACGACATCATAAGCACTACCTATTTGTTCGAAATTCGTGATTGTGTTTCGGATTGATTGTTCTGTTGAGCGATTATGACAACTATAATCTCTTTTTAAATCGCGATACACAGATATTACAGAACTGTTACTTTTGCAGTAAGATGTAATAATTTTAATGCATTGAGCGGTGGTTAAACGATTCATATTGTAAAATGGCAATGCAAAAACTAACTACCTGTCACTATGGATGACAGATGCCATATGGCAGGGATATGAAATCCCAACCTCGAAATGAATAACCCTTTATGTATTTTACTCTTTTTCACAAAAGGATGTGATACCCTTAACAGTGACCTTTGCAAATCTCTTGAGAGCCACTGTTAAAAGAGCACAATTTCATTACGCTTTACCTTGAATATAAATCCTTCAAACATGAGTTTGTAGTTCCTTTTCATGATCATAATCTGCAACCGTTTATAACATGTTCCGCATTCAATGAAGTCCGTTACATAGTTCTCAATGGTTCCTGGCAACATATCACTCACAGTGATGTTCTCTATCATTGTAAAGAGAATGTGTTCATCGTGTACAAAAGAGTCCGATTGAATACCAACTATAAAAGAAATATAAATGCATGTATACATGAATACTTGAATTTATGTGTAAATTTGTAAAATGTCCTACCTGTTAATGACTTAAGATCACGGAAAAATCTTTCTTTTGGAACAATTTTCGCAACAAATTCTCTTCCCATAGATTCATCGTGGATAGCTTGTAAGTGTAAGGTAAGATTTGCTTCACCAATATGTGGTTTCTGTAGTGGAATACCAACGCAATCGAGATTTTCCCAATTCCATGATAAAATTTTCTTTTCTTCTGAGCATTTAGGAGGTTGGATGATTTTTGTTTCAGGAATCTCCTGGATAAGCGCTAGCTTAGGCTGTAAGTGTAAAATATATAGTTAGCGGTATGCTCAGAATCTTTATTTGGTGAAACTTTTATGGAATGGCAATTCCCACGTTCCCATGTCTTTAGTATGAGACGCGGGTGTTAATACTCGGGATACGGGATTTACTTTGTGTCCGGGTAGTAGTTTAGAGGTACAGGTTTATTGCAGACACGGGCGCAATCTCCTTGTCCACAATAGAGACACGGGCAATACTAGACACACAGGATTTATATATTTCAGGTAATAATTTAGACACAGGTCCCTTGTAGAGACGGGTTCAACAAAGTTATTATTAAAGACATGTTTTTATTTTCAGCTAGTACTTACATAATCTCGGGTTCAACTCTCGTATCCGCCGTAGAGGCACAGGTAAAATAAAAACTTATTTTATTTAAATTTGATTAGGAAACTGTTTTTTATTTAATTTCATGTAAAGGGTGTCCCAAAATTCACGCAAGATTTGAATTTTGCGCCAATTGTGCGGTAAAGTGTTGCCAACGAAAAAAAAAAAGACAGCGTGACAGCTGATAGTTCAGGGTTATTATAAATGGAGTGCTACACGAAAGAACATCGCGTTTTCATTGTTGAGCATTATTTTAAAAATAATGAAGGTTTGGCAACTACAATTCGCAATTTTCGTACAAAATATGGTCGGAATATTGATTTAACTTCATCAACTGCGAAGAGATTAATTCAAAAATTCAGGGGGTCTCGATCAATTAGTGATCTTTCAACAAGTCGTTCAACACAAAACATCGAAGCAGTTCGTGAGAGTGTTGTTGAGAGTCCAGGAACATCAATCCGGCATTGTGGTTAAGAATTGGACATTTCGAGAAGCTCTCTACTGAGTATTCTCACGAAAGATTTGCATCTTCATGCGTACAAAGTGCAATTGCCTCAAGAACTGAAGCCTAATAACCACGCACAGCGAAGAGAGTTCGTTGAATGGATTATTGAACAACAACAAGTGGATCCTGATTTTTCAAAGAAAATCAAATCATCCAGCAATAAGGCTCATTCATCTTGATGGCTTTGTTAATCGTCAAAATTGTCGAATTTTGGGTTCAAAAAATCCACGAGTGATTGTTGAGAAACAAATGCATCCACAACGTGTTACTGTTTGGTGCGGATTTTGGGCTTCTAAAAGATTACCTGAAAGACACAACATAATCTTCGTGTCTCTATTGCAGACATAGGTGTTGCGCACGTGTCTGTAAGAGGTCCACGTTCGTATTTAAGTACCCGTACGGGTACGGGTATGGGCGAATAGTCTCGGTCAAACTTTGATCACGAAATACTTACAGCTTGAGATCCAATGCTAGCTGGTGTCCTAAAAAGGCGAAACGCTCCCACATTAATACGCAATGAATCGCCCCAGACTTTTGAAGCCAATCCAGTAAAAGAATTCTCAGGAGCAGCATTCGATTTACTTGCAAACTTGTTATCAATTTCCAATAGCATCTTTCTCGAATCTCCACCAAAGATTATACGCGGCAAGTAGGGATTCTGAGAATCTTCTATCGAATGCACTCCTTTGAAAAACCGCGGGGGTGCACAAAGTTTATCTTCTATATGCTCTGGATAGTGATGATTGTCTCTGTAATTTGCATACAAGGTGAATGGTCCCGGCACCAAAAGACTTGTCTTCGACTGAGTCTAAAAATAGGCCAAAGTAAATCACAAAATAACACTTAATAGTCTATAAGAGCTGATGGACGTTTTCAATAAAGCATTTAGGCAAGATCAATTCACATACTCGTATTTGGTGATTTTTTTCCTCAATTTTCTGAATCACTGACTTTATTAACCCAGTGATGGAGAAAGAGAAAAGGGTTTAGAAGAGAATTAAAGATAAGAGAGGGAAGGATAGATTTTTTCAGATTAAATTACGCGGTTCTAGCCCTTCATGTTGGTGAATAGTATCAACCTCTCCGAACCTAGAGATTCGCAGCCGCCCATTTTGGGTTAGACGCTGCGGAGAGGATGATGGCTTGCTGTTTATCTTTTATTGTTTAGAAATAATTTATTTGTTCAGTTGTGTTTGCATCCATTGAAATATTGCTAAAAATATAATTATGTTTATGAAATATTGCTAAAAATGTAACTATACTTAAGCACGTGAGGGAGTTCACGGCCTTGGATACCGGGATGACAACGGTGAGCAGATTGTGGAGTTTTGCAATACCAACCCTCTAGTCATTGGCTACTCTGTTTAAGCCCACAAGATCAGTTGGGTCTCAACTGGCAGGCAGCGCACATTCAACCAGATCGATCACATTGTGATCAGCCGCCGTTTCAGAAATTGTCTCCTGAAAACAGACATGGAGCCTACATCGGACAAGAACATGATCACAATCTTATAGGTTAGCTTTTATACGCCTTCGTTGCGTCCGCCAACAGCAACCGCTATAACTTGCTCAACATTGCCAGATTCAATACCGGCAGGTTCAGAGATCCCCAAGTGCGCCAACAATTCAGGGACCATCTTGCCTTAGAAGCAGAAACAATGCAGGAGAGCGTGGATGACCACTGGAAAGCTGTGAAAAATGTTATTGCAACTGGTTCAGGCATCTACGTCGTTAAAGGGCAGAAAAGTCACCGCACAAAGCCAGCAGTAGAGAGAACCGAGGTAGAAGTCCAATATCGCGTGAAAAAGATGAAAGTTCAGCGTAGTGTGAGACGTGACAAACGTCAGTATATCGACTCACTTGCCTCAGAGCTGAAGAACCAGGAAGCAGGTGTGACAATAGGACTGTCTATAACATCACCAAGGATTGATGGTCGGAACTCCAAACAACATCGAGTGAAGAGTTTAGATGGTAACCTTCTGATTTCGGATGAGATCAGCTCACTAGATGGAGGGAACGAGTCGCTACAGTCCTTAACCACATAGATGATGGTGATATGATCTCGAACTCTAATAAGTGTTCGCACCGGACCTAACAGTAAAACCGAAACAACAACAGCCATCAAGTCAAGTGAACAATTTCCACATGAGTGGAAAACAGGGTTGATCATTAAGCTTCCGGAAAAGGGAAATCTGATGGAATGTGGAAACGGGAGAGGTTCTGCGTTCTGTGCGTTCTATGCGTTCTCCCGGACGTAGCCAAGACAATAGCTCGATTCATATTAGAACGGATTAAACAAAATTTCGATTAAACTCTCGACGTCGAACAGGCATGCTTTCGCGCTGGATCCTCCTGCACATAATCGGATTACGGATCATAATAGAGCAATGCATCGAGTACAAATCTCCGCTACATCTAATGCTTGAATCGACATACTATCTGGTTGGCCTTGCGCAGGAGAGATATACCAGAAAAACTCATAGCTATTATCAAAGCTACGTATGAGGGTAGTAAGTGCCACATCTTACACAATGATAAGGTGTCGGAGGATTTTGATATCCAAATTGGAGTACATCAGGGGTGCGTACTGTCGCCCCTGTTCTCAGCACAAGGACTAAGCTGCGACTGTTCCACTCTCACATATAATCAGTACTGCTATATGGGTGCAGTCTTTGGAAGGTGGATACCACTAACACACGCAAGCTGCAGACCTTCGTAAATAGATGTCTAAGCATCGTCTTGAGGACTTTTTTGGCCCAATCGCATATCTAATGAACAATTTTATCAGAGAACGGGCCAAGAACATAAAGACATTACTATACGAAGGAGAAAATGGCAGTGGCTTGGATACAACCTACGGCGCGAAGACAACTCAATTGCGATGTATATCATGCAGTGGAATCCGCTAACCCAGGCAGGAAGAACTGCGGGATGCCCTAGGCAAACGTGTCGCAGAACAATTGAGGAATCAAGCCATTTAGTAATGAGTTGGAGGCAGCTCAAATGCGTTGCAGAACTCGGAACAAGATTGCGTGCAGGTGTTCTACACGCCCTATAACCCTCGAGGGGGTAAAGGATTTAAGTAATAAATAGAAATAAGGAAAAACAAATAGCATACGGCTTCTTTGTAATAACACCTTCTTTTCAGAGAATTTATTGGTGGTCTTTAACTTATCGTGATCGTTGAGGACGATGATTTCCAACCTCCGAAGCGGAAAGGAACTTTAAGAAGAAATGCTTTCGGTCAAACGTTCATTAGCTCTCCGACTACAAGTTTTCCATATAACATACCCATCTGTCTGGAAGCTCTTCATCTTTGGTGTTGTTTTCCAAATGTAACAGGAACTGCAGTACATTTTGTCCATTTTCTTCACTGAAATGTTGTTCACCGCATATAAAGTCCAAATGTTCTTCGAATTTATCTAATTTTTTAAGCTCCGTTGCATTGCCATTCGCACAAATTCTCGCAGAAAAATATCGAATATTAAGTTCTCGAAATGAATCAAAATCTTCACTTGATTCGATTGAATACTTGTTCGATTTTTTTAGTAAAATTTCGAAACATTTCGATTTGAGTTTACGCACAGATGTTGCACTAATCCGATTAGAATTCGTTTGTTCTTTGAGCAGATTCTCGCATAATTCGTTTATCAGGTAGTATACACTATCGGAAGTGCGTTCGTGCATAGTTAGCGCGAATTTGGATAGTAATTTATTAAATAATTAACGAAAACAAAACCCTGAGCCGATTTTTCATAGTTTTTATGTATTTTCTGCATCTGCGTCGGTTTTGTTTTATTTTTGTTAGTTTTTGCGGTTTCCGAAAATTCGGAATGTCAAATGTAACAGCTGTTTCGGGGGGACGTTTATTTGCCGAGCACTGCCATCTCCGATTTGTTAATTTTCCTAGCCGTAGCCATTAAAATTGAAGCTGTAGCTGAACTAAATATTTGACGCAAACAAATTAAATGTAGTGAAGCCCGGATATGACGCACTCTGTTATAACGAAACATAAAAACTGCAAACTATTGCTTATAGAGGATGCTGTCATTAGATTGAATTAGGATATTCACAAGGTTTTGAAATGATTGGAGGCAACTATTATTGATTATTAAGAAGTATGCTTAAAAGCCATTAAATTTACCAAAATTGTGAGAAAAGACAAAGTAAAAGACAGTGACTTTTTTTCACATATTATTGTGTGCATTTTAATTCTACTTGTAATAGAAAAATGTTTGGAAGAAATTGTTGTATGCCGATTAAACAATTTTATTGCATAAAGAATACAGGCTGGCGAAGTTTACAAACACGGTGAATGTAAGCTTAAACAAAAATCATCACGTGCTTGTAATATTCATCTATTTTAGTAAGGCGTTTGACACAATATGTCATAATAAACTCATACAGGCTCTCGATAGGATGGGAGTGAGAGGCGCCCTAGGGAAGTGACTGGACTTAACAGGAAGGTCGACAAAGGCGAAAATCTTAAATAATAACAGCGATGAAAAGAAAAATGTCTTTGAGTAGGTACCGCAAAGTTCAAAACTAGGACCAATGCTGTTTATACTCTTCACGTATGAGCTTCTTCGCGTTTTTGAACGAGACACAGCGTTTGTTTTTGAGGAAGACACAGCGATGGTCGTTAGACATGAATGCCTTGCAGATATAAAACTGTACGCAACAACTACAATGTTAGAGAAGTACTATAAGCTTACGAGGTGGTGCCACGACAATGGCTTAGTAGCTAAAAAAAACTAAGCTAATGCACATTCGTACACCATGCCAATTTGATATTTTCAAAAATCTATTTCCAACAACCAGAAGAACTAAATCCATCGAAGATATTTGGGGGTCACGATCGACGACCACTTCTTATGGCAAGACCATTTAAACAAGCTCAGGTCACAGCAAAAGGCGCTATATTTACGATTGTATAGGAGATATATACACATACATACATCAATATATGTTCAAAAATAGGTCTATTATTCACTGGTGGGATCTCGCTTGAGATATGGGATTCTAGAATGGAGGAATACATCAAAAACACATCTAGATAAGCTAAAAGACCTTCAGCATCGAATAATTAAAACAACAAATACTAACAGTAATATATTCATGGTCTTATATGTTAACGGTGTTTTTAGAATGACAGCGATTCTATAATATTACGATGAAACTTGCTTCCAACAACCTATAAGCCATAACTTAAACACACGAAGACGAGCTCGAGGGTTTCTTAAAATTCCTGTAAATTTCGACGTTTACGGAAGATAACCACATAGCTATGCCATATCAACAATCTTGAATCAAATACTAGTTAACCTAAAAAACATACAAAACTTTAAAAAATGTAACAAACAAAATTAAAGGATAATTTTCTAATAAATTAATTCAGGTTGAAGTACCTGAACTAACTTAAGTCTAAACATAAAACCAAAAATTTAAGGCCCAACAACTGGCGACATACGGATAAATGGATGAATGAGTGGACATGGCTAGAACGGGTTAACTTCCAATGCTAATTACAAATACACATATATATATAATGGACCTCATTGTCATTATTTCTCTGCGTTATAAACTAATCATATGTATCAAAATTAATATAGCCTGTGAGATAGGATATACATAATTAAAGAAAAAAAAAAATAATATCTCTCTTAATTTCATTAAGTTTCGCAGTAAGTGAACGGTTCTTTGATGTTTTCAGCTAACATTGCGTTTGCATACTTTTGCATATAAGTACCCGAACGAGACTTTAGTAGAAAAATAGAATTAAAACCAAAAAGACACGTTTTGTTACTGAAAGTGAAACTACCAAAAGAAGCAATATTTTAATCTATTTTACAGACAAAAAGCCACAGTTTGAATAGAATCCATCTCAAAATTATATTGCTTGTGTATTTCAACTACAAACATACATACCAATCAAATTTGACAGATGTTAAACATTATCAGCAGTTGTTGACAACTTTGATGACAACAAGTTTTGTGTGAAAACAAAGGATTAAACAAGTTTGCACAGACACCATTTATGAACATGATAAACGAAGGTGAACTAATGTGGTTTCCTTGAGGAAACACAATTTTAAATAAGCTCCAAAATAGAAATCCAGCATTTAAACCCGCATAAAAAACATCCGTTTGTAGGTCGTTGACCATATTGTTATTGATTTGAGATATAAAATCCTACAAATTAGTTGTGGTTGATTTTTGCGCAAAATCCAAGCTATTTAGAGTATTCTACCCGACAACAAAGTTTTAACAGTCATTGCCTTAAAAGTCTGCAGAAATCATCTTTCCAAACTTCTTTATTTTTCGTAAAATTGTATATTCTTTCTTTCTCTTCCGCTTGTAGACCTTGTAAGCCGCCCTCGTCTCTCCATGGAATACAGAGCGCTTGGCGGCACTCTTTAACCAAGGGTTTCGTCATAGTGGTCCGGGAAACCCAGTACATCAAAGACGGCGTTCTGGATGGCTTAGTGGCAATGATGTGACTGGTTATCTGCGCTTCATGTTGGCGGCATTCGATTTCGTGAAAGGTTTAGGGATATTCGATTGGCAAGGACTACTTGTGATTGTAGGTAGCATATTGTCAAAAGGAAAGTATAAACAATTTTAAATCCGCTCTTAAACACGCCCACTATAAACATTTATGCAGAGCACGGGGTGAGCAAGCCGATGCCGAGTAGAAGGTGACCCTAGCACATATAAAATTTTCACTAAAAAGTTCTGACTGAAATTTATTTATTTGCAGAAATGTACCGATGCCATCTGTATCCAAATAATTGCACCTTAGTGGAGGCAATCCCTTTGACATTAAGTTCCAGAAAACACAGTGTTTGGCAGCTGCAGACCGCTTATTATTTTCAATTTGTTTTGTTCCTTGCAAATAAAAGACATGAAGGAAAACCAAAGTAACTGCCTTATATCAAATATAAATCCTTGTCTATTTGTTCTGATGCAACCACCAGATTGATCAAAATCTCGAGGTCCAATATTTTCTCTTTAAAGAAAAAAATAAAAAAGCTTTGTCCGTGTTAAAAGATTAATGCATCACGCAGAAACCGAAAATAGTTAACGCAGTGTCCTCCTACATTTAAGTACATGTATACGGCACCTATTCCAAAATAGTCTACCAATAGTTTAGGCTAAAATATCGAGTGCTTAACCAGGTTAATACCTTTAGATGCAATTTTGCATGCAAAGCAATAAAAAAATTATCCACAAAGATTGCAAGAATGGCAAAATAGACGCCATTTTGTACTTCGTTTTACATGTTGGACTGAGAAATGCAGTCAGGGCCTTTCTTTCTTTGATATCTCGTAAACTATTTAGCTTTAAAAAAACACCACATATAAGAGACACATTTTTTCTTTGTTCTATACACTGATCATTTCAGAAATGTAGATTCGGTCCATATTCTTAAAACCAAGGACATTTTAGAATGTTCAAGGTTATTTGCCCTTAAACTTTCTACAAATTTACTCATAAGTATTTTCTTCTATCTCCAACTGATTCCGAGTTAAATGAGGTGAACTTTTTAAAAATCTCTAACCTTCGTCCTTGGAAATCTCCGAAAAATTAAGTTTAAGTAAGTATGAGATGATTACTTTTTCATACTCTTTGGGTTGGCCGTCTCAAAAGTACTCATTCGCATTTAAAAAAGTTATATTTGGTTCATATCCTTGAAATCAAGGACACTCAAGGTCACCAAACAACATCCCCCTCTGCTCGCTACAACTTTTATTAAAAGTATTTTCCTCCTATTAATAACTGTTTTCCAATAAATCGGAACTGTACATCCTCACAGTGTTTCCGGCAGATATCCTCCTCAGGTTAGAGAACCCCTAACATGTGACACAGAAACATTAAGTTTGTCTTTTAGTGTAGGGCAATTATATGTACGAGTATCATACATCCGTATGTACGTATTACCAGAAATTAATATAGATGATAGAGTTCGCACATTTAATTCGAACACTAATCACTCAGTCCCGATAACCACCTGCATGCTTAGATAATTTTGTAATCCATTGAATCTAAACTAACAAAATTATTGTCACCCCTAATCTATCCGAATTCGGAGTATTTTTTAAATTGCAAGCTGATGTCAATGAAATACTATGAAGTACGAAACAACAACCACTTAAGGTCAACTTAAAGCTGAGTTTGCAAATAAACACTTCTCATCGCATTACACTGATCTCAACCTTGTACGCTAGCGAAAAGAGTGTGAAAAGAAAAATTGCTTTATATACCAACTAAAACAAGAAGTTCTTATCATTGTGTGTCGTACAATTCTTCCGCAAGCATCATGAAATACATCACAGAACTGTTGGTCGTACTCTTTAGTGCATTTCTAACGTTAAATGAGGCTCGCTATGTTGAGGTAAGAATCATGGTTTTTAAATGCCCCTAAAGTAACAATGTTGCCATTTAGATTCCATCAGACATGCATTATCCTTGCCAATGGGGTGGATATAACAGTGCACCAATTGATGAACCTTATATTTCGGACCTTCGATTGAAGCGTCAACAAAAAGTCAGTCTGGGGCAAAGAATTGAAAATCTCAAAAGAATTTGTGCCGCTAATTTGGACATTCCCGAAGGTAACTAATAGAAATAGACTACCAATTATGCTTATATCATTCGCTGTGTGTATCTTCCTGAGTAGAAGAAATTCCTGAAGATTTGATGAACGTTGAGAACCCATCTCCTAAGATGAAGTGTCTACTTACATGCATTTTGCAAGGCTTGGAACTGGTATGTTATTTTATATAATGAAAACACTTTAAATTTGTTTTTTTCTAACCAGATGACGAAGAAGAATCTAGTATCTTACAAGGGCATTGAGGCATTAGCTAACGAAATTGGCAACTATAATCCACTGGTTACATCAATAGCAATTGCTCTAGCACAACAGTTCAATGAACGTTTGGCTGCGTTGAAAATTACAGATCCATGTGAAGCAGGCTATCTCATCAATCAGTATATTGCAGGAGAAATGAAAGCCAGAAAAGTGGACATTCCATACTAATTAATTTGTTATAATATTAGTTAATATGAAGTACTTATTGTTTACTTTTATGTTAAAGCATAGTTTCATAGTTAATGTTTTCCACTTAATTTAAAAGAAAACAAAAATAATAGTAGAAGTAGTGTGTGATTTTATTGTAAAAAAAAATGTTCGAAATATATGAAAATTAGCTTAAGAGGTCAGCCAGATATGAGAGTTTTAAAGCCTAGTTTAAAAGGAATGCAGAGTAAGAAAATAATTAATAGACATGAATACACAAATCCTTGATTTATTAAACAATTCAGTGGTTTAAAAGGAATTTCGTTATAGAAAGCTTCGTTTATAATTTGTAGACGATATTTTAATGCAGTCTTGATGTAGCTTATCAGTACCGTCCCACCCTTATAATCGTCAAGTGTGGCAAAAATTTAATTTACGAATAGAAAATATTTTCCCCAGTGGGCTATGAAGTGGGTAATATCCTCTCTTGCTCGTAGAATGCATGAGGTACATAGTTGGAATGTAAGAGTTCTTTCTAAAAGTGGTAGAGATAGCAAAGTAATTTCGTTCTCCGAGATTATATTGGAGTAGTCGGTAAGTGTTTCTTGTCTCACTTCTATCTACGAATTTTACACGGATGGATTCGTCGATCTTGATTAATAGGATTTGGAGAGCGTTCTTCCAGTCTGTTGTATTCTTTTCCATTATTGGGACATCTGCTCGTTTAACTTAATCTCTCCCACTCTCTTGAAATTTAGCTGAAGTGCATCTTCAGTTTCCAGTTTCCAGGTGGATCATGTGGGTTAGAGTGTTTACTGGTAATCGGGATATTTTTTTAATAAAATACCTCAACAATTTCTCAACTTCTTCGTATTGAAAAACGCCCCAACCCTGCGCCACATATCACATGATGGATCACATAACCGCTCCAAAAATGTTTATACTTTGTATTGGACTCAATGTTTTTGTTCTCCAAGAAAGGCTCTCCAAGTACTTTTCGCATCCTTTAGTTTTTCTTCCAGATGTTTATTAAATGACAGTCGCGGCACTATGATAACTCCAATGTATTTGTATTCCTTCACCTAAGCTCCTCGTTCTCTCAAAACTACTTTTCATCTCTTGTGTATCGGTCAAACCCGTTCCGGAATACCATTTTTTGGATTTGTTAGCGTTTACTTTCAGATTCCAAAGACTGCAATATTGCTGCAACCAATTAATCATGATTTTCATCATATACGTATTTGGAGTTTTCGAAAGAACGGAGTTTTCGAAAGACGGCATACATAAGAAGTTTTATGTTGAGTCTATTAAAGACGATTCCTCCTGGCATGAACGTTGTCAGGTCATCTAGGAAGATTGAAAACAGTAGAGGACTAAGAAGACAACCTTGCTTTACTCCTATTTTTATCTCGAATCAATCTGATATTTTGATACCATCCCATAGTGTCGTTTTGTTTTCCTCATCAAGACTATTTATTTTCAGCATTTTGGTTATACTCCCAGGATTCTCAACTTGATAAGAAAAGTATTCCGATCGATAGAATCGAAAGCTGCCTTAAAATCGATGAAAAAAACGTACAGTTTGTTCCCCTTATGCAGAAAAGAGCGTGCGCTGCTCGTTAGGGTAAATATGCTGTCAACAGTTGAATACTCCTTTCTGAGACCGGCTTGGAATTCACTTAACAAGTTATTCAAAAGTATCCACTCTTCAATTTTAAAAATATTCGGCTAGTAAAATAGGTTTTAATCTGGATACTCCGCGCAAATATCGTTCCGTTTATCGACTTGGCTAGTTTCCACAATGAAGTACTATCTCTGATCTCTGTTATCGTTGTCATCAGGTTTTGGATGTACTCTTTTTTGCTTTTCCTTGCATATGATTTGTATATTTTGTTTACCTTAAGATAAATAATATTAAAAAAAAAGTCAAAAAAAACCTTTAACACCAGCTCTAGCTTACCAATTGTTGAATTTGTGATTGTCTTTGTTGACTTTGTGTTTAGTCTCCATTCATTATGGTAGTGGTGGCATAATGTTTGGGTATGCATGACTAGCCAGGGTGTGGGACAATTGAAATTTATTGAGTTAGTCATGGACAAGAGGTCTTACTTGGACATTTTAAAAGCAAATGTAAGAAAGAGTATCGAAAACCTGTCTTGGTAGTGAGGGTGGCCGTGGTGTAGTGGTAACATCATCGCTTGTCACGCTAAAGGTTCACGGTTCGAATCCTGATGTCAATAATCATCTATTTATTTCGCATGAAATAAATAAAAAGTCGATCAATTGCTGCGAAAGCTTTTGTCAACTCTACTGCGAAGGCATAACACTGGCAGTAGGGCGGTCATATTGCTAAAATGCAACTTGATCGTGATGATGACATCAGGAGGACGGAAAAAAATACTGTGAATCATGAGCAGCGACAAAAGCAAGAACAAACAAGCTCCCCAGTTATCTGGACAGCCACCCTTGGAGTTAACTGAAAACTTAATATCAGCTAAGTTTCAAAACCAACTACACCAATCTGTCTTTCTCTCTGTCTCTTCCCCTTTCCCCAAAACGCCCGTGTCCTAAAATTAGTATAAGGGTATTCATAACCCCTTCCACACGTGCAAATTATAAAAAAAAAAAAAAAAAAAAAAAAAAGTACTACTTCCAGCAAGACAATGACCCAAAGCACACTACAGAAATTGTCAAGCTTTGGTTACTTTGTAACGAACCGAAAAAGTTAAGCATGCCACCCCAATTACCTGATGTTTATCCAATTGACCATCTTTGGGATTAGTTGGAATGTAGGATTGGCTAGCACAATATCGCCTCCAAGAACATTCTGAAGCAAATACTTTGCGAGGAATGGAAAAATATTATCTGTGGTCGATAAATCTATGTTAAAATGATCGGCAGAAGTTCTAAGGCGTAAAGGATACACAACAGTGTATTTCATTTACTTCTTTGCTTTGCACGCAGACTTTTTTGATGGATATTTCTCTCACAATTTTATTTTTGTTTTAGTTTTTTGTTTAGTTAGCTTTCTTCGAATACGTTGCCAAATCAAACATTGAAATACAGTAAATACTTAAATAAAAACTGCCTTAAGATTCTTGCGATCACATCTCAACGCATTTTTTTTATTAAGTAATGGTAGTTATTCATTTGGACGCATATTTTTTCTGGCAAGTACATATATGCTTACTTCAGAACTTTAGTTAGGTCTTTTGCAATGTCCCGCAATGATAGTGACTGGTCAGTATGCTATTTTATCAGTAGCAATATGGTAATAAGGCGTAGCAATCAATTTAATAGAGATGGCCACAGTGTATTGAGCAGTGTGTTTGCTTGTGTCTCGAACTGTGCAGGTTCAAGCCTGAGCGGGGCCCATCAACTAACAGCTACTCGAGCAAAAAAGAAATACTAATAAAATCTAAGTTTTTAAGTCCAACCAATAGATCAAAAAGGGGGTTTCTGCCTAATAGCAAATGATAGCGGGATTGGGAAATGGCCATAGGTTTGTTCGAAGTCCATAGCACCAGTGCGCCCTGGGTAGTGCCAGCACATTTCCATGGATGTAAAAATCAACTGGCTAGGAATTGTTATGACTCCTCCCAGATAGCCTGATATTATTCGTAAACATTGGTATCGAACAAAAAAAAAAAAAAAAAAATCACACGCGATTTCAATCGTAGATCTGTGATTCAGAATTTTGTTTTATTAAACATTATCATATTTACACATACCAAAACTTATATAAAAAGGAAACAGAAAAAAATTACTAATAAAACTTCTAAATTTGAGTGGGAATATACCTATATAGGTATATGAAAAGAAAAAAAACTAAATTTGGTTTCAAACTTTGTGAAAGAGCTTTGTTTAGGTTACCATATTTACGCAGTAACTTGTAGCTAAACAAAATTCTATCACAAAAACCAAAAAAAAAAGAATTACTGTACAAAAAAACTAATAATTAAATATTCATTATTCTGTCACGCCAATGTATGTATGTATAATTATCTAAAGCGAAAAAGTGAACTTATAAATATGAAGGTAATATTGGCTCAACAATAGGGGCCCAACTTACATATGTAGATATACATATCTAGTGGTTAGTTTGCTAAGTTTTTTTTTTTTTTGTGTATCTTTATTAATGGCTACTTAATCTATTACACAAATATTTAATAAAAGAAAAATATATTTGACAATAATTATTGCTCGGATCTTCTCCGGTAATCGGGGCTGTCTGCAAACTAGTAGAACGGTGTTGCTTGGTTGTTCATGGTGTCTAAAAAGCGGGTGAAATGGAAGTCATTTCTTTATGAAAAAATATTATCTTGAAACCCTTGAAAATATTGTTGATGCTAATATTAGCAATTTCTTACCAATATAAGATTTATATTTAGGCTATAATTTGGAAAAAAAAATACAAAGAATAACTTCAAAAAATCCCTATTTTTCCCTAAACGGACATCATTTTCCCCTACGATTTTCCTTACATTCTTATGATTTTTACTGAGATAGATTCTTCTCGATAATAATAAAACAAGAAAGGCAGTTAGTTTAATAAATTGCTTTTATTCAATTCATAAAACAAATAATAGAAGTTATACAAGTATCTGCAACAATATTAATATAATTCTCATCGTTCGGTTTTGGAGAAACTGAAGTTTGTTTTGATTTCCAATGGAACGCATATAGAAGATAAAGGAACAGCAGTTAAAATGTGGGAGAATAACTGTACTATAAATAGTTTGCTTCCAGATCATTGATACACTTTTTAAAATTCTTCGGAGGAAACCCATCTTTTTTGCTATTTTCGCGCACAGTCTTTCTAATTAGAATCAAAATTAAAGTAGAAACACAATGTGGCGCTCCCGCAGTAGCGCGTTGACAGAATGAGTAGAAACAACGGGATCTTATAGGATAACACCAAATGTGACCTCAGGCGTTTGGTCGGTTTGTGATCGTAAATATCGTAAGCGCCACGTCAACGGCTGTGTTGAGCTACTCTCAACTATTGTCACGCGTTTTGACAGCTCACAGCTATTTAATATGCAAAAATGTTTAATTGTTTTTTGAACAATTAACATACATTATATCGTTTTCTTTGACATTAATATTAAGCTTATTTCTACACCACAAATTATTCATGTTACACATAAAACATTAATTTTCCAACAAACCGCATTAATTGGCTATAGACTACGGCGTCCAATATTTGTTCATATTTAGAAAACTTATTTATAGGCATTTTTTAGTTTTTTCACCTGCACAATGTTTGCTATCTTCCAATTTTCAGGGAATATTCGCTTTCGAAGTGATAAGTTGATTATTTTTAGAAGCAAGGGTAAAATTTAATCTTTACAGACCAATATTATTACGCAATTTAAGCCATAGCAGTAGCTCTTCTGAAATTGCTTTCATATATTGGAATGCAATCATACGTGCATTCTTGCACCAGCCCAATGGAATGACAACCAATAAATACTAATGTCTACCAATCCCAGTACAGATTGGTATTTGCGTTTATTTGAATTTGCCAGCTTGAGTAGTATTTCATATAATAAAAATATTCAAGATCACCCTGTAAGTACATTTTTCAAGGTTAGCCGGCGTTCGTGTCAAAAACAGCTGCATTGAATGACAGCTGCCAAATTAATTTTGTTTAAAGCAACTATCTTCTGACCAATAAACTTCTGTATACAAATCAATAATTAATTTATAAATTTTCTTAAAAAATGTCTGCTGAAAAAAGTAAACCAAAAGGGGATTTGGGTCTTCTGGAAGAGGATGACGAATTCGAGGAGTTCCCAGCCGAAGGTAAGTGGAATTCTGGAACTTACTCATATATGGTATGCACGTTGGATATTACTTCCAGACTTCAACGTAGCGGAAGAAGACGATAGTGCGGTTAATGTTTGGGAAGATAACTGGGATGATGACAACATTGAAGATGACTTTAATCAGCAGCTAAAAGCGCATCTGGAGAAACAAATGGAAATGTAAAATCTCCATTGTTCCTTTTCCTATAATGCATTCTATGTTTTGATAAAGTATTTTTAAACAATTTCACATAAGTAGCTACTCTTGTGTAGCATTAGTTTTAGCATAAAATTAATAAAAAAAAAAAGAAAAATTCTTGGGTTAATACATTGTCTATCATCAGTTCTTGTTTCTCTTAGTGGTGCATGGTGGTCTGTTTCCTCTTCCTATCCACACTATATGTTTTCCCGGTCATGTTCATAATTTTGATACATTGCCAGCAGTGCCGTTGATGTCATAAAGTTCTCTGGAAAAAATCCTCAAGATGATTCTTAGACATCTATTTACGAAGGTATGCAGCTTGCGTGTGTTAGTGGTATCCATCTTCTAAATACTGCACCCATATAGCAGTACTGATTCTACGTTGGAGAGGAACAGTCGCAGCTTGGTCCTTGTGCTGAGAACATTCCTTCTCCAGACTTTGGATAGCATTCCGAACGCAGCGGTTAGCCGAAACCACACTTTCTAGATGTAGAAAGTTGTCCACTTTCTCGACTTCCTGTTGAGCAATCTTGAGTTGAGCGCGGATGTTAGAAGTGCTCATGACTTGCCTCTAAACTCTATGAACTATCACGTTTATTGCTGATGTCTGCCGAAAGTGAAAGGAGAGTGGATTCTACTGGTACACGTATTTCAACATATTAAAACGCTTATTGGGTCGCCACGGTGTAGTAGATAGTGTGTCCGCTTGTGACTCGAACTTTGCAGGTTCGAACCCGGACGGAGAACAGCAACCACAGCCACCCGAGCATAACAGAGAAACGAATAAAACCAAAGTTTTTCCAACCACTACATCAAAAGGAGTTCTACATGGTAGTACAATGGGCTTCGGTCGAATCTGAATGCCTCTGAGATTTGGAAATCCTTTAATAAAAAAAACTTAGGACACCTAAACCATCTTAAACAATAGGAACCTGCACATTTACTGGAGAATTGTGGAAAATCGTCAACTCACCTGTCGCATTTGAAAGACGACAATAGCAGCAGAGCTTCTTAAATATGTTCAGAAAAAAACCTAGACATTCTTAATAAGTAGAACGGGAAAGCGAGTACTTAGGAATTACCCCAGGTAGCAAACTCCTGTGGAATAACCATGTGTAAGAAAAGTCGACCTAGCTCTCAAGGTTTTCAAGGTTTAGAGTGTAAAACCTGGGCGTATAGTCCCAGTATTTTACGCTGGATGTATACTGTGATGATAAGACCAATTATCAACTATGACGCGTTGGCTTGAAGCAGGAAATCTAAGCTGAACACTACAAAGAAAAGCCTCAAGAATTGGCTTTCATAAGGATATGAGGTCGTGTCCAACAGCGGATAATGAGAAGTCTTGAGGTTAGCAAAAAAAAAAGTAAGGCTTAAGTATCGAGATTTCCCCTCCATAGCAGCACATCTCCTTGAAAACTCCAAAGATGAAATGATAAAAAAAATACAGCTTTGTTAAAAGTTGGTGGCCACGGTCTAGTGGGTAGTGTGTTTGCTTGTGACACTGGCAGTAGAGCGGTCATATGGCTAAAATGCAACTTGATCGTGATGATGACATCAGGAATGACTGAAAAAAATACTGTGAATCATGAGCAACGACTAAAGCAAAAACAAACAAGCTCCCCCGTTATCTGGACAGCCACCCTTGGAGTTAACTGAAACCTAATACCAGCTGAGTTTCAAACCAACTACACCAATCTGTCTTTCTCTCTGTCTCTTACCCTTTGCTCAATACGCCCGTGTCCTAAAATTAGTATAAGGGTATTCATAACCCCTTTCACAAGTGCAAATTATATAAAAAAAAAATGCATGGTCAAGCCGGAACGGGGAACAGAATAAAATGGAAGTTACTCCAACTACTACACCGAAAAGGGGTTTCTTCCTCGTAGTACAAGTATGAAAAATCGAGTCTGAGTGCTCCGGGATTTGGAAATTTCCTTTTTATAAAAAAAAGTAATAAAAACAATTGGACCAATGAATCAACAAAATGATAGAAAAATGTATTGAAAACAAAGCAAGGGATTGGGACAGGAATATTTTGACCCGGTACAAACTTAACACAACTCGGCCGATAGGATCTATATCCCAAGTAAGATATCGCGATTAGGACATAAGAATGCCTAAAGTCTAGGCATGATCAACAATGTCACTCTGTACTGGGGCTGAAAGGTTGACAAAAGTAGCGGCGGGGACCTCATTGGTAGGGTTTAGAATATTTCTTAGAAAACCAGAGATGAAGTCAGAAAAGAATCTAAGTGGAATGTCTACAAATACTAACGGGCTTCTTTCCAAGGCTTTGAAAAGTAAAAAAAAAACCTCTAGAAAAGTCTAGAAAACGACGGGACTTCCAGATTTTATAATGAACCGGTAGAAATTTTGGACAGTATTCAAGGAAACTGTGGGGCTTTGCAAGGGTGGGCCATCCGCTGGTAAATTAAATTACATGTTGTTTTAACACTGACAGCTCTTTCGCGGTCAACAAATTGACAGAAACATAATATGTATGTAGTATCATATATCCACGGTACGAAATGAATCGATTTACTCTTGAACAGCGCTGAGAAATATTGAAAACTTATTTCCAAAGTGTGTGCTGTGTTGCCGAAACAGTGCGAATTTTGCACCAACCGTGCCTGCTGTACGCAAGTTTGTGAAGAAAGTTCATGAGATTAGCATACTAATTGATAACACAAGTTATTCTCGTGTTCGTCCTGTGAACTCAGCCGAGAATATTGCTGCTGTTGCCGAAAGTGTGCGCCTAAACCCGAGAACTTCAACTCGGCACAAATCTCAACAACTGAACATTAGCCGCACTAGCTTGAGGAGAATTGTGCATAAAGACATCGGATTATTCCCTTACAAGGTACAACTCAGGAATTGATAACCTTTTTTTTGCCAAAATCTGAGGGAATGAACTTGGACGATCTCTGGTTCCAGCAAGACGGGCGCTACGTGTCATAAACGCCGTCCAACAATCGGTCTTTTGCACACTAAGTTCAATAATCGTGCAATTAGCCATTGTGGTGATGTTGCTCAGCCTCCGCAGAACTAGGCTAGACTTGTTTTTTGTGGGGTGCCGTTAAAGATCATTTCAGGCAGTAAGCACATGATGGGCTAAGCCAGCCGCGACAGCCATTTAAATGAAATTATTTTCCATAAATAATCGGAAAGTGTACTCTCTTCAATAATGCAAAAAACTTTGAAAAATATTAAATGGATTTTTTTTTATCGCAATTTTAAAAAGAAACCAACAGATGACCCACCCTTTAGTTGCATCTGAAATAAATGAATGAATAATAACTGCAGATTTGAATGACGTAACATCTTTTAGCTGTACACCTAGTTACTTTTGAATACGAATCACCCAAATTTTAAAACTCACTTCTGATACATTTAAGCGCTGTAAACATGTTTGTGCAATGGTAATGAGGGAGATTTTTTACTTTTTATTTATAACAAATTAAAGTGCACCAGAATCCAGTTGGGTGAACTTTTTTTTATTTTTTTTTCATCTTCTCCATGTCTAAGGAGAAAGGGAAATAGGGAGATCCCGACGATGCCTTCCGCTATGGAATCAAGTCTTTGACGTTTGTGTTATTCCAGAGTCACGTTTTTCTTTGCGCCATCAGATTACTTAGTACTACTGAAGTAAAGTCACATGGCCAGGGGAAGGTATATACCTCATATATACAGTGGTGTGCAATATACAATAATAGCAGTGCCTTACAGATATTTATGAATTACTTAAAATTCATTTATTTTTCTCAATCCAAATTGGTATTTCTTCTTTCATTTTGCACAAAATATGTGACCTTTTTTTTAACAAATAGGATACAGTTAATCGTTGTGTCAAAGGTTCAATTTTTGGAAATTTTAAGAACTTATTCAATAGTTTATTAATAAAAACAATGTAATTGGTTAGTACTTGGTTGATTAACCCTTATTTTTTAAAACAGCATTGCATCGTCTTGGCATTGAGTTGACTACATTTTGACAACGCTCTATCGGAATCGATTGCCAAGTTGAATGTACCACTGTCCGCAGTTGCTGAGCATTCTTTGGATTTGCTTTTGAAACAGCTAATTTTATATCCGTCCATAAGTTTTCAATCGGGTTGAGGTCAGGGGACTGTGCTGGCCACTCCATGACCTCAACCCTATTCGAATTAAATCACTCTTTCGCGCATTTACTAGTATGCTTTGGGTCATTATCTTGCATAAAGACCCATTTAAGCGGCATACTCTCTTCTGCATAAGGTAACATAACATCCTCGAGTATTTTTACATAAACTTGGAGATCCATAATGTCATTAATCCTATGTATAGGACCGACACCGTAATAAGAGAAAGATCCCCATACCATGATTTTGGCTGCTCCATATTTAACTGTTTTCACAGTAAATTTTGGGTTGAATTCGGATGATGGAGGTCTTCGAACATACTGACGACGTCCACTAGAACCGAATAAAACGTTTTTAGTTTCGTCGCTCCACAATATGTTCCGCCATTTAGAAGATGGCCAATCAGCGTGCTCTGATGCAAATTTTATTCCCCTTCCAACATTATTTTTGCTGAGGTATGGCACTTTTCGAGGTATTTTTCCGTGCAAATTCGCTTCCATTAAGCGTCTTCTAATGGTTGATGTACTAATGTCCAGCTGTTGGTCATCTTCGACAGCTTTAGATGTAATGAATGCGTTTTTCTTTGCCATTCTTGCAATACGTTGATCATCTCTTGGGGTTGTCTTATGATTTTTGCCCCTTAGCTGAACATTGCAAAAGATCTTGAACAAATTTGTACGGTTCCCTTCTTCAATCAGTCTTTTAATAAGCTCTCGCTTCTCCTTTGTGCAATGCGCTGCTGTGCCCATTATCTGAGCCAAAATTGTAATAAAATATTGAAATATTTTATCTAGAATAATTTTCAATTCCAATTCAAATTCATTTTATTTATCAAATTCAGTGTTACATGGTTATCCATTTATCTGCGAAGCCTGAGGGGCTTATCTGCAGAAGATTGCATATCACTTTTTAATAAATGTTTCTTAAGTGAGCTTTAAATTATTTTTACATATTTAATGAAGAACAAAAAACAAAAATCAAAAATTAAAAGTTCAAATTTAAATAGATGGCTAATTATATGAAACAAAAAAAGTTATATTTCAGCAAGAAAAAAATCTTTTAAACGCTTTTGCGGGTTTTGAAATTTGCAATATTTTTTAAATTTGAGGGAAGCTCATTAAACACTGTTGGAACACTATAGTTTGTTTGTCTTTTGCCATAGTTGTTGATGCATAATGGTGTTTGAAGCATACCTCGAACTCGTCTTCTCGTGTTGTATTGATGGTCAACAGGTCTTTTAAGTCGGATAACATCATAATATTCTAGGCATACCGTCAACTTGAAAATTTGCTTAATGGTCAGTACCTTCCAAGAGTTCTCTCCATATGTGTTTGTTAGATGTCTCCTGTTGATCTTCTTAAATAAGAAATAAGTCCCAAATTAACAATTACCTCTGCTTTTACTAAAGTGGATATGAATTTATAGTTAGGAAAACGATGAATCAACAGCACTGCTATTATTTTTCACACACAAAAAACACGTTTCTGACACATAACGGTTAACTGTATCAAATTTGCTGATCAGAAGATCGTGCATTCAGCGCCAAATTAGTGTAGAAATAGCAATTTCTCCTGGCATGTAGATGGCGCTCATTGGAATTTAAAAAAAATGTATATATTTTGAGTCGTCTATATATATGCTTAAGGAACTGCTATTATATTGCACACCACTGTATATATATATATATATATATGAGGTATAATACTGCATCTAAAATAAATCTATGAGTTATACCTCATGTGTATGTTTGCTATCTCGTGTTAGTCTCTAAAGAAGGAGTTCCCTAGGAGATCCAAACGCCTTCTGCTTAGACTGGGACATTGGGCATTGGGACATTTCCTAGGACGTTGTGCCTCGTTATCACCCTTGACTTCTTGAGTAAGCAATCAATTTAGCATTCAGAAGACAATTCACATTCATTTGCAGTTATTCACATTCATTTTAAATCATTTTGAATTCATTTGAAGTCACTTGCATTCATTTAATGTCTTTTGCATTCAAGTCTTTTAAGCCATTCCCATTCATTTGCATTCAATTGAATTCTTTGAAGTGTTTTGCATTGATTTGCATTATTTTAAAGACTTGAAATCTTTTGATTTCACTCTTCTGAATGCTAAAATTGATTGCTCAGTGAATGACTTCAAAATGAATGGTGATTTACCTATATACTTGTAAGTTACCATTCAAAAATAAAGTCAATGAATGAATTCATTTTGCATAAATTCAATTGGGCACGCTCAATGAATGCATTGCCAAATGAATGAATTCTTTTACAAATCTGGTAGTTGTTCGCTTAATTATTTGATGTGTAAGATTGGTGCATGGAATCTTGTATCGGCTAGTTTTACACATCGGTCGGACCTAGACAATTCCGATGTGGCACCCAAATAATTCAGACATTGTTCTGTCTGCCCAGAGCCCTACTATTTTGATTTTTACCACTGCCATTTTCTGCTTGACTGTCAACGTAGATGGAGTTATCTTCCTGTGATATGTCCCAGTACTTTTGCCCTTTGGACGGCCTTTAGGATGGCTAGAACTGCTACTTGGAAGACACTCCATTTATATTGTAGTCATTTAGTTTACTGCCTAGGATCAGACCCAAATACGTCGAGCTCTTAGACAGAGAAAAAGAAGTCCCTTAGAGTCGGCAACGCGAAACCCGGGATAGATCTTTTCTTCGTAAGGAGAAACAGCTCGGTTTTTAAAGGATTTACTTCTAAACCACATTTTACTGCTTCGCGTTGTACAATTTAAAAAGGAATCTCTATATTTTAGAGTACGTCCAAATACAGGCTTAAGGGTGAACTGATGTGCATTCGTGGCATGGCGAGTATTGCGGCTGAAGTTGTAAGGACAGAATGCAGCTGGCTATTTTATTTGAGCACTGTTTGTTGAGATGTCCAGATGTATGTGGATGTACAAGAGTCGTTCCAGAGTTTTAAGAAGGAATGAGGTTACACATCTTTGGTCGATATGTGGTGACCTTGCTTGTCTTCGGTACGAAAATAGCTCTTACTTTTCGACATTATTGAGGAAGATTTATAATTGCTAAGCAGTTGCGAAAAATTTACACCAGCTTTGAGATTAAAGCGCCCTAACTTCGAAGTTCTACAAGAAATTGTTAGGGAGGATCAATAGGAATAAAACAAAATAATGCAAATGGGGAAACGGAATACATCCAATATGGCGATAAAAACCAAGATGGCGGCGTTTGACCAAAGAGGATTTTTTGGGACTTTTGGATCTCTGTTCCGAAGTACACCGTTAATATCTTCACCAAATTTCAGTTTGTTATTAGAAATGTAAGGGTAAAACCTAACTGTGCTGTTAGAGAATAAAGATCCAAATAAATTAGACTAAATTATGAAAGTGGTAACGGAGTTTCTTCCATGTAGTAAGAGCATACAAATATATGTTATGAAAGTGTAATGAATAAATCTATGTATACATATGTGTAAATTGAGTTAACATCTCTGGAGTTTTTATTTAGCTGCCCAAATACACTATTGCTTAAAAATCGATCGTTGCGATACCACGGTTGCGAGCTTCAGTAAGGAAACATACTCCATATTGTTCAGCAGCCTCACAACTATTTACAAAGAAAATTAAGTTAATTTTTCTGTTGAAAGATTCGTCTATCTTACTGATCATCGGATACAGCAATATCCTTGCAGATTTCAGTGATCTCCTCCGCAATTTGCATTTTAGCTGGATCTCCCCTTGTATGAATATCAGCGATTTTCATGGCAGTATCCTTAACAAATTTGCCATCGGCATTTAACTAAAAAAAAAAGTAGCTTTCATTGATGGTAGCAGTATTTATTTGATTTTCTTACGACATCGAATTTCTTCATAAGGCATGCTCGCATGCATTTAGCTTCCATACTGCTTGCTGGTTGATGCAAAATAGCCCCTTCAATGTCAGCTACAATATATTTCAAAAATTGATAAGCCATTAGGTTAAGTTAAGCATCTTACCATCCGTAGCACCGCTTTCTGTTTTACATCCCTGAGCTAGTGCCCGAAAGGCTTGATGAGCTTCTTCTCTGGATAGACTAGCCTGTCGGTTTAATATTTCAATGCAATTTTTTGTTTAAATTATTCGAAATAAACTCGTACAAACCTTAACATTAACAGCCAATGTGCTTAGTAAAACAACAAGGTATAACTTCATGTTGGATAGGAAATACTTTTGGAACTAGACTTTGCCGAATACACAACTGCTTAAGTGACTGATGTTTTGCCATTTAACCGGCTTTCCTTTTATATTCAAAATATGACATTCAAATGGTGGTCAAAGTTTGATAGTCCAAGAGGTTTAACTATTTTGCGCTAGTTTAACTGAAGTGGAAAATTGTGGGTTTAAAAAAGACGCCAATAACAATTTTTGTCACGACATTGGAGATCGAACTTGGAGTCTATTTTGATGACCTTGATGATATTCTGTTGCGCAAACGATAATTACGTAACTTAACTGAGAATTCGAAAATCATATTTTCATTCTACCAAGGTGACTGACGCAGTTAATGCATACTCACTTTAGTCGGGACAAAATGATAAGACACCCCCATAAATTCTTAAAAAAAAATAGTGCGTAACGTTTATCAAATCTGATTGAATCATTAGGTAACAGGATGTAATTAGATCGCACTGCCATAAAGTGATTTCTGTTTTGGGACAAAAAGATAGGACAGGTGGATATTAAAATTAAATAACAACATGATCCAACTTGTCCCATTCTGTACTAATAGATTCTTTTAATTCTGCAATATAGTTGTACTGCTTTTCAGTTGCATAAATTGCTCCCTTCAAGCTCCCCCCAGATGTTCTCAATTATATTCAAATCAGGTAATCTTGATGGCCAGTTAAGAAGGGACATGTTTTTTGAGTTAAAGTATTTCTTGACTTGTCGGCAATAATTGAAGCAAATTTCTCAATTTGTTCGTTAATAAGTTCAATATATCCGGTGCTGTTAATTCTGCCACTGACAGATTTTATTTCCGTCCTCCCGTTGTAGCTAATTCCAGCCCATACTATTATAGAACTTAAAATTCGTTGCTCCTTACGAGGGTCGTGAAAATAGTAATCCCAGCCATCAGATCCATCTAAATTGATCTTTTTTTTCATCCGTGAATATGAATTTTCTCCACTTTTTCTTCCAATGACAATGGCTGCGAGCAAAATCTGAACGGTGCGTTTTGTGAGCTTCCGTTAAAGGTAGCTTCCGAAGCAGTTTTCTCCTTTGTAGTACTAACCCACGCCTCCTGAGGTTTGTACCCATCTTCCGTCTCAATTTTCATCGCACCAAATATGGTTGTAACGAGCCAATGTCTAGAATGCTACGTTTGGCCAACGACGTGCACAGCTCTTTTGATTTTCACTGCAGCAGATTTGCACTTAAAAATGCCCTCCAGAATTCCAGTTTCACTCCTCCGCCCTAATAACTTTAGTTTTAGTTTTAAGTTTAGGTTTTAAGTACTTAGCCTTAGTCTTAAGTTGTGTTTAGTAATAGTCTAGTTTTAGTGTAGTTATTAAGTTCTGCTTGAATTAATCTAAATAAAATAAATAAAATTGTAAATATTTATCTTGTTGTAAAACTCTCCTACATTTTTTATGTTGGTTTTAACTCACGCTATAGCTGCGATTTGACTAGCCGTTGAAGAAGAATTTGAAGCTTCTCGCAAAATCGCTTGTTTTTCTCTTGGAGTTAACGCTCGTGGTCTTCCAAGAGACTTTCTTTTGCCATAATTATCGGAATCGTTTGTTAAATGTGTCACTACTGTTGGACTTCTCTTCACTGACTTTGATGTTTTTATAATACTCCAGCCTTCATTCCTAAATTTGAAAATTGTTTGTACTTCAACTGAATTTAACGTTTTTCCGCGTTCCATTTTGTCCTTTTTTGAAAATAAAATTATCAAATTTAACACCAAATGATAATAAAACAAGATTACAACTATTTTCACCATTGTTTACTTAAATACATCCTTACTGCATGAAGTATTGACACAAAATGATCAACATGTCCTATTTTTTTGCTCCACCCAATTTTTGGTTTTTCCCCCAAAACAAGAAAATTAAGAACATTTATTTTATGGCAGTGCAGTCTAGTATCAATTACAAATTGCTTAAGCAATTTATAAACTGCTGACTTCACTACGCACTCAAAGGATATACAGTAAAAATCAGCGAATTAGAAAATACAATGCAAGAGTGGAGTAGTTTTCAAAACTGTAATAAAAAAAAACTATACTCCACACTGGTACATCGTCTCCCACAGCAGCATTGGAGACTATGCTAAATCTCATCCCTCATTCTATCTATATCTATCAGCTTCTTAATAGAACAGTTTCCAATGTTATTGATCTCCAGACTTGAAGGAACTCCCGTTTGTCTTTCGATGTTGGGCACTGTCTTCGAACCTCTCTCTCAAGTTCGTTTCAAAGCAGCTCTATTGGTTTGAGGTCGGGTGATGGGCAGGCCATTTCATATTTTTCAATGTTCCTTCTTGTTCTTCTTTGTCAATGTATCCTCGGCAAAGCTTGGAAGAATGTTTCTGATCATTACCTTGCATTAATGTGAATCCAGAGCCTATTAATCGCAAACCCGATTGTAAGGTTTGTTCTTCTAATATTTTTCTGTACTTCTCTTTATTCATGATTTCATCGATGCTTATCTCCAACACCGGCGGAAGAGAAACATCCCCAGACCATTATTGAACCACCGTTATGCTTGATAGTTGGGACTATATAACTAGGAAACACCTTTTCTTCAACAGGCCGATAAACGTAAACTCTACTTTGTTGTCCAAAAACTTCAAATTTGGATTCGTCAATCCTGGTGCTCTCTTCCCCAATCTAGCCGCTTGACTGTATTTTGAGGTCATAGCAAAGGTTTTCGTATTGCTACTCGACTTTTTTTATTGTTGTTGCTGATATCTGTCGATATCGATATTTTAAGCTTATCTGCAATAGCGCGCACTGTATGCCCTTCTTTATGCGAGGCTGTTATGCTAAAACGTTCAACTTCACTTTTTTCATTGTTTATTCCCATTTAAGTTTATTTTGAGTCTTTATCGGTTATCATTAAATATTGAAGTTTCAAGACTAACTAGCTTTGGAAGAATACGCAACCTGCTTTTAAAGTTTGAAAACAAGCCTAGTTTAAAAAAAAATCATCTGAATTGCAATTTTATTTGGAAAATGTTGCACAAAAAACCAAATTATTTCCATTTTATGGTGCATTAAGTTAAAGAAGTTTGCAGTTTCGTTTTATTATTCTCTACATCAGTTTATGCCTTAATTCCGCTCCTTTTTCTTGAAACCCTTTACCTGTTTTGAAATGTAATAATGTCTACTATGGACCCTAACATGATTTGAAAGAATTTTGAACATTTGAGTCTTGCACAGATGGATAAACATATAATTGTGGAGAAAAATGATTTGTCCGCAAGCTTATGGAGGGCAGTGTATCTAAAATAGGTGACGTCTTTGGATATTGAATTGAAAGTCAAAATCTAAATTCTTGTAATAATTTTTTTTATAATGTGTTGTCGTGCCATGTTTTTGTACAACAGTGTAATCATTCGATTTTGTTACTTTAAAATTACTTTTTTACACTATCTTTGTGGAATAACTTCTTCCAGGATCGGAATTGAATTAAATGTGTTTCCGCCCCTATAAGCAGTTCGAGGCAGTTGCCCCATACATTCTCTATGATATTTAAATTCAGATACAGTAGCGAACACAGAAATTGCAACACGAAAGAAAAACTCATATCTTTCTTCATTTCTACGTAGTTTATCAATGAAAAAAACAATGAACGCGCCCATTCATAAATGCAAACTTTGCAAAGCAAACGCAATGCAAAGCAGGAAAAGCTGCGCAAATGCAAGTTTAAGGGCTCATTCATAAATGCAAGCTTTGCAAAGAAAACGCAATGCAAAGAAGGAAAAGCTGCGCAAATGCAAGTTTAAGTATACTGCAAAGCATGTGCTTGCAAGGCACATATCAGATGTTTACTTATCTGTAGTTTTTTCACCCATTTTTAGCAAAAAGAAACCAACGAAAACACGAAAAACAACAGCGCAGTAACAAGTAGGTATGTAAATGTAATACGATTCTAACAGCTGTACGATTGCGCTCAAAATTGCGCAATGAATAAAGCTCTACTACATTTATGAATTCTCTGCTTAGCAGTGATGCAAATTCGTGCATTTGTGAACTCTCTGCTTAGCACATTTTGCGCAATATTGCATTTATGAATGGGCCCATGATTGTTTACCAACTTGTACCAAACGTACTGAATTCTATCTGATCCGTATATCCTGAATTTGCTCTCATCAGAGAATATGACTTTGCTTTCTGCCCACTTTTCGTATTTGTTTGTCCAAGTTAGCCGAGATTTCATCACATTGGATGTCGACATTGGTTTTTTTTTTGCGGGGCCACGAACCATTACCCCAAATTCTCTAAGCCTTCGACGCACTGTATGCACACCAATTTCAGTTCCACTTGACTCAACAAACTCTTACCTTATCTGTACCGCTGTTGAAAGTCGGTTCCTTATTGATGATCGGTGTAAAACTCGATCACCTGTCTTGCGAATCCTTCCTGACCCTTTTTTCCATTCAGCTGTGTTCGCTAATTTTTTTTTTTTAATAACCTGCTCACAGTCGACTAGTTATATCCAACCTGTTTACTAATTTCGGTAAAATTCAACTTTCTCACTTCAAATAGTGTTGCAATTAGTCGATTTTTTTGGTATTCGGTCAATTGTTTATAATTTGACATTTTTCAAAATAATCAATTGTTTCACCATCACTTATCACTTCAAAAACTAAAATGACTATAAAAAGAACGTAAGTGATTAAGAAAAAACCGCTCCTAAAAATAATTAAGGATTTTTCTGTGATAAATGTTGAACTTTCCGGCTCGCTACTGTAAAAATTAAATAAGGAACACTCTTTTCGGTATAAAAACATTTTATTTTTCAACATAGTCTCCTTTTAGCTCTATATACTTCTTCCAACGTTTCTCCAATTTTTTGATGCCCTCCAAATAAAACGATTTCTCGAGCCCCTCAAAATAAGCGTTTGTTTCAGCGATGACCTCTTCATTCGACCCAAATCTCTTACCTCCGAGCCATTTCTTCATGTTTGGAAACAAGAAGTAGTCGCAAGGGGCTAAATCTGGGAAATATGCTGTATGAAAAAGAACTTTTTTCTTCGCCAAATGCGGCGGTTTTTGCTTCTGCGTAATAAGCGCCGGTGATTGTTTTACCCTTTTCAAGGTAATCGATGTGAATAACACCGCGCGCATCCCAAAAACCTGTCGCCATGACCTTGTTTGCTGACAATCCCGCCTTCTTCGGCTTCGATTCACCAGGAAAAGTCCATTGTTTTGACTGTTCCTTGGTTTCTGGTGTGTTGTGGTGAATCCAGGTTTCATCCACGGTTACGAAACGGCGCAAAAACTCAGCCATATTTTTCTGGAACATCGCCAAACACACCTTTGAAGTTGTCAAACGAATGCATTTGTTGTCGATTGTGAGCAAACGCGACACCCATCTTGCGGAAAGCTTTTTCATGTCCAAATATTTACATATATATGTAAAATCGAAATCACTGAGCCATGTGATAAGAATGTGGCCTCTTCAATTAGTCCATTATCAAACAATGTATTTTGTCGACCATTTCTGGTGTGGTGACCTCAATTGGGCGACCAGAACGTTCGGCGTCACTTGTGCTGAACGACCGCACCGGAATTGAGTAAACCAGTGGTGAATGGTTCCAAACGATGGCGAAGAGTTCCCATAATGTTTGTCAAGCTTTTGTTTGGTTTGCGTGATAGTTTTTTCTCGCAAAAAATAGTGTTTAATGAGCACTCGGAGATCATTTTTTTCCATTTTAACGAAAATGCTAGTAGGCGTCTAAATAAAATGGCTGCCACAACAAAACTATTTGACAGATCTGTCTGAAAATTTGGGCGCGTTCTTTTGAAAGATGATTCTTGTCAAAAAAAAATGAAATTTAAGGTGACGACACAATTTGTGTTAATTTTCAGGGACTTATTGACCCACCATCGTATATCCCTTTCCGTAGGTGCTGTCGAGTGAAAGGAAAAGAAAAATCAAAACTCATAGAAGAAAGCCCTGATGACATCGTGGAGGCATCAGTGCATATTGGGTTCTTTTTGGAGTATGTAGTCTTTATGCTAATTGTCAGTAAACGCTTGCTCAATGTAGGAATCCCAAGACTTTTTGCCTTAGTCTGTATCGGTATCTCATCAGGCATTTCTTTCATTTCTGGCCATTTGGAGAAGATCAATCCCAATAAGCAAATACACTCATTGCACGATATATCTCTTAATAATATTTTTATTTCAATATCATACCTTAAATATGTTTAATAAAGTAGCAATAATAATAGTAGTATTAATATTTATTTTACTTAATTTATTTATTTTGCTTTTTCTTCTTTCTTAAAAAATACTCTTTTTTTTCGAATTTATTTTCTTTTTGTTGGTTTTTTTTTCTTTTTGTCTAAATTAAATCTCGAAGTAAAAAAAAATAAATTCTAGTAAATTATTATAATATGTGAAACAGAATGATCAAGATTTAAACGCTACAACTAACAAACAGAAAGAGAAGTAACAGAGAGGCTTGGAATATGATGTTTAAACTATGAAAAGTATAGAGTAAGAGACTATTTTCAAGGAAAAATACAACTTATATCAGAAATCTTATCAATTAATCTAGAGAAGAGGAAAAGAAATACGTAATGTGGACATTAAGAAATGTTTGAAAGGATACACTGGACTCCTCTTGTTATAAATTAAAATTTCAGCAGTATCGCGCGATTGGTTTAGATTTCTTTTTCTCACTTTTGCACTTTTAACAACTTTCAAAGATAGTGGAGATACAAAGAGAGTTGAAGAGAAATGCATGGCAGTTATTCGCATGGGTATTGATCTGTGAGATGCCAATAAATATATTTCTTTTTCTAGACTTTTTTTGGTTTTTTTAGAATTTTTAGGTGCAAAAGTGAATAAAGGAACTGCGATTGTCTTCTTCATTCCAACAGAAAATATCTGGCGTCTGGCGTCGAAAATATTGTTCTGCCTTTTTACAAGAAGTAGTCCGCCTGCGGTTTTTTCGATGGTATACCTCGACTTTCTTGTGGGGCCGCCTCGAATATGATAAAATCTCTGTGCAGGAACTCATTCAGTTCTAGAATTGCTGCTACGTTTCCGCATCTAGAAAGAGAAGAAAAAACGGGTTTGTAGAAAGATTTCAACAGTCGAAGAAATTCGAATATTTATTGTTTGATACGAGATAAAGTTGAAGTTCAACAATAATTAAATTACGAGAGGAAATCGTACGAGCACTGTGGCACTTAGCCTCACAAAACTAATTAATTTTTCATTATAGGAGTTCTTTCAACCAAAAAACAACAAAAATAGGTTATAGGAACGTTTGGGTGTTGTAGGAATTGGGTAGACACTGATTGGCATCAACCTGGCGATACCCAGTGCTGTGACTGTTACTATAGATCAATTGTGCTTATTTTTCCTTCACACCGGGTACTGGTCTCGTCCATCCGGACTTGACTTGCTAAACTTATAAGCGTGACTGTTGGGCAAGAAGAAAATAGTAACACTTTAATGCTCAGTCGGACATGGCTGTACGACTCTCAGTAGTCAAACATAAGCCAAGCCCCTCTGAAGAATCATTGAATCAACGGCGGCATCAACAGTCAGCTTGGCAGATACCTTATACGAGCTACTTCGACGTATTTGGAGCTGAGATTATTAAGAATTTTCAACATTAGTCATGGAGATGGTGGCGGAAGAGGCCTTAATGGATCAACGGCAGCTTTCACATCCCCGAAGCGCGTTACTGACCCCAAAATATCCGGTCCCTTTCGTCCAAGGAGTCCCAGAAAGAGCGTGACCCTCTAGGTTAGGATTGTGCGTGCGATTAACTACCCAACCATGTCAAAACATACAGTTGCGAAGCAACCAAAAGCCTAAGATTAGCAACGATTCACTGTTGACAACCTGCAAAACGAAAAAAAAGAACAACGGCGTTCCAATCTGCACGTGAAATGTTTAAACCCTGAACAGGCCGCGTGTAACCGAACAAAGCGGAGGCCCCAGACTGCTATAAAGCAGACACGAGTATTACCGCCATCCGGGAAGTGCGGTGGGATGGACCGATGGTTTCTATTAGTGCGGTTTTAGGCCAGGAAAGCCCACCGTCGACCAAATTTTCACACTTAGACAGATCCTGGAAAAACCCAAGAAGTCTAAATCGATACTCACCATCTTCTCATTGATTTTAAACCCGCCTATGACAGCGTCTATAGAGACAAGCTATAGAGAGCCATGTCTCGTTTTGGCATCATTGCCAAACTTGTCCGCCTGTGTAGGATGACGATAGATAAAATTCGCTGCTCCATCAAGTAACGACCTTTGACGTCTAAAAAGGATTTATACAAGGCGACTCGCTGTCATGTGACTTCTTTAACGTCATACTTGAACGAATAGTACGAAACTCTCAAGTCAATACACGAGGTACGATATTTCAAAAGTCTACACAATTACATGCATACGCCGACGACATTGACATAATTGGTAGAAGAAGCGAGTTGTCACCGGTGCGTTTGCGAGTATAGAAACAGAAGCCGTTAAAATGGGTATAGCGGTTAACAAGGGTAAAATCATGTAAATGCTGTCAACAAGAAGGAACACCCAACATCGACGAATCGAACACAACGTCACAATAGACAGTTATAACTTTCAGGTCTATCTCGGCAACGCTACAAACTCTGACAACGACATCGCATCACAAATCAAGCGAAGAGTTACATTTGTCAATCGCTGTTTCTTTGGCCTAAGAAGGCAAAAGAAGAAAGAAGTAGTAAGGCTTTTGCCAAAAAACACTAAGGAGACTCTATATAAAACTCTTTATCATCCCAGTCCTGCTCTATGGATGTTAGCAAAGCCGGATGAAGATATCCTTGGTCGTTTTGAACACAAAACTTTTCGATTCATCTTCGGTCCCGTTTGCGTTGACTGGCTTCGGAGGAGGATATTTAACAGCAAAGTGGGGCCTGTCCTCAAAAATTATGCATTGGTTCACTTAGCAGTCGTTAGAACTATAATCCCCTGCGGGTGCAGGTAAAAATAAAATCGGTATAACCACGTCCATAAGTCGGACTCTGTCGGTCAGAGCTCCAGGTTCTAAGCAGGCAGAAGAACGTCCAAATATTCGGAAATGAAAAGGCAGACGAATTAGCCAGACAGAACTAGCCGACAAAAAAGTTTAGCCTTTATTTTGTCGTAAACAAACTACACGATAAGCTTAGTGAAACGCAGATGGGAAAATATCCAAACATATAGGAACACGAAAGCCCTATGACCGAAGCTAGATATCAGCAAATGCCAACCTTAAACAGCCCTGTTAACAGGACAGTGTTAAACGGGACACAACTTGTTAAGTAAACACTCAAATGAAAATAATCAATTTACAGCATGTTTGCAGAGGTTGCGGTGACCTTGATGTTGAGAAAGACACTTCGCATTTCCTGTGTCACTCCTTCTTTGAGGACCTGGAAGATTTGGCGGACATACCCATCTCGACGATCGTGAGATTTTGTCAGTAAACAGTGCCGAATAAACAGCGGATATTGGATATGTCTGAAGGTATTTGTAATTTCCTAAGAAAAACCAAAACCAATTTTGGCTATAATCTGCGAGATATAACAGTCACCTGTGGTAGACCATGTGGTTACTTCATTTACCTTAAGGTATATCTTTCCTTTTAGTACAAAGGGTGTTCCATAATTTGTGTCGTATGGTCCACTGAATGTATATAGTCACTGCCTTTTGCTTTGCTCTATTCTCTTCAATCTTTTGAACATTCCGTGGTATATCGTTCACTGATATACTCCCAATACTTTCATTTAAATTATAGCAGATAAGTAGTATGGCAGAATTAATTCGACGCGATGTCAGCGCAATAATTACAATTTTTGTTATGGTCAGATAATTTCTATTCTACGGGATACTTTACTATCCCTTGGAATCGTCGAGAGATAGTATTTGGAATTTAGGAGGGGACGGCCAACCTTATACCGTTCGTTGAAATGAAGTGTCCACTCCTGAAAGAATGTCCAGAATCCAGGAACTACTGCTTATACATAGACATGTCAGATTAGGCAGCATTTGGCCATTAATGCATCCATCCAGTTTACATATATCGAATTTTGGTCAACCTCATTTCAAAATTAGGAAGCTTTGTACTCACTAAGTACCTCATGCCAAGGACTGCAGAGAGCAATGGGCATGGAACATGATCAATAAATTCGATAATTGAAAATCCAGGACACCACTTCAATTGCAACAGGTGACGAGACGTTCGCTCTATTTACATGAATTCTTCAGCGGATATGCGTACTTCTAATTAGGTCTCGCTTTGATACTCTCGCTGAAATTCGCAACATTTTCTTCGCCGTCGCAGTCACTTTTCCTTTGTATTTTTCAGATATCGTCCAAGGTTGCGATGTTTACGAGTACATTAAAGCCGGACGTACGACTGTTGTAAAAGCAAACCTTTTAGTTTAAGTAGTATTTTCCGAACGCTTCCGAAACTTAAACCACGCATTTTATTACTCATTATATTGAATAAGTAAGGAAGAAGTCACAGAGCGCTAGGACAGCGCAGTTAAGTGAATCGATGTGCAATATTGTCATCATCATCACAATTTCTCTGATCATTTACGATTGATCCAAATATTTGCATTTCGCAACGATAACTTCATTTAACAGAAAATCCGAAGCCGTGTTCAGGAAAACAGAAAATTCTTAACCCGTTATCTTCCAACACCTTAATCCAATTATTAAATGTATTCGGAAAGGCTGTCGCGTCGCTACTCATGATGGCACTATCGTCTGTCGTTCCAGTTTCATCGATATGACCCTTTAACAAAAAATCTTGCACGGTATTGAAAAGCAAGACACTTAGGCAAATGCCTTGGTGCACCCCTACTTTAAGTTTGAATTCCCTGGTTATTCCCGTTCTGTATTTTACTTTCGTTTTTACGTCATCGTATCTTGTATCATTCTGAGGTTCGTTTTTGGTATTTTGTTGGGATCTCAGAGCTGTCCATATAAGATCTCTCGAAACTCTGTCCAAGGTTTTAGGCTTCTGTTAAAATGTGCGGTATCCAACCAGTACACAGCTTTTAGACGCCAAGACGATCATATAAGATCGTTTTGATTTGCGTCATATCAATGCCTGGGTACGCCTTATTTTTTGGGCAGATCGTACGATCCATTCTGGAGTGATGGTTGTAACGACTTTACGGATTGCGTCGCGCTTTAAAATTATTCACCACTCATGAACAGTCCTTTAAGATGATGCATCATCGACAACCACTGAACGAAGGTTTTCGGAGCACTGTAGCGGAGTTATCGACTTCATAAAAGTCATAAGCACGTTTCACGGCTGAACAAATGAATATTTTTTGATGCGTAAAATTGGAAAATGTCAAATTAAAGAAACAATTTATATTAGAACAACCTCCGAACTCTAGGAGCTGTATCAAAAAGACTATACGTAAAGATCATCCGGGTAGCAAGACTACAGAAGAAAGAGACGGCTAAATATAACTTGGCTCAGATAGTAGAATTAGAGTCGGTGAGCATTACTAGTTTTATGAAAGCGCCTTTAGCCTCGAAAAAAACAGGAAGTGTTGTTTAAATCCCCATTCTTAAGAATTATCTCTTCAAAACAGCAAAATAATGTTGTTCCACTTACCTATAACAATAGTTGGGTGCTGACCATACCGTCAATACAGTCTCATTAAAATGCCACTTGAATCCCTCCATGACCAGTTGATGTGCTCGACATATCATATCAATGTCATTTGTCCGATTGAATTGCGACACCACGTCAGATCCAAAGAGATAGCCAGCGCCACGTGGCGATACACCCCAACCCGTCTGATCCTCTGGATCACTCCACAGCAAATCGCACATGGGACCATCATGTGGCACCTCCTGTTTACGATCGATCGTACGAATCTGATCTAAATACTGAATTGAAGGACTAAGTCCACCATGGACACAAAATATTTTTCCATCGATTATCGCCGACAGACTTAAGTAGTCAAAAATCTCTGTGCAGTATCGCCAAACGGCAGTGGATCCATACTTGCGTAAGCATTCGTCGTAGAATCCATATACCTGGGTGATTTGTCGAGATTCATGGTTACCGCGAATCAATGTGATTCGATCGGGGTAACGCACTTTTAATGCCAACAGCAGGAGAAACGTTTCTACACTGTAGTAACCACGATCGACAAAGTCTCCCATAAATAGATAATTTGTTTCGGGTACATCGCCTCCGACTTTGAAGAGCTCTTTGAGATCGTAGAACTGGCCGTGAATGTCACCGCACACAGTGACCGGAGAATCTACACGCTGTACGTTGCCTTCTTCGACGAGAATCTCTCGGGCCTTGGCACAGAGTGCTTTCACTTCATTCTCTTTGATGATTTCGCATCGTTTAAGTTGTTCGATTTGTCGATCTAAATCGCTATAGTCTGTCATTTTGTTTGTACTTGTGTTGGTGTATTCGGATTTTGGAAAGTGTATGCGTTAAGGAGGAACTCCTTGGGATTGTCTCTTGCTATATGATGAGGGAATCCAGATGATTGAAAGGGAGCCGCAAAGAAGTCCGTTACGTCGGTGTGCCTCTTGCACCAGGCTTCGACTTGATTGCTCTCACGTTCGTGTTGTTATCTGAAAAGAAAGAAATATTTTAAGTATATGGACAGAAAGTTAAGCTAAACCAGTATATACAATTGATTGAAAATGTGAGTTGGGGTTCGCCCTCAGTTGTCGTGGTCTGGTAGCTGCTGACTGTCCAAAACGCCGTTTGGGTCAGTTAGTGTAACTTCCATTTTTGTAACCAATTGCTGCTTGCTTTACCTTCCTGTGCTGGCCACTGGTAACTCCATCGATATACCCCTTACATACGTACGTCTATAGCTGAAATTACAAGTAGGCCCAAAGTAGACCCCTCGACTAGCCTATAAATTTGTTTGCCTGCATACCTACATAACTCTGCAATATGAAGAACAATTTTCACGATTTCTTACCATTCAATCCTGTCTACTTTTCTGAATGTCAAATAAGAGCTGACAATAGTGTCTGAAAGTGTTGTAAGATTTGCGACGACTTATAGGCGAAATAAAATGGTCTGATGTCGGATGGGATGGGGTCATTTATAAGGGTGATATGGTAGGTGAAAAAAGAAATGCTCCTTTAAATTCCGAATCTATAATATTGGCTGGCGTAAGGGAAATCTGTGACAGTGCTTTGCATATACGAGTAGCAACGAAATTTGTTACATACATATACTACTATTGGTTCTAATTAAAATTCAAATTGTCAATTTAACAGCCGGATAAAAATACCTTGAAAACAATAACGACAACCTAATGCAACCAGAAATCGATAACTAGAAGCTCCTAAGGCATTTAAATAGAAAAGCAGTTTGCAATAAATCTACTTCGAGGGATAAAATGTCTGCACGTACAGGAGAATGTCAACGCTCCCTCCGTAGTTAAAAACAAAAAAAAGTCGACAAAAGGACAAAGTTACATGAGCTAAGGAAAATGCTGAGTATCAAGATATTCCCATACATTAGCCAAATAGAGTGTAACAGTGTACAGGTAAAATACACTAACGATCATAACGGTTATGCCTAACGAGACCATATGCCCTGTATTTTAACGAGCAAACCTGTTCAATCTGTGACCCTGTATTCAAACAAATGTGCCCTGAAACCAGCATCTAAATGCTTTTAAAAAAACAATTTCTTCATTTATCTTAAAATTGGGGCGCTCAAATCGAAGCTTATAGACCCTAGTGGTGATGATTACGAGTCAAACTAATTGTTCTATTATTCTAAATGGATTTTTTAACTTAATTTTAAATGACTCTGCGTTAAAAAAAAGCTACTATTTAGTCGACCAGCAGTAAAGGGTCTTCTACCAGCAAAATACAATCTTTTGATCAGCAATTTAATAATTTTTTAATCATCAGACAAAAATTATTTGATCTGCAGAAAATTGAAAACAAAATCAGCAAAAAAAAAATAAAAAATGAACTGAAAAAAATTATAAAATTCATATGCAAAAAGAAAACGCAAAGAAAGTTAAACAGTTTTTTTCTGTTGGTTATTCTCTTTCTACAGATCAAACAAATATTTTCTGCTGATTAAAAAATTACTAAGATTTTCGTTTTTCTTCTAAAATTTGTTGCTGATTGTTTAGTTATTTAGCTGATAACAATTAAAGCTGGATGCTATGGTGGACAAGGGGTACAACTTGTCTAACGACAAAACAGATTTGGCCTAAGCTGGATCTGAAACGCTCTAAGAATTTGATTTCTCTCAATAGAAAGAATATCAGCGCTGTTATAGGTGTCATAACTGAACACTGCAAAAGCTGCATGGACGAGGAGGAAGAGACTATTCTTCACCTTCTTTGCACCTGCTCAGATCTCTCCCAAAGAAGGATGTCTCCACTTAGGAGCCTTCTGTTTCAACGACCTAAATGATCTGAATAATATAGACGTTTGGGACCTTCTACGCTTCATTAGAAGCTCCAAATGGTTCAACGAGTAGGCTAGAGGCCGCGTCCCAAACCCATGTGGTATCACAATGGACCTATTACTGGTCTAAGTGTGTTGGCTTTTTTTGCTTACAGCCACCTCAATCTAACCTAACCGAGCTGATAACTAATAATATTAACGTTAAATAAATATGCCTGTAAAAGTCCTGCATCTTTTTTTTCGATTTTCCCTGTACTTCACTTCACTTTCACAGGAAAACTCTAGATTTCGCTAAAAGAAATATTGTTACGCTAGTTGCATATACCCTTATAAGCGGTGGTAAAAAAAAGTGAAATGATGTAAAACAACCTCATTCGCTAAAAACGAAAACAAAATGGCTGAGGATAAAGCAAGGGGAGAGACATTTTAAACAACCGTTTCTTTAGGAATTTTGGAGGCAATAGTATAAACGCATGCATGTATTAGTTGATACTTTGCGAAGGGAATATTTCACATCTACCTTGCAGGTTCACGTCCATTTGTTATTAAGGACTTATTTAGGTGTACGATTCCTTTGTACGAAAAGTGTTAAAGTAGAACAAAACAGGTTAAAGTAGCATGATAATAGCTGAGTTTTTTAATCTTTATTAGTTTTCATAAAATTTAGCATTTTAAAGCATTTAATATCTTATCAAAATTGATAATAATTGATACAATATGTCTAGCACGCAGGAAATCTAAGAATAAATAATCTTTGAAAGGTGAAGAACTTTCGAAAAGCTAATTGGTTAGTCTATATATCCCCGATAGAAATTTAAAACTGGTCATTAATCAAAAGATAACATGATAAGAAAACAAACGTAAAGCACATCAATGCAATGACTAAGAGCTTGCAAAATAAAGGCCGGATATACTTACTTTTCAAGCTTAAGGGCCTAGACCTAAAAATATGGCTATACTCCTACCAATTAGAGAGTACAATGTCAGCTAATACAGCGAACTAAGTGACAATTAGGAGAGAAACATTTTGGACACCTTGGATGGTAGCATAGGTTGGTTAGGTTGGAGGAGTATGTGCACCTCGACAGGTGCTTACAAAAGATAGGACATCCCTACTAATTTTCCATTTCTCGAAGTGCATACAAAGTAGAAAAAAGTTTCATAGTGGGTCATAAAGTAGATGAACTGAATTCTTATAACGTTGTACCTACTTTTTCAGTCATATTCCATTTTTTTTTTCAAAGAGATCCCGAAAATTACAGAAGAAATAAGAGTCCATGCAGACCCAAGAAATTGAGTTGTCGAGAAGAGAGGACTATATTGCGTATACCTTCGAATTCAACAAAATGCTGGTGGACCACATGTGTGTTCTTTGAAGTTTGTAAAACCCAGTGATGGAGTGAAAGGAAAAGTTATAGTGACGAGTTAAAGAATGGATAGATAAGGGGAGAGAGTTAACAATGCACGTTAATTTTTAATCTTTGCAAATTATAGGTTATTCCACAGTCGTGTTAAATACATAAAAAACGAAATACTGTGAAAGCAGGCTCTAAAATACATGCATGTGCAGAATCTATATATTTCGCCCAAACATTTGGGGTGGAAATACCGGTTCAGAAGCGCTAAGCATCCAATATTCATGTGTTCGAGCGAAGACTGATACTGACTGTATATAGACTGATTACCAGTGCACACGAGCAAGTAAACTCATGTGACGGGAGCTCCCGCCCCTACATGCGAGTTATAATTAAGTTTCGGACGAACATGAGCTTTATAGATTGTGGTCAAGCTCGCAGGAGTGAAAAATTGTTTAAACCTTTTGAGGAATCGTAGGCATCTATTAGTAGCATCAGTAATCTGCTGGTCCCATCGATGGTCTGCCAAGCATTGACAAACCATTCGATTTGTCAATATCAACTCCACCCATTCTCGCTTCATAGACAGGAGATAGCTTTGGGTTATTGACGCATTGAACACAACTCGGTTGTTTGCACTCCAAATTGTGATTGTTGAGTTTAGTTCGGTAGACATCAAACAGCTGCAGCTGAAACTCAACGATTTGGGGCCCATGCTGTGGTGCCGTTAGTGAATAGCGTATGAATTGGATTACAAGTCACAGAAAGACGGTCTTTGATGTAAATCAGAAAAAAGGACGAAGAGAGTATTGAGACCTTGGAAACCTCAGCATTAGTCGAGAATGGTGCAGATTTTTGCCAAAATTGCCAGGAATCTGGTTAACCACAAAACTTAATAAAAAAAAAAAACACTTTCCACAAAAATAAAAAAAAAACTTACCAGGAACAAAGAGAAGAAGTTCACATTGGATGGATCTATCCGTCATTTTCACAACCTGAGAAAAGATTATGTTGTCCAAATTCGTAGACAAATGTGAGGAGTAGGTGTTGGGATGTAGTCAGGAAGAGGATGTAAAGGCAAATGAAAAACGCAGATGCCACTATAATTGCCGGTGAAAATCTATTCTAAGAGGACAACATAGCAAAACATTAAACACGTATAATTAACGATAAAATATAACACTTTTAGGATGGCGAGCAACTATTTCGAACTGTTTATAGGGGTGGTAAACAATTGAATTGAATTCAGAGCCTGAAAGAAGCATTCCTCAAAAACACTGTAAACAAGCAAAAATACCGTATTTGGGGCTCGAAAAACCCACACGCAGCTGTAGAGAAGCGAATGCATCCTCAGCGTGTGACTTGATGTGGTTTGTGGAATGGCGGCATTTTTCTTTGAAGACGAATATGGTGACAACGTTACGGTCAATGCAGAGTGCTACAGAAGCATAATAACAGTTTTTTTTTTTTTTTGGTCAAAAACTGAGGGAATGAACTCGGACGATACGTGGTTTTAGCAAGACGGCGCTACGTGCCATACAAAGCCATCCAACAATCGGTCTTTTGCGTACTAAATTTAATAATTGTGTAATCATCAATGTTGCTGACCTCCGCGGAGCTGCGATTTAATGCCGATGGACTTTTTTGTTGTGGGATGCCGTTAAAAATCGATGTTATGCTGATAATCCAGAAACAATTCAGGCACTTAAGCACAATATTGAATGAGCGTGGTGAAACAGAGACAGGATGTGCTACTGCCAAGCCAGCCGCGACAGCCATTTAAATTAAATTATTTTCCATAAATAATTGGAAAGGAAATAATAGGCATTTTTTAAAAGAAACTAACAGATGGTCCCGCGCCCTTCACAAAAACAAGGCACGACAACACATTATTAAACAAAATTATTGGAAGAATTTAAATCTGGACACTGCCGTCCATAAGTTCCGGACAAACCATTTTTCTCCACAATTATACGTTTATTCATCTGTGCAGGACTCAAACGTAAAAAATCTTTCAAATCATATTAGGGTCGATAGTAGACATTATTACATCTCAAAACAGGTAAAGGGTTTTAAGAAAAAGGAGCGGAATTAAGGCATAAACCGATGTAGACGATAATAAAACAAAGCTGCAAACACCATTAACTAAAATAATCAGGAGGGCCAGACTATAAAATTAATAAGAAAGATGGATAGACGACGAACAGCTCCAGAAATCTGTGCAGAGTTCAACCGTTCGCACTCAAAGCAAAGTAAAAACGACATAAAGGCGTTTAGCTGGCGCAGGCATTCATGGTCGAGTAACGTAGTTAGAGTAGAGTTTACGTTTGTTGATCTGCTGAAGAAAAGATGTTCCCTAGCTATGTGGTCTGCTGAAGAAAAGATGTTTCTCTTCTGCCGGTGTTGGAGACCTCATCTGCAGCGATGTACTCATGAATAAAGAGAAATACAGACAAATATTAGAAGAAAACACCTTACCATCGGGTTTGCGATTAATAGGCCCTGAATTCACATTAGTGCAAGGTAATGAACCAAAACATTCTTCAAAGCTTTGCCGAGGATACGTTGACAAAGAAGAACAAGAAGGAACATTGCAAAATATGAAATACCCTGCCCATTTCCCCACCTCAACTCAATAGAACTGCTTTGAAATGAACTTGACAGAGAGGTTCAAAGACAGGGTCCAACATCGAAAGACAAATGAGAGATCCTTCAAGTAGTCCGGAGATCAATGACATTGGAAACTATTAAGAAGTTGATAGATAGAATGCCAAGTGGTGCAATTACGAGTTTAATTTTTCGACGAAAAAGAGGTCTAATTCTATTTTATTACCCAAGTCTTTTTATTTATTAGGTTCAATTAATTTGTTCATTTAATTAGATAAATATAATACTCATAAAGATATTTACGATAAATTTGTTTATTAAAATTAAGAAGACAAAGTTTTATATCAACTTCTCTGACAGAATGTATTGTCCGGAAACCTATGGATGGCTGTGTACGAAGGGCGGCTGATTAGTTTGCGGCCTGAGATACTCAACAACGAGTCATCTTCTCATTAGTGATAGCACCAGCTGTGGCACTATTTTCAATAATAATCTCATTTTCTTATTATCTGTGATAGGAAAAACATCACCATGTCAGCCGAATTTTGAGCACCGCGACGTGATAAAGTACCTCGTGAAAAAGGAAAATCGCCTAAAGAAATTTTCAAAGACATGTCATCGAGTCTTCAGGATTCTGGGCTTGGTCAAAAAATGGGGTTGCTTATTCCAACAAGGGCGAGTAAGCTGTGAAGACGACCCCCGCTCAGGGTGTTCTGTATCAGTGGTCACTAAAGAAAACGTCGGAAAAGTTGAAAAATTAGTTCTGGCCGATCGAAGAATACAAATGTGGTAGATAGCGGACGAGTTGCACATCAGCAAAAAACGGATTGGAGAAATTTTGCACGAGCATTTAAACATGAAACAAATTTGTGCGCGCTGGGTACCGAAAACGCTCACGCCGTTCGACAAGCAATGACGACTCGAGTGGTGCAAAGATTTGTTGGAGTTTGCCGGGGATAATTTCGACGAAATTTGCAACCGAATCGTAACTGTAGATGAGACTTTGATTCGCCAATACGATCCGGAGTCCAAACAAGAGTCTATGCAGTGGATTGAAAAAGGGGAGAGGCCGCTGAAGAAATTCAAGGTGGAAAAGTCGACTTCTAAGCTTATCTGATTGATTACCTGCCAAAGGGAACTACGATGAATGGTCAATATTACGAAAATTTATTGACTCAGGGAAACGACGTGGGAAACTTAGGCATGGAGTGTTGTTTTCGCAGGATAACGAGCCTCTTCACACGGCGCGGGGTTCGAGACAGGCCTTTAAGGCACAGGTTTTTCAACGATAGACCACCCACCCTACAGCCCAGACTTGGTCCCGACCAAATTTTTCCTTTAGGAGTTACGAGGTCGAAGATTTGCAGATGAGAACGAGATCAAGGGGGCCGAAGAAAGTTATTTTGAAGACAAAGAAAAAGAATAATTTTTCGGTGGTATTAATCCTTTCGCCCCTACTGGGACAATACATCCCAGCACAAAAAACCTTGTCTTATTTTCATTATTGGGACATATACGTCCCACCTTAAAATATTATTGGGATTATATGTCCCAGGATAACGAAAAGGACTACGTTATCTTAATACACACCAAACATTTTCTTTGCAATTATACTTCCAGAATTTCAACAAAAGTTGCTATAATTGTTTCTGGTTTTTAAATAAAAACACAGGGGTGAAGGGGTTAAGGGCACTGTATGCCTGATGTGTGAAATGCATTTCACTAGAGGGAGATTATATTGAGAAATCAAATTTTAAATGCTATCTCCGGCCTTAGGTTGCGATCTTATCAGCCGCCCCCCCGTACATTGAAGAAAATCATGGAATTTGACTGAAAAAAGTAATTTCCTGCAATATTCTGAGAATTCAGTTCACAATAGACAGATAAATAGTGAATTTTAAGGGATGTCCTACTTTTTTTTTTTGATGCAATGTAGTTCCTGTACAAAAAAAAAAAAAAAAATAGACAACACTGAAGAACATTTTTTTTTTTTTTAATTTTCAAGAACTTCAATTGGTTTTTTTTTTTTTTATTGCATATATATCAATTCTTCTCGGAGTATTTACATGCACATAGCATAAATGAACTTAACACACAATTCAGTGTATTTAATACAAATCATTTAATCACTTATCAACATTTCTTGTTTTTTTTTGTTTAACAACTAATCAATATTATATGTCGCCGGTTATGAGAGGATAAAAATGACCAAGTAGCCAACATGTAGAAATCAGCAACAAACAAACAAACAAAATGCCAAGTTGGTAATAAGTGTAATTGTGAGAGAACATGGATGATTTCAGACTCCTCAATGAAACTTCAAATGCGATCTTCTCTAAACGTATATCATCCTGGGTCCCTGGTCAATTTTACCTCTCCCAGAGCAGACGATATGAAAAAATAAATGTTTTTTTTTTGTTTTCTTTTTATTTCCCTCTTTTTTTTTATTGCTTCTGCACTTGGGTATCTTTCTTTTTGTTTTTAGCATCTATATATATATTTATAACATTTTTTTTTTTTTTGTTTATCTATGTATTATAGCAAAGCATTTGTTTAAGTTGGTTTCTTTATTAAGTTTTTAAGTTTTATTTTATTTTATTTCTAATAATCATGAATTATTTGACAAATTGGGTGACATCTGTGATCTATAATCTATTGAAGTTTTTCTTTTTTTTAGTGCGTTGTTTTTTTTTTTTATATTTTAATTTATTTTATTTTGTCTTATTTTTGACGAATTTTTTTTTTTGTTCCATTATTGAATTCGCTCATTGATTTTTCTTAAGGCTACGGATGAGGCTGTGAGGCGAGAAGCGAAGCGATAAAATGTGACTAAAAGAGCTTGCACAGGAAGTGAAATGATGTGATGTGATCTCTCTACTAAGTGAAAAGAGTAACAGTCACAGTCAAAGCGATAAAATGACGCAAAGACGCAGGAAGCCAATTGAATGAAAATAATTTAAATTTACAAATTGTTCATTGCATATACGAGTATTTATATTTAAAAAAAAAAATAATAATAAACTACTTAAAAAGCGAAACAATGTACTCGTATGATACCCCTGTTGTAGAATCCGGCGAGGGGAATGATTCACGAAACTCGAAAGTATATCATTCTGCATAACAAGTACTAATTTGAAGTGAAAGTGTATCGAATTACCGATCTGTCGGACTGAAAATGATACACTCCAACGAATTTAACCATTCCGATTTCCACCCGATGAATTCTATAACAGGGGTGACGATTTACGCATTTTGTAAAGAATCTAAAGTAAGAGCTGTGGATCAGTGAAACATATGCATACACAGAGCTTTCGAGTAGATAAGTACGTGGTTGTCAGCCATTAAATTAGTTGATATGGAACTGCAGCCGTACCGATGAGAATCACTACATGAAAGTGTAAATATACCAATACAACACTCGCATGTAGCCGGTGAGAATATAAATCTGCAAAAATATATGGCCCTATTCCTACTACCATTCGCGATTGTAACTAGTTTCTATTATGGTTTGCGAAACGAACAATTCTCATTCATCTTAAAGATGAAAATGAAGAATTGGCAAATGAAAAGCAAAAGATAAAAACAATTTCACTAATTTGTTGAAGCTCGATAGTTTTTTTATTCGAGAATGACTTTTATAGAAGTTATAGCGCAAAAACATATTTGTGATAAAAAAATGTTTGATTTGATGAAGCACTGCTGGTTTGTCCAGGGAAAAAAAACTATCGTGGCAAAGTACACATTTTGTTATGACTTTCAATGACAGGCACAATTTTACATTCCTTAAGTCGTTTGGTATTCTGCAAGTCATAGGAAGCGGAAGGAAATGACAAATTCCACCCACGAAATTATGAATATTATTATATAGAATCGCAGAATGTGAGTGAAGGTTCAAAACTGAGAATATTTTTCAGGAGGCCAATCGAGACTGCCTAATATGATGCAAGGTAATACTAGCTACTTACTGGACTATGTTGGTTAGATATGTGAAAGTTGTTTTTTTTTTCTTTTTTAAGAAAAATTCAACTGAAACTCTTCGTTTTTGTACTGAAAGTACATGCAAATGTATTTATGTCATATAAACGTTCCGGTTGAATGAGAATTGTAAACGTGTACCATATTTGAGAGACTGACTCACTATAGACCCTAACAATTCTCTAACTTAATGAGCAGTTTATCCATATTAAAATGCCAGCCCGCTTTAACATACAGTTCCCAATGTTAAACTATATCGAAGCATACAAGATTGAAATTACGACGGCGGAGATGAAAATGTAAAGAATGTCGATAGGAGTAACAAAACGCGATTATACCCGTATTCGAGGAAGCCCTCACAATCAAAAGCTCCAAACGGACAGGATCACTTGGTATTGCAACTTGCAAAGGCGACTAGAGGCACACCCGGTAAGAACAGCGTTCTCAATTGAAATCCCAAAGAATATTAAAAGAATAGACAGGAAAAAGAACTCTTGGATCGCACAAATGATAAAAGAACAACAACGCCTTGGCCTCAGTTACGATACGATCCAGGACCGTTTCTTTCTGCTTTGTAGAGCTTCATGCCTTTTGACGTTATTAATTCTGTATGTTTGACAGATAATATTGAAAATTTCCAATAATCATCGGAGCAGCAGCAGTGCAATAAAAAAGAGAAACTCGTTATGCAAAAGTTCTTATACTGAGGAAATGGATGGCTAAAGGAAATAGACGTCTTATTGGAGCCTGATAATTGGACAGCAATATTGATGATGTTCGTCGATCGAAGAATTTAGTTGGACTTGTTGACGTATTGAAATATTCTAGGAATCTAAACACACAATTGCCTCTTTCCACTTTTTGCCGGAGTAAAGCTATTCTCATAGTTGTGTCACCAAAAATAAAATGACCGGTACAAATTTCTAACCTCATTAGTCCATTCAAGTGACTCCTTGAGCGACTTTGAAAATGTACAGGAAGATAGAGGCCACAAAAGATTAATTTTAGTTTCACAAACTACTGACGTAGCGGGTTTGATTAAGCTGCAACTTGAATGAGTAATCAACAACTAACTACCTAAATAAAGTTCTTAGTGAAAAATGACCCTACTCTTCCGAAGTTAAACAACTTCTTAGCTTTTCCATCAAATTGTAGAGCAGAAAAAAACAATCTATAGAACTCAATGTTTCCAGTCCCACTTTTACGTATGTTTCTGATGTTACACTCGGTCTCGGAACTTGTCTGGATGCAAACCAAACTAGAACCCCCTCAAATCCTATTTTAGAAGAAAAACCATAAATCTATCTTGCTTAGTTACGGAGTTATAAGAAATTCGTCTCTCCTATAAACATATGTCGAGTCGAGATCGCAAGTTTTTAGGAATACTACGATCCATTTGTTCAAACAATATTATGCGACACCCTGCATTGTGGAGACCAAAATTAATTTACATAACCATAAAATGTTTCTTTGTATGACATAAACAATAACAACGACTTTAACGACCACTTAAAGTCATCTAAAACTGTTCGTTTACATTGTTTATGCCACTAAAAACAAGTAAAAAACATGTGCTCATTCTCACGAACATGTATTGCAAAATACAAGTTTGAAAATGCATGGACTTTTAAATGAACGACTGTTAAGAAATGGTTAGCGTTTTTCTCTCCTTATACTTATCTTTTAATGAAACCATCAATTTAACTTGCCTTGTTTTTAGTAACAAGGTATCAGTGATATCAAAGATCACTTGGAAGCTTGGAAAAGACTCCGAAACAGATTGAAAGACAGGCTATTACCAGCAAAAAAAAAAACAAAAAAACAAACATCATTCTGCTGGCTATTACTGCAAATACTTTTCATGGATGTGTAGTCACTAATTTGGCGTTAAATCGCTAAGTTTTAATTGAATTTTTTTTGTTGAATGGAGGTTTTACTTTTACTAACCGAATCCACAAATTTAAGTGCCGAAATAGTTTAAATTTATGCCTCTATGATGACGAGCTAGTTCAGCTTATTCAGGACAACAGGTTGATGTGTGTTTAGAGTTTTCAATATTAATTCAAGAAATATAGTATGTCATTCAATATCAACTGTAGAATTGGCAGACCTTAACTTGGAGATTGATGGACTGTATATACTATATGTACTCGGTAAATATAAACAATTATTAGGATGTTAAACTGTACAGTCTATTCCACTTCTTTATAGGCTCAATGGTATATCATTCATTGATATACATACTTCCAATAGAAGAGTAGTATGGTAGAATTTAATCGATGCGGTCTTATTGTCGATGGGTGTTTCGCCGAGATGACTTTTGTTCTACAGGATACTTTATCATTTCTTAGGACCGCTCACAGGTGGTATTTGAAATTTAGGATGGTACGTTTTGACTCGGACCACCAACCTCATATTGGTCGTCTAAATGAGGTGTCCACTACTGAAAAGGCGATCAGGATCCAGAAACGATTGCTCAAAGTTAGACGAGTGATCCGTCGACAGATGCCGGATGCCCTGGGCATTAATGTATCCATAGTTTACATCGAATTGCGGGCCGAACATCTCAAAATTAGGAACCTTTGTACTCTCCATGTTCTTACGTCTAAACAAAAGGGACTGCGAAGTGAAAAATGGGAACGGAACATGATCAAGAAATACAATAATGGAAAACTCAAGAATATCAACAGATGATGACACCTTTACGTCGTTTCAAGTCATAGAGCAAGGTAAGGCTATTCCGAATTAAACCCGTAAACTCGCGCCTATCACAAACAAACGAACGATGGTTGTATTTTTGAGAAAGACGGATTTGGTGATAGCAGTTATGCTTAATCAACAGCGGACGGTCACTGCTTAGTGGTATTACGGAACAATGTGTTCCTCAGTTGATGGAAACCTCCAAAAATCCGGAAAAAAAAACAAATCAGGGCATCTCGAAACTCATGTATTTTCCAACTAAGCCCAAGTGTTTATTTTAAGGATTTTGTAATAGAAAGCATTATCTTGGTGTTGTACTGTGTTAACGAGAAAAAAAAGAATTGCTAGTACAAATTCATGTATAAATTTACCCGGAAAGTTTTTGTTGGCTGAAAGAAAAATGACAAACTCTGTTTCGAATTTAATAGTTTTAGGGGAATCACGTAACACTCGTAAACAAGGAGTAAGTTGTGTATTGAAAATTTTACACAACATAAGTAAATACAGATTAAAAAGTTTACGAACGAGGTGAGAGATTTTGTGAAGGTTCAATATACACCGAAAGACTAGTCAAGGCCATATTCATATTAAAAAAAAAGGACCTTATCATAGGAATAGGCCCATTACTCTTATGATAAGGCAATATAGCGAAAAAGCTGCTATAAACTAAAGGGCATCGGATAAGTATCATCGCGGGACATTTTTCAAACACGGCAAATAGTGACGATGATGATGAATAATACCTCCCAAGTCTTTGCTTGTGTTGTCTGTTTTCTAAATAAAGTATAATATTGTCTTGGTTGTCAGTTTTTTACCAGTTTTCATCAATGAGGGGAAAAATGAAAATATTCCAACCTTTTTACCCCGCTATTTTTACTTAAATATTTATTATATGGATGCAGCTTTTTGTAACATACTCGTACACTACTAGATCTATAAATTGTCTAGTCATGAACTGCAGGGTTTTTGTAATTTGAAAAGTAAACAGTTTTTCTCGTTTTCTGGAGAACTTCGTTTTTAGAATGTTAATTTTTTTTCCATTCAGCTGTTCAATTGCAAACCATGCCTTCCGGAAAAAAAAAACAACCTTGGACATATCATCATTCTGCTCTAAGGGCAGGATATGAATGATAAACGAAAAATAAGCCAACACACAGTCTATATTAAAGGAGAGAGGTAGATATATATATTGAACAAACAAATTAACACATGACTTCAATTTTAAAATATAAGACTCATGCAGCAAATATTAAATTCATTATTTTTAAAATGCAATTTCTGGGTATACAAGTACATTCATTCATTCGTTTGTTCATGTTTGCATAAATATATGAATCAATTCATTTTTGTGATAGATACATTCAAACAACTTTTTACGACTTTTTCATGTTAAACTAGCTTTATAACTCGTATGACTCACGCAAGTATCAATGTAGAGTGATTACGTCACTGGGTGAGGTGATTAAAGGACACAAATGTACAGGAAATTATGAATAATTAGACAATCATATATTTTACACTTGGAAGAGACATACTAGGAGCCATGATAGTTGGATTTAATTGTACTCAGTGACCAGTAACAAACATCATAGACAGAATGAATTCAAAGGAATGCAAGCAAAGTACAGGCAGTAACTAGTAGTGGAATATTAAAATTGTTTGTTTGTTCTATAATGGAATACATTCGAGTACAATTTTCACTAGTGTGTATATACTATATGTATGTAGGAGTAAATTTTAGCTTTAAGAGTACACTCAAAATATTTTCAAGCAAAACAAGACATCGTCAATCATGCCTTTCTGAATGTTGTATGGATTTGTGTAGTTTCATATGAAATTTCGTGAATTTCTGGTGAAGCGTTAAATGCATTACTTACTTGTTTATTTCACTTTTAACTTTCACATAGATGCTGGATGTAAGAAGCAACAACTGAAGTTTTCTAATCAAGGCTGTTACAAAGAAAAGCGAAAAGGGAATAAGGCGTTTTTTTCTTTCTCAAGACTAACTTGGATCCAAGGGGTCAACAGCCAAAGATTGGGAAAGGGTCATTTTCTACGCAGAAGGACGAAGACGAAGTGGGTACTTCAACCTACATGCACTGTAGGTTGAAGTAGCTGTCAGCAAAAAAAAGAAGCCAACACACTTAGACCAATAATAGGTCCAATTGTGATAAAACTCAACATGCACTGTAAATAAATTTGATTTTTTTTGCAGTCATATAATGACACAATGCAGCAAAACCCGACCTTATTTTGCCACGAAACAGACGTTTATTGTGTGTAGGAAAATAAGAAAATGAATAAGGGCATGACCGACAATAGATCATAAAAGTTATAGACTGCACAAATAATATCATAGGCATCTGTATCAGTAACGAAACAACTTGTTTTGTCCTACCTTTTCTGTTAATACACACTTGATTCAATATGGGAAATAGTATACAGGTCAATAAATATTATATACAGTCTATTCACTAAGAAGCAAAAGTACCCTAAGAATTGCCAGAATCCGTTTTGTTTTGAACTATTTTCAACGTTATTTCTTCCGCAGCATCGCCCTTTTGTGCGAACTTCCAAAGTGGCAACACATAATTTGAAATGGGTGCTATATACGAGCACAAAGTAAGATTTGAATCAGTTTTTTTTTTGTTTCTCACTCCTATAGGCAGAAATGCACGTGAAGAGGACTCGTACTGGCGAGTACTCTTTTTGACTGTCCAATTTGTTGAAGCGTGCCTGGTCGAAAACAGGGGGAGTTGTGCTTCAAAGAAATGTCCGCGTCTACGGATGCTTCTCAGCAAGGAGATTCGGCAACTTGATAACTTGAGAATTGCTTAATTCTGCTGACAAATTTTACGAAAACCGATCTTGCAAGAAGACAACGATCCGAAACACTGAAGCTTGCTCTACCGGTCCTTTAACAGTTCTCAGACGTGAATCGGGTTTGATGAAGCTTAAGCTGAAGGGAAAAAGGATCAACATCAGGCGCATAAAACTTCACCTGAGTTCAAGTATGCCACTTATTCCAAATGGAGGTGACAGGGAATTTATATTGTATTGCAGCGGAAGAATTAACACTTCAAAAATGCAATATTAATAAATAATATGTCTACATCCCCACTGGTTTTGTTTTTATCAAACTTTCTTTTTTACTGAACAGACTGTACGTCAAACAACTCTGTATACCCAAATTTGATGGGTTTTTTTGTTTTGTACCAATATATATTTCTGTAAACCTTTCTCTGGAAATCAATACTAAGCGACCGCCACTAGGAACTGTAATTCATAAGTAAAATGGCTGGTTGTGCCCCAGGGATATAGAAAGTTACATTCCACCTCTTTCTAACCATATCGTCGGACGTAGAATATAAACATTCTAAGACCAGTCTGCTCACCTTCGTACTATTTGTCTTCCTTTCTCTCTGTTCAATATTTATTTTACCACGGGAGATATGAATTCTCAGAGTTTACAAGGCGACAAATCCTTTTGGAAGCAGAGGAAGGGTGAATAAAAGTGCAATTATAAGTATGACAATCGAGTTTATGAATCCCGTGTCAGTTATGGCCCGAAATGGATTGGCATGGACCTAAACTTTAACCCTTTCCAACAACACTGTCTCCGTTTTAGCAGATAGTCTTTCTTTTTCAGGTAAATATGATTCTTTTAAGTCAATATAGTTTGTTGTTGTAGTAATTTCACTTATTCACAGTACAAGTATAGGGTGATCCAACAAGAGGTGTTCTTTTAAATTTCGCACCATTGATGAACTGTCAACATCCAACTATCATTGCGATAACTTTTGATAAGTAAAAACTAGTAGGTTATTAAATATGGATCGATACACACTTGCACGTGTTGAAGTAGTGAAAATATCGCGGAAACGTTTCGTAAAGTTTGCACTGCTATTGGTCATCATCAAGCGCTTTTTCGCACAGCTATAGTGAATTTAATCGATAAATTTAAACGTCTCGGACAGGTTAGTGATGTGAAGACTCCAACTCGTGTTCGTCGGAAAAGGTCAGCTGAAAATATTGCCGCCATAGCTGAGAATGTGACGGAAAACCCAGGTGTGACCCTTTCGAGACGATCACAGGAATTGGGTCTATCCCCAACCACTTTGCACCGCATTTTGCATAAAGATCTTGGCCTACATGCTTATAAGGTCAAGTTGACACTAGAATTGAACCCAGCAGACCATGCACAACGCCGTACTTTCGCTGAATCGGTGCTGGAAATGTATGAACAAGATCATGAGTTTTTACACAAAATTATTCTGCGTGATGAGGCTCATTTCCATTTGTCTGGGTACGTAAACAAACAAAACTATCGCATTTTGGGCTCCGAAAACCCAAGGGAAATAGTGGAACAACCTCTCCATCCATAACGAGTGACAGTTTGGTGCGGTTTTTGCGCTGGCGGTGTGATTGGGCCATATTTTTTTCGAAAATGATGCTGGTGCGACCGTTTCTGTGATGGATGTTGACTGACTTTTTTTGCCTGAAATTGATGCTATGGACGTGGACGACGTTTATTTTCAACAGGACGGCGCCACATGCCACACACTTGGTGAAACAATGGCTATATTGCGTGACAAATTTCCTGGACGTGTGAGATCTCGAAATAGAGACTTCAATTGGCCGCCGAGATCGTGCGATTTAACACCATTAGACTGTTTTCTTTGAGACTGTGTTAAAGATTAAAGTCTACGTCAATGCTTCACCAACGATAAATGCACTAAAAGAAAATATCAGAGCTGTTATTCGCGCGAAATACAGCCGAAATTATGCGAAAACGTGATAAAAAATTTCATCAAAAGAATGACTATTTGTAGGTAGAGCCGAGGCGGACATTTGGCAGTTATTGTATTCCATTACTAACCTCAGAATTTATACTTTAGATTAAAATAAAAATATCACCACTTTTCATGCGTTTTCCTATTGATTTAAAATGACACCTCTACTTCTTGTTGGATGACCCTATGTTATCCCAATTGTTTTCAGTCCTTTAGTGCATAATGTCAACATTGTTATTATTGTGACCCAACCTAAAATTATCGAGACCAAAGGAAGGGTTCATTCGGCAATCACCTACAAATCATAGAAAACATTCTCTAAACCAAACGCCTGACTTGACTACTCCAGATTTTTTCTTGTGGAGCTATCTCAAGGGAAAAGTGTATGTGAATAAGCGCCAAACCTTGCAGCAACTAAAGCAAAACATTCACGAAGAAATTTGTCTTATACCGCAAGAAACACTTCACAAAATTATGGAAAATCCCATAAAATGAGCAGACTTTTGCGTTCGAGAAAATGGTTCTCATTCAACTGATACACAATGTAAACTTTCATATAGTTACTTTTGCCGCACCCTGTAGAATGATTACACAACAACTTAGTTTTATTATTTTAATTATTTTTAAGCGCTTTTTTTTTCTATGATAAATTTACTTTCGTATTCGTTTCTAATTAGTTGCTCGTAGTTGTAAAAAAAAGGCTTAGTAGTAAAAAGATACCTTTCATTTCCTGTATATCCTCGGCCCAGCAGGAAACTCTTGGAGAACTCTTCATTCGGAGAGCTGCATAAATTAACAGATGCACTGATGAAACTTCGTGCTATCAAGATCAAGTACAGTACATACATATGTAAATTCCATCTAATTTTCTCTTTTCTTTAAACCGCACTGCTTGTAAACATGTTAACTTTATTGCTTTTAATAGCAACGCTAGTTAAACACATTTGAGCAGTGAATTATGCTCACATCAGTGGCCACTGGATTAGGTACTTTTTCTGTATGATATTACCTTGACTGCTAGAGCAACAAAACCGGTGTACAACAGCTTATAGTTGTATGAAAAGCCGTACATCATACAGTGCCGGAAAAAAGTTTAGAAACACGTTAGAGAAATTTATACTTGAAAATATAATAATAATTTTGTATGAAAATACACTATCATATTCTTTACTCAATCTTTAAAAAAATATTGATATATGGCAGCACTAAGAAAAATTGGTTCAATTTTATTCACTACATTTGGTAACACTCGCGGAAAAAAGTATGGAAACATAACAGTATTCGCTGTCAAAATTTATATTGGAACCGTTTTAAATAAAGTGAAGATCTGTGCCAGTTAGCTGTTGTGTAAACGTTTAATTTTAAACTGAATTAGTCTTATAAAAAACGAAAACAAAACAAAATGCCGAAGTGCAAGGTGTACTCAACGGATTTGAAGGTAAAGATAGTTTCGCTGTACAATAATGGGATAAAACAAATACAAATTTCACGTGATTTGAATATACACAGAGGGACAATTTCAAAGATAATAAAAAAAACTACCAAAAACGAGGGACAGTCGAGTGTGCACCCAAATCAAGCAGGCTGAGAAAAACAACAGCCACCACCGATCGTATAGTTCAGAGGATATCAAAAAAAATCCAGCAAAAACGGCGACTGAAATCAATGCCGAACTGAAGAAGAAAAGATTGCAGAAGTGACTGATCGCACAATCAGGAATAAACTGAGAGAAAGCGGCCTTTTCGGAAGATCTCCATTGAAGAAGCCACTTTTATCAAAAGTTAACATGGTAAGGAGGCTCAATTTTTCAAAGGACCATGTTTTTTGGACTCCTGGGAAATGGAATACGGTCTTGTGGAGTGATGAATGTAAATTCCAATTATTTAGAAGCGATGGAAAACATTACGTGAGGCGGACAAAGGGTGAAAGATACAATGTGAAATATCAATTACCAACCGTAAAGCATGGTGGAGGTTCGGTCATGGTCTGGGCATACTTTTCCCGATCTGGAGTTGGGCCAATTTTTCGTATAGACGGAATAATGGATCGGTATCGTTATTTAGAAATATTGCAAAACATTATGCTTCCATATGCTGAAGAAGAAATGCCAATTAAGTGGATTTTCAGTCAGCAAGACAACGATCCGAAGCATTGTTCTAGGTTGGTAAAAGATTGGTTCCAAAACGAAAAGGTGAATATTTTAGAATGGCCATCACAAAACCCGGATCTTAATCCAATAGAACACTTGTGGGAATACGTAAAAAGACAACTTCGAGCCAAAAAAATTTCTAATATGAATGCGCTTTATGAAGAAATTGCATATGAATGGCAGAACATTCCAGTTTCATATTCTGAAAAATTAGTGGATTCTATGGAAAGGAGATGCAGAGCAGTTCTACAAAGCAAAAGGGGGAAGCACTAAATATTAAATAAAAAACTGAGAAATATACATTACTTTCATGAAAAACTGCATGTTTCCATACTTTTTTCCGCAAGCTTTAAGAGGTGTTGTCCGAATTCTTGGTAAATATTTTTTTTCCAGTTGCCATATACAAATGTTATTTTAAAGTTTGAAAAAGAATATTAAAGTGTATTTTTATGCCAAGTTTCATCGGTGTAAGTATGAGGGATTTTATGTTACAACTGAAATTGTCAAACTTTTTTCCGGCACTGTATATTCATAGTCAGACTAGTAAGTTGCTCGGAACTGATTCAGAAAATTCCAATAAACAATTTACTTTACATAAAATAAAGAATAATCTGTTCCAAATACAAGTTTTATCATTTGATTCTATGCCGCAAAGTGGGGAAAAGTTTCTCTCATCTACCTTTTGTGGAATACCACGCGATCAATACCAGCTCAAACTATAGATTATCAATAATAAATCCAATGGTTCGAAGCTCAAACTGAATAATGAATGTTAATTAGATACGATAACCTTTAAAGAAATGCACGTAGTCATTTATGTAAATGTTAAGATCTTGGTGGACCTTTGTATCTGTAGGTATGTTTGAATATGCAAATTAATAACCAAATAAAGCGCATCTATTAGCTATCATTCACAAGACAAACAAAGCTTCAATTTGATTCTTCTACAAAACTAATATAAAATGGGATTTCTTTCACATAAAAAGCAGCATCCATTGTTAGAATCAAACTCAACTCAAACACAACTTTTTTTCATTTTAATTATTTAAATCAATTTTAATGCACTTTGGATATATGTATATATATTTTTATCACGTGCTTCACACAAAGCCTCGCTTCGCTTCTAGCACCACTCTTGGCCGGATAGCCTTACAAATCTACAACATGATGATGATGAATGTTTTATAATGTCAATAATGAGCGAGATGTAAATAAGAATGAAGAACATTAAGTTTAACCACTATACGGTTAAAGTAAGAAATAAATAAAAATAAATCAGTATATATACTAAGACTAGACTGAAAAAAAAAAAAATAAAACTGTTCTTTTTTTTTCTCTCTTTGCAGCATCACAAATCCGACACTGTGCGCGGGGGGTTATTAAATGAAAAATCAATAATTTTCTAATTCATTTGCCTGTTTTATGTGTTATTTGTTTTCTTTTCGGTTTTTTTTTTTTTTCTTTTGTTTACACTTAACAAGCAACAAGACAAAAACTAAATAAAAAAAATACATACATACAAAGAATTTTCGTTTTGCTTTTTGTTGTTCTCTTTTTAAGTCACATAGTCAAAAAAAAAAAAATAATAATCATTCTCTCTATTATTTTGTAAGCAAATCATAAAATAAGGAGAATGTCATCGGTGCGCTGGCATTATCTGTAATTGGCTTAAGAATAAAAATATGTTATTTTCATATTGGCTTGCAGCAGAAGTACCGATAATTTAGTCCGCGATTTATACATACGATATAGACCCAAATATGCTGGTGTAAATGAAACTGAACTGAATTTTTCCCCTTTTTACCCATCCTTTGGTGCGGATAATTGCACCATTTGTTTATTTTGAAGCAACCACTATACGAACACATTTCGATTTTGCTCATCGCCTTTTGATTAAGTTGATCGATGTGTAAAGGTGTAAAAAAAAAAAAAACTACGAAACACATTATTGAAAGCAGCACCACCATAGGACAACATAATAGATGGCTAACTATACTAAGCATTTGCTTAGCATTTAGAACCAACTAATCGGTGTTAACAGAAACTACTTAGACTAAATTTAGGCACTTGTCACGGACTGAATTATCGACGTAAATTTGCTCTCTCTCTCTCTTACACATCAATAACATTTAGAAAAAAAAAAAAAAAACACCACCATATAACAGATAATGCCGACGCAACGACGAAATGTATATTTGTCAGTTCGGCAAAATTATAACATTAAAAATATATAAAGTGTGTTATATGTACACGATATGATCGAACTTAAAATTAAACATAGGTAAGTGCAAATTAACTATAGCCAACCGCCCTTACGACCAAACAGTAACGAGCTAATAGAACCGACAAAGGACTGTGCTGCACTCTGGTGCTCAGGCGTTGCCTTTTTCTGCTCCGAAGTGTGTTGTTCAACCATTCCGAGGTCTGAGCGGACAACTCGTGCACCACCGCTAGCGCCGCCGCCAATTGTGCCCAAATCAGATCGTTGTAGTGCTGTACCGTTTTTGAGGTTTCGTCGTGACTTTTGGCGTGCCATCTGCTTAATTCGACTATCGGTAGGTGGTGATGTGTTTATAATTTTTGTTGCTGATGCTCCTGGACTTCGTTCTTTCTGGGTGTCCCTTGTTGGTTTCATTACAGTTGTAGTATCACTCTTTGCGCCAATATCGCTTGTCTTACTTCTAATAGGATTGCTGCCATTGTAAGCCCCTTTGTGCAATGCTCCCAATTTAGCATCATCACGACTGAAATGCATATCACTGCTCATGCTACCTGTGGGACTACTTGTTGATGGGAAATTTCTCAAACTTGTTAACTGAGCCATCGGACTGCCTGAACTTCGACTTGCTATACCTCTTGCTAGATGATGTATTTCACTCGGTTGTGTCGCAATTATATTTTCTAAACCTATACTCTCCAGCTTCTCGATTAACTTTAGTGAACGCAGGGCTCGCTTTTCCAATCTAGACAGCATAATTCTCTGCTGTTGTTGTTGCGTTTGGCTGGGTCGATCTAGGTCGCCCTTGAATTTTCTCTTAATCAAATCAGCACCGCTCGAGAATAATCCAAAACGACGCTCCTCCGGAGATAATGATCGTTCTGGTGAACCCACTGGACTGTTGCATGGAGTAACTGTTGGTGTAAAGTTGGGCCCAGCTGGTGTATTCAGTGCACTTGGTGTTACAGCTCGAATACCGCGCTCATTCAGCACGGAGGCTAGGCTCATATTTAACGAAAATGTTGAGCACGAATTCCTTCGTGACCTTCCACATTCCGGGGTGGGTGGGCAACTTGGCTGCCTGGAAGTCGATGCCGAAGCCATTCGTGATGATATTTGTGACTGGGACAAAAATGATAAATCGTTGAGGACTCCATCGTCCGGATGCATCACCACGCTGGTGGTGTACGTATAAATGCTACCGCCGGGTGTTTCAAACTGTTTGCCAGGAAGATCATCGATATCCTCTTCTACGTCGGATAGTGAGTACAGTACGCCTAGATCCTCGAGACCCCGACCGCCGCGTATTGTCACCCCGGGTCGTTCTTCCAGCAATCCACTGAAGGTTGGTGTGGCCAGTCTGGACCAATGATGCAGCGTTTGTGATCCCTCAATTGGCTTAACGATTTGCAACTTATCCGGAAGACGCCACTGTCGGTTGGAGAAGGACAAATTTGTTGATGATCCAGTGGACATAATGCTGTCCGGTGTTCTGATACCCAACGGCATACGGACCGTGGGATTTTCATCATAGTTGTATGTTCCAGGTGGTGCATGCGATAACATGGCACGACGCGCCAATACTTCGGCAGGTGTAAGACGTTTAAGTGCAGCCTCTAGATCTTTAGCACCCGGTGCCCCTGGCATACCTGATGGTTGAGTTGGATATCCCTCGTCGCCAGACTGTTCAGATGACATGCTATCCACCATCGACGAGGCACTGTCGTAGTTGGAAAACTGTTGCGAATTGTAACCTACATAGCCGCCCGCTGGGTTCGTATATCCAATAGATGATCCTATAAATGGCATAGCTGATATTCTCGGTCCTGATGAGGAATTTACTGACATAGCACCACCTCCCAACTGTGTCATACCGCAAGTGTCTGTGTAATTGCCGCTTTTCGTAGCGCAGCGCACCGTTTCAAATACTTTCTCGTACGGTGGGATAATTCCGCCACCACTTTTAGGAATAAGGCTACCACTGCGATGATCACCGACGATACCCGAATCGATGCTATTTTCAGAGTATAAAGACGAATCCATAAGTTCTGACTGTAATGAGTCCGGATTAGGGCTTATACCCGGAAGGCCGGCCAAAAATGAGCTGCGACCATGTGAATGCAGCTTTTTCTGATGTTTGCGCAGCTGCTGTTGTGCCTCTTCGAGCAGAGTTATCACTTCCTGGTATCGCTTTTTGAATTCTATCAGCTCCAAAGCCAAGAGGTTCTGATTTTCTTTGGTTATATCAAGCAACGAAAGTTGTTCGCTATTCTCATGAGCCATGCGGTGCATATGAATCTCCGCTTCTGCTAATCTAGCCGTCAGATTGGCTATTTGCTCACGCTGCAACCGATTCTCTTCTCTGTACTTCTCCATCTCCAGGCTGAGGTTCTCGTATTGACTGTTTGTTGAGTTTAGCTGCAGGGTTATGTCTTCCATTAGTTTTCGCTCTCGTGCCTCCACCTCATCTGTTTCGTCGGCAAGTTGACTCACTTCCAGTTTTAGCGATGTATTTTGCTCCTGTAGCGTGGCAATTTTCTCCTGAAGCATATCAAGCGAGACGTACGATTGCGAGCTATTTGCTGGATCATTTCCAGGATCATCATCAGTTAGGATTGAAATTAATTCGTTTTTCTTTTGCAGTTCGTGTAGTAATTGTGACCGATGTTCGGTTGTGATTTTCAGATCGTTTTCCAGCTCAGCGACACGACTTTCTAGGAGATTGTTTTGTGTGAGGAGCTCTTTGCCAATCTGTACTGTTAGCTCCAGATCCTTCTCTTTCTCTTCGAGCAGACGTGTTACGGCTTCGATGTCATCGTACGATCGGGTCATTTGGCTAACTCGTTTTCCACATAGAAGAAAGTAATTTAAGGTTTCCCGAGTTTGATCCTTTGTCAAGCCCAAACCCTCAGCGGGTAATTTCAGTGCGGGTGCGGGAATAAACCAGTCTTCGTTCGAATATCCTGTAAAATCAGTTAGCACATCGGATCGTACTTTATATTTAGGAATTTTTTCTTCCAAGAGGGAAAATATTTCGACTTCAGGGAGGTTGTCACTGTTGCATATATCAGTTATGCATCCCACGTCAGCTAAAGACTTTTCGGGTATTATTTCTTGGTATTTTTGGAGACGTTTGTTGGACGATAAATTTGGTAAATGTTTATCTAGAGTAGCCAGTGCCAAGGGACTTAAAGGGGGCCTCGCCCTACTACTTGTTGAAGCGCCATGAAGCATCTCTGCACAACGATTAGAGAAGAAAGAAAAGTATTCCACTTAGCGAGATCGGACGAATTTTTTGTTAATTTTTTTTTTTTTTTAATTAAATTTAGTTTTTTTGTTTTTTTTTTTTTTGTTTTTTAATCGAATGCAAATAATCCATTGAAGATGCATTATTTGTAATCGAGAAAAATTGTATTTTAGATTTAAAGTGTAAAAGTATTTATTTAATAAGACAATTAAATAAAAGGAAGAAAGTGCAATATGTGCGTGGAGTACACGCCCCTCGGAACATGAAGGCAAAATGATTGTTGTGGTTAGGAGCCACCAACCAAGCCTTTTGAGAGAGTGAGACTGGGAATTTGTTGCTTAAGCTTCGACAGACTCTTTCTAATGATGGAGGTTTTCAAATACCATCCAAGAAGAGTGCATTATTTATTACTACAGATATATGAGGAAACAATTAAATAAAATTCACCAACACCAGCCTCAATCAAGAGGACAAGGAGGGTTTCTAAAAAAAAAAAAAAAAACCTTGTAACTATACCTAATAGCAGGTCTTGGGGAAAAGATCTGTCTGTACCCAACAATACGAACAAACCACACCTCAATGTCCATAAGGCAACCTGGCAGTCTCCTGATCAACAAATCGCCGCCAACCAAATTGATCTAATTACGGATCAACAAAAATACACTGCTCCAGTGTGTTTTGGATGACCAAACGTTCCGAGAAGCGATCAACGATTCAGTTATCCAGTGATGAAAAGAGCAGAAAAAAAAAAACACTGAAAAAGATTAAAACATGGAAAGGACTGCAATTGCAAGAGACTGTGCTAGAGAACATGTGACGCGGTTTATTGTTCTTGGAACTCTCTGCGTATTCAACGACAATTGCTGCAAGTGCTGAAAACCAGTGGTAACAGTTAACCACGCGAATAAGCAAATTAAGCCAAAAAAAGCATAATAAAGCAGCAACAAAATTCAAATAAAAAAAAAATGTGAACTTTTCTCAAAAGTCATACGATCAGAGGCAGACGAAAAATAACAAAAAAAAAAAAAAAAAAAAATACAAATAAGTGTAGAAAAAACCTGTCGTGGTTCACTAGCATAACTTGCATTACAGTCGCAATCAGTCCTGAAACCACTGGTGGTTAAAATGGTTTTATATTGTTTTGAAAGGTAGCTGAAGGATTAGGTGGTTGGGATTAGTCGGCAGATTAAATCAGACAAATATATGCTACACAATTTGCCTGCCAGTGCCTAAAGGCATTCTGTATATATATTTGCTGGACGCCAATGAAAAATGCTTGCTGCTCTGCCTATAATGGACATTTCTTTAGAGAAGTCGGGGTATTTCATCGCTTACGTGGATCATCATCGGAAGAACAAAGCGAACGGTTTGTCGTTTGTACATCAGTCACAATAAACAATCAACTTGACCAATGACATTCAAAGAACGTTTGTTCGGAAACATTCTTTACTTTCAGATTGAGATTATTTAGCAAACATAATCGTCTATATGTTAGGTGTTCAAAGGGCATAGACATGTGCTCCTATATCTCCCATCATACTGGAGACTGCGTTTTAAACTCATTGGCGGCAGCATATCAATATCAATGGCGATTTCAATTCAAAGTGGCATTTACCCTTGGCATACAACTACAGAGTCATCTCCGTAAAAGGAATGCAACTGATCTAATTTTTCGTACAACAAGCAGCACACGGGTACCTCATCATTGAACTACTAAACCACTGAACCACAGCCCTAGTGTCGCACACACAAATAAGTTTGAAGACCTCATAATCGAAAGCCAAATATCCGCTTAGAGATTCATTTCTACAATCGAAAACAGAGGCAATAACTAGTGTTCTTGACGAGAAAATTAACTATTTTGGAATCAACATGTGTGGACCATTCAATGGGCAACTAAGAAATGCGGCCTGATTGATTTCAACTGCCATGGAACTTAAACTTTATGTATCCAAGAAGCATTGTAAAAATATTGCAACGTCAGTATAATATGACCAAGATCAGTTGTTCTGATTGTAAGTGAATGTAGCAATAACACCGCAAATAATTTATTAGAAATCTAAAAGTCACGATTCACTTTTATAGCCAATTTAACCATGAAAATGTTATGCTTTGAAATTGAATATCCGCCTAGCCAAAGAGTCTACTGGAAATTAGATTGGCTGTTATGTAGATGACATTTCGTTCGCTCCTTAACTAAAGCATGAAGGAAATCCCAGAAGACTCTAGTAGTTGGAGAAACTTTTTTTATTTTATTCGTTTCTATTGATTGGTGTTTTTCATACCTGTTCGAACCTGCACAGATCGGGTCACAAGCTAACACAATACCCACTACATCGTGGCCTTCTTCTCTCAAATTTAAATAGTCTTCTATTCTACACACTTCACATTAGTAAAGTTGGACTTTCGTTAGCAGTCGACATTAGTTTTTGCTTATTCAAAGTTAGGAGCTCTATCTTTCGATGGAAAAAAAAAATAAAAACATTCGCAACTACTTTTCACTAGTGTCATCAACAAACAGCGGTTGATTTGTATCGCAAACATTGCATAAGACCCACCATGCAAACTTTTAAGACTAAATGCACTTGACTTCCGAAACACTTACAACTCCCAAGTGCCCCGTGCTCTTCAAAGATGAAATGCAGTGGAAAATGTTTCGAGAGTAAGCCAAAGAGTTGTCGTGTTTTAATGCAACCAGGGTTCTGACTTTTAAGGCTCACCCATAATCAACATTGGGAAACATAAGTTAATGTCATAACTGAACGAAATTCTTCCCTATGTTCTGTCAATTCCAACCGATGACCATAACACTTTTGCCTGCATGCTTATCTATCAAATCAATCTGCCCGTTTCTTTTGAAACATCATCCCATGCCCAAGGCATCTCATCTTTTATCGAAAAGGCACCAATTTTTGCGAACACTTTCTATTAATATGTGCACACATTCGTAGTCCGACATTTTTTTTTTTAGAAAATTTTCATAACAAACATGACAACTGGCAGATTTATATATGCAATGAGCGACTCGGACCGCTCTCTCTTATGTTTGCTCATGTTTGCAAAAGTGAACGAACATTTAACGAATCGACGCTGGGCTTATTATGTGTTGGATGATAAGATTGTGAATATTCATGGGTTTACATATGCGTGTATATGCGAATGTTGATTATGTTTCTCACTTTAGCCTTTTCGGGTAAATCTAGCCTGGAAAATTTTAAAAATCTCATTTCTAGCTCTCTGCTATTTCTTCAAAGTTTTAACCAAAATCTGAACTTTTCGGTTGTGTTCTTTGTCAAAACTTCAAAATAAATTCTTCACCTTGTGGGCATTCATTTCATGCGTGCTAAAAAAATCATCAGTTCTAAATTCTAATTAGTTAAAGAACCTTGTGACGTGATGTTCGGTGTAAGTCGCCCGCACATTTTCCATTCAAGCCCGCATTTAGAGACATGAAGTACGAGCCCTGCATGCAACTATAAATATAATTTAACCGATAGTCACTAGAAATTCAACATGGCATACCTCTTGCAAATTGGCAAGTAGCACCACCACTTTACCGATCATGTCGCTCATGGTATTGAACAGCGTAGACACGTCTACAGTGATGATTAATAAGTCGTTGACAACGATGATAATCAAAGGCTCATGTGAATCGAAAGCGCTACAATTGAACGTGTATGTGCGTGTTTAAAGCCCTAAGCAAACTTTATGGTCGAAATTAAAAGCAATTTTTCTCACAATCAAAACAATTGAAAGGGCACTATTGATTGAAACCAGGATTCGCGCAATAAATAATGAGGAATTCCGTAAAAGGAACAAATTGGACTTGCGAAAATTAAAGTACACAAAAGTAGAACAGATAAGATTGTTTAAGGGCAAGGTCAACTTTTGATAATGCGTAATTCATCATAAGAAGGTTACAATACCCTTTGCACACGCTATCAATAGCTACTGGGTTATTGATAAGATAAGGGCAATGTTTACCCTAGATTTTACTGTACTCTTAGTCTTTCCAAAACAAGGTTATGCTTTCAGGATTTTAAAATCATAGACTTTACACCCCACCGAGTATTCTACGTCGCGTTGTAGACTACCAAATTGTGTACCAATCGACAAGTTAGTCGTCTCACAAAGGAGAAAAATCAACGAATGGGCAGTTGGATATGTAGTTTTATGTACACATGTTTATCCAGACAGAATTTTTTATTTATTTTTATTTTTTTCATAGTGGTACACACAACTGTTCACTTATATTTGTGGTATGCTCAGGTAGCTTTTTTTTTTTCTTGCTAAAACGACCTCAAAATTGGTGTATGTCAGACAAATTGGCAAATGCAAATAAAAAGAAAAAAAAAAAAAAGCGTAAGGAGTAGCGCGACTAGAATTTTTAATGTAATGACCGAGGACTCAAGACACAAATCTTACTTACGTTAGCGCACAATTGTGTTAAACGCCACCAACCACTGGTTAGCTGCAGTTAAACTTTGTTCAGGGCGTGTAAATAGCCATAAGAAGGTGCTAGACCGACACTGACCGGTAAGTAATACGTGCGACGGGAAAAGCCCATTTATCATGGATTACGTACGATACCAGGGCTCGAATAAACAAAGTACTTAAGAATATCGTCTGGAAGCTTGCTGAAAGCACAACACGACGATTCTTATAAGACAAAGAAACCCCTAGTCACTTTCTTCCATAGAAAATGCCGTTCTAATCGCAAATTATACACAAAAGCTTCAATCAAATCAGATGGTTCACACTGGCTGCGAAAAATCGATGCACCTATACACAGTCAAGCACACATTCGTGAGTACTTGCTGTAATCGCAAACCACCCCCTTTGCCTTTTGTGTACACTTTGCGACTGTAACTGCAGCAATCGCCCACCCAATGGAAAGAAATCTCAACCCTTAACATTGCATTACTTACATTACAGATAAAACATAACACAACCAACAACAAACTACGCAATTAATTGCTCTTTTTCTTTAATTCTTTTTATTTACCAACACGATTCTTTTTTTTATTTTATTTTATTAGTGTTACTTAATCACCAAATAAATTTACTTCATTTCCTATAAATAAATCAACTCGATACCACTCTACTCTCATGGATGTGTCACGATTACTGAGAGCTGTCAGTTTTTCGCTGTCACATGAACATGATTCACTTTTGTGTATTTCTTTCGTACTGTGTTCGGAAATATGAGTACAGTAGTTGACCATAGCAGCGGATGACAGTAGACATAGGGTGTGTCATTTGAATGATTTTAAGAAAAAGAAATATGTAATAAAAACGAAATTGAAAGGAAAACGAAGAAACGAAAATGCTCGTACAGAACGTGATAGACGGGTTCTCTTTTTTTTTTTTGAGAAAAATGGTATTGTCTTGTGTGTATTATAATTTATAATAATTTCTCTAACACTTCCACCGCGGAGGAAATGGAATTCAAGAGCCATCTATGTGTCGATTACTTTTCCAGAAAAGTGAAATGAATTGCCAGACGTTAGTTTCGTTTTAGAACACTTTCCGTTACGGTGGCAATTTTGTTTAACTTCGCGGAAGGTAATAATGAGGTTAGAACTATTTTTTTTATTTACCCCGTATATATGCAGGATTGAAAGGTCGAGTCGAAACTGAATTGAGATTTCGACTTGGGTAGTTGCATACAACGAGTTGAAAGATTGAGTCGAAATTTGATTTAAAATAGTTTGAACTGACAGATGAGCATTAACGGTATTCATTCGTTTTTTTAGCTAAACAGAAGCAAACTGACAAATATATTGTAATAAATGACCATCCGGACGCAAATAAAACGAACTTGTTTTTCCTCTCTACAAAAGAAAAAAAAAAAAACCCAAACAACGACCATCTGTCAGTTTGACTCCTCGACCCAGAGTGGAGTCCAGTCCAGTCGACTCGACCCGCGTATATATGCATTTCGATCCAAGTTCAACCTAGGTTCAACCCTGTATATATACGTAGTAATTGTCAGGTAATCCTTTTTTGGTATAAATGTGAAGTTTCATGTTAATTTACCAATTAGTTCGCCTGCAGTAGTCAAAAGAATAAGTTGAAGGCTGTGGTAATTTTAAAGATGGCAAATATAGAGTCCCCCGTAGTAATTAAATTCCTCGCAAAACAAGGAAAAAGTCTGGAAAATATACTGCTGCTGCAGAACTCTTTGCCCTGGTAAAACCATGGTTTACAAGTGGTCGGTGAGTAATCACTAGGGGTAGCCATTTTGAAGGCAAACCGGAGACTTAAGGCACAACCATAAGCAACGACATTCTTCCCTATGTCAATTCCAACCGATGACCATAATACTTTTGCCAGCATACCTATCTGTCAAATCAATCTGCCCGTTTCTTTTGAAACACCATCCCATGCGCTTTCTTTTTGCATTTTACAAATTCGTAGTCCGAACATTTTCATAACAAACATGACAACTGTCAGATTTACATATGCAATGAGCGACTGAGACCGCTCTCTCTTATGTTCACTTATGTTTGCAAAAGTGAACGAACATTTAATGAATCGACGCTGGGTTTATTATGGGTTTACATATGCGTGCATATGCAAGCGAATGTTGATTATGTTTCTCAGTTTATTTTTATGAAGGCATAGAAAAATTAATCTATAGGTCTAAGAAATGTAGTTATGTTCAAGGATATTATATTGAAAAATAAAAATGTATCCGTCTCTTTCTATTCCTTTCCGCGAACTTAAAAAATTACCTTCATATGTCGAGATTTAAGTGTGAACAGAAAGGCGATGTCTGTTGCGTAGGTCGGGAACCAACAATGGCAATACAACATCGTACCACTGAGTTCCGAAACGAAATTATGTTTCCCATTTAGCCAGGGACCAAACCACCAACTCAACAATTACTGAACGGATTTCGATGAATTTTGAGAATTAAGTTATGGCGGAAGTATAGATATATAGGACTGTCTAAAAACTATAACAATCGGATGGAAACAGAATGAATTTTAAACCATCTCACTGATAAGAGAAAATAATTAATTTTTCGTAAAATACGTAAAATCTTAATGTCATGCCGTGTTCTAGCAAACATATGTACATCAAAACTGACCTGCATATCAATTTTGAATAAAATCGGTCTGGGTGGTATCCGAAAAATAGCCAATTTTCGCAAGTCCGCTAATAAGTAGTACTCATATGTACCCTAAAGTAACCTTATTTGAATTCTTAGCGAAAAACTGAGTCCAACGTTCACATTACTTCAGATATAAGTTTTCACGAAATCATAAGAGCCGTTTGAAAGAAATTGCAATTTTTCAAAATGTTGGCCTTAATTAAAGTACCGTTAATTTTGAGGTTAGAATGAAAATTCATATTCATTGCCTCTGGACATTAAATAAATATTTGGCGCAACAGTTCTTTCGAGTGCCAGGGCCTAGCTTCTCGCAACCACTCGTGTTGTGTGCGTTATATTTTCCACACGAATGAAAGTGACCTACAGTTTAGAGCCGTATACGAACTCTCGGATGTTTGTCAGACGTTCGCGAGAGATGGGATTGTGAAAAAACTTGTTGGTGTTTTCTGGGATTCGAACTTGGAACCTCTTGCGTAGTGATCGCCCCAAAAAAATATTTTTTTATAAGCTCTCTAGGTCAAACGATTAAAAAGTTACTAGCCGCCTATGATAGAGAAGCAGACAGTTCCATTTTTCCAGTTCCATATGGAACACCAAACAATGAAAATTGTCAAATTTCAGAAATCGAGAAAAAATTCTTTCATAAAAGATTCTTTCAGAAAAGAAGAGTACGCTTTTTGTATATTGTCGGTGAAGCCAGAAAAGTGTGTAACTTCGCATTTACTGAAAATTAGATTTTAACAGTCTCTATTTGGCTAAACCCTAAAGCGTGAATTTCCTAATAATTCAAATTGTTTCTGTAATAATCACTTACAGTGTATTTCCATAACGATATCTTTTGCTGAAGAAATACGATGTTTTAGTGGTCTCCTGTAAAATTTGAGTTGATATGGAGTTACACAGTTTTCTGGTTTCACCGACGGTATATAGTTTCTTAGAAAAATAAAGGGCACGACTTAATTTTTTTTGATTTCAGATTATATCAATTTTAAATAAAATAGTCTTAGCCATATCTGAGAAAGACCCAAATTTCGCAAGTTCGCTAATAAGAAAAATACCGCTATTCGGTGTATTTTTAGGGACAAAATCAGTATGTAATACTTCAGATTTCAATTTTGGTCAATATTGCTAGAGCTGTCTTTGAGAAATTTGTAATTTCCAATGTTCTGTAACAGAATGGTATAAACGGAGCACAAAGGAATCAACATGGTGTCTGTCTATCTATCTATGTGTCTGTCACACGCTACTAAGTTTTGGACCGTTTAAGCCAGAGAGCTGATATTTTGTACAAATGTAGTAGCTGCTGATGGATACAAAATAATCAGGGAAACAAATTGTAACGAAAAATATATATTTGTATACGCCATCACGTGACACATCAAATTAAAACTGAAATTCCGAAAAGTTCAAAAATATTTTTGATAAAAATTTCTTCAACAAAAAAGCTCAAAGGCAATTGTGAAAACACGACCCTTTCAAGTATGACCTGTTTGCCGCAAATTAACGAGAAAGCAGAATAAGGATACAGATGAAATAACGGTACGGACACTTGATCAATTTTTCAAAATTGGCCTTAAGTAAAGTACCGTTAATTTTGAGGCTGGAAAAAAAATAGGATTTCGTCTCAAGGTAAAGACGGAAAAAATCTGTCCAACTGCAGTCGTGCGTACAGATGACAGACCCACTTTTCAAGTTCCTCTAAATCAGTAATACCTATCAGAATTGATTGAAATCTCGAGTTCGAAAAAGTTTACAAAACCAATACTTGCTTTATAGGTGCAAGCAAAAAAGAAGTATCAACTAGCGAGTGTTTCCTATCTGAATTCAGTGCGCTCGACTTATTTTTTCTGGCACATACATGCATAGGCCCTTATTAAAAGTAACTCCTAAAGTCGCTCTTAGTTAGGTGATTGTAAGTTGCTTATACAATTTTGTAGTTCAGAATAGTTATTGTGATTCATTTTCACAATTTTGCTACTGTGAACTTGCACAGCTGACTTTTGACAGATCGAAAAAATCCGATTCAGATTTCAGACTAAAAATTCTGTATTAGTGTAGTATTTTAACGCCTACTGTTCTTTTATAATTTTATCGTGAATAATATCAAAATTACGTGTAATTTATTCATGTCCCATTTTCACAGACAGTCATGCTATTAACTGTCACTTTAAACCCGACTTAGAGACGGGTGAGCCACACCTAAACTGTTTCGCATTTAAGGAGTGACATTCGTGCCTATTACTACCGATTTGGAGTTGGAATTCAAATACAGTGCTGGCACGCTAATTAGCACACCCTCATAAAAGAATAAGCTTGTGCCTTATTTCATAATACAACATAATTTATAAATTATTATATGTCCAAATTACATATTTAACAATCTCTAATCACATTTTGAAATGTTCAAATTTTTAAATTTCAGTAGGCTTTGCTTTATATTTTTTTTATTTTTAAAATAAATTGCCTTTCGCATTGGCATTTTAATTAGCACACCCAAACAAAAAATTGCGTTTCATTTAAAGCCGTTATTTTTCATTCATCCTATTGTTGTGGTGAGTTATAAAGTATTATTTTGAAGTGTTTAAGTGCATTTAGAAATAGTTATGGGATTAAACAAGAGTTCTACGCCGGAGGAGAGGAGGTTAATATGGCTAATGTTCCAGAAGGAGCAAAACGTCAGCAAAATTGCACGGAACATAGATTGTTCGCGAAAAAAAGTGCAAAACGCTTTGAAGCATTATGAAACCCATGGAACATTTGCGGATAAAAGAAAATGCAGACCTAGAAAAACAACGAAAAGAGAGGATTCCATTATAGTCCGACATGCTCTTAGAGATCCTTTTGCCACTTCTTCTAAAATTAGAGCGCGCATGGAGCAAGAATATGGTGTAAACATCGCGGCTAGGACGGTGCGACAACGGCTTTTGGAGAACAACCTTCGAGGATGCCAGAGTCTTAAGAAACCGAAGGTAACAGATGGTAATAGGAAGAAGCGAATTGCATTCGCAAGAGGCCATTTGGATTCTCCTTCATCTTTATGGAATTCAGTGATATGGAGCGATGAATCCAAATTTAATATCTGTGGTTCTGATGGAAGAACTTTTGTACGACGACCTCCAAACAAGCAACTAGATCCCAAGTACACCAAAAAGACGGTAAAGTTTGGTGGAGGAAGCGTAATGGTATGGGGTTGTTTTAGCTCTCATGGTGTTGGACCTCTAGTCCTTATAAAAAGTAAATTAGATGCTCTAGCATATAAGACTATGTTGTCGAACCACCTCATACCATATCTTGAGAGTTTACCGCTATCATTGTACCGGGAAGCTGTTTTCCAGCAGGACAATGCGCCTTGCCATAAGGCCAGGTCTGTAAAAGAGTGGTTTGAAGAACACCAAATATCGGTAATGGATTGGCCCCCTCAGAGCCCAGACCTAAGCCCAATCGAAAATTTGTGGGCTATTATTAAGAGACGTGTCATGGCTTTAAAACCGAGAAATGTGAAGGAGTTATGGGACACAATCCATCAAGAATGGTTTAAGATACCAAAGGAAGAGTGCGCATGCCTCACGTGCTCCTTGAACAAACGATGTGCCGCCGGAATTACCCAAAAAGGGTACCCAACTAAGTACTAGGTAAGTTTACATAAGTTAATTTTAATTTTAACTTGTTATTATTTATTTTTTTATATTTTCAGATGTCTTTGACGAGACTCTGGCGTGTTACGAAAACACATATTTTTTTATTGTTTTTTTTAAATTTTTTTTTATAAATTAATTAAGTATTAATATCAATAAAAGCAAACATTGAAGATCCTTATTAAATTGTTTTACTTTAACATTCGTTTTATCTTATCATAACTTTGTATGATAGGGTGTGCTAATTAGCGTGCCAGCACTGTATGTTTATTACAAGGGCTATAGTAATTAAAAACTGTTTAACATGAACAAGTTAGTAAAAAAAACAAAAACTAATTAAATTCTAAATCGTATTTCTTTTATGTTCACCTCAAGCAGGCGCCGTAATTATTGGCAAAGTATAAAATACATACTTTTCATTGATTTTACATTCATCCCAGTGCAACAAAGAAACAAATTATTACAACAGCATTCAGTGATATTTTGACAGTTGTGCAAACTTCTGCTTGAAATGTATTCACGTAAATTTGTGCAACTTGCGTCACCATCTGAGAAATTTCTCTCTCAATCTTTTATATTCCACAGTTTATATGTTTTTCACTCGAAATATATGCGAAAAGGACTTTATACGAAAGATTTCCACCTGACACAAGAATGACGAACTGTCACATGCTTAAGAGAGGAAAAGCTAATGTATAGTTTAGTGTTTTTATTTCATATGCGCTCAAGTATAACTTTTACTCAATCTTTAATATTTTTCTGTTTACAAATTTGTACACGAAATGACCTAAATATGTTTTTTTATATTCTAGTCCTTGATATCGAATAATACAAAAAACATAAAAACAACAAAAATACATTCAATAGAAATTTTTCTTGTCCACTGCTCAATCTACAATATAGCCAACTGTAAAATAAAGCCTCATACAGACTTAAGTCACCGAACTGAACTACATAAGTAAATTTGTAAATTTTGCCAAATTCCAACGAACTGGCTCTCGAAAGTTTGTCAAATTATCCACAATAATTTAATCCCTAAAGGGTTGCCACGGTGTAGTGAGTAGCGTGTTTGCTTGTGACTCGCTAAAAAAAAAGGGGGTTTCTGCTTGGTAGTACAATGGACCAAAAGTCGAGTCTGAGTGCTCGGGGATTTGGAAATGTCGTTCTAGTAAAAATACTAATCCCTCATTAAATGAGCGCAGATCGATGAAATGTGGAAAGATCTTGATATTTATATGGTTCTGGCTTCATAGATTAAAAATAAATATTTTGGTGCTAACAGCCTATACAGGGCCTGGCCTAGTTTCTCGAAGCCACTCGTGCTGTGCGACACACAAATGGTAGGGCCTTCAACTTTATATCGTTTCCGAAGGGCATTTTTTTTTTCGATTGAGGAAAGCTTATCATGACAATGGTCATGACCCCACGACGGGTGGGACCGTGAAGACCGTTTTTTTTTTTTTTTTTTTTGTATATGAACTTTGAGTCTCCCATTCAGTGGTCGCGCACTTAATCATAGATTGCAAACAGAACAACCAAGCTAGCCTAACAAAGTACTAAGGGTCATTCCATTTACGATCACACTAGTCTCTTTTATCAGAAAACAAAAGATCCCGATTGTGAAATCCCCAAAACCGAGAGTCAAAAACATATTTCCTATACTCTAACATGTGGGAAGAACGTAACACATAATAGAAAAGTTCATAATATTTTGAACAATCACTGACCATTTTAAGCACCCAAAACAAAAGAATCATCGCATATTTATAGCCCGGTATTATATAGGTAATACCCAAAACGAATATGTTGCACGTAGCCCATGTCAAGTCAAAGCATTATAGAAAAAAAAAGACGTAAAATATTTGTAATCTAAAACCGGATTTAGAACCGCTCGGTGTTAATTAGTAAGAAATAGTTTTTTTTTTTTTTGTTGATGGATGGCACTTTGTATTGCAAATATTATTAATTAATACTAATCCGTAAAATAAACTAATCGCTGGAAAGTTTGCAAATCTAATACAAAAAAACTGCGAATTACAACGGAATTATATTGAATTTATAATGAACTTCATTCTTTCAATATAAATGCTCAAATAAATAACACTCTACTTTTAAGTAGCCATAAATTATTTGTTTAGGTAACTCTGCGGTCAAGAATAATAAAACTTTTTTCCAATCAGTATAAATCACTCATCCAGTTGGTAATTAATAATTTTTCATTTGACTTTTACAAACAGACAGACAATAAGATAAACTTCACTGTGAATAGATCTGAATAAATAATTATTCAACACTTTTGCTAAAAAAAAAAAAAAAAAAATAATACACAATACATACATACATAATCCATTCAAAGAAAATTTAAAATAATTCGCAAATTGAAATTAAGCCGGCACTTTTTTTGTTTTTACACCTCTATAAGAATGACAATGAAACTTTATTCTATTGACGTTTACCATTTCATACTGAACGTGTGCTAGTAGATTCGAACCTCAAGAAATAGAAACCGATGGAGACTGTTACTATAATCAGCTGTTTTGTTTTCTATCAAAATATCGATTCACCTTTATTCATAAGTATGTATTTGTATCTAACGTGTATAGCGAAATGTAGTGTCAGGGTTAACAAGTATTCGGTTTGACATAGTTCACGCATGGTTGACGTAATCCACGAAATATTACCACTTTTGCAGACCAGTATTTATCGATTGAGATTTTTGAATGAATTGTTAATTTTTTTTATTTAAACTAAAGGGTGTAACACTAAAGTTGATGTGTGTGCCAGATTTTGCATTGTACAAAAACGAAAAATATTTGAACAAGAATGTTGTCACTGTGTGAACGCATTCATTTCATGTTTGTTTGAGAATAGTGGTCTATAAGTTAGACACATGTATTGAGTTGAACAATTTGGAAAATGAAATGACCACGTTCAGTACAACTAGTCAGTCAGTTCTGATTGGTCGAGAGACCTCGATTTGACTTCAAAACTAGTGAGCTTTTTTGTGAGGTAGTTAGTCTGCTCTAGAAATGTCTAAATCAGCTAGTTACGGAAATTATTTTTGTGTATATTTCGTTGCCGACTAGTGAATATCATTATTTTCCTTCAGAATTTCGTTGTATAATTCGTTTATAATTATTTTAATGGCAAAAACGAATATCAAGTGGAAAGAATAAAAAATCTCACATTTTGACATTTGTGGAGTTAGCTTAGTCTAATTGCAATCCTTAGAATACTGAACGTGCGCAATACTAGATGAATTTATAAAGTGTCTCGGTTTGTTCTTCCGGTTCCGTTTATACATAGCCAACACATTAATGGTTTTGTTATGGCTAGCACTTTGTGGACATTGAGGAGAGGAGCTTTGCTAACGTCAGAAGAAAAATAACAGATAAGAAGTATTTTGAAGCCGATTAGACAATTCAACAGATAACCAAATACGTAAGTGACTCGTACACTCTTTTTATTTGAATCATTACATAAAACTTTTAATTTTCATTCATTTTTCGCAGACATTCTTCGACTATGAGCTCAAATTTAAACTTTTTATTCGAAAAAAATATGGGAAATTATGCAAAAGCCGAGCTGCAGGCTACCGCCCTTTAGATATAAAGGTTAGCTGTGAATAAGTATGTATTCACAAATAAACAGTCCCGAACAGGCTGCGGATATTGTGGATAGGTGTGAAGGACATAACAATTTTCTATGAAAAACCATATATACCAGGTACCGCCTTCAAATAAGCATCAAGCCATGATACCCTCCACAGAGTGTAGGATCGGCTGAAATCACAAACTCATCAACACACAGAGCTAGCGTGGCGGTTTAAATCTGTCGAAAATCTATTCTTTCCTCTATAAACTTTAATTTTCCTCTATACCTTTCCTCTCTCTCCATCACTGGTTTAATAGTAAATAAAAAGACTTGCAAACCACAGAGCCTTTCGGTGTCGGACGACGGCTATGAATACACGATTTTAGATAGTTTCCCTCACACGTTTCCGACGGCGGATATACGACAAGTTGCCGCTGTCATGCCTGCCTAAGCATCTTACGTCAGATACGTGTAAAGAATATTGAATACGAACATGTGTGCAATGGGCCTTAGAAAAGAAGAATGTAGAATGGAAAAGTAAAACAGGGCAAGGACATGGAATAACCTTTAAGGGCTGAGACAAGCTAAACAACTTTTAGAGAATTATAAGCGAAACAGATTCAAACCATCTATCAAGCTAAATAAGAATAACCTATATATTCTAACAGGCTTCCTAACAGGGCACTGCAAAATTAAGGAACATCTAAGGAATCTAGGTATAGTAGGCCTTTGGAAATTTTGCAATTAGTCCAGTGAGACTGTGAAAATAATTGAGCAAGTACCAAATATCAGATAAAGAAATGCCGACCATGGGCCACTACTCATTCTCAGATTCTTAAGAGAATCAGGGTCCTCTAGGGTGGACTATTCTTGCCAACGTTATGTCAGTGTACAAGAATTTCAAATATAATTCCTTAAAGAATTGTTATGCGAGGGGAACTCTAATAAGGGAACAAACCTTTCCAAGGTAATAGTAGGGGCAACAATAGATCAAAAGGTCGCAGTGCAAGATACCCTTATTGGCATATCGTGACCAATACTATTCTTAGGTTAAAAAATGTAAATAAAAATATTTTGGCGCAGCCATTTGTGCTGGGCGACAAACCAATGGTAATGACGTGCAGTTTTTTCCGTTTCCGAAGGCAATTTGTTCGATTGGGAGAAACTTCTGATGACAATTTTATTCTCGGATGTTTGTCAGACTTGATTCGAAACTTAAGCCTCCCGCTCATGAGGCAGGTTAGTGGGTTTATAAAAAAAAACAGAAGTCTTTCTCATTGCACTTAGGTCTACGTAGACTCATAGTGCTGTCACTTCTATTCTTAGTAGTACAGCTATGTTATCAATGCAGCCATGACGGGAAAAATTACAGAATACGCTGATGATAGTTTTTATCAACTTTAGCATACAAAAATGGACTTATACGAAATACACTTTGTCAATTCTTCTTCAATTTGCTTGGAAAGTGATTATCATTATCAATCAGATATCTTCTGGATGGTGTTCGATTGCCCCCGTTCTCTTTCTTAGACACTGACAGTTGAATTCAATCCTTAAAATATCAATAGGTTATATACGCTGCCGTTGCAGTCGTGATCAACGACAATTGCAGTCGTGATCAGCGACAAAGTCACGAAAACCCAATCTCATGCATTGAGGAATTAGCCGAGAAGTTGAATTCTTCCAATTCCACAGTGCACAGAGACGGATACCGCATGAAAGGCAGCTCTTCGTTGCTTTCTCTTTTAAATTTTGATCCGTTCGTCTTCGTATAAACCTCAAGAAGTGCCTAAGGCAGGCCTCCACCCAAAAAATATAATGCTTTGCGTCTGGTGGGATATGTGTGGTATTGTAAATTGTTTCCTCCATTTGCTTCCTCCTCGTCAAACGATCACAAAGAAGTATTATGGTTAACCATCAGGCCAATTGAAGGCAGCTCTAGAAGTAAAACGGCCAGCATTGATCAATCGCCGAGGGATACTTTTGCAACAAGACAATGCCAGACCATCTGTTGCAAGAGAGACAATCCAGAAAATCTACATCTTTGATTGGGAATTTATGGATCTCCAGCGTACTCTCTCAGCGATTATATGCATATAATCATTATAACGGGTTATTCATTTTGTGATTTAAGATTTCAATTCAAAATAAAAATTTGCCTTTGCTGTGTGGCACGTAGCCCCGTTGTCACCCGTGGTGGATGTAATGGCCTATTAACTATCACATTTGGATTCGCGGAATTCCAAATTCTACAACTTTGTTTATTTACGTAGCCGCCGAGCGAGAAATGAGCCTCATCGCTGAAAAAAATTTTGTTCGAAAAAAATCGAACTTGTACCCAGATATCACGGATCTGTTATTTTTGTAGTAAGATGCAACAATTTTAATGCGTTGAGCGGTGGTTAAACGAATTACCTGTCACTATGGATGACAGATGCCATATGGCAGAGATGTGAAATCCCAACCTCGAAATGAATAATCCTTTACAAATCATATAAGAAATCAGAGAATCAGCCCCATATGTCACGTTTATTTTTTTACTTGCACCTACAGGGGCAAGTATTGGTTTCCTCAAAATTCTCTATGCCGAGGTTTTAGTCAAACTTGATATTACTTTGACAAAGAAACTCGATAAAGTGGGTCTCTCAATTCTGTCTGTCTGTGTGTCTGTACGCACGACATCAGCAAATCTTGGAATTACTATAATGTAGAATATAAAAAGGTGGGTCCCGCAATTCTGTCTCTCAGTCTGTATGTCTGTACGTGGGGCATCACCATGTCAGCCGAATTTTGAGCACCACGCCGTAATAAATTACCTCGTGAAAAAAGAAAAATCACCTAAAGAAATTTTCAAACACATGTCATCGACTCTAGGATTCTGGGCCTTCACATACCATGGTCAAAAAGTGGGCTCGCTTATTTCAACAACGACGAGATGTGAAGACGACCCTACCCAGGGCGTCTTGTATCAGTGGTCACTGAAGAAAACGTCAGAAAAGTTGAAAAATTAGTTCTGGCCGACCGAAGAATACAAATGTGGTAAATAGCAGACGAGTTGCACATCAGCATAGAACGGATTGGAGAAATTTTGCAGGAGCATTTAAACATGAAACAAATTTATGCGCGCTGGGTACCGAAAATGTTCACGCTGTTCGATAAGCTACGACAACTCGAGTGCCGCAAAGATTTTTTGGAGTTAGCCGGGGATAATCTCGACGAAATTTGCAACCGAATCGTAACTGTAGATGAGACTTGGGTTCGCCAATACGATCCGGAGTTCAATCAAGAGTCTATGCAGTCGTACACTTTATTTCCAATGTGTAGTTGTTGTTATGAATGCTTGTCATTGTAGGTGGATAGGTAGAATGGAGTGTATGCCTCCACTGTATGTGTAGACTCGTTTAAATCAAAGTTGGTCCATTGATTGATTCTACTGATGAATCGCTGGAGGATCCTAATATCCGCATCTGTCTCAATAAGAAGGAAAGTTCACAAAGTTCCTTCCACCACCTCGTTTCTACAGTTCCAATCAAAATCATTATTATTAAATGGTCTGTCTTGTTTGTTCATCGATAACACCTCCTACTGTACTGATGTGCAAAGATTATTTTGGTATTTTCTAACAAAAGCAGATAATGGTTAAGAAGTGTTATTACTTGCTGTCAGAAAGTTTTAAATTAAAAGCAATTTTTATTAACCCTTGTGTATTATTTTGTCAAGATTACAAGTTGCTGGTATTAGATTATGTCTGTGCAATTTCACGAGCTTAACAAAAAGTGTGAACATTTCAGGTGAATCAGATGTAACGGTTCAATTAAATAGATTAATTAAAAGAAATAAGAAAGTTATTTGTCTACCTACGAACGAACCTAAAGGCATATAAAGTAGCTTGTAATGAACGGGCTATGCAGGTATTAAAATCAATTGAAAATTATACGGGATAGGTGAATTTAAATTAATAATATGCAGTTTGTCAATCATTATTATAGTTCTTGAGTTCGAAGTGTGTAAAGCTCAACTGCAGTACACATCATCATCATCATTGCATCAACAAGAGGAATGCTTTCTAACGAACCGGAAATAAAAATTATGTTCTCATCATCTGTGACGCTTTCAATAATAATGTATAGTTTCATAGAACTTATAAATAAAATGTTCAAAAGATTATATAAAATACAGCCCGACAGATACTTACTTAGTTGGCACTACAGTCCGGCTAGAACTAGGCCTCCACGCACAAGTCTCCAGCTTCGTGTGCCAAACTGAAATTTAGTTTTTTCGTCTGTTTGCTGGTGATAGCGAATTATAGGCAGATACATTCCTTTATCTCGAAATTATTCCCGACTGTGTGACGTTTTGTTCAAGTCGCCGATATTAAGAGCTCTATTCTGTTGACAGCTACTACATATAAGTTTATTTATCTTCGCTAAACTGATGTATTACTCGCGAACGTACCCCTAACGGCTCATATGAAAGGACGGACATTTCAGGGAAAAGTAAAACGATACAAAACACACAACATCGCGAATGACTTGAGAGCCTACAGAAGATGAACGTAGTTCTCCGAACACAGACTAAAACAGCTCATATGTATATGTAGGGCCTATCTTCTCGCAGCCATTAGTGCTATGCCTTTCATATTTTTTGCAAGACGGGTTATATTTTATTTCCCTATTCTAATGGCAAGAATAAGAAGCTTCTCATGATAGTTTTACTCTCAGAACTTTGTCAGATATTCGCGAGAGATAAGGTCGTAAAAAAACTTGTTGCTGATTTACTGGGACTCGAACCGGAACCTCTCGCTCAGTAGCATTGAGCCATGGCGCTCACAAAAATGATTGCATCTCCCGAAATTCACCAGGAGGCCTAAAATACCCAATTTCACCCTACCACGTTTGAACGGCCAGACACTCTCGTTATCGTCGAGTGCTAAGGACTTAAGCACCATTCACAATCCAAAGCTAAACTGGAAAACAAACAGAACTGCGGGTTAAGAAAGCATGCATTGCATTCTTTGATAAGTGGGACTTCCTACCTATTCTACCTATAACAAATAGTAGTAGTATATCATATAACTGCGGCCATATGTATCATAAGGCGCACTGTTGCCTATTTCACTTTGCGTTCAAGTTTGTTTACAGTGATGAATATCAGTTTCTTGTAAGTTGTGCGGTTTTAAAGATGTCGAGTGAAGAAGAGAAGCAAAGAATTGTAATTTTGCGCAAATACTTGGAAAATCCAGAAACTCCACCGTATAAAATTGCAAAAAAAAAATAAAAATCGGGAGTTCAACTGTAAAAAACTACTCTCACAATCCAGAGAAAGAAAGGTTCGGGACGGAAGTCTGGACCTTTGGACTCCACCCTTCAAAAGGACATTGAAAGGACTTTGAAGCACAGTCCCAATATTTCCGTTCGAACTGCAGCAAAAAAATGTTCGACTAGTACGACTACCATTCAACGAGCAAAAGTTCGAGCCGGTTTGTCTTCCTACAAAGATAAAAGGTTCCAGATCGTGATGAGGTTAAGAAGGAACTCGCGAGGAAGCGAGCAAGGCGTCTATATGAACAATTTTTAACGAAATTTAATTGCTGCATTATGGATGACGAAACGTACTGCGTCGCAGATTTTGGACAAATACCAGGTAACGAGTATTACGTCGCACCATTTGTGGCTGGTATTGAGCAAAAATTTAGAACTTGGCGCGCCTCCAAATTCTCAAAATAATTCCTCATTTGGATGCTATCTGTTCATGTGGTAGAAAAAGCAGAGTTCATAACGCACGGTACAATAAATGCTGATATCTACATTAAAGAGTGCTAACAAAAGAGGCTATTAAAGCTTATTCAAGGTCATGAAGAGGCTGTATTGCTTTGGCCTGATTTGGCGATATCCCACCATGCAAAATGATGTCAATGTTGTACCAAAGGATGCCAACCCCCTCAATTGTCCGGAACTGCGTCCAATAGATAGATTTTGGGCTCTTATGAAAGCCAAATTAAAGAAAAAAAGCTGCACTTGCGAAACCCAACAAATTTTTCGACGAAAATTGCGGCAAGTTGCGAAGACGTTCACTGACGAAGATGTGCAAAGACTCATGTGTAGTGTCAAAACTAAAGTTCGCGAATTTTGTCGAGGAGAAGAATAACTGAAAATATTATATGCAATATTTAATATAACATATATATGTATAATATAATAAAACTAAATCGCTCAAAGTTTATGTTTAAGTCGTTAATTTTTAAATGTTTCATTTCCCGATTTAAAACGTCACAACGTCTTACTATCAGACTCAAAAAATCTGCATACTGGACTGCCTTGCACCTCAATTCTCTTTCGCAAGAAGTAATAACATTTCCAACAGACTACCAACCCTGAACGTATTCCAAAAGTGCTTAAAAGACCTCCAGAGGATTTACGAGTTGACATTGTTAGCAGTCCTAAAATATCTCTCATTACGTACTTTAAAAAGTTTCTTAGAATTGGAAAACAAATCGGGGGATGATCAGGTTCTTTTGTTGTTTAAAGGCGGACAATGATTTGGCGAGAGATCCTTTTTATAAGGTTTTCTTGTAATAAAGAAAACGGCGCCGAAGTAAACGCTAATTGGCTTTTGACCTTTCGGTATTCGACGTGGATGAGGCGATAACTCTTTAAGAAGTTCCTCATTTTCATGTTAAAGATTTTTTGGTGAATCGTCGGAACAGCTTTATATTTAAAAGAACAGATCAGGTACCTATAGACCTCATACTACAATAAAGCAAGTGGCAAAGGATTGCTCGCACTTTACAGCGAGATGAAAAGTTTGAAATGCAATGGAGTAGAGTGGGTCGCGTTCATGATGATGCGCAGCTGTTGTTGATGCCATATGCCCCCTAAATTAAGTTCATTATCCAGGGAAGCTTAGAACTTATTAGTTTATTTTAATATCCCCTTCTAGGTAGTTTAATGACAAGGAAAATGCTCTTCTTTGAACGTGTCATACACACACACTGGTTTTCGCCAACCAGCGAATTCTTCATTGTGGAACATGCAATCAAATGGGAGCTTTGATATCATCCGATGATCAACGGGGTAGTGTTGTGAGGGTACTTTATGAGCGTTTTCACACGCCACGGCTGGCTTGGCGCCCATCTGGCCAACCCAATTTTGCAGCATATTTTCAATGGTTCGGAACTCTATTTCACAAATAGCTCGATCAATAACCCTACAAAAAAAAAAGTCCAACGGCGTCGAATCGCAGCTCCGCGGAGGCCAATCAACATCACCAATCACGGCTGATTTCACGATTATTAAACTTGGTGCGCAAAAGATCGATTGTTGAACGGCTTGTATGACACGTAGCGCCGTCTTGCTGGTACGAGAGATCGTGCAAGTTCATTTCCGCAGTTTCTTGTGTTATCAATTAGCATGCCAATCTCACGAACTTTCTTTCACAGTTGATTCGCCCAAAAATTTATTTTCAAAATTCGCACTGTTTCGGCAACACAGCACTCACTTTGGAAATAAGTTTTCAATATTTCCCAACGTTGTTCAAGCCTGAATCGACTCATTTCGCTGTCAGTGTCAAAATAACATGTAATTTAAAAAGAAACCAGCAGATGGCCAACCCGTTATAAAACCATTCATACACTTTCATACCGCCGGTGCAGCTTTGATATAACATTTCAAAACAACCAAACTACTCCAAGGACTTTCACTTGTTTTCGCATGGAATTATCATGTAAAGGATAATCTGAAAACTAAAGCAAGTAAACTAAAGATTAAGACGAGCCGAATAAAAACATCTGTTAGGGTTAACTTGGCCTCAGATAGATAGTTCACAGCGTTCTTTAACGAAGTTTCGACACACAAAGTAATGAACTCGGTGTGATCAGCAGAATCATCGCCTGGTATGCTCTCGTTAAACAATTCAATCAGCAAGAAAATAAAGGTCGCTGCAGTCCCATCCGTCCCATATAGCGAGCATTATTAAAGCAGTGGAGTATTTAAAAGCTAATTATAATTACCATAACCAATCGTGAGGTGCAGTCGTAAGTAAACAGTTCCTCTTAAACAAAGAGATTTGCTCATATGTATACCAATAGGTTTGAATACCGTAACGAAGGTGTTAATGAAACGGTCACAACTAATTCGCAATTTCATAGGAAAATATACCTACCTTGCAGTTGGAATTCCCTTACTTCGGAGTGGGATAACAAGGGATATTGATCTTTTGAAATGAATTGGTGGGTAATAGAACTGGTGTATGACAATCGTTATTGACACTCTATGTCCCACAATGAATGGAAGACCCTAGATGTGAATGTTTAAATGTAGGTACGTAATATAACTTATTCAATTGAATATTTAAAATTTCACTACTTTATGTTTCAACAATAATTCACTACGTATTGTTAGTAACGGTGAACTGAACACTTTTTCCTAGTTTTAACTTACAACCGTCTTGAATACGTAAATTACTCTTATTATTATCACAGATGACATTTCAATGTTTGTTGAATATTCTCGTTCAAACTTATCACGAGTTTCTTCTTTTTTTTAATTTTAAAGTACAATAGTACATATGTGTTTGACTTTTTAGCACCAATATATGATTCAAGTGGACGTGATTTATCACACGAATGACTTGAGTAAGTGGTATCTCTAATGATCAACGAAGAATTAAGAATGTTGTACGGTAAGTATGCATGTACTTTGTGAGAGTAGTAACTTGATTTCAGGTCACGAATCCTTTGTATGAAGTCGGCAAACATGATACTATCAGAACTGATATATTGACAACTAGGGGGTGCACACGTTAGTGAAAGTGTTTTTCGATTCTTTCTACAAGAATTATAAATTCAATAATTTACTCCCGATATCACAGAAATCTTTAAGAAGATCATAAAACCTGCAGAAATATGTTAAAAGAAATCTGCTGTGAATGCTTCGTTCATACAGAAAGGTATAGAAAAAGAAAATAGAAACTTTAGAGCTAGGATTTGTATGCGATTAGCCTCCCTGACAGTTTCTTTCGAACTAGCATCTTCTATAATCTTTCATTGAGTAAACGAATGTGACCTCAACGTGAGATGTCTTTAAAAACCATAACAAGTCCACCTTTTAGAAATTTGATACACCACAACGGACCACGACATTTTTTTAATAATACTCTGCGTAAATGAATAACGCTTAACATACTATTGCCTAGGTTCTATCGCAGTCAGACGTACTAAGCAACAAAGTTGTTGGAGTCGCTTTTTATATTTAACTAGTGATCCCGCTCTGTTTGTTCACCCCGCTGGCTTTTAAGAGCTGCACATCTCTCATACAACTTTCCAATAGTTTCTGCAGCGCCCTTAGTCTTTCGTGCACCAACATTAATTTACACCTCGTCCTCCTAAGGATACATTTAAATACCCGAACCTTCCCCAAAGAATAAGCTATATGATAGTGGTTCTAGAAATTAGCGCATTCAATCAAAAAGATAGACACTGCGATACTTCCCGCCCGGATTGTGTATAGCCAAAACCTTATTCAAAACATAGCACTTATAGTCTGTAGTGCACTGAAGTACAGTTTTAGATTTTTTTCATAACGAACTACATGGCGCAAGACATATTTTAGTTAATTACTACGATTTATTCGTAAGTTGAGAAATTTGAGTGTTTTTAGAGTCGAACTTTACTCAGATTTTTATTTCTAAATGTTAAAAACAGAATTTCGCTGGTATTCAACAGTAAACCATAATCACGCTTCGAACAATTGTTCATTTAGGCTCGAAACATAGAAATTGTTTCTTTGACAAGCTATCAACACTAAGAACCTCGTCTCACATGCTATTAAATTTCAAATGACTTCACGATAACGTCGTGTCCCTCAATTTATAAATTAGAAGTCCAGTGGCTTCCCAGTTAATAAAGGGGTGGACAAAGGTGGTTTGCGATAACTGATCGTCAAAATTATTTTTCTCTGCTCCGAGCACTTAGTCCTGCCATAATTTCTGTTACAAAACTTCCAGCACAAACTATATGAAGATAATATTACGAATGGTAAGGGTTTAAGAACAAATACTACAAAACGCAATAAATATCACCCAGTTTGGTTTCAGCTACTGATTACTTATCATATGGAGTGTAGTGGGGTATAAAAGAAAATCGTATTGCTGTCATAGCGTTACATAAGTGCGGAAAAAGCGCTCGGGATATCAAAAATTTTGGTGTACCGTGATATAAATCGATTTGCTGAATCGTCTCAATTAGAATACGGACCAAGAAGTGGTCGTGTGCGCGCTGCCCGTACGAGAGCGGTTGTAAAAGCTGTACGCGAGCGAATTCGAAGAAATTCCCTTCGAAAACAGAAATTATGTCGCGTGACCTGGACATATCCACCAGGTCCCTGTCAAAGCTCATTCAGGATGATCTCAACATGAAAGCCTTTTGTCGGTTAACTGGACATCTATTGACGACTAATTTAAAGCAAAGTAGGCTTGAAAGATGCAAGTGACTCTTGCACTGGCATGCGGACAACGGCCACGAAAATATCCTTTTTACGAACGAAATGATTTTCACCGCCGAGGGAAAATCAGATAAAATATATGCAAGGATACCTAAAGAAGCAAAAAATACAGTTCCTAAGGTTCATCCCGGCCATCATCCTGGTTCGTTAATGGTTTGATGGGGGGTATCCCATCAAGGAGTTACTGTTCTCCATTTTTGTGAAAAAGGAGTCAAAACTGGGGCAAAGGTGTACAAAAATAAGATGCCCTAGAAGGCGTCGTTAAAGGGTTGACGAATACCCTTTTTAATTGAGCAAGATGAGTTTTCCAACAAAACCCTGCTCCAGCACGTAATGCAAAACAACTCAGCTTTTATTGCATCCGAAGATTGGCCTTCCGGAAGCCCAGATTTGAAGCCTTTGGATTATTGTTTGCGGTCAGTGTTGGAGAGTATGGTAGACCCCATCGGAATTTGGAGAGCCTCAAAAGTGCTTTAACCACAGCAGCGTTGTTCATACCCTATATATTTTATAAATACTAATCTAAAATGGTTTGTTGATTAATTTTTTTAAAGTTTTGCTCTTGTAACAGAACTTATGACAGGATTGTTTATTAGTCTAACATAAAGTCTCATGCTATTGCAAGCAATCGCTGATTCAACGTCTTTCGATGATTTTCACCTTCCAACGCAAAACAAAGAAAAAATGTTTTTTGATAAACACACCAATAAAAATTATAATTTTTAGTATTAGAACAAGGTGCGAGAGATGGTGATTCAAAAAATTGGCTATACAAGCAGTCATAATGTACAAATACAAGTAGGTTCTAGGACCAGCGATTACAAAAGTTAATCAAAAAAGATGAGAGTAAACATAATGGCATAGATAACAAAAATATCGGTCTGGTTTCGAACAACAAGCAGTTTTATTTTATGTAACTCACGCATAGGAGTGTCAAGGTACATGCGGACGTATAAATGCTTCACAAAGAGACTACAACTATTCATGTTGATTACAGTCCTAAATCTTCATTTTCTGCTAAAAGTCCCAGCATGAATAAAGACGAAAAACTATTTATTTTGGTAGGTGGAAGAACTTAGTTTTGTGGTTATTTGTATTCTTCACTCTATTGGTGTATTTGCAAGCGAATCAGAGCTTATTCCAATTTCTTAACCCATTTGTTCATTCGGATCACTGGACGAACCTTATTGACGGTCCAACACAGAAAGCATTCATTTCCTTTATGAGTTTCAACTCGGGCATAATGCTTCGTTCATAACAATTCATGGACACTTACTGTGGAATGATCTCTAGGTTCAGGTCCGGTAATATGAATCTTGAAAACGAAACTCGCTTGGGCAGGCCTTGCTTCTTGGACGTTACAGTTCTGAGGAACACTGTTGCAGAAGATCTAGAGATTAAGGCAAGATGTGGGATCAAGCATACCACACTAGAAAACTATTCGAGGAATCTTGAAATTGTTTTGAAGTCGTCAAGGTGGATTATCCATGAACTTGGCGAAAGAAATTTGGACACATGTTGCATTGAGAACGAAGCAGGAACTCCAGATCCTTAGCTTGACTCGAAAAGGTAAGTTTAGTATAACACTTATATCAAAAAATATTAGACACTGAAGTTCATTTCATGTCATCGTCTGCAGACGTCGACTACAACTTTTAAATGTTTTCCAATGTTACTATCGAGAAAAAATCTCTTGGCAGTCTTTGAAGACCCAGACTGCAAGTTCTGAGATAAGTCATGTGTCTTTTGACTATAAAAACACATACGCGCCATCCAGCCCAACCTCCAGGTACCGATTTGACATTCTATGTAGCTTTGCTCCTCTGTACATTAGGCAAAAATGCCAATTCTGGTAATGACAATCTTTCAGAGGTATCGGAAAATCTCTACTCTCTCGACCAGCTGTACAATAATTGCTATAACAAATTGTAAGGACTGGGTTTACGGTGGTCGAACTACACAGTTGCAAGCTAATAATGTAAGTTTTCAATTACACAAACCTCTTATACTGTTGCAGTTCAGGTTTTAGGAGTATATGGAATCACGCAAGCAATCGAAATTGCTGCAAAATTATATGCTATCACAGATCAATAAAATGGTTTCAACGAGCGATATAAAGAACTATGTAAGCATAGGATGACCGAATAGTAGCAACTTCTACAATAGAAGATGATAGTAAACGCTTCATCTATAGGTTAGGTATCCGGGTGCCCTTGTTGACAGGGTTGACAACAGCTCACTTAGACCACTAAGAGTTCATTGTGCCCAATATTTAGAACCAAGAAATTTCAATCTTCGACCGCTAAGCTAAACCACCCATATAAATGTATGAATCTCAGGAGTTTTCTTAGCAACATTGTTTACAAAAAAAAGTTTACTAGAGAAAATTTATCTATCTAGGCTCTGCTGTTAACTTTGCCAATGAAATCTGTGAGGAGATCAAACAGAAAACCCCTCTCGTCAATCAATTTTTCTTTAGGCCAAAAAGCCAATTAGGTATTATGATCCTACTGAGAAGAAGTATGGGAAGGCTGTATAATACCATCATTATCTCAAGTCTGTGAAATAATGCAGCAGAGTGAAAATTTACCAAAGAGTATTCAAGTATACAGTGGAATGATACCTTTCCACAAGCAAATGAGACCTTAACCAACCAACTTGGCGTAAGTAACTGGAAGCAGATGGCAAAGGACTGAGCTCACAGGGAAGACTTGTTGTTGGTTGTGACCCTGATCAAAGAAATAAGTATTAGTCATCCATAAGGGGCTTTAGTATCATAGGTTTTTTTCTTTGAAATATCGTATAAGGCCAACAATATGTACGGCAAATCCTTTAATTTAAAAGCGAATTTGTAATTACCCACAAATCGTCTGTACAACCAAGTGACTTGTGAAGAAGCAAATGCGAGGAAGAAAGCGTCTTTGTAGCTACCATACAACTATCACATCCTGCCATGAACATATGTTTTCTACATAGTGGTTGTAAAATGGTATGTTGTTTGATTTCTGTCTTCTAGAAGTATTGTGTTCGGCAACGACTTCAAGTAATTCTATCTACAAGTAAAAAATGCATTAGAAATTGTATTATGGTAACAGCTTATACCAGCAGTTTTTTTTACTTTAGAATCGAAATGGTATCAACTACGGCCATCTTTTCAATAACCTGTGCTTGCGATAGGCTCTGACAGACTTAAGGCAGGATAAAATACTTTTTAGCGCATGAGGCGGATTACTGCCGAAGGGTAATGAACCATCAGATCTATGTGATCGTTCAACCAGGATGACTCTTGAGGATGTACTTACATAATAGTATGTTCTAGCCCGATTAATACGTTATGTAGCAGCATTATAAAGTTACACCTTTTAGTATTATATTTGCTGTGACAACTGAAAAAAATAATTTTTCAAAATTAGCACAAACCAAAAACAATGAATCCTTAAGGAGGCTGTCCATTGACCTTCGGTATCAAAGCACAAATTCTGCAAAACTATAGAAACACTACTTTGTAAGAATATACAATGAGTTCCGAAAAAAAAAAAACGTGACTCACTCTGTAAAATTAGATTGATTGTAACTTAATATGAACTTTTTCTGAAGCTATTTTTGGCATAGGTTTGACTGTGGTGGTCTTTGACATCACAAAACATTTTCACCAAAATGTTATCAAACATCGATCGTGTGTCGTTATCCTTCAATTATTCTTCAGAGTTTTTTCTTGAATATTATTGTGTTTTCTTTGTTTTCCATTGTAAAAACAGTTTTATTGCCAGAGCGCTGGCTTTGGTCGAACCGAGTGGAGTATAGATTATGCCCCTCCAAATCATCATAAAAAGATGTATTCGTAGAGAGACAAACATGTGCATTCATAAACGACGTCGTATATGGTTCTTCAAAGTCTTCGGGATCGTAACCAAACGGCTGATTCAGAGCCTAAGGAACACAAGTTAGACGAAAGTTGCTTTAGAGCAAGGAGACCTGCTCTTGTACCAAAGCAAATGGTTCAGCTACTTTACCAAAAGTGGACAGAGGACAAATGGAGGCGAGTCCTCTTCACCAATGAATCAAGTTTCTGTTTGCGATCACCAAATTAACGTCTCAGAGTATGGAGAAGAAGTGACGAGAGGCACGTTTTGGGTACAGCCGCCCCTAGAAAATTTCTGGGGAGATTCCGCCATGGTTTGGTGCGGTATTTCTTTTGCTGACCATTTGATCTGCTAGGGGCACTCTATTAATGCGAATTCCTGCATTAAGAAAATCATGTAGTATGTTGTTCCTTTGTTGGAATCGAAGTTATAGTATGACCTGCAAGCAATCCAGACATGGTTTCCTTAGAACATATTTAAAACGAGCTAGGGAAACGAATCAGGTGGCGAGCGGTTCTTCCGGAGGGATGTGGAATCTGCACTAATCGAAGAATGGGACAAATTGACAAAGAATTTCATCCAAGGCATGCGGAGAAATATGTCTGCCCTATTCAATGCCCGACAGGGGAGCACCACCTACTAAAGCTCATCAGGCACAAATAATCTAATATTTAAATTGCATTGCATGTGCAGAATGGGCTACAGGTGTTTTACATTTAAAGAGACTGACAGGAGAGAAAAAAATAAATGGTTATACATTTCGAGGTTGGGATTTCACATCCCTGCCATATGGCATCTGTCATCCATAGTGACAGCTAGTTAGTTCTTGCCTCGCCATTTGCATCTTACTACAAATATAACAGATCTCTAATATTTGTGCATCGCGATTTAAGGTTTATGGTCGTCATAATCGCCCAACTGAGCAAATAACTCGAAACACAATCGCCAAATTCGTAAGGCCTGTGCATCATCGTAATGCAATTGAAAACATAGCCGCTGTGTGTGCCTCAGTAAATTCTGCATTGTAAACTCCACGCCGCGCTCAGCAATTGGACATTTCCTCCAGCTCCGCTTGGCGTATTCTGCGCTTGGACTTGCATCTTCATCGCTATAAGGTCCAGCTTACACAACAACTAAAGTCTGCTGACATTGAATGCGCAGAACAAAATTTGCAGAAATTGGGGTTCTGAGAATCCACATGTGATCGTTGAGAGGCCATTGCATCCACCACGGGTGACAGTTTGGTGCGCGCTGTGTTTGTGTTTTTTTTTGAAAACGACCAAGGCGCCACTGTTACGGTGAATTCTCTGCACTATGGTCAATTGATAACCAACTTTTTTTTTGGACTGAGTTTGAAGATATTGATGTGATCAACATGTGGTTCCAACAGGACGGGACTACGTGGCAAACAACACAGGCACGAACAGTTTTCCGTTTAATTTCGAAATTTGACGACACAACTGACCACCAAGATCATGTGATCTGAACCCGTTGGATTTCTATTTGTGGGGCTATGCTTAAGATAGTGTCTATGCAGACAAACCCCCAAACTTTGGACCACATCCGTGCAGTTATGGCCCGTATACACACATAACAGTACACGAGCGCTAAGCATCCATAGAGCAAAGGCAATTTTCTCTGCATATAGACTGATCACTACAACCTTGTCGCTGTACATAATCAAGTAAGCTCAAGCGTGTGACAGAAGCTTCCGCCCAAATAGATTGTGACTAAGTTCGTAAGAGTGAAAAACAGTTTTGAGGAATCCTAGGCATCTAGCACTACCTTCTGCAGCACCAGTAATCTGCTGGTTATATCGAAAGTCTGGGCTAATATATGCATATGCCAAGCATTGACAAACCATTAGATTCCTCAACACCAACTCCGTACACAGGAAGGAGACAGCACTGTGCCACTGACATTTCGTGAGTTAGTTTCTGTAGCCCATGTACGATATACACACGTATTAAACGGAGAATATTGATTGCGATAAAACGATAATTTGTACAACACTTTGTGATGGGTGTTCGAAAAAATGCCTCCACGTTCTATTATTCACTTCCACACAACCTATACCGACAGAAACTGAAACAATAATTTACAAAAATTCTAAGAACGCATTCTTACGTGTTAAAATCTGAAAAAAGCTTATCTGCGCTTCTCGTTATTGTTCTTCCTGTGAATTACATGCGTCAGGAGGTTCTTGAAAGTCATCTGGGCTTCTTCATCTTGTAATCAAAACTGTCCATACTGTGACCTAACAAACTCCCCGCCATGGTCTTCAAGTTATTCCACAGATCTCAATTAACAAAGTCACTGACTTTTTGACTTTTAAGAACCCCTTTACAAGGGGGTTTTCCATTCACTATTTCCTCCATTCTAATCTCAAGGACACACCGATTATGTCACATTATTATATTCGCAGTTGTTTCACCATTAATATTCGAATAGCTGCCAATAAAAGCGCGATAACCAACCGTTGTGTCAAATACCGCCGCGATAAACTCTAAAACCAAGTTCATTCATTCCGACAGAGATAAAAACACAAACTAACCGAACTGTATCGAGATTTGCTATGTGACAAACTGCAGCTATACCAAATTTGGCTTCTAGCAGTAGATAGCAACGTGGAGGCAGGCAAATACATTTTGAACACCCTTACACCCATTTAAAGACACTTAAAGTTCACCTGCAGCACATAAGAAAAACTCTTACCGTTTCGGAAAACCATCTTTTCCTTGGATTAAATCACGTTCAACTGGGTTCTAATACAATTAGCATTTGAGACGCCCTCTTCTTTTCAACAACAAACAACAACAACAACAATTATAGTGTAAGTTTTGCTTCTTTTTTTTTTGTTTTATAGAAATGAAATGACCGTGCTAATTGGTTGTGTGGCAAATGCCTAATAAAGTCTGTTTTGTTATTATGAGATCACTTGTGGGAACTTTTGCACTTCGCTTCAAGCGCAATACAGTTCGAGTTTTATCAACAATTTGATAAATTAGTCGACTATCAGTTCGCGATAAGGTTTCACGTGTTATCGCTTAACTACGTCAAGCTATATTCCCCACATTGTCGATACCGTTTTGCTTTATCTTTTAGAACCATTGGAACCTGGGTACACATGACGTTCTCCTCCCATCGAAGGCCTACACAAAGCGGAAAATCAATCTGCATTGGGGACAATAGAAAGGAGGATCGCAACAGCAAACGATGAGTACAAATAATTAAAGAGAAAAAAAAAAAATCCCAGAATTGCATACAAACTTCTTTCAGAGATGGAAAATTTCACCATTCACTTGCATCACTGCAAACTGCAAACCTGACCTACTTAAACGTTCGCCAAAAACAGACGGGACGCAGTTGAATGACATACTGCACTGAGCATCCTTGAGATTTGAGAATGTTAGGTTAAGTCCGATGCGCGTTGATTGACCCAAGACTCTTCAGTCACAGCAATCCTCCAAATTCACGGATCATTTACCACTCGAATCATGAATGAATCATCCCACTTCATGCACCATCACTGCAAAAAAGAGTTTCACAACTCCACAGAGAATCTTCAAACTCCAACGCACACTACACACCACGATGCAAAGAAAAGACGAGCAAAAAAAAAAAAAAAAAACTCACTCCTCGGATCATCAACACCACGACGCCGGAAGCTCGACAAAAAGATTAAGAAAATGCAAAACGTTTTTCCGCGCGTCTTACGGCACAAAGAAAACAACCAGCAACAAATTAAAAAAACAAAATTATTAATAAAACAAATAAAAATAAAGCCTTACGTGACCAATGACACCACCTCCGCTTCCCTTGCTCAGTGACAATACCAGCAGCGAGACAACACAGCAGCAGCACCAGCACCAGCAACAACAACAACGACGAGGGAAAAAGGAAGCCACGGAAGGGTTTTTAGGTTTGGCAAAGACAAAGGGTCTCCAGAATGGGATCAAATGGTACTCTTTTTTTTTTCTTGCTTCTTTACATCACTGCACCACTGAATCATGAGTGAAACTTATACTTTTTTTTTTTTTTTTTTTTTCGTTTGACATTTTCCATCGAAAGGTTTTCCCCAATAATAAGAAAATTTGTTCTATGCGTAACGTTCTAATTACATCACACACACTTACCTTTGTAATAAATAAACAAATGTTGTGTTCAGTCGAATTAATTATGAAGAAAAAAAAAAATAAAAGGTTTTAGAGAAACTTTTTTTTGTAAAACGGTGCAACAGAGCACCCGAATTCGTACGTAATTTTGTTTGCGACTGTTTAGAATGAAAATTAAAATGTCGATAGACATCTTAATGATGAAGTTTGCTTTGTGGCGGCCATTTTAGAAAAAAAAAAAAAAAATTAATGCGTCGAATTGTTCCGAATCCAATAGCGTGCTGTGCTGCTTCTAGTAGTAGCGGAAATGTTATCGATAACATGATGTGAAATAGTTAAGTTATTATATTAGAGATGTGCTAAAGCCCATATGTATATATATATTAATCCCAATCAGCCTGAAACGCTGATTATCTATATATTATACCAAAGCTCTCGCTTTTACTGCGCTTCCACGTGGGCAGTGTTGCCGGAGAGAAATATTATAAGGTAGTACTGCATCCAAATAAGGGGAGTATTTTGAAAAAAATAGTAGTACAGACATTTTTTAATCTTCAAAAATAAGTGTGTACACAAAATTTTTTTTTTAACTTTATTTAAAAAAAAAAAAAAAAACAGTTAAAAAAACAAAACATAAATAAATAAATTATTAATTCTAATAACGAAAGTAAGTAAATATATCTTCAATTATAAAATATTTGTTTTATAGCAGAAAGCTTAATGCATTAGTAATATTATTTTTAAAATAAAAATTAAGAACTTATTGAATCACAAAATATGTACATTAAATAAAAGTGGCTTTTCAAAAAGTAAGGTATTTTGATTCATATTATATGGTAAAAGTGTAACAAAAATGTAAAGAAAGAAACAAATATTATTTTTCATACGACTTCAACAGTTTTTTTTTTTTTTTTGAAAGATTCCATTTACTACAATCAACTCCATTTAATAATTCCTTGCAACTCATAATTGCATTCAATGTATTCACCTCCAATCTGTTCCGCTTTTAATCTTTAATGAGAAACAGTTGGAAAAAAAACTCGTTCTGCCGCTGCGCTGCTGTGCGAAAGACTTAACAAAGCACTTACAAAATCCCTTGTCAGAGGGAAAAGTGTTTCATCAAGGGCATTTTTTAAGAAAAATATCTCTGACCAAAATTCTTCTATTTCGAGTTAATTAGAAACCATAGTTTGATTAAGTAGTGTTCGCCACTCCATGTCAAGGTTTTCAATTTCATTTTCATTAATCAAATTAGGAATGGAAGAAATTATTTCAGTAGCGCTTTCTTCTAAATTTAAAGGGTCATTGCCTTGTATAGATTTCAAAATTTCGTCATCAAAATCGATTCGCTTTGAAATTTGCGCACACAGGGTCTTATAATAATCTCGGCAAACGCCATTAAATTCAATTACTTGATTTATTTCAATTTGTTTTGTTTTAATAGAAAGTTCAACCTTAGCCCCAACATAGATATACAGAGTCAATATTTTTTAAATAGTTGTCAGAAAAATTCGGATCAGAGAGAAACTCGTCACGTATAAACTCTGATTTGATAAAATAAAAGAGGGAAATTCTCTTTCTGACTACAGTTTGAAAGATAAAAGTGGTGCCAAAGTTGCATTCAATTTGAAATGAATTAAATTAATTAAGGTTGAAATCACACTTTGCTGCAAGTGTAAGATATTTTAGGTCTTTTAAAAAAAAGGAGTACGAATGTGAAAGGAGAAGTACGGGAGTACGGAGGTGTTAAAAGTAGTACAGTACTCCTATAGGAGTATTTTCGGTAACACTGCACGTGGGTATTCCCGCAACAATTGTATATATATTGCTATCTCAATCCATTTCACTATAAGATATAGGTTTCATTTCTGCTGGAAATACTTCCAAAGTGCATCACTATTGTAGAGATTTTCTCTTGCATTTCACACGTCTTACCTAAAAAACCAATACAAACAACTGATTCAAGAATACCAGTGCGGAATAACCCATTTATTGTTACGTTAGGTGTGTTTTTTTGGTGTAAGTTTAAAAAAAAATCCCAAAAAACACATTCCCGCTAAAGAATATCAGCATAAAAACTTGGCAGCACACGCAACTCATTGCTACTTTAGAAGTGAGTTAGCTAATTATTAAAACTAGAAAAACAAAACTGTGGAAAAATAATAATAAAATTTAAAACTCAAAGCAAGCTTAAATCATATAATTTTCGTATTACTGGAATTATCGAGTGTTTTTCTTGATCATCCATTATTTGCTGTCCCATTCTTGATTTGTAATCGCATCATTAAAAATGCCGGATGAAATCATCTTCACGCAAGTTATCGATAACACGTGTAAAAAACAATATGTCACATTAATTTTTATCGGAGCTTGGTCATGAGCTGCGATATTATTCGAATATCTTTTGCAAACATACACCCCGCGCAACAAAAAAAGCCGCACATGGTAATTTTTAACAAAATGGAAGAAATTTAATAAATGATGACTAATCACTGCGTAGTCACTTTGTATTTTTGATGTTTAACATTTAAGTTAACATATTCCCCAATTTGACAATACATTTCGAAGCCTAATTGAAAAAAAGTAATGATCGTGAAGATCAGACTACAAAATATCAGATATTTCCCAAGTACTATCAATATACATAAATTAAGAAAAGAGCATCAATTTGAAAAGTAAATTTCTTTTTTTCATATTTTTATTAACTAAGAAACCTTTTTACATAATTTAAGACTTTCATAATACTAAAAAATAATTCTAGTATTTCGTAGCACCACCCTTCGCCCTAACAACGTCATGAACCCTGTTTGGCATGGAGGCATAGAGATTACCGAGGTAATTGTTATTAATTTTATTGAACCACACTTCTTCAATGATGCTCTTTAGATGCTGCATGGTTTTTGGTTTTTTATCTTGGATCTTCTTTCCCATAAGAGCCCAGACATTTTCGATGGGGTTGAGATCTGGACTGTTTCCCGGCCAAATTAGGGATTCTATTCCTAATTCTTCTTTCATAGTTTTAATCTGTGGAGGAAATTTAAAAATTAAAATCATAAGATTTTCAAAACACCCATAAATATGAAAAAAAAAAAACCTCGAATTACTCACAGATTTTGCTCGGTGGCAAGGTGCTGAATCATCTTGAAAAATTGGTTTTGATGTTTCTGCTGTTATCATTTCCATACTCGGTACAACACCATCTAAGATAATTTGTTTGTACTGCATGGCGTTAACAGTGCCCTCGAGCATAATTAGAGATCCAACTCCGATTACGGTGATGCATCCCCACATCATAACATAAGGAGAATGTTTTACGGTGTGAGCTATGCATTCGTCGCTGTAGCGTTCCCCTTTTCTACGACGAACTATCTGCTTCCCATCCGGTCCGATTAGGTTAAACTTGGACTCATCAGAGAACACCACATTTGACCAATCTTGAACACTCCAGTTTTGCCTTTCCTCAGCCCAGCTAAGGTGCGTTTTCTTCATTTTGCTGGTCAGAAGTGGGTTTTTCGCTGGTCTCCTTGCTAGCAAACCCATCTCGTTGAGACGATTCTGGATAGTTCTGACGCTAACTTCAGCCCCAGTAGCTTCTCGCAGGTCAGCTCTTAGCTCCGATGCATTTTTAAACCTGTTTCTCAAGCTGAGCCTCTTCAGTTCCCGGTCCTCCCGAACAGTGGTACATCTCTTCAATCCTGTGCTAATTTGTCTGTCCAGATTGTGATCCCGACGATATTTGTTACAGAATCTTCTTACAGAACTCTCATTGCATCCAATTTGTCGAGCAATTTCACGAAATGACTGATTCTGTTTGGATAAGGCGACGATAACTGCCTTTGCTCAATTGTACCCTTTTAGACATTGCGATATACTCTTTTCACTTTTATTTAAGAAATACAACTGCACGCACTGTTAAATATTGCCAGAATGAATTCCGACACATTCCAAAATGTGCATTACCTAACCCGGAAGCAATAAAATATAATTCGGCGAATTCCTTAAAGGTAATTAGCGCAAAAAAATGGAAAACCCGTATGCGGCTTTTTTTGTTGCGCGGGGTGTATGTAGGTTATCATTGTTACTGTATTTAACACACACACATTTTTCGCTAAGCTTATGCGAAAAAACACACCTGTTGTTATGTAGTATTTCCTTAGAACAGGGTTGTAGAGGCATGAAAGTCGGAGTTAATTTATTTATTTGTTTAGCTTAATTCAAGCAGAAATTAAATACACATTTATAAGAGTTTATATTATACACAAGATAAATACGCTGTGTCTACAATTCTGAAGGTGTATTAAAAACATAGGGCCTTAGGAACAATAAAATTTAAAGAAGACTTTTATTTAAACTTCAGATTTAAACAAAAATTCATACCAACAACCAACTTATGATGGCAGACGAAATGTCAACAACATTGAGCATGGAAAGCTGGAGCAATCTCCTCTCTTGTTTGCTATTATATCCCCGTTTAAATGCACTCTGTGGGCTTTATTATTTAATTTTTATTTATTTTAATCCACAAAATTGTGCGAGCATAACAGAAAAGCAGAAAACTTAGCATCGAAACTAAGCAATTTTGCTGTTAGATACACTTTTACTCAGTTTTCTACTTTTACACACATTTATATATACACTTTCATATACTTTTGGACAATTCAATACACTGTTTTTGAAAAGCCGATTTGTTAATTTTTGACAGATTATGCTGATTGGTTAAGATTGGACACAAAAAAGTGCTCATGAGCAATAGCTTTGTTTTAGTCTTATTTTTGATTTTTCTCAATCAGTGTTGCGTAATGGTCAATATTTTTGAAGATTTATACTTTTTGATGAATAAAAATGTAAATAATATAAAAACTGAAAATATAATGCACTACATTACAATATTGCATGTAGAAATTTGGTCTATTATGACGTTGTTCAAATATATTGTCAATATGTTGAAGGTGTTGCCATAGGTTAGCATAGGCCTCACGATAGTCGTGTAGATCCATACCCTATGCAGCGCCTCAACCAATAAACCTTTCCAGTTAGACTGGTCCTTAGCCAACTGCCAGCAGTTGCGCACTTCGAGTTGGTAGAAGTCCCCTTCTACTTGTGCGCGTCACCTAATGCGAGGTCTTCCTCTACTGCGTTGTTCCTCCGGGTTAGATTCGAAGACTCTACGGGATGTAGCTTTGGTGTTCGTTCGCTCTTTACATATGCCCTAGCCATCTCAAATGAACAATGCGAGGTTTTTTTTGACTAGGTCGATGTCGCTATACAGCTCGTCGTTAATTTCGTCCTCCAAGGCCCGTCAACGCAAACGGAACCAAATATCTTACGAAAAATTTTTTTCTCGAAACGATCAAGGATATCTTCATCAAGATCTTATTATAGAGTCTTCTTAGTTCTTCGGGATAGAACCTTACTATTCAATTACCTTCTCAGCCCAATGCGCTGATGTTGTTATCTGATGTGATAGCAGATTCGTCCCTAACAACATCAAAGCTTTAGCTGTCCATTGTGACGTTCTGTTTGATCCGTCGATGTTGGGTGTCCCTTGTTATTGACAGCATATACTTTAGTTTTTGTATTTTGGCTGCTTCTGTCTCAATACTCGCGAACGCACCGGTGCCAGCCCGCTGATTTCTGGCAATTATGTCGATAGTTGTACAGACTTTTGAAAGATTGTGCCTCTGGTGTTGGCTTGTGAGTTTCGCACAATCCTTTCAACCATCATGTTAAACAAATCACATGACAGCGCGTCACCTTGCTTAAATCCTTTTTTGACATCAAAGTAGCGACCTTGATGGAGCTGCGAGCATTCTCAGTTGTCATCCTGCACAGACGGACTAGCTTGACAGCGATGCCAAAACTAGACATGGGTCTGTATAACTCGTCTCTATAAATGCTGACGTAGGCGGCCTTAAAATGGATAAAGAGATGGTGAGTATCGATTTGGACTTCTTGAAGCTTTCTCCAGGATCTGCCGAAGTGTGAAAATTTGATCGATTGTGGACTTTTCTGGCTTAAAATCGCACTAATAAGTTCACACTGTATAATAGATAAGATCTTGTACGCGATGCTGATGGTACTGATGCCTCTGTAGTTGGCGCAGTTGAGGGGGTCTCCTTTCTTGTGGATCAGGGAAACAATGCTGAGCTTCAATTCATCAGGCATAAACTCGTCTGACCAAATAGAAGAAATGAGTTGGTGTATGCTCTTTACTTTCTCATCTCCAGCTGCTTTAAATAACTCCGTAGGTAAGCCGTCAGGTTTATTTTAGCTTGGGTATTGCTATTCTCATTTCGTTTTTATCAGGTGGACGGTAGTTTTGGCTATCAACGTCTGGGTTGAATCATTCATTCTGCCTGATAGAAGGATGTTGGTCTTCGTCGCCATTATACTCCAGAAGTGGTTCTTCCTTATTGTCAGCACCGACTGTGACTCTACAGCAAGTTTTCTTTCTTCATCTCTACAGGTATCTGCAAGGCCTTCGTTCCATTGACACGTTCTTTTTACCTTTTGCTGGAACTTCCGTTCATTGTTCCTTAAGTAGAATCTCTCAATATCTCCGACCGCTCGCTTCTTGTGCTCTCTTTTCTTCTTTTGAAGAAGCCGATGTCTTTCCCGTTTCTTTTGTTCGTATAGCTCGCGAGCAGCCTTCGTCCTTCTTTGCAGCGCCAGTTTACATACATGTATGTCTCTTATTTTACTGCATGCACTTGCCCGCATTCTTCGCCAAATCAGGGGATTCGTGGTGGAAGTCGGGTAAAACCCTTCAAATCAATTGCGGTGCTTCTGATAGCATGTAGGCAATGTTGCCACTGGTCTTCGGTACTTGATGCTGGCGGAATAGGAGTCGAGATACTCTTGCAGCCTTCTATGTTATTGTAATTCTTCTTTGTTGTCCCGCCCTTCTGCAAAGTCAATTCGAAGTCCTTTTCCAGACGTGGTGTCATGTAGGCTATGTTTACCAACTGTCCTACCAAAGACTTCCAACCAACACGATTTCAACCTCATATCTAGGACATTGCTCATAGATTTTGTCGAGGGGCTCCTAGAAACACGCTTTGGTGGCGTCGTCCTTCTCCTCTGTGGGGGCATGAGCGCATATTAAGCTAATGTTGGCGAATTTAGCATTGATGCTAGTTATCATAAGATACTCGCTTAAGTGTCGGAAGCTTAAGACTTATTACCTAAGTCTGCTACTTATGAAAAATCCGCATCCAACTAAGCGATGATTCTTTTTTCTGTAGCAGTCACCATAGTAAATGTCACAGTTTTTCATCCTTCTCTTGTCCTCTCTATCCCATCGCACTTCCCGGGTGGCAGTTATATCTGCTTTATTGCAGTCTAGGGCCTCTGCTAGTTATTCGTCTACACGTAGTCTATCAAGGGTCCGAACATTCCACGTGCGTATCCCAGAAGGCAGTGGTGGTTGCTTGACAATTATTACATGGTAGTTTAACAAGAATTTATTTGGTCGTTTAAGAATTATTTCAAAATAATGCGCGCTACCGCTCACAATGTACGTCTTCTTCGTCCAATCTATTCTATCTTAATCCCCAACGTCCTCTTCATCAGAGCCGTGTGTTGTTGTCCCCCTCTTTTGTGCTGTCTCTTTCGTGCGACAGTCCTGCCAAGTCATCTTTTGTTACAGTAGGGAAGTTAAATCGACTCATGGCCCCTGGGCCAGTTTCTTGCTTGGTTGCCAGTAACCCAACTACAGGGATGCGAGCGCTTCCGTTAGTCCGTTAAGAACTCCTCCGCCATCATCTCTTCTTGGAAAAACCTTGACACAGTTCCCAAGATCCTTTATAGGCGCTCAGTAAGTAGTTTAACATAACTGGAACTATAGACCTCACCATTGAGGAAATGTGCCTTAGTGGAAACACCCTTCCCCCTCTCTCGTTTGCTGCCACTAAAACGTCTCACAGAGATTGAACCCCATCTTTCGCCAATGTACTTGGCATCCGGGGCTGAGAGTAGTAGTTGGCAGACAGTGGACAAGGTGTCGACGCTTGCGTCTTAATATATTGCTCATGTCTACCCTCTGGACTTTAGTTACACCAAGAAAATTCGTTCGACCAGAGTTCAAACCATTTGTTTTATTTTACATATAAATCTTATTACATTATTCGAGTGTCAATATTCTCATTTTTTCTGATAAGAATCGGCAGCGATATGTTCGATGAAACCGCAGCATCTCTCAGGATCAAACAAAAAGATATTGGACAGAGGCGCCTCTTTCTTGGATACAACTTTGATCACCTCCTGCGCTAAAACGCCACCAACGATGGCTGCAGACGGAGAGATTTGACTGAACACGTTCAAGAACCAGGAGGACGGAACGATGTTTTCATTGCTCAACTCGTCTCGAATGATTTCCAATTGCTTGATATCCTCATCGCGAGTCTTGGGCGAAGGGTTCCGGCCAAAAGCCTCTCGAAATTTATGCAAAATCCGCATAACAATGAAGGCAGGGCCCGTGCGTTTAACTACTTTTATATAGGCCGGGGAGTCATACTTGAAATCGAACACCTCTTGCAGAGGAGGAAACTTCAGTTGTTTTTGTACAGTTGTTGTGATTAACTCGGTCTTAGGTTTTTTATTTGGCGAAGAGATAACTTTGTGTTTAACAACGTCCCTGGAATAGTAAGACTGTGAGCAACTTAAAGGTAATATTAAAGTAAACTTACTCAGCAAAAGAATGTTCCTGCAGTTCAGCACAACAATACCCGAACATACCCCAGACATCGCCGCAAAAGAAAGATATGTTCTTTGCACGGCAAATGCTGTCGATACGAATCAATTCCTTTTCTGGTGCACCGCTGATCACAATTACATCAAATTGAGCAAAGAAATTCTCTCCTTTCTTATTCAGTGGTTCAGTGTCGGCTGATATTTCGACCATGGGATTCAGCTGCTTAGCCCGGTCTAACGACGAAGTGGCTCTATTCTTGCCAATGGAATCCCTCGGCACTAGAAATTGCGATGTAATGTCCTCCTCTCCAACGAGTTGCTCATCGTGCAGCTTCACTGAATGAACTCCCGAAAGGATAATATTTTTCGTAACTTCTGCTCCAAGGCCACTTAGTCCAGAGATGAGTACTTTAGCCGTACGAAGCCTGCACCAAAGAAAAATTATGCCAATCAAGGTAGCCAACATATAAAAAAAAATTAAAATTTTACCGTTTTTGAGACTCCAATCCCCAAAGTCGAATTTGCCGGTCATAAAGTTCATTCTCAGCTTCCGTCAACTCAACACTGGCGACGGCGTCGTCTTTTTTTTCTACGCCCATTATAAACTTTTATAAAAATACAAACAGCAACGAGACAGCGCAAAAATGCCGGTCAATGAATATAGATCAGAGAAATATGGCAGAAGTCAACGAGTAAAAAGATATAAAACATTCCCGTAACTTTCCAGGCGCAGAATACAATGAGTAAAAAACTGTGCCGTGACTTCCAGGGGCCTGTACCACAAAACTACAATTTAACAATTCTATAGGCACTTGTCAAAAATGCAAATTTAACAAGTACCTAAAGGGTGTTTTTTTAGAGGTATAGAACTTTAAAATGAAATAAAATACATAAAAATCATGGTAATGGACATGGTATTGGAAAGTTAATTATATGCTATTAGTGTTTAAATATAATTTCGGTCATATGGTTCCGCTGCCTTGAATAAACGCAATCTGGAAGTCTAATTTTCGACCACTTTTTCGAGCAGCTGTGGATGTATATCGGCAATAACGAGGCGAAAGTTGACGTCTATCGTCTCTGGTTTATCGGTATAGACTAGCGACTTCACATATCCCCACAGAAAATAATCCAAAGTTGTTAAATCTTGGAGTCCAATTCATAGGTCCATTACGCGAAATTATCCGCTCATCGAATGTTTCCTTCAGTAAATTGATAGTGACACGTGTTTAAATATAATTTCGGGCATATGGTTTCGCTGCCTTGAATAAACGCAATCGCAAGACGCAAGGAAGTCCAATTTTCAACCACTTTTTCGAGCAGCTGTCGATGTATATCGGCAATAACGAGGCGAAAGTTGACGTCTATCGTCTCTGGTTTATCGGTATAGACTAGCGTCTTCACATATCCCCACAGAAAATAATCCAAAGTTGTTAAATCTTGGAGGCCAATTCACAGGTCCATTACGCGAAATTATGCCCTCATCGAATGTTTCCTTCAGTAAATTGATAGTGACACGTGTTGAATGTGGTATATTGCTTGTTGAAACTACAGCTCTTCTACATTAATGCCATTTAATTGGGGAACGAAAAAGTCAGTAATCATGGATCTATAGCGCTCTCCATTGACTGTAATGTTCTGGCCGGCACCACTTTTGAAATAAGTATGGATCAATGATTCCACGAGCCCATAAACCATACCAAACAGTGACTTTTTGTGGATGTAACGGCGTCTCAATAATACCTTGTGAATTTTCTTCACTCCAAATGTGGCAATTTTGCTTGTTAACGTAACCATTCAACCAAAAGTGAGCATCATAGCAATCAAGATCAATAGCAACGATAGTTAAGCGGCTTCAATTCTTGCACGACCTGGATTTTGTAAGCTCGTAAACTAAAATCTTTCTGCTAAATCTTCTATAAACTGGATGGACACAGCTCCAATTGCTGTGCACGATGGCGAACCGACTCATTCGGGACCTTCTCAATACTACGCTCCACAGTAGCAACAGCTTGTTCGGTGCGCACTAAACGACGTCTCTGTGCATGCGTATTATCAATTAGAGTATGCGTGGTGTGAAATCGATCTAAAGTTTACTTCCACGGATGGACCGTAAAATGGACATAGCGCACAGTAAGTTTCGCTAACTTAACAACGATTTTTGAAAAAAAATTGCAAAATTTGTAAACGTTGTTCTGGTGTAACTTTATTCATGGTGAAGTGGATTCACTTTTTTGTACAAGTGTTCTTCATCACTTTATCGGAATTAAAAAAAAACAAACATTTTTTTTTTTAAATAGGTAGTTACACTGGTGGTCTTTGAGGAGACTTTCTTTTGACATAATTTTCAGGATCATTTATTAAATTGGTCACTACTGTTCGACTTTTCTTTACTGACTTTGATATTTTTGCAATACTCCAGCCTTTCAAAATTGTTTGTACTTCAGCTGAATTCAACATTTTTTCGCATCCCATATTGTCCTTTCTTGAAGAATGTTTATCAAATTTATCACCAAATGATAATAAAATAAGAGCACAACTATTTTCAACAATGTTTACTTAAATACATCCTTACTGAATGAACTATCGACACAAAATGATCAACTTGTCCCACCCAGTTTTTGGCTTTCCCCAAAAACAAGAAAATTAAGGGTCTATCCAGAAATTTGTGTATGACAGTGAGGTCTAAATACGTTGTGTTACCTAATGATTCAATCAAATTTGACTAATGGTGCTCGTAGGCACACTTTTTTTTTGTGAGGGTATCTTATCATTTTGTCTCGGAGTGAAGACGAAAAGGTAGATCCATTGTGATACCTCAAAGAGTACCCGATTAGCAGTACCATGAACCTGGCATAATATATTTTCCCCCAGGAAAGTTAGTTTTGTTTCCGCATTTATGTGCAGAACCACTTAGATCTGGAAGCAACATTTTTTATTTTGTAGATATGGAGACTAAGGTCTCCATAGAAGTACTCCCCGAGAGTATTTATATTTGAAGTATTTATCAAGGTTTCTTGCAACCCGAGTTACAATAGAGTTCAAATTGCAAAAACCGACAAATATAGGAGCCCAGCAAGTTATCACAAACGTTACTCTATAACGTAAAAATATATTATACATACGAGTACCTACATAAGAAATGTTGAATCCCTTTTTGATGTTTGCTCTTATTTACTTTATTTATTAGTCACTTACACTTATAACTTTAACCTACAACTAGTTTTTAAGATTTATTTAACAAGTTCATTCACATTAGACAAATTTTAGTTTTTCATTCCGCATTGTTTTCCAATATTAAAAATTAAACTGAACGGATTTTCTTCTTGAACACAGCCCTTGAATTACTTGTTTCACCACGTGAAAATGGTGGGATATTTTTGGCGGGAGGGTAAGTCACACGCATTCAGGCACGAAGTTGATTACAAAAACAATGATGTTGACAAATGGTTGTTGAGGGGATAGAGGGACGAAAGTTTCTTCGAAATCTTATTTCCTATTGATTTCTGGTAGAGATATAAAACATTTCTGTGACTTTCCAGGCGCTCACAAGCTAATCCCTAATATAAGCAATTATCCATAAACTCGTCAATTCACCAACAACCGGGTTGGCAATTTATAACGACGATGAAAATTTCCAGATTTGGAAAGTGTGGGGGGTTTGTTCACCAAATTCCAATAACGGGTGTGTTTCTTTATTTCAAATATTTCTTGCAAGAAAACTAAGTTTTTAATATTCTGTTTACGTAATTCCGTCCGAGAAGCGTGTCCTTGAACTGGCCACTAAAAAGGGTTCAAAAAACTGAATAAACTGTTCGACAAACAATCTGGTGCACTACAGTGAGACTCAAGGAATCTGGTTGCTAGACTGCTAATACCCGTGACAGACCAAATTTGATGGCTATTAACTACCGATCCCACTTAAACTTAATCGAGCTCATCAATTTAACTCTGGCAAAACAGAATGAGCCTGAAACCCACTCGTGCCAACGCTACCACTTTGACTGCGATGGGAGTAGATTCATTCTACAAGGATGGCCGTGGTGTAGTGGTAACATCATCGCTTGTCACGCTGTTGATTCACGGTTCGAATCCTGATGTCAAGAATCATCTATTTATTTCGCATGAAATAAATAAAAAAGTCGATCACTTGCGAAAGCTAAGTCAACTCTACTGTGGAGGCATAACACTGGCAGTAGGGTGGTCATATGGCTAAAATGCAACTTGATCGTGATGATGACATCAGGAAGACGGAAAAAAATACTGTGAATCATAAGCAACGACAATAATAGCGAAAACAAACCAAATACTCCCCAGTTATCTGGACAGCCACCCTTGGAGTTTACAGAAACTTAATACCACCTGAGTTTCAAACTACACCACTCTGTCTCTTCCTCTTTCCGCAAAAACGCACATGTTCTAAAAATTAGTATAAGGGTACTCATATCCCCTTTAACACGTGCAAATTATGAAAAAAAAAATTAAGTTTATTGCTTTTTTAGAATACTTTTGAACAAACATACACTTTGAATTTAATGGAAGTTACCCACATTCATTGCACTCATTTAAGGTAATAGGTGAATTTCATTAATTAAATTAATTATTCTAAATTTGCTGAAATATTTATATTATTATAATATTATAAAATATAGGTATAACTATGTTTTCTCTTTAAGCCCAGTAGGCACGCAATAATTTATGCCCCAACAAACATTTCCAAAAATATTCTCCCTGCATTTTATTAAAAATTATATTTGTAGACAAATTTGAATTTGTAATCATTAGTTATTTTGACAACAGAAACTAAAATTATAGGAAAGGTTGAAGGAAGTTTTAATACATAAAAGAGTATGCATTATGGACAAGCATATATATCACATTAGTACTGACTGATTTTGGTTTAAATATTTAAATATTTGCTTAAATAATGTATTATTTACGCTTTATTGAGTAGTAAAAGAACTACAATATTTACAATGAGTTAAAGTGATTTTTTCCAGTACAATCAATAAAATCTATTCGCATTTTTCCAGTTCCAGTTCCACAACACGCTTATCTCGTTTGGAGCTAAGTGATAGGTGACAGACCGACTTCTTGATCGCGATCAGTGAGTTCAGCAGAATTAACCATTTTAGTCTGTCGAGTTTAAGCCATAAGGACATTGTAACCCTCTTCAATTAAACTGAATACATCATCCATATAAACCAAACTTCAGGAAAGATTTCACCTTCAGAATGAAATAAAGGGAGGTCGGGTGATAAAAGGTTTCGACACAGCAATCGTCACTGACAGTTCAAAAATGAGCTGCGGGTTTATTGTGACTTGAATACATCCAAGCATGCTATAAAAACTAATTATTGTTTATACGCCGTAGACCACTTCAAAATATAGTTTAGGTTGCCTAAATGTTTGGACTGACCCAACCAGTATAGTGCTGTATTTAAAGCTCTTACACCGATGACATTTGTACAAAACTTCTTCTTGGTCTCGGAGCAAATCAGTGGTGTAAAATTGGCCAGTAATGAGAAATACATTATGCTTTAAAAGTAGCTGACGGCCGAAGTAAGGCAAGCAAGGGTTAGTTAGTAAATAAGCATTATTATTTTTGATTTGAGTTAAATTTGATTCAAGCTAAGATAAAAAATAAAAGCCTTGCAGTAAGTTTTAAAGACGATTTTTTCTTACCGTGGATAACCATACACAGGGTAGGTAGGTAGGAGTGGTGCTTTTGTAAAAAGAACCCAATTAGCACAAGGTGACGTAAAAACCTGGCTATTAAGGTGTGTTGATGAGAAGTCTCTAAATTCAACCTGTGGAATTTAAGAGAGTTATAAGTTCTTTAATGTTTTTCCCTGAGATCTCCTCGAGCGAATTGAAAAAGGGTTTGTCTAATGCTCGTTGTCTGGCCTTAGCTACAACCGGACAAGCGCACATATAGTGTGTGAGGGGTTTTCTAAGGAAGATTGAGGAGATTTTGCCTTAACTGCTCGTGAACTGGTTCTGTGAGTGAACAGACTTCGTGGATAGAGCGTAATTCCGCCTGGAAAACTCTGATGGTGCCCGGAAGTCTACATGTATGATCTTAAGATGTTCAAGGATTCAGAAAACAAACCCGCACCCATTCCACAATCCATTTTTGAACCGTCTGTGTAGATTGCTAGATCAAAATCCTTGGCCACTTGTCTATCCTGCCATTCTATTCTTCAACTTCCTTGCAGTTTGTTTAAGATAATGTTCGATATGCCGAAATGCAATAGAATTAATTAGAAAATGTTGCTTAGATGGTATGGTTATAGAAGTAAATAATTTGTGCAGAATGTTACAAAATTCAACCTATAGGCATGGAAATTGGCACGATTTAGGTGCCTTTTATATTCTATATTCTGCATAAAGACTTATTTTAATTTGCACATTTTTAGAGAGGCGATCGTGAAAAAAACGAAGGGCTGATAGAACACAGCACAAAATTGAGATTTTTTTCCCAAAAATGTTAAACCTATTGACACTAAAATCAATAGATTTGTAGTTTTGAAAAAAAAAACATTTAAATCGGTGGCTTTGGCAAAAGTTATATTGAATGAAAAAGTCATGAACAAATTGCACAAAATTAACTGTTGATACTTTCAAAAACGATCAAACGACTGACACTGAAAATAACCGAATACTGAACATTATCAAAGCAAATTTAGGCAACATAAATTGTCGAAAATGCATTGCACAGAAGAGCTTAGAGGAATAATAAGAGACTTACGGAACGAGGGAAAAGCAACAAATTCATTGCCGGGACTGTTGGATGTTCTCAGAATGTTTTCACTAATGCATTGAAATAGTAAAGTAGTAAAAAGGAAGAAAAACGCGGAAGACCACGGAAAACAGAGGACAAAAGCATTCATTAGATTACTACGACGTTAATCTGCAATGAAATAAAAAGGAATCTGGTGGAATCTGATATATGCATGTACACCATAGGGAGGAGCTTGATTGAGAAGAATCTACCTACTAGAAGCCCCAGGAAATGTCCTTTATTGACCACTCGGTATTGGCAAAGAAGACCAATTTAAATGTGCTTATGCAAACAGTTCATAGCGCATTTTAATTGGTCAGTTGAAAAATGGTGAAATATTTGGTGTTCTGACGAGTCAAAGTCAATTTATTTCGAGCAGATGGCAGCATTTTTGTTCGAAGACCGAAGAATAAGGAACCCCTTCCTCAATACATGGTAAATATTTTAGAACATAGATTTGGAAGTGTAATGTTTTGGGACGGTTTTATACTACACGGGGTAGATTAAATTTTCTGGATAAAGGAATTGCTGAATCATGTTGTTTACATAAATATCCTAGAAAATATAATCCTGTAATTTGGAGAAGAGTAGATACTACTTCGTTGGACTCTTCAGCAGGACAACGACCCCAAACATATCACCAAAATCATAGTTTCAGCGAAACAGCATAAGAGTGGCCAGCGCAATCTTCCGACCTCAATCCCATAGAAACTCTTTGGGGTGATGTCAAGAGGGCACTTGGTCACCGAGTACAAACACAAGGAGGAATTATGGCACGCGATGTGAACTGCTTGGGTTGACTCAATACCCAGGAGATACCAAGCAGTTTAAAAAATGGAAATATTAAATATATTGACATTTGTCAAAGTAGGCAGTTTTCATTTTCCTAAATTATTGGTAATTTGCTGAAAAGTTTTTCTTTAATTTTCAGGATAAAAATAAATATTTTCATATCATAATTTTAATTACTTTCATCTTGATTTTTTTTTTTTAAATTATTATTTTTTCTTTTGCCTACAAATAAATTATTCAAAATTAATTTAAAAAAAATTATTTCATCCATTTTAGTATTATCATAACAAGTACAATTAGTAAATTAGATGATTTCAATGCGCAAACCCATTATTTTACATACCGCTGCATGGGAAAGTAGGTAATTTAGTGCAGGGTCAGAAGTCTACAGGCAATCCACAATGGACTTTTAACACACCTGGGTGGGTCTCTTTTCGAGTGCGACTCATACACTGAACGACGTTCGGACTCACATGCAGGTGTTCAGGGCGCAAACACTTTTAACTACTTTGAAGAACTTTGTCTCTATGTGTATTGTAGTTTAATTTGTTTAAATGCTTAATTTGTTTGTTTTTTCCCCATTTTGACAACGTATCCCTTTTTTCTTTAAATAAAGATTAATCATTATTCATTATTCTTTTAATTGGTTTGAAATTGTTTCAAGTGTAAATCATCAAGAATGTCCAAAAACAAAATACGGCCTAGCGGTCCATTGTGGTCTTTTGGCCTGTGGACGTATGACACTGCGCGATTAGGATATTTTCCCGTAATCATTTCTTTTGGTTCTAATGAAAAAGTAGTAGAAATTAATTGCTTTCAGTTGCACATCTCTATTTTCTAGCACTTTTTCCACAAACTATATCACAGACCACAACCAACCACTTTATAATTCTTCTAATGCGCAAAAGCACAACAAAGTTTATGCGTGTGCAATAGCACATCAAACAAAACCGCTAACCACCCCATTGGCAAGAATGAGAAAACTATATCCTTTCACAGCAATAATTATACGGCCCATATATTGAAAGCAACAACAAAACAATTAGAAACATGACGTCAGACTGTGTGTTATTTTGATTACCCCGAATACACTAGCCTAACGAACAGAATGAACTGTGAGTGTCGTTTGACAAGAGGTGCGGTGCTATAGCGGTCGTGAGCCAAAAAAAAAAAAACAAATAAAGAAAAGTTACATTAAATACCAGAAAGGGTGTACATTTGATTCGCAAAAAAAGGTGCGTCTATACAGGAAAAAGTATTCCTCTTCGAATTTCGTAAAAAAAATCGCTGAAATTTGAAAAAATATTTATGCCAAAAAAAATTCCCCACCCTCATACGGTCTAACACGAGATATCCCAATTAGAATAACTGTAGTCCGTCGGTGACCTTCTGTTTTCCATTGAATTGTTCATCACTCACTCTTGGCTTCTGTCAGTTTTCGATTGGCGCGAGTGCTACTCATCGGTGACCGGTTTGTAGTTTTCCTCTCTTATCAGTGATTTTTTGTTATTTTTTCTACTGCCAGTGCAATTATCCAGAGGGAATCCCCAACGGTTGAGCAATAATTGCGAATTCTATTTGTCATTCCTTCCTAGTGTCGGCGAAAGGTTTTTATATTCTCTCGTGGGGAATTCCATTTTAATCACAGCTTCCCTCTTCGCTTGTCAATAGTGATCTCTTCAGAGAGAGAGAGCATCCATAACTGGAATAAAATCCATCCATAAATAAAAAAAAAAAAAAAATTGTGTTCAAAAAAAAGTGCAGGTGTTTCAATTAGCGTGCTTTTAGGCGCTAAGGTAATTTTTGTTGGCTTCCGCTGTGAGATTTTAACAGTGAATTACAAATTTCGAGTGTTTTGTGTTTATTTAAGTGATTCTTAATTGATTTTCCATCATCGCATATAATTGTTGTAATAATTTCATTTTAGAAAAAGTTATTTAATAGTGCATTAAAGTTTTTTTTTTTTGTTTTAAATTTTTCTGTGCATATTTTTAGGTGCAAGTGCAAGTGTCTGAGAGAAAAAGTGTTTTTTTCTGTGCAATTTTGTGTGTTTTTATCAAAGCGAGAGCCAAGGATACCGATCTATTCGTAATCACCAAGAAGAGCAACAAGGATGGGCAACATTCATACAACCGGGCCGAATGAGGCGCTTATTGTTTCAGGTGAGTTGAAGGCCATTTAAAGCCCCTTAAAGTTGATCAAAACGTGCTGTTCCTATGCCGGTGTTTCTTTTTCTTATTTATACTCAAAAGTTTCCTCGTTCACCCCTGTACTCTGCTACAATCAGAGTTTCTCTTTGTACCCAAAAAAAAAGAAGAAGAAAATCAATAAAATGCCAAAAAAATATTCTTCCCCTTAACATGTGCTTGTGTGCGTATGTGTCTGTGCGCTGGAGAGTCCTTTTGCTTCCTTGTTTCGATTCTCTATAAATGTTGCCGAGGGCTAGGAAACATACGCGATGAGGGTCAAAATTAGAAAGGGGTTTAGTCAAACGAATATGATGCTGGTAGGGAGGGGTGGGAAACAGTGAGAGCTTGTAGCGGTGACAGAAGAAATAACTGTTTTTGCCGGTCTTTTTCATGTGTGCTGTTGGTTGTTTATTCGTTGGCAAATGTTTTGGCAGCCGAAAGGGTTTATTTTTTAGATGATCTTTTTTTTTTGGACGTTAGATGTCTTAATTGTTTGTAATGACTGTGGTAATGTTCGTTTTGAGAGATTCCGGTGATTTATCAAGTTACTGGGTTGCCCTTATTGAAACATACAAACATACACACCTGCATGTGTGGTAGGTGATGTACGGATTTGAAATTTACCGTCACTCTTATTTTGATGCTATTTTCCGAGGTGGGCGTGGATCTCGATCAGTGTGTTTATGCCGCCCATTTTCTGTAGAGCCTCACTTTTCAAATCTGAAGACCGTTAAACCAGAGCTGTAACATTTCAAATGTAAGTACAGGGTGTTATTTTTTTTTGCGTGTGGGTGGGTGAAAATCGTCGAAAGACATTGCATGCGAGCTTTGCAATAGTGTGAGACTCCAATGTTAGTGCAACACCCGGAGAAGGTATGATTTACAGTGGCGACAAATTAAATAGCACACCCAGGTTCCTTTTTTTCTAACTTGAAATTTTTGTGTTTATGTACCATAAAATTCAATGTGATAGTTAACTTTAAGAAAACATAAACTATAATCATTTCATTGATCTTTATTAGAAAAAATTAAAAAAAATGTATTTTTAGGTTCATTTTTCGGAAGACAAAATAAGTAGAACACTTTACGAAAATTTTTTGAATTTAGAAGAATAATAAAGAAAATAAAAAATAAGTATATGCAGATATTAGTTCATTCCATAAATATTTAGTCGGGTAGCCTTAATTTTTGATAACTGCAGTCAAACGAATATGATGCTGGTAGGGAGGGGTGGGAAACAGTGAGAGCTTGTAGCGGTGACAGAAGAAATAACTGTTTTTGCCGGTCTTTTTCATGTGTGCTGTTGGTTGTTTATTCGTTGGCAAATGTTTTGGCAGCCGAAAGGGTTTATTTTTTAGATGATCTTTTTTTTTTGGACGTTAGATGTCTTAATTGTTTGTAATGACTGTGGTAATGTTCGTTTTGAGAGATTCCGGTGATTTATCAAGTTACTGGGTTGCCCTTATTGAAACATACAAACATACACACCTGCATGTGTGGTAGGTGATGTACGGATTTGAAATTTACCGTCACTCTTATTTTGATGCTATTTTCCGAGGTGGGCGTGGATCTCGATCAGTGTGTTTATGCCGCCCATTTTCTGTAGAGCCTCACTTTTCAAATCTGAAGACCGTTAAACCAGAGCTGTAACATTTCAAATGTAAGTACAGGGTGTTATTTTTTTTTGCGTGTGGGTGGGTGAAAATCGTCGAAAGACATTGCATGCGAGCTTTGCAATAGTGTGAGACTCCAATGTTAGTGCAACACCCGGAGAAGGTATGATTTACAGTGGCGACAAATTAAATAGCACACCCAGGTTCCTTTTTTTCTAACTTGAAATTTTTGTGTTTATGTACCATAAAATTCAATGTGATAGTTAACTTTAAGAAAACATAAACTATAATCATTTCATTGATCTTTATTAGAAAAAATTAAAAAAAATGTATTTTTAGGTTCATTTTTCGGAAGACAAAATAAGTAGAACACTTTACGAAAATTTTTTGAATTTAGAAGAATAATAAAGAAAATAAAAAATAAGTATATGCAGATATTAGTTCATTCCATAAATATTTAGTCGGGTAGCCTTAATTTTTGATAACTGCAGTACACCGGCGGCACATGATGATACCAGGGCCTGACATCATTCTACCGGTATTGGCGATTGTTTTGTCTACAAGTTTTCAATCGGATTGAGATCAGGAGACTGGGCTTCACAGATTTAGCTGTATGCTTCGGATCATTGTTGTGTTGAAATTTCCATTTCAGTGGCATAAGCAAAATATCGAATAATTACTCATATTCTCCTGTATCGATTCATCCCTAGTAGTAGCCAACGAATGACTCGTCACTCTCCAAGTACTACGTTCGTACAGCAGTACCGGCTCTACATTGGAGCAAAACAGTCAAAGCTTAAATTTTTGGCAGCATATCGTACGCAGCTTTTCATCCGAGCATATATTACATATGAGTTGCTGATCCCCAAGCTGTCAAATGATCCCCAGCTGTCAAATGATCCTCAGCTGTAAAATTATCCCCAGCTGTCAAATGATCCCCAGCTGTTTTGAATAGTGCGATTGTTAGACTGTCGGCTCCAGCAACAATGTTGGATATAAGATTAGACATTGCTGTCTTCATTCCACTTTCGTCGGGTGCGCGGAATCGTCCGCCACCATTTAACACCGCCGTTTAACAATCTTCAGAAGTGATCCCTCAAAATTCTCAGCACTGACTGTGCCTCTATTATGTACTAGATTTTTTTCCTCTTCGAAATTACGGAAATTGTATAAACAGTTAATTGATTAATTGATTTATTGACCTGATCATAGTTTTCACAAAGAAACATCACAACGAGAATGTTGATTATGCAGAACTACTGATTTGTATGTACTCGTATTTGTCCTTTCTTGCACTACTCGACCTTGAGCTCTTCATATTTGTTTGTTTTCAAATAATCAATTCATTGCTAATCATTTGCTTTTTCTGTTGGTTCTGTTATCAAAAAAATAGTTCTGATAATAAGAAAACAAAAAACCCTTTACGGTTGCTCGATTAAATTTATCGTAAACTTTTATTCTTATCGTAAACTGTATATAATCGCGTATGGGATGTACCTATATACAAGGGTGACTTCTTTGCTGATTACGACGTAAGTGAAGCGGAATGATTTAGATTCTGATCAAAAAGTACCCGGAATTTCCCATTGAAACAAACCGCGCTTGAGATATTGTCAAAAAGCTTTTTTTTTTTAGGTTGGTACATCTGCCATCTGGCGCTCAAATATCTGTTTGGCCGCCATTTTTCGGGAGTTTGTGCGTGATAGCTTTGAAAACATGTCAGTGTTTGTTGTGTTCTGCGAATTTGCTGAATTTGTTGCAGAAAATCATCGGGATGGCGCTTCTCAGACGAGCTAAACCGAAAATACTACGACAGAGTCGATCCAAAATCAAGGCTTTGTTGACCGTTTTCTTTGATTGCCGTGGTGTGGTCCACTCTGAATTTCTGCCGCCAGGCCAGACAGTAAATAAGTAGTATAACGTGAGCCTATTAAAGCGTTTGAGGGAAAATGTTCGTCACAAGAAGCCAGAACTGTGGAGGAACTAACTCGTCGTTTCTTCACCATGACAACGCACCGGCTCACACATATCATCTTGTACGCGACTATTTGACAAAAAACAACGTTCATACCATTCCGCAAGCTCCGTATTCACCTGACATGGCTCCTTGTGACTTTTTCCTATTCCCACGACTCAAGTTACCACTTCGCGGAAAGGGTTTTGAGACGATTGAGACGATAAAGAAGAATTCGCAGAAGGAGCTGAAGGCGACTCCAAAATTGGCCTACGAAAAGTCTTTTGAAGATTGGAGGGAGCGTTGGAATATGTGTATTGCTTGCAATGGAGATTACTTTGAAGGGAATAAAATGAATATCGATGAATAATTGAAGAATTCCGTTTTATTGAAGAATTCCGGCTACTTTTTGATTAGAAGGTACGAGTATACGAAGTTAACGTGTAAAAAAGATCTACACAAAAGTTGTTTGTAAATATGGGGTGGGGCGATATTGAAAACCGTGTTATGGTACCTAATTGGCCACAAGTGAAATATGGAAAGAGGCAATATTTTCCCGACAGAGTCTATGGCCGGCCATCCAAAGAAGCATCAGAGCTCATTCCACGAGTCGACCGCGCCAGCTTATAAGGCAAAAACAAGACAAGGCCGGTCTTCATAGCAGCAGACGATTGGCCGTCAGGCAGTCCAGACCTCAATCCTTTGGATTATAAACTGTGGTCTATTTTAGAGGCGATGGCTTGATGTGGTCGACACCCAAATATTGATTCCTTGAAGGGAGCACTTATCTGTGCATTCGATAAGTTTCTAATCCGACTCAAAGCCTGCATAAATACAAATGGTGGACATTTCAAATAAGTTATTTAAATATTGTCTCCTAATAAGGGGATCATAATAATCCATTAAAGATTTACAGGGAAAAAAATAATCAACAAATTCTTGCTCGATTATATTTTATCACCAAAAATGCGTGTGCCAGTATTTATGACTTAACTAGGTATTACCAACAAATTACAATACACACTCTCTAATTAAATCGTATTTTGAGTGTTACGCTTCGATTTTCCGCAATCGAAAATTGAACACAAATATTTGTTAATCGTAAAAAACTCGAAAACGAAATACAACTCCGATATTAAGGGATTCATTGAGGCATCGTTATCGTAATCAAACGCGATAGACTGTAATTATCAACGATAAGCATGGAGGTGGGTTTGCTAATGATAAGAGAAACATTTATTGAAACAAGTAATTGTGCTAAATATAGAATGAAATAAGATCTCGGATTAAAATTAAATTTTCAGTTGTTCCGAAGAGCTGATATAAACATAATTGTACTCAACCCCACTATTCTATCATACATACTCGTATATACATTACATAAGCATTGTTTAGTATTAAAAGTACATAAAATATGTGGAAAAACAACATCATCTGAAAATAGTTCGTTTTAAGATCCGAAGGTCAATTGGAATAATTAAAATTCTTACATAGATACAGTGTGAGCCTCCTCTTTTAATACATTTCACACTTGATGCCATATAAAGTTTTACTAACTAAATTAATATTGTCATCAATAGGTACCTATTATCAAATATTTTTTTTGCTAATGACTCAACTTCCCGTTGAAGTTTCATGAATAAAAATGAAATAAAAAAATTCCCCCAATGAGTACACAAACATACTCGTTCGTACAACACACTCAAAGTTATCAATTTATTTGTCACGCAGTTGCAGTACCGCTGGTTGAATGTGAATGTTAGTACTTGTACGTTTAAAGATGAAGAAAAATATGCACATGTTTGCAGATAATGTACAATGAACATTTATACCCTAGGGCCTAGGGACTAAATAGCTATACTTTCCTTAGGCTGTAAGTTTCCTTTTGATCCGAGATATTTGCTTTCCAAAGATTGTTTTTTTACTAGGAAGACATTTACATTCAAACCCCAAAAGATCGGATATGTTGAAATAAATATTTCAAGGTCATCAAGATACTTGAAGCTAATCTGAGATTCCAAACTATATTGGAAGGAGAACATCGATGATGGCATTATGAAATCATGTGTAGCATGTACATGCAAAAAGACATTCAGCAATACATGGGGTTTCAAACCAGCTGTGGTATACTGGCTTTACACAGTCTGATGGAAGGCACTTGAGAAGAAATGTCATTTTTCAAAACTCACCGACATATATTGTGAGTAAGCCATTGCTGCTAAGAACAGAGCCTATAGATAATGGAGCTCCAACCTAACAGATCAAACAAGATCGTTAGTCTCCGAAACACGTGTAATATAACAGTCGATTCCGCGAAGAAAAACTACAATGAGAGAGTCACTAACAAGCTCCTAGATTATCCCATTGGCTCACTTCCTTTCTGGTCAATGGCAAAAGTTATAAGCAACAAATTCAGTTGCTTCCAACTACCACGGAGGTCCAGTCATCGATGTAGACTTTTGACGTCTGTGTAATCCGACACGCACTTCATCATCTGGAATGCAAAGAGGCACCAGGACCGGACGGAGTACCAGTCAAAGTGCTCAAAAACCGTGTTTTATGCGCACAAAAACTGCCCGCATTCAACCGATACTCAAAAAAGGAATGAAACGCTTGCTGCAAAACTACCGTCGCATAGCGTTGTTGTCCATGAACGTAGTAATCAAATATGTGGAGGGACACGGACTGATAAGTTGACGGATACTGGAGATCTTTTGAGCTATATAACCTACTGATGGACTTCAGCCATCGAACAGCACGGAGAATCAAGAGCCATTGCTTGATAAATTCAAATTGTGGTCGATGGTGGCTCTTTCGATACAAACATTGGAGTGACCTAGGGTTCTATACTTTCTCCAACTCTGTTTTTACTGCATATCAACGAACTTCTAGAGTCAACTAACAACAATATCTGCAGTTTTGTTGGTGACAGCACCCTAATTCAATCTTACTAACAGCATGCCCGTGAATTCAAATACATCACATCGTCAGAGATGCGACCAGATCAACTGATTAACTGAAGACCTGCGCAAAATCTTGCAGTCGAATCTTAGTCGAATTCTACTATACCCCAACTTCACATGACCGACCAAATTATCCATCCCAAGTAAAGTATGCATCTTTTTGACGTTACAGTCACGTCTGGTATATAATCGGCATCCATGAAGTCAAACTTCCTATTTAGAGCAAAGAGATACTTTACAGCGCAACAGCTTCTTCTCCTATACTAAGCACTTATCCTCTTCTTCTGCTCGACAGCATATGGAGGTGAGCAGTCCGCTTAATAGAAAATTCCGCACTAACTTCCAATCCTTTGATCTTCAACAATTCAAGAGCGGAATCAACAGGCATCTAGAAAAACCTCGGGGCGCTGGCTCAGCGTTATAGGTTCGCCTCTCCTGAGAAAAGATAATAATAAAAAAAATAAGATCCGGAGGACAGCCTGCATGGTGATCGATCATAGGATCTAATAGAACGACACCCACTGCGGTAAAGGGGACCATGTTAAATCTCTGTTCGCAAGATATCTACAGCAACAATGTCGTGGCTAAAATTACGCTTAGGCTAAGAGAAGCAGGACTATGGTCATCAGTACTATACGGTCATGCTTACATCTTATCCCGATGGGAAGCTACTACCAAGCAGATAGAAACAGACTATGTGATTCCGATGCTCTTTTTTGACAGGAAACTAAAATCAGAATTTTTGACAGAAACGACTGGAGGAATCGACAAGTTACAATCAAAAAGGAACTAACTTTTTACACTGACGGTTCCAAAATGGACATCGGTACAGTGGCTGGGGTTTACTGTGAAACCCTAGGAGTGAACCACTTATTTAGGATTAACAACGACTGTAGCGTTTTTCAAGCCGAGAACACAACCATTGCTCAGACAGCAAAAACCATCCTAAATGACAACATCGTCGGAAAGACAATTACGATGTACTGAAACAGCAAGGCAACTGTTAAGGCTCTGGATTCCCAGGTAACGAAAGAGCAGATTAACTTGTAAGGAAGACGTTGCATATTTCAAAGACCCTGCCATTTGTCAGAATTCTCATTTGATCATTGAAGATGAAACCAGTGGTAAAGCCAAAAGGCGCTGAGTGACAAGAAAAGATCTCGTTCTTAGGTTAAACTAAATCGCAATAACACACGAGCAGCCTCTGGCATCATTATGGGGCATTGCGCCATTGGTATCCACGCGGATCGTCTCGGGGTTACCTACAACGAATATTGCAGAAGCTGCAAGAACGAAGAGGAAATTGTATCTGTCACATGTTGTGTAAATGTCCTGCCCTTGTCGACAGCAGAATGAGGTGTCATGGGATTGGAGGGCCTAAGTAAAATTGAGGTGAAATCCCTCCCGGGATTCATATCTTTATATCGGTGGTTGTAAATCGGCGGTTCTCTTTCTCTTTATAGGTTCCTTGGGCTAAACTCCAAAATCGATAGAAAAAATACACCCAACTGTTGGTCTAAGTGAGCAGTAACAAACCTAACCTGTCCTGTTTCCTGGACTAACGTAATGTACCTTACTATAAATTTATCTATTGACTTGAGATACTAATTTGCTCCCACGGATTTTTCAGAGAGTTTTTTGAACTCTTAAATTCGTTTACATTGTTTGACATACCGCCAAATTTGTCTCAATCAAAAATATCATGAATCATCACTTATGGTATATCATATGTTGCTGTCCAGTCTTTTGGAAACATAAAGTCCCGAACAGAATGCTTCCGATCCGATCCGATTCGCTCCGTTGATTTTGGATCGGACAGAACGGATTGCTGCAACCGGATTGATGGAACGGTGGAAAAAGTAAAATTATAAACGAATTTTGGTCAAAACCGAACAAAAAACATACAAGAAAGTTGCAATCCGTCTAGAACTGATCGTATGATACCCTATCCCTTAACTTCTAACTCACCCCTTACAAAGTGAGCGTGACGTTGAAAAATTTTGAAACAGATGCAATAATATCTTTCTATACAGAGCATATTTCCGCGATTTTATTTTTATCACAAAACTGTTGTTACAACTTTTTCTCAACAGTAAGTGGGCGTGGCTTTGTAACCGAAGTTGACGTATTCTGATGAGATATTCACAATAAGACTTGACCATCACTGTAAAAAGCTTTGAAAAAGCAATTATAAATTTTTTTTAAGAAACCGAGTGGGTGTTGCCATGTATAGGTATAATTTATGGACAAAATGTAGAAAAAGTCAACGTCTACCTATCTTACCTATCGAAAATCGAAATTTTTTAAAAAGTCGGCGTGTCTGTGGGAGGATTTTAAAAATTTGTACACTTGTTCATGTTCCTAGCTTAAATTTAAGACTCAACAAATGGTGACATACAGATGGACGGATAGATGAATGAACATGGCCAGATCGACATATCTTCTGATGCTCTATCTTACAAACTATGTACCAAACTTAATATACTCTGGATAGGGTACAGCAATACGTCAACGGAGATGGTGTTTGTTTTGCAATTTCATTTTCTTCACAAACTTTTCCTTTTTTTGTGCCTACTCGTATTTTATCAACAAATATAAAATGATCTGATTCGTTCAATGAGTGCATCTTTCCGGCAAGCCATACAAAATATATGGACTGTCATATTTTCAATTTTTCTGAAAAACTGGGACGAATCGGATCGGAAGCATTCTGTTTGGGGCTTAACGTAACGACTTATTGCCTTTTACGACGTCGAAACAACGAAAAGGAAAAGTGAAAAACGTACTACAATCGCTTTAGTAATTTTCGAGTTTATCATGTTCATATTCACAAACAGAGATGACAAGAAACTTCATTTTCTGGCGCTGTTAGTTTACATGTAAAGGGTTCTTCATTTCGAGGTTGGGATGTCATATCCCTGCCATATGGCATCTGTCAAATCCACCTGTCATTCATAGTGACATTCTGATCGTTTAACCACCGCTCAACGCATTAACATTGTTGCATCTTACTACAAAAATAACAGTTTTGTAATGTTTGTGTGTAGCGAATTAAGGACAGATCAAGGTCGTCATAATCGCCCAACTGAGCAAACAATTCGAACACAATCACCAAATTCAAACAAATCGGTAGTGCTTGTTTATAAGAGTAGTTTTCTGGCGCTGTTAGTTTACACGTAGTTAAGATATTATTTTATTATGCTGATTCAGTCCATAATAACCGACATTTAGCAATATTGTAACCTTGAAGTGAAATTCAGTAAACAACGCATTTTTACTGATAAATTTGCAACTCACGTGCTTCTGATAACAATTGTTTATAAATAAAAACTTAGATAATGACACTTATCGGACTGTGTTCAACTGTACTCAATAGCCTGTCAGACTATGTTTTGCTTGTGATGCTTTTGTATTTAGAAATCAAAGACGTAGGTGTAGAAATTTAATTTTTTTAATGACAGAAACAGACACAGAGATAAGGTAATAACTATTTAATTTTTTCCAAATTACTGCTTTGTTCACATTAACTCTTAGAAATTTTAAAAGTTACCTCTGAAGTAGATATTAGTTGACTCTAAGTTCCCTGTCTAGCATTTCGTACGTAAAAATGAAACGATTTTAATAGTAAATTTTGAATCACTATTGTGAGTCACATTTATATTTCCACTATTGTGAAATCGGTTTAACTGATTGAATACGAGTATGACAGATCTCAAAGAACAGAAAAACGTCATTTCTAAAAAAAGGTGTTTTATTGGTTCTCTGCTTTTATACATTTATACTTTTTTTTTTATAATTTGCACGTGTGAAAGGGGATATGAATACCATTATACTAATTTAGGACACGGGCATTTTGTGGCAAGGGAAAGAGACAGAGAGAAGACAGATTGGTGTAGTTGGTTTGAAACTTACGTATTATTAAGTTTCAGTGAACTCCAAGGGTGGCGTCTGGGGGAGTATTTTTGTATTGTCGTTTCTTATGATTCACAGTACTTTTTTTCCGTCCTCCTGATGTCATCATCACGATCAAGTTGCATTTTAGCCATATGACCACCCTATTGCCAGTGTTATGCCTTCGCAGTAGAGTTGACAAAGCTTTCGCAATTGATTGAATATTTTATTTATTTCATGCGAAATAAATAGGTAATTCTTGACATCAGGATTCGAACCGCGAAGGTGACAAGCGATGATGTTACCACTACACCATGGCTACCCACTTGTATTGATTTCGTGAAAATGTTTGATATCGAGAATTTGATAAATTTCATATTTCCTTTAACTAGCAAGAAATTTCTTCCAACTTTCTCGGTTTGCTATCTAGCTGCAAACCGTTTTCCTCTGGTCTACTGCTTCTGCCAAGACTGTTGATCTTCAGGTTGTTCTTGGTCTTCTAACTCGCCGTGCACCCTGAGCATTCCATTCGAAGGACTGCTTCGCGATGTTGTCATTGGCTTCCTCTCGACATCCAACAGCTTCTGAATCGTTTTATGCCACAATTCCTGGTTGGATATAATTTGCGGCCAGAGAATCTTTAGGATATGTCGCAGGCAGCGATTAATGAAAGCCTGCAACTTTCTCGTAATGTTTGCCGAGAATTTCCTAGTTTCACAGGCATTCGAAGCGTCTAAACTTAGTACGTAAGGAGATTTGACTGGATTTCCAAACTGAAGCCAGGATAATAAAGGCAGCGCCAGCTTTATTTATTCTGCTTTTAACGTCTGGATCCGTTTCGCTATAAGATGTTACAAAACATCCCAACTAAATTCAAACTGTTCGACCTTCTCAATTGGCGTCTGCTTCAGAATAATACGCTGATGTGTGGAGCGGCCCATGGACAATATTTTTGTCTTTTTGTCGTTGATCCTTAGACCGACCGACTCTCCATTCACCTGCAGTGATTGATATACCTCGTCTAATACATCTACGATGGCAGTCATTTCATCGTCTATGGCCAGAAGAAAGAGGACTGGCGACAGAATATCCCCTTGATATCTTGACAAGGAGCAGCAGAATCCTTTATTGGACCTGGACCATTCTGCGGAATAGGAAATCACACCATACGCAAAGAATTCAGGGAGATGGAGAAAAGAAAACAGGGCTAGAACATGGGTCAATACTCCAGGTCTGAGGCAAGCTAAGAAACTTCTGGGACACTAGAGAGATTTGAAGCGTGCATCTGCCTTAACAAGAATAACCTACGTACTCGTATCCTAACTGGCTTTCTAACGGGGCACTATAAACTCGGGGAGCATTTAAGGAAACTAGGTACATATAACAAACGAAGGCCTTTGCAGATTTTACAATGAGTCCAGTGAGACTCCAGAACATCTTCTGGAGTCTTGTGGGGCACTGACCCACAAAAGATTGAAATGCTTGGGCAAGTACCAACTATCACATGAGGATATACCAACCATAGACCCAATTCTCAGATTCCTAAGAGAAACTGGATTAAAGAGGGTGCTCTAGGGTGAACTATCTTTGCCAAGGCAAGGAACGAGTGTTTGACCCTCTATAACAATTCTGAAGAAATTATATTCTGAGGGAAATTCTAATGAGGGAATAAACAGGGGGCACAATAGACAAGTAGGTCGCAGTGCAAGGATAACCCTACACAAATAATAATAATAATAATCCCCTTGTCTCACTCCCTGTTGCACTTCGAAAGAGTAGGAGAGCTGTCCATTGCACAGAACCAAACACCTTGCGTTATTGTAGCTTTATTTTTGGGGGGATTCGTCTTCTAAGTTTGATAGGGATGCCAAAACTAAGCACGGGTCTGTATAGCTCGTCTCTATAAATGTAGGCGGCCTTAAAATTGATAAAGAGATGGTGATTATCGATTTGGACTTGTTTAGCTTTTTTCAGCATCAGCCGAAGTATGAAAATTTGACCGATTACGACCTTTCTTGGCCTTAAACCGCAGTGATTGGTACCAATCAGGTTGTTGACGAAAGGCTTCAGAAAAGATGGTGTACGCAATGGTCAGAAAAGTGATCCTTTAGTAGTTGGCGCAGTTGAAAGGGATCAGGCAAATGATGCTGAGATTCCATTCATAAGGCATAAACTGGTCTGATCAAATAGTAAAAATGAGTTGGTGTATGCTCTCTACCAACTCATCTCCAGCTGCTTTAAATAACTCCGCTGATAAGCCGTCAGGTCCAGCCTTAGCTTGGATATTGCTATCCTCACTTCGTTTTGATCAGGTGGACGGAAGTTTTGGCTATCATCGTCTAGGTTGAATGGTTCAAAAAATCTACTGCATGTCGGTTTTGATGCCAAATCCTGTTAAAAGTGCTAAATGTGGGAACACTGCACGGCGCTCAATAGTTTATTCTTATAAGTGTTTCGGCTTAATTTCGTAAATCTTGTTTGTGGGTCTTTTCCGGATTAGATCAAAAGTAGATGACATGAATTCCTTTTGCTTTTTCTGGCGAATATGCTTCACAATAAAATTTAATAAGACAGGAAAATCTTTTCAGCGCACCATAAACAGCGATATAATTTAGTGCTGGCATTAACCTCGTACCACTAGTTGAATACTTAATTGTCTCTTCACTCCTATGCTAGCCTTCAAAGGTGTGGTCAACTTTTTCCTATTGTTTCGATTATGAAAGTTTTCAGGGTGCGAGGATGTAGCAGTTAACTACATTTTACGACCATTCATTTAAGGTCGACCTAGTCGTGTTGGATAATCCACGCCTCGTTCAGTAATGTAGGACACTATAAACACACCTAGGTACGAATTGTTAAAATACTAAATAAAAAGGTAAACTCTCTGTCTCTTCCCTAACCGCATGGCATGCAATACTTGAATTCCGTTGCGTCCAATCTGTTGAAGCATACATCTCTAAGAATTTTCTTTGAAAAAATTCCAAAGGATAACGTCCTTCGAAGTGGTTCTGTTATATCTCTTTGGTCCTTTTCGATTTAGATGAAAATGATTATCTAGACAAACATTCTTATCTCTCATTTTGTCCGCGACCTAGACAATATGTCATCACGAGGAAGATTCGAAGTAATCAATAGCTGAGCAAACACTGTGAGATTTTACGCTTTTGTCTCCCTCCCTCCCGAATTTGACAAGTTACTTCACTTGAAACGAAGCGAATTAAATAACATACAGGATACGTAACCTTCAACTTAAATTTGGCCAACACACCTATTTTTGGCGGTGACACTTTTAAACTCACGTGCCTTCGATAACAGTCGTTTATCTGAAATCTGAGATAATAACACTTATCGCGTACTTACAGTACTTTCAAGTGCGACGTTTTCTTTTCATAAAGATGCTATCGAAAGTTGGCTTATTGTCTAAAAAACATTAGCGGGTGTAGATTACTCGTATGATTGTGACAAGTGAATGGCACCTAGTTAAATAACGCTGCACTGAAATAAATACTAACCAGCAAGTCTCCAGGCAGTTGGTCTGCAGATGAGTAGCCCATTAAGGGTAGGCTGTTGTGTGTAGTCACTTTAGAATATTTTTTTTTTTTTTTTTTTAAACAGGAGTGTGGCCACGCCCAAATGGCGTGTAGGCACTGCGACCAGAGAGATCTATTGTGCCAAAGACCACTATTTAGGGCAGCAGTACTTCAACTTTCCTTATGATAATTACTGCTGCGGCGGAGTACCTTAGGTCTAATGGAGATATTATCTTCTTAAGAAAGAAGCTTCTCCTACTTCTAAACAGAACTACACTCTCACATAGTATGTGTTCTGCAGTTTCGTCCTCTTCTAGGCAGAGGCGACAGGAAATATCCTCTGAAATTCTTATTTTATTTAGGTGGTAGAGCAATTGGCCGTAACCAGTAACGAAGCTCACAAGCCTTCTTATGTCATTTCTGCTATATTTTAGGATATCAGCTGCCTTTTTTGGAAGGGTTGGACAGCTCTTTTAGCTTGTCTGAGGCCTTGGGAGTTATTCGAGTTGGAAATGCACATGTTGCGTTCCCAATTGTTTAGGGTTAGTTTGAATGTAGAATCAGATATTCCGCAAAAGGGTTTCGGTCCAATGAACAACTCTGGCTAGCAGATCTGCAGATTCATTGCCGTCAACGCCTACATGACCCGGTACCCACCATAATTTCACTTTGTTGTATCGGGCCAAATTTTGTAAACTGTCGAAGCAGCTTAGAACTGATTTTGAACTGATCAGGTGGGAGATCAGTGCTTTAAGCGCCGCTTGGCTGTCGGTGAGCATGTGTATAGTGGCCCCTTTGATTCCTGATTGCAAGTTTATATTTGCACAGGTCTCAATAGCGTAAAGCTCGGCCTGGAAAACACTAGGACTCTTTCCAAGTGATTTCGTAATCTTGTGATTGGGTCCATACATACCGGCGCCAACTCGTGAATCCATTTTTGATCCATCAGTATACCAAACGATTCCTTTTGGATCAAGCAACGGTCCGTCATTAATCCATATATCACGGTTTGGGTTCTCAACCTCAAACATGGTCCCATGTTTTTTTTTTTTATTTTATAATTTGCGCGCACCAAAGAGGATATGAATAACTATTACAGGACACGCGCGTTTGTGAAGGAGAGAGAGAGAGAGAAAGAAAGATTTTAGTGTAGTGTTTTGAAACTCAGATGGTATTAACTTTCTGTAAAGTCCAAGGGTAGCGTTCAGATAACTGGGGAGCTTGTTGGTTTTGCTTTTGTCGTTGCTCATGATTCACAGTATTTTTTTCCGTCCTCCTGATATCATCATCACGATCAAGTTCCATTTTCAGCCATATGACCACTCTACTGCCAGTGTTATTCCTTAGCTTTCGCGATTGATCGACTTTTTTATTTATTTCCATGTACTGTTAACATACTACTTTCGAATTTCAATTGCACTGCGAATTGCCACTTTTTTTTTATAAAAATGTGTAACGGAGTAAGTCCGATTATGGCTTCGGGGACAGACCCCAGGTTTTGCCATACATACGGCGACAGATCCACATGGCAGTGGTTGCCTTGGAAATTTTATGCTTAACATGGGAGTTCCAGTTAAATTTCTTATCCAGGACAATTCCTAGATATTTTTTTTTTGATTGTGCCATTTAGAGTCACTGAACCAATGTTCCTCTTTAGAATAAACTCGAAGAGTGGACTACCTATAGCTGTGCAATCGGTATAGTTCATCGCTTATACTAGTAACCGTTATTTAATTACTTTACTTTAGATGGCGCTACAGTCCGTATTGGACCTGGGCCTCAACCAACTAGCGTCACTAGCCACCTAGATCTTTCGCTAACCGTCTCCAGTTTTGCGCATGAAGTTGGTTGAAGTCCCTTTTCATTTGAGTGCACCAGCGCGTAGTCTCTCCGGAATGAATTCGAAGACTTTCCGGGGCAGCGGTTGACAAGAGTGATTCTTCGCTTGATCTCTGCGCTGGTGTCATTGTTTGAATTTGCAGCAGAGTCTAGGTAGACAAAGTCCTTAACTGCCTCAAAATTGTAGCTATCTATTGTGACGTGCTGTCCAAGTCGCCGATGTTAACTATCCTCTTTTGATGACAGCATATATTTTGTTTTGCCCCCATTGACCGCTAAAGACATTTCCTCCACTTCTGTGTCAATACTCACGAACGCCATGTCAATGTCATCGCCGTACGCTAATAGTCTACGCGAATTGTCTACCCATCAACAGAGCTGTTTCGGTATTCCGTAAGTAGCTAGTTTCCCTAATAGATCTCTATGCCAAACGCGATCGAACGCTTTTGAGATGTCCAAGGCAACGGCTCTTGATTCGCCATGGTGCTAAGTGGTTCAGGCCCACTGGTGTGTTATATAACTCAGCAGGTCTCCAATTGAAAAACCCGGTCGCATGTTCAAAATTTGAATTCAATATGTCGATGTTGACTTAGATAACAATTTTGAATATCATATCATATTTTGGAAACATATATTGACGGCTAGATTTCAGAGTAGGTCAAGAAAAATGTTCACCATTCACGACACAAGGATAAAAAGGATGCCTTTTATAGTCAACTCGGTGCTGCTCATAGTAAAGACAACAATATTTGTTTTATTGCTTACAATTAAAAGACCTGAAGAAAAAGCAAAAACCTATCCTATGGCAAATTTAACTCCCTGACTATGTGGGTCTAACGCATTTATTACCTAACAAATTTCGAGATAATTTCCAAATTAGTTCTTCTCAACTGTCATGCTACGTGATCGGGCGTGTAAATAGTGTATACAGCCAAGCGATCGAGCGAAGGCGGTAGAACGTAACATGAAAAACGGCTGTGATTATCGGATCCGGTGTGTGAGCATTGCTATAGATGCTAGACGTCCGATAAAAGCGCGTGATAGTTTTCATACGCTTTTGTACAGGTATAATACAGACGTACTTTGGGATCCCGTAGTGTTAAGAATTTAGGGATGTCGAACAAGCAGGTTTTTTGCTCGGGGACCTCAAACGACTTCTTTCCCCAGACTTTTGTATTTTTGCATCTAAATTTCAAAATTGTTTGCTAAATTTAATATTTTTCAGCGTCTTATTTTTTTGAAAAAAGTTTATCAAATTTAACACCAAATGATAATAAAACAAGAACACAACTATTTTCACCAATGTTTGCTTAAATGCATCCTCATTGAACGAAGTATCAACATAAAGTGATCAACATGTCCTATATCTTTGTCCCACCCAGTTTTGTTTTTTCCCACTAAATAGGAAATGTCTTATGACAGTGCGGTGTAAATAAAGGGTGTCCCAAAATTCACACAAGATTTGAATTTTGCGCCATTTGTGCGGTAAAGTGTTGCCAACGAAAAACAAAAAAAAAAGACAGCGTGACAGCTGACAGTTCATAGTTATCAAAAATGGAGTGCTATCATACATGAAACAACAAAGCGTTTTCATTGTTGAGCAATATTTTAATGAAGGTTTGACAGCTACAGTTCGCAATTTTCGTACAAAAAATGGTAAAAATGGAATAATGATTTAACTTCATCAACTGTGAAGAGATTAATTCAAAAACTCAGGGAGACTGGATCAATTAGTGATCTTAGACACTCTGGCCGTGCTTCAACAAGTCGTTTAACACAAATCATCGAAGTAGTTTGTGAGAGTGTTGTTGAGAGTTCAAGAACATTAATTCGTTAAGAATAGGACATTTCGGGAAGTTCTGTACACCGTATTCTCACGAAAGATTTGCATCTTCACGTATACAAAGTGCAATTGACTCAAGAACTGAAGCCTACTGACCACGCACAGCGAAGAGAGTGGATGCTGATTTTTCAAACAAAATCAGCTTCAGCGATTAGGCTCATTTTCATCTTGATGACTTTGTTAATCGTCAAAATTGTCGTATTTGGGATTCAGAAAATCCACGAGTGATTGTTGAGAAACAAACACAAAGTGACAAAGTGTCACTGTTTGGTGTGGATTTTGGGCTGGAGGCATCATCGGACCATTCCTCTTTGAAAATGCGGCTGGTCACGCAATAACAGTTAATGGTGCTTGCTATCGCGACATTATAATTCATTTTTTTTGTGCCTAAATTGCAAGATATGGATGTGGACGGCATGTAGTTTCAACAGGACGGTGCCACATTCCATACAACCCGAGAAACAATTCAATTACTGCATGAGTCATTTCCTGGTCGTGTAATTTCCCGTTTTGGTGATCAGAATTGGCCGCCCAGACCATGCGATTTAACGCCGTTGGACTTTTTTCTTTGGGGTTTTTTGAAGTCTAAGGTTTATGCCAAGAAGTCCACGACTACCCACGTCTTGAAGGAGTAAATTGAGCGCTGCATCAAGCCACATTTATACAAAACGGTCATGGAAAATATCGACAAAAGAGTGCGCATGTGCCAGCAAAGCCTTGGATACCCGATGTAAAGGGTGGTTAAATTTTAAGGGCCGATGTTGAATGTGAACCAACCTAAACGTCAAGTTTTTTTCTGCATTTCATTTGACATTTCTCAATTTCAGACTAACTCAATTTGAACCATGGAAAGATCATTTCGTGATTCTTTCGGTCAATTTAATCGTCCAAATGTGCGTACAATCGGAAAAATCGTACAAAAATTTGTGCAAACCGGGTCTGTAGGAGATGTGAAAACACTAGTGCATGCTCGTACAGCTCGTACTGCAGAAAATATTGCTGCTGTTCGCGATAGTGTGGCTGAAGAGCCGTCCACCTCAACTCGTCGTCGTGCCCAACAATTGCACCTCTCACGCTCGTCGTTGATGAACATTATGCATAAAGAATTGCATTTACGCGCTTACAAGGTGCAATTGACTCAAGAACTAAAGCCTCTTGACCATTTCAAGCGTCGTCAATGGTCACAATGGTGGCAAGAAATGGCAACAGTGGATGATCAATTTTCGAAGAAAATCATCTTCAGAGATGAGGCACATTTTCATCTCAGTGGATTCGTCAATAAGCAGAATTGCCGCATTTGGGCGAATGATAATCCAAGAGTGATTGTCGAAAAACCAATGCACCCACAAAGAGTGACTGTTTGGTGCGGTTTATGGGCTGGCGGCATCATCGGGCCGTATTTTTTCCAAAATGAGGCCGGTCAGGCAGTTACTGTGAATGGTGTTCGCTATCGTGAGAAGATAACGAACTTTTTAAGGCCCGAATTGGAAGATATGGATGTGGACGATATATGGTTTCAACAGGATGGTGCCACTTGCCACACAGCTAACGAAACAATGGCTCTTTTGCTCGACAAATTCAATGGCCGTGTTATCTCACGTGGTGGTGATGTCAATTGGCCGCCAAGATCATGTGATTTGACACCGTTGGACTTCTTTCTTTGGGGTTATATGAAAGAAAAGGTGTACGTCGATAAGCCAGCAACAATTCAAGAGCTAAAGGATGAGATAATTCGGCACATTAACGGCATAGAACCTCAATCATGCCTCAGCGTCATCGAAAATTTGGACCATCGGATGGAGGTATGCCGCCGAGGTCGCGGCGGCCATTTGCCCGATATTTTGTTCCATACATAATTGAACCATACCAATATTATCATAATAAAAAGAAATGACAGTAATTTCCTAAATAATTTGTGTTTTATTCAAAATCAACATCGGCCCTTAAAACTTAACCACCCTTTACTATTCCATACATAACCCTATACTGTATACTTTATGAATCAATTAAGAATTTGCAATTTTTAATTAAAAACCTGTGTTTTCTATCAAAATTACTTCTTGCGTGTATTTTGGGACACCCTTTATATCCTATTACCTAATGATGTAATCAGATCTGGCAAATGTTACGCACACTTTTTCTTTTCTTGAGAATTTGTGAGGGTCTTGTCAACTTATCCACGAGATGTATTGGATCTCCAGTCAGTTCTATTTTACACAAAGGACACACAGTTTATTTTGCTGGTTAATTACGTAATTCATCGCTCGTGGCTAGTTAATTTTTGATCCAATCTAAGGACACCATGAGTTAATTTCTGGAGAAATTAAATATTCATAGACAAATACAGTGCCACCTCTTCTTTCGTCTAGATATACTTACGCGTCGTTGGCGTAGATAAAGAATCTACAATTATAATTATTCTACATACTTTATCAAATCATAATTTTCATTTCAATTTCATTACTGCATGCAACATGCTTTCAAATCCCTATTCGCCATACCCATACTCGTATATTGATTTTTTCTCCGTCCCAAGGCCTATTGTATCAAACTTAATGTTTATTCATGTCTCTCTAATTTTGCAACAACAAACATTCGAGTTCAAACGCTATTATTGTGTCTGGAACCGCCCCTGACGCCACCATAATGAAGGAAACAAATTTAATGGATAACGCTCCATCAAAAGGATCTCTCCTTACGAAGCCATACAATTCCCGTCTTTAAATCCAGAACACAACACGAAACACAAATTGAATGAGTTCATCATCCCCTGTTGTTTTGGCAAAGCATGCAATAGGCCTTCTGCTGCATATCATGTCCTGAAATAGGAAAAAAAAAAAACACATCGCCAAGAACGGTCCATCCATCCCGGGATGAGTCAGTTTTTGCGCCCCCTTGTGAAACTCATCAGAAATGTAAATATACACCATAAGAGGCAATTTGAAAAAAAAAACCTATCCCGAACCGTCAATTGGGGGATGATTTCAGAAATTCTATTTAAAGAACCGAGTCTGCGGCCATATCCTTTCGGAAACGTCATTGATTTTTTTTCGCGTCCTTGTTTGTCAATAACGTAATTTACCCGCAGGACATGGACATGGACAGGCAGAATCCACAAGGGATGCAGTCCTTATGAATGGGTGTGTGTGTCTGTGAATTTTGAAAATCTACCAAATTCCATAAAGTGTAAGGGTTGATGTGTGGTAAAGGATGACGAATGATATTCCCCGATAAATGTGTCCTGTCCACTAGCTTGGGAGAGTTGGGGAGATTATCGACATCAATTTTCAGGCTTTAAATGTTTAATCGCAATTCACCACCACTAGAGCCATTGGACATTTGGGCTTGGCTATGGACATAAAGTAATAATATTTATTCGTCACCCAAGGCATTGGTGCTGAACACGGGCGGTGGCGGCCACGTGTTTTTGCATCACGGTAGGTGAAACCAACTCAAATTATTTGCCATTGTAGTTTCCACGGTTACAGGATTTCGGTAGCTAGGGAACGCTGTTCTGTGGCTGCTGCTTTATTGTCACTCCCTTTTTGATGAGGGTGTATTTTTTTTTGCGATACGATAGACTTACGGCGTTATGAGGAATGGAATGGTGCTTTAAATTATTCAAAATTTACGGTGGTGGTCCCTGTATCCATAGAAAAATCAAGGATACGATAGGACAAATTGTTAAAAAAGTTAATTTTTTTGATAATACGATTTGTTGTGGCGGTGAGACATTTTTGTGAGGTTCATGGTTCTATAAGAAGGAGAAGTGACTTGACAGATATTTTTTGTTTGTTGTAAGAACGGTTTTTGAAGGTATTCTGGACAAAACGTCTGCATATAGATTAATTCATATTATTCTGGTATAAAAGTAACGATTACCTTTCTAGTTGCTTGTAATGTTTTTTGGTGATCACTTTGATACTAAATATTATAGAGAGATCTTCACAACATACAAACTGGCACAGAGGATGCCTAGACACATATCTTGCAGAATTTTTTGTTCCTGAATAGAAGAGGTATTGTGGCTTAGAAAAATTCTCTCCACGAGTCCGATCATCTGTAGCTACTTGGAAAGATCGAATGGAACTTACATAGATCTTCTTCAGGGAAGAATCCTTTGATCTTCTAAAAACACAACCCGAAAAGATAACTCTAGACAGTATACAGGTTTAAACCATTGAAGTCAGCAGAACCGTATGGCAGACCTCGGATATTATCCTTCCCCGGTTGGCTTTTTAAAAAAAGACAAATCTTCCTTGCTGCTTACCGACCCATTGCACTTACGTCCCTTCTTTCCAAGGTCATGGAAATGCTGATAAATCGTCAGCTGATGCAATATCTTGATTCACGTAAACTCCTCAATGACCGACAGTATGATCGTAGCAATAGGTCCACTGGTGATTTGATGGTATATCTCACCGAGAAGTGAAACCAATCTCTCCAATAACTTCAGCGAAACTAAGGTGGTTGGGCTTGCCAATTCAAAGGCATTTGACAGAGTTTGGCATCAGGCTCTTTTGTCGATATTGCATGCATATGGTGTTGATTAGTCTCTTCTTCAATGGATTTAAATTTTCTTTCGGGACGGCTTCAAGTCTGCAACACACCGTATAAATGCTGGTGTTCCCCAAGGGTCTGTTTTGTCTCCCACTCTCTTTCTTATTTTTATAAATGATTTCTTGCTGCATTCTCATCTAATCTATTCCTTCGTTGATGACAGTATTCTTCGGCCGTAGAAGAGGAACGACAACCTCTTCATGTACATGAAGATAGTGGCGGATTACCTAAGAAAAAGGATCCTGATATAGGACACAGACGATGGCCCCAAGGAGTATACCGTCACGGGAGGGGTACCACAGGGTCCACTTCTGTGGAATGTTATGTATGACGGGATACTCAATCTGCCTATACCAGAAGTAGCTAAAATCGTAGGCTTTGCGGACGATATTGCAATAGTCGTGGATGCAACCGGGATCGTTCAGCGGTGGCTTTAAAATTAGCCGAACATAAGTCAGATGCGGTACTAATCAATAGCAGAAAAGTGAGGGAAACAATCACCCTTACGATAGGGGGGCACCAGATTACGAGTACATCGAAATACTTAGGCGTCATGATTGACACAAGGCTCTCGTTTAATGAATATCTGGAATATGCTAGTGGTAAAGCTTCACGAGTAAATAACGCACTCAAACTCATCATGCCAAATCATGGACGACCGAAATACAGTCGATGACGACTTTTGGCCGGTGTGGTTACATCTGTGATGATCTACGGGTAACCAATATGGGCCAAAGCTATGAAAGATAAATCATATCGGCGTAAAATTGAGTCGACATACCGACTTTGTGCAATTAGAGTATGCAGTGCATTTCGCACAATATCAGAAAATGCAGTCTTTGTTATTGCAGGATTACTCCCAATCGACATAATGGCAGAGAAGTTTCAAAAAACATACGAAAGGAGGAACCAGGAACGTGTGTTAACCGACGGAGAAGCGAAGTTACCAGAAAGGGCAAACAGCTTAGTGAAATGACAACAAAGATGGAGCGTGTCAAGTAAAGGCCGATGGACCTATCAGTCTCATCCCGCTTCTGGATGCATGGACAGGCCGCATGCATGACGAGGTAGACTTCTAAGCAACCCAACTACTAATGCATGGCATGGATGTTTCCTCGCGTATCTCTACAGATTAACTGCCCGAACACAATGGAGAAGCGTTGCAGCAGATGAAGTCGCTGTATTACCAACTGTCAAATAAGTCGCTCACTGAAGTAGCAATGCGCGTACACAATGGTGAAGCGCAGCTTGATTGCTCAAGCTGTCAAAACGGAAAGATAAACGCGCTGTGTTTCGTGAAAATATTTTTTTTGTGGTGGATTTTTTTTTCTCTGCTTTTCTCTGCCCTTTTCGTTTTTTTTTTGTTTTTGTTTCTAACTGTCAAAAAGTAGTGCAGCACGTTCGTAAGTTGAAGTTGACTCAACTTGTGCTGCAGCGACTTTTCGTACTTAAGCTGCAGCTTTGCATTGTGTTTGTGCTATAGGGAGTACGTATATTTCAACTTTGACAGCGCTGCGTTCTGCAGCTTCAGCTTCACCATTGTGTTCGAGCAGTAAAGCATGACAATTATCCCTACTGCCCTTACTGTATTCAGGCTCACTAAAATGCGGAACATGTATTCTTTTACTGTCCGTGATTCGAAACTGAGCGACAAACGCTGAGAAATAAGATTGGATACACAACCCCTGAGAATATAGTACAATGTATGATCCAATCGCTGGAGATGTGGAGAGCTGAAAGTAATTATGCAAAGGATATTACCACTCAACTAAGACACCTTGAACGAGAAAGGCAGAGTGATGAATTATCAATAAGATTGCGAGCATGTAGAGTTGTTCAACGATGAAATCCCAAGACGGCGGTACCGTGGGGAACAAGGGCTTAAAGATTCTTCACCTTCCACAGAAGAAAAATCCCCCATCGAATTGCAGAGGGTCGCGACACACAGCTTGACAAGCCCTGAAATAAAATATTAGAATTAAGGAGAAATAATTAATCGGAATACAAAAAAATAATAAAGCAAACAGTCAAAAACAGTCCTCAATGCCATTTAAAATTATTTCCCGAAGTTTATGTCTTTGTTCCACAGACGAAAATTGATTACTAACAATACTACGATAATTTAAAGTAAATATATACAAAAGAAATTGTCAAATAACGAGAAAGCGTATTACGTCAATTGAACTCACAAAGCCGTCAGTGCGATTGAATCTTGCCCTATTTGAATACATTGAAGCTACTTGAAATTTCAAAGCCAATCACGCCTAAATACCACATTGTGCATTATGGCATTATTTATTTGCATTTACGAGTATTTGGTAACCCATCAAGTGGTAACTGCGGCTATTATAAAATATTTTTTTTTTTTTACGTTCGCCCACTTTTATTACTAAAGAGATGTAATGTAATACACATTGTAGGGCGGACGTGGATACAACCATTTCCAAGTATAATGCATAATAATGTTTCATACTTACAGCCTAAATTATGCACGTCAAATTGTAATGAACTAATACTTAGTCAAGTCATAAATTGGTGATCGGTAGACGCATTTTTGGTGATAAAGTAAAAACAAACAAGTCAGTTTTCTGTAAAACTTTAACTGATTATTTTGGAAACAATATTTAAAAAAAAATATTCGAAATGGCCGTCGATCGCAGCACGCACCACGTCCATTGGAAAATTGTTCACTGCACGGGTTAGATTAAGTATTATTAGGTGCGCATCAAAGTTCTCAATAGATGGCTCCAGCAGTAAGTGCTGGTCGATTTTGACATATCCAAAACGTCATCAACCGAGCTTAGACATATTGTAAACAAACTGTTACTGAGCGACCCAAAGAAAAATAAGTCATGGGGCCTGCCCGGTCATGCTTCTAGGTCGTCGGCTCGGCCGAATATTCACGCTGCGAAGATTATGCTGTGTATTTGGTGGGACCAGGTCGGTGTCATTTATTATGAACTGTTGAAACCCAACGAAACCATCACTGGGGAACGCTTTCCACTACAATTTCGATGCGATTGAGCACTGCGCGAAAAACGACCACAATACGAGGCAGAGGCACGGAAAGAGATTCTACAGCATGACAACGCTCGGCCTCACGTTGCCAAACCCGTTAAAACCTACCTGGAAACGCTCAAATGGGAAGTCCTAAACCACCCGGCATATTCCCCAGATATTGCGCCATCCGATTATTATTTGTTCCGTTCGATGGCACATGGTCTGGCTGATCAGCAGTTCCGCTCATATGAAGACACCAAAAAATGGCTTAATTCGTGGATAGCCTCAAAAGATGAACACTTTTACCGCAACGGTATTCGAGCTCTGACAGAAAGATGGGAAAAAGTTGTAGCTAGCGATGGGCAATACTTTAAATGATTCATTTGTAACCATTTTTTCACAATAAAGTTGCATTTCCATAAAAAAAAAAAAACAGCGAGAACTTAGTTGCGCACCTAATAGTTTTTATTGTTGTTCTGTGTACAAAGTGACTTAAAATTAAGCTTATAAAGGTGACTTTGGCTCAACAATGGGGGCCCAGATTGCAGTGTGAGGTTTAAACTTGAAGCTCTCACTGAAATACTTACTTTACTTTACTTATGTCCTATTTGTGGGTCCTAGGGCCTCTACCACGCCTACGGGCCATCGTGTAAGGTTCCTGGCAATAAGTTTCAACTCTTTCCAACTCTTACCCAATTGCTGTGACTCCTTCTCAACTGTTCTACGCCATGCATTTCTTCTACCACCTTGTGTTAATGGATTCCATTTCATCGCGTAGTTTGCTATGGAACTGTCAGCTTTTCGAAGTGTATGACCAATCCACTGCTACTTCCGTCTGTTTAAGCTGATTGCATTGCTTCACCATATCATGGACATCATTCCAAACGCAGAGTTTGCTTTGTCGATTCGGTTGGCAATATCCTGTTCGGTTCCACCTCCAATACTCCGAAGATATTGGAAACTCTCTACTCTCTCTACCGGTTGTCCAGCAATGCTAACTTGAGTTAATGCGGTAGTACCGAGGTTGATGATTTTGGTTTTGGCAGTGTTAATCTTCAACCCTACGACATTTGCCTCCCTCTCTACACTTGCTGTCATTTGGTGCAGATCCATAATCCTGTGAGAGAGTAAACAATCGTCATCAGCGTAGTCCAGATGATTGAGTTGAGATGTAACAGTCAGTCCATCGAATTTCTCCGTTTCCAGTAGACAAAGCTGCGCGAAGCACATCGCTAATCACCAATACAAAAAGGTAGCGGCGATAGAGTACAACCTTGTAGGACCCCACTTTGGATCTCGAATTCCTCTGACAGCTTTCGTCTATGCAGAACATGAGCGTGGTTATCTCCGCTGAATGTGTTGTAGTTTCATGAACCGATTCTACTCCTTCTAGAAAACCGGGAAGGTGCACAGGGGGTCAGTCGGTGAAGTTACTCTATGCCCTTCTACGGCATTGTTAACCATTATCTGGAATCTATTGATGATGCCGTCTATCTCGGCGTTGCTGAGGTTAGACACACTCGTAATTATTGTAAGCTCAGCCTGTATATCCGATTGAAATTGGGTCCAGTTTACTTTTTTGAATATGATGTGGAGATCTGGTGCAGGTCTTTCATTATTCTTCGGATTAATCGAATTCTCAGTTTAACAGCCAGATGGTCTGAATCACTGTTATGTGCTAAGCACGAATAGAGTATAGTGCATGACTGGGCCGCATGTAGTTGCATCTACGAGTATGTATGTATGTTGGAATCTAAGCGAAATTGTTAAAATGTATACCGAACCTGCAGTCTTGCTACTGGAATATGTATTCTGTAACCTTGGTATTAATCTTGTATTTGAACCTATCTACACCATAAATAGGTATAATATTATTTTCGAAGAGACCCAGCTACGAATCTTAAACTGTTCGCCTTTGCGGGCATCTGAGGCTATACGTACATACACGATTGCGGGGCTGTTCATCCTTATTCATTAAAACTAACATTGAACACTCGGTCGTTATAAACATAGAGCTGGAAAAACTTCAGTTGTGCGCGGTAAGGGTCATCTAAAAGAAAAATTCTCTGCGAAGTGGCAAATGAATTCAGTTGTTGTTTTTATTCGACTGGAAAAGCCACCTATTTGCCAACCGACTCAGAAAAAATTCCCGATCTTATCGATTTTTTCGTTTTAAAAGGCATTTACGAGAAGTTTATTATAGTCGAAGAAAGTTATGATCTCTCTTCTGACCATTCTCCGGTAATTTTATTACTTGGTGAAGCGTTGATCAAGAAAGAAGGACCTCCAAGACTTACTAGCAATAAACAAACTGGGGAGGGCATTTAAAACACCTTGTGAACTGGAGGACGAAGTTGATCGTTTCGTGGATGCAATCCAAAGAGCGGCATGGAGAAACACTCCTTCTAGAAGCTATAAGATTAACCGCAACGAAAAGTATCCAAGTGAAATCATTGAACTGGTGAGGGAAAGAAAAGCAAGAAAGAAATGGCAAATCACTCCTGCACCGCAGCATAAAAAGATCCTTAACCGACTATGCAATCGCCTTAGAGATAGTATTCGGGAATTTAAAAGCAATAAGATAGCGACCTACCTTGAAAATCTCTCCGCTGAAAGAGAATCATATTATTCACTTTGGAAAGCGCTAAAAGGCATCCGGAAACCTCAAATGCAAGTGCCACCAATTCGGATAAACGATAGAACTTGGGCCAAGAGCGACAAAGAAAAGCCATTCGACAGCCCTTTGATACGCCCGACTCCCCAGTCACGACATCTGATAACTTTAAAGTTAAACTTAAGTGATTAAAAATCTAAAGACTAAAAAGGCACCCGGTTACGACTTGATAACGGCGCAGATGGTCAAAGAATTACCGAATATAGCTCTTATCAAACTGCTATATTTGATTAATACTTCGTTCAGATTGCTCTACGTTCCGAGATAATGGAAAGTCGCCGAGATTATAATGGTCCCGAAACCAGGCAAACCTCTGAATGAAAAGAAATCATATCGGCCTATTTCCCTATTCCCGGTTATCTCTAAAATATTCGAAAAACTACTTTCTAAACGACTACAACCCGTAATCGACGAAAGACGTCTGATTCCTGACCATCAGCTTGGATTTAGAATCAAACATTCTACAATCGACCAAGTCCATAAAATAACTGACGTGATTGAGAAAACTCTCGAAGAAAAAAAGATTTGTTGTGGTGTATTTCTTGACGTCATTTAAGCTTTCGGTAAGGTTTGGCACGAAGGCTTGGAGTATAAATTGCAACGACAACTGCCACGGCAACTCTTTCTAATCTTACGATCGTACCTCACAGAAAGACTTTTTCATGTTAAGCACGGAAATGATTACTCTGATTTCAAGGAGATTGCGGCCGGAGTCCCACAAGGAAGTGTCCTTGGCCCGCTTCTATATGTACTCTATACGCGTGATATCCCGCAGGAAAGAAACTGCGTCGTCGCCACGTTTGGGGATGATACGGCGATATTGATAACGGGCGATGCAATTGAAGCAGTAACTGAAAAGCTGCAAGATGTTATTAATAAAGTCCACGCTTGGACGAATTCGTGGCGTATTGTGCTGAACGAAAGCAAATCTACTCACGTCAACTTTACCTACAAAAAAGTGGACAGATTACCCGTATATTTAAACTCGGCTCAAATACCTTACGCGAACGAAGCAAAAAATATATAGGAATGACTCTAGATGTTAAGTTTAAATGGAAATCGCACGTAAAAAAGAAACGCGACGAGCTCGAAAACAAATACCGACAAATGTACTGTACGTAACGAAGATATTCATCGGGATCTGGGAATTCCCAGCGTCGTCGATGAGATAATAAAATTTGTCCGTAAACACAAAGATCGTGTTCACGGCCATTGTAACCTTACACTACTTGACGTGAACAATTCAATTCGTCGTCCGTAAAGGCCAAAACCTTTTGATCTCGCGTCATAGTACCATAGTACGGTCGTGAAAACCGCAGGAACTTTCATTGGAATTTAGCCTGCCTAAAGTGTAAAGTGAAAATTCGAATTTCTCCTCTTGTTATTAGCCAACAGACCCCAGATATGAAGTTTGACACAAATTCGTCCATTCGGTTAGACTGCAGTCCGAGGTACAAACAGACGAACAGACAAACACACAAAATTGCGAGACCCACAGAATAAGGTGGACGAAGTACCCCTTTTTATGGTTTCCCAAATAAACCGTCTGACCAATTTCCAGCGGTATAAGAGCGATAAGTTATGACCTGGTGAAGCAAATCGACTTCATCTCTTTTGTTGATGATTTTTGTTTTCTTGCTTTAACTGGGGGACTTGCGCCTTGTGGGCTTCATACTAAGATTCACTTGTTACGATTTTATTAGAGCAGCACGACTCTCCATTTTCAAATTTGTGCAAGAAATATTGAGCTCGCTTTTTTTGTCGTCATTCCAAATTCGTGGAACCTATCGAGCAGATTTCTGCGAGTATTTCAGGTGATGATTTAATATTCGTGACAAATCTATGGCATTCAATTCCAGTTGAATCTTCGTCATTTTCTGCCTTCACCAAGGTTAAATTTGGCATCGTCGGTCGAAGAGTTCAAGAGGATTTCTTGGTGCATTGGTGGTGAAATTTCTACCGACCTCAGATCACTAATTTCACATTTTCTCGACTCGAATTTTCAAACTGAATGTTAGACTATAAGAAATCGAAATTTTTTTTTTTCAAAAACTAATAAACTAGCATCTGATGATACTTAGCGAACTTTTGTTAGACTCTGCATATCTCCGTCCACGATAGTTGCTCGACTTTTTATAGCGATATATGTGAAATCATTGCTATTGGGACTCTTCGGCTTTGGTATAATTTTACCTCTTTTACTTAAATAACAATGTTCTGACTTGTTGCGTGTATGTAAAGTGGTAGTGCACTAGTTGCTGGAGAACTTGATAACTGTAGACATGAAATCAAATAAATCTTTTCCACTTCAAATCGTCGTTACCCGTGCCCGCCATACTCGTATAAATTACAGCCTTGGAAAAATAGAAAGCAAAAAGGAAAATAAACCAGAAGCAGCACACAGAACACAACAACACAAATCTATCCACTGGTGCACAGTTGCTGGCATTGGTACCAGCGCACATGCAAATATATTAATTATCAAACAACACTTATCACACTTATTAATCAGTACCTTTATACAGTAATGGACATACAAATCAGGACATAGTGAAAAAACTAATTTTAGTAGAATAATTTTGGAGGTTTTAAAGATAATCAAGATCCATCTTTACTGAACGTTAATTTGTTGAAATATATTTCAGATTCGGAAAACAATAAACCAATTTCCGAAAAAAAGGGCTTTAATAATGAGTAAATGTGTAAGCATAATGATAGTTTTTATTGCTATTCGAGTTTATGATTTTTATTACAGGAAACAGGCTTCTCAAACTTCCGACAACTGGAGATGTTAATACTTTGTAGTCCCTCCGTTTTTTTATTACGGTTTTTATCCGGTCGGTCATTGATGTAATCAGGCTGTGTAAAGTATCCAGTGCGATTTCCTCATACCACACTTTCTCAATGAATTTGTCCAACTCGGTTATTGTCCGTAGCTTTTTCTTCGCTACCTGAGCCTTAATTATGGACCAAAGGTTATCAATCGGGTTCAGGTCAGGGCTGTTTCCAGGCCACTTCAATGTTACAATACTATTCTCGGTTAGAAAATTTTTGATCTGGAATGAAAAAATGTATTTACAATAAAAAACTTACGAATGTTTTGCTAATATTTTGGGGAAGGTAAAAAAATAGCACAAATTTCGCGCGGTGACAAGGTGCAGAATCGTCTTGGAAAATCAGCTTATCTATAAGTCGATTCTGCTTATTCAAAACCAATTATCTGTAGCTCAGGTGTGCCTCAAGGTAGCCATTTACGACCATTTCTTTTTATTCTTTCATTAATGACATAACTTCCGTTATAAGGTACTCCCAGTGCCTTCTTTATGCCAATGAGATGAAATTGTTTTTAAGGATTATACGCTTAACTGATTGTGCTAAACTACAGTTTGATATCGATGCTCTATTTATGTGGTTCAAGAAAATTGCCTTCTCTTAAATGTAAAAAAATGTAACGTTTCCTCTTTTAGCAGGCGTTCAAACTCAATAATCCAACGTTATGCAATCGATTCTGTTGAACTTACCCGGGTAAATACGGTTAAAGATCTTGACATTCTCGGACCACGTGGACTACATAATTTCCAAAGTTAATGCTATGGTTGGGTTTATCAAAAGAAATACTGTCGGATTTTCCAATCCTCATTCTCTGATATCTTTATTTGTGTCCCTAGCTAGATCTCTACTAGAATACTGTGACATAATTTGGTGTCCATTCTACAAAGTTCATATTGATAGAGTGGAAAGGGTACAAAGAAAATTCTCAAAATTCTTTTTATTCAAAATGCACTGGAATTTTTCACCTGGTTATGATCACTATCAAAAAGAAGAAAAATTCATGATGTAATGTTCACTAGAGACCTATTATGCTATCATATAAAAAGTCCAAGTTTACTTGCTTTAATTCCTCTGTATGCTCCCGAGAGGCCGTTAAGGCAAAGAGAGCTTCTTTTTCGCACGCGGCATAGAACAAACTACGGGTTAAATGAACCTGTATCGCGGGCAATTTCTAATTTTAACTCAGTTTGGATTGAAATAGATTTAAGCTCATCTAGAACCAAGTTTAAAAATAAATTGTTATCATTAAATGTTTAAAAGTTAGTCCAAATTTATTTTTCTTTTGTTTCTTATATATATTTATACTTATTTATAAACCTACTGTTTAATCGAATCTGTAAAGCAATGACGCTTGTAGGTAAATAAATAAATAAATATGTTGAGTTTGGACTCATCTGAGAAGATCACATTTTTCTAATCCGTTATGGTCCAGTTTTCATGATCTTTGGCCCACTGGAGACGTTTTAGGCGCATTCGTTTATTTAGAGATGGTTTTTTTGGCAAGTCTTCTTGCGTTCAAGCCAACTTCTTGAAGCCTTCGTCTTACAGTCCGTGAGCTTATCTCTGATCTTCCAGCCTCTACAAAGTCTGTCCTGAAGCCGATCTTCAGCGCTGGTGGTTTTTTTTTTCTGCGACCCGTCCCCTTTTTTCTTTGCAATGTGCCTCGAATTCGTTGATGAATTCAGCCACTGACGACTTGCTGAATCCCATTTTTCGCGCTATATCACGAACACTTAATTTTTTATTTTTTAAAGTCATTATTTCGACTTTTGTTTTTTCACTTATTTTCTTTTTATTTTCCACATTAATAAAATTATTTCCACTTTCATTCAATCTTTCAATGAACTATAACAAAGTGAACCAGAATCACGTCGTCAAAGACTTTTTATGCAAAATCATAAAAAACTACCTGCTAGTTTCAAAATAATTGAAGTTAAACAATTGTTTTACTCTGTCCGGATTTCTATGTCCGTTACTGTAGTTTCAAATATTTGCTTTTTTAGTGTTTTGACTTAAGATTTTTACGTGCGTGAATTCAATACAATTACGCATCTTTTGCAATACCAAGCGTAATGTATAGCCTAATCAAAGTAAACAATATGAAAATCGGTTTATCCGATAGAATTATAGGCCACTTAAGTGTATATTATTAGGGATAGTGTACATTTCTAGAAGTACTAGTTCCGCCCGGTCCACAGGAGATTGCACACCAAACATCTAAGGGTTTTCCCCTGCTCGTATTACGACAAAAATACGAGTATTCGGAAATCGGCTTAATTCAAGAAATTTATTGTCAACACGCATTGCGCTGACATATTTCTGTAATATCGGAGTAGAATAATAGTTATTACAACGGGAGATTTTCATAGATACATTGCTCGTGCACGCATACACATATCCTATGCAATGTGATTACAAAAAATCCATGTTGCACTTATTCACAAGCTGTGTCATGAAACTAAAACAGCTCTACATAGAGTTATAGTGCACACTATGCCGACACCATGAAAATACCCTGCACAAGTCACAAGTGTGCCAAATGCATACATACAGATACAGTTCTTAGAGAAGGTTTAGTCTGACCGGTTTTTCCTTGGTGACATCGAGTATTATATGTGGAACACTGGTAAGGGTAGTTTTCACCCGACTAGGTACTTTTTTTCGTTTTTCTCTTTTAATGTCATCATCCAGCTAGAAACTGATGCAATCGTCGTCCTTTTTCCAACTAAACAGCGGGAAATCTCATTTCTCCATAATCGAGTCGAGAGTATGCGAGTGCAATGACCGCTTTTCACTAAGGCTGGGGGTTGGAAAATGCCACATAATAATGCAAAAGAAAAAGGGGATGATGATAAAATTGCGGCTGAACGAGATGGAATTACGGAATTAAAATCTGAAAAAAAAAAATCAAGTTCTACCTCAACGACTTTTGAAGAAGGGGGAACAGAGAAAATCGTTTCATTAGTTTTTGCCACATTAAGAGGAAAAGCGTTGAGAATGTTGTGTATCGCTGACTTGAATATATGGAAAATGTTGTGCATACATGTGTGCGTTGAGTAAAAAAAAAATCGATACAAGTGGTAATTAGGTTGATTCGTTTATTGAACGTGTCATCAACTAGCAATAGCAACTTAAGTCATCGAGAACATGGAGCAGGGAATACATTTCGTTAATTAAAATCAATATATGTTTGTACGTATGGCTAATCGAGTCAAACTATAATACAATACGAACAAAAAAAAAAAAAAAAACAGAGCGAACCCCGGGGTGTCTGTAAATCAGATAATTTTTTGTTTAAAAAATTCTAGAAAGTACCGGGTACGGAGGAGGGCAAGAAGAGTGAAGGCGAAGAAAAAAAAAACGTTTTTTTAGCCTCAGTACTATTTCCAACTTACTAAAGGCTGGGCCATCTGGTTGCTTTTTAAAATTTCTATAAAAAAAAAATCTATTTAAAATGTTTAAAAGTTTTCTGCTTTACTGAAGAGACTACACTTTCAGATTATTTATGGAAAATAATTCCATTTAAATGGCTACCGCGGCTGGCTTGGTAGTAGCCTATCCTGTCAACCCAATTTTGAAAAATATTTTCGATGGTTCTGGGCTCTATTTCACGAATAGCTCGATCAATATTGTGCTTGTATGCCTGAATCGCTCCTGGATTGTCAGCATAACAGAGATCTCTTATTTCACCCCACAAAAAAAGTCAAATCGCAGCTACGCGGAGGCCAAGCGAGTCCAGATAACTGGGGAATATTTTTGTATTGTCGTTGCTTATGATTCACAGTATTTTTTTTCCGTCCTCCTGATGTCATCCTCACGATCAAGTTTCATTTTAACCAAATGACCACACTACTGCCAGTGTTATGCTTTCGCAGTAGAGTTGACTTAGCTTTCACAAGTGATCGACTTTTTTATTTATTTCATGCGAAATAAATAGATGATTCTTGACATAAGGATTCGAACCGTGAACCAACAGCATGACAAGCGATGATGTTACCACTACACCACGGCCACCCATAAATCACCAAAAAGACTGATTACACGATTATTGACCTTAGCGCGCAAAAGATCGATTGTTGGACGGCTTGTATGGCATATAGCGCTGTCTTGCTGGAATAAGATATCGTCCAAAAAATCGGTTATCATGCCTCTATAGCGCTCTCCGTTGAGTCTGTATCGTTGTTGCAATCTTCATCTTCGAAGCAAAATGGGCCAATAATGCCACCATTACGTAAACCACACCAAACAATTTTTTTGTAGCAAAATCGACGTAAATTTCGAGCTGCTAAAAAGCCCAAACAGAGAAGCGATAATGAAGCGGGTGGTTTAGCTTCAATTCCTGAGTCAGTTGGACCTTGCAAGTGAATAATCCGAGGTCTTTATGTATAATTCTCCTCAGGATAGTGCTGCTAATCTATAGCTGCTGAGATCTGTGGCGAGTAGAGGTTCTGGGGTTTAGGTGAACACTTTCGGCAACAGCAGCAATATTCTCGTCTGAGCGCACAGGGTGGATTCGGCTAATTAAAAATTATTGTGATTGCTGCACTAATTCAAAAGGTTTAGTACTTTTAAGTTGTCTCAGTAGCTTCGTGTGGTCCAGGAGTGGTGTGGTCTCAGGGTTCGTATGGAGGTGAAGCCGCTCCTCATGCTTTTTCGCGAATCTATTGATCTCACTTTGTACGGACTGTACGCCCAAGTCCTTTTGGAGGTCTTCGTTCCTACGAGTAATATAGAAAGGTGCATTTGCAATGTTTCTCAGTACCTTATTTTGAAACCGTTGAATGATTTGAACGCTGCTTTTCTTTGTACAACTCGAAAGTTGAATATCATAAGTCCAGATGGGTTTTACGAGTATGAATTGCTTATAAAGCAAAACTTTGCTGTATATTGGCCGGCAAGATTGTCTTCCTATCATCTAGTACATTTTTTTTTTAACGAATACCAATTTCGTCTCGTTTTTTTTCTTAACGTGAGCTTTCCAGGGAAGCTTCGCATCTAGTGTCCAAGTAACAAGATATTTTGCAGAATTAGCGTGTGGTATTATTTGGAGGTTGATATGAAATCAATATCAATAGATTTTGATTCATTTAATTGTATTCGCCATTTATTTGTCCAATTGTGAATCAGCGAAATCGCTTCTTGAAGTTTATGAGTTGAATTCACATTGCTTTCCGCAATTGCCATTATAGCCGCGTCGTCGGCAAATGTTTGCAATCGTGTTGAATTCTAGCGTTGGAATATCATGAGTGTACAGAAGATAGAGTAAGGGCCCCAGAACACTTCCTTGGGGTACACCCGCTTTGGTTTCCTTAAGCTCCGAATATGCGTTGTTCTCTTTGATGCAGAAATATCTGTCTGAAAGGTATGACTTAAAAATTTCTGCTTGTTGTTTGGGCAGTATCTTTTTTAGTTTGTAGACTAATCCCTCATGGCAAACTTTGTCGAACGCTTGAGCTACGTCGAGGAAGACTGTAGAAACAATTTTTTTCTTCAAGTGCTCTTTCGACCACGTTAGTGATTCGATATACTTGATCAATGGTTGAATGTTTTGCGCGAAATTCATTTTGGTGGTCTGGGATGATACGTTTTCTCTCTATATTAGGCAAAGGTTTTTTGAGTAGCAGTCTTTAGACTGTTTAGACATTATAGGTAGCAAAGATATCGGCCTATAGGATGATGCTTCATGAGGTGGTTTTCCCGGTTTGGCGATCATGATCACCTCAGTTACTTCCCATAATTGTGGAACGTATTTTAATTTGAATGCTGCATTTATGATATAAGTTAGCTTTGAAATTGTTTTTTTTTGGAAGCTGTTTGAGAATCTTGCCTGTTAGCAGCTCGAATTCTGGTGCTTTGTTTGCATTCACAGCAATTTGAATTTCTATCCTCACTTCAAATGATGATGTGGGAGGCATTTCTTCTACCCCTTCCTCCAGTCCCTTGCGAGGCAAAATAACCAGGCTTTCCTGAATTTGGTCGGAAAATACTTTCGAGATGCTCTGCAAATATCGCAGCTTTTTTCTCGTTGCTCCTAGCCCACTTTCCTGGCTGGTTTCTGATTGGAGGAATATGCATGATGGGTCTTTTTAATTTTTTTTTTTTTTGTAGCTTTCCAGAGTACGTACTCCGTATTTTTACTCTTGTTTAATTGACGTATCGTTAGCTCATTAATAGCTCGTTTTGTTTGCTGGGTCAGGTTATTTAACCTATTTTTATCTTGCGGGGCTCTTGTTTGGTGCAATTTTCTCCTCGTTCTTCTTTTTTCAGCTCTAATTTCGAGAGGATAATTGTTACTCTTCAATCTTTTTTTAATATTTGGGTTATTTTCAAACTGAGATTTGGATATCCTTGATAAATTGTTCAAGCTCTGAGTCGAGTTGCTCTGCACTATGAATTGACGTAGGTGTTGTTTGTCATCTCTTCCAGACTTGACTTGAAGCTTACCCAGTCCGAGCGTTTATTAGTAAGAGCTGGATTACTTTCATTCTGAATGATGTTCTCACTCAGGGTCAAAAGGATCGGTGAATAGTCCGAGCTTAAATCTAGACTTTCTTCAATCTGCGGAAAATGATTTGAAATATTCTTAACTATGATGAAATCTGTGACGTCGGGCATTTTTTCCGGATCAGTCGGCCAGTAAGTAGGCTTTCCTATAGGTAAGGCCTAGCATACCGTCTGTAATAAAAATAATATAAATATTTTAAAATAAAATAAATATTTTGGCGCTAACAGCTCAATGCAGGGCCTGGCCTAGCTTCTCGCAGCCACACGTGTTGTGCGCCGCACGAATGGTTGGGACCTACAATTTTATGCCGTTTCCGAAGCGCGATTTTTTCGATTAGGAGAACTTTTAATGATAGTTGTACTCTCGGACGTTTGTCAGACGTTCGCGAGACGTGGGACCGTGAGAAAACTTTTTTTTTTTTACTTTTATTTATGTTTTCTTGGATTCGAACCTTGAACCTTTCGCTCAGTGATTGCGCACTTAACCACTGAGCCGCGGCGCCCACTTGGAAATAAGTTTTCAATATTTCTCAACGTTGTTCAAGCTCTGTGTTTCTGTCAATTTTTTGAGCGCGAAAGAGCTGTCAGTGTCAAAATAATATGTAGTTTAAAAAGAAAAGCAGGTGGCCCACCAGTTACATCTAAAAACGGCTATAACGGTTCAGAGTCAAGTAAAAAAAGCAAAATAAATTTACGAATATCGCTAAAAAAAATGGTGGAAATAAAAAAAGAAATGCTCTACTGAAAAATTTGAATTTGATGATGTATCTCAGTTTTCCCCTCTTTTTTTATAACTCTGTCAATGTTTAGAGGACACCCTATGATGCGTAAACACAGTTTTGATAGAAACGAAGAGAGGCAGGTGTTTGTCAAAGTATGATTGAGGAGGTTGTTAGGTGCTGGGTTCAAAATATTTACTTTCGATACAAGCGGGGCCAAAAATCACTCGAAGAATTTTTCTTGCAAAACAACCAAGGGTGTTTTCATCTGCCTTTAGGTATGCTTCTGCGCCGTATAAAGTCATCATAGTTGTCCGTGACAGGACTTTGCTACTCAGCGGTTGGCAAGAGTGATTCATCGCTTGATCTATGCGCTGGTGTCATCGTTTGAATTTACAGCAGAGCCCAGGTAGTCAAAGTCCTTAAATCGTCGGCGAATTTAAGCCGTATTTTCTTAGAAAAGATGAGCTGTCATTGGAGAGGGATTGCCTAATGTGGGGATATAGGTAGTGATACCAACTTCTTTAAGAAAGGAGATACTCCAATATCAAGGTGCTCTCCATATTACGCTAATTAACGCTCGCGCGACGCACGACTTTACTTTTCCAATGTTATGTCCTTAAGCTTTTAAGTAAAATGCCACGATTTTACTTCGAATTACATGAATATATTTAGATACGAGTATAAATTACTAGTTTTATTATTCGCAACTTATCTTATTGAGACAGGAGGAAGAAGTGTTTTCCGAGCAAGTTGGTTTTGACGTTTGTTATAAGTTAAGGCTGAGACTTTTGCTAAAGAAATCATATGACAGTCACGTCACCTTGTGGTAGTCCATTTCTGACATCAAAAGCCTCGGTGATGTTGTTACCGATCTTGATGGAGCTCAGACAAAAGAGTTTGACAGGGACTCCAAAACTAGACATCGCTCTGTACAGCTCTTCGCTATAAACGCTATTATAGGCGACTTTAAAATCGATGATAGGTGGTGATTATCGATTTGGAGGTCCCAGGTCTGTTCTAAGATCTGCGTCAATGTAATTATCTGTTCTAAGGTGGACTTTCCTAGCCTAAAATCTTATACGCGATGTTGAGGAGACGTAGTTCAGAGGGTTCCGTTTCTTGAGGATCGCGCAAACGATGCTGAAGTTTCATGCCTCGGGCATTCCATTTCATCTAACCATATCTTACAGATGAGTTTATGTATACTCCGTACCAAATCATTCTCAGCTGCTTTAAATAGCTACAGCTGCTTTGTTGGATTTAAGCTTGGATATTCCTATCTCCAAGTTTTTGCATCGCAAAATTTGTTTTTCCCACTGTGCAAAACTTAGAATATAACATCAATTCAATATTTTGAATGAGAGAATACACTACTCTTCTTTTTGAATTATTTAAAAAACTTGAAATAAAAAATAATTTATAGTCCGATTCTAATTACGTGCACGATCTGTTTAGCTCATTACACCCATTTTAGGTTGCTGGAAGAAAGTAACGGCACTACTTGTCAATGGCATATATTTTGCCATAAGGTTGGCAGTAGTGAGCACTAAAAATAAATATTTTGAAAAGACAACTACGAGTATATACTACTTGTAAATAAGACCTAGTCTAAGATAGATGTAAGACTATACTCTTTGTGATGACAATAAATCAGAAGCTCAGTGCAGAAGCTCAGTGCGTTCGATTCACGATATATTAACCATGACTTAGTGTCATTAATAAATTGCACCGATATCATGTGTTTACGTGATGTCTGACAGAAAATATACCGTTACAATTATATTTATTTTGTTGATCAATTAGAAATAAACTTGTTCAAAAAGATTACTAAATTTCGTGCACAGCTAATTGTTTTGGAATGTTATGTCATGCAATTCAAGTTGTCCTGCACAACAACTTTATAAATCACCCGAAACATTTAACCAGATCAACCTGATTGTATTTTATATCTATAAAATACTTTAAAATAAAATTACGTCCTCAATAAAATAAGAATACATTTTTAATGTCTTGCATAATTGATTTACAGATGGTGATTGATAAAATAAAATTAGAACGATTTTTGTGCATTTAAGCTAAGTTATACTCGAATTCAACTGCAATCCAAGTTAAATGACACATTAACTGCTAAAGTAAGTACATTTTAATTTGGATGCAATTACCTGGTTAAGTGAACTTTGATGAAGTTTGCAATTTAAGGCTTTGTCTGTTGCGTTAATGTTTTTTTTTTTTTTTTTTTTAAGTAAGAAAGGGGTCTAGATTTATATCATTTTTAACTTTCAAGTCAAAGATCTCTGAAATGAATGTTTTCGTTGTTTACGGATTTTTATAATGAAGCGCGATATTTCATAAAAAATAACCTAAATGCGACAGTCCAACTGCCGCATCTAAAGGGTGTCTCAAAATTCACGCAAGAAGTAATTTTGATAGAAAACACAGGTTTTTGGTTAAAAATTGTAAACGTTTTTTTGATTCATAAAGTATACAGGATAGGGTTATGTATGGAATAGTACATCGGGTAAATGGCCTGCACGGCTTTTCTGGCACATACGCACCCTTTTTTTGAAAATTTCCATGACCGTTTTGCATAGATATGGCTGAATTTCGTTGATACAGCGCTCAATTTGATCCACCAAGGCGTGGGTGGTCGTGGGCTTGTTGGCATAACCCTTAGACTTCAAAAAACCCCCAAAAAAAAAAGTTCAACGGCGTTAAATCGCATGATCTGGGCGGCCAATTCTGATCCACAAAGCGGGAAATTACACGACCACGAAATGACTCATGCAGTAATTGAATTGTTGCTCGGGCTGTATGTCATGTGGTACCGTCTTGTTGAAACCACATGTCGTCAACATCCATAATGCTAGTTGTGACCATGAAGCGAATGATAAATGTTGTCCTGTGTTTCTACGTAAATTGAAGGTGTTGAAAGAACGGATTCAGTATTAGCAACCAAAGCAACTGTCTTATCTGTGTGCTAATGTACAAGGACTTACAAACAACTTCAACGAAATTGGAGTATTAGTGAAGGACAACAGTTTTGAAATCCTTGCTTTTTGTGAAACCCATTTAACAGAAAATATAAGTGACGAAGAAATAAGTCTATTAGAGTACTCGGTGTTGCGGTGTGATAGTACTAGTCGTCATACAGGTGGTGTGGTTCTATATATCAAAAAAGGATTACAGTATAGATTAATAAATCAAGTAGATATTGAGATGAAAATTTGGAGTTTGTGTGTTGAAATCTATTCAAATTCCTTTCGATAAATGGTGGCAGTGTTCTACAGATCACCTAGTAGCTCTGAACGCGAATTCTGTACTCTTTTTTCTGAATGGATTGATATGGCTCTGCACACAAATCTTAATATAATAGTGTTTGGAGATTTTAATATTAATTTGCTATCTACTAATAATACGTATACAAAGGCTATCAACGAAATTCTAATAAAAAACAATTGTAAACAAATAATTAACAAACCAACCAGGATTTTAGAATCGACAAGATCTTTAGTTGATTTTGTAATAACATCTATTGAGAGAAATATTTGGGCAGATACAATCCCTGAACTAAAAATTAGTGATCACGAATCAATTGTAATAAAAGTAAATGTGGCTGACAAACAAATTAGAAAAGTTAACAAATATATCGATATATTCAAGTATAAGAAAGCTGAATTCCGGAGTCTAATTAGTGATAAGTGCGCCCAAATGACTGATCAGACTGACTTTAATGTGTTATCTGAAGTATTACAAAATAGTTTAATGTATTGTGTAAAAAAACAGACTATTCGTAAGAAAATCGCGCTTTGTGAGGACATATGGTTCACCAATGAACTTAGAACTCTAAAACACAAAAAAATTCAATATTTTCAAAAGGCGACTATATATATTTTGCATCAGACTGGGAAAGTTATAGAAGTATACGAAACATGTACAAAAATAAATTACATTTTGCTAAAAAGAACTATATATGTAACAAAATCGGATCATGTGAAATCCAAAAGTCTATGTGGAAAGCTATAAAGGACTTGGTGTTAAAGCAGAAAAAAGTAGAAATCAGTGAAGTTCGGTTCGGTGATAGATTGGAAAGTGATAGCTCTATAATTGCCAACAAGTTTAATTCTTACTTTATAGAAAGTGTAAACGCTATCAGTAATTCCATAGCGACAAATAATACCTCTTCGATTTTTAATTTAACGAAACATCAAACGATATTTAAGTTTAGACAAATAGATTTGAGTGAACTACGGTTAATATGCAAAAAGATTAACAATAAAAATGCGTTACATCTAAATATTAAAAATTATTTTGATATTATTGGTCCAATAATACTTCAAATCGTAAACGAGTCGTTTAATCGTGGTGAATTTCCTAGAAACTTAAAAGAATCGATAGTTGTTCCAATACCCAAGGAGTCCGGTACAAAAATGTGTGACAAATTTAGGCCCATTAACATGATGCCTATTCTAGAGAAAATAGTGGAAAAGTGTGCTCATCAACAATTTTATAAATATGTGATAATAAATTATTGATCGACAACCAATCGGGCTTTCGTCATGATCACTCCTGTGAAACATCCCTAAATTGGTTAGTGATGACCTTTAAAGAACAAAGACACAGTGGTAACAAAATTATAGCATTATTTTTAGATTTTCAGAGAGCATTTGAAACAATTGATAGAGATATATTAATACAAAAGCTGTCAAAATATGGTGTTATTTGTTTGATCGTACTCAAAAAACTAGTGTAAACTGTGCAATGTCTAGTGCCAAAAATACATGTTTCGGTGTACCGTAAGGAACTATACTCGGTCCCTTATTATTTTTAATTTACATAAATGATATCTGTAAAGTGTTAAGAAACAGTCAAATATCCCTGTTCGCTGATGATGCCTTAATGTTTGTAAGTGGTAAAGCTTTAAATGACCTTAAAGAGCATATTGAGAATGACTTAAAAAACCTTTGTGTATGGCTGCAACAAAACAAACTAAAAATTAATGTAAACAAAACTAAATGTATGGTTATAAATAGTGACGAATGAATTAATTTAAAAATATATGGTGAAGACATTGAACAAGTTCCTGAAATAAAGTACCTCGGTGTAATATTAGACAGTAAAATGAATTTTAATAGCCATATGATGTACATAATTAAACAAATTTCCAAAAAAAGTGTCCTTTCTTGCAATAATAAGAAAAAATATAACAACCATTTGTGCAATTAACATATATAATACTATAATTAAACCACACTTTGAGTTCTGCTCTACTATTTTGTTTATGGGGAATAATGAACACGTAGATCAACTGCAGGTGCTGCAGAATAAAGCGATGAGAACAATTCTTCGATGTAGCTATTATACCTCGAGTAGATGGATGCTATCTTGTTTGAAATGGCTAAACATCAAGCAGCGTATCATCTTCAATGTACTAACATTTGTATTTAAGATGAAATTCAACATGGTGCCACAATACTTGACCACAAATTTAATATATACAAGGGACGCTCAACCATATAACTTAAGATCCAACTACGATTTCAGACTACAGTTGTATAGGGATTCTAGAACACAGAATATGCTCTTATATCGTGGATTAAAATTATTTAACGAACTACCCAATGAAATAAAGAATGAAACTGTTTTAGGAATATTTAAAAATTTGTTAATATCACATATACGGAATACAGTAACTTAAAAGTAAAATTAAATATTATTATATAAATTAAGATATACCAAATGAATTGTAATAGTAACTGATACTAAATAAATAAAATACATACATACACATACACATATTTAAGGCACAAAAAATTGGATTATAATGTCGTGATAGCGAGCCTGACCAACAGCATTTTCAAAGAAGAATGGTCCTCCAGCCCAAAATCGGCACCAAACAGTGACACTTTGTGGATCCATTTGTTTCTCAACAATTACTCGTGTATTTTCTGAATCCCAAATTCGACAATTTTGACGATTAACAAAGCCATCAAGATGAAAATGAGTCTCATCGCTGAAGATGATTTTGTTTGAAAAATCAGCATCCACTTGTTGTTGTTCCATAATGCATTCAATGAACTGTCTTCGCTGTGTATCACTCCATTTTTAATAACCCTGAACTGTCAGCTGTCACGCTGTAATTTTTTTTTCGTTGGCAACTCAACCGTATAAATGGAGTAAAATTCAAATCTTGCGTGAATTTTGGGACACGCTGGACACGAGCTGATAACTTCAATATATGTGTTTAATTTATAAGTCATTTTCAAAGGAAAAATGGAATTAGCTTAAGTAGTCGACCGAATGCTAAGAAATCGAAAGTACAACTGAACTTATGTATATAAGCGTTCGATAGAGAGAAAATCTAATAGGATAACATTTACGTATACAATGAAACAGAGTAGTACATAAAGATTTTCGACACACCCTTTATTTCATATCATAATAGCGTCTCCAAAGTGATACTTAAAAATGAAATAAAAGTCATTTATCGATCTTTCTTTGATTGCTCATGATTAGGGTCCGGATTTTCATGCAGTGTTTATGCACATAAAATATGCATGTAAAATTGAAAAAATATGCATTAAAAAAATAATCAGCCAATTATGTTTTTTAAACATTTATTTATAAAAGGAATCAAAACAAAAAAAAAAACTTTTGTATAATCAGGCTGTATACAGTACAGTACATGTAAGTAGGTGCATATCATAATTTTTTTTATTAAAACTCATCATTGGCGTATATTATAAAATTTGTTTTCAAATTTTGTCTATTTGAAATAATGGGAGCATATTTCAGCGAATATCGTTCTTTTATTGTACACTTTTAAATTTTTTTTATCGTTGCAGTTCAAATTGGAAAAGTTTGTGATTTGTTTAATACTTTTATTTTCAAAGTTCTGATTTTTCCTTATCTAAAACATTATCCATCTTCTTTTGAATTCGCTGGGCGATGACTCCTTCAACAGGTACATACAGGGTGACGCAGAAGTCATGAACTGGTTTGTTTACCCTATAATTTCTAAAATAGTGGTAAAAGCACAAATATGACGATTCGACTACTCGTATTTTATTTATTTAATCAATATTTTTCTCCAGCAACCCAATAGTATATTCTACAACGCAGATTCTGATGATGGACATTGAACCTGGACCCTTCTATTCAGTTCTTCCCACAACAGATCTATAGGGTTTATATCTGGTGATTACGGCGGCCATATCATGATTTGTAAGATTTTCTCAGCTTCCCTCTGGTTCAGGTAGTTTTGACAAAGTCTTGATGTTTGTTTAGGGTCGTTGTGCTATTGAAATACGAATCCTTCGCCAATAAATCTTAGTCTATGGGTCACAGCGGTTCCTTCCAATATTGTTTTGTATGCCTCATTATTCATTTTTCCAATCACTCGAGCCAGATCTCTGACTCCACTTGAAGAGAAAAATCCCTAGACCAAAACAGAACCGCCTCCATGCTTGTCGGTAGGAACCACACAGTCTGGTAGCATCTTTTGTTCAGCGCTGCGTCGAACGAAAACTCTCCGTTTTGTGCCAAATACCTCGAACTTGGATTCATAGCTCCAAAAAACTCTAGAAATGTTCTTCCTTTTCTGCTTGTTTTGCGGTTGCAGTAGGGGTTTTCGAACAGCAACTCTCTCAAATAGTCCAGCATGTCTTAATCTTCGTTTGACCGTTGTCAAGGACAGTTGTTTATTCCATGTTTCATTTATTGCGGCGAGTATTTCGGGTGCTCTTTTTCGTCTACTTCTTTTGTTTGTTGTGACTATTAGCCGATCCTCTTTGTAGCTCTAGGCCGTCCTGACCGTGGTTTATCCCCCAAGAGCGTGTCGTTCAATGGTACGTTGAACGTAGTATCTTGATACCTTCAACTGCGAGGCAAGTTCTCGCTGCGATGAGTGTGTGAATGAAATTATTATTTTGTCTGACAGAACTCTTGGAGTCTACGGGAGTATTTCTGGATCCAATGGATTCAATTCTTGCACCAATTGAATTTTATATGGAAAAAGGTGCAGATCTTTCAAAATTCTTTGCAGTGATATTCTGGACAATCCAAGCTGTGACGAACGTCACCTGGTGGATGTTGCATTCTATCCTTCATCCGTTCAATCGTGGCGGCAATTTGATTTGTTCGCGGTCTTCCGCTTCGGGGCAAGTCCCTAACTGATCATTGTGATCGAAAACGTTGAATTATTCGCCTTATAACCGATCGCGATGGATAGTTTGCAGTATTAAAATGGCGTCGATTTGCACGCTGAGTGCCAACAGTTGACTGTTGATCTCTAAAATGAATTCGACCACTCTGAATGAAGATTATATTAGGAATAGTACCGTTAACTATTTTTCAGAACACACTACAAAACACAATAATATACCCAGTTTGGTTTTAGCTACTGAATGCTTAAGCGTTGCATAAGTGGGGGAAAAAAATCATCATCCTACTTCGGTAATTGTTTGGAGGGTATCCAATCAAGGAGTTACTGCTCTCCATTTCTGTGAAAAAGGCGTCGTTAAAGGCTTGACGAATAACCTTTTTTAATGGAGCTTCCAGCACATAAAGCCAAAACTGTTCAGCAGTGGCTCAATATTTGTGCTTTTATTGCATTCGATGATTGGCCTTCAGAAAACTCAGATTTGAATGCTTTGGATTATTGGTTGTGGTCAGTGTTGGAGAGTATGACCCGCAAGAGACCCCACCGAAATTTGGAGAGCCTTAAAAGTGCTTTAACCACAGCTTTAACGCAGCGTCGTTCATAGCCCTGGAAACCGTACATGCCGCTGTAGCCTGCATTAATAATCTTCTCATTAGATGTGAAGATTTTTCCCCTCAAATATTTTTTTATTTTCGGAAACAGCCAAAAGTCACACGGCGCTAGTTCCGGAGAATAAGGTGCTGGGCGAAATTCATTGTTACCCGAGAGCGCAAGAAAGTTGTTTGTTTTTTCAGCAGTGTGCGATGGCGCATTGTCGTGGTGCAAAAAGTAGCGGCGTAGCTCCTCTTTTTGTCCGTGTCCTAGTAAATTTTGGAAAACTTGTGGTAAGCAAGTTTCAGTATACCAATTAGCAGTGACTGTCTGACCAGTTTTAAGCAGGGTGACGGCGACAATTTCGCCCTGGTGGAGCACATCGACATCATAACTTTTGTCGCTGAGTTTTGTTGTTTGACCTTTACTGGAGGATTTGCATCTTCTGGACTCCATACCATGGACTGCTGTTTGGTTTCCGGGTCGTACTTGTAAAACCAAGATTCATAACCTGCAACGATCTTGTTAAAGCAGCTTGACTCTCCATTTTCAAACTTATCCAGGAAATTTTAAGCAAAGCGAACACGAGCGTCTTTTTGCTATCCATTCAAAATTTTTGAAACCCATCGTGCTGACTTCTTCGAATATTTAAGGTGATAATTTAAAATTCGTGACACAGCAATGGAATTCAAGCCCAGTTCATCCGCTATCATCGCCGGTGTCATCCTGGCATCTTCGTCAATTTTAGCCTTCACCAGGGCCACATTTGTATTGTCGGTCGATGATTTTGGCCGACCTTCACGAGATTCGTCCTCCACAGAAAAATGGCCAGTCTGGAATCTTCGAAACCACTTTGTATACATTTTGGCAGATGCATACGAATTCGTGTAGAATTTTGACTAGCGTGAGTTGACGTCGAAATCCGAAGAGAATGGCAAAACGAATTTCTTCCTGTGTTGGCGGTGGAACTTCAACCGAGCTTACGTCACTAATTTTTCTCTTTCTCGTCTCCATTTTTACCTATTGTTCTGAAATTTGAAAATAAATATTGTTAGATTATAAACTACAGAAATGCATCTTTTTTTTTTTCAAAAACTACTAAATTGACACCAACTAAGCGAACTTTTTTTAGTCTCTACGTATATTAATTGAGTGATGGCAAATTAAGTACTTATTTTGTCCTTTTAATTGAAAAAGCATCAGAGTCACTGAACTCATTATTAACTGCTTTGAAGTCTTCGTAGTTTGTCCCATAATATTTAACCGCTTCAATACACGTTCCCCACCGAGTAATAATGGGCTGTGGTGGAAGTGGCATAGAGGAAATTTTTCTCTATAAATTTCTACGCGTGAAGGTGCTTTAAAAAAGATTTTCTTGCCATTTGATATTAAAGTATCAATTTATTTAAAACAAATTCTGATTTCTTCAGCAACACGTTGAGCTAAGCAGGTTACATGTGCTGCTTTGGGTGAATAATTTGCAACGTCTGCGCAGACTTTACCATACGAGGTGTGTTCGATAATTTTATACAATCTCGTCAGATGGCAGTGCCAGCTGCAAATTGACGTTTGTTTTATGCAGTAACATTCTTCAAACTATGACATGGAAGATATTAGACAGATATGTTATTTAGTTTCTGTTTGACAGTCATTGGAAGCCATTGAATTTTGATAAAACATAATTATTTGATACTATACGAGGTGCGTTCGGTAATTTCGTACAATCTCGTCAGGTGGCGGTGGGAGCCGCATGTTTGACAGCCATTGGAAGCCATTGAATTTCATGTAGTGATAAGACATACTCGTAATTATTTGAAGAAGAAAACACCTACGGAAACCAAAGCAAAGTAGGATAAACATTATTGGAACTTTTGACCGTTGACGTCAGAATTTGAAAATGACAGCTGACATTTGAGGGCGTGTTCGAGATTTCACATGGAAATTTTTACCTGTTTTCCTATTTTACAGATGTCGGGCAAATCACAAAGGGGATAGCGAACAGGGGTGGAAAAATATGCATTAACAAATCGATGCCATTTTACAGTAAATTTGTTGATTCGTAAAGTTATTCAATTGCTTTTGTCTTTTGTTAGGGTGTTTTTTTTTTTAAGTGCGGTTAAAGTTCCACACTAGTCTGGGTATTTTAATCCCTCAATGTCTTCATTAAAAAAAAAAAAGTAAATAATTTTTATAAATCCGAAAAGAACTATAATGGCTACAAGTGTGCAAACATTAAACCAATTATGTTCCTATCTCATTAATTATGCGAGAAAGGTAAGAAAATGGTCATTAAAACCAGACTCACTACCGGTACAAGATATACAAAATTCTGAAGAAAATGTAATTGCCGTCAGTTCACAAAGAAAAAAAAAGGCCATCGTCACCTTTGTACTCCAAATAATTGCGTTGTTCACATAAAACACGAACAACGTTAAATATTCGCTAACAAAAGTCAATTAAACGCCCGACATGGTTTTATCTTTATCCTCGCTGACGAATTCTCATCTAAATACTTGTATGCGCGTGTTTTATGATCGCTTAGTTTTGCATGCGATGTTCATAAGTAGCAACAGGTCTGGTAGAAGACTTCTAAAAATAAGCTCCTTAGTTAAGTTGTTCACCACACTCTCTCCTATTTATTGGAAATTAATACCTGACCTATGCCAACTACAACAAATAGTACCTATCCGTAGCTTTAAGTGTCACAACATTGCAGCTATACGAGTATCTATCTGTACAAAACGTAAACAGATAATTAATTAATTATTCACTGAAGTTTATGTTCTTTTTTTTTAACAGTTAAACCCGATAGAAGATGACAGGCATCTATTTGTAGACTATTTTCTAGTTTGTTGTCTTCTACCCGTTTTGGCTTTGTTTTCTTTCATAATATTTTGAATTCCGATAGAGTTCATTGCCATGTTCATGACGTAATGTGTAATAAAATGTATGTAAATAACGTTTTTTACACTTGAAAAAAACCTTTGATCATTTTAGAGATAGATTTCAATTACTGCAGCAATGCTTTGTGTGTAGGTAAGGTACGATGAACGACTCTCTTACCTTGATCTTCCTAAGGAATTCCGTGGTAAGGTTAAAGTTTAGGGTCATTATAGTGTTTCGACTTTTTATGGTTTGTTAATAGAATGATGATAAATAGTTTATAGTTTCCCAAGAAGTCATTGAAATATTACCATCTGTATTACGCATCTGCTGGATAAGAAAGAGTGCGTTCATTAAAGTGAATGATGTTGCATATGTTGATCAGAAAGCAATTGTGCAACAAACGATTGCCTGAAAAAAGTATAGGCTTTTATGGTGGTACTAACATCGACTAATGAATGTCTGTGCGTGACTCGCACATTACAACGTCCAATTACTCGTAGACTTTGGATACTGACCCTAGTCTTTTTTTTTTAGTGTTCTGTATCAAAATGGTAAAATGGAAGATCAATGGCTCCAAGATTCAACACGGTATCTGTCTCTATGAGTGTCTCTGACCTAGAGAACTGAAGTTGTTGGGGTGAACGGGAAATAATTAGAAAAAAATTGCAGAAAATATTTGTTTTTGGAGTAGTTTTGAATTTAAGGTTTTCATTCTCAAGGGAAGCAATAAAAATCGATGTGTTCGGAAAATAAAAGACGAGGTTAAATTATGCAGTTTATTATCGCCTCTCCAATCGCCTAAGTTGATGGGTCATCAAGCGTCAGTTGCATCAGGATAAATCCAACATGTTGTGTCAACAAATCTATGACGATTCGCCGTCTACCCCTTTGGCGCGGGAACGATGTTCGACGTGTTATCCTGGTATCTTGCGCTGCGACCTATTGGTTTACCGTATCCCCTACTAACGGGTGGGCCATCTGCTGGTTTCTTTTCAAATTACATGATATTTTGACACTGACAGCTCTTTCGCTCTGAAAAAAATTACCGGAACACAGCATCATATCTGCGCTGTACGAAATGAATCGATTTATGATTGAATAACGTTGGGAAATATTGAAAACTTATTACTGTGTTGCCGAAATAGTGCGAATTTTGAAAATGAATTTCCGTCGAAATAATGAACCAACCAAGTTTGTGAAGAAAGACAAGTTGTCCTCTTATTCGTCCTGTGTGCTCAGCCGAGAATATTGCTGCTGTTGCCGAAAGTGTGCGCCTAAATCCGAGAACCTCAACTCGCCACAGATATTAGCAGCCAGCTGAATATTAGTCGCACTAGCATGAGGAGAATTATGCATAAAGACCTCGGATTATTCAAGGTCCAACTGATTCAGGAATTGAAGCAAAATTACCACTCTCATGCGAACAAGCAAAACTGTCATATTTTGGGATCGGAAGACCCACACGTAGCGTAGAGGAGCAAATGCATCCTCAGCGTGTACTCGTAACTATTTGGTGTGGTTTGTGGAATGACGGCATTATTGGCTGATTTTTCTTCGAAGATGAAGATGGCAACAGCGATAGAGTTAACGGAGAGCGCTACAGACGCATGGTTGGTTGGTTGGCTTAAAGTGGCCCTCGATGAGGTACACTTAGACCAAGATGGGTCCATTGTCCTGCCACTAGGTAGGGGCAGGTGGGTCATGCTGTCCGCTCCTGGAATCAATTGCTTTTCCTGATGCAGCTATTTAAGTTAGCCATAGATGATGTTGCTTGGCCTCCACGGAGCTGTGATTTGACGCCGTTTTATTTTATAGGGTGCCTATACCTAGTTTCCTTAGGTGTTACTTAAGTTTCCAATGCCCTGTTAAGAATCCTTTTAGGATACGTAAGTTTATTCTTATTCTTGGGCTGATACATGCTTTGGATCATATTCGGTTATACTCGGAGTTACCTAAATTTTTTTGTTTAGCTTGCCTCAGCCATTGAAGGTTACTCTCACTGTCGGCCACGAGGTGAAGAGGATACTTAACTTCTTTGATTGGTGTTAGTACCATGCCAATAGATTTTGATGTCTTCAGTCATGAACTTTTCTTTTCCCCGCGAATGGTACTGTTGTTGTTTTGGCCGGGTTTATGTTCAGTCGCATTAAGTGAGATAATACTCCCCCTAGTGGACATTATATTTTTGTGTTGACTTTGATGATTTTTTTCTATCCAGGACCAGTTTTATGACTTCATGCAAAGTGTTATCAAAGACTCCTTCGATGTCCGGAAAGGAACAGGGTATGAATTTCCGGATTTCATCGCCTCTCTATCGCCTAAAGAACAAATACAGATATGCACATGTATAAAATAGAAAGCAAAAATGGTTGAAAACCATCGCTCCTCTACATACCGAATCTCCAAAATGGATTCAATCTAGTTTAGCAGCTCCCCACTAATTTTTTCCTATTTTTTCATCGACGTATTTTTCGGCGCTGATTACGAATCTGCAAATAAAAATCCTCGGAAATAAAACAGGTTTCAAATTATTTTTTTATCTACGCGTTTTCGAAAAAGCTCGCGAAGGGCGAACATTTTTTTTTTTTGACAAAATTGGAAACCGTGGCGTTTGAAAATCACCATATATCTCAGATTCATTAGATTTTTCACGTCCAACTTATCTCGAAGCCCAAATTTCATTAAAATCTGTTAAGCAATTTTTGAAATAGATGTGTGAGAAGGATAATTCGAAGACTTTCAAAACTCCTCCTCATATCTGAAACCCACTTTATCAGATTTTGTTAACTATTGTGCCAGTCTAAACTTTGAAGCCAAATTTCATCAAAATCCGTTCAGACGTTCTCAATTTAGGCGGCTAACAAAAATGAATTAGAGATTTTTCCTTCTAAGTAGAGAGCAGTTCATGTAGGGAATTATGTTCAAACCAAATTCTGGCAACTCTTTTTGGTTTCTTTGTCTGTTCTTAAACTGGATGATAACATATTTAGTCCAGTCAGATTAGGTTGTGTCCTAAGTAGACATTTGAAACAAAGATAAGACGCTTTCTTCACATAGGATGTATGTGTATATAGATCCAAAGAATGTGCTGTGCAACGCCCTGTGTTCCAAAAATCAGAAATAGTATTTTCCCACGCGACCAAAGTTTACGAGTAAGTTTTCTAGGTCGTATGAGAACTTCTGGAAGGGTGACGGAAGTACTCGTATGTTAGGAATAAGCAAATTTTATACAAATCAGAAACAAAAATGTTTGCTGCAATACCCTGTACTTCAAAATTCATTACTTTAGTCGCGTTTTGTTCTTCTTCGTGATTCGGGCTTTCATTTGGGCTTTCACGTCACTTGTACGGCAAGCCTGCAAAGTTTTAAAATTTTTAGGTATTTCGAGAAATTTTAAAGAGTTTTGAAATGACGCATATAAACAAGAACATTGTGTATTAAGTCAGAAGAAATATGTTCAATGTAACACCCTGTATGTCGATAATTAGAAATTCGACTATACCAGGCTTCTTTTTGTTGTTCTTACTAAATGCACGCAAAGTTACAACTATCTACGTCTTCCTTAGGCTTCCTGAGATAGCGATACGAAACACGCGTATAACGAAACTTCTTTATTCAAAATATTCAAAAGTTTCGGTTAAAAATTAGCTCATGTCTTACCCCCCACAACCCGTCAAACCCGACTTACAAATCAAATTTTATCAAAATTCGGTCCAGTGGTTCTTGTGTTAGCTTTATGCTACTCTATCTCGCTCTCACTCCATTTGAATTTAATGAGACGCAGCTATTTATGCATTCTAGTACAATTTTCGACCAAACTTCATTAAAATCGGTTCAGAGGTTCTTGAGTCACAAGTGAAAATACTGAAATCTTAAAAATTGTTCGATTTTCAGAAATTGTCTTAACTTGTTCAGATGAATAATGAAGAGATATATACGTGTATTATTTTAATTTAACAGGCTCCCACGTAAAGATTTGAAAAACTGTATACTTTCAATCCAGTTCGTGCATTTACGAGGGTGGGTCAATAAGTCCCTGAAAATTAACACAAATTGTGTCGTCACCTTAAATTTAATTTTTTTTTGTCAAGAATCATCTTTCAAAAGAACACACCCAAATTTTCAGACAGATTTGTCAAATAGTTTTGTTGTGGCAGCCATTTTATATAGAAATAGCAGCCATTTTAAAATAGAAATGAATTTCAAGTGCTCATTAAAAACTATTTTTTGCGGGAAAAAAACTATCACGCAAACCAAACAAAAGGATGAATAATGAAGAGATATATACGAGTATTATTTTAATTTAACAGGCTCTCACGTAAAGATCTGAAAATGCATTATTTACCCAAAAACTGTATACTTTCAATCCAGTTCGTGCATTTATTGGTGCACATACCCTATTTATTCCGAGGTTTGGTACAAAAATTCGTCTATTTCTGGGCTGTTAATTACTCAATTTGTGTACAAACTAGATTTAGCTTTAGTACCTACTCCTATGTATTTCTTGTGCGGATGACACTAATGAATATGCATACCGTCATCTAGCTTACACGCACATGCGTTCATTTGCATCAAACAGCATGTGATTAGAATAGAAAGATGAACTCAAATTGTACAACATCTAGAAGTTCATTTACATATATGACAACAAACTGGAAAGTGAAACATTTCAATACCGAACAAGTGTACAATAAAATATAAATAAAATGATTGTCATATATTAAACAGCAAAATTAACTGCACAAATTTTTAGTAATAAAATTTCCCACTGTTGTTTATATTGGGTGCATACTCGTATCTACTTTAATTCACTTTTATCTAAACCTGTTATTTTGCTAACAGTTTTTAGAACCGATTTCAATGGCGTACGTTGACATTAAAGCCTGTTTTTTGAAATCTGCTAATTACTGTCAAATCTCTTTGCAAAGAAAAAAAACAGTCATGTATATCTGTACTGAAAAATGAAGAAACATCTAAGTGACAAGTGCGTGGATGAAGAAATAGGTCCAGTGCCCACAAAATTAATTAGCCCGTGAAAATTATCAATTTGACCAATGCCTCACATAATAGACTTATAAATTTCATAATTACTACATAAAGTTTATTTTTTTATTACTCCGAATCACTGGTAGTGAAATTGAAGTGCGAAGAGTTTATTTATCCACTATGGACTTAGATACATTTTGGCAACATCATTGCGGGTCGTCGAACGTTTGTGGTGATTTAGGTAAATAACTTCAACTGTTTTGTTGATTTTTTTTTATAATTTGCGCCCACCGAAGGGGATATGAACACCTTTATATAATTTCAGGGCATGTACGTTTGGGGAAAGGGGGGAAAGAAACAGAGGAGATACCTGTGCACGTTGGCTCTGTGTTAGTGGTGAGGAAATACAGAGCCTGGTAGATCAGTTCACATTCCTGTCGTTCGGATTACTCGTATAAACGAATCCCTATATTTGACAGTACGACTGAAGTTGGATTTAAGGGTGAACTGATGTGCATTCGAAGCATAATCCGTATTGCGGGTGAAATTTTGAGAGGGAGAAATGCAACTGGCTACGAGTATTTCGCTGGAGCATTTTTTATAAAAAAAAAGAAAAGATAAAATAGGGAAAGATACGAGACATTTCTACGATGTTCGAGTGAATCTATGGACTTCACAATGTCTCTATTACCTATAAGTTTTAACGCGCGATTGTGTACCCTGTCTAGAATATACAGAACGGTTTTGGGTGCACCAGACCAAATGCTATAATACTATATTCCAGCTTTGGGTGGACGAATGCCATAAATTGAAGGCAGATCCGACGGGGTAAAATATTTCTTGGAATTCTAGACATTTTGCAGCTTTTTTGGCGACCCCTAATATGATCACATATTCCATCAAAAATGGTTATTAATACACATACCAAGTCTTTCGGGTTCAGCGATGCAAGTTCCATTCATGGATAATGGTTGAGGGTTTTGATTTCGCTTTAGAGACAGAAGACAGCATTGTGTTTTGGAACCATCAAATTCCACTCTGTTGGTTGAACCCCATTTGACCATTTACAAGGAGCAAGAACGTGAGTTATGGGATGAATTTAAAAAATTGAGGGTACTGTCATCAGCGAAAGAATGGATTGGATTAGAAGTTGCAGGCAAGAGATCATATATATAAATAAGAAAGAGAATCGGAGTCAAAACAGAGCCTTGGGGAACACCAGCATTTATTTCGTGAATTGCAGACTTGAAGCCGTTCAAGATAACTTGAAAGGTAATTTCTAATCCATTGAAGAAGAGACTCATCGACGCCATATGCACGCATTTTCGACAAAAGGGCCTGATGCCAAACTCTGTCAAATGTTTTTGAAATATCAGCGCAACCACATTGGTTTTGCCGAAGTGATGGAGAGATTGGTTCCACTTCTCGGTGACATACGAGAATTTGTTGTTCGAAATCACCAGTGGACCTGCTGCTATGAAAACCATACTGATGGTCTGGAGAGTTTTCGTGAATCAAGATATTTTTCGTTTCCATTGCCTTGGAGAGAGGGCACGTAAGTGCAATGGATCAGTAATTGGATGGGGACTAAGATTCGCCTTTTTTTTTTAGAGATGGGCTGAACAAATGCTGGTTTCAATCTACTTGGAAAGACCCCAGAAGAGTACGACAGATAGAAAAGCTTACGCAGAGGTTTTGCCAGCATGGAAGAAAAGATATCATCTTGACCACCGGATGTGTATGGTAAGACCTTTGAGTACTCCAACAACTGTATGAGTGCGAAAGTGGACTTGTCCCATGGAAAATTCGACGCTCTCAAGTGCAGGCGGAGACAAAGCACTATATGGCAGTGTGTAGTACGCTGCAGAGTGAGCAGCAAGCAGATTGGTTTTGTCTAAGGAGCTGTCAGCTGGAATGTCATTGTAAATGATCGTTGGGATGGCAGAGATGGCAGTTGGGAGCGTTGGGATGCTAGTTTTTAATATTTTTGACGAATGACCAATAGTTCTTACTATCTTTGGGACATTGTAGGATTTTTTGCCTCAATTTTTGGTCATGTAAGAATCTTACATATCGAATGTGGGGGCAATGCAGTCTTTTCTGGCCTGTTTATACTTCTTTCGATTTTCCTCAGATTTGTTGGCTTTATAAAACCGAAAATTTAGTTTAATGATCATATCAGCAGCGGCATCCACATCGCTGTCGAGGAAGCATTAAGGCCGTCCCAAATGGCTATCTCGTATTGTTATACTTTTCTATAAGTTTTTTCTTTAACTGAGTGGTCAGAGTACGAGAATTTAGCTGATACGATATTATGGTCAGACCGGCCCAGAGGCGCTAAAACCTCGATGGTGTATTTATCAGGGTCCTAAGTAAGAAATAAGTCCAAAGTGTTGACGGAATGTTAGAGGTGAGTGAATGGGATGTAGTCCGTAAGTCCATGGTCAAAGTCATAGGAGTCGGAGTCGAAACCCAATTATTTATCGTAAAGAGTTTTTTTTTTTTATATACGAGTATTTAATCTTCTCTCAGGAGAGACGAAATTTTAGTTCCGGGACAGCGCCAGATGTATACAGTTGTCTGTTGATTCTGCTCTTGAAGGCCTGGATATTGAAGGTCTATTGCTGAGTGAAGTCCAAAGCCGTACGATAGTTTTGCGGCTGATGTGTTCAGCGATATATATTTGTATAGAAGCGTGACAGCCTGCAGACAAAATTGTCTGCGGCAAACAATTCTGTTCGAGAAAAGTTTTGTAGGGCTCCTTGTTGGGCCTTCATTATGTATGAATTTAAAATTTCTAGAATTTTTGTCCGGGGAAGGACACCGTAAGAATTCAAAGATCTCTGCGTAGAGCTTAAAATTTCTCTGGATTTAGTGGGTCGAAGAACTTACTGATCGGGCTTCTAAGTACTTAATTATACCCCTAGAGTCTTTTCCCTAAATAGAAGAATTCATTATTATTCTCCTGCTAGCTGCCACCAATGATCTTCCAAATTGGTTAGAAGTCATACTTGTGGCAAAGTGTTGAATTTTGTTTCGGTACACGGTATAGGGTGCTTCAAAAAGGTTGGGCTGTCTATATGTTATCCTGGCTATATGCAGTTAAGTCTGTCTTTTCTTGGATTGTTTACCGTTCTGGAGTTATAGGGGGTTTTATGAGCTCTGTTACATAGTTGTCGTCTGGATTTGTGTTAGTCCCTTTCTCTCTTCGCTTTCTCGCTCTAGTCTCCTTAGCTCTTGGCATACATCCTTGGCATAAGAGCTTACTGCGTTCCACTTGTTTTCAGATTCTGGCATGTGATTAACTAAATTCTCCGGAATTGGTGTTTCTCCCAGTGCTGTTTGTAGTGCTTCTCTTTGTAGAAGGAAACGTGGACAGTGAAAGAATACATGCTCCACGTTTTCGGGAGTATCACTGCTCGACGGACAAGCGGGGGAGTCATCGTACCTATACTGATATAGATATGCCCGGAAACAACCATGTTCCGTAAGCAGTTGTGTTAAATAGAAGTTAACTTCACCGTGTCTGCGGTTTATCCAAGTCTCTAAGGTCGGGATAAGGCGGTAAGTCCATCGGCCCTTGGAAGAAAGGCTCTAGAGTTGCTGCCACTCTATCAAACTTGTGCTTCTTCCTATAGTGTCCGGTTCCCCGTGAGTTAATCGCCCCTCAAGTCTGCGCTCTAGAAACTTGTTCTGCAGTTCTTCCGCCAATATATTAATTGGGAACATTCCTGCGATAGCGTCCGAGGTTGTGCGAAAAGCGCTACTCACTCTTAGTGCACATAGTCGGTTTACTGCTATGATTTTTCTTTTGTATGAAGTCACTTTCATAGCTCCGGCCCAAACTGGTGATCCGTATAGAACTACGGTTGTACTACTAGACTAGTAGCCTTCGGCTGTATCTTGGCCCTCCTATATTCGGCGTAATCCGCGCAATGGCGGCACTCTCTCAGTTCAGTCTCTCTGTCTGTCTGTCCGTATGTATGTATGTTCGATGGACTGCAGCCTTAACTGCTGGACGGATTTTCTTGAAACTTCTTACCTGTGGCCTGTAGGGTCACAATTCGAGGCAAATTTGGAATTCTCATTCTAACCCTAAAATTAATGGTACTTCACTAATGGTCGATTTGGAAATCGATTTTATCGAAAACGGACGATTTTGTTGAAATTTTGTATTTGAGCTATGGCGAACATATACTAATAGATGGTGTACCAAGTTTTTGACAGAAAATGCGTATAACGGTACTTCCTTTATTAATTGGTTTTTGAAAATAGCCTCTTTCTCGCCTATGACTCAACCGATTTTTTTTAAATCAATAGGTATATAAGCAATATTTTACACGCAAAAGATTTTGGCGTACAAAGTTTTGGAAAATGTTCGAACAAAATTTGTTTTTGTTCGAACAAAAACTGTTTTTTTTTTGTGGAAGGTGGGAAGTATCGAAAGCCACAGTGTGGGACTTTAACCCTAACTAAAACCACCTCTGCTTCCAACCCCCATTTCCCAGCGATGCCACCAAGGGCATGAAGTCTTCCCGGGGGGTTTTCAGCAGTGGATTGCATAATGTGTTAAAACATTCCAAACAGAATTACAGACTATAGATACACCAGTGTATGTATATATAATACGGTTATGTTTTTATATTTATATCTAGATTTTCGTTAAGAAATTAAGTCATACGACCTTAATCTTTTAAGCCGCCTAATGGTATTGTTTTTTTCTTCCACCATGTATTATATTTGAGGATTTACATGGTCTTGGAGTTGTTGGTAGTGGCTAAATGCATACGAGTATTTTTTTTAACAATTTCACTAATATTCTCTACTTGAAAATCCCTGTGTAGGTTGTCATTTCTTATATACCAAGGTGCATCAACGATGGCCTTTCATTGACTTATCATTCTTAGATTTGTCTTTTTGGTACAGTCTCAAGGCTGTATCCCATACGTCCAGACAGGTCACAGAACTTGCTTGTAGAATAGCAGTTTGTTGTCAATTGATAGCTGGGAATTCCTTCCCATTAACCAATGCATTTGTCTGAGTCTAATAGCAGTCTATCAATAGGAGCTGAGAGCGAAATGGCGGCCATTTCGAAACTAGCTATTAATATTTATATCATTTGCTTCCATCACAGAAGAATCTTAAAGAAACGATTACTCTAGACTTCCCTAACCCGTAATAGGACTTTTTATTGTTTTTTGTTTTAGAAAAAAAGTGAGAGCCAAATCTCGGAGTATGCTTACTCAATTTAGCCCATTATACGAGTATTACCCACGCAGAAACAATTTGCGATGCAGTTGTTCGGGAAACTTCAACGCTCGGTGGTTGTTGGTTGCTGTCCTCCGCTGGGGCTTGAACTCCCACCGTTCGCGTCACCCACCCTTCAAAAAGACGGTCCTTTGTTTAATATACTTATGCGCTCTATTAAAATATATTATGCAGTCTATTAAAATATGCTGATCAAACGAAAGTATTATAGTTAGAGTACGACGATAACTACAACTTTATTTTTTTTCTTTGTAATCTTCACCCAGGCGTGGCGAACCTATAACTCTGGGCCAGCGACCCGACGTGTTTATAGATGCCGGAGCAATAGGCAATAGACAATTCAAGTCTATGTAAACTAAATTTTTATTTTTTTTCAACAACATGTCGAAAAGCGACATCACATTGCTTTGCCAGAGCAATATCTCGACATTTGGTTATAACAGGTGAGCCATCTGGTGGTTTCTTTTTAAATTACATGTTATTTTGACACTGACAGCTCTTTCGCGCTCAAAAACTTGACAGAAACGAAGAAATACGCTTGAACAACGTTGGGAATCGGCTGTGTGCCGAAATAGTGCGAATTTTGAAAATAAATTTCGGTCGAAATAATGCACTAACCGTGCCTGTTGTACACAAGTTTGTAAAGAGGGTTCATGAGATTGGCATGCTAATTGATAACACAAGTTATCCTCGTGTTCGTCCTGTGCGCTCAGCTCAGAATATTCATTACACATTAGCTACTTGAAGCTCGGAAAAACTACATGTAGTTGTAGAGAAGCGAATGCATCCTCAGCGTGTGACTGTTTGGTGTGGTTTGTGGAATGGCGGCATTATTGGCAACAATACATGATAACGGGGGGTTTTTTTTTGTCAGTAACTGAGGAATTGAACTTGGATGATCTGTGGTTTCAGTAAGATGGAGCTACGTGCCAACAAGTCGTCCACCAATCGATCTTTTGCACACTTAGTTCAATAATCATGTAATCAGATGTTGGCCTCCGCGGTGCTGCGATTTGACACCGTTAGATTTTTTTTTTATGGGGCGACAATCTAGAAATGATTCAGGTACTTAAGCACAATATTGATCAAGCTATTCGTAATATAGAGCCCCGAACCATAAAAAAATTTGCTGCAAAATTGGGTTGGAAAAGTTCAAAAGCATATTGCTTGTTTCTTATTGTTAGATGGCAGTTGCTTCTTGCCTATTTCTCCGGTGTGAGAACCGCCTTGCACTCCACTTATAAGCCGGATTTCTATTACCGAAAATAGACTTATAGTAAAAAAAAAAAAAAAAATACAATAAAACAAAAGAGGACCCAATTGAAGCAACATTGGGACAAATTAAGTGAACAACACTTCCAAAGTTGAAAAACCATTGCTCGAAAACTGTAGCTCTTCAGTTCCACAAATATTTTCCTGCCATCGACCGAGGTGACAGCGGTAGTACAACTTCACTCACAAAAAAAACGCGGTAAATACTCGTACACCGTAAAATGAAACCAATGGTGTTCACTAATGTCACCGCCACATTGGTCCCGTGCCGCCAAGGGATATCGTCTTTGGTGTGCAATGCTCCATTTAATATTATGCGTTGCGATCGACTCGGCATACGCAAGGGTTTATTTGATATTTGATGATATGAATATCCTTAAATTATTTCAGGGCACGTGTGTTTGTAGAAAGTGAGAGAGAAAGACAAATTGGTACTCGTATTAGGTTTCAGTCAACTCCAAGGGTGGCGTCCAGATAACTGGGGTGCATTTTTTGTTTTGTTATTATTGTCGTTGCTTATGATTCACAGTATTTTTTTTTTCAGTCCTCCTGATGTCATCATCACGGTCAAGTTGCTTTTTCAGCCATAAGACCACCTCACTGCCAGTGTTATGCCTTCGGAGTAGAGTTGAAATGAGCTTCGCAATTGATATACTTTTTTATTTATTTCATGCGAAATAAATAGATGATTTCTGACATCAGGATTTGAACCGTGAACCTGCAGCGTGACAAGCGATGATGTTTATGGTTACAGAATTGTTTTCAAGATGACGATTTTATTCTTTTTCCTTTTCGCACTAATTTGGTTCTAGTATGAGTACACATACCAAACTCCCTTAAAGTGAATATTTTAAAATGTTTCAAATATAGCACTCCATGCACTATGCTCCAGCAAAAATATTAGCAGTGAGACGCTTAGACTTCCCCGATGAATGAAGTCTAGACTAAACATTTACATTTTGTGTTAAAAACCAGAATGATCTGTTTGAAAAGATCCACTAATATTCCACTTTTTATTATTAAAGAAAAGAAAAAAAAAAAAAAAATTAAACTAATAATCATTGTATAAAAAAATTAACATAAATATCACCTAATCTTTAAAAAAAAAACGTTAACACTTAAATCAAGAAACCCGCTATAATCGTACCGCCGTCCATTCGTCTCTAATCATATCTGCCGCCTTTTCGCCGATCATAAACGATGCTGCATTTGTGTGCGCCGTTGGTGGAAATGGTATCACACTAGTGTCGACGACTCTTAACTTTCTGATACCATATACCTTCAGTTGTGGGCTTACAACAGCCGTTGGATCAGTTGGTGGACCCATTTTACAGGTAGCCACTTGATGATGCAGGGTGTATGACATCACCCTTATCGAACATCTCCAGTAGTCATCTGTACCGAATTGCAGATGCTGACAACCAGGTACCTTTTTCGTATACAATCTTGTTCCGATTTTCTGCATGGCAGGAGTTTCTGAGATTCTTATGGCCTCCTTGATGCCCTCAAGGAGAAATTCAATGTCTTCCTCTACCCTAAAATACTTGGGATCGATTGTTGGCCAATTCTCCGGATTGCGGTCCTCTAACCAAACACGACCTATGGACTTTGGATGGAACTGCATGACGAGCACCGAATAGTGTTCTTGATTTTCCAGAGGCTTATAAACGGTATTGTAAATGTCATCGCGGAAATTGGCACCTTGTTTTAGAGCTGTTCCAACATCGGAAGCCAGGCTACCAGCAACCATGATCAGTTCGATGTCGGGAAAATCAGCTGGTTCTCGGGAATTTGGTGTTTTGATGAAGGTCAAGGATTCCACGCCTCCAATGCTGGATATTCTTGTGGAAGGATTTCCAAGGAGAAACTGTGTTATATGCAATGGTGAGATGCGATTCACAAAAAGTGTAGCCCCTGTGGCGTTTGTAGTGAAAGTGGGTCCAAAGTGACACATATGATCGTAGAGCATCCGACCAACAGGAAGGTTTTGTATTTGCTGAACTCCGATGGCTTGGAGATTGTCTGTGGGACCAATACCGGACAGAATGAGTACCTGAGGGGAGTTGAAAGCGCCAGCGGATATAATCACTTCCTTCTTAGCTAGTATGCGGTACACCTTTCGCCTGTGAAGGAAATCCACCCCATAGGCTGATTTCGTCTCCGGGTCGATAAGGACCTTGATGACTTTCGCGAAGGTCAGAATATGAAGATTCTTCCTACGAAGAATTGGCTGTATGTATGCGCTCGCTGCACTGTGCCTCCGTCCACGGAGAGTTGTCGCCTGGACATAGGATACGCCCAACTGTGATTCTCCATTATAATCTGTGTACTTGTGTCCGGCTTGTTGGGCGCCTCTTACAAAAGCGTGTACCATATCGGATCGAAAGCGAACATCTTCAACACTGAGCGGTCCGGAGCGATTGTGATACGGTGAGTTCTCTAAACCCCCTAAATTTGCCATCTCCGATCGGAGAAAGTATGGCAGGACTTCATTGTAGGACCAGCCGAAATTTCCCGCTTCAGCCCAACGGTCAAAATCTCGACGATTGCCACGATTGTAGATCATATAGTTGATGGAGCTCGTGCCGCCTAAAATCCTTCCCCTCGGCAGGAAACATTCATTGTTGTACATCCCGAAACAGGAGTGTTTCTGTGGCGTTGACTTATAGTTCCAATTCGAGTGTGTTCCTTGCAAAAAGGCTGCCAACACTGGCATGACATGGGCTAGATTTTCAGTTCCTCCAGCTTCCAATAGGTACACAGTCCAGTTTGGATTCTCCGAAAGTCGGTTGGCTAGGACACAACCCGCTGGTCCAGCTCCGACTATAATAAAGTCATAAGCTGCATTTTTAGGGGGCACTAAAACAAAAACAAAAAAACTCATATCACTCTCGTTTACATGTTGTACGTGTAACTACTTACAATTCACTGTCAGCGATTGCTCCAAATAATTGTGTATTCCTATTTGTATAATACTGTCAAGTGGATTCCCGCGTTGCGCTAACAATAATCCAAAATTGCTGGACAATACGAGTGTCAACAAAGTCCAGCTTAGTGGACATTTCACAAAGACCTGCATTGCAATGCCTTTCCCTTGCGTTCAGCAGTACTGCTACTTGTGCTTCCGTCTGATACTGAACCTACTAACTGACTAACTGAGTCTGAGCAAATAATGGGAGTTTGGTGGGACTTTAAAAAAAAAAAAATCAAAACTAATCGAAAACCGCCGCAGCCGCCGTATGCGCAATGTGATTGTGTGATTGCTAATTTCACTGTCAAGATTACAAACACATAAAACAATGCGGGGCAATACCTCGAGAGACAAGTCTTGTTTGGTCTGTCACACAACAATTAAACAAAAAAAAAAAAAGAAAAAAAGTGCGCTTGGCTGGATGATCCGCTTAGAAGATATCCAAACGCTTTAATTAGCTTTTAGTAAATCAGGTGCAAGAGGTGGTTTGCTTAGCGGTTTAGCTAGGGGCATTGGTGATGATGATTTTCTGGTTGTGTTTCATTTTCTTCCCCTGCCAAGTTCAGTAGGTGAAGTACACGGTAAAAAAAAATTCATTCATTCATTGCTTGTATTTGTATTTATTGGTAAAACAAAAGAACTAGGCCGCAGATGTGTATTGTTTTTAGCAAACTGTGAATAAAAAATTTAAGTTAAAATCCCATAAGTTGATGATTTACAAAAATGCAATCGCAGATCGACACACCACGGAACTCAACAGTAGATACAAACTCGTATGTATGTTTTGAAAATGTGGCATTATTGCATCTGTTTATACAGTGGTAGACATTCGTTTATACGCACACCAATTTTTTTTATTTATTTTTTTTCAATTTGAAGTTCTTTATTCATTTTTTACAAAAAATTTACATGTAGTTAATAAAGGGTCTTTCATTAAGCGCTTCCTATCTTTAAATTTAAATAAAACAAAGTGCGTGTGAGATATCATCGAAATTTTTTATTCGTTTAAAAGGCCTATCGATGCCATTATGTATGGAATATAACATCGTTCAAATGTCCGCCGTGGCTTCTCTGGGTGGCGCGCATCTGAGATGTCCAATTTTCCATGACTCTGGCGCATAAATCAGGCTGAATTTGACCGATGGCATGGGTTATGTTGGCTTTGAGGGCCGCTGTGGTTTGTGGCTTATTCGCATAGACCTGCGACTTCAGAAAACCCCACAAGAAAAAGTCTAACGGGGTTAAATCGCACGATCTCGGTGGCCAGTTCACATTCGTGCAGAATTTCCAATGTGACATGAGCTGTGTGTCACGTAGAGCCGTCTTGTTGAAACCACATGTCGTTGGTGTCCATATGATCCAATTCAGGCCAAAAGAAGTTGGTAATCATCGACCTATAGCGCTCGCCGTTGACGGTGATGGCCTGGCCAACGTCGTTCTCAAAGAAATATGGACCGATGACGCCGCTAGCCCAAAATCCACACTAAACAGTGATTTTTTTTGGGATGCATTGGACGCTCTTGGATCTCATGTGGATGGGTATCGTCCCAAATTCGACAATTTTGTTTGTTGACGTACCCATTCATCTAGAAATGGGCCTCATCGCTGAAGATGATTTTTCGATGAAAATTAGGGTCAGTTTCCAACTGCTCCAGAGCCCATTCAGCGAACACACGTCGTTGTCTATGGTCGTTTACCTTCAGCTCCTGGGTCAGTTGAATTTTGTACGGGTGCAGGCCCAAGTCACGATGCAAAATTGGCCAAGTTGTGGTCTGCGAAAGGCCGAGTTCTTGTGAGCGACGCGAAATCGACTGCCTCAGATTCTCCTGTTTCATCGACGTACGGATGTTGGTTGATCGTTTACTGAACCAGTGGACTTAAAATTATCCACCACACTGCGAATACTCGTAGTCCTCTCGGAAGGACGATTATGATTATGATAAGAGAACACCCATTTTGATAAAACAATTTTATTATTTGCACGTGTTGTTGATTTGGCAAAACAGAGTGAATAAATGACAGCCAATTTGACAGATGTAACTTCTACAATATGGCCGCTATCAACTGTCAAAGTTTGGAAGTCCCTATTGGAAGACCCTGTACATGAAGAATAGTTAGTGACATCTTTATTTAAGAAAACGGAGATGATGTCACATTATAATAATTTTAACTTTGTATGGGTGAATAAAGGTAGATAAATAGAAGTTAAATATTGTAAAAAATGCCAGTACTAATAGTAGTAATTTTTATTAATTCAAAAGAAAAATTCAATTGTTACAAAATTTACAATAAGCATTGGCTTCTGCCATCAGCTTCAATAGTTATTATTTCATTTAAAGTGATTGATAAATTATATTAGTTGCGCAACTAAGTTCTGTCAATAGATGGCTCCAGCAGTAGGTGCTGGTCGATTTTGACATATCCAAAACGTCATGAACCGCAACGTCGCTGCAAAGACGGTGAGTTCGATGTTGATGATCGTCAAGCCATTTCCAAGCGATTGTATGCGTTTGAAATGATTCCTTATAATTTGAAGCCAAGGGACGTTGAGCGTCGTTTTTTCGCCTGTGAACAACTGAAGGGTTTTCTTCATCTCATCGTGACGGGTGATGAAAAATGGATTCATTACACCAACCCAAAGAAAAGAAAGTCATGGGGAATGCCCGGTCATGCTTCTACGTCGTCGGCTCGGCCGAATATTAACGCTGCGAAGATTATGCTGTGTATTTGGCGGGATCAGGTCGGTGTCATTTATTATGAACTATTGAAACCCAACGAAACCATCACTGGGGAACGGTATCGACTTCAATTTCGATGCGATTGAGCCGAGCACTGCGCGAAAAAGACCACAATACGAGCAGAGACACGCTCGGGCTCACGTTGCCAAACCCGTTAAAACCTACCTAGAAACGCTTAAATGGGAAGTCCTAAACCACCCGGCATATACCCCAGATATTACGCCATCCGATTATTACTTGTTCCGTTCGATGGCACATGGTCTGGCTGATCAGCAGTTCCGCTCATATGAAGACATCAAAAAAGGATTCGTGAATAGCCTCAAAAGATGAACACTTTTACCGTAACGGTATTCGAGCTCTGACAGAAAAATGGGAAAAAGTTGTAGCTAGCGATGGGCAATACTTTGAATGATTCATTTGTAACCATTTTTTCACAATAAAGTTGAATTTTCATCAAAAAACTTAGTTGCGTACCTAATAACTTACAAAAAAAAAAATACAATCTTTGAAAACAATGAACGAAATATATTTTTTTTTTTTTATAAAGAAAAATGAATGAGTAACCATTCAATAGAGAACCTTAAATAGTACTTGAAGCCATTGGGTTGGCAGCCCCCACCCGACCACTAACTCCCGACAACCTAACTTTTAATAACGCATTTTTTTTGATTGACTATAGGCATAAAACAAAAAGTTGTAAAAAATACCAAATTAAAGCTTAAAGGGCTTACCATTAACAAATATATAGGGTTGTCTGTGATAATTTGGCCAGATACATCGACAACCCATGATTTTTAGCGTGTGACTTGCACGCTCTGTATACGACCATATGGAACGCTCTCCCGCGAAAAGTTGAGGGAGCCCATCAAAATAATATTTCAATTACTCATCGTACGGTATATAACAACGATGCAATGGTATGCATTTTGTTGTTATCATTATCAATGATCAATAGGCTACTTGTTCATCGCATAGTATTGTATCAAAAAGGCAAAAAGAAACATTTGAACAACAATAATCGGTTTGTTTGCTTCAGTGATTCTCAAAATAAAGTAAAATGAAGAAGTGTTTTTGTTGTGATAAAAATGAAAATTTGTTAGACTTTACAAATGAGACTTTCGCGAAGATCTCAAAATCGCTAGCTTTTCGCCGCGTAAAAAAGTATAAGTATGGTGACATAGAACTTACTGGTGAAAATTGTAATAATTTCGGCAACCATTCATCATGCTACAAGAAGATCACGGTTCTTATGAGCAAGTACAAGGAAGAATTTGCAACGATTTGCCAGCCAGAAAACGTAAGTAAAATTTCTATTAGGCGTGTCAATGTTCCGAAAAATCACATACCCTTATCATTGGCTTCAGATGATCATTGCTTCTGCCGTTGATAGCGCGCCACATCCTATAACCCCGACCTCATCTGGAGAAGGCTACATTTTGGAGAAGCGGTTACAGCAGGTAACTGCTGTGGAAGCTACCACTTCTTCTGATAAAACGCGGAGGAAATGCATATTTTGTTTAAGGGTTGAAAAAAAAGTAGGTACTCGAAGGACGTTTGCGTCCGTAAGCGCTTCACGTTATACGATGAATCGCTTAAAGCAAATTGCCGACGTGTTGCAAGATTCGAAGTTGCTCAATGATTTGACAAATTGTAATACAATTGCTTATAATTCAGCATGCTATGGTTACTATATATGCAAATATAACAAATGTTTTGCTGAGGATAAAACCGTAGGGCCTTGTCACGAGATGCGCTACAGTAGGCAGGAATAGGACATTCCGTACTCCATTGTCGGACCACAACAAGCCAGACCTAACGATTTCATTAAAAGTTTGAAAAATTACAAATTCAAAGAAGCGATTGTTAAATTCTTGTCAGATCACTGGGGAAACAGTTCGATGACATCTACAATTCAAAATAAAAAAGTTTTTATCACAGTTGATGAAGAAGGAAATTCCGTTATTAAGACCAACGAAAATGATTTCGAGTGTTACAACGAGGAAGCGGATACGAGGATTATCTATCATATTAAGTAAGTGTTCTGAAAATTCGAAAATCATCGTAAAGGCTTCAGACACTGATATTTTGGTTATATTGTTAGGTAACATGTTCAAATTTCCCAGCATAGAAATTTGGATGGTAAATGCTACTTTCAAAAGTACAGGCCACAATTGCATTAACTGCACTGCCTTAGCAGCAGCCCTTGGTCCGAATTTATGTCGCGCGTTACCTGCGTTTCATGCATATACCGGTTGCGATTATATATCAAGTTTCTTTCGAAAAGGCAAAGCAAAACCGTTTCAACTTCTTCAAAAAAATAAAAAATTTCAGCATGTTTTTGCTTCGCTGAATGATGTGAGCGACATTGATGGCGATGAAAAAATAAATTACAAGAGTATACGTCGCTGATGTATGGAGTTAAAAGCTGCAGTAGTGTAAATGTTGCAAGATACGTTATATTTCAAAAGCTTTGTTCCAACAAATCCAGCAATGAGAAATTTGTTAATAATAAAATTAAAGGTTTTGATTCGAGTCTCATTCCACCATGCTGGAGTTCCTTAAAACAAAAAATTTTCCGCACTATTTACGTAAATTCTATGTGGCAGAATGCTACAAATGCCATCTGCACTATGTTTAATGCGCAAGAATATGAATGGGTCTTAGGAAACCCAACGCCATTAAATGTAGAAGATATTCTGAAAATAAATATATGCGATAACGAAGAAAACGATGACATATTTGACGAGGCTTTTGACGATTCAGATTCCGACTCAGACATGAGAATGAAATATTATATCTGAGTCGGGGTACTCCTTCCCAGTTAGACTGAAATACATCAACTTTGTTTTGCTGCTAGCAATAAGTCTGTGTTTTGCAATTCCAAGTTCATCGGCAAAAGCTTTATTTTTACACAAGAATGAAAGTGAAAATAAGGAATTTATATATATTAAAAATAAAATTGGACCAAGTACAGAGCCTTGGGGCACCCCCAAGTTATTTGTTTTAGAACTGAATTCTATCTTTAAGATAAGATTCAAACCATTTGCATATGAATCCTCTGAAACCGGTCTTATATAATTTATCTTAGAGAATTATATGGTCAACCATGTCAAACGCTTTAGTTATAGCGACAAAAGAGCCAGCGCAAAATTGGTTGTCATCTAAACCCTTATATAAAATGGAGCAAAATTCCTATTGAGCATCCTCAGTGGAAAGGCCAGTCATGAAACCAAACTGCATGGGACTAAAAAAATCTACATGATTAAGACAGGCTAAAATTCTTGTTTTAACTACTTTTTCAAATACTTTGGAAATTGAAGACAATTTGATTTAAATTCAGCGTGTAAAATTCCAGACATAATGCTAAATTTAAAAATATAAGACAAAATATCTACTACATTCGGTCCAACATTCTTTAGAACCTAATTCGAAATAGACTCAAAAACGAAGCTGTTTCTATACTCGTTGCATTGAGTACCAGGCTTAGTGCAACAGTTACAAGAAGTATGCGAACTACCTGAAAAAGAAGATTGCGCAATAGAAGTAAAGTAATTGCTAAATTTCTAAAGGATTTGAAATGTTAATACTGCCATTTTTAAGTACGGTGGGGTCTTTGTTAGTACAAACTTTTCGACTAACAATACTGTTAACGACTTGCCACTCTTTTTTAAGATTCCCATTTGCCGCTTGTATCTTGGAATGATAATAGCTATCCCGAGCGTTTTTAACTTCCTTATTCACTTTTTTGCAAAGTTTATTAAAACGAGTTTTTAAGTTATCATTTATAGGATGTTACCAACATTTTTCCTTCGATTGTGTTTTAGATTTATTTTTTTTTGATAAGGTTACGAGATATCCAAGGTTTAAGCCGACTCTCCGATTTTTTTTTGTGTTAGAGTGCAAGTTTAAGAATTCTAACACATATATCATATGATATAGAAGCATTTTGTTCAACATAAACATTGTCCCAATATTCATAGCGTAGCTTATCGTTCAATTCAATTTTTTTTATGTTTTCTGGTACTCGAACCTTGAGTCTCCCGCTCAGCGATCGCGCACTTAATCACAGATAAACGGCGCCCAACGGCGTAACAGTCTGCATCATTTGCTATTTTTAATTATACACTTTATTCTCCGTCATTAGTGATTCATAGACTCCTTGTATGTCGAATATACAGTAACGGACATAGAAATCAGAACACAGTGAAAAAACAAATTTTTGTAGAATAATTTTGGAGGTTTTAAAGATAATCAAGATCCATCTTTACAGAACGTTAATTTGTTGAAATACACTTCAGATTCGGAAAATAATAAACCAATTTCCGAAAAAAGGACTTTAATTTCAAAAACAAACATTTTCAAATTGTTTTAAGTTCCATTGAAAAAATCAAGTGAGTAAATATGTAAACATAATGCTATTCGAGTTTATGATTTTTAAAACAGGAAACAGGCTTCTCAAACTTCCGACAACTGAAGATGTTAATACTTTGTAGTCCCTTCGTTTTTTTATTACGGTTTTTATCCGGTCGGTCATTGATGTAATCAGGCTGTGTAAAGTATCCAGTGCGATTTCCTCATACCACACTTTTTCAATGAATTTGTCCAACTCGGTTCGGTCCGTGGCTTCTTCTTCGCTACTTGAGTCTTAATTATGGACCAAAGGTTCTCAATCGGGTTCAGGTCAGGGCTGTTTCCAGGCCACTCCAATGTTGTAGTACTATTCTCAGTTAGAAAATTTTTGACCTGGAATAAAAAATTGTATTTACAATAATAAAACTTACGAATGTTTTGCTAATATTTTGGGGAAGGTAAACAAAATGGCACTTACCAATTTTGCGCCGTGAGAAGGTGCAGAATCGTCTTGGAAATTCAGCATATCTGAGTATGATAAGTGTTCTTCTAAAGATGGCAGCAGATTGTCTTTCAATGTTTTTTCATATTTTTCTGTGTTCATCGTTCCATTTATTAGAGGCAGCCGTCCAACGCCATAATAGGAAAAGCATCCCCAAATCACCCTTGTGCCTCCTTGTTTCACGGTTGTTGTCACGCACTCATCATTGAATCTTTCTCCAGTTCTTCGCCTCACGTACTGTATTCTGCCAGATCCGAATATGTTGAACTTTGACATCTGAGAAGGTCACATTTTTCCAATCCGTTATGGTCCAGTATTCATGATCTTTGGCCCACTGGAGACATTTTAGGCGCATTCGGTTATTTAGAGATGGTTTTTTTGGCAAGACTTCTTGGGTTCAAGCCAGCTTCTTGAGGTCTTCGTCTTACAGTCCGTGAGCTTATCTCTGATCCTCCAGCCTCTACAAAGTCTGTCGTTAAATTTTTTTTTTTTTTTTTTTTTGCATTATTCCTTTTAAAAGCCGATCTTCAGCGCTGGTGGTCTTTCTTCTGCGACCCGTTCCCTTTTTTCTTTGCAATGAGCCCGTTGCCTCGAATTTTTTGATGAATTCAGCCACTGACGACTTGCTGAATCCCACTTTTCGCGCTATATCACGAACACTTAATTTTTCATTTTTTAAACTCATTATTTCGACTTTTGTTTTTTCACTCATTTTCTTTTTATTTTCCACATTAATAAAATTATTTCCACTTTCACTCAAACTACTTTTTTTTCAATGAACTATTACAAAGTGAACTAGAATCACGTCATCAAAGCCTTTTTATGCAAAGCCCTAAAAAACTACCTGCTAGTTCTCAAGATAATTGAAGTTAAAGAATTTTTTTACCCTGTCCGGATTTTTATGTCCGTTACTGTAGACATATACCGAGCCTACATATCATATACATCATATTTTATTTATTTCTAAATCGTCATCTACAATTATTGAATACATTTAAAATACTTATGTAAAATACACTTGAATCAATTTTGAACAATTATCTTTTCCTTTTTCTCATTTCAGGTATGAAGTGTCTTCACTCAGGATAAAAGGGTCTCTATGAACCAAGAAAGGGTCAATAACATTTGCTTTTTTATTAAAAATATTAATATTTCATTCAATTTTCAAAAAATGTAGAGGCCATGTCCAGAGATTTTTGCGTTACGATTAGTATCGCATAATATATGCAGTCAGTTAAAATAAGTCGACTTGAAAGTCAAATATATCCACAAGTATAAAAGTTAGGATGGTAAAATGTACATAGTCTTTTGGGTATGTTAATTATTTTTCATCAACATTCCAAAAGGTTCAAATACAATCGACATTTTTGAAGATAAACAAAGAAATTTGAATCAGGATACACCGAAACCCAAGTTCTATTCAATGGGCCATCTTCGAAACTAAGTACTAAATAAAAAGTCAAAATTATTATATTTTTGAAAAGCAATATTGTCCATCACGTTGGCTTGACTGGATCAAAGCAAATGGTGTGTTTTCTTTTGTAACTTTATATACAGCACAGTAGGAAATTATATGTTAAATAAAAACTAAAATGTGCTGCATAGCAGCAATAGCTTGCTGTTGCACATTTCTCACCTGAATAGCACATTTCACTATTGCAAATTAATGTTCTTTTTTTTCTCATGCCATGTGCTTTTGTTGTTGCATTCCTTTCTACATACGACAGCATGAACACATTTTCTGCATTTCGATCGAAAGTGAGTTTGAATTTCACTCAAATTTTACTTTCGAGTTTTTTGAATTCAATTGTGAAATGTCAAAAATGGCCGTAAGCATTAAATTTGAGATTTATAAACTGTGGATTGTGTACTCTAAGGAATTTCCAATGAAAACGGGAAAAAAAAACCAAAGAATTAGAAGAAAAATACTGTTATACGTGGTATCTAAAGCCAATCTATTTAAAATCTATTTAAATAAAAAAATAAGCACCTCCGCATGCTCTAACATAATTAGTGTTCAAAAAACATCAATTAGCAATTAAACATTTTTATATATCAAATGCTAACTATTTGGAGTACATATGTACAAGACACAATGACTTACCTTGTTGCTAAAATCGAACAAGTCAAAACAGCTGTGAGCTGTCAAAACGTGCGACAATAGTAGAGAGTAGCTCAACTCCGACGTTGAGGTGGCGCTTACGATATTTATTATTAAAAACCGATCAAACACCTGTGGTCACATTTGAGTTTCTACTTTAAGAGCTGGAAACGTTTTACGAGTAATGCCTGAAACACAATGATGCGTTGGTGCTACCGTCGAATGACGTTTAATGTTCAACCAAAGGAATACAATAGCACCAATGCTGCGTCGTGCTACCGTTCTACGTTTTTTACGAATGAGAGAAAATAAGAGCTACGTATTATTACGTAGCAAACGCATGCTCTCTTGAAAAAGTTCGACTGTGCTGAACTCTTGTGTGCGTTCTGACAGTTCGCATCAAAGTTTTTTATTTATTTCAGCAAATTTGTGAGACAACAAGCTGATAAATTTGAGTATGTCATCATACGTATCCCTTGAAGCACTCTCAACGTAACGGGAGAACGGTAGCACCAACGCATCATTGTGTTTCAGGCATAAGTTCCCTGAATTTTTTAACGAATTCAAAAAGGAATCACCTATCACCTTCAGATAAGAAAAGCCAATTGCAAATTTTTTTCTTCTAAATTTCGCAACACATTTGTTCAAAAATGTTGGAAAAAGATAAAGTCGTTAGCCAAAAATTATATATAACTCCAGATGATTGTTATCCAAATGAGTTTAACAAAATATTTGTATAGTCAGCAGAAGATACACTACGAACAATAACATTTCCAATAGGTCAATAGAATTCAGATTCAACAGCATTTATTCCATTCTTCGTTCGAATGTTTCTTTTTTCCACACCTAGGTACTCGTAGCTATATTCTGTCACTATATTGATTTCCTTTCCCTTAAAAACTATTTTTCTTCCGCAGTTAGTCTGCCTCCGTTTCGAAAGACTTGCTAAGATTTATAACTCGAGGTTCCAGTCATTGAAGTAATGTTCCAGTCGGTCTAATATCTATGCATAGTTTGGATGTCATCGGCGAATATCACCATGTCATCCACATATAGTAGCAGTCTTATAAAGTTTTTTTTTTTCGGTAGGGATAACTGTTAAACCAGCTGCCAAATTTGGCAGATGTACGTATATATGACATTTTTGTTCAACATACTTAGGCAAATCATCATGAAAAGAATAACGCCTCAACAACGCTTGCGTGTCGTTGAAATTTATTTTCAACTTATAGAGCGCTTCGTCAGTTTTCTTAAAAATCGTGTTCAGTGACGAGGCTCGTTCTTGGCTTAACTGGTGTGTTAATAAACAGAATTGCCGGACTTCGAGTGAGCAGAACCCTGAAGAGACTCTTGAAACTCCGTTACTAGTGGCACCATCGGTCCTTATTTTTTCTTTCAAAAATATATGTATATATATATATACATTGATCTGGACGGGATGTGGTTTCAGCAGGATGGTGCTACGTGCCATACAGTAACTCAAACTATCGATTTATTGTTTTTATTACTGACAATTTAGCGAGAAATGGTCCTGTCAATAAGCCTTCGAGATCATGCGATTTGACACCTCTCGACTATTCTGTGGGGAAGGTACCTGAAGGCATTGGTTTATGCGGATAAACCACCAATTATTGGCCACTTGGAAGCCAGTATTGCGATTGCTATTCACGATGTACAGACTGATTTACAAGAAAAAGTGGTCAAAAATTGATGACCTTTGTAAAACGTAGTCAGAGTGGTCATATGTCCGAAATTATATTCAAAAAAAAAAAAAAAAAAACACCCTTTATTTAGATTTTCAATATTTAGTCCACCTTCTGCATAATCATATAAATCATTTAAGGGGTGTCCCAAAATTCACGAAAGATTTGAATTTTGCGCCATTTATACGGTAAAGTGTTGCCAACGAAAAAAAAAAAAAAAAAACAGCGTGACAGCTGACAGTTCAGGGTTATTAAAAACGGAGTGCTACACGAAAGAACAACGCGTTTTCATTGTTGAGCAATATTTTAAAAATAATGAAGGTTTGGCAGCTACAGTGCGCAATTTTCTACAAAAAGGGTCGGAATAGTGATTTAACTTCATCAACTCTGAAGAGATTAATTCAAAAATTCAGGGAGCCTGGATCAATTAGTGATCTTGGACACTCTGGCCGTCTTTCAACAGGTCATTCAACACAAAACAACGAAGCAGTTCGTGAGAGTGTTGTTGAGAGTCCAGGAACATCAATTCCGCACCGTGGTCAAGAATTGGACATTTCGAGAAGCTCTCTACAGCGTATTCTCACGAAAGATTTGAATCTTCATGCATACAAATTACAATTGAGTCAAGAACTGAAGCCTACTGACCATGCACAGCGAAGATAGTTCGTTGAATGGATTATGGAACAACAACAAGTGGATGCTGATTTTTCAAACAAAATCATTTTCAGCGATGAGGCTCATTTTCATCTTGATGGCTTTGTTAATCGTCAAAATTGTCGTATTTGGGGTTTAGAAAATCCACGAGTGATTGTTGAGAAACAAATGCATCCACAACGTGTAACTGTTTGTTGCGGATCTTGGGCTGGAGGCATCATCGGACCATTTTTCTTTGAAAATGCGGCTGGTCAGGCAATAACAGTTAATGGTGCTCGCTATCGCGCTATCGCGACATGATAATTCAGTTTTTTGTGCCTAAATTTGCAAAATATTGATGTGAACGACATGTAGTTGCAACAAGACAACCCGAGAAACAATTCAGTTACTGCACGAGTCATTTCCTGGTCGTTTAATTTCCCATTTTGCTGATGAGAATTGGTCGCCCAGATCACTCTGGACTTTTTTCTTTGGAGTTTTTTGAAGTCTTAGGTTTATGCCAACAAGCCCACGACCACCCACTCCTTGAACAATCAAATTAAACGCTGCATGAACGAAATTCAGCCATATTTATGCAAAACGGTCTTGGAAAATTTCGACAAAAGAGTGCGTATGTGCCAGCAAAGCCGTGGAGGCCATTTACCCGATATATACGTACTATTCCATACATAACCCTATAGTGCATGCTTTATGAATCAATGAGACATTTCCAATTTTTAATTAAGAACCTGAGTTTTCTATTAAAATTACTTTTTGCGTGTATGTTGGGACATCCTTTAGAACGCTGTTCAAATTTCTAAGCTTTCATATAACGATTCAAAAACTATGAGCATGTTTTGACAGACTGACAGATGGACAGATAGACAACTGACTCTCACTATAAGGGTTTCGTTTTTATTCGTTTTCCTTTTAACTACTGGAAGGAAGCCTGACAAGATTTAGTTGGAAATCGTTGCGCATGATCCTTTTGGATTTGGTCTTACTCGTGCCGTAAATGGAATGTTCTGTTAAATTTCGACGACAGAATGAGATTTAGAAAATGATGCTCTTGGATCTGTTGCAAATCCTTGAAAAATTCACTATCAAATACTTTCAATCTTAAATAGTGAATTTGAAGCTAAAGTCAACACATTCCATGTATTCGCACTTGCTTCATCCACTCAAAATTTGTTCTCTGCCAAATAAACGGAAAAAGATATTATTGAGTGCCTTTTAAATAACATCAGCGTAATAACTCTGTTCGCCATAGACTACATAAATCAATGTCAGCTGTGGTCGTATAGTACATATTTCTATCACTTCAAGGTTCCCCTTTATGCTCTTTGGAAGCTAGATGCCTCATATCAAGCTGGCCACTCTGACTGCGTAGAACTTAATTAAATTCGTAAAAGCATAATTCTTCTATCTTTCTCTATATTTATACGAGCAGGCATAGTCACATAGACCGAACATCTGTATGATGTCACAATTTTTATCTGCAATACACTCTAATTTTACTTTACATTAAGTATACACACTCACAGGAGGGATGCGGCCTAATGACGCCATCAACAGCATCATACAACAAGATAATACCATTATATGTACGACATAATTGTGTCGTTTAGTCAAGGATATACGTACGAGTATCATCATCATCCCACACGAGCAATAACGTTAGATACATAATTTCTAAGAATGGGACCTAAACGGATGAATGCGTTTGACACTTCTTTGAAGCCAGCAAACCTAGAAGTTCTTTCTTCCGAGAAAAAAAAAAATATTCCTCTAGGATCCTTGAATACTTACTTTTCTTTTTGCCTTTTTCCTTGTCTGTTAAGGTGCTTGACCAAATACAAACGATTTTCATCGTCTACGACAGAATGTTTAGCCCATAGTAAGAGTACTTCAACCCAATAGAAATAGAATTCACTTGTCATGTTGTTGAGTTTTTCTTAGAGAGCAAAACACACCCTCCGAGAAAATTTTATAAATTTTATTAAGGGAAATCTTTGCAAGGACTCCCTCAGGGACAATGTCCAGATATCTCTGGGACATGTGCAAAGAAAAAACATAAAAATGCAGTGACATGAAAACGATTGCATGAAAAGCGACTCTTTTTGTGCGTTGTTCTTTCATTCGTGTAGTGAATGGAAAGGACATGTCATTCATTGCAGTGGAAGAACCAAATTGAATAAAATTTGAATGAATAGGGATACGACGTCAAATCGAGTTCACAATGAAACGGGGCTACATAGAAGTAGAACGGAAATAATGGGAAATCATAAATAAAGTTCTTTAGGGATGAGAGAAAAAAAATTTAAGTCGCAGCTATTTTGTGTCCTGTGAAAATAGTTTTCCAGTTGTAGAAAAAAAAAAAGTGGAAAAATCAATAAGATACGAGAAATAACATTCCCAGAGTCTGTGTGAAGCTGTGATGAATATTTCGAACTTTTGCACTTAATTTTTGCGCCTGTTGGTCTTTTGTCATTGCGTTTCACTTCTACGTATGCTCAGTGAGTTGAGTGATACTCTCTGCTCATGACATCTGTCTCATTTCGTTTTCTATTGCAAATCATCAAGCGATTGTGGTGAAAACAAAGCGACACGTCCTTTCACACTCTTTTCACCTGCAGCACTTTTAGCCGCGTTTGTACTTTAAGGGTGACCCACTCACATATTTGTATGACACTTTGTTTGCCAAACACGAGACACTTTGTCGAAGAAAATGGATGTCCACTGTCACTGCAGATTTCGACTGCAAAGTTGAAGTATGAATAGCTGACTTAACTTATTTTTACTGATGGACCTTCATCCTTTCCAACTTAACTTTACAATATCATAAAAAACGCAAAGCACAAAAGTTCACAACACCCGAACTTGTTTTGCGAAATCTCTCTGGGGTAGATCCGAAGACTTTCCAGGTCCGACCTTTAGCATTTACCCTCTAATAATAATAATAAGGAGGCATCTGAAGAATTCTCTAGATGGAGTCAACGGTGGTGTCAACCGTTCGAGTTAGGATGAACTATTTAGTGCTCACATTATTTGGACTACTTCGACATATTCAAAGTTCAGGTCAATAAAGATTTTGAAGTCTGGCTCTGGGTGTTGAAAAAAGAGATGGTGGCGGATGAACCCTTAATGGACCGATGGCAGCGCTCATATCTCCATGGTGGGTTACTGGCATCGGAATATCAGAAGCCTTGTCCTAAGGATCTGGCCCTCCAGGTTGGGGGTAGTGCGTCAGAGTACACTGCCCTACCATGGAAAAAAAAAACTGGTTACGAATCAACTACAAGCCTCGAATAAGAGTGATTTTATTATTGATGGGCGTTGTGGCGTAGTGGTTAGTGTGTCGGATCACTACGCAAGAGGTTCCAAGTTCGTATCCCAGAAAACACCAAAAAGTTTTTTCACGATCCCACCTCTCCCGAACGTCTGACAAACATCCGAGAGTATTGTTGTCACGAAAAAGCTTCTCAAAACAAATTGCCGTTCGGATACGGCACTAAAACTGTAGGTCCCTTCCATTCGTGTGAAAAATATAACGCACACAACACGAGTGGTTGCGAGAAGCTAGGCCCTGGCACTTAAAGAGCTGTTGCGCCATACATATTTTTTTTTTTTTTTATTGTTGATGAACCTCGCAAACGAAATGGACAATGAACTTCGGACCTGCACGTAGAAAGTTCGGACTTTTAACAGGCCAGGTGCAGCACGTCAACACCCCCGAATACGGACTCAGGCAAATCAACTTTGCAGAGGCGCGAAACATCATTGTAGCTAGCACATGATTCCAGTAACTCAATATTCATAAGGGCACCTGGCGCTATCCGAATCAACTAACTGTCAACCAGATTGATCACATCGCGATTGATGCAAGGCACTTTTCAAGTGTTTTGGGTATTTGCACGTTCCTAGCAGCTAACATTGTCTCGAATCACTACCTTGTTGTTGTCAAGGTACGTATGCGGGTATCCCAGTCACCACAACATCAAAGAAGTGAGAAGATCCTATCTGTCATATTAGGTGAACGCCTTAAACCTTTTGTCAACAATCTGATTAGTCCGTATCAGTGTGGTTTTAGGCCAGGATAGTCCACTATAGATCCATTGATCTGGGCAAAAACCCAGAAACTCCAAATCGATTTCGTCACCTAAATATGATAGCGTCTATAGAACGGGCTAGCCATCTCTAGTTTTGACATCTGTGCGGGATGACGATGGAGAATGCATGCTGCTCCATGACAGAAAAGCATTACCGCTATGTCATGTGATTTCTTTATCATCATACTTGAAAGGATTGTTCAAAATTCTCAATCCTCAGGGGTACGATCTTTCAAAAGTCTATATAACTAGTGGTAACATCGTACGCCGACGACGGGCTGTCAGTGGTGCTTTCGGGAGTATTGAAACAGAAGCGAATAAAGTGGGTTTAGCGGTTAACGAGGTGTAAAGAAAATATATGCTGTCATGAAAATAGGACCATTAATATTGGCAACAAGTTCGAAGTAGTTAAGGACTTTGTCTACCTAGGCTCCACTGTAATATCAAATAATGACACCAGCGCAGAGATCAAGCGAAGAATCACTCTTGCCAACCACTGTTTCTTTAGACTAAGAAGGTAATTGAGTAGCAAAGCCCTTTCTCGGACAATTAAGGTGACTTTATATAAGGACCTCATCATCCCAGTTCTACAGTGCAGATGAAAACACTCTGACAGACAAATTCTTGGAGTGATTTTTGGTCCTATTTGTATAGACGGAGAACAGCGCCATGGACCTGGTCAGAAGAGTTTGTATTCGTTGCCTGAGACGGCTAGGATTTATAGAATAAATGGTCATCAACGCTCCGGCCCGGAAAATCCGGTAAATAAAAGAAGACCTCACCTAAGGTGTCACACACAAGTGGAAAGGGACCTTGGTGAGCATAACTGCAGGCGGTTAGCACAACATCGAGTTGACTGGAGACGCTTGTTGGTTGACGTCCAGGCCCACCCCGGACTGCGCCATCTAAATAAAATAGTAATTCTTCTTCTCGCTGTTTTTGATTTTATTACGAGTAATGCATGATATGTTTTAAATATTGTCCATCGTCGAGTAGTGTTCCCTAAATGCTGCTTAAAATTCGTTGAGGATCTTACACTTCATAAACCACTTTGCTAATCTGTTGCATTATTCCCATTAAAATTGTTGTCACACAATTGAAATACCTCGGTAATTCCCTACTTCATTTACATCTCCTTTTTGTAAATAGGGAAATGATGAACTTCAGAAAGTTTGCATCAGTCTTTTCATTCTCTGGCATGAAAGAGTACGCCCTGGCTATCAATGCAATAAAAATTATATTGCGCATTTATAAAGACCTCATAGGACAGTCTATCCTCTCCTGCTCGATCTGAACTTGTAAATTCCAAAAATGTACCCTGAAAAACCTCTTCTCTCTGGCAATCAGTTCGAATATATTTTATCTCTGCTGGGGATGACGGCATCTGTAGAAATATTTTCTCAAAAAATCTTGCCTGCCGATTGGAACGCTGGTAACTTTGTTGTTCGTGAACAATGATGATATGTACTTGTACACCATCAGATTGAGGCGCTCAAATCTAAGATAATGATATAATATGCAGTACTCTTGCCTAGACCACCATGAGTGGCCATGGTGTAGTGGTAACATCATCGCTTGTCACGCTGCAGATTCACGGTTCGAATCCTGATGTCAAGAATCATCTACGAGTATTTATTTCGCATGAAATAAATAAAAAAAGTCGATCAATTGCGAAAGCTTATGTCAATTCTACTGTGAAGGCATAACACTGGCAGTAGGGTGGTCATATGGCTAAAATGCACTTGATCGTGATGATGACAACAGGAGGACGGAAAAAATACTGTGAATCATAAGCAACGACAATAATAGCGAATACAAACAAAATACTCCCCAGTTATCTGGACAGCCTTGGAGTTTACAGAAACTTAATACCACCTGAGTTTCAAACTACACCGCTCTGTCTTTCTCTGTGTCTCTTCCCCTTTCCCCAAAACGCCCGTGTACTAAAATTAGTACAAGGGTATTCATATCCCCTTTCATACGTGAAAACTATAAAAAAAAAGATTTCTATAACAATCTCAAGACAGAGCGTATTCTAAAAAATTGGACAAACAGAAAAATACAAAAAGAGGAAGAGGAAAGAGGAATAGATACTAGCTAATCAGACTATTTTTAAAGTAAAAGGGTTTTTGACCAGCAAAATAATAAAATTATTTGAACAGTATTTAATAGTTTTTTTTGAAGAAATCATTTTTTTATTTACAGAAAATTGAAAATAAAATCAGCAGAAAAAATTAAATGATTAGCAAGAAAAATAAAATATGAGCTGAAAAAATGTTTTCTCAGCAAAAATTATTAATTTGATCAGCAGAAAACTTTTTTTTGAGCAGCAATACATAAAACTTTAGAAGAAAAGTAAAAAAAAAATCTGTCAAAATGTATGTACGAGGAGTATGCATCGCTAATGCCTTGTTTTTTGAATTTTTTGTTCAAGAAACTTTATCCAACATTTTGTTTTATTTTCTTGGGCCCCTTGAGAGTTCAGTTTTAATTTGATCTGTAGCATGGTGGGGTGTACGAGTAAACATATCTTTCTTTTATTGCTGTACATTATGTCTCAATATTTACAAATTTTCAGCACACTGGTTTGAACGGTTCAAAAGATACAAGCCTGTGTTAGACGCATGGACAGACAGACAGGTAGATAGACAACAGACACTGTATTGAATCCATTAATGTTCCGTTTGTACTAAAATGGTACTGAACACTGAAAATTACTAAATTAAATTCATTTTTCATTTTGCTAGGCCATTCATTGAAGTATTTTAAACATTTGTACATTGTACACAAAATTACAATCTAAAATTCGAGTTCGAACTAAAACTATACCGCGGAATATCTTGAACGTAAACTAAGTTTCATGAAAGATACGAGTATTCTGGCACCATCTTATGTTTCATCTTGTAACGAACTTAGCAGAGTTGTACGAAATCCTCTGCTTGATATTAAGGCACTTTAGGCAAGACATCATCCATCGGATGGGTGTATAAAAGCTGAATCTCAAGATGATACTTATCGCTTTGTTTCGGAGATATGGATATCTTCAGATTCATATGCAAAAAGAAGAGGAAAACAAAAAATAAATAAATAAATAAACACTGCTTCCTTCTGTTAATTTTCTTTTTCTTGAAGCACTGTTTCTTTCTGCTAATCAAATAAATCATTTTTATTGAGAAATTCTTTTCATCTTGCTAATCATTTACTTTTTTCTGCTGATCTAAAAGTAATTTTTTGCTGATTCGAAAATATTTTCTTGCGGATGATTTATTTTAGTGCCTGTTAATTATTTTTTATTTGCTAGCATATTTTGCTGGTCGTTTTTATTTATTCAGCTGATCATAGTGCGTGTTTGTTTTTCCATTTATCCTGTATTTCATTCCGCTTTCACAGCAAAATTCTATATATTGCTAAAAGAAATATGGTCACGTTCTATATGCATAATTCAGTGACGTTCGATACCAGTGCAAGCGTGAGTAACCACTTACTTCGTTTTGTAAGTGATGTCAATGCATTCCACATAATCAGGAAGGCACTTGAAGTGGGAATTACACCTACTTGTTTGGATTTCAGTACTGAGGAAGCAACTCGACTGCGAATCGTTTTACCTGTGTCTTTTGTTTTACTTTGACAGAGCAGTAAGCGCTCCTTATAAGCGAATAAGTTTAGCAGGACTACGAAACTTAGGCATAGCGGGATAAAGCTCTTCCCTATTCCCTATCATTTCTGAAATTGAGTGAGTAATTATCCTAGGGTTTTATCCCGGATCTGGGGTAAGGTGAAGTTTTGGTCGAAAGGAAGAACTTTTATTGCGCTCCCAAATATAACAGTTCAGCTTTTAAAAATATAACATTTTACGAAAAGAGTATGGGGTTAGCTGCTCACAGACATTCATGTTGTGCGACACATGAATGGAAGGATCCACAGATTTATGCCGTATCCGAAGGATGTAATTGAGAAGTTACTCATAACAATTTTAATCTCGGAGATTTCTCAGACAAGCTTTTTGCTGATATTTTTTATTTATTTTTTTTTTTCCACGTAGTCCAACGCACTGACCACTGAGCCACGAACGGCGCCCATGAAAGTCAGGAGGTTTTTTTTGGCTAAATTTTGGCTGTAGGTGTTGCTTCGGTTTCGGTCCAGCCAGGGGGATTTTGAAAAGTAATTCATTTTTCAGCTTGAGACAATCAGACTGTCTGAAAGGGGATTTTGGCTTTGTCGTCCGACATTTAAAAGTGCCTAAATGATTTTTCCAAATTTTCACACCTCCGGTTTGAGCCGTAATTCCTTGATTGGCTCTCTTTACTCGTATCTTCATATAAAAGTTCGTAAGAGTTCCGGACTCAAGAAGAACTATGCTGTGCCAAGTCTAGCTTTAATATCCCTGCTAAACTGATACGACTTATCAGGATGACATTGGAGAATGCTTGCTGCTCTGTCAAAATTGGAAAGGATTCTACTGAAACCTTCGATACCAACAGAGGGTTAAGACAAGGTGACGTACTGTCATGCAGTTGCTTCAATATTATGGTAGAAAAGGTAGAACGCAACGCCCAGTCCAGTATGTCAGGGACTATCTTTTAAAAATCCACGCAATATCTTGAGTTTGTTGAGGACATCGACGTTATAGGAAGAACTGGTGCTTTCACTAGCATGCTGTCACCAGCAAACTGAATTCGACATCGAGGACAAGACGAAGTATATGCTTTCATCAACAAGAGTCGGCTCCCACCGCGGACTTGGTTAGAAGGTTTTTTTTTTTTTTTGTTTTTCTCCGAGAGGGTGAAAATCTTCTAAAGACACCATAAGGCCCGACCGCGCGTGCACTAAAAACACCACTCTTCAAGATTAATACTACAACTAAGCCGACGCTTATCCAGCAGTTTTATTTTCGCTTACGAGACTCGTGATTTTTGGTAAAAGATGTTCGTATGTAATTTAAAAAGAATGTAGCGCTTTAGACAGGTTAAATTCCAATGAAAGTTCCTGCTGTTTTCACGACCGGCATATACTATGACGCGAGGTCTAAAGGTTTTGTCCTTTGCAGACGACGAATTGAATTGTTCGCGTCAAGTAGTTCAATGACGGTACTGTTACAATGGCCGTGAACACGATCTTTGTGTTTACGAGCAAAATTTGTTATCTTTTCGACGACGCTAGGAGTTCTCAGGTTCCGATGAATATCTTCGTTACGTACGTACCACGGTGCGCTAACGATCGTTCTAAGAACTTTATTTTCAAAAGTTTGTAGGATGTTTCTATTGCTTTTCCTGGTACAACCCCATAGTTGTATACCATACGTCCACACTGGTTTTAGCACTTGCTTATAGATAAGCAGTTTGTTATGTAGGCTCAACTTCGAATGTCTTCCGAGTAGCCAGTACATTTGTCGGTATTTGTTTTCGAGCTCGTCGTTTTTCTTTTTTACGTGCGATTTCCATTTAAGCTTAACATCTAGAGTCATTCCTAGATATTTTGCTTCGTTAGCGTATGGCATTTGAGCCGAGTTTAAATATACGGGTAATCTGTCCACTTTTTTGTAGGTAAAGTTGACGTGAGTAGATTTGCTTTCGTTCAGCACAACACGCCAAGAATTCGTCCAAGAGTGGACTATATTAATAGCATGTTGCAGCTTTTCAGTTGCTGCTTCAATTGTATCGTCCGTTGTCTATATCGCCGTATCGTCCGCAAACGTGGCGACGACGCAGTTTCTTTCCTGCGGGATATCACGCGTGTAGAGTACATATAGAAGCGGGCCGAGGACACTTCCTTGTGGGACTCCGGCCGCAATCTCCTTGAAATCAGAGTAATCATTCCCATGCTTAACACGAAAAAGTCTTTCGGTGAGGTACGATCGTAAGATTAGAAAGAGTTGCCGTGGCAGTAGTCGTTGCAATTTATACTCCAAGCCTTCGTGACAAACCTTATCGAAAGCTTGTGAGACGTCAAGAAATACACCACAACAAATCTTTTTTTCTTCGAGAGTTTTCTCAATCACGTCAGTTATTTTATGGACTTAGTCGATTGTTGAATGTTTGACTCTAAATGCAAATTGGTGGTCAGGAATGAGACGTCTTTCGTTGATTACGGGTTGTAGTCGTTTTGAAAGTAGTTTTTCGAATATTTTAGAGATAACCGGCAATAGGGAAATAGGCCGATATGATTTCTTCTCATTCAGAGGATTGCCTGCGACTTTCCATTGTCTTGGAACGTAGAGCAATCTGAACGAAGCGTTAATCAAATATAGCAGTTTGATAAGAGCTTTATTCGGTAATTCCTTGACCACCTGCGCCATTATCAAGACGTAACCCGGTGCCTTTTTAGTCTTTAGATTTTTAATCACTTCCCTCAGTTCAATTAATGCAACTTTTTTTACTTTAAAGTTGTCAGATGTCGTGAGTGGGGAGTCGGGCGTTATCAAAGGGCCGTCGAATGGCTTAAACGTTTCTTCTAAGTGCAAAGCTCTTGGCCCAAGTTCTATCGTTTTTCCGAATTGGTGGCGCTTGCATTTGATGTTTCCGGATGCCTTTTAGCGCTTTCCAGTGGAGAGATTTTCAAGGTAGGTCGCGTTTAAATTCCCGAATACTATCTCTAAGGCGATTGCATAGTCGGTTAAGGCTCTTTTTATGCTGCGGTGCACGAGTGATTTGCCATTTCTTTCTTGCTTTTCTTTCCCTCACCAGTTCAATTATTTCACTTGGATACTTTTCGTTGCGGTTAATTTTATAGCTTCTAGAAGGAGTGTTTCTCCATGCCGCTCTTTGGATTGCTTCCACGAAACGATCAACTTCGTCCTCTAGTTCACAAGGTGTTTTAAGTGATACATTTAAGGCGATATTTGTTTCGCAATCATTTCTAAAGCCCTCCCAATTTGTTCTATTATTGCTAGTAAGTCTTCTTTCTTGTTCAACGCTTCACCAAGTAATAAAATTACCGGAGAGTGATCAGAAGAGAGATCAAATCTTTCTTCGACTGTAATAAATTTATCGTAAATACCTTTTGAAACGAAAAAATCGATGAGATCGGGAATTTTTTTTGAGTCGGTTGGCCAATAACAAATAAAACAACAACCGAATTCATTTGCCACTTCGTAGAGAATTTTTCCTTTAGATGATGTACATCTGTACCAGAAGGTGTGCTTCGCGTTGAAGGTGTGCTTCGCGTTGAAATCTCCACCAATAGGGAAATTTGAACCAAGGGCATTGAAGACACGAAAGTAGTCGTCTTTTTCAAGCTAGCATCGCGGCGGACAGTAAACAGACGCTATGTTGTAGCTCAAGTGTTTATTTTTAACCCTCACCGCGCACAACTGAAGTTTTTCGAGCTGTATGTTTATATCGACCGAGTGTTCGATGTTAGTTTTAATGAATAAGGACGAACCGCCCCGCGCTCTATCAGAAGGATGATGGGCGTGATAACCAGCGTAGCCTCTTATCTTTATTTGCGATTCCCTTGTTAAATGTGTTTCAGAGACCAAACATATGTCGATATTTTCTCTCATTAGAAAAATTTTTAATTCGTTAAATTTTTGTAGGAGTCCGTTTGCATTCCATGTTATAATTTTAAGCAAAGAGTTCATATCTACTTAGATTTAGATATAAGATTAGTCCTACAGAAGCTTTCGACGTTACTGAGTCGTTCGAGAATTCTTTTGTTCGTTTCACATTGTTCCTCGAACTTAGCGTAAATGCAGTTCAGAATTTCTTTCAACGGATCAGAGGGTGGCCCGTCGTTTTATCTGGTTGCTTTGATTGCAGCCTGAGAATATGTCAGAGAACTGGGATTCGTTGGCTTATCCGAGGTTATTTTTCGTTCAGTCTTTTTAGTGGCCGACTTCGACGTACTTTTAATCAGCTTAGAGGGCTGATTGACTGGTTTAAGTGTCTGCACTGCTGATTCGAGCGTCCTTTCGACGCTAGAACGTGACAATTAAGAGGGATAACTTCGAGGTAGTCAATGAATGTGTCTATCTGAGCACTGCTGTAAACTCGACATACAACATCAGATCAGGAATCAAACGTAGAATAACTCTTGCAAATCGCTATTTCTATGGACTGAGTAAACCATTGACTAACAAAGTCATATCGAGAGGAACCAAGGAGACGCTGTACAAAACACTCATCATCCCGGTCCTGCTCTATGGTGTAGAACCATGGACCCTTACCCAGTTGGATGAAAGCTCCCTTGCTGTATTTGCGAGAAAAGTCCTACGCACGATTTATGGTCTTATTTGTATAGACGAGCAAAACAATATCTGGCGAAGAAGATACAACGACGAGTTGTACGTACTGTACAGCGACATAAGCCTAGTCAAAAAAAAAAAAAAAAATACGTATCCAACGGTTAAGATGGCTGGGTCATGTGCAGGGAATGAACATCGACGCTACAGCCCGTAAAGTCTTCAACGTCATACCAGAAGGATCGAGAAACCAAGGTAGATCTAATCTTCGATAGTGTGACCAGGTAGTGACTAGGTGAACAATATTGGAGACGGCAGGCTAGAGATCGAGCCGGCTGGAGAGGCATATTATTTGATGCCAGGAGCACCACGCTTTGTAGCGTCAATGAAAGTAAAGCTCTTAAAAGTTCCGGACTTCCGGACAACATTTCTGTGATATCCTGTTGGAGTCTAAATGTCTCATCCGTGAATGACTAATTCAGTCACGTAAACATTGTATTTGGTAGTAGGCTGTTGGCAGATTTACCACACACACTTCTTCTTTTATTTAGGATATAAGATCCTGTTTTTTACAAGAGATTTACTATATAATAGTGTTTGTAAATGTACATATGTATTATGTATCTTTTATGTCAGTTGAGCCAGATGTCAAGCATTGATGCCATTTTTTTGGGGTCGATCAGGTAGGCGAAAAGGGTAGGTAGAGGGTCTTCCCAGCATCACTGCCTTCGCAAAGTGTTGCTCGGGCATCCTTTTCATGTGGCGGTTCCACTCTTTCCGCCTTCAATTGCTCTGTCTCTGAGAGTAGATCCTGTAATAGAGGGTAGAGTTTTTATCTCCATCTTCGAGACGATTCTCTCAGTGACAGGTGTGTCGACGTTTGTTTGGGTGGGATATGTTAACACAGGGCGCTTAGATTCTGCGATACGTGTTACTTTGTTCGCTTGTATATTGACTTTGCTGGTGAGATCCTTTGATAATGTGATTTTTGCACCGAGATAATTGAAGTCCATTACCTGTTCGGCACTTTTGCTGTACAACCCCAATTTGCATCTGAGAGGTTGTTTGGAGATGGTTAAAGACTTGGTTTTCTCGACCTACATATAATACTATATTTGCGAGCTATATTTGTCCGCGGTTTTTTCAATCGCATATAGCAGACTCTGAAGGTTATCTTCACTGTCGGATATTAGGACGGCGTCGTCGGCGTAGCAAACGATTTTTGCCTCAGAGCCGATTGAGTATCCTCTTGCCATGGCTGTGACTGCTGTTATTATTGCATCCATAATGAGATTAAAGAGTATGGGCCTGAGGCTGTCGCCTTGTCTGATTCCGCGACAGGAAGTTTGGAGGACATTTCGTTGCCTATTTTTATGGCTATGCGAATTTCGGTGTTGGTATCTTTAATTACGTTTGTCTACGCTGCGCTTTTCGAGTATTTTGACTACGCTTTTGTCTGGTCGACAAAACATACTCGTAGGTACGCCAGTTTGTTGAACTCTATGGCTTTCTCAGTGATCTGCCGTATTATAAAAATAGCATTGGTTGTGGACCTGTTTTGTCCGAAGCCTTGCTGCTCTTCAGAAATACCCGTAGATACAAAGTTTGCTCTGATAATTTTTGTGAATAATATTTATACCGCACTTAGAAGAGTGATCCCATTGTAATTATCGAAAACTTCCCTGTCTCCTTTTTTAAAAATGGGGATCGTCTTTCCAGGCTCAGTCAGCTGTTCAAACAGTGTGTCACGTCCGTATCTGAACGTTTCGTTTGTAATCTTATCTGGGTCCGGTGCCTTTCTGTTCTTAAGTTTGCGTGCGTTGTACTGTACTGTTTTTGAATAGAAGGTATACAGCGGGCTAGAATCTGAGGTATGTACTGATGAACTGAACGTGAAGCTGTCTTCTTCTTGCTGCACAGATTAGACTCGTACATATCGAGATCCGTTCACAGATGATGCTGTATTTTCTGATGGTTTTACCTTCCAATGTCGGCGTTGTATAATATATTACATAGGTAGGGCTTTCGTTGTTATAGTTTGTAAGGAAGTGAGTTCAATTGACACGTGTTATCATTCATTCGTTGGGCACTCGTTCGCCAAGTTTCTAAATAATCGCTGTTCATGTTTGCGTATGAATGCGTTTTATGTGCTGAGAGCTTTTGACCTTTTTAGCAGTTTTATGGGTTTTCTCAAAATCTAATAATAATGCACTACCTATACATTTGTTTGAACTGCTATCCTTAAAGAACACAAGTTGAAAGTCGACTCAATCTTAAAATTACTGTAACAACCTGACGAGTCACAAAGTCGTCGTTCGCAGATTTAGTAAATTCGCGAAGTCACATCTGTTAAATTGAAGCCTTAAAGTAGTAGAAACAATAAAAGGGCACACCCTTTCTTCTTATGACTATAGCAGCATTATAATAGAAATATATTCAGATTATACCTGCAAACTGTTAAATGCCGAGCGAAGCCAAGATCCTGTTGAAGGGTAGCCAAATCATCTCAATCTGAATGAAAATTAGTTTTCCCAACCATCCGATCGCACCAAAATCAAAATAGGTATATAGCCAAAGCCAAAGCTGCTGGTTTAGATAATCTTAGAGCTGACATTTTTCAAATTGCTAAACATGATTTGGTAAGTAGTATCCAACCAGCTCATCTATGAATAATAATCGGATGGAGATAAGCCCACTGATTGGATTGAAACCTTGGCACTTTTTGCCAGATGAAATAAGTACGGGGACTAACAAAAGTTCGCTTAGTTGGTGTCAATTTAGTAGTTTTTGAATAAAAAAGATGCATTTCTGTAGCTTATAATCTAACAATATTTACTTCCAAATTTCAGAACAATAGGTAAAAATGGAGACGAGAAAGAGAAAAATTAGTGACGTAAGCTCGGTTGAAGTTCCACAAATTCGTTTTGCCAGATTTCCACGTCAACTCACGCCAGTCAAAATTCTGCACGAGTTCGTATGCATCTGCCAAAATACATACGAAATAAATGCACCATCTCTTGTGATTTCAAAGATTCCAAACTGGCCATTTTTCTGTGAAGGACGAATCTCGTGAAGGTCGGCCCAAATCCTCGACCAACGATACAAATGTGACCCTGGTGAAGGCTAAAATTGACGAAGATGCCAGGGTGACACCGGAGATGATAGCGGATGAACTGGGCTTGAATGCCATGGCTGTGTCACGAATTTTAAATTATCACCTTAAATATTCGAAGAAGTCAGCTCGATGGGTTCCAAAATTTTGAATGGGGAGCAAAAAGAGGCTCGTGTTCGTTTTGCTCAATATTTCCTGGATAAGTTTGAAAATGGAGAGTCAAGCTGCTTAGGATCGTTAAAGGGTTTTACAAGTACGACCCGGAAACCAAACACCAGTCCATGGAGTCCAGAAGGTGCAAATCCTCTAGTAAAGGCCAAACAACAAAAGTCAGTGACAAAAGTTATGATGTCGATGTACTTCACCAAGGCGAAAATTGTCGCCGTCATCCCGCTTAAAACTGGTCAGACAGTCACTGCTAATTGGTATGCTGAAACTTGCTTACCACAAGTTTTCCAAAATTTACTAGGACACCGACAAAAAGAGGAGCTGCTCCGCTACTTTTTGTTGCACCACGACAATGCGCCTGCGCACACTGCTGAAAAAACCAACAACTTTCTTGCGCTCTCGGGCATCAATGAAATTCGCCCAGCACCTTATTCTCCGGACCTAGTGCCGTGTGACTTTTGGCTGTTTTCGAAAATAAAAAAAGGTTCGGCTGAAGAAATGTATCGAAATAAATGGGAATTATGTGGAGAAATTACAAAAAGATGAATATTAAATATCTAAAGTTAAAATTATTTTTGTGTTTTATTATACAATCAACTAAGCGAACTTTTGTTAGTCCCTACGTATCCCCATTGCAGGTCTCAGTTTTTCTCAAGCCCTGTCTATTCCATTCCATTTCAGCTCTATAACAGTTGAAGACCGCCAGTTGATTGGCTGAAAGGGATCTGTTCAAAGTGCGCATTTTCAGTGTTCAAATGTGTCAATAGTGGTTCTTATAGGTTTACTGGTGTCGGCAACATTGCGAATCAACTATGATACTTTGCATAGACATAATCTTTCTTAGAAGAACACTCCAGTATTATCGTTATATTGTTGTAAGTTTCTCAATGATTATACGTACATACTTCAGAACAGTGTTGATCTCGTACTTTAATTTCGAAAAGTGTTCATCTCGTATTTTTGCTTTTTTTTTTTGTAGTTTTCAAAGCAAAGCTTCTTGGATTATCTGCTTTTGCAATATAGTCAATCACTCTACTGCGAAGGCATAACACTGGCAGTAGAGTGGTCATATAACTGAAAATGCAACTTGATCGTGATGATATCAGGCGGACGGAAACAAATACTGTGAATCATGAGCAACGACAAAAGAAACACAAACAAGCTCCCCCACAGTTATCTGGACGCTACCCTTGGAGTTTTACGGAAACTTAATACCATCTGAGTTTCAAACCACTCTCTCTTTCTCTCTTCTTCACGACGCCCGTGTCCTGTAATAGTATAAGAGTATTCATATCCTCTTTGGCGCGCAAAACAAAAAAAAAGCTCACGTACTTCAGAACAGTGTTGATGTCGTACGCTAATTTCGAAAAGTGTTCATCTCGGATTCCTACTTTTTTTTTTTTTTTTTTTTAAAGCAAATGTCCTTGTTCTTAGATTATCCGCTTTTGCAGTCTAGTCAGCGGTTCTAATGAAATCTGAGTTTTATTTTAGTCTCTGAGCGGTGCCAACCTTATCGAAATTGTAGACGGAAATATAACTATACTCGTATGTACACCCAAGAAATGCTACACTTCCATCATGTCACTTCATCCATTTCCAGTTCAAGGAGCAGGACCACGTCAATGGGATGAGTCCACAGCGCTTCGGGGTTTAGGTTTGTGGGTTTGTCTGGGCAGTAGAAGATGTGTTTTACGTTATGTGTGCCATTGTGACAGTCGGGGCATCTGTCTACGGTGTTTGGGTCGAGGCGAAACAGGTAATTATTTAACAGACGACACCAACTTGAGTGGAGTTGGGCTAAGGTTGTCCTTGCCTCGGTTGCAATGGGTGGGGGACGGCCTCCGAGGACAATGTTTGGGCGGCATTTGTCCACCGTGAATGAGGATTCTTCCTTCGTTGCATCTTTCGGTGTTGACGTCGGAATGGTGTAGGTATTGGCCGATGTCTTGTTGGTAGTTTTGGATACTCTTTCTGATGTTTCGGCGAGGTGTTAGCATGTGGTTTGGGTGCATGATGTTGTGGTCACTGACGGGAATTGTGGTTTCCGTCTGTAGATAGTCTGAATGTGATATGAGGTGTCATCTAGCGATAACTCGCATTGCTGTGTTGCGACAGCCCTGAACTGTCATCCACTTAGCTGTGGTGTTCATATAGGTGCAGCGTATTTCATCACAGACCGGCCAATCGTCTTGTAGGTGATAAGTAGAATTTCTTTGTCCTTTCCCTAGGAACTACCGGCTAGTGACTGTTATGACTCAGTTGTGGACGGTGTTGGCGTCTGCTGTAAAAGTCAGCATATTATCGAAGGTGACGCCTAGTAGCTTCGGATGTATGACAGTTGGTATGCGTTTGGCAGCTACTTTGATATTTAGTTTTCGTTTTACCTCCTTCGTTCATAAGGTGAACAGAGTTTCGGTTGATTTTTCAGACGATAGCTGAAGGTTGCGATATTTGAAGAACAATTCCAGGTTACTCTGGTAAGCGTTCATTGATGTACAAAGTTCCGGTATGTTACGGCGTACAATCGTCGGCGTATAAGATTATGTTGGTATTCTCTGGTGGCGGTGGCAATTTTGAGATGTAGCGGTTAAAGACGATGGGTGATACAACACTGCCTTGGGGACCCCTTGTTTCATTTTCCTGTTCTTCGAGCTGGCGTTTCGAAACTCCACTAATGTTTGTCGGTCGGTGAGGTAGTTTGCTAGCCAGCGTTTGTTCGAGTTTGGTAAGGATGACTCAAGATTGTCATATAGCATTTTATCGTGACATTGTAGACTTTTGACAGGTCTAGGGCTACTACAACTGACCTGTTAGATGGCCTTGATTGGTTTAGGCCAGTGCTGAATTGCTCGGTTGTAGCGTTGAGAGTCGAGGTGAGGAGGAGTGTCTCAAGTTTTTTGCCGATTAGTTACAGAAGTGAGATCAGCCTATAGTTGGTCTATCGGCTTACCTGGCTTGAGGAGCGGGATCACTCTGCTTACTTTTCGTAGCCCTGGAGTCAGGAGTGTTTGCATTGATAGATTTAGTACTGATGTTAAGTACTCAATGCCTGGGACCCCAAGTTTATTCAACATCAGCATTGAAATCCCGTCGGGCATTAGTGCGTTGGAGGGCTTGACATTGTGTATGATCTCGGCTACTTTCTATGGTAGACCAGAAATTCTTGATACATGTGCCCAGATTACAATGTGCCAGGTGTTCAGTCCATTTTGTTCGTCCGTGTTCATCCACCAGGCGTCTGAGTTAAGTGATACATCCGTCTTCCAGTTAGTGCATGGTAGTAAAGATGCGCTGGCAAGGCTTAAGTCGGGTGAACTCTGGCTATTGTCAGCGTGTCTTATGCGGGTTTCCTCACTGAAGTTGGAGTTGTCAATTTTCTCAGCAAGCTAGGTGCCGTGTTGGTCTCTATTTAGATCTGAATTCCTTACTCTATCGTGTCTCAAGAGGCTTAAATTTCCTGAGTTTGAAAGTTTGGATCTTGTCGAAAGTTTTGTTTCTTGATTGATCCCAATAAGTACGTGTATGCTGTCACTATCTATGAAGTTTATAATTTCAATTATTTTCCCTGAAAGGCTGTTGCAGTTTAGTTGCAGTAGTTTAAAGATGTTAGGTTATCCTGATGTGTTTGTGATATTTATGTTGTTGCTGTGACACGCCTGTGGCGTGAAATTTTTGTCTGGTCTGGCAGCATCTGTCCTTGAAATGTGGATTCCACTCTCTGTTGTTGTTCAGGCCTGAGCAATTGCGTAAATGGCACCATTCTGGGTAAGCATTGCATATAACTGAGGTGGCATTTTGGTGAATTTGTTTGTGAGACTGAGCACATCCACACTTGGGGCCTGGATTTAGTTTGATCTCTGCTCGTAGAAGAAGCAATCTGACCGACAATTGCTGCTCTTCTGCGGAAAAAAAGAAGGAGAAAGTTAGTTTTTGTTGTGCATGCATAAATCTATATCAAGTTCCACGAAATTTTTAATTTGTCTCCTCAAAAAGTAGGGGATTACCTTGCTGCTTTTGGCAATGCTCTCCCTTTCGATATCTATGCTCTGACTGGAACCAATCTGATCCCCGACATAAAGAGTTAAGAATTATTCCCCCCTACTTTTAATGTTTTTCGAGACGACGACTCTACCCAACCCTCGGTTGACTCTCCCTCTCGAGGCGTGCTACTGGCCATCCATAATAACCTTGACTCTTCTCTCATTGCCATTTCTTCCTCTTCTAAGGTCGACTTTGTTACAATAAAAATAACTTTTCCACACCGATCCCTGTACGTTATGTGTTGTTGCATTCTATCAAATCAATCTATCGAATCTTACCAACTTGCTATAGATGCGATTGATCAAATAATTGACCTATCTGATTCCCTCGATGACATCCTTATTTTTGGCGACTCTAATCTACCTCTGCTGCAGTGGAGTCCTTCCGATGATGAAAGCCAACTCCACTAACGAATGCCTCTTCATAGATCGGCTAACTGATTCAAGTCTATGTCAAGTTAGTACTGTCTTAAATTACATGGAAAGGCAATTAGACCTTATATTCACAACTGATCCCATTAACTCCTCAGTCTCACTTTGTTCCCTAACTCTGTCGACTATAGATAACTTTCATCCTCCCCTTCTTCTTTCACATTTCCTCAATTCTCCACTCCAATTTACACCTCCTACATTTCGCACTTGTTACGACTTTCATAAAGCTAATTTCCGCAAAATAAATGCCTATCTGAGTAGATGTTCCTTTGAGTTTGCTAACTTATCCTTAAAGGAAGCCGTCACAATTTTTTACAGAGAAATGTTTAATTCTATTTCTTTTTATGTCCCCTTTTCTCGTCATAAAACTTCATCTTCATCCCCCCCTTGGTATAATCGCAAACTTCGCGCCTTACGTCACAAGAGAAACGAGTTATGGGCAGCTTTCCTTCGTACCAATTCTGTTTTGGACTATTCCAACTATCTCGGTTCCTACCTTCAATTCAATCATCTTTATAACTCTCTCTCCCAGCGGCAAGCAAATCTTATAAGTCTAAGTCATTTTTTCAATTCGTCAACTATAAAAATAAATCGGACGGTTACCCTCCGTCCCTCTCTTCTGAAAACATATCCTCAACTAATCCGCAAACAATTGCCAAACTTTTTGTCACCTATTTTAAACAATCCTTCGCCGACAACTCTTTTGAACCAGACCCCTCTTACTTCAGTCACCTTCTCAACTTCTTCGTTGGCCCCTTTGTGTCCCTGCCTTTTGATCCTGCTGTAATTGAAAATAAATTACAAAATCTTAATGATGAATTCTCACCCGGCCCAGATGGTCTCCCTGCCAATTTTCTTAAAAAATGCTTTTCCATTCTCTCCCTCCCCCTCTCTCATCTCTTCCGTTTGTCTCTATCACTAGGAGAATTCACTCAGATTTGGAAGATCTCTTTCATAACCCCCATACACAAAAAAGGATCAAAGAACGAAGTAACAAACTATCGCCCCATTGCTAAACTTTCTCATCTACCCAAACTTTTCGAAAGTATTTTATACGAAGCCTTAAGCTTTCAGTGCAAGCTCCGGTCTCCCACCGACCACGGTTTTCTGAAAGGTAGATCAACTACTACTAACTTAGTCGAATTCGTGTCCTTCGCCCTGTCTGCCTTAGAGAATGGCAAAGAAGTCGACGTTATTGCGACTGATTTTAGTAAGGCTTTTAATAAGATATCTCATAACTTAATCCTCTTCAAATTGTCTGCCATCGGTTTCGAACCCATATTGTTAAAATGGATATCTTCTTACCTGGAAAACCGTTCTTACAGAGTTCGCTTCAGATCCGTCTTATCGACTCCTTTCTTGGCCACCTCTGGTGTTCCGCAAGGCAGCCATATAGGTCCCCTTCTCTTCATTCTAACCATAAACGATGTCGAGAGGGTTATTAAACATTCTTCCCTCTCTCTGTACGCTGATGATACCAAATTTTTCAAAGCCATCTCTTCACCACATGACTACTGCCTCCTTCAACAAGACCTTGATAGTTTTTCGAACTGGTGCCTACAAAATCGCTTAGAGCTCAATATCGCCAAATGTCAATCCATTACCTTATCACGTAAGCACCACGTGTCCTCCGCCCACCTTTACCTTCTTCATGGTCAACCTATATCCATCGTTCAGTCTCTCCGTGATCTTGGAATATTGTACGATAGGGAACTAAATTTTCGTTCACATATTGATGAGATAATTCGTAAAGCTAACTCATCACTTGGCTTTGTCAAACGATGGTCCAAAGAATTCTCCGACCCTTACGTGACCAGATCCCTCTACATTACCTTTGTGCGCCCCCTCCTTGAATACGCCAGTCAAGCGTGGTCACCCTTTCAGCAAGTTCATGTGACCAGAACGTCGATTTCTTCGATTTGCCCTTCGAGGTCTTCCTTAGAACCATCCATTTATCTTGCCTCCCTATCAAGACCGCTTCAACCTGAGTACTCTAGAGAAACGCAGGGATGTTGCAGACATTCTTTTCATTCATCGACTTCTTTCAGGCTCTGTCGATTGCGCATCTCTTTATAATTCAGTTTTTTCCAATACCAACCCATGAAATTTGCGATGCCCTCGTCTTTTCTATCTACCGTCCCACGCACTTCATATGGATCCAATGAACCAATTTCCCGTATGCTGGGAAAAGTGAACTCAAACTTCACTCAGTTTGATTTCAACCTCAGCACTCCCTGCCTCAAAACCGAACTCCTTCACCATTCTCCTTAGCTTTAAGTCTGAGTTTTAAGTTTTAGTTATAAGTTTTAGCCTTAAGTTAGTTGTAGCTTGTAATAAGCCAAATAAATGGGAGCTTTCGCCCCCACTAAAATTAGATTAAATTAAATTGTGTCTCGATGCTGGTGGTGAATTCCTTGGGTGTTTTGAAGAAGAATGATGAAATATGATGAAAGTGTTGCTGGAGGGTTGGCAATCTTTGGTTGAGGGCAGGGTTGTATTCCTGGTCTCGAGTCGCTTCGGTACGTAAAACCAATTTCCGTGGGAGATTCGATCCATTGTACATACCTACTATCACGAAGCAACCCCTCGTTAATGAAATAAGAGCTTCAGATAGCTTCGTCCGTCACCATAACTGATGCAACATACCAAATACGCCGAGTTATTTGGCTTTGATCTTTCTCAGCCTTGATGATTAGTTTGGGTTGTGACCCAGTTGTAATCTGGTCACCTGGAAAATTACTCTTCAGCGGATGACTAAAAGTTTCCGCTTTCGCTTTCCTATGATCTGTAAAGATTCCAGTCGTCGGAGGAAACTCCCATAAAAACACAAGCATTTGTGGTTATACTTAACAAAAACTTTTGTATCTAAGTTACAAATATATTTTCTGTTTAAAAAAAAATGCCGACTTTAGTTAGATTAGATTAAATGAACAACAAACAGGGTGCTGTCTAAGCGGTTTTCCTAAGAGAAGTATTTAAAAAATACAAAAATGATAAACGGTGTTCTCTTTAGCGTGTCAATATTTCTATATTATATCTGGCACTGTTATACTTACGTATTCTAATATTAAACCAAAACAGAATTAATCAACATGTCTATGCCTAAAGAAAAGTTTGCCGTCACTAATTAATCACTGATTTACCCGCATTTCGTGTTTGCTGATAACACTTATTTACGAATTCCCCGATATATTTGTTGAAAGTAAATTTACTTCGTCCAAGACCCACACGATACCCTTGAGCCAGCTCCTAAGTTTCCGGAATAATTAATTTGCTGCAGTAATATGGACAACTTTCTATCGATAGTCTAGTGTGCTTATCGTCAAACGGCAATTCCACAATATCTCTTGGATATTTTATTTTCAAGTTTAATAGCTATCTGTTTCACGCATATTCTATTGCAACTTTTACATAGAACCGAATAATGTACTCGTATTTGTGTTATGCCGCTGAATCATCGTCGGATGTGTTAAACGAGTGGCATTCCAGCGATAATGCATCCAAATAGGTCAATTTGTTGTTCAAGCTGACAGCAGCGGCAACTGGATAATTATTGCGTATTTGGGTTTAGATCTTTCCACCGTAAATATATTTGTGAAGTCTGTGCACGCTAAAATCATTGCCAGTGCATCGCTATTTTATTGGGGGTAATTTCGATTATTGGGACTGGGGAGCACCAGCGCTGGGCGAACAAAATACATAGCTCACTCTACTTAATTTTTGAGGTGTGAAATTATTGCTCTCTACTATTGTTCACCAATAATGCCAAGTGTCTAATGCAGTAACGTAGCCTTAGATGCAATTTTGAATGCAAAATAATAAAATTACATTTCTAAATGGAACCACCTAACTGTCACTCTCAGCGCCATTTACTTACTTACTTACTTAGGTCCTTTAAACCCCCCGGGGGGCATAGGGCGTCAACCACGCCTGCGCGCCATCTTGTTCGTACTTCTGCAACGCGTTTGAGCTGCCTCCAACTCATTCTTAGAGAGCTCGATTCCTCCTCAACTGTTCTGCGCCATGTTTGCCTAGGGCGACCCGCTATTTTGCCTACTTGGGTGAGCGCATTCCACTGCATGGCGTATTTCGCAATAGAGTTGTCTTCGCGCCGTAGGGTGTGTCCAATCCACTACCACTTTCTCCTTCGTATAGTAATGTTTATAGGTTCTTGGCCCGTTGTCATATAAAGCTGTTCGTTGGAGATCCGGTTCGGTCAAAAAATCCTCAGGATGATTCTTAAACATTTATCTACGAAGACTTGCAGCCTGCGTGTGTTAGTGGTGTCCACCTTCCAGGTACTGCACCCATACAGCAGTACCGATTCAGTCGCAGCTTGGTTCTTAAGCTGATAACATTACTTTTCCAGATTGTGGATAGCATACCGAACGCAGCTTTAGCCTTCCCGATTCTACTTCATACGTCCAGTTGGGTGCCACCGCGGTTAGCCGAGACCACACTTCCTAAATATAGAAAGCTGTCAACTTTTTCGACTTCCTGTCCTGCAATGTTAAGTTGAGCGTTAGTGTTGGAAGTGCTGAGGGCTTTTATTTTGGCCGTGTTTATTTTGAGCCCCACTTTGTTTGCCTCAGTTTCTAGATTATGGGCCATTAGATGAAGGTCCATTATCCGATGTGAAAGTAGACAAACATCGTCAGCGTAGTCTAGGTGTTTAAGGTAAGATGTCATAGTCCAACGAATTCCATTGTTTCCTTCCGTCAATGCTGCACGGAGTACATCGCTGATAACCACCAAGAACAATAGTGGTGACAGTATGCATCCTTGACGTACTCCACTTTGGACACCAAATTCCTCTGACACCTTACCGTTGTGTAAGACGTGACATTTACCGCCCTCATATGTAGCCTTGATAATAGCAATAAGTTTTTCCGGAATGCCTCTCCTGCGCAAGGCCAGCCAAATAGCATATCGATTCAAGCTGTCGATAGTCTTCTCGAAGTCGATAAACAACAGATGTAGCGGAGACCTGTACTCAACGCATTGTTCAAAATATGATCCGTAAGGTGTTTATGTGGTCTATGCAGGAGGATCCAGCGCAAAAGCCTGCCTGTTCGACGTCGAGAGTAGAATCTAAATGCTCTTTAATTCGGTCCAGAATTATTTTTGCTATTATTTTGGCTACAGCTGGAAGAACACATATACCTCTCCAGTTTTCGCATTCCATCAAGTTTCCCTTTTTCGGAAGTTTAATGATCATCTCCCTTTTCCACTCCTGTGGGAATTGTTGTCTATCCCAAGCTCTCTGTATTATCGGATGCAGCAGATCTGCTGATGTGTTTGGCGCCGCTTGAAACAGTTCGGCAGGGATGCCATCAATACCCACCGCTTTGTTTTTCTTGAGGGACTTGATTGCTACCAAAATTTCTGTTTTGTTGGGAGGTGCCGTGCGTATTCGGGAATTTGTTGCTACGGAATACTCATTCGAATTTGAGATCATATCGCCATCGTCTAAGTGATTTAGCACTGAAACAAAATATTCTCTCCATCTATTGAGCTGATCCTCATCCGAAATCAGGAGATTACCGTCCAGACTCTTCACCGGGTGTTGTTTGGAGTTTCGACCACCAATGAGCTCCTTGGTGATGCTGTAAACAGTCCCACTATCGCACCTGCTCGCTGCTTCTTCAGCCCTAGAAGCCAGTGTGTCGATATATTGACGTTTGTCACGTCTCATGTGACGTTTTTTGTGTCTAACTCGGTTCTCTCTACTGCTGAGGCCGCTGCAATCCGAGCCTTTATTGCTGTACGCTCATCGATCCGTCTCCAGGTGTCAGCAGAACAAAATGCGACCATCTCTGCCGATTACTTGAGGAGAATAAAATGGACGTGGTACTCCTTCAAGAAAAATACTGTAAGGACGAACCAAACTCCTCTGCACGGGGGAAAATCAATGTGTTCACACTCATAGGAGGCCTTCACCGCCAAGCATACGGTATTGCTACATATATGAGATTTACCATAAAAGAAGCAAGTTTCGTAGAATTTTAGTATCTGGGTTAACAATTGTAAACATCTACAAATCTCCGAAAATCCCATGGCCTGCTGAAATGATCCCCGTATATCAATTTATGCCGGTTTTTCAACAGCCACAGCACACTGTGGAAGTATCAAGCAGATGACGAAAATGGCATAAAACTGACTGGGCAGAAAAACATCACCTATCACTAACTCTCGACGCCAAGGACAAAGGCACAATCAATCCCTATCTGTGTTTTGCTACATTCGTATGCGGAGATAGGCGACAACAAATATCCAGACGAGTTCTACACGACTTTCCCTATAGTCAACACCGCCCAGTACTTCTATAGGGTATTTTTTTTTAGAGGCATAGAACTTTTTTTTTAAAAATAAAACACAACAAATTGAAGGGAATGACCAGAATTTTGGCTTTATTAGGTCACAAATATAATATATATATGGCAAATATAATTTCTGGCATATGGCCTCCTCGACTGCGCCTTATGAACGCCATCCTGGCGGTCCAATTTTGCATCACTTTTTCGAGCATACCCGGTCTTATTTCGTCAATAGTGCGTCGAATGTTGGCTTCTAAGTGATCAATCGTTGGTGGTTTATCAGCATAGACCCAGAGATTTGACGTATCCCCACAAAAAGTAGTCCAAAGGTGTCAAATCACACGAACGAGGTGGCCAATTCACAGGGCCATTTGTTGAGATGATTCGGTAACCAAACGTTTGGCTCAACAAAGTCATGGTTGCACGCGCTGTATGTTGCGCCGTCTTGTTGGAACCATTTCTCCTCCAAATGATTTCCAATGACACGAGGAATAAAAAAATAACGAATCATTTGCCTGTAGCGTTCGCCATTCACTTAAAGACAAATGGGCCGATGAAGCCTTCGGCATGTAAACCGTGCCAAACAGGGATTTTTTCGGGATGTAATGGAGTCTCATGTGGATTGTGCTCACTCCAAAAACAACAATTCTGCTTGTTTACAAACCCGTGAAGCCAGAAATGAGCCTCATCGCTGTAGGTGATTTGACGATAAAAATCTGGTTCAACTTCCAGTTGATTCTCAGCCCATTCACCGAACACATGACGCAATTGATGGTCCGCTGGCTTTAATTCTTGCACCAGTTGGATCTTATATGGATGTAAGCCAAGATCTTTCCTCAAAATTTTCCAAGTAGTGGACGGGCAGAGACCGAGTTGCTGAGAACGGCGGCGTCGGATCGATAAATTTGGGCCCTCTGTCACACTCACGTCTACAGCGGCGATGGCTTCTTCTGTACGTTCGGTACGGGCTCGATGTGATGAATATTATCACAAAGAGTAAATGTGGTCATGAATCGATCCATTATATTGAGTATTAGCTGATCAGATGGACGATTATGCGCACCGTAAACTTGACGAAGTGTATAGAGCACTTCGTCAAGTTTACGGTGTTTGGCGAACAGAGCGCGAATTTTGGAAATAAATTTCCACGATTTGTAAACGTTGTTCTGGTGTAAGTATTTCCATGGTGATTTGTCAAAGTATACTGAAAAAAAAAGTCAAACACACTTCATTGGTATGACAGCTAGTTTGACAGTTATCCCTATCGGAAATTCTATACCTCTTAAAAAACAGCCTATATATGCTGGCATTAAAATTCCAATCGTAAATTCTATCCCTCGACCAAGATGGAATTTTAATAACGCAAGATGGCGAGACTTTTCCTCGGAGCTTGACTTTAATGTCCGCTGGATTCTTCCGATGCCTTATACGAGGGGTGGCTGATAAGTTCGCTGCCTGAGATACTCAACAACGAGTCATCTTCTCATTAGTGACAGCACTAACTGCGGCACTCATTTTGTTATTACGAGTATCTGTGGTAGGATAAACTTACGAGTATTCATGTCAGCCGAAATCGGAAGTTCTCGCACTTTTGAGCACCATTATCGACTCCTTAGGATTCTGGGCCTTCGAATAACATGGTTAAGAACTGAGCTTGTTTGTTTCAACAAGGACGAGAGAGCTGTGAAAACGACCCCCGCTCAGGGCGTCCTGTGTCAGTGGTCCCTGAAGAAAACGTCGGAAAAGTTGAAAAATTTGTTCTGGCCGACCGTAGAATAAAAATATGGAAGATAGCGGACGAGTTGCACATCAGCAAAGAACGGATTGGAGAAATTTGCACGAACTGGGTACCGAAAATAGTCACGCCGTTGGTCAAGCAACGACGACTCGCGAGTGCTGCAAAGACTTTTTGGAGTTAGCCGGGGACAATCTCGACGAAATTTGCAACCGCATCGTAAATGTAGATGAGACTTGGGTCCGCTAATCCAAACCGGAATCCAAACAAGACTCTATGCAGTGGATTGAAAAAGAGGAGATACTGCCGAAGAAATTCAATTTGGGAAAGTCGGCTTCGAAGCTTTTGCTGATTGATTACTTTCCAAAGGGGACTACGACCTACTCGTACCTGCCAAAGGTCAATATTATGCAAATTTATTGACTCAGGCCCGTGAAGCTGTCGTATTCACCGACAGCCAAGCGGCGCTTAAAACACTGATCTCCCACCTGATCAGTTCAAAATCAGTTTTAAGCTGCTTCGACAGTTTACAAAATTTGGCCCGATACAATGAAGTAAAATTGTGGCGGGTACCGGGTCATGTTGACGGCAATGAAACTGCAGATTTGCTAGCCAGAAAAGGTTCCTCTGAATTGTGGGAAAACTCAAGCACGAAGTGTTGTTTTTACAGGATAAGGCGCCTGTTCACAGAGATTTTTCAACGATAGACCACCCACCCTACAGCCCAGACTTGGCCCCGAGTGTCTTTTTCTTTTTTTCCAATTTGAAAAGGAGTTACGAGGCTGGAGATTTGCAGATGAGAACGAGATTAAGGCGGCAGGAGAAAGCCATTTTGAAGGCAAAGAAAAAGACTATTTTTTCGGTGATATTAAGGCACTGTATGCCAGATGTGAGAAATACAATTATAATACCTTAGACCGCGAATTTATCAACCGCCCCTCGTAACTACGCAAGAAATTTATTCCTCGCGGCTTTCGAAAAAATTACATTCTTGGTTGGGTCGAAGAAAGCAATAGAATTCGCACAAATGGTGACCAAAAAGTTGCAGAGGAACTCCTGGAATCCATAGATATATCGCGCTTGAAACGATGGAAGCAAACAACGGAAAACTTGGACTTCACACGTTCTACCAGAAGACTGGGAAGCACTAACTTCATCTCGTCTAATAAGGCCAAGGTCGACCCGAATCTTATCGTCGCTGTTCTTGGTGGTTATCAGTGATGTACTCCGTGCAGCATTGACGGAAGGTAACCATGAAAGTCGACGGACTATGACATCTTGCCTTAAACACCTCGACTACGCTGTCGATGTTTGCCTACTTTCACATCGGATGATGGACCTTAATCTGACGGCCCAAAATCTATAAGCTGAGGCAAGCAAAGTGGGGCTTAAAATGAACACAGCCAAAATAAAAGCCCTGACAAGAAGTGGAGAAAGCTGACAACTTTTTATATTTAGGACGTGTGGTCTCGGCTAACTCCTGTGGCACCGAACTGGATGTGGGTAGCAGAATCGGTAAAATAAAAGCTGCCTTCGGAATGCTATCCAAAGTCTGGAAAAGCAGTGTTCTCAATACAATAACCAATCTGTGACTTTTTCGCTCTAAAGTAGAATCAGTACTGCTATATGGGTGCAGTCCTTGGAAGGTCGATACCACTAAGACACGCAAGCTGCAGACCTTCGTAAATAGATGTCTGAGAATCATCTTGAGCATTTTTGTGGCCCAATCGTATCTCCAACGAAGAACTTTATCAGAAAACGGGTTGAAAACGGTTGCAGAACTCTGAGAAAGATGGCGCGCAGGCGTTACTGACGCCCTACGCCCCTCGTAGAGTGAAAGGATTATTTAATTCTTTATTTCTTTAACCTAGGAGGGAAGTGCACCTAAGTGCTCATCACGGGGCCATACGGTCCATTCTGTTTCTTTCTTTAACCTTACAAGCCATAAGTTTAAAACTAAATCAACTTAACTTAACCTGAATTAAGCCAAAAATCTAAAAACTAACTTAAAAACCAAACTAAAAAACTAAGGAGGAGAGGTACAAGCAGAGGAGGTGGCATTAAGAAGGGGGTTTCGAAGTGTAAATTTGCTGCACTAAAAGTCGAAGGAGCTTGTACCGTTGTTCATGTGCAGAATTCTAGACGTAGGTTCGTTACAGCCATAGTTGGTGCAGTTAAGGCAGAAGAGTTAAGACATTTTTTTGTTGCAGAGCAGGGCTGTCAATGTTTCCTGCTAACAGCTGATGTACAAAGAGGACGTCGGCAATTTCACGGCGTTTTTCGAGTGATTTTACGTTTATTCATTTTGAAAAATCAGGGCGTAGGTAATATCTGTCGACTCAAGGAAGACCGCGTAGAGCAAAACGGACGAAACTGCGTTGAACAGCCTCGCCGGGAATGCGTATCGTGCGCATAGGTTCCCGCAAATAAATAAAATATTTCGCGGGAACAATCTAAATAACCTTCCGCGTCTTAAGATCCACCGAACGACGAACAATGGACGAATACTGATAACAGCAGGTATAGTTCCAGATAACGCAGTAGAGGATGACAACTTCTTTGTGATCGAAGATCCGCAGGAGAAGGTAGAGGCTATAGGAGCGACTTGTACCAGGTGAATGGTATCATTTTCCCTAACCACGACCTGGAAAATCGCGTCCATGTGCACAACTTCTGCCTTCGAAATGATATAGAGCACTGGCGATCCGAGAACATAGGTCTTAGCGAGTTCGACGACGATATCATGACAAATAATGTCATCGCCGATGAAAGGGTACATCCCCCGTACATATCGAATGTGGAGCTCCAAGCGATTTTCGACTCATTGAGGAGGGAGAAATCTGTGGGAATCGACGGAGTATCGAACATTGTGCTTCGACATCTCCCTCTAGAAGCGGTGGACATTTACACCACTCTGTTTAACAATGCGCTGAATAATGCACATTATCCAGCGCATTGGAAAACAGCAATGTTTTTACCCCAAAAGGGGTAAGGACACTTCCAATTCGGCAAATTTCCGGCGATAAGTCTCCTTCCGAACATTAGCAAGGTATTCGAGAAAGTGATCAATAGACCCTTAAGTGGGTTGAGGGCAATAATATAGTCCCGAATAACCAATTCGGTTTTAAGGCGGGGCACGATACAATACATGCCGCGTCTAAACTGCTATCGGATATCCAATGGAACAAAAGCAAGAAACAGTGCACAAGTGCCTGCCTGGTTGACTTGGAGAAGGCCTTCGACACCGTATGGTTAGAGGGACTCTTATATAAGCTGAACAGGCTGGGCATAAGCAAACCACTGCTGTACATACTTTATAACATGCAATGTGACTTCTGCTGGAACATTTCAAATTAAAAACGGTTTGCAACAAGGTGCGGTGAATTCACCGATCCTTTTCAACATTTACACGAACGATCTTATAGGATCACCTTACCATGCCATAGCGTACGCAGACGACTTGATCGCGTACAGATCAGGACCAAAAATCGAGGTCATTGTATTTCTCTTGCAAAGTGACTTTTTTTTTTTTTATAATTCGCACGTGTTAAATACTATTATACTAATTTTTAGAACACTTGCGTTTTTGTGGAAAGGAAGAGACAGAAAGAAAGACAGAGTGGTGTGGTTTGAAACTCAGGTGGTATTAAGTTTCTGTAAACTCCAAGGGTGGCTGTCCAGATAACTGGGGAGTATTTTGTTTTGTTTTCGCTATTATTGTCGTTGCTTATGATTCACAGTACTTTTTTTCCGTCCTCCTGATGTCATCATCACGATCAAGTTGCATTTTGGCCATATGACCACCCTACTGCCAGCGTTATGGCTTCACAGTGGAGTTGTCTTAGCTTTCGCAAGTGATCAACTTTTTTATTTATTTCATGCGAAGTAAATAGATGATTCTTGACATCAGGATTCGAACCGTGAATCAACAGCGTGACAAGCGATGATGTTACCACTACACCACGGCCACCCTCCTTCGATAAGATTCAGCGATATTGTGATGACTGGAAGTTGAATATCATCTTCCAGAAATCGGAAACCATCCTTTTTAGGACGCCGTTGTCTGGGGCCCCTAGGGATACCAGAAAGAATTGGGGAAAGTTCTCAATCGTTGGACCGCACGGACAGCCACTTGCAAATCGAAGGGTAGTCAGATACCTATGACTCTGATTAGACCATTATCTATATTTTAACAAACATATAGATGCTGCTCTTGCCAGAGCCAAAGGTGCTTTTGCCCTTACAAACAAACTTTTTTATAGCAAGGAACTCGATGCAAGGGTAAAGTTAATCTGCTACACGGCCCTTACTCGGCACAAGCTCGTATTTGGATGTTCCGTGTGGTTAACGTGGGAGCAAACGTGTTGGAAAAAATTCGGGTGTTTGAGAGGGATTGCTTCATTTATACAGAACACCAGAGTCCCAGTACATAAAATTCTATCCCAATGAGATCCTGTACAACAGGGCTAACCTAATAAGAGTGGATAATTTCATTATCAAGCTAATTCGAAGGCACATTTGCAAGGACAATGAGCTCGACGAACAACCTTATCTCCGGGGCTTATTACCCCATTTACGGGTATCACGAAAGAGTACGCCTAGTACGGCTTTGTTCCCCCAGAGGCGTTCCTCTATCTTGTTGAGAAAGGTCTGATCCAGGACAGATTGGCGGTACCGCTAATCTTCCATGTTGCACAGCAGTGCGAAGCGTCTACGGTTTAGTAGGGCGGTACCGCGTCGCAATGTAGAGGACGTGCAACGTTAGTACGGGCATTTCTGGTGGCTAGTCGAAAGAGAGGGAACTTCTTCGTCGTTTCCCCGTAATCCAGGGTAGCCTGTTTGAAGTTGGCTGTTGTTTTTTTTTTATTGCTGACTTACATAGCTTAGGTGTAGGTATTTTTTGATTTTTGAACAGGTGGGTAGGTTAGAATTAGTAGAGATAGATCTAGGTGGGGTAAGTAGGTATAAAATATGTACGTTCGTGTTAGTAATGTTTGTTTTGTTTGTTTTTAACCACTAACACCAGGACTAAATGATAAGCCTGTGGATGCATTATTTATACTTTGGCAAATCTCTGCTCGGGGTAGCTGCTTGTAATAAGCACTCCACGACACAAATTTTTACGATTGCCCTGACCCCCTGTTGTTTTGTTCAATTTGCAAAACAATCAAAAATAATTGAATGCATCTCAGTGTAAACCGCTTGGCAGCGAAATATATTAATTAGAAGAGCTTTCATAAAATTTCCCTTCTTCTTTGTTTTTTGAACGCACCCTCAAGAGTGCTGTAATTTCCTTCATTTTTCTCGAATTTCCTTTATCCACCAGCCCACAACTCAATGGCACTTCATATAATAAAAAAAAAATCCATGAATTCTTGATCAAATGCATTTATCCAGTTTATTGTAGCACACAAAATTCGTTAAAAAAAATACACGAAGGGTTTCACCCCCCAAAATGGCAAAACCCCGCCATCGATCGAATGTCAAATGCAAAGGGGTGCATCCCCGGTTAGTACGAGTACACAGCATCCACAACAAATGTAAAAAATGTTGACAATTTGAGCGGTTCCACTTGCCTCTTCTCTGCTCAAGCATCACTCAAGGATCCATTCAGTTAGAAAACATTTACCCTCTGTACACGTGATGTGTTGAGCTTGTGTAGGTGTACACAACACAGTCATATATAATTAGCTTGACTGACCTAACACGAGTTACCACGTGGAACGATGACAATTTCCCTTGACATTGTAAGCGAGGTTACGACGGCATAAGGACTGGGGCAGGCCAAAGCGAATAGGGTTGAAATGACGTGTGTCTGCTATCGATTTTTCCAGCATTAGTCATCTCCGGTGAAAAATGGACTGAGTACGGATTTCTCATTTCCCATTTCTCATAACTAAACTCATACTCGTATGGATGTGATAATCTCATTTCGATAGGGGAAATGCAAATACTGTGTAGGCATTAGGGTGGGTATTATTTACGCTGATGAAATGATAAAGTGGGAGTTAAAGTGAATAAATATCCTTTACATGCCTCATGATAGGCCGTGGGAGAGAAGATACGAGTATGTTTGAAGTTTGTTTTATCCAGGCTGTAATGATGCTTATGCAGTGCAATTCATATTGATAAGGGGTATTGTTATACTTTAGGTTCATTTGGTAGAACTGTTGTTAACTATCAAATAATCGTCTTTACATGTCCATCCTATATAGAACGTGAATAAAGCATTTCAATCGGATGCACCATCACCTGCTCTGTCTGTTATTTTGTTACATTTCGTTTCCTATTACCTTAAGCTTTTCATTGAACTGGCTGTATGAATATTTCATGTCTACTGATTTCTACCCTTCGAGTAAAATCGACCAAATATAAACTTTGAGTGTCTTGAATCACGACTGGTTCCAATCTTTTTGGATAGTCGTTCTCAAAGTGAGTGCGGAAGAATGTTCTGCTAACGTGTGTACTTCCTCCTTTGATAGAATCGTCAAGGAAATGATTTTCATAATGATGCAGTCTATAGCTGTGAGTTTCTTGATCAAAGCGGAATGGCAAAACAGAAGTCAATGAATTCGGTGCGAACATGTTCGCGGTAACGTTGAATATATCAAAGCATTCACACTTACCGGGCTCTGCTGATGAAAATGGAAAGGAAACTCTCGCTCACACTCTTTTCAGGTTCTCGGCAGTAGATACGAGTATACCGATCTAAGAGGACTATTTAGGGAGATATTGTCTTTTCAGGGTTCTAACGATTGGCTACGCAAACCTTATTGTTCTCGCAAATGCCTTTATTCGTTTATCTGTTAAACAATAAAGGGTGTAAGTATTTCAAGTTTTTCAAAAACAGTTTCCGTTAAAAGAGTTCAAAATAAAAAAAAAAACAAAAAAAAAAAATAATTTAAGGAAAAATTTCACCAAAATCGGTTTAATAATTCAGAAGGTATATAATATAACAAGCGACTGCGGTCTCATTTTCGTATGGTACTTGTATAAGTTTCACTGTGTGTGAACGGGGCTTGACCAATGTTTTTATTTCTTAGTCTTTGATACACTCTAGTCGGTTTACTCAGGTGCAAAAAAAATACAGGAAAGTTAAAATCCGTCTGGAACGAATGATACCCTATTCCCCATCTTCTAACTCTAAGTGGGCGTGGCTGCCAGAATTTATAACCGAAGTTCACAGATTCGTATGAGATATTCACAATAAGACTTAACACTCACCGTAAATAGCTTTGAAATAATAACGGGTGGGCTTTATACTGGTTTTTAAATGACATGTTATTTTGACACTGACAGCTCTTTCGCGCTCAAAAAATTAACAGAAAGAAAGTATCATATCTCCGTGGTATGAAATGAATCGATTTACACTTGAACAACGTTGGGAAATATTGAAAACTTATTTCCAAAGTGAGTGCTGCGTTGCCGAAACAGTGCGAATTTTGAAAATAAATTTCTGTCGAAATAGTGCAGCAACCATGCCGCACCGTAACGCAAGTTTGTGAAGAAAGTTCGTAAGATTGGCATGCTAATTGATAACAAAAGTTATCCTCGTATTCATCCGGTGCGCTCAGCCGAGAATGCTGCTGTTATCGTTTCTCTGTTTGGACTTCAGGACTGTTCTAAATTGATGTCGATTTTGCTAAAAAAAAAAATAAATCATTTTTTTCGATGACGCGGCTAGGCCAGCAATCAAAACTGTCGTATTTGGGGTTCCAGAAACTCACAGGTAGTCGTAGGGAAACGAATGCATCCTCAACGTGTGACTATTTGGTGTGGTTTGTGGAATGGCGGCATTATTCGTCCATTTGTCTTCGAAGGTGAAGATGGCAACAGTGTTACAACAGAAACTGAGGAAATGAAGAACTTGGATGATCTGTGGTTCCAGCAAGACGGCGTTACGTGCCATACAAGCCGTCCAAAAATCGATCTTTTTCGCATTAAGTTGTGGAATTTTTTTACACTATTTTTTAGAAAGAAACCAACAGATGGCCCACCAGAGAGCGCCCCTATAATGTATGGTCGAAATGTAGAGGAAGTCTGCATCTATATATTTTATCCAGACAATATTTTTCTTGCAAAAATATTGAGAATAGCGACATTTGTTTTTATTAAATATTATTGCTATACATGAAGTATCATGTGCCTGCCCAGAAATTTAAGACCCAAAAATGTAGTCGCATACGCACAAACGGTTGGACAAACATGGCTAGACTGACATAACTTTTGATGCTGATCACAAATATATATGCATACTTTTAGGAGTCTATCGTTATCATTTCTCTAGAGTACAACTACACGCCATACACAGTTTAAAAACTGCGCGCCATTGGTACAAACTGGAATGCCTGTGCAATCATATCTATCAGAGGTATCTCCTTCGTTCCTCCGTTGATTAGAGAAAGTGTTGTTATCCCAAGACTGTATTTCTCTATTTGAAGATGTTCAGTCTCGAGATATTTTGGTAAATAGAGAGTTTTTTTTTGTATAATTTGTGCGCGCCAAAGAGGATATGAATACTCTTATACAGGGCACGGGCGTTGTGAAGAAGAGAGAGAGAGAGAGAGCGAAAGATTTAGTGTAGTGGTTTGAAACTCAGATGGTATTAACTTTCTGTAAACTCCAAGGGTAGCGTCCAGATAACTGGGGAGCTTGTTTGTTTTGCTTTTGCCCTTGCTCATGATTCACAGTATTTTTTTCCATCCTCCTAATGCCATTACGATCAAGTTGCATTTTAGACCACCCTACTGCCAGTGTTATGCGTTCGCAGTAGAGTTGACTTAGCTTTCGCAATTGATCGACTTTTTTATACACTTCATGTGAAATAAATAGATGATTCTTGACATCGGGATTTGAACCGGGTACCAACAGCGTGACAAGCGATGATGGCCACCCTTAAGTCAACCCTGCTTTACCTCATATGAACTGTATAGAAACTATTAATCGGATGTTAACCGCAAGCTCTGCTGAAGTACGCTGGTATTCAGGCGAGGTGTTGAGAATCTCTTCCACTAAACTTATCCATATCTGTCAGCTACTTGCCTGTTTGGGTCAAGTCAACTAGTTGAATACAAATTGTTTGTTCGAAAGTATCATTATTCTGTCCACATAAAGATGATCAGACTAATGCCACTTGCAGATAAAATTAGATTTAGTTATCAATACCGATTAAATTTTCTTCCAGGATGAGTATATAGTTACGATGATTAAATGTACCTACTCGTACATATGAATTGGCTGCCATTTTGTTAGAAATGAAAAAAATTGGTCTCTGTTTTCACGAAAAGTTTATTTGAAGATGTAAAATTGATGACACCTCTTGAGGAGATGCACATTTGTGCTCGTTTTACGGCATTTTGAATTGTTGCTCGCAAAACATCTGCGTCCAAATCGGTGATTTGATGAAATCTTTTAAGTAATGAAAAATGGAAAAAAATTTGATTATCTTGGGTGACTTTAACATTAACATTTTAGAAAATAGTTATGTTGTATCATCCTATTTGACTTTATTGGCATCCCATGGTTTAGTCTCTTTTATTAATGAGCAACCTAGGTTATTATCGGGAAAGTGCTTAGATCACATTTATGGTCGTTTTTCTGATGCGGTACCTAGTCTTTGTGAAAAATGCATTTTTGATTTCAGGATATGACTGGCTTGCTGGTTAACACCTTGAAAAATAGGTATACCGATGTTAAGAGCTCTGTCGTCAATGTTAAAAAAATTTACTATGTTAATCTCAAAACAGTTCTTTGTTTCGAATTTTGGGAAGAAGTTTATGCTAAGCGGGATGCATCCGAAGGTTATGATATTTTTATTGGGACTCTTATTATGCATATCAATGGAAGTTGTATCACGGTAACACCAACAAATTCAATGAAAAGGCTTAAGCCCTGGATCACTGATGGCTTTCGATTGTACAATAATCAATTTAGTTCAATGAAAGGGAATCTTAGAGGTGAATGGAAAATAGTAAATACCATCCTGAATAAAACTACTTCCCCTAAAATACCATCTATCATTCGTTTTAATGGATCCACTACCTCGGTTGAACTTGAGATGGCTAACTACGAGTTCTTTAATGATTATTTCGCCTCAATATCTACCTTAAATACTCATTCCAGTTTTCAGATCTGTAGATCTTGCTATTCGTGTTGTAACTTTGATGAGCCCTTTCTTAGGAATAGCTTCGTCTTCGAGCCAATAACCGCCCTTGAGCTCTTAAATATTATTGGCACTTTGAAAAAATAAAGCCTGTTTTGTGGTTGATGTTCTGGCCAATATTTTTAGTAAAAGCGTTTTTTGTGGAATCTTTCCAAAGGCCCTTAAGTGCGCAGACATTCTACCACTTTTTAAAAAGGGAGCTGCTGACAACATATCCAATTATAGACCCATTTCCCTTCTTCCTTCGATCAGCAAGATTTTTGAAAAAGCAATAAAAAATAGAGTTGTAAAATTTCTAAACACAACTAAATTGTTTAGTCTCGTTCAATTCGGATTTCAGAAAGATAAATCAATGATGCTTTACTCCATTTTTGTTCCAAAATATTTTCTAACTTGGATAGGAAACTGTTTACAGCTGCGCTTGTTTGTAGACATAACTAAAGCCTTTGATATGGTTAACCATGATATTTTGCTAGCGAAGTTGAGTAGAGCTGGTCAGTTGAATAGAGCTGGACAGTCAAGATTAATGATATTAGGAGTGGTATTAATTTTATTAACTTAGGTGTGCCCCAAGGGTCTGTACTGGGACCCTTACTGTTTTTAATATATATTAATTCTTTGTTCGGGTTAAATTTTAAAGATGTTCCTACAGCATTTGCGGATGATGTTGGTTTTGTGTATGGTTCAGACAGCCCTTTAAATTTGTTTTCTGATATAAACTTTGATCTTAATTTACTTAGAATCTGGTTTGCAGGGCATAATTTGTTGATTAGTCCTTAAACCTAAAATTATGTATTTCAGTTAATTAGGGCAAGCTAGTTTCGAGACTGATATTTTCTTCCAATGCGGCGGAGTGTCAGAAATTTAAAATGTGCAGTGAAAAGTGTTTTCAAGTCGAGGTAGTCGATGAATTTAAATATTTGAGGCTTATTATTGACACTAAAATGTGCTTTGCTACTCACATCGATTCCCTAACTCGTTGCTTTCATTCTACGCTAAGAAATTTCTTTTATTTGCGAACTGTTTGCTCGGCTAAGCTCTTAAAAACTATTTATTATGGGATTTATCAATCCAAACTGCAATATGGTACGAGTATTACCTGCTGGGGAGGGACCTATTTTAGTAAATTACAGCCTTTGCTGTTATTACAAAAATTTGTTTTAAGGAGAATATGCAATCAAAATCGCTTGCATCCTAGTTTGCCATTGTTTCGTGATTTGAAAATTCTTCCAGTGCGTCATCTGTATTGTTATAAAGTATTGTAATATGCGAGCTACGGCTCGAGTAGATAAAACGATATTCTGTGAAATTTATTTCTTTATTTTCTAGTCTATAAAACAATTCAAGTTCACACTATACTATTCTTCGCAAATTCTTTTCTTACAAGGTCTCTTTCCTCTCAAATCACTTTATCTTCTTTCAATTACTTAATTCACAAATCCAAACTAATTACTTCTTCTTGTTAACTCTCAACTTTCAATTTATCACAAAATTACTTCGCCCATTATCACTTTTCCAATCTCTTCGCCACGGTTCTAAACCAACTGCTTCCTTTCGATCGCCATCTGTCCTTATATAGCAGAAGTTTCTGATAGCCAGAAACTTCTAGCAAATTCTTCGACCACTGGAACAAGAAAAATTCTGATGTAATAATTCCAAGATGACAATCATTTCTTGCAGTTATAATTCTTTCTTATCCGTGATATTATCCGTCTCTTTCGTAGACATGAACTGTGGAGACTTAACCGCAGACACGAACCTCGAATGAAAGGACACTTCGGACCAAAGTTCTGCCAGAACGAAAAGACACTTCTGAATTTGTTGCGTTATACTTTTAGGGAGCGTAGTTATTATTATGTTACAGTATTAAAGGAGTTTTTTGTTAGATCGGGGAATCTTACTCGTAATTTTAGAATATTTGATAGTCATGGCTTACGTAGCAATTCATTGTACTTAGTACCTGTGTCCATTTTTCGCACTACTGTATTTCGCAATTTTTATACTGTGATTTCATGTCGCTTATTTAACAAACTACCTAGTTTCTATCTCTCAGGACACTAGGACTTCATAGTTCTTTAGAGAAATATCTGAAATGTTGGCTTCTAGAGTTTGAATTTGTAAGCTTGGAATCACTTTTACTTACTTAGCATTTTCTAAAATATAAATTTCTTCTTCAATGTTGGCTTTCAAGACTTGCAAGGTTTGTGGTTTGTTGTGGGAAACGCGAGATTTCAAAAAACCCCAAAGGAAAAAGATCTGTCGATCTGGCCGGCCAGTTCAAATCGTTAAAACGGGAGATCACACGGCCCGGAAATTTGTGATTCAAAATCTCCATCGTTGCCCGAGTTGTGTGAGCGGTTGCTCTGTCCTGCTGGAATCAACAATGCTCGAGACCCAATTCAGCAACTTGTGGCAAAAAAAAATCGTTTAACATTTGTCTGTAGCGCTCATTAGTTACGGTTACGGTGGTGCCGTCGGCGTTCTCAAAAAAATAAGGGCCAATCACTTTTTCACTCCAAATCGCGCACCAAACAGTCACTTTGAGGGGATGCAATGGCTCTTCTTGCATTTCATGTGGATTCTCCGTGCTCCAGAAACGTAAATTTTGTTTATTCATATAACCAACTGGTTATGTGATTTCCACTTAACTAAGTGGAAATGGGCTTCGTCGCTCATTATGATTTTGGATACGAAATCATCCTCTGCTTGCACCAGGTTTAACAGAGCATGGGAGTAAGTTAACCTCACTTGACGGGCAGCAGGCAGCAGGCAGCAATTGGTGAACGGTTTGCACTTTATAAGGGAACTTGTTCAGGTCTTTCACCAAAATTCGACTCAACGAACGTCTGCTGATGCCAAATTGTGTGCATCGTTGTCTCGTCGATGTTTGTGGACTCTCTCGGACGTCCTCGGCCACAGCAGGGATATTTTCGACTGAACGAGCAATACAGGACCGGCCACTTCATGCGACATCTGTAGTGGACCCAGTTTGCACGAGACGCTCAGCCAAACGCTTAATTGTTCGCGCACATGGTACAGGATGACGACAAAATTCACGCTGCGTTAAAACAACAGACCGGAAATTGGTCAAATAAGTAGTAACAATAATTCCGCGTTCTTTAGGTGTGTATCGCTCCATTGCTTGTTGTCAACTAATTCTCTATCTGTCCACAACATAAATGTCAAAGCACAATGACATTTGACGCCATTTGCAAAAATTATGACACATCACCTTGTACAAGTACTCATTAATTTCGAGTTATTATTACTTGAGTGAAAGTAACTGATAAGTATGTCTTGTTGAAGAATTTAGGAGCACCTTTAACAAGGCGAAAATTGAGTGGAGTACGGAGAAGGGGCTACCGGCGTTTTTTTTTAATGAAGCGGGAATAACACAAGACTCGAATTCGTACAAGTAGACCCTCAAAACATATTAAACGGAACTGGAAATCCTGGAGGTTTTTGTATGGTAGAATAAAAAAGATTTCTGAGACTATTCACTTTGCTGCATATGACGCTCATGTTTTTTTAAATTCAAACCAGCTATTTTGGGACTTTGTGTAACACAGGTGCGTGAAAATTCGCATTTTTCTGATTTAAGTCTACCTGGTTGTAGCTTAGTGCCATTATTATTTTCTCGCGGCGGTTTCGCCACCTTCATTCGTAATTTTTTTATATTTATTCTGCAATCTTTGATTGTGTCGCATTGCATTCTTTTTAATGACATCTGTCACCGGGTTGATATGTAAGTCTTATGTACCATGACTATTCCACGAATGACATTATTTTGGAAATGTTTGTATTATTTAAATATTTGTTTTCCTTGTACAGCTGTTACGCTGATCTCCGCTTTGTGTCCATTCGACCACCCAAAACGGATCTTATTATTATTCTATTGTATTGACACATTTTTGTCCTCATTCTCGATCGTCTCTTCATCTCATGGTTTTTGCGTACATAATCGTACTCGTAATGCTACGGACGGATGCATTTGTTTAGACAAATGTCTGTAATAATGTATGGAGACTTCAAAGATTGACCGGACGTTCATGTGTTTACATACATAGGTGTCGATATCAATATCGCCACACAACGCGGATAAATTTCACTAGATGAACTTTTCTGCTGAATAGGCAGCGTTCCTTCTTGGGCGTTATCTACTGCTTATTGATCTTCCGTGTGATGGTTACTGGGTGGGGCTATTTAGCATTAGTACCCGAAGAACTCTTAAACGAACAAGACCATTCTTTTCTTGAAGCAAAAAGACTTAACTCAGCCTCATAATTGAATGCCATACGTCCAGACGGGCGTAAGTATTTGTTGATATCTCGAGTGTCCTTGGATATATTTTTGGAAGTACTGTATCAATCCCAAACAACTTTCTATCTCAAAATACACTTGTCGGCTGTAGGAACCTCCGCACCGCATTGATCTTATTTTCTGACGGCTTGATACATCCATTTTCTTTTCGAAATCCCAAGTACTCAATAGGGTCGTCATAATCTCTTCACAGAACCACAATGTCGTCAATACGAGTATACAACAGCATGATTTTCTGTAGCAACAAATTGTGGAACACTCGACTGACATGGCGCTGGAACACGGGTTGCGAAGGTATACGATTGAACTCGTATTGTCCTCCTGGTGTAACAAAGGACGTATACTCGTACTTGCGGCTTTCTTCGTTCATGGTGACGTGAAAAAAGCCATTTTCTAGATCCATCGTGGTATAAATTTTAAACGAGCTGAACTGGTCGATTTGGTCGCCTATAAGTGGTATCGGGAAACGGTCATGAACGACTATCTGGTAGTCGACGCACAAACGTTTGCTTCCATCCTTTTTATTCGTAAACACTATCGGCGAAGAGTATTCTGAGTTGCTTGGTCGGATGATCGCGTGTTTAAGCCAATCCTCAATCTGCTTTTGTGCGATGTCCTTCTCTAATGGAGCAAGTGTTCTCGACCGTTGCGCAATAGAAACTTTGGTTTTCAAAATGATTTTCATTTCGACGTTAGTTGACTCCAAAAAGAAACAGTATTACTCGTACAATACGATAAAGTCAATTGGGACGCCGAATAATTTCTTTAAGAGTAGTCACTATGATTCCAATCTGCTTGCTTTAAAATTAATATTTTTTTTTTGTTTTCTATTATTATTTCCTACTCTTCGTTTCCTTCAACCAACTTAATTTTCGACATAATTGCCACATAAAATTGCATTTCTGAATTAAAAGTCCGCACAAACTTGTTTGCTTGATTTGAGAACAGTTTGAGTGTATCTGGTTTTTTCATTCGTGTGCATTGATTTGTGATATAAACATTTTGTAGCATAATTTTAGGCGTTAGTAAAATTGATTTTTTTTACATTATCTGTTCTTTATTCATTTTTAATGTGAAATCCTATGTACATAACCCAAGGAGATAACATCAATCAAAAGGCGCCACAAATATTATCGAACACAGCATCATCATCATTTTTCAATAAAACAGGGGCACATTATTTATGTGTCGTTGATTTCACAAGAGTGATGTTGAGTGTCATTACTTGATATCTGACACCCCTTCACATCTGCAAATGAAGCTATAAACGATGAAATGTGACATTTTGAAGTACGAGTACGTACCTAAAGTGGATAATAGAAAAATTTATAAACTGAGCAATTTTAAAATTGTCCTACTTGCCATTTGATACTTAAACAGTTGAATTAATTTGAAGTCAGATACATTTTGGGTTTAATTGTCGAGTTGTTGTCATTTAATCAGTGATTGCACTAACAAATGTTTCGTCATTGCTTTTACGGTGGTCAAATGCCAAAATGGCAATTAACCCGACACCAACTATTTGCTTTCCGGAAGTGAAGTTCTTATAGTTTTACGAGTAATTGAATTCTCATTTTCTATAGGGGATGGAGATCAAGAATGGTTGCAATTATCCATATTCTCAACGTTCTCAACTGGGCTAACGAAATAAAAAAATAAAAAAAAATAAATAAAAATAGTGGACTAGCGAATTTTATGTTTACTATCAAAAGGCCAGGCACGTTTTACTTTATTGGGAGTGGAAAGTACCAGAGCTACTATAGGCCAGTCATTTTCGATATTTCAAAAAAAAATAAATAAAATTATGCGAGCTAGGGAAAAGAAACCGCGTCACGCCATAGGCAGGATTCCACTAATACAGGTCGTATAATCGAAGTAATTTTTGTGGCGCATTTATGTTTACGAGAAAATCTCAAATCCCACAATCCACATAGGAACAGAGAAAATCTCTCTATAAATATTAGGTACGCTATACGAGTACTTGAAAAGTACTAATGCCTAAAAGAATATAGGAAATCCATTAAAAGGGCCAAGTCCTTTATCAAAAGGCCGGACGGGACTTGGACGGATTCCTCTAGCGAGTCTCTGGAGCTTTTAATGCAAACTTACTTTCCAGGGTGCAAAAATGAGATTACTCACTCAAATTGTCTTCAAGATGTGCAATCCTCATCTTGGAAGGACATTAAGACAACAATTACAGAGGTTAATACCTCTTGGGCCATTTCCAGCTTCTCTCCCTATAAATCGGCTGGACTTGATGGCATACTCCCGGTAATGCTGCAAAAAACATTGGATCAGGAGGTCCCTTGGCTAGTTCCGATCTATAGAAGCTGTATTCTTCTAAACCACGTCCCCCTGAGTTGGAGGCGTGTTCGTGTTGTGTTTATACCGAAAGCGGGGAAGCGGGGGCATGAATCTGCAAAGGATTTCAGACCCATCAGCTTGTCATCTTTCCTCCTTAAGACGTTAGAACGTATATTAGATACGCACGTCCGTAATACAATAGATACATCCCTTCTATCAAAATCTCAGCATGCGTACACTAAGGGGCGATCGACTGAGACGGCCCTCCATGAAGTTGTGCGCACGATAGAAAAGACAATACACTACAAACAATTTACTCTTGCCACCTTTTTAGATGTTGAATGTGCTTTCAATAACGTTAGTACTGAATCGATTCAGGAAGCTCTGTCCCAACTGGGTTTAAGGGAGTTTATTAGCAAGTGGATAGTGACTATGCTAAAAACCAGAATCATTCAATCGACACTCAGTAATAGTGTTTCCACCATATCCGTTGTAAGGGGAACTCCTCAGGGTGGGGTTATCTCTCCTCTTCTTTGGCTTACGGTAATCAACAAAATTCGGTGTAGACTTGACCGAGACGGAGTCAAGGTTGTCGCGTATGCGGGGATGATGTGGTAGTGTTGGTATCGGGGATGTTTCCTTCTGTGATCAGTGAGATTATAGAAGGTGCCTTGGATAAGATTAGCACATGGGCCTCTGGATGTGGACTTAGCGTCAATCCTAGCAAAACTGAACTGATGCTCTTTACCACAAAAACCAAAATACCGGCTTTCACGCCTCCACGGCTTAATAACCAATCACTCTCGTTATCATCTAGTGCTAAGTACCTAGGTGTGGTACTCGACCCTAAATTAAGTTGGAAGCTTAACATTGAACAGCGAGTAAAGAAAGCCTGTGTGGCTTTTTATGCTTGTAGCAAAACATTCGGTAAGAAAGGAGAACTCCGTCCGAAGATGGTCATTTGGATGTATACTGCGGTGGTGCGCCCTATACTTTCCTATGGATCGCTAGTTTGGTGGCCGGTGGTTAAGAAAGCATACATTACTAAACTCATCAACAAAGTACAAAGGACTGCGTCTCTAGGTGCTACGGGGACGATGAGAACATGTCCAACTGAAGCCTTGAACGTAATCTTTCACCTTATACCACTCGACCTTCATATAAAGTACATATCATCATGTAGTGCGGTTAGATTAAGAGAAACAGGTAGCTGGTGCGATAGTCTCTACGGCCACAACAGCATCCTTAATCTGCTACCTCGGGAGTTGGCGGCAAATCCGACCGACTACATAATTCCCAGGGTGAATTTTCGAAATGATGTCACTGTGAGATTCCCTTTCAGGGCGGGAATCTTTTCTGAATCCCTCAATATCTCTAGTTCATTCCGTCTTCCCAATTCATGCAGTGTATTCCGGGCGGAAGTTCTTGCTGTACGAGAGGCGTGCCGTCTCGTCAAACATACATCGATACAACTTAACACCAAAGCCATTTTCATTGATAGCCAGGCCGCTATCAAAGCCATCGTATCTGCGGCTTCCTCCTCCAAACTTGTTGAACAATGCAGGAGGAGCTTGCCGAACTCGGTCATCGGTCTAGGATCAGCCTCATCTGGGTGCCTGGTCATAGTAACATTGACGGAAACGAAAGGGCTGATGAATTGGCGAGGCAGGGATCTGCCCTTGACTGCTCCCGTGCGGAGGATGTCAACATTCCGTTAGGGGCCCTTAGGGGTAGAATCTTTGCTCATTTCCTTGCAGATGCTGGTAATAGATGGCGAGGGTTGCAGAACTGTGTCATATCCAGGCAGATGTGGCCCAAGTATAACTGGCGCAGAGCACAAGAGCTATTAAACAGAAACTCGGCAGATATTGCTAGAGTTCTGGCAATTGGCACTGGCCATTGGCCCATAGGGGTCCACGCAGCCAGACTGGGCATTGCTTTTAATGCACGTTGTCGTAGCTGCAATATGGCCAACGAGCCTGAAACAATCCTTCACTTCCTTTGTAAGTGTCCGGTCCTTAGTAGGGTCAGACACCGTATACTTGGCAGACACCTTTTTGATAATATTAGTGAGCTAGCGGAGACAAGCATCGGGGACATCATCAGTTTCCTCAATGCCACGGGGTGGTTTTAAATAATCTCTTCTCTCCTTTCCCACAAGTCCAACGTCAGTTTTTACAACAAATTAGGTCACTTGAATTGTGGTATTAAAACGGCGCCCCTGTGTTTATTATGTTTCAGCGTAGCATGCTGTCACAACCACACCTACCTACCTACCTACCATACGAGTACTCTTACACTTTTGTATGCCTAGCAATAAACACTTAGGTTAGGTTAGGTTAGGTGAGTGAGTAGGCGAGGGAGGATTAGGTTTTTTTTTTAAACAAAAACAAAATTTGGAATTTTATTACAACGGTTTTATTTTTTTCTTTTTTAGTAATGAGTACTTCCTCCCTCATTACTTATAACCTCTAACATTCTTGATGGAAGAGATTTAAAGAGTTTTTTATTTAATTTTCGTGGGATTTTGTCCCATTCAGTTTCAATGGCGGTCTCCTACGTTGTTGTCCGCTGTTAACGTCAATCCATCAATTTGCAACTTACCAAGATGATGTGATTTGGCAGCACACGTTTTTCTTTTCGTTTCTCTTTTTAGATTTTTCCCAATTTTTTTGCCCGCTTTTTTTCGCTTATGTCTTAATTTAATTTTTGGATACGAAATACGAGTATATAGCCAGTTTAGTTTCATACTCGAAGCAGCACAGTTTTATTTAGTTTTATTGTTGGTCCTTCGAGCCGGATCTTTATTTGTTATATTAAATAACCTTGGTATACATTTTGTACAATAAATTTAACAACGTGTCTTGAAAAGTATTTTCTGCATACTACATATTTCCTTTGTCTCTTGGAAAATCTCTACCAACAAACGAGAAGTTCTGAGAAACTCGCTTAAATGTCTTATGAACCAAAGCAAAAAAACAGAATCGTATGGTGAAGTAGACATTAAATGATTCTTATAACTCTTGTGTGACCAGTGGGAGAAATTCGACGAAGCATAGAGTGCTGTGGAATGCGCTTGCGGTGATGAGATTGGCATAACACTGGCAGTAGGGTGGTTGTTAACGCCAAACCATCGACTTGCAACTCAGCAAAATGATGTGATTTGGCAGCACACGTTTTTCTCTTCATTTCTTTTCTGTCTTTTTGGCATTAGATTTTCCCGCTTTTTTTGCCGCTTTTTCTCGCTTGGGTGTAATTTTAATATTGTAAATGAAATATATATATAGTTCAGTTTAGTTTCACACTCGAACCAGCGCAGTTTTATTTTCGCAACAGTGGTCATATGGCTATGATCGAGATGATGACATCAGGAGGACGGAAAAAAATACTGTGAATCATAAGCAACGCCAATAATAGCGAAAAACAAACAAAATACTCCCCAGTTATCTGGACAGCCACCCTTGGAGTTTACAGAAACTTAATACCACCTGAGTTTCAAACTACACCACTCTGTCTTTCTCTCTGTCTCTTCCCCTTTCCACAAAAACGCACGTGTTCTAAAAATTAGTATAAGGATATTCATATCCCCTTTAACACGCAAATTATAAAAAAAGGGAAGCTCAATGGTACAGACTGGCATTCTCTAACTTCACAAGGGCACAATATAAGCGCAAAGCTGACTCCAATAGCAGTAAGCCTATAGAATCTCATAACCACGCCACGTATGAGCTGGAAGCAGTTGGAGTGGAAGCAGTTTCACGATGCATTTTCGTCGCTTATACACAAAAAATCATCCTTGACGGATTCACAAAAGCTCCATTACTTACGATGCAGCTTGCGGGGGGAAGCTCTTAAAGTCATCAAAGCATTCGCTATCACTGACAGCAACTACGCAGAAGTCTGGAAGTTGTTGGCAAAAAGGTATAACGTAGAGCGCGTCATTGTTAATTTTCATTTTCGAGCACTGTTTTCACTACGAAAGCTTTTTTTCTGAGTCACCCACAGGTATAAGAGCATTGTTAGATGACATCCTAGAGAAGAACTATCGTTCGTTGAAGATACTGTGTAGACCTGTTGCCAATCAGCAGTTACTAAACTCGATCTGGAAACTCATCGACAATGGGAGCTCTCGCAAACGAACGACAAAGTATCCACATTCAAAGAGCTGGTCGATTTTCTAAAAGTTAGATGTCGTTCTCTGGACGGAATCAAGCTCCACAATAATCCAAATCCAAATTCAAGTCCACAACTGTTTTTACCCTTCCCAAGAAGAATGGAATAATATACTATTTTTGTGGTGAAAAACACAGGAGTAGGTTGTGAGTAGTTTCGAGCTCTATCAGTTCCACGCAGAGTTTCCATCGCAAAGGAAAAGTCGTTAATTGCCTCTCAAATGTACACCTTGAGACAGCTTGTCGTAGCACAAGTATGTGTCGCTTCTGTCAGGCTAATCACCATACGCTGCTGCATACTGAAAAGCCTTTGCCGTCTACGTCGTGGTTAACACAGACCACCAAATGCTCTTAGGCACCGCCCTCGCCAAAGTCAGTGAGAATTTTGTTCGACAACGCTTCACATATAAGTTTTATCATTCAAGCGAACATTCTGCCGAAGATTATCAACGCTCTACCGCCTACTCGTATTCGTAAAGGATCATAGCAACACATTGATGGTCTAACCTTACCCGACTCCAACTTCAACGTGCCCGCAGGAGTCGACATTCTACTAGGTTGTGACCACCTAGAAAGGTTTCTTCTCGATGGTTTAATTTGAGACCCAAAGGACACCCCAATTGCGTAGAAATCAACACTTGGGTGGGTACTGTTCGGAAGAGCAGTCGCATTGGATACCACATACGCATTTGCAACCTCTACTCGCTCGGATTCCACTCTAACCAAAGCAGTGGCAAAGTTCTAGCATTTGGAGGAGCTTCCAGAATCCAAATACCTTACTGACAAAGAGCGCTTTTGCGAAGAAATGTTTTTCCGAACTCACTCACGTCAAGTTATGGACGCTATGTGGTTAAGCTTCCCTTCAAGCAAGCAGTTTCACTTGGAAATTTCCGTGATGTTGCAATTTGAGCTTTAAACCGTATGGAGAAAATATTCGCCAAGGATCGACGACTACAATCCAAATATGTGCATTTTATGCAAGAATTCGTCGACCTGGGACATATGGGGGAAGTCGGTGATATCTCAGCTCCGAGGAAATCATTATTACATGACACATAGGGCAGTCGTCAAGGAGTCCAGCACGACGATGAAGTTAAGGGTCGTCTTCAATGCCTCGGCTACAACATCGTCTGGATTTTCTCTCAATGATGCCCAACTCATAGGTCCCCAGCTCCAACCAAACTTCTTCACAACCTTGCTCCGATTTCGTGGTCATCGATTTGCTTTAACCGGTGACATTGCAAAAATATATAGGCAGATGCGAGTCGACAAAGAACATGTTGACTTCCAACGCATCGACTGGCATCGCACACCATTAGATCCAGTCAAAGATTATCGCTTGCTGAAGGTGTCGTATGGCGTTGCATAGGCTTCTCATCTAGCTGTCAAAGCGTTGCAGCAAACAGCAGTGGAGGGCCATGATTTTCCTGCTGCCGCACCAATTGTACAACGCGATTTTTATATGGACGATCTTCTAACACAGTCTTTCGACAAAGTGGAGCTACGCCGTCTACAAACCTAAATTGCTAGCGTAAATGGTCTTTGAATTCTTTTATCGTACTGAATTCCAAAGTAGCAGAGGAACGTGAGATAAAATCAACTTTGGATTTAACTGATTCTGAAAGGGTGAAAACATTGGGGCTTCAATGGCATCCATCTACTATTACTTTCAGACGCCCGCCTCCACCACGGTTATTCCTAAAATAATGTTTCAACGCCTTTGAAAACCAAAAGTCGACTGGGACGAAGAGGTTTCATCATCATTGAAGTGATTCCCGCACAATATATCCCTGCCTCTTCACAGCCAGGAAAGTAACATTTCAAGATAGCTTCAACATAGCCATCACAGTTCTTAATAGAAGACACATGTAAAGGAGCTTTGGTGAGAACCTTCCTTAATCGAGCTTCTCTAGGAATTTTTCTTAGCGAATTTTATTTCCTTTTTGAGAAGCTTAACGTTTTCCTTATGTGTTGACCACTCAATAGCTCCCTCATTAGCTAGGTTCCAGCTATGTCCTGAGGTGCGCAGACACTCCGCTATTTTTGAATTCCACCAAGGTGAGTGATTTCTTCCGCTGGCGCGTCTGACAGGACAGGCCCGTCCAAAAGAGCGGTTGAGCTTACTGGTAAGATCATCTACCACCTTATCGATGTCTTCCGTGGACCTGGGGATCTCCCCAGGGTGAGGTCCAAGAGATTTCCCCAGCTCTTCGTTGAATCTTTTCCAGTTAGCTCTGCGCGAGTTTCCGCCTGGAAACACTGGCATTATCTGGAAGTCTATATGGTCAAAATCATGTAGACTGTTTAAGGATTCGGAAAACACACCTGCACCGACTTTGCAGTCCATCTTTGAACCGTCTGTGTAGATTATTACGTCAAAGTCCTTAATCAGGTCCCCATCTTGTATTGAACGTCGAAACGCTTTGTGAAATTCATTTTGGGGCGGTACGAGTTCTTTCGGTAGAGAGTCCTGTATATTACTATGTCCGTAGGGTTTCGCAGTCTAGCACCCAGACTCTCTGAGTCTGATCGCGCTATGTGCTGTACGAGTAAAGTTTCTTATGTGTAGGTCTAGAGGTAAAAGATGCAAAGGACGGGGTGCCTATACATGCTGTTCTTTGCACCTTGTTAAGTTTGGATATATTATAGGCCTTTCTTAGAACCAGCCACCATACTATTGACCTATATGTGATAATTGTTAGTACGATGGCTGTGTACATCCATAGGGTCGATTTTGGTTGCAGGTCCCATTTTGTGTCGAATGTTTTGCTACAGGCGTAGAAGGCTATATATGCCTTCTTTACCCGTTGTTCTATATTTAGCTTCTAATTAAGTTTAATTTAGGATCTAGGATAGGGAGAGTTGTTGACCATTTAGCCGAGGAAGTCCAAAGTCGGGTATTTTGGTTTTAGTGGTGGAGAGCATCAATCCAGCTTTGCTCGAGTTAACGCCAAGACCACACGTCTTGGCCTAGGTGCTTACTTTACTCAGAGCATTTTCCATGATTTCACTTATCACAGAGGGGAAGATTTCTGATACTAGTATCACCATGTCGTCCGCATACCCGGCTACCTTGATTCTTTTCTCTGCCTAATGCTATAAGGACTTCATTCATGACTATAAGCCATAGCAGGGAGAAATAACATCGCCTTGAGGTGTTCCCCTGCTGTTGCCTAGTGTTGCCTAAACAATTTTAGTGCTAAGCATAGACACAATCCAATGACTTAGATAGCTTTCTATTCCCTGCTCCGTTAGGGACTTTAGAATAGCTTCTGTGTGTACATTATTAAAGGTCCTTCAATATCTAGAAAGACAGCTAAAGTGTATTATTTGTAGTGTATAGATTTTTCAATAGTTCGCACTACCTCGTGAAGGGCTATCTCTGTCGATCTTTCTTTTAAGTATGCATGCTGTGATTTGGAGAGAGATGGTTCTTCTAGGAGCTGCTCGAGAGTCTTCAGTACAAAGGAAGTTAGACTGGTTGGCCTGAAGTCTTTCAAGTTTTCATGACCGCGTCTACCTGCCTTTGGAATGAAAACCACTCTCACTCTTCTCCATGATTGGGTTAGCCATGGAATTGCTAGGTCTTGTGACTTTAGTAGCATAATGGGCAAAATGTCGTCCAGGCCCGGCGAATTATAAGGACCGAAGCTATTTAAGCCCATAAATTCTTCTTCTCAGTAATAATGGGTATTATGCTTTCCCAGGCGCTAGATTGCAGGCGCTGAGAGGTGGTAAGATCTGTTCAGTTGTTTATTAGAAGTTCTAAAGATTCTGCAGTTGACTCAGTCCATTCCTCATCTGCCTTCCTCAGGAAGGATAGATTGGAGTGTTCTTTCGATAAAATTGTACTGCGTCTTGCAGAGTCCTTGAGGGTCTCAATAGATTGGCAGTATTCAGTCCATGACTTTTTCTTTGCCACTCTGACAGATTGTTTGTAGCAGTCTTTATAAGGCAGCCATATTGAAGATCTCTCTGGTGCATCTCTTATACGGAGTTTCGATTTAATTGCAATAGGAAACCGTATTTAGGCCATTTCTGCTTATAATGGATAGGGATCTGGTGCAATAGCATGTTACGCGATAGCAAAATGGGCCAGCACTGTCCTTGCTTATTTCAAACTTAAGTTAATAATAAACAATGCACCCCCACAGAGAGAAGAAATATGACCACAAGACCTATTCTGAACTGCACAGAATCAAGCAGTTACTACTAAGAATTATGAAGTTGAAGACTGCCAATTGAGATTTTTGAGAAGTTGAATATTGGCGGTTCCTTACGAGAGGTGGAAAAGAACTTTCGGGTGTTTTCTGGGATTTGACTACCGCACTAACCACTAAACCACAGCATGATCAACCATGCAATAGCAATAATAAAGTCGGGTCATAAATTTTTACTACGTAGCTGCGCCAAAGAAATACAAAAAAATTGAGAAAATTGTTACATGCATACGAGTAAGAAGGTAGCTTTAGCTGATATACTCGTATATTATGCTTGAATGAAGTACGAGTATACTGAAGCTGCTAACAATTATTCATATCTCTTCTTTGATATTCTGCGATAGCAGTATTTGCAGCTCTTAATAGTTATTGTCTTACGCTGTTTTTTGCTATAAAAACGTGTGCAACACCAGAATTTGTGTGAATTTTTGCATCGGTCTTGGCTATTTAAAGCCTATTGTTCAAGCAATATCATTCTAAAGAGCTGGATTCACTCTTTGTAGCTTTTTGTATTGGATCGTTGTAAAAGTAGCAGACCTTAATAACGACTCTGGTTGCAATAAACATCATATTTTACGCTGACTGTCACCGTTTAAGCTCCTAACAATTGACCAGAATTATTTGTTGTTTCTTGCTTTGACTAATTGTGCAATTATTCTTGCTATTATTATTATTATTATTATTATTATTATTATTAGAGTTTAGGGTTACCTTGCATTGCGACCTTATGGTCTATTGTGCCCCCTGCTAATACCTATTTCAGGGGTCCAATTACCGCATCAGTTATCGAGCAACACGTGACTGATAAATGTTGATTTGACATGACCGCTTAAGAGATCGAGTATCGAGTATCGAAATTTGGTATTCTGTCATCAGTGATCGTGTATTTATTTATTCGATATGGTTTCTGCTAACGAGCTGATGTGCATTTGGGAGAAAATATGTGGGAATATCTTTGCTTATTGTTATTTCTGCGTGTTTAAATTTATTGTGTCAAATTTATTTCAGGTTGAGTCTAAATAAAATTAACCCTCTGCAAAGAAGATTTTGGTAAATTTTATGAGCTGGGACAGCGGTTTAGGTGCATTCTCTAAAATTTATATTCTCTATTATAAATAAGAATGCACTCTTGTTTGCCCTAACTGTTTTGATAGAGCTACAATCAAAAGAGTATGTTGTGAAAGACATTTTCAGAAAATTTTAGTTTTTTATACGTACGTCTTGTAAAGAGAAGGGATCGCTTTTATCTCTTAAACGTCTTCGTTCAATACACTCATAGCGATCATCCTCTAAATTAGAAGATGAAAAATAAAGTAAATATTCAATTTTTAATTGAAGACGATAAATACAAAACTTTTCCTCACACAAAAATAAATAGGATTGACATTTGTCACCCATCTCAATTCAATGTAGTAGAATTGTACTAGTACAATTTTCAAAGTGACCATTCTTATGTGATCACCCCAATGTAGTTACTCGATAACTCGATAGCGTATGGATTTCACTCACTCGTTATATTTATTAACTAGTTTCAACATCATTTACAGTTGACTAATACAATCTTTAGGTTATAAACGAAGTTGCCATTTGGAAAAAGAAAAGCAATAATTCAATTTATTTTAAGTGTGTAATAATAACAATTCAGTATTTTGTAAAATTAAGACAAAGCATCAATTTGTTATAAATCTTACTAGTTATTTAACCGCCATACCGAGTATGCCTGAAGAGAGTGTGATCAAAAGAATTCGCATAACAAGATCTTCTTATGTTGAGAGGAAGTGCATTCCAAATGCGAACGGCATAAACGAAAAATTGACGCTCAGTGCAAAGAAAATAATACTGCGGGAGAACTAAAGTCAAAGACCGATTAGACTGCGCAAAAATTAGTTTATTAAACAAATATGAAGGCTGTTTGAAGATTATAATTTTGTGCTGACATTTAATAGTGCAAAATGTTAGATACTGGTCCAATGTACATCCAAGGATATATTTGGCGTAAACAGAAACGTTTTAAGGCATAAACATATCGAATACAACATTAAGTCTTCTCTTAGTATTTGCATTTACGCAGCAGCAGATTTCACAACCATAAACTATGATGGGCACGAGATGAACGAACTTAAACGAGATGAATGAACTTAAACTACCTAACCTAGACACCTAAAAACGATGTAAGCCGGCCAAGGCTAAAAATATGGCGGCCAACTTTGCCGTACTGCATCTACCCCGGATGAAAAGGGATCGACGAGGGAGCTCTCTCTCTAGTAACCACCAGAATTGCTGGTGCTGCTTCTTCACATCTGTAATATCGCGCCCCGATACCGATCTACTGAATCGCAGACGCTCCTCAGTGCTCTGTGCGACGTCTCGGCTGTAGTTGAGCCGCCTGTCGACATTTGTCCATGCAACATGGAAGATTAACGGCAACGCTGATCTATCGTGGATCAGACCTGCCTGATTGAAATAGAGGAATGCTTCTGGGGGGAAAAGCCGTTAAGGCGTACCTTCTCACGGTACCTATGGTTGGGGTAATAAACCCCGAAGATCAGGTTATTCATCGAGGTCATTGCTCTTGCAATGTGCCTTCCAGTCCAATCTTGACCAGGAAATTGTCCACTCTTATCAGATCTGCCCTGTTGTATAGGACCTCATTAGAATAGAATTTTATGTACTGAGACTCTGGTGTTCTGTACAAGTGAGGGCAGGCCCTCTCAAACACCCGAATATTTTCCATCCTACTTGCCCCTATGTTGAACCACACGGGACATCCATGCATGGGCCGAATGAGGGCCGTGTGGCATATTACCTTTACCCTTGCATCGAGTTGTTTGCTATGAAAAAGTCTTTGTAAGGGCAAAAGCACCTTTGGCTCTGGCCAGAGCAGCATCTATATGTTTGTTAAAATATAGATATTGGTCTAACCAGAGCCCTAGATATCTGACTACACTTCGACATGCAAGTGGCTGTCCGTGCGGTCCCACTATTGAGAACTTTTGCCAATTCTTTCTGGTGTCCCTAGAGGCCAGAGGCAACGGCGGCGTTGTGAATAGAATGGTTTCCGACTTCTGAAAGTTGATCTTCAACTTCCAGTCGTCGCAATATCGCTGAAACTTATCGAAGTCACTCTGCAAGAGTGTTGCAATGACGTCGATTTTAGGTCCTGATCTGTACGCAATCAAATCGTCTGCGTACGCTATTGCATGCTGAAGAGATCCTATCAGATCAGCCGTGTAAATATTGAAATTTCGAACATCCCAGCAGAAGTCACATTGCCATTTTTCACAACGAAATTTCAAGTGGTGAGCACATTAAGCAACAAGTACAACAGTGGTTTGCTTATGCTCAACCTGCTCAACTTGTAAAAGAGCCCTTCCAACCATACGGTATCGAAGGCCTTCTTCAAGTCAATTCTGCTAATGACCCATTGGATATCCGATACCAGTTTAGACGCAGCATGTATTGTATCGTGCCCCGCCTTGAAATCGAATTGGTTATCCGGGACTATATTATTGTCCTCAACCCACTTAATCAAGACTCTATTGAACACTTTTTCGAACACCTTTGCTGATATTCGGAAGAAGACTTATCGACCGGAGATTTGTCGGCTTGGAGGTGTCCTTTCCCCTTTTGGGGATCGGGTGTACCACTGCTGTTTTCCAATGCTCTGAATAATGTGCATTATTCAGTGCATTATTGAACAGGGTGGCGTAAATTTCCACCGCTCCTAGAGGAAGATGTCGAATTTTTAATTTTACCGATTATCGTAGTGTCATGGTCATCCCAACTTAGCTTAGAATTGAACCAGATTCCGAAGTTTTTAGCCTTGACAACATACTTAATTGGATTATCTTCAAGGCATATAGCAGGAAAATGGTTTACATCTGATTCAATTCTGCTAATGACCATGCATTTTGATTTAATGGGATTCAGTTTCAAAAAGTTTTCTTGAGAACAATTTAAAATCCTGCGAAGATCGTCGTTTAGTTTTATTATAGTTTCAGTAGTAAGCCCAACTGAGGTACAGTTGAACACCATCTGCATACATGTGTGCTACTGAATATTTAATTACTGTAGGAAGGTCATTAACAAAAAGCATGAAAAGAAGAGGCCCAAGAACTGAACCTTGTGGAACGCCTGTTAATATTTCAATGAATTCGGTAAAAATATTATTGTATTGTATTATAGAAAACTGCTTGCTTTCTTCCCTGGAGGTAGGTGAGAATAAATTTTGCAGCCGAATCAGTAGAACTATATAACATCTTGAGTTTATTAATTAACATGATGTCATTAACTGTGTCGAAGGCCTTTGAAAAGTCTAGCAGCGTTAGAAATTATATAAGGTTTTCGTGTAGAGCTATTCGCAAATTATCAGCGACCTTAAGCAGTGCGATCGTACAACACGTTTGTCGAGATTGATTTGGACGCGTCTATCTATAACGCATATTTCAGCTTGAAAGATGCTGGTACTTTTGCCCATAGGTTCTGAGTGTTTTGTTCTTGGCCCAAATACACCTGCCTCTATTCAATCTTCAGTTCTCGAGCCGTCTATATAGTACTTTATTGTGTGGTTCCAGTCCGTATATTATGGATTCGTTGCTCCAGTCGTGCTTATTACTTAACTTCGTACCGAATTTTTATAAAAGTTAATTTTCCTGATACTCGTACTATCGTCCCTAGGGATTGCTAGAAGGGGAAGTTTCTTGAGAAGTACATCATATTCTTTTGAATTGATGCAATTCTCCCTTCAGATATCCTCCCTTGCCATCCTTAGGAACGTTCGCGTTGCGTCTCGTTCAACTACGATGTTAAGCGGAGTTAGTTCCAGGAATACTTCCATGGCTGCAGTTGGGCATCTTTTCATGGCTTCGTACAGAGGCAAGCAAGCCTTTGCATTTTAGTGAGTGTCTCCCTCATTGTGGCTAAACTAATTCATTTTGGTCACGCTATCGCTCCATATGTACTCGTAATCATTGGTCTCATAATGTACATCGTAGAATGCTCGGGCTATGAGTAAGTCCCCAAGACCAGCTAGTCTTCTAAATATCATGAGAGCACGAGTGGCCTTTTTGGATACCTCTTCTGTGTGATTTTTCCACATAAGTTTACTGTCTAGGTGTAATCCTAGATATTTCACTTCTTTTACTGGTGTCAGTTCCATGCCCGACAGCCGGATTTGCTTCAGTTCAAGTTTCCTTTTTCTCGTAAATTTTAATATTGTAGTTTTTGACGGGTTTATGTTCAGCACAGACGTGTGCTTAATTATTGTGTTCCTGTTAGACCCTCTTGTAATTTCCTCTGGGAATCCGTACTATTTCATCGCCGTAGTCTTGATAGTTGATTCCGAGGTTGGTTAACTTTTCAAGTAGTTCATCCACAACTAGACTCCACATTAGAGGAGTTAATACTCCGCCTTGTGGGCATCCTGTTGTTGTGTTGACCTTAATAATTCTACGCGACGTCTGAGTTTCTGCTGATATTATTCTAAGCACTTCGTACGAGTACATCAACTTAGATACTGTTCTGCTGACTCATTTTCTGTCCAGGGCTCGTTTAATGGCTTCATGCGAAGTGTTATCGAATGCTAAGAAGGCGCAGAGAACTATCTCTTTCGATTCGAGAGCTTTTTGTATGGTTTCCGTTAACTGGAATAGAGCCGTCTCAGTGGATCTACCCACTCTGTAAGCATGCTGACGGTAATGAAGTGTGGACGTGTTTAGTACGTCCTCTCTTATGTAGCTGTGGATAACAGCTTTTTCCATTGTTTTGAGAAGAAACGATGTTAGGCTATTGGTCTGTATGACTTCGGCTGTGTTTTGTCCTTTTTCCCCACTTTTGATATGAACACAACCTTCGCCCGACTCCACTACTCGCACCCCAGTGCGAGGCTACTTTTCATTACTTTGACTAGGTATGGTTGTAGTCTTTTTTGTCCTTCTGGTAAGTTGAACAGCTGAAAGGAGCTGATTGCCCATTCAATTCTGAATGCATCTGCTATTTTCCAATCTTCTTTCCGAGGTCTTGATATGTTGGTCATGGTCTCTTCATTTTTATTCGGCAAACTCCCAGGGAAGTGAGTTTCTAAGAGCACTAGGTCTCTCTGTTCTTCATCCTTAGTGAAAATAGTATCTTGCTAAAGAACATCTGTTTCTTATATCTACATAGTTGCCTATAAGGTCCACTACCATATGCCATTAATATTCGTCCTTGAAACCCCAAGATCCTCGAAGCATAGCCCCAGCTTTTCGCCCTATCTACAGTACTCCTCCCTTTCATTTGCATTCCATGTAGGCTTAGGTAAAAGTTCCAAATTCTCAAAATAAGTCCTTAAATTAAGTGCTTCAGAAAACTTCAGCTGTGGATGTATATATATGTGAACAAGGTCTCAAGTGATGCAATTGCTTTGTCGTTGATGGTGATAAAGTTACATTTTATTGTTGTACTTAATAATTTTTTTTATGGCAAATAAAAACTAATCACTAGTTCTTCCTACTGCGTGTGTTCGTTTGGCATATATACTCTGTGAAGAGTACGATAAGATTTTAGAACCAATTAGATTTCGAACGTCAAAAATGCATCATCACATCTCCTCGGTGCTCGCTGGATAGCTACGTGTATTTCATAGCGAACCAACGATGAGCCCATACTGAGTCTGAATACACATGTGGATCTGAATACTTAGAACTGCGCAAGCACCGCTGAGTATTAGACGAGGTATTAATTACTCATCAAAGTGCCTAAGTGCGTCGCTGGATGTAGCCGTGAACGTACACTTGCGGTAAGGAGGAAGACTGCAGATCTTGTTGACCTGATCGGCTTTAATGCGTCTCAGAATAGCAAGCCATGCGGACAAAATAAATGTGAGCAATAATCGGACTCATATGTCTCTGTGAAAGAGAAAATACCGTGACGAAGCATAAATCAGCCTTTAATAAGATCGATTTTACTGTTGACGTGGAATTTTAGGACCCTTAACAGGTCGCGTGCTGCCGAACAACTAAGGGAGACACTGGAGGCCTATAAAGTGGACATACTCGTAACTGCTATCCAAGAAGTACGATGGGATGGGCCGGGCAAAAGGAGTATGAAAAACTGCGATATCTACTACGGCATCTTCTACCGAGAGCAGAATCTGCGTCTATTTCGATGCGGATTTGTCATTGGAAGTAGACTTAGGCAGGAAGTTTTGAGCTTCGGATATGTGAGCGAATGGCTAGTAACAGTCCGCATCAAGGCTAAATTCACCAATATCAGCCTTTTATACGGGCACGCCCTAACGGAGGAGGACAAAGCCACGTTGTATATGTCCTAGTCATAGTGGATGAATTCGGAGCTTTTTGACTAGGTTTATATCGATGTACAGCCCGTACAGCTCTACATTTAACCTTTTACTCCACACTCCGTCGATACAAACAGGGCCGAAGATCACACAAAGAATTTTTCGCTCAAAGCAACCTAGAACATTTTCATTCACTTTTGAAAGTATCCACGTTTGGTCTTGTACAAAGTTCCCTTAGTTGCATGTAAGAGGGATTTGCTGCTCAATTGCGATTGGCAGGAGTAATTCTTCATTTGATCTCCGCACTGATGTCATTGTCTGAATTCGCCGTCCAGCAAAGGTAGGCAAAGTTCTTTGCCACCTCAAATTATATCTGTCCATCGTTGCGTTCATTCCAGGAAACTGATGTTGAAGACCTCTTTCATAACCCCGATACATACTTTCTCATATACCCAATCTTCGAAAGAATTTTATACAATTCCTTAAGACATCAGTGCAAGTCTCTTATCTACAATTATCAACATAGCTTTCTGTAAGGTAGATCAACTCCTAGAAATCTCGTCGAATTCGGCTCCTCTGCTATCTCTGCCTTACAGAATGGCAACGAAGTTGATGTTTATGCAACCGATTTCAGTAAAGCTTTTGATTAGATATCTCATCAACTAATCCTTTTCAAACTGTCTGCCCTTGGCTTTGAACCCATATTGTAAAAGTGAATATATTGGAAAACCGTTTTCATAGTGTTCGCTTCAGGTTCGTTCTCTTAGCTCCTTTCTTGGCCACCTCAGATGTTCCACAAGGCAGCCATCTATGTCCCCTTCTCTTCATCCTAACTATAAACGATCTTGAGAGGGTCATTAAACACTCCTCCGTCTCCCTCTACACTGACTATACCAAATTTATCAAAGCTATTTCTTCACCATAAGACTTTAGTCTCCTTCAACACCGCCTCTATAGTTTTCCGATTTGGTGCCTTAAAAATTGCTTAGAGCTCAACATTGCCAAATGACAATCTATGACCTTGTATCGTAAGTGCAACAAGACCCCTCCCTGTCTTTACCTGCTTCAACATCACCCTATATCCCTCGTTCAATCTCTTCACGATCTTGGCATATTGTACAACAGGGAGCTAAATTCTTGTGCGCATATCTATGAGATAATCATTAAAGCCACTTGGTTTTGTCAAACGGTGGTCCAAAGAATTCTCCAACCTTTACATCATATTTGTTCGCCCCCTCCTCGAGTACGCTACTCAAGCGTGGTCCCCCTTTCAGCCAGTTCATGTATCCAGAATCGAGAATAATAACGTCGTTTTTTTTTTTAATTGCTCTTCGAAGTGTGCCCTGGAACGACCCTGCTATTTTGCCTCCCTATCAATACCGTCTCAACCTGATTTGATCTCCGACTTCTACTTAGTTCTTAAGTCTGTTTTTAGCTTGCATTAAGTCGAATAAATTGGTCATCGTGAAATTCTAGATCGTGCAAAATTAATTCAGTTATCGTTTACTATCGATTATCGATTCAAAAACCGTCGATTTGTTCGATAGTCCCAACTATCGATAGTTTTCCACATCTAGTCGACTGACAGAAGTAAGAATCGGCACACTATCTAACAATGAGTTGGATTATTGTTTGAACTTTGAACGCGGGCATGGTCGGTTATCGATTACTTTTATCATTGTTGATAGCCGCTTGCATTATATCACATCGCAGTTTTTCTTAGAATATGCAATCCTTCACATTTGAGACCCGAGGCAATACTGTGTAAACGTTTTTTTCTAGCTTCTGACTATAAACTAATTTCTTTTTTTCGTTTTTCTTCTCTTTCAGGTAAGTCATCCTGCAATAAAATACGATGGTCCCACCTCGGAATTATGAAGGCTAGATTACGCACTAAGAGCGGAATATTTGTAGTCGGTATTTATACTCGTACAATCGATTTCATTTCATTTCATTTATTAATTCATAAATAATCATCTTTTACATTAGACTAACAGTCTTTACAAATAAAAGTAAAAAGAGTTATAAATATAAGTAAGCAATAATTAACCCTTCTGTTCTGTTAGAAAAAAATTGCACATATCACAAAATGACCCACATTTATTTTTGAACAAATTTGATGAAAAAAAAAGGAAAAATGCAATGAAACAAAATAAATTCAGAATTTATAGGATATGTTCTTCACAATAAGTGGTAGTAATGACTGTGCTATGACGATGTGTTGGACATACACTGTTTTTTTTAAATTTGCACGTGTTAAAGGGGATATGAATATCCTTATACTAATTTTTAGAACACGTGCGATTTGTTGAAAGAGGAAGAGATAGAGAGAAAGACAGAGTGGTGTAGTTTGAAACTCAGGTGGTATTAAGTTTCTGTAAACTCCAAGGGTGGCTGTCCAGATAACTGGAGAGTATTTTGTTTGTTTTCGCTATTATTGTCGTTACTTATGATTCACAGTATTTTTTTCCGTCCTCCTGATGTCATCATTTATGTATTTTCTTTAACGTAAAAGCTCTAAATGCATCATTCAAAGAAACACGTCCACTCGTCCATTCATAAATTAACTTACAGACTCAGTATTTACTTTGTTCCAAAAACATGTCGAGAGGTACGTGCCATTTTTATACTCAAAGCTGAGAAAGCCAGACCAATCAGTCTGTCGCCGTTTCTGTTCAAAATTTTGGAAGGATTGACAGACATATTCGTTATCGGCGATAACTGCCTATCTAAATCACAAGATGCGTTTATGAAGGGTAGACCGGTGAATACGGCACTTCATGGAGTAGTATCAACGAAAGAAAAATCTCTTCATCACAGGAATCCAGTCTAGGGGCGTTTCTCGATATCGAGGGAGCTTTCAACACCGTGAGTGCCGACACGATCCTGAGCAGTCTGAACAACGCACAACTTAGTCAGTAGAGGGACTCCTCAGGGTGGCGTTCTATCACCGCTTATATAGCTCCTAGTGGTGGAAGAGATTTTGGTGATACTTAAAGAAAAAGTTTTCAACGTAACAGCCTACACTGACGATGTTGTCATCCTGGTATAAGGTAAATTTCTTCCAGTCCTTAGTGAGATCCTCAGCTACGCACTTCCACTACAATAGTTAAGTATTGGGCCATTATCCGAAGACTAGCAAATCAACCCTTCAAAGACAGAGATTGTTCTTTTTAATAGGGAAAGTTCGATTCTGTATTAAAACCGCCAACTATCGAAGGAGTTGAACTAAATCTTTCAAGATCAGCAAGATACTTGAGCATAATTTTAGTTTCCAATGTATAAGATCCAGAGAACGGCCTGCATCGGGGTTACAGGATCTATTAGAACAACACCCACAGCGACAATGAAAACTGTGCTAAATCTCATTCCGTTGAATATCTACTGCAATAAAGTTGTTGCTAAAACTGCCACTCGATTTTGGTCATCAGCACGCGTACAGTCATGCTTCCATCCTATTCCGATGGGGAACTACTACCAGGCAGATAGAAACTGACTATGTAACTCTGACACTTGCTTTGATGGGAGATTCAATATCAGAATTCCTGACAGAAGCAACTGGAGGAACCAGCAAGTCACAACCAAAGATGAGATAGTTTTCTACACAGACGGCGGAAATGGACGGCGGTACAGAGGCTGGGGTGTTCTGTGAAACTCTAGGGGTGAACCACTCCTTTAGAATTAATAACAACTGCAGCGTTTCCCAAGTCGAGATCACAGCCATTACTTAGGCCTTGAATTGCAAATTGAATTCCGTGGTAACCACGTCAAGACTAGTAAACACCTGCAGACATGCAAGGAAAGGATCAGCGTTGCATATCTCGCAGGCTCTCCCCTTTGTAAGAACTCCCATTAGCTCTATAATTAAGCTCATAGACGATGAAGTCACTGTATAGCCAATAGGCGCTGGGTCCTCCTGGATACATGCGTGTCGGCTAGAACCCTATGTCTGGTCTATGACAAGTAAAGATCTCTTTCTCTAGATAAGCTACACACGAGTTATCTCCGGCATTGTAACGGGACACTGTGCCATTGGTCTTCACACGGAGCGACTCGGGGTTATATATAACGCTTATTGTAGAAGCTGCAAGGACGAAGAAGAAATTAAGTCTGTTCGTAATAACACCTGCTATGCGAATGTCCTGCCATTGCTAACAGAAGAATGACGACTCTTGGCAGTCACTTTTTCATGGAATTGGAGGATTTGAACAAAATCGAAAACGAAAAACCTCCTGAGATTCATATCCTTCTTCTAAATCGGTGGCTTTCTTTCCTTTTAAGTTCCCAGGGTAAAAACAACTCAATTGGGCACAATGGACCCGACTGTTGGTGTATTTTTTTTTTTTAATGGCAATTTCTAAATCCTGGAGCACTCAGACTCACACGAAGTCCATTGTACTACCAAGCAGAACTCGTTTTGGTGTAGTGGTTGTAGAAACTTGAATTTTATTCGTTTCTCTTTTATGCACGGTTGGCTGTGGTTGCTGTTCCCCGTCCGGGCTTGAATCTGCACAGTTCGGTCCACAAGCGAGCATACTAACCATTACACCATGGCCACCCCTTGACTGTTGGTGTAAGTGAGTAGCAAGTCACAGGGTACCCGTCTGCCTACCCCAACAAATCATCAGCAGCTAAAAGAATTAACTATCAGGGCTACGTTCCGTATCTTCTCTGTGACAGATCGTACCTGCTCCATGAGAGTAAATTATAATATAGTCGGCAAACGCTACAGTGCTATTCATGACCTTCAAATTCACGGTATCCAGCTGCAGACCATATTTGGTTTCCGAAGTTTTAGCTGTCACAGGTGGTATTAGATGGATGTACTTCTACACCACTTTCGATAATGCCGGTGGTTCCCTGTGTTTAGTACGTTCTATAACTCTTTTTCTGATCTATATCAATGAGTTCCTTTCTGTTGCTCGTATTCCTACTTCAAAAATCCAGTGCTGTCTTCTGTATCTGGAATCAAAAGATCGCTGATGATGGAGAAGATGATGCTAAATGCGTAAGATTTTCATTCCTATAGACTTTGCCATGATCTATAAAGCTCATGTGCATCCGAAACTAGAGTATAACTCGCATGTTTGGACGGGAGCTCCAGTCACGTGCTAGTGACAAGCTTGTAGACTGATGGGTGATCAGTCATCATTCGTTTGAACACCGGCGGAATATTGAACGCTTAGCGCTCCTGTACTGGCATTTCCATAACATATTACATAATAGTATTCCAAACACGGTACATGACATGCAAATTTACCTTAAATTTCGGCACATGTGGTCACCTAACTCATACCCTTGATCGCGATATGTACTTGGAAAAGTTGGCTTGCTTCTAAAGTCGATTTGCCTGAATAGTCACTGCGATCAATCGCCAAATTTACATATGAGTAAGAAAAAATGCAATTAGTAGTTAATTAGTAACAAGAATCTATAAGCAATCTGTAAGCTTTCTCATTCGATGTTGCTTACCTTTAAAAGCACCTTTCTGTTGCTCTTGAGTTTCTAACCCACTTGAGTTCAAACTCCATCCTTGCAACTCAACTTTGCAGTATTTTCTGCTTAAGTCTCACCCAATGCTCTATAAAATCATACAAATCACAAAAAATAAAAAAAATTATTTTATTCAAATCATGGTCAATACTGACTGATCTTGAGGTCGTAATATGTCTCTAATTTCAATTTCAATGCGCTATTTCACCTTAATACAAACAGAACAACAACAATACTTTATACGATCAAGCTGCAAGCTTTGCAGGCAATTAAATTGTTAACGATTTTATCCACTGCCTTATATAAAATTGTTTAACTCTACAAATAAAAAATGTAATCCACACAAATGTTTATGTATAAAATTTTATTCGTACTCGTATATATCTATATCTAAATCTTACAACACTAGTTTCAGTACAATTTCATTTTACTAAAATGATAAAAAAAAAAAATAAAAATAAAAAAGTAAAAACATATCTCAAGGTGCCACAAACATTCTATTTACATTTTTTCTATCACATTCACGCATACCCACACTCGGCTTCAGATTCTTACGGTATAAAGCCATGATCTTGTTTGATTAAATCTGCCGCCTTCTCAGCGATCATAAAAACTGGTCCATTTGGATGTCCGGCAATAATTTCCGGCATGATACCAGCATCGGCGACTCGAAGATTCTGAATTCCATAGACCCTTAGACGAGGATCAACGACAGCAGCACGATCACTTTTTGGTCCCATTTTCGTCGTGCCCGAGTAATGGTAGATGGTGAATGTAAAATGCTTCACATAGCACTCCCAGTATTCGTAGGACTTGTATTTGTACTGTGAACACGTTGGAATTTTCTTTTCCCACAATCGTCCATTGATCTCCTTCATAGCGGGACGATCCATTAAACTGACAGCTTTGAGTAATCCTCTGACGGATATATCCAAGTCGTAAGGATGTTCGAAGTAGTTCGCATAAATGAGAGGATATTTCGTTGGATCACTGTTCTTGAGCATTATTCTTCCACGGGATCTTGGTCGCAAGATCATGGGGAAGATCATAAAGGCGTTGAGATTTTTTACCTCGATCTCACGGAAGAGGGAGTCATAAATGCTTTGCTTTAGACCAAAAGCTCTAGAAATCGCAGGATTAGCTGACATAGATCCACCAACCATGAAAAGTTCCATATCCGGCCAGCCGTCTTCGACATTGGGGTTATCGAGCTCCCAAAATGCAATCGCTTCACAGCCACCTGGTGATCCATAGGGGCCAGAGTGTTGAATGAATTCGTTGATGAGCAGTGGATTAGCAAAGTCCTCGAAGTGAAGAGATGTAGCATTGGTTGTGAATGTCACAGCTGGTGCAGTGTGATCTTGCAAGTTATATCCTACAGCAAGATCTACGATCGGTTTGATACCAACTTCACGCAAATGCTTAGCAGGTCCAATGCCGGACAACATGAGGAGTTGTGGAGTGTTGATTGCTCCGGCTGTTAAGATTACTTCTTTTCGGGCTACGATTTTATGGTATTGTCCATCGGTTTTGACCACCACACCATACGCGGCTTTAGTATCGGGTCTAATGAGGATTTTAGTTACAAGAGCGCGTTTCTTCACATGCAGGTTTGGTCGTTTTCCCTTAAGGGGATACAGGTACGCCCGATTGGAGCTCCACCTAGTCGCATTCCTAGTAGTGGTGTGCAGATATGACACTCCAACTTGAATTCTTCCGTTGTAATCTCGATATTTCAAACCATCTTCCTGAGCAGCTGTAACAAAAGCTTTAGCTATCTTTGACTTCCAATCGATATAAGACACTTTCACTGGGCCATCACGACCGACATAGTCCTCCTCGGCATCTGGTACACTACTACCTTCGTATTTTTTGAAGTAAGGCAACACATCCTTGTAACTCCATCCTTCATTACCCAGTTCAGCCCAACGATCGTAGTCTCTTCGATTGCCCCGCGTATACATCATATAATTCAAAACACTTGATCCACCCATGACCTTGCCCCTGGGCCAATTGCAACGATTGTGATTCATCGCCAGGCACGCTCGATCACTTGGTTGCGTACGATATTTCCAATTCATTTCGCCAAGTTGCAGGAAATGCGTTACGATCGGTATATCCATGACAAGACTCTCAGGTCCACCGGCTTCCAACAGTAAAACTTTCCACTTTGGATTCTCGGAGAGACGTGCAGCCACAGCACATCCTGCTGTCCCAGCACCAACCACAATGAAATCATATTCCCCATCCATTGGTTTGTTATCCATATTCTCCAAACGGTTGTCTTCATTTCCACGGCGAAGGAACTCCAGTGTCGAAAGGATAACATTTTGTGATTTTATCGCGACGGCACTTATGGCAACGATCGCGATGATCAATTTCACTTTTGTGCTCGTTAGCATAATATTTGTAATTTTTTATTTTTTTTTTACTGACAACTCTACTTTGCAGATGCTCAGGATCAGGTGAAGATCATTCTACGATCGCGACAAATCTTAAAGAAGAATTTTTCAAATTTACTTTGGCAACCGCGCTCGATCGATCTTAACGTAACAGTAACAATACAGCGAATGAATATCGAATGTCTATTGACGCGAACTTAATATTGAATTTTTCTACTCCAAAGATTGCTTAGGGTTATGGAGCTTTTTGTTATTGTTGTTGTTGTTGTTGTTGTTACTTTTCTTCTCTCTTTCGACGCTCTCGGTTGTTTCGGTTGTTCTTATGTTTGTTGGTTAGTATCTTTTGTGTGTCGTGTGTCCTTAGCAAACGTTATACATGTTTGCCGGTAAAATTAACTTCAAACCTGTCCGTGTATCTGACACACATGTGTTTTACTCGCGCCTATGTATCTGGAAAGTGAATTTCAAAGTCAATGTCATTGCTGATTGAGATTCATCTTTTTTTTTTCCTCTGTTTTTTTTTGCTCATTTTCTTTTAGGAAGCAAAAAACGGGGTTTTTTTACGAGTTGCTTTTGATTCAATTTTGCTGGTGGCTTCTTTCAGGGCTAAGATTAGCGATGTTAATTAGCGGATTGCGTGCGTGATGGCATTCTCTATACTCGTAGTCACTCTGAACGCGTTAGTGGACATAATTCTGTAAAAGATACGAGTACACACAATTCTATAAAAGTCCAAGTCAAATACCATAAATCGTTTGTGCCAAATGCAACCGAATGTTTAGCCTTGACTTGTTTCTCTATCGCTATAGTAGATACTCGTACCCGTAGAATATCTTTTGGCATAAAGTTGAAATTTCAATCTACCGAATGTGCTAATGGACTTTTTCGGTAGTAGTTTCTTCTGTGATATCTTGGTGGTTATTTTTTGTTAGCTAACTTGAGGCTCAATTAAACTTTTGTGTATGTCACAGTAAGTGGTTTAGCTTTAAGACAGGAAAGTTTGTATTCTTATTTATGTCGTCGTGTGTAAACAATAAACAATTTATAAATGTGACTAAAGTAGTTAGAATGAGAAATGACTGGCAAAAATTGTGGCATTGTCTCTAATACTTTCGCGTTGGTTGAAAATAAAGCGAATCAACATTTCGTATCAGTACTCACTCGGCTTTTTGAAAAATGTTTTTGAAAGTTTGCAGAAATATATTTTTTTATATTTCTTGTTCTAGTTGTGTAAAAAAAAAATCACTGGCCATGAATAGGTATTCTGATTGATTAAAAGAATCTTTCCACTTCCTGTGTGATTACAATCATTTGTGTTTGCTATTACTTGCGTTATTATTAGTATTTTTGCATTAAGAACTTATAAAAAGCTTAGGAAACGCAAACAATGTAGAATAGGGCAAACAAATGGAAAATAAACCATTTGGAATGTGTTCATCTAAAGAGTACGTATAGTATTCAAGATTAGGCAACACTAACCCATTTATGTTCAATTAATGGCCAATCGGAAAATGTGTACATAATTTTAAATAATTAACCATACCCTACGGTCTGTAATGTAAGCACCTGTAACGCATAAAATTAAATTTGATGTTAAGCTTAGAGTTGTTTAAATTGCCAACCAGTTGGCCTTTCAAAGTTGGTAAAAGGAAATAAACATCTTACTCGTAGAGCATCTCTAAGATGTTTAGATTACAAACCAGATGGTGTCTTAAAGTAACTTGAAGAATTTAAAGACATCTTAAACGGCATTCGAATTAGTTTGGTTATATTTTGTTTATCAAGTGTCAAGGTTTTAACCGCATACTCGTACCTGTGTAAAATGGAACACCTGAAGAAGAAACGCATTTCTCTGGCTGAAGTTAGGAAGGTTGTAGGGTTGCTGACAGTTTGTATAGGCAGTGACAGTTCGCTTAGGCAGCGCCGTAGGCATGTCGTGCTGAGTTGAAAATTTTGCGATCGAAGACTAAAAAGTCTTGCAGCTCCTAATTTTGGCTACAGCGTTTGCAAGTATCACACTTTTCATATGTGTGCACTCTTCATTATATCAGAAGTTCTTTTATGGTGAAGGTTGGAAGCCTGTTGTGAATTTAGCTACCTCTTTGATGATGGTGTAACACTGGACTTGCTGGTCGTTCCATTCACGGGTCGTATTTAAACAAAAAAATATCGGGAAGGTTCTGATTTCTTCACTGGTATAGTTCCTATTATTATCAAACTGCACTAGAAACGTCCCGTAAAGCATTTTGGTTTCATTACCATGACAAAGGGTTTCATTAAAATTGTAGAATTAAAACTGTGTTGGTTACAAGTTCAATAATAGTTTTTTTTTTTTTGGAGAGCTGATAGGTAGGTAGGTAGGAGTGGCTGTAATTTTGGTGGGGGCGAAAGCCCCCATCTATTTGGCTTATTACAAGCTACAACTAACTTAAGGCTAAAACTTAAAACTGAAACTTAAAACTAAGACTTAAAGCTAAGGAGAATGGTGAAGGAGTTCGGTTTTGAGGCAGGGAGTGCTGAGGTTAAAATCAAACTGAGTGAGGTTTGTGTTCACTTTTCGCAGCATACGGGAAATTGGTTCATTAGATCCATATGAAGTGCGTGGGACGGTAGATAGAAAAAACGAGGGCATCGGTTGGTATTGAAGAAAATTGAATTATAAAGAGATGCGCAATCGACAGAGCCTGAAATAAGTCGATGAATGAAAAGAATGTCTACAACATCTCTGCGTTTCTCTAGAGTACTCAGATTGATGAGGTTGAAGCGGTCTTGATAGGGAGGCAAGATAAATGGATCGTTCCAAGGAAGACCTCGAAGGGCAAATCGAAGAAATCGATGTTGAATATTCTCGATTCTGGTCCCATGAACTTGCTGAAAGGGTGACCACGCTTGACTGGCGTATTCAAGGAGGGGGCGCACAAAGGTAATGTAGAGGGATCTGGTCACGTAAGGGTCGGAGAATTCTTTGGACCATCGTTTGACAAAGCCAAGTGATGAGTTAGCTTTACGAATTATCTCATCAATATGTGAACGAAAATTTAGTTCCCTATCGTACAATATTCCAAGATCGCGGAGAGATTGAACGATGGATATAGGTTGACCATGGAGAAGGTAAAGGCGGGCGGAGGACACGTGGTGCTTGCGTGATAAGGTAATGGATTGGCATTTGGCGATATTAAGCTCTAAGCGATTTTGTAGGCACCAGTTCGAAAAACTATCAAGGTCTTGTTGAAGGGGACAGTAGTCATGTGGCGAAGAGATGGCTTTTAAAAATTTGGTATCATCAGCATACAGAAAGAGGGAAGAGTGTTCAATAACCCTCTCGACATCGTTTATGGTTAGAATGAACAGAAGGGGACAGAGATGGCTGCCTTGCGGAACACCAGAGGTGGCCAAAAAAGGAGTCGATAAGACGGATCTGAAGCGAACTCTGTAAGAACGGTTTTCCAGGTATAACAATATGGGTTCGAAACCGAGGGCAGACAATTTGAAGAGGATTAAGTTATGAGATATCTTATCAAAAACCTTACTAAAATCAGTTGCAATAACGTCGACTTCTTTGCCATTCTCTAAGGCAGACGGGCGAAGGACACGAATTCGACTAAGTTAGTTGTAGTTGATCTACCTTTCAGAAAGCCGTGTTGGGTGGGAGAGATAAGAGACTTGCACTGAAAGGTTAAGGCTTCGTATAAAATACTTTCGAAAAGTTTGGGTAGATGAGAAAGTTTAGCAATGGGGCGATAGTTTGTTACTTCGTTCTTTGATCCCTTTTTGTGTATGGGAGTTATGAAAGAGGTCTTCCAAATCTGAGGGAATTCTCCTAGTGATAGAGACAAACGGAAGAGATGAGAGAGGGGGAGGGAGAGAGTGGAAGAGCATTTTTTAAGAAAAATGGCAGGAAGACCATCTGGGCCGGGTGAGAATTCATCATTAAGATTTTGTAGTTTATTTTCAATTACAGCAGGATCAAAAGGCAGGGACAGAAAGGGGCCAACGTAGAAGTTAAGAAGGTGACTGAAGTAAGAGGGGTCTGGTTCAGAAGAGTTGTCGGCGAAGGATTGTTTAAAATAGGTGGCAACAAAGTTTGCAATGGTTTGCGGATTAGTTTGATGATATGTTTTCAAAAGAGAGGGACGGAGGGTAACCGTCAGATTTTTTTTTATAGTTGACGAAATGAAAAAATGACTTAGGGTCGTTTAACAAATTAACAATGAATTAATTTGCGGAGCAAAAAGAAAAATGCGACTGAATATGGCGGCGGTATCCTATGCTGCAATCTAATTAGCGCTTTAGCGCCGGTTTAATGCCACATCTCATGTGACCTATCATCTTTAAAACTTCTTTAAATCGACCCTGTGGCATTGAGAAAGCTGATAACTTCCCCAATGCCTTTCTTCGCATTCGCCTTCAGGTTGTTAGAAAAAAAAAGGTTTGCCTAGTGTGTGTTGTCTGGCCCTATTTAGAGCCAGACACTTACAGAGGAAATAGTAGATAGTTTCTGTCTCGTTTGCAGTATTGCAGCTGCGACAATATGCATTGAATACGGCATTAGCCTTGCCTGACCGCGTGAACCCCAATAGGCCAGTGGCCTGTACTAATCGTCACAATTTTAGCAATATCTGCCAGGTTTCTGTTTTGTATTCTCCGCCAGTTGTAGTTGGGCCACATCTGCCTAGATATGACACAATTCAGCACCCCATGCTATTGGTTATTGGCGTTTGAAGGGAAATGCGCGAGTATACTGCCCCTGAAAGCCCTCAGCGGTACGTAATCCGCTTCCGCAAAGGATCTATCAAGAGCTTGCTCGTTCCCCTCAATTTTGCTGTGTCCCAGTACTCAAAGGAGACGGCTCCTGAACCGAAGACCCAGCGAGGAGAGTTTCTGTTTGCATTGTTTAACCAGCTTGAAGGAAGACGTAACGGATACAATTGCCTTGATAGTGGCCTGGCTATGAATGAGATGGTTCTGATGGTACTTATGTTTTTCAATAGACGGCAAGTTTCAAGTACAGCCTGGAAGACACTATATGAATACATTACGCGTTATGATTTTGATATGTTGAGGGTGTCGCATTTCCTTCTCTTATCACTTAACTAATGCGATGGTCCGATGGTTCTTTAATGCCACACCTCTCGTCATGAGCTCGTTCTTGTCAAGGTGTATCCTCATATTATCTTTGATTGTAGATTTGTTAATTACGTGGATTTCTTCTGGTTTTCGGAAGTGATGTGGCATAAAGCAAGAGTGATTCCTTGCATCATCGGTATTATTATTGATTAAATTTTTTTCCGTACAGTTTTACTAGTAATTCTTTGACGTGTTCAAGTTGGTGAATCAGTTGTGGTCGTAAAATACTTGTTTTGTCTATTGGGTCTTCTATTGTGGATGTAATTTCTTTTATTATTCCTCATAGTTCATCAAATTAATCACGTGTATCATCTTGAATGTTCCACTAATTATTCTGCTACGTATATTCCCTATCTTTAATGTTACTATAGATGTTTTGCATTCGAATATGTTGACTGCTTCAAACATCAATCCTCGCATCAACCTGTAATTAGAAGGAAAATTACTTTACTAAGCAGTGTTTTTGATTTGTTATTTGGACACCTTCCCAGTGTCCGTAATAATTGTAAGTTAATTGTAACGTACGAGGGCAAGGTGAAAAGTTCTCGGTCTGACAATGAAAGACTGCGATTTTCAGTTAAAAAATGATTTTATTTTTCTACACAATCTCCCTTGACTTCAACACACTTGGTCCAGCGTTTCTTCAACATCAGTATTCCTTGTTGGAAGTGAGAGTCTGGAAGGCTGTGAAAATATTCATCTACGGCCCTCTCAACTTCTGCATTGGATGCGAAGCGCTTCCCAGAAACAAATTTCTTCAAGTTTGGGAACAGATGGAAGTATGAGGGTGCCAAATCAGGTGAAGTGGGGATGGCCGAGCAAATCGTACCCCAAATCCCGCAGTTTTCCCATCGCCAACGCACACTTGTGTATAGGTGCATTGTCCTGGTGAAAGTTGATTTTTTTCTTCTTAAAGCCAGGCTTCTTCTGGCGAATTATGGCATCCAGCTGGTCAAGAAGGTTGGAGTAATATTCGCCTGTAATTGTTCTGCTTTTCTCAAGGTATTCAATTAACAGGATCCCTTTCGCATCCCAAAACACACTGGCCATGTGCCATCGATTTTGCTTTCTTTGGCGCTGAACCACCGGCTTCCACCCACGGCTTCGACTGCTGTTTCGTTTCAGGCGTGTAGTGGTGGACCCATGTCTCATCCATGGTGACAAATCGCCGCACAAAATCGGTCGGATCCCTATTGAATCGGTCCAAAGATTGCCGCGAAAATCGTTTGCGCATTTGCTTTTGATCGGCATTCAGCAAATGCGGCACCCATCTTGCGCAGGGCTTTCGCATCCCTAAGTTTTTGTGCAAGATGTTTCGCACCCTCTCTTCGGATATACACACAGCCTCAGCTATCTCACTCGCCTTCACTCGCCTATCGTCCAACACGATATCATGCACTTTTTCGATATTTTCGGGTGTGGTTGCGGTTTTTGGCCGTTCTTCACGTTGGTCGTCTTCGAGGGACGTGCGTCCACGTTTAAATTCAGCTGCCCACTTTTTAACGGTTGACATGGAAGGAACAGAGTCCCCGTAAAGTTTTGTCAACTTTGGATGAATTTCCTTAGGGGTTAACCCATCCAAAAGGAAGAATTTTATCACTGCACGTTATTCCATTTTAAAGAAAAACACGCAAGACGTCTACTGTAAAAATTCGTGTAAAGAAACTACTTGAGAGAACAAGTTGAAACTTGTCATACGAACTAATGAGAAGTGCACCCAGGCAGGAAAGATAAATTTTTGCTGAATGGATTTTTCTGCGTCAGGCCGAGAACTGTTCACCTTGCACTCGTAGCACTTTTTCACACATGGTCGTATACAGAGGTTTCTGATTCTCGGCGTTTGACTACTGCATACTCGTAGATGATTTCTCCGGTTTGAAAGGTTTTCGGTGTACTCGTATCTTTTTTTTTACGGTTTTCTCTGTTATTTCGCCTTCTTTGATTTCTTTTGTTAAGATCGATAAAATCTTCATTCACTTTAGATTGAAAGTCAATAAGATTACGTAGTTTATCCGTTGTCTTCTTCAAAGGAATATGTCGCTTGGTTTTCTGTTCTTAACGGAGTGAATGGTATTATTATAGCGATCAACTGCTATATCGATAACTTCCCTCAACGTCAAGTTCGGGTATTCTTTTCGAAGACACCTGGTTATTTCTATGGTAGTTGGTGAAATCTCTCCACTGGTTCGTTGGCCCCACTGTTTTGGGGTAGCATTTGGTAGATCTTAATACCAAGTGACTTAATATAGTTCCAAATGAATGGGCTTACAAAGCTACTCTCATTTTCAGTTACGATAAATTGATGCACCGTAAAATAGTGCGGGATTTTAATTAACTTCTTCCTTAAATAGAGGGAAAGAACTTGCCAAATTGCGAGAATTTGTCCACACAAGTGTGCGAATGTGTTTATGTACTATTTCGGTGGGATCGGTAGGATTAGGTGTTTCCTGAAGCTCAGGTTTTGAAGGATGTCAGTCGTTTAAAAAAACTTCCCGGGAGGACTGACTTTCGTCATCCCGAATGGGAATGCATCTAGTCGTTCGACTAATCAGCAATTCATTTTTGAATTTTTTGAAAAATAGAAAAGAAAAATCCATCGTTTGTCGGATTTCAAAACTTTTTGGTTTGAAAATATTATCTAATTTCTTAGCCTTAGCTAACTTTTACAGATCAAGGGGTTTTACCCGTCTTAGTCTCCTGATTACATTGTCAGTATTTAATAGTTCTGTTATTTATATTGATATATATATGACTTCAGAGTTTTCGAATACTGCTTTTGCAATTTGTGCATCAATCCTTTGTGCCAGACTTTATCGAAAGCTTGTGCTATACGATTATCAAGAATATTGTAGAGCACACATTTTTCTCTTTTTCGATTTTATCTGTGATTTTATGCACCTGATCAATTGTAGAGTGCTTATTTCTAAATCCAAATTGGTGAATTGGGACTATTGATTTTTCATCGATTATCTTTTGCAGACGTTTTACCATAGCATTTTTTCGAATAACTTGAACTTGTAGTATCGATATTGGGCGATATGAGGTGGTTTGCCTGATTTTGGTATAATTATTATCTCCGCGACATTCCACATGCTTAGCACATATCTTAACTTGAATGCAGCATTTATAATTTGTGCTAGTTTTTTTTAAACCTTTTCGTGGAAGTTGTTTTAAAATTTCCCCTGTAGTTAAATCAAACCCTGGGGCTTTTTTTATATTTATGCCTTCTTTAATTTCTTAGTCAAGTTCTTTAGCTGTTATCGGCCGAATAAGTCTATCTTCTTCGCACCTTACTTTGATTCTTTGATAACCTTTATCTTCGTAAGGTTTGAAGGCGTCTTCAGGATACTCTGCAAAAGTTTTTGTTTTCTTTTGGCTGCTTTTTGCCCACTTACCTTCTCTGGATGTACCTTGATGTCAGTCGTACTTATTTATTTTACATATTCACAAGCTCTCGTAACCTTCTTTAGATAAGGAAGTAATATTTTTTTTCCAGGACCTGTTCTTTATTCTCCCTGAGATGGCTAATTCATTCCCGAATACGTTCAATGGTGCTTCGCAGTGTGGAATCATATCTAAACCGTTCTCATTAACATGCAGTGCTAACGAGAATGGTTTGTGAATCTGATGTTAGGCTGTTGGCTTCTCATTTTAAAGTGAACCAAGTTCTTTTTCTCCAAAGGAATTTATACGCCTGGGCTGATTACCAAGATATTGTTTTCCCTATCTATGATAGCCTCCAATTATTTAAGTGTATTATCGCCATCAAACATTTATAGGCCATGCAGAACAAAAAAGTCCAGGATGGTGTCATTGTCTGCCTTTTCGGAGAATTTTCCAGAGACGTTCCTTCTATTTGTATTTTACCTCCGACTGTTTTACCTCCTGATGTCAAGAATCATCTATTTATTTCGCATGAAATAAATAAAAAAGTCGATCACTTGCGAAAGCTAAGTCAACTCTACTGTGAAGGCATAACACTGGTAGTAGGATCATCATATGGTTAAAATGCAAGCTGATCGTGATGATGACATCAGGAGGACGGAAAAAAAATTACTGTGAGTCATAAGCAACGACAATAATAGCGAAAACGAAACAAAATACTCCCCAGTTATCTGGACAGCCACCCTTGGAGTTTACAGAAACTTAATACCACCTGAGTTTCAAACCACACCACTCTGTCTTTCTCTCTGTCTCTTCCTTTCTAAAAATTTACACGTGCAAATTAAAAAAAAAAAAGAAAAAATAAGCTTCATAACATTTTCACACATGCTGGCTGGTATTACACTTATTTCGAATATTTTCTTTGTGTTCTGCAGTGCTTGTGGTTTATTAGCATACACCCTGATCTTTAGCTTTCAAATCTTTAGAACGTGGCGCCAGTCGACGTCACCATTTTTGAAGATAATTCGGTCTGAAAACAGTTGATAGAGTAATTGCATTGTTGCGTTCTGTTGACACACATGTTGAACACGCCCAATGCTTCCAATTCAGGTGTCAAAAAATGTTCGACGTGTGGCGGTATCGTTTTCCCGTAACAGTAATTCCATATCCATTTTCGAAAATGTACGCTCGTCCTCCTATCGCACCACACTGTCACTTTTTCAAGAAGGGGACTCATGAATAATTTGTGGATTTTCATCTGCCCAACACCGACTGTTTTGTTTATTAACATAACCCCTTAAATGAAAATGAGCTTCGTCACTTATTACGATTGTTCATGAAAATCATGAATTATCAGTGAACGAACTGATTTAAAAAATAAAGTTTTAACCACTGAAACACGATGATTTATCGAACATCATTCCATGATAAATTTACCACGTCTACACTTCACAAATGCCAAATAAGAACTGTCAAAACAAAACACCAAAATGGCGGCTTGTTAAGATACGTATCTATGTACATTATACAGTGTGTTTCAGTTCAAGAAGTTAGAACTGGGGGGGGTGATTCCTTGCATCAAAACAGGAAAACAATCATATGAAAGGCTTATCACTGTAGGTACGAGTATAACTCTTAATTGGTTACGGGTACAATATTTAAATACGTAAAACTACATGTCATGAATGTCTAGAGTTGCTCAAATGTAATAGAAAGTAAATTTTTTTTCACTTTAACTTTGATTAACTAAAAAAAAAGTTGTCCCATAATTTTTTTGTATCGATTATGGAATTTTGATCCACAAACAATTCTCTACAAATGCCTCATCCGAAGTTATTACATCCGAATAACAGAAATGTGTTTAGAGTTAAAAAAAAAGTCTCACATTTAAAGACAAATAGATATCAATTTACACAGTGTTGCGAATTTTCACATCTTACCACCTTTTCTAAACAAAAAAGTTACCTATTTTAATGACGAGGTGATTTTAAGTTGATTTTAAAATTTCGTGGTAATAATACTGATTTAGCAGAAGTCAAATTCAGAATAGTTATTGTGTATTATTTATGCACAGCTGATTTTTTGACAGATCGAAGAAATTCAATTAAAATTTCAGACTAAAAATTCTGCATTCTGATACGCACCACATCGTCATCTGAAGTGAGAAACGAAATAAAAACTTAAAATGTGAAAAAAGCGTCAGGATTTGAATTGATAACCGGTCAAATTCTCAAGCAGCTCTAAAAAAAGCAATCTCGAAGCTTACGTGCATCATCAACGATGCATTTAAATTAAAATACATTCGACAGTTATGGAAAGTAGCTGAAGTTATCATGATAGCGAAACCGGGAAAACAATCTCACGAAGCATCATCCTATAGGCTAATATCTTTGCTGCCAATAACGTCCAAACTTTTCGAAAGACTGCTATTAAAAAGACTGCTACAAACTATAGAATGGAAACACATTATTCCAGACCACCAATGGATGTAACCATTGATCAGGTACACCGAATAACAAGCATTGTTGAAAAAGCGATTGAAGAGAAAAATGTTTGTTCTACAGTCTTTCTCGATGTAACACAAGCATTTGATAAAGTTTGGTATGAGGGATTAGTCTACAAACTAAAAAAGATACTACCTACATACATTTCGGACAGATACTCGTACTTCCGCATAAAATAGAAAGACACTTATTCGGAGCTTAAAGAAATAAAACCGGGTGCACCCAAGGGAGCGTTCTTAGGCCAATACTATATCTACTGTATACCTACGATATTCCGACGCTAGAATACAACACGTTTGCTATATTTGCTGACGATTGCAGTTGCGGAAAGTAATGTGGACTCGTAAACTACAGTATATTCCCATATTCCAAATTGAACAAAAAATGGTGAATACGATTAAACGCATCAAAATCAGTACATGTTGACTTCACAAATAGAAAAGTAGGGCACATACCAGTACGAGTATATATTAACAAACAAGCTATACCGTACGCAAATTATGCAGAGTATTTTGTATGACTTTGGATGCGAAACTTTGCTGGAAAGTCCATGCAAGAAAAAAAGAGAGAAGATTGGTATTCGCTACAGAAAAATGTACTGGATGCAAGTCATAAAACCCTTATGGACTTATGGTATACAACTTTGGGGTTGTACCAAAAAAAGCAACATTCAAATAATAGTACAACGGTTTCAAAACAAGGTGCTGAGAAATATTGTAAATGCACCTTTATACATTAGAAACGTTGACCTTCACATGAACCTGGTCGTGGAATGCGTACAGAACGAAATACATATATTCGCCAAAAAGCATGAGGATCGACTTCACCATCACACGAACGAAGAAAAAGAAGTCCGGTTCACTTGATTAGACTCTACAAAATGGAAGAAAACACACGAGACAAGAGATTTTGTTTTCAAATTTAACACACTTTAAAATTACTTCGAAAATGCTAGTCCAAAGGCTTTCAATAATAAAGGGTGTCCCAAAGTTCATGCAAGATTTAAATTGTGTGCCATTCGTGCGGTAGAGTGTTGCCAGCTCTGAAAAAAAAAAAAAACAGTGACGTCTGACAGTTCAGGGTTATTAAAAATGAAGTGCTACACGAAAGAACAACGTGATTTCATTGTTGAGCAATATTTTAAAAATAATAAAGGTTTGGCAGCTACATTTCTCAATTTTCGTATAAAATATCGGAATAGTGAATTAATTTCATCATCTGTGAAGAGATTAATTCAAGAATTCAGCGAGACTGGATCAATTAGTAATCTTGGGCACTCTGACCGTCCTTCAACAAGTCGTTCAACACAAAATATCCAAGCAATTCGTGAGTGTTTTTGAGAGCCCAAGAACATTCAGAACAATTCGGCACCGTGGTCAAAAATTTGATATTTCGGGAAGCTCTCTACAGCGCCCAGATCATGCGATTTAACGCCGTTGGACTTTTTTCTTTGGGGTTTTTTGAAGTCTAAGGTTTATACCAACAAGCCCACGACCACCCATGCTTTGAAGGAGTAAATTGAGCATATCAACGAAATTCAGCCACATTTATGCAAAATAGTCATGGAAAATTTAGACAAAAGAGTGCGTACGTGTTAGCAAAGCCGTGGAGGCCATTTACCCGATATATACGTACTATTCCATACATAACCCTATCCTTTGTGAATCAATAAATCATTTACAATTTTTAATTACAAACCTGTGATTTCTATCCAAATTATTTCTTGCGTGAATTTTGGGACACCCTTTAGTAGTTATTTTTTTTTCCGTGCTGCATTATTCATTTTATAATGAATATTATTCAAATTTGTTGAATTTGTTCATCTCCCATTTCCACTTGATATGCTATTGACTGTCACTTTAATACCGACTTAGAGGTGAGTCCTAAACTGGCTTCAATTTTAGGAGTGACATTCGTGTTTATTACTACCGATTTGGAGTTAGTGGTTTATTTATTTCTAAGCGCCTTTACTTAACATTTGTGTAAAGAATTAAATAAATCGATAACTCTCCAAGATTACACAAGTCATAGATGTTCTGTTCTCGAAATAATGTTTAATGATTAAAATAAAATTAAGGTAACTTTTCTGTTTAGAAAAAGGTTTAAGGTGTAAAAATTCGCAACACTGTGAAAATTGGTTTCTATTGTATTTTTCTTTAAATGTGACTCTGTTTTTTTGCAAATTCTTGTTAACAAATTAACACCTCTAAGCACGTTCCTATTATTTATTTTTGGTATGAGGCGTTGGCTGAACATTTTTTGTGGATCAAAATCATCAATACAAAAGAATTAAATGAAACCAATTTGAAAAAAATAAGTTTGAAATAAAAATTAAGGAAATAAAATACACTTATAAGGTTTATAACATGTAAGTTCTTTTTTCAAAATTATCATAACGAACTCCGTAGCTGTAAGTGTTTAAGAGCTATAGCGTGACAAGCTGTCGCACATATGGGTCTGATTTTTTCGACTTTAACTAGTTTCTGCATCTTGAACTGAAACACCCTGTATATATATGTCTAGCAGTTACTCCATGGTTTTAATAAGAATTAAGACTGCTGCTGGTCGATAATCTGTAGCAGTTGTATAATTCGCCTTGCCAGCCTTGGGTATGAAGATCACGTTCACGTGGGAAGTACATAGTTCAAGCCTAGGAACAAGTGCAGGTCCAATATTCTTCATTTTATTTTATTTAAACCCATTTGTTGAAAAATGTTGTATGGATTGTATACTTGAAAATCCATTTATTGGTATTATGTGACCCCTTTATAAAAAATTCAGGGGTATCTCGATCTCGACCATCAAGATCGAAGCGCCAGTGAACTCAGTGAAGTGCAAAATCTTTGAGGAGGAAAACAACGAACTCCGAATGAAGCTTAATGTCATCATATGGTTTACAATATTCTCAGTAGTTGGTGTTTCTCCAATTTCCAAAAAAATACGTGCTGTGTATCTTCTCTGGCCTCACATCAATTTAGACAGATGGAAGATTCTTAATGACCAAACCTGTTTAGATACGCTCGAAACCAGCCAAGACTGTTTCCATCTATCCAGCCATGCTCACGTGTTTCGCAGTCTTTCTTCCAGCTTGCTATCTTTGACAGAAGGTCGAGGTTGTTTCTATGTAGTTAGATATCTGCTGGTAGCATTCTCGTAATGATACAATATGGCATCATCTGACATCATCCAAAACGCACAGCACACCCTGAGCGCACATAGTCGGTTGACGGAGTTAATCCTCCTGGCGTAACTTGTTGCTGTTTAGCCCAAATTTGGCCTATCACACCCAAGTCTATATTATATATCTACCCTGATGGTTATTGCCTGTCTCTTTTTGCGTCTGCTTACAATTTTTTTTCTCAAAATCACGGAGCACTTAGACTCATTGTTCGGTCCATTATACTACCAGGCAGAACTCCTTTTCGTTACTAGTATTGCATCTTTTTTTTGTTCTGCCAGCTAACGCCCACTCAATCGCCACCTCACTCGTTTCGCCTCCACCACAATTGCAATATCATCGGCAAAGCCTAGGATTTGTGCTTCATTGGTTCTATAGGATAGGTCCTAGTATCGAACCTTGTGGAACTCCGCCAGATATGTGGTACTGCCTCATTCCATCATTGGTGTCGAAGAATAGAAGCCTTTTCTCAAAATAACTTAGCACTATTTTAATTAGGAACCATGGCACCATCATTGACCTAAGGAAATGAAATCCACAGTTTGCAGAGTTTTACGCATTTTTGACAACCAATGTTATTACGGCACCGTATTTCTTTGCAACCGGTCTCAATTTCATATCCGGAATAGGACCTCCCAAGGTTGTAGTAACCCTCCTTATAGCATCTACTGTAGAACGAGCTTTTCTGGTTTGGGTATGCCATCCAATCCAGGTGCCTTGTTATCGTCGAATCGTCTGCATAATTCCGGAAAAAAGATTTCCTGTAATTCCTAAGTTGTTTCTATGCTCTCTACTGGTGTTTGTGCTAGAAATTATCTCGACACTATTCTTTGCATAAGAATAGGGCACGAGAGGGAGGGTGCTCTAGTGCCTTTGAGTTTTGTCATGACTATTTTGTAGGCGCTACCCCAAAGGAAAAGAATTTACGTCTGCTTGCTGACAGAGTTCATTAAAGCTGTTGCTCTTGCTTCTCGGGATAGCTAGTTTCAGGTCCCTACGCATATTTTTGTATTGCTCTATGGCACTTACTGCGCAGCTGTATACCATAGTTCCATCATTATACTGTTGGCCGGTGATTTATTGACTTCTTCTGGACCATGAATCCATCACAAGCTCTAGTTACTTGTTATTGTATACTATCTAAAAACCAGGGAGAAGATGTCTTCGTCCAGTGTGTTTATTTTCCACCCCATTCATTGTGCCTCGGGGATATTACTGTGTTGCTCTCTTCGATTGTACCTCAGACAGGATAGCCAGCTAGTCGCTCTAGGGACCTAGTGACAAAGGTGATGTCAATCACGGAGCTAAATGTGTGCCCAGTATTACATCTCGTCAATAAACGGTTTCTAGCAGAGCCTCGTCTTGTCTATTGGTCCGTGAGCTGCCTCAATCAGCGTTAAAGTCCACAGCCATAATTGTTGGGCTATCACCTCTAGCATCATCCACGCGCCTTTGCAGCATTCTATGGAATTCTTCAAAGCCTATTGTGGGGAATCGTCATTATTTCTTCGAAGGCGCAATTCCCACAGGCCCAAATAAGAGCTATTTTTAGAGTTCACTATAGTGCACTACCTGATTCTTCAGTAGTTCATTGCCATGTGGGTTTTAATATGAAGAGCCTTTTCTCTCTATAGATGGTTAGACATAACTGCAACGCCATCTCAGAACATGCCCTGACTTCTACAGATTGTTTTTTCGTTCACGATGAATAACTGTTTCTGTAGCGGCCAAAATCCAAATGAATGGAGTCAGCATTAAGGAATTTAGTTTATCAATGTTTGTCATGCATGTCAGATGAGATCTTCGCTGAACTTAGCAGATTACAGATGCTGCTAAAGCTGATGTTAGATGCTTCAGATCCTTAAAAGGTGTAAACGATTTTTTACTACACAGACTTGCCTACAATCTAAGTTTGCATTCGCGCGAGATATAAATATAACTTGCATGTTTGGGCGGAAGCTCTCTCCACATGTTTCAATTTACTCGATCTTGTTCAGGACTGATTACCGATCCAATCTACGATTAGTGATCAGACTATTTCCGATCAAGATTTCTCGCTCCAACCGGTAATTCCGTACCAATTGTTTGGCTGAAATCTATAGTAGTGTCCCGCCAGTACGTTTGTTGGATTGTAAAACACGAGCGGATTTATCTGTAGCCTACTTTTGAGCGCACAGTGGAATTCGGAAGACCGTTTTTAACCACTTAACACGAATGTGACATGACTTGCCCTTTTAAAGAAGAACCGTTTACCTACTAATATCACTCCCAGTTCATACCTCTATTTCTTCGCGCAATTGTTCCCCATCTAGTTGAAACAAAACCGAGACACCTTCAGTTGTAATGTGGTGATCGAAGAAGGGTGTTAGATGCCAGATTTGCTAGATCTACTCCTAACCTGATGCTACAGTTACTCGTATCATATTAAAAGTAACTCTATCAGCGAAGGGGTAATGTCCTAGGGTAGCATGCAATAGACCTCGGTACTTTTCTTTTCCGGAGCAGATTTCTCGATTGGTCGTAAAACCAGAAAATATGGATTAACAGCGTCCACAACGTATCGGAATCTCAAAAAAAGAGGGTGATTTGACCTTTCTTAATAAATCCTCTTCTTTTCTTCCACAATGCCTAATAATATAAAATTAAATGAAATATTGCCCAAGTTATAAACTTATTAAAAACTAGATTACTAGAGAAGTGTTACGGCGACATAATGTACTCGTAAGCAACGTCCCGGTTAAATACATGGGGGAAGCTGAGGGAGGACAGCCACAGTAATTAAATACTAAATATTTAGGCGTTAACAGCAAATACGGGGTCTAGTTTACATTCCCTCATTGAATTAATGAATCGTTTTTCATAGGTTCGAGGATTTTTTTGCGCATTTGGGGAAGGAATACACATAAACAATTCGTGGTGAGAGATATCGTGACAAAAAAAAAAATGGTATTTAAAGAGTTGTAGGTATAATATGTAAATCTGCAATCCATAATCAGGGAATACGGCCATTTGTACGGGACACAGAGTTAAAGCAAACAGAGATTTGCCTATAAATTAATAAAATTGAATTAAGCAATCGCCTGGGTTAGGCAGTCTTATATAAGCATCTTTGGGTGGGGGTCATAACTGCGCCTTCCTATATTAACTTTGATACATAGTTTAAATAAGTAAATGGGTAGTGCATACGAGGGTGGGTCAATAAGTCCCTGAAAAATGAAATGAGGAACACTCTTTTCGGTATAAAAACATTTTATTTTTCAACATAGTCTCCTTTTACGAGTAGCTCTATACACTTCATCCAACGTTTCTCCAATTTGTTGCTGCCCTCCAAATAATACGATTTCTCGAGCCCCTCAAAATAAGCGTTTGTTTCAGCGATGACCTCTTCATTCGACCCAAATCTCTTACTTCCGAGCCATTTCTTCATGTTTGGAAACGAAAATTAGTCGCAGGGGTCTAAATCTGGGTAATATGCTGGATGAGGGAGGAGTTCGTAGTGCGTTGTTCTGGTGAAAAAGAACTTTTTTCTTCGCCAAATGCGGCCATTTTTGCTTCAAATCGGCTTGGAATCGATCCAGCAGCTCTACGTAATATGCGCCGGTGATCGTTTTACTCTTTTCAAGGTAATCGATGTGAATAACACCGCGCGCATCCCAAAAAACTGTCGCCATGACCTTGTTTGCTGACAAACCCGCCTTGACCTTCTTCGGCTTCGATTCACCAGGAAAAGTCCATTGTTTTGAATGTTCCTTGCTTTCTGGTGGCCGAATTTTTCTAGAACATCGCCAAACACACCTTTGAAATTGTCAAACGAATGCGTTTGTTGTCGATTGTGAGCAAACGCGGCACCCATCTTGCGGAAAGCTTTTTCATGTCCAAATATTTATGTAAAATCGAAATCACTGAGCCATGTGATAAGCCTGTGGCCGATCGTCCATTATGAAACCATGGATTTTGTCGACCATTTATGGTGTGGTGACCTCAATTGGGCGACCATAACGTTCGGCGTCACTTGTGCTTGAACGACCGCACTGAAATTGAGTAAACCAGTGGTGAATGGTTCCAATCGATGGTGAAGAGTCCCAATAATATTTGTCAAGCTTTTGTTTGGTTTGCGTGATAGTTTTTCTCGCAAAAAATAGTGAAAATAGCGAAAATGCTAGTAGGCGTCTATATAAAATGGCTGCCACAACAAAACTATTTGACAGATCTGTCTGAAAATTTGGGTGCGTTCTTTTGAAAGATGATTCTTGACAAAAAAAAAAATTAAATTTAAGGTGACGACACAATTTGTGTTAATTTTCAGGGACTTATTGATCCACCCTCGTATTATGCGAGTATATTGTCATGCGAATGAAAGGAACCTACAATTTGACTGCCGGATTCGAACGGCGAAATTGAGAGGCTTCTCACGACATGAAAGAAATTTATTTTAGAAATAACTTTCAAGCTCGATAATATTGCAAAGGATTACACAGCAAAAACTAGATACTAGATATATCTTCTTTTCCCCGCCCTTTAAAAGCAAGAAAGTTCAAATCTCTTGAATGGATTTTACTTTAGTAAAAATTTTAATTTTCTTTAAACTACATACGAGTAACTAATAATTCACATTGAACAGTGGATCAAATCATTTCTTTTTGAGATAAAGATAGCAAAAGCACTTGTATTCTTTTTCGTATTCTTTACTAAGCGTACTCGTTTATAGTATTTATGCAGTAAAGCAACGATGAAGTTATGTAATTAACATACTCGTATTAAATAGTATAAAAAAAAATGAGAAAAGCTATTAAATATTTTTTAATGAATCTATTATACAAAGTCATAAGATCATAGCTAATATAGAATGCAACCAACAACACCGGCGTAAACAGAAAAACATGAAACATACTAGTAGTTTATGCGTAATTTTCAAGGCTATCGCATACTCGTACCTATCCTTGAGAGAAATGCAATAAATAACCTCACAAAGAACCCCGCATTTACTCCAAGCCCTAGACGAGAACAGGAATTGTCAGCTCCTAGTCGATTCTCATCACATGAAACATGATTACGGCAATTGATTAGAGCCAGTCATGACGTGATTATATTGCCATCCACTTCCTGGGTCTACTCTAGAGATTGAACCAGTTAGTGGTAAGTTGACGTAGTTCTCCAACTGCCTGTGTTCGCTTGCTGTAATTCTTCACCGAGATTTGTTTTGCCCTTTTTCATTTTTCCAGACGAGCTACTTCAAGGTCATCTTAATCACATCCCAACGCCAAAACTAGTTTGACAGTTTCAAAAGAATATCATCGCGCATCCTGCTATAAAGATAATCCGGAGAAGGAATTTCCCCATTCGAATATTAAAACCCGCTTGAATTGATATGAATAAATAATACACCATTGTGTTGGGCTCAGAACGTTTCTTGAATATGCTAATTTGCACGCGAGTCTTCCCCTAAAAGGGTAAAGTACACTCAGATCTGGTTTGGTTATAGATCTTCAGCTAGAAACTACCGGAGCGAGAATAAAATCCATCTAGATACACGCACTACAGCACGTAGTCGCTTGGTTATAATGTTATCTTTATATATCTACCGGCAATAAAAAAAAAAAAAAAAAACAAGTGAAAGAGTGATTCTCAAGGACAAGTCAAAGACCTACACACAAGCTATCATCCGTGCCATGAGTTGAATGCATTTTCATTGAATTAAATGTAATTACTTGTTGCTCCACCACACGAATGGATACGAGCTACTCGTATTCCGTTTGGCATTTTACTACGTTTACTTTTGGCTCCTCTAGATATACAGTACAGTCTCCCCCCCAGGGCGTGAGGTTAATACCCCCTGTAAGCTTTTCGACACGGTGCCTAAGAATGAGAACAAAGTTTTCCCGGTGTGTACTGGGAAAATACTACAGTAACAGTTATGAAAAAGCACATGCTGTGTTCTGTGGGCTATGGAAGCTTTCTGCATAAATTTTCAGAGGCCCCCAAAAGAAGATTGATTGTATCTGTTTGTATCTACAACCCCACTTGGGGCATAACGTACTAACTTGGAAATTGGAAGCGGTTGTCTTTGACCGATATTTCGTGATTATGTCGAATTTTTCTTGTTTTGTCGCCTCTGTATTGGTATGTTGTTCTCCAATCGTATTCGCGGCTTGCCGCTTGGTGAAGAACTTTTCGCGTGTGACTTGTTAGTTTTCGGGTGAATTTAATTATTTCAGAAGGAAAAAGCCATTAGAATACCAAATTTATGATGCAATAGGTTTCATTGATCGACATTGAGATAAAGAATTTAATTAGTTGACTTGAGATTGTGGTGTTGGGGTTTTTTTTTTTTTTTTTTATTTGAAGAAGGTTAGCCACGCTTCAGAAGGAAGTTATGGGTGGGGTTTTCGTTTCGATCTTTAAATGAAAAGATGAGGTGAAACGATCACGGAAGCTATCGGTAGATGAAAACAGAAAACAAACGTTTTTCTATTTAAGAATTGATCCATCACTGTGCGCCAGATTGAGTTGTGCTAGAGTTAAATTCACATGGCAAAGTTTTCGCGGAGTGTATATAGTAAAATTTTATAATTTAATCAAAAGGCTTGGATTTAGTCCTTCGGCCAGATTGACAACTACACATAATTTTAATAAAAGCAAATAGTAATTAATTGCACTATTCGTGTTGCTATTACAATAAAATCGTTTAAAATCTTTCATCTAAAATTTGTTTTCTATATCTTAATGTGGTTGGATCCGTTTAAAATTTCTATAATTTCGTTCCTAGTGAGTGTGTTTTCAGAGTGCCGGCAGATCATCCCTATGGGGGATGTAATTTAGTTGTAGCAGCTCCCCTTTTGGTTTGAATATGGTTGATTTTTGTTCTGTGCTATAATCGCTTTTGAAATATGGGTTGAAGACCTCGCGTCTTGCATGTAGTCCAGCCGGATGCATTCGTTCATTTCCCGCCGCAGTAGGCCGTACAGTTGTTGCTTCCAACTTTACACGTTATTCGCTCAGATATCGACTATTGTTCGTGCATATTCTGCAAGCTCGCCCCATTTCTCAAACCACAGGATCTTCCTCTGAAGAGCGTATAAAGCCATGCGCTTTGGGATTCAAGTATCTTTCATTGCCATTATCTTCAGTATGTAGTCAACATGCATGGTATGGTGGTAGTCCTGTCTCTAAGAGGCACATGTAGTTTGGAGTATTATGTGGTAGCCGAAAGAGGCTTTTCAAGTCGAACCGTAGCAGTTTTTCTACAATGTCGCACCTTCTCTATCCCCACACCTACGCCGCGTAGCACATGATATTTTGCGCTGCTGAAATACTTTATATTTCACATCCACTGCACATCCATACGGCGCATCAAAAATATTTTTCCACGCCATATTTATTGCTTTTTTCGAAGCATCTAACTTTCCTTGAAGATAACTTTCGATATTCAGATTGCTAGTAATAAGGTAGCCCAGATACTTATATTCATTTACAATCTCGATAGCTTCTCCTCTGTATGTCCATCTCTCGAAATCTCCAATTTTCCATGACTCTGGCGCATAAATCAGGCTGAATTTGACCGATGGCATGGGTTATGTTGGCTTTGAGGGCCGCTGTGGTTTGTGGCTTATTCGCATAGACCTGGAACTTCAGAAAATCCCACAAGAAAAAGTCTAACGGGGTCAAATCGCACGATCTCGGTGGCCAGTTCACATCACCTCCACGTGAGATGACCATCCCCTCGAATCGTTCGTGCAGAATTTCCAATGTGGCGTGAGCTGTGTGGCACGTAGCGCCGTCCTGTTGAAACTACATGTCGTTGGTGTCCATATGATTCAATTCAGGCCAAAAGAAGTTGGTAATCATCGACCTATAGCGCTCGCCGTTGACGGTGATCGTTCTCAAAGAAATATGGACCGATGACGCCGTCAGCCCAAAATCGAAACCAAACAGTGACTTTTTCGGGATGCATTGGATGCTCTTGGTTCTCATGTGGATGGGTATCGTCCCAAATTTGACAATTTTGTCCATTCATCCAGAAATGGGCCTCATCGCTGAAGATGATTTTTCGATGAAAATTAGTGTCAGTTTCCAACTGTTCCAGAGCCCATTCAGCGAACACACGTCGTTGTCTATGGTCGTTTACCTGGGTCAGTTGAATTTTGTACGGGTGCAGGCTCAAGTCACGACGCAAAATTCGCTAAGTTGTGGTCTGTGAAAGGCCGAGTTCTTGTGAACGACGCGAAATCGACTGCCTCGGATTTCCCTGCTTTCGGCAAATCTTGCGTTTCGTCGATGTACGGGTATTGGTTGATAGTTTACTGAACCAGTGGACTCAAATTTATCCACCACACTGCGAATAGTCCTCTCGGAAAGACGATTATGGCGACCGTAAAATGGGTGAAGCGCGCGGACAGAACTCCCATTTTAATAAAACAATTTTAATATTTGCACGTGTTGTTGATTTGGCAAAACAGACTGAATAAATGACAGCCAATTTGACAGATATAGCTTCAACAATGTGGCCGCTATCAACTGTCAAAGTTCGGAAGTCCCTATTGCTATTTTGAAGAAGCCGCTGATATCATAAAGCATGGCTTATTGCTGCTTTGTACAATTTCGTTCTGGCGGTATTGATTCCGCGAGTCATACCCGCATCTTCAAGACTGCAACCAGCACTTGTCAATGAGAAGCTGAAGGTTAGGTTAGGTTAGGTTAGGGTGGCTGTCTGTACCTGTGTATAGACACACTTAGGCCAAAGGAGGTCCATTGTGATACCACGGGATCTATTGCTATCCTATCTACCTAAAGGCTAGTTGAACCAGCCGGAGCTTCTTATGAAGCGGAGAATGCTTCCGACGTTAATATTCGCCAGGTCGCCGAGGTCGTCGAAGAATGGAGCCCCTAGATGAAGCAGTCTTCTTTTAGTCAGGGCTGGACAGGTACAAAGGAAATGGAGGATAGTTTCTTCCTCGTCCTCGTCCCAGCAGCTTCTGCAGTAATCATTTGAAAAGAGGCCCAGCCTTTTAGCGTGTAGGCTGATAGGACAGTGCCTCGTGTGGACACCGATGACGATGCTGATCTGCGATCAGCTCTTAGACGGATGGCTGCACTGTCAAGGGCCAACCGATGAAACATTACATCTAATGCCGCGGAGGGAGTTGTTCTTAGTGTACCGCTGATGCACACATGCTTGCAGATCGTTGCAATTTCACTAAAGGGAACATAAGTATGGACCTGACAATGGACACGTACAGCCAGAGAGTGGTACGGGTTGCATACCCCAGCTCTTTCCGATGGCCTTTTTGCAGGATTCGAGAGCAACACTGGCTTTTTTTAACGCGTTCTAGTAAATTGGCTTTCGAGTTTAGTTTCCAATCCCAAATACGCCCCAAGTATTTTGGTTTGTCTGTGAAGGTAAGACTGGTGCCATTTATAGTCGGAGGGTTTATAAGAGGAACTTTGTAGTTCCGAGTGAAGAGGACCAATTCGGTTTTTTTCAATTTGTAGCCCACTTGGAGAGCAGGGGAAGTGCATGTTGGATGAGTTCCCTTGAAAAGCTCAAAGTATGTATTGTTGTGGCATTTTAAATAATTTCTTCGCATCAGCAAGTTTTTGAGGTCCATAGATGAAATTCAACTTTTTCGGTAGTATGAACTGAAGAAGCTGAGACCATCTGGTAGCTTCTATTTTTTGCTGATGAGTACCCTTCCGACTACACTCTTTTCGAAGAACCCCCAATAGATTCTTTCACGGGTACTAAATACATAATGTACGAGTATGCAACAAACATGTTAATTTCCAAATTATAGCACGTATTTATCACTTACCATGAGTCAATAGATACAAATAAAATATACAACTTAATTACAAAACGTTAATCAAATTAACATCAACCATCTTATTGTATAGGTCTTCCGCATCTGCGCCTAACGGGTTGTCTAATCATTTCCTCGAAACAAAACAAAAAATTAACTAATTATTTCAATATCTTTTGGTGCATGTTTAATGATGTATTGTGTATCTTTTGACTGTTAATAACTTTCAATGAACTTCGAATAGCTGGTATCCGATGGGAAGAGTTATATACTTGTATACCTACAATCGAACGCGTTTTCTGCAGATACTGTGCGTGCCGGTAATGGTAATTTGCATCGGAATCAGTTTCACCTTGCCAATATAGTTGTGTTAGCGTAGCGTAGATATCTCTAAGGTAAACATTGATCAGTCATTTGGGATTTACGCACTTAATGAATTAATGAGATGGTTTACTGTTTATATAGGTGGTGAATACGTGTGTGGTATTTAATATAAGATTGAGTTGAATGACTTACTTTGCCAAAAGAGCGGTTCAATAGAAATAGGTGTGGATATTAAAAATTCCATTCGTGTTCTAACTTCTAATCACGCGGCCTTGTAACATAAAACTTTTGATCACAGAACCTAAAAACAGGTATTCTAAACATCATGCAATTTTATAGCCGCATTCCATTGACATTGACGTCTCTTAATCGCACAATAGTCACAAAAGCATCACTTCCTTGATTCGCAGCAATCAAGATATCACAATCAAAATGTTCTATCAATAGTTTGGCCATCAACTATGAAGAGAACGCACCTTTATTGTATTCGTCATTTTTAGTAACCGCCTTGTCCACTCATCTCAAATCATAATGAAAACTATACAAAAGATACATGCACTCAGGCACGCTTGAGGAGAAAAAAAAAAATGATATAACTTATGCAGACTTTGAAGGTCAACTTGTAAAAATCTAAAGAAAAAATGTTTTCGTTTTAATCAACAACCGGTCAAATAAATTTCGACTCTATGAGTAATAACATGTTGGCTTGAACTAGTCTGCCGCTAATTTAATTACACCGTCGATGGTCATCCAACGAAGGGCCACTGCATAGAAAGCAAAATCATTCAATGAAAAATTCAGATCTAAAACTCGAATTCTGTATCTTCAAAGTCGATCATAATTCTTACAAATGAAATTCACCAACAGTCAACATCGTTGTATGTGACATCTCACTAGGCCAAGGTGCTACCAGTCGAAGAGTCATAAATTGACTGTCGTAGTTCTATGCTTGGTTGCGTACATTGTCAGACATATGGCTAAATCTAAGCTGTTGCCGTTGAAATTTGATGACACTGGCGACTCAATGAGATACTCTTTCTAATAGTTAACTGAGGAAAATTTAATTACCGGTTAAGTTAACAATTATTTCATCATGGCTCACCGAGACTGACGGATCAATGGCCGAAGCGAAAGAAAGGTTAAGTTTAGTGCGTGTTTGTTGGAAAGAATGGAAAATAAATATCCAATTGGTATCTATGCACAAATTTGCACTAATTTAGACAAAATTGGGTTTTTAATTTGTGTGGTAGTACCTCCCTACCTTCAATAATCATTGAAATGAAATGAGAATGAATCGTTTAAAGGTTAGTTGATTTCATACTCACTGTGGCAGCGATATCTGTATATCAGTGATAGCTTAGCCAAGAAAGGAAACTGAATTTGATTTCTTTGTTTATTGAGTCTTGACAGTGATGTGGATTTGGCACGTAGATTATAGCATTCACGGATATTTGAAACTGGTATCAATACTCGTAGCTGTGCGAAGAGATATGTATCTATAGTTGTGGAATCGCATACGAATTGTGGCTTGAACAATAGTAGCGAAAGCAGTAACAAAGAATAATAAGAACACATCATTGAGAATCTCTCCCAGACGAAACTGAGCCCGCATTCAGTAACAGTGTGGTGCATCCACCCACTAAACTGACCTCCTATTCCCTGCCCTACCACCGTAAAGCATTCCATCGCAGAGGGGATTGACTTAACTGTTAATGCTGCTCCTGTTAGTCCAGTTGGACTCTTTCCTTTCCTTATCTAGAACGCGCAGTTTTTTCTCTCACTATATCCCATGCCTCTTGGCTTTCAAGCATTTTACCAATAGTATTGTAACATAATGTAGCATAATCACTACGCCCTCAAACAGGCAACACATTCCAAAGTGTCTTTTCATTCGAGGTTCGTGTCCACAGTAAGAGACGGATACGACGTCGCAGAATTAAGAGAGAATTATAACCGCAAGAGATTATTGGTTGTAGCTGTCATCTTGGAATTATTACATCAGAATTTTCTTGTTCCAGTGGTCGAAGAATTTGCTAGAAGTTTCTGGCTATCAGAAATGCGACTATATAAGGACAGTTGGCGATCGAGGCAAGGCAGTTGGTTTTCGAACCGCACGAAGAGATTGGAAAAGTGATAAACGACGAAGTTGTAATTTTGTGATAAATTGAAAGTTAAGAGTTAAAAAGAAGAAGTAATTAGTTTGGATTTGTGAATTAAGTAATTGAAAGGAGATAAAGTGATTTGAGAAGACAGAGACCTTGTAAGGAAAGAATTTGCGAAGAACAGTATAGTGTGAACTTGAATTGTTCTATAGGCTAGAAAATAAAGAAATAATCTCACAGAATAACGTTTTATCTACTCGAGCCGTAGCTCGCATATTACAGTATCAGGTGTTGGTAACCCGCCAAGCTTTCTCGTCAGTACTTCAATTTCACTGATGAATCATGGACACTGGAAAAACACGTGTATGGCGTTGTCTGTGCAGTCCACGGACTGTGTCAGTAATAGCCACCATCATGCTTGTAGTTGAATAAGAACAATCGGAAACAGCCATGCCCTGCCAGGATCTGGATTATTTGATACTCCACTTTACCGTGACGCCTTTCTAGTCATGGCTTGTATTTGCGGTACAAGTTGGTGGGTCCACCTGCTTTTCTCAGAGGCATTCCACAGCTCCTGAGGCTCTCTCACGCTTCGCATTCTGCTTGCTATCTGTCGGTTTTCGCCACACATATTTGATCCATCTTGGTCAGTGTCATTCCTGTAGTACTTGTGTTGCTGTTCGTCTGCCAGGTTGTTTATTGGAGGCATTCTTGCCACCACGCTGCCTGCATCATTTGAAGTAACGCAGAATGCACAACTTACCCTCACAGATTCGGTACACTGACGCAATTTTTAATCTGGCTGAATTAATCCTCGTTGCTCTGGCACAGACTGGTGCAGCGTAGTGGATTATGGATGTAACTACTTTCGCCAAAAGCAGTGCAGCACTTGCGTTCGCTGCTTTACCATTGATGTATCTTATGTGCTCTTTGAATAACGCCAAGGTATTTTGTGCCTTACATGTTATGGTATGTGCGCCTAATCTTCCTGCTTGTGAGCACAGCCTCGGTTTTGTGTTCTGTCGCAATCCTTATTGTCGAGTTGTTAATCTGTTCCACTTCTTCCAGCAGTTTAGTAGTAGTAACGATAGCGATGTTGGAGACGTAGGATTCCGTTATACAAATTATTCCAAAGCAGTGGACCCAGCACAGAGCCCTGTGGTATACGACCAGTGACACTGTATTCATTGGAGCCGCTGTCAGTACACCAGGATTTTGCGCCTGAAATAGTCGGTCACAATTTTTGTGAGATACATTGCTACTCGCATGTCCTTGCGTGCTTTAAGAAAATGGCTCCAGTTTGCTTTATTAAATGCGTCAAGGGTTATTACTAAGCAGTATTTCTTTCCGTCTTCTACGTTTCAATCATCAAGTTAATCGCATCTACAGTTAAGTATGTATTCCGAAAGCCGTATTATTGTTGCTTCCAGTCTGTTGCAGACGACGTGCTCTAGTATTCTCCCTGCCGTATCTAGCATACGATATGACGAGGGCACGTCTGGTGGTTTGTTTTCTTAGGGGGTAGTACTAAGGTCTGCCGTTTCCATTTATCCGGAAAGTCACTCTTCTTCAAACACGAGGTATAGATGTGGCCAAAGATTTCTGGGCGCGTTTTGATTGCCGCCTTAAAAGCAATGTTGGGAATACCGTCCAGTCCAGGTACCTTCTTTTCCGAAAGTTCGGTCTTTATACCCAACGGTGGTCTATTCGTGATATGGGAACAATCCTGTAAAAATATTCATCAAAAACTTGGGGCAGCATAACAACCGGGTAAGCCATACCTCAGGGATTTTGATTTGCCTCATTGCATAGCTCTAGCTAGCATTTTGTCTTACTTCTGATGATTGAGCTCCCTACGTTCTGTTTTGTAGCACTGGTATAATTCAATAGAGGCGGCCGTTGCTCTAGAGTGCTTATATAGCCTCCTCGTGTAATGGCATTTGGCACGTAGCTGACTGATTTCCTCATTCCACCAGTATGCTTGTGGGCGGAGATTACTCTTGCCCGTACCATTGTAGCGTCCCTTGCCGTGAATAGCATTCTTATGGCTTGTAAAAATTGTCTGCTAGCAGAACCCGTTATTCCGAAGACATAAGAGTATAGCTCTTCATCACCATGGTCTGCCTTCCATCCTTGCTTTCCCATTGGTTTTGCTCACGTTCTTCCTTGACTTTTTGTTTCTGGAAGGATCTCGAATACAATCGCCTGATGATCACTATGTTTGTTGAGGTCGCTGATTTTTCACTCTGTCCTCCGCATTAAACAGCTGCTCGTAAAGGTGATGTGAGCTCTTGGTTTTCAATCGGAGTTTATTGCGTGGATCAAATCTTACCTAGAAGAATGGTAATATAAACTCATTTTAAGATAAGTAGTATCTGATCCCATTATAGCCACTTCCGGAGTCCCTCAAGGTAGCCACATCGGTCCTCTGACAATTAATGAAGTCGACTGTATCATTGAACATTATTATCTATCTATCTATGCTGATAACATGAAAATCTTCAGGCATATATCAACTCCCGCTGATTCTCGTCCACTCCAAGATGACTAATAGGTTTTCAATCTGGTGCCAACAAAATTTTCTTGAGCTCAAAGTCAGCAAATAGTAAGCTATCAAATATTCACTAAAACGTTTCCCACCAGCCGCTAGATCCCATTTCACATGTGACAAGCTTGTTCCCTCCGACATTGCGTGATTTGGGTGTTATCTGCGACAGAGAACCCAATTTCCGTCTGCGCTCGGCTTCGTGAAATGTTGGTCCAAAGAATTCTCAAACCCTTATGTCACGAAATCCCTTTACTTCACTTTTGTTAGGCCAATCCTTGAATATGCTATCCAAGCCTGGTAATCTTATTACGATACTCATTCCCTTCGAATTGAGACTGTCCAACGCATGTTCATTAGTTTTGCTCACGCGGTCTTACTCGGCTCGATAGATAGATATAACTTACACCACTATGAGGATATAACTTAAACCCCTATGAGGATCGTTTGAATTTGATTACCGTACGGTCTCTTGAAAACCGCCGTGAAGTTTAGTGCTAGCATGAAACATCGATTGCCCTGGGTTGCACCAAAAGATTAACACCAGCCCACGTAACCTAAGGTCTGGATCCCTCTTCCGTCTTAATTTTCACCGCACCAATTATGGCTGCAACGAATGCTATGCATGTGTAGGTGAAAATCTTCATAGATACTGTGAGGACCGGCAGCGCGTGCTTAAAGTAGTGTGAGATTTGTACTCACTAAAAACACCTCTCTTCTTGTTGACTACAACTAAGTTTCATTAAGCTTTTCGGCAAAAGCACCAGCTGATACCACTGCATGCAGCTACTCCTTATTGCGCTAAATCCAATGCCGCACCAGGCTTATCACATCCAGAATTTGGAGTATGTTATTGTCACAATGACCATGGAGACGATTTCGGAGTTTGCGAGCAAAGTTTGTTATTTCGTCTACGACGGTAGCTGCTCCTAAGTCTCTGTGGATACTGAACTGAACTTTCTGTTGCCAGCATAGCCATAACGTCCGCGAATGCGGCTACAAAAGTGCCTTCTTCTTGAGGCATGTTTCGACTGTAGAGTAGAAAAAAAAACTGGATCAAGAACACTTCCTTGTGGAACTCCGACCGCTTTTTCCTTGTTCGCTGGGTAGGATTCTAATAACTGTTCCGGAAGAACCTATCTTAGTTTATATTTTATTCCTTCGTGCCATACCTTGTCGAAGGCTTGGGAGACTTCAAGAAAAGCGCTAGAACATACATTTTTCCCTTACAGGGCTTTATCAATTTCATTTGTTATTCTGTAAACCTGATAGACGCTTCAATAGGAGTTTTTGAAATTCTTTCGATAGATTTGAGATTTTCTTGGTCCATTGTCTGACCTTCCATTGTCTTGGAGCATATTTTTTTTTTTTTTTTTTTTATAATTTGCACGTGTGAAAGGGGTTATGAATACCCTTATACTACTTTTTAGGACACGGGCGTTTTTTTTTTTGAGGAAAGGGGAAGAGACAGAGAGAAAGACAGATTGGTGCAATTGGTTTGAAACTCAGCTGGTATTAAGTTTCAGTGAACTCCAAGGGTGGCTGTCCAGACAACTGGGGAGTTTGTTTGTTTTTGCTTTTGTCGTTGCTCATTGCTCATGATTCACAGTATTTTTTTCCGTCCTCCTGATGTCATCACCACAATCAAGTTGCATTTTAGCCATATGACCGCCCTACTGTAGTAGTCTTAGAGAAGCATTTATAAGATGGAGCAGTTTGATTAGAGCTTTCTTTGGCAATTCCTTTAGGATCTGTTCGGTTATTGAATCATATCTAGGGGCCTTGTTATTTTTCAGTTTTTTTTTTGTTGTCTGGCGAAGTTCGGCCAACGACACACTTTTTCTTTTAAAGTTGTCAGATGTCGTAATCCTATCACCAAGATCCGCTGTCAATGGCTGTCCATCAAATAGCTTAAACGCTTCTTCTAGGTGTTCGGCAAATAAATCCGTCTTCTCTTTGTCTGCTTTTTTTTTTGTTATAACAGTCTTCGGTAAACACCTCATTCCATTAAAAGAGCTCATATAAAACGCTTTGAATAAGCTATCTAGATGGACAGCTCGGTGTGGTCTAGGAGTGAACCCCCACAAAACCGAACTAGTCATCTTCCCAAGGAAATATAAAATCCCACCTATTGGCCCTCCATCCCTTAATAGAACAAGCTTAATTTTCTCCAACGAAGCTAGAAGTTATTAAGCAAAGTCCAACGTTCAGCTTGTCTGTTCATTAGTGCAGCACTGCGGACGACACCTTCCGCAGCTATGGACATTCTTTTTCATTTAACACCCCTTATGGCAGGCAAATGGCCACGCCTCCATCTTAAATGAGTCTCCCAAACCATTGTAGCTTGTTCCAGGCGGAGATAATAATAAGTCTTGTCTTGGCTAAAGGAAAACGTGATATCGTCCATTGATATCCGCATCTTTTCAGACAGCCAAGGCGCAATCAAATCCTTGGACTCTTCCTCAACAAATTCTTTAACAGCTCTAGACTGCCGATCGTCTCTTATAAAGATGGCGGAGCAGTTTAACATTCACCTAATTTGAGTGACGGGGCATAGGCCTTACATTTCCGGAAATTGTAAGGCAGACGAACTTGCCAGACATGGAACATCCTTCCAGGCAAAAGTTTACTTGGTATGCCTATCGCTACATGAAAAGCTGGATGCTACCGTAAAGACAAATTCTAGGTGGACAAGGAGTACAATGTGTCTAGCGACAAAACAGATTTGGCCTATGCTGGATCTGAAACGCTCTTGGAATTTGATTTCTCTAAATAGGAAGTATATTAGTGCTGTTGTAGGTGTCATTACTGGACACTGTCTATGCATGCAACAAGGATTGGCGTATTCTCTAACGATTTCCAGCTCAAGGATATCGAAGAGTCCCGCGATAGAAACAACATTCGGATGTTCTACAGGAAAGCCAAGCAAGTGGCAGCTGACTTCAAGCCCGTAACGTAGGCTTTTCGAAATAGTGAAGGAAATCTAGTCACCGAAGCACAGGGAATAGTAGATGTCTTTAAGCAGCATTTCCAGTAGCTTCTAAATGAGTAGCATGTACTGAGAGTGGTAGGGGCAGAAGAACACCCGCATCCAGTCAACGAAGAGACAGTCCCCCCTCCCAGCATAGAAGAGGTCGGCACAGCTTTCAAAAAATCGGAGGAATAACAAGGCCGCCGGCTCTGATCGACTGCCTGCACAGCTTTCGAATACAGTGGTGATGTTTTGGTAGGGTGCATATGCACCAATTCATCCATATGCCCCATCTACAAAAAAGGCGACCCTATGTCCTCGAAAAACTACAGAGACATATCCCTGTTAAATGTAATATGTGAACGTCTCAAGCCTTTATGCAATACACTCATCGGCATGCTTCCGGCTCGGCAGATCGGCGATGGAACAAATTTTCAGATTAAAACAAATCCTGGAAAAGATCAGTGAATTTCAAGTCGAGACTCACCATCTTTTCATCGACTTCAAGCCACATATGATAGTATCCATCGGTATGAGCTCTACATGGCGATGGCGGAATTCGGGATGCCGCCCAAACTAATCCAGCTGTGTCGCCTTACGCTGGAAAACACGCGATGCAATGTGCAGTTTGGAAACAGTACTTCTGAACTATTCCAAACGTGTACCGGATTTCGGCAAGGAGATGCGCTATCATGTGATTTCTTCAATCTAGTGCTGGAACAGATAGTGCGCAGGGCAGGCGTCAACACAGAAGGCACAATCTTTAACAAACCCTTCTAGCTGCTGGGATACATAGACGACATGAACATCATCGGTCGCTCCCAGTGTGCCGTCATAGAGGCTTTTACGACAAATGAAGAGCAGGCGAAACGAGCTGGATTTGAGTAAACGAGTCTAAGTTGTTAACAAACAAAGCATCATCTGTCCACCGCTTAGGGCAAAACGTAACTGTTGACAACAGTAACTTTGAAGTGGTTAAGGAGTTTACTTACCTCGGAGTAAACATCAACTCCCCGAATGATTCCTTAGTGGAGTTTCGACGAAGACTCACCCAAGGAAACTGCTGCTACTTTGGTTTGGCGAATCAACTGGGTTCAAAACTCCTAACTCGGAAGACGAAATGCGTGCTCTACAAAACGATGATCCTGCCAGTCCTGCTATATGGTGCCGAGAGCTGAACGATAAGCAGGAAATCAGAGCAAATTTTGAATACTTTCGAGAGAAAAATTCTTCGTTGAATATTCGGTCCCATATGAGAGGAGGGCGAATGGAGAAGTAGATACAACCGCGAACTCTATGAGCTGTATCAAGATGTGGATGTACATACTCGTAGTCCGAAAAGCCAAAACACGCCGACTACACTGGCTCGGCCATATCGAGCGAATGGACTCCAGCTAAGAGGATCTTCGAATCCCAGCCCCCCGGTTCGAGAAGACAAAGAAGACCAAACCTCCATTTTAAGGACCAAGCAATTGCGGATACCAGAGCGCTTGGTCTGGAAAACTGGAAGCAGCGTGCTCAGCATCGAAGAGGATGGAAGACTGGGTCACTTCACGGGTTGTGAGCCCGTTAAGTAAGTAAGTAAGTTAACAATGATCGCTGGTAGCTATCCAAAAACTTGATGTAAAATGGCTGAATGGCTGAGCTACGGAAAAGCTAAGAAGCATTCCTAAATCGAAAAAAAACGTGCTGAATTCCATAAATCATCTACGAGTATGTAAAGACAAAGTGTACGTGCCCGAAACCGAGCGTTTCTCGTGCATTAACCAATGTGAACGTCTATCTACAAATTTGCATCAATTAAGCTATACATATATTTGGCTTGATGGCCTTGATAGTTGTGATCATTGTCAATTGATTAAAGTTTTTAGCAGAAAAAAGTTCTGGTTTAAGATCACGAATTGGATGTGTTTGGCGAAGACAAGAGATCTCGTGAAAAAATGTTTGGATTTTCTATATTTAAATTGAGATATTAATTAAATTAACATCTATGTATGGTCAAGTGCTGCGATTGTTTTATGTTTAAAGTAACAAATCTTTGTCAATGATGAGAACTTCCTATCACTTCCTCATCATTAGTAGTGATTTAGATAATTTTGAATTCATGCTGCTGGGTTGAAAACAAGTTTTTCGCTTGGGTTTTTCCCACATTCATGTTAATTTTCCATCTGCTATAATATTCTACCAATAAAACCTACACCTCTTTAAAATTCCTCCAAATGTCGGGAGTTGATGGGATGAATATACTGCAGTGTGATCTGCGAAAATAGCTATATAACAATTCGGTAAATTGGGAAAATCTGAGGTACAAATAGCATATTATAAAGCATCGGTCCAAGAACAGAGCCTTGCGGTACACCAGAATTAAAGATAATTAGAAATCAGAAATGCTACTATTTACATGGACAGTAAAATAAATGACTAGATAGGACAAACTATACTATTTTACAAAGAGGAGGAAAGGCTTCCTGGATGTCTAGTAATATCATGAGAGTAGAGCATTCTGTATGGTCAAGTGCTGCAGAAGAATTACAAATTCTAAGTACCCGAATTCGCGGTGATCAACGCGGTAAAGAACAACAACCCGGTAGGACTAGATGGTATTCCCGCAGAGCTTCTGCGAGCCGCTCCAACAACACCAGCAGAGATTTTATGCCGTATTGTAGAGAGAGCTTTGGAGGCAGAAAGTTTCCCCGACGAGTGGAAGAAGGGAATGATTGTTAAGCTCCTTAAAAAAGGCAGTCTTATGGGGTGCGAAAACTGGAGTGACATTTGGTAAGTTGCTAAGGTAATAGCCATAGTAGTTCTTGAGCAAATAAAGGACCATCTGAAAGATACACTTGAAGCCGAACAAGCAGGTTTCCACTCTGGATCCTCCTGTGTCGACCACATCAACACCCTGCGGATCATTATTGAACAGTGCGTTAAATACCGGTCACCATTTCATCTGCTGTTCATTGATTTTGAGAAGGCGTTCGACAGTTTATCTGGCTTGCCTTGCGCAGGAGAGGTATACCCGCTAAATTAATAGCTATTATCAAACCAACCTATGATGGGTCTAAATGCAATGGTCTGCATAGTTGAAAGCTGTCAGATGAATTCGAGATTCGAAGTGGGGTCCGACAAGGTTGCATTCTATCACCGATACTTTTTTTTATTGGTGATTAGCGATGTGCTTCGCGCAGCTTTGTCTACTGGAAACGGTCGAATTCGTTAGACTCTTATATCTGAACTCAAACATCTGGAATATGCTGACGATGTTTTTTTATGGATCTGCACCAAATGACAGCAAGTGTGAAAAAGAACGCAAATGTCGTGGGGTTGAAGACTGACACTGCCAAAAACAAAGTCATCAACCTCGGTACTAGCTCACTAACTCAAGTTAGCATTGCTGGACAACCGGTAGAGAGATGCAGTGGAATTCGTTAACACAAGATGGTAGAAGAACGGGTCGGCCGAGAAATATATGACGCAGAACAGATGAGGAGGAGTCACGGCAATTGTGGAATAGTTGAAGGGAGCTGAAGCTAATTGCCAGAACCGTACACGATGGCTCGTAGGCGTAGTAGAGGCCCTAGGACACATAAGGGGAAACATGACGTAACAACCTGATAGTAGCGCCAAGTAAAAAACAACAAAAACAGGTCGATAGAGCACTGAATTTACGATATGTTGGAAGTCATAATCAGCTGAAGTATCAATCTGGATATGAAAACCAGAGGTTGTGTTTGAGACATTTTGAGCCTTTTGTTAATCGTTGTCTCAGAAATATATATCACTAGTGTTCTGGTGGAACCGTACCTGCTGCTAATGCAGAGCTGAATGTAGGCCTGATGAGATTATATAGTAGTAAGGTGGTAGTGGATTGGTCATACCCTGCCAATAGGTGAAGCTATGCCGTGGAATCGTCTAGCTAACTTAGAACGTAAGAAAACTGGGTCGTACTCGAAACCCAGAAAGTTCGAGAAGGAGTCTCGGTCTTTAGGTTAAGTCTGGAGAGAGCTGATTGCACATGAACGTGATTGAAGTAAGTACCATGCATATACGTTGTTAGGTGAGAATCTTTTTCAGGTGAAACTAAACCCGCACTCAGTAACAGTGTGGGGCTTCCACCCTCTAAACCCACCTTCCTTTCTACCCCGCATTCCCTGAGGTACCGCAGTAAAGCATTCCATCCCAGGGGGGGATTGACTTAGCTGTTAGACCGGTTGAACTCTTTCCTTTGCCTCTCTTGAACACACAGTTTAGTCTGTTACTGTATCCCATGCCCTTTTAAGAACCTCACCAACAATGTTTTCAGATGTTGGTGGCTCGCCGAGTTATCTCGTAAGTACTTTCCTTTCGTCGTTGAATCGTGGCCATTGGAAGAACACGTGGTCGGCGTTCTCTGCGCAGTCCAGACATTGTGGCAGTAAGGGCTATCATCATGCTTGTTCTTGAATAAGTACTGTTTCCAACAACCTGTCAGGATCTGAGTTAGGTGAATCTACACTTTACCGTGGCGCCTTTCTAACCATGGCTGTTATTTGAGGTATAAGTCGCTGAGGCCACTTGCCTTTCTTAGAGGCATTCCAGCCCTTGAGACTCCCTCACGCTTTGCATTCTTTTTGCTCCCTACACATATTTGTTCCATCTTGGTCAGTGTCATTCCTGTAGTACTTGCGTTGCTGTTCGTCTGCCAGGATGTCTATTGGAGGCTTCTTGCTATCACTGCGTCGTTTGCGCATAGATTCGGTACACTGACGCGATTTTTAATCTGGTTGAGTTAATCCTCGTTGCTTTGGCCCAGATTAGTCTAGCGTAGTCAATTATGGACGAAACTATTTTCGCTAAAAGTAGTCTTCGACTATGCTTATGTCCAACTATGCATGTCGGGCATGATGCGCGCTAGTGCGAGTTTGCTGCTTTACCCCCGATGTATCTTATGCGCTCGACGAGCAATGAGAGACTTGTATCTATCGTGGCAGGTATTTTACTTGTGCCTTAGATGTTAGGGTATGAGCACCTACTTGAAAATTGACCGTTTCTATCTTGTTCCTACTGCTCATGAGTACGCGATGGGGTGGACAGGGTGGAGTGAATAGTGTGCTTGGTTGTGACTCGAAACACACAATTTAGTCACAGAGTAAATGTTTTTTTTTTTTTTTTGAAAATTGTGAGAGTAGTATGTTTACTGGCCAGCGGGTTACTCACATTTGCAGTTCGGCTTTAGGTTAAGTGCTCTTAAAAAAAACGCATTATAAAGCTTTTCATTGTGTAAAACGCAATTTTTCCATACAATTTATAAACAAATTAAAGTTAATTAACTTGTACCTCATTGCAGGAGTAAGACGTATTTGAATTTAATAATATTTTGACTTAAGGTCACTTAGGTTCTGCTTTTAATTGACAATATTCTAATCAACAATTACGTCAGTCCAGAGTTAATTTCCGAGTACTCTTTCGATAAATACCGGTGCACTGTATCTAATTGCTGGTTGCAGTTTTACCTTGTAAATACATTTGAATTGACTATTTTATAGAAACGATTGGTTTGTGTTAAAGCCATTCATTCGTGATGGTTTTTTATAATTTCATGTTTTATCGTATCACGTTTTGGTTAGATAAGACGCAATCAGAATTTTATTTGCGGTTAGATTACATACTCCTGTCTAAGTATCTATAGAGGGGAATTTTCCTCTTACAATCGAAAGAGCTAAGAACACCGGTTGACAAGAGGAGCGGCTAATAAGTATGCAGACAATAATTGATATTGGATGACCACTTTATTTAAATATTTGTATCTATACGTGATGTACTCATGCGATTTTCTTCTTTTTTTTTGCTTCAGTCTCTCACAAGTGAATCGGATTATCATCGATCAGATGCAAATATTTATACAATTTAATACTTAATAACATTGTAGATGATCCCATGAATGAGATACGTAAACATTTACGAAGCAATCCAAAGTGTGATAAGTGTGTAAACAAATATTTACTGGGAGTAGTGAAGTGAAGATCACTCTACAGTATTATTTTTGGTGGCTGAATTGACAGTAACGTCTACATGATGACCCCTATTCATTGTTTAGGATGGCGATTACATCTGTTAAGCGAGAAATAGATTGATGTAGTGTATGTAGTAATTAATTAAAATTTTGATTGAGGTCTTTATTCACTTGCGTGCCCCAACTTAGGTGTGTTGTTGCTCAAGCAACTAACTTGTTGAAAAGCATGGAAAAACTAGTCGAGATTAAAGTGGATAAAGTTGCATCTTCTATCGGAGATGCAGCATGTCTATCAGCGCGGAAAATCCTGCGAGAATGCGCTTCAAAATCTGTTTGGTAGGATTGAATGCAGCCTTGATAGGAAAGAGTACGCGGTGAGCATCTTCATCGACAACGAAGGAGCTTTTGACAATGCGACCTTTGACTGCATGTGTAACTCTGCTAAACAATACAGGGTACAGACGAAACTTTAGTGTTAAAGCAATGTTGGCAGGGGTCAACAAGGTCTGTCCGCAAGGTGGCGTTCTGCTATAGTGCATAATGGTCGACTATCTGTTGACCACTCTCAATCGTTCTAACATCTACGCTCAGGTATATGCGAATGATGTTGCCGTACTTTCTGCCGGGCCATGCCTAGAGACTGTCTGTACTAACCCGCAAAGGGCTCTGGATATGATCGATGAATGGTGCACTACGAATGGGGTTTTGGTCAATTCTCTCAGACTGACCGGTCTGACTCAGCCAGTGCTAAAGGGCGTCACTATCCTGATATCCAATGAAGTCAAATATTATAGAAGTAATCCTGCTCTTTTGGTCAAAACATGTCGAGTCTTAGTTTTCTGGGTGCTTTCAGCAGGACACGAAGCTTTTCACCGAAATAGGTTCTCTATACGGCTAGGACCTTTCGTAGCATATGCGTCGGTTGTTTGGTGGAAGGGGCTTTAGCGTAAATATGTGACTGCCTTTTACACTGAACTCCAAAGAACGTCTTGTCTAGGCTGCAAGGGAACTTTTCCGAGCACCACTGGCTCTGCTACTTATATGAGGTGGATTTTCGTACAACTCACACTGAAGTTTCGATTACCTTACACGAGACACTTATCCTTGACCCCTGTCTTATTGATATGACGTCTGACGCAATGACAACAGAACGTCGGTTGTTGCCCCAATTTAAAGTCAAATTTCCCTGCGTTCCGGACTGGCTTCGGCCAGAATCTGAACCAGAAAGGAATTGTAGCGGAATCTTCACGGGTGGCTCCAAAACCAGTCGGGATCTGGTGCTTGTTTTTGGAGGACCACAACATCAAAATATGCATCTGTTTTCCAAACGGAGACTTGTGCAATCCTAATGGCCACGAACTATGTGTGTTTGTAGGGAATAGATGTAAAGCTCGGAATATTTGCGTTTGTAGTGACAGTCAGGGTGCGCTTAAGGCATTGTTTAACCCTTTACCCACTTGCAAGATAATTCTGAATTCGGTCGCAAGGCTGAACCCTGCTCTGGTTCTGTTGCCTATTATATTCTTAAGTACGAGATCCCCTAGTTCGTCAAAAAGCCTGTTTCCCATATGACGGAGGCGGCGGTTTTGAAGATTTGGGCAATCACATAACAAGTGTTTGATGGTTTCTGTCTCTTCTATATTTTGACAGCTCCTGCAGTGGTCGGGTATGTTGATGCCTAGTCTAGCAGCCATTTCCCCTATCGCGCACTATCAAGATAAGAATTTCTTTTTTATTCATCGCCAATAGGCTTTTTGTTCTGTTTTCATCCACTGTCGGCCATAAGCTGCGAGATATGATACAGTCGCTTCTGGCGGACCATGCGGAGTTAATCAGTTCTCTTGCTTTTAGGTCTATTTTCCTTTTTAGTTCACCAATTGGAGTTTCTACTGATATCCGATATCTAATGCTGATCCCTTTTTAGCTAGTTCATCTGCTGTCTCGTTTCCTTTTATATTGCTATGTCCAGGAACCCAACAGAGAGTTACGTCATGGGTGCTGTTCAATGTATTACGGCATCTGGAAACTGTTTACGATCTGACTTCCACGCAGTTTAGTCCTTTGATTGCCGCTTGACTGTCCACGAAAATTGTAATCTTGGAAGGATTAAGTTTATCGCTATGTATAGTCTGTGCAGCCCTATCATTGGTGAAGACCTCAGCCTGAAAGATGCTACAATCATCCGGGTGTTTGTACGAGTGGTTGATTTTAAGTGACTCGCAAAAGACTCCGGAGCCAGTTCCCATATCCATTTTAGACCCGTCGGTGTAGAGCTGAATGTCCTGTACATTAATTAATGTGTTGGAATCCCATTCTTGTTTTTCGGGACTAAAAGTGGAGTAGTTCTTGTCGACATCTATGTAGGGTATGAAATAATTTGTCGTTCTGTCGAGATCGGATATACTATACCTGTTGAGTATAGATATATGCTACCATGCGCCCGACTGTTTGGGACGAATCGCACTTTTGGCAGCTGTGCATCGTATGTATTCATCTAGGGGAGGGATATTTTAGAGGTAAAACATCTTGATGAGGTCACCACGAAGGAAGACGTGTTTAACGCGCTAGCAGAGAACCTGGCGAATACCAGTGTCATGAAAGCACTGGCAATTAAGTCACTTAGGAAAGCCTACAGTGGTACCCGTGAGTTTACCTGCAGAAGCAGCCAAGTAGCTTATCGAAATAGGCAAGGTACGCATAGGAAGGGTTGTATGCCGAATACGCGAGAAAATAAACCCAACCAAATGCTACAAATGCATAGAATTCGGGCACGTAGTCAAAACTTGCCTGGTCCAAACATTGCTTACACTGTGGTAAAAGTGATCACATAGCGAAGCTATGCAACCAGGAGCCAAAATGCCTACTCTGCCAAGGCAAGGAGGGTATCGATAACAACCACCTTACGGGAAGGCGTAGATGTCCATCGCACCAGCGTGCATGGAGAGAGCTGCTGCTGAAGCAATGAAAATATTACAGCTAAATTTAAACAATTGTGAGGCGGCTCAAGCCCTCTTAACACAATCAATTCGTGAACTAGGTGTAGACGTCGCAATCCTAAGCGAACCGTATCGGAATTATGATAACACTGTATGTATATACAGGCACAGCCGCAATATGGACTTGCGGCAAAAGACCCTTCTAAGAAACAGAGGTGAATCCTAGCACATTCTTCGTTAGGGCCAAAATCGATGGCTACCATATATACAGCTGCTATGCTCCACCGAGTCTTACGATCGAGGAATATTATAACTTCCTAGACAAGTTGACAATGGTTGCTAGGGGTCGAAGTCCGGTTTTCATAGCCGGAGACTTTAACGCATGGGTCACAGAATGGGGCTGCCGAAGGACAAACAGGAGGGGAATCAAACTTCTGGAAGCCTTAATGATCATTGACGTAGTTCTCTTAAACATCGGTAATGAACACACTTTTAGCAGAAATTGGACGGGCTCGATAATCGATCTTACTTTTGTAAGCAACTGCCTTGCTCAGAAAACAACATGGAAGGTTAGCCCCCACTATACCCACAGCGACCACCAAGCTATATTGTGTCAAACGACGAACGAAGAAAGGCGGCGCCAAATTACTTCAAGGACGAGGAAACACATACGACGAAGAGGCTTTTGCCCTTATGATCGCAGATGCTACGTTGACTGGTTCGGCCAACGAGAAGTGTGTGCAGCTGATTATCCACATTACATCGGCGTGCGAAGCATCTATGGTAAGAAGAAGGACGAATACACGCTACTCACCAGTTTATTAGTGGAATGAAGATATCGCACTGCTACGCGCTAAATGTCACCGCGCAAGAAGACAGTGCCAGCGCAGCAGAGGAAGAGACGATTTCACCGAACTCCACCACCGGTATAAGGTAGCGCGAAAGGAGCTGAAAACGGCAATAAAAACTTAACTTGAAGTACAGAAAAATGTACTGGTTACTAGGAAAGAACTCTGACTTATCTATCCAGAACAAACTAATGTTATATAAGCAAGTACTGAAACCCGTTTGGACATATGGTATCCAACTATGGGGCTGTACAAAGAAAACAAATGCTGAACCCATTCCAAAGTCCTTCGTGGAATAATTAATGTCCCTTGGTATATAAGAAATAGCGATCTACATCGTGACCTTCAAATTGAAATGGTTACAGAACACACAATCAGCTACTGCAAAGTCATACCAACTCCGAAATGGAGACCGTCTTAAATGTACGAAACAATGTTCGGAGATTAAGAAGAACCAAGCCTCATGAGCTGATGGTCTAAAAGCTATGGGAAAGTGTTATAACTTTAAACTTCCCCCAATGCGATTTATAAATTAAGAAAGAAAATACATTTGTCGATCTTTCATAGATTGGTCCTGATTCAATGGTGGTTTTAGTGCGGTAAGAGTCCCACACTACTTGGTACCGATTATTACCGAGTGTCTTTTGAAGATTTCCATCGGATAAAAAAAAAATGTTGGAGCATGGCTGGAGTGATGTTGATGGCAGGACTAGGTGTATAATATTTTTAAAAACAAATTCAAAAAACTGTGTACTCTATCATCATTCCTTCTCCTGAAAAAAAAAAAAAAAACAAACCGTGACAAAAGATTTTACTTTTTTTTTTATTGCTAATACTTATAGAACTTCTTCATTGTTATTTACATAAATTATTCGTGTCTTTATTTGCTTATACAACAAAAATACCATTACAGCTAATTAAAAAATAAATAAAAAAAAAAAAAAAATTATAAACTTTAGAACTAATCAACAACTAATGACTGTTTACGAGGCTTAAACTTTATTCGTTCACAAAAAATCATTCATTCAAAATTGAGTGATCCTTTCCTTACACCAATCAATGGCACACATTCTATTCGTCGTTTCTCTGCTATCTGTTGGCATCTGCATTTTTGTATTCCGGATTTTGTAGCCAATCCTCTTTGATTAGATCGGCACCCTTTTCCCCGATCATTATGACAGGTGCATTGGTGTTGCCACTACTTATCGTTGGCATAATACTTGCATCGATTACTCGAAGTCCTCTTACGCCATAGACCCTTAATCGGGAGTCGACAACAGCTTCTGGATCCCAGGCGGGACCCATTTTAGTTGTTCCACACGGATGGTAGATTGTCATTGAAATTGTACGTATGTGGCATTCTAGATACTCATCGGAGAGGAATTTGAATTGCTTGCAATTGGGTAGAGGTATTTGATGTAATCGAGAGCCGAATTGCTTAAAGACCTTGGCTTCGGATACTCGTATGGCGATTTTGGCACCCTCAACGAGGGTCTGGACATCGAATTGATCGTCGAAGTAGTTGGCATTGATGAGGGGATAGTGGAATGGATTGCTGGTACGCAGGCGAACCCAACCTCGTGAGCGGGGCCGTAGGAGAAGTGGCATTATAGTCCATGTGTCCTTGTTGGCTATGGGATGGTAGACTTCTTTGTAGAGGGATTCCTTAAGGCCGAGAACTTTCTTCACCCGAGCTCCGTTGTCTGAATTTACGGACGCTGGAGCCATGTGGAATTGAATGTCGGGCCAGTCGATAGAGCTATTTGAGTAGATTGTATGGACAAAGGCGAGGCCTTCCACTCCGCCCAGGGTTGTCATTGGGCCACGTTCTCGAAGTACATATTGAAAGGTTACAGCAGTGGGATTGAAGCGGTCCTGCACGATTGCGACTGGTTTGTCGACTAAAAATGATATTCCACCCATGCCGACGTGATCTTGCATATTCTCACCAACGGGTAAATCTTTAAGAACTGGAATTCCGACATCTTCGAGATGTTCCTTTGGGCCAATTCCAGATAGCATCAGGATCTGTGGCGTATTGATTGCTCCAGCTGATAGAATTATCTCTTTCCTCGCCTTGATTCGATAGATCTTGCCATTTTTCATAAATTCCACGGTAGAAGCTCGCATAGTCTCCGGGTCGATGTGTATCTTGGTGACGTGAGAATTCATCGAGAGGTGAAAGTTTTTCCGCAGCCTTATCGGGCGAAGGAAGGCTTTGGCTGTGCTGCATCTGCTGCCTCGTCTAATGGTTCCCTGAGCTATCATAAAACCCGTCTGTTTTTCCCCGTTAATGTCGCGATTTTCATAGCCAATCTCGGTACCGGCTTCGACAAATGCCGCCACTAAGGGTGAGCGCCATGGAGACTCTTGAATTGTCAACAAGCCGCCTTTTCCATGATACGGACTATTTGCCAGATACGGATTCCGATTGTCTTCTGATTTCTTGAAATAATGCAAAACATTCTCATATCCCCAGCCGGGATTGCCAAGCGACTCCCAGTGATCGTAGTCATGACGATTTCCCCTCACATAGAGCATGTAGTTCAAGACACTCGATCCACCTAAAACTTTCCCCCGCGGCCAATTGCAGCGATTGTTCTTCATTCCCAGGCAGGCCTTTTTGCTCGGTTCTGTCTTGTATTGCCAGTCCAGCTTGCTCAGCTGCAAATAGGCGGCCAAAGATGGTACATCGGAAATTTCATTCTCATCCGGACCGGCTTCGAGCAGCAGCACCTTCCATGATGAAATCTCCGTCAATCGGTTGGCAACAACAGCTCCCGCCGAACCGCCTCCAATTACAATAAAATCGTATTCCATGTACAGGCGTGCCTGATCCAGCGGCCGTGACTCTGGATCTACACGATCATAGCGATAGAAGGTAATCGCGGCTAACATCAGTGGTATCAACCATAGACCAGTGGTGACCACTCCGAAGGTGGACTTTATCACAGTGGTTATGAAAAGCAGGTTAAGGACCATTTTTTTGTTTTTTTTTTGTTTTTAGTTTGTCTTAGATGGGTTGTTTGGCGCAATTCGTCGTTTTAACGTGGTTTAGTCAATTTTTCTTGTATCCTGCAGACTTTTGGGGGTTTTTCGAAGACGCATTATAAGCTGATCGTGCAATCAATGTGCATTGCTCTTTCGGTCCAGTTGAGTGACCGTAGGAATCTGAAAGCAAAAAAAATGCATTTTGTTTATTCGCTTGTACAACTAAAATTCAATTTAAATTAATTTTCTTTTTTTTTTCTTTTCTTTTCAGGTAATTGGATTTAAACAAGTAATCACTAATAAGATTGTAATTGATGCAAAGGGAATGAGATAATAACCTCTTGTGTGTAAAGTGAGTTATTGATTATCCAAACCATAATTATTGAACATTTTCAAGATGTGACACCACTTGTCAGGCAGGTTTAGTTGATGATAATTCATTAATTAGAATAGCCAGGGCTGCTGATTGATCATTGAACATGTCAGAGTCACCCTTTGTGTCAGTTCTCTTCGGATTAAAATTCATGAGTTTGTTTTTATTTTTGTTTCTTATAATTTGCTTTGACTTCCTAACATGAATTATTCCCAGCAATTACAGTAGCTAAGCCTTTTAATTTGTTTAAATTATTTTTTTCAAAAAGAGCTGGAAACATGCGTATTCGCTACACTATGCATGTAAAGTAAACAACCTCAGTAAAGTGAATCGATTATGTATTTAGAGAAACAAAAAAAGAAACAAACACTGCGTGTGAAAAATTTGAATATTTAATTTTGAAAAAGTCATGAGTTTACGATTAGGCGTGTAATTTTATATTTCACCTGAAAAACTACGCATGACCACCACTCTTAAGGAATAATTCTCAGAAATTGAATTTCATAGGTATCTTCATTTATCTAGAATTTTAGATTTAAGATTATCATCAAATTATCTACCACGGTTGCCGCCTATTTGCTTGATGGGATGACTCAAGTGAATGCAAATAGAAGCCAAATTGTTTAATTATGAATGTTACCGGACAACACCTACATTTTTCTGTACATAAAAGTGTAGTTGACTCGAAAACTTAGCTCATGTTGTTTCCTTCAGATTTCAAGTGACAGATTGTCACCTTACTTAATTTTAAGCTTGTTCTTGTACTCGAAAATTGAGAAGATTTGATTGCACTACTTGTGGATGCCTATACTATTGTACAGGGTGCGCCATCTTTTATGTCGGTATATAAACATTGAATAACTTCGACATTTATCAACCGATTGACTTAAGTAGAACATGTCTACTGAAACGTCAATTCAGTAAAATTCTAATCATGAATAACTTCACTCCGAAACAATGCGCCGAAATAGTGACGCTGTGCATTGAAAATAGTCGTTCAGTTGTGTTAACTTAACGTGCATTCGTCGAAAATATCGCGGCCAACAAGCACCGTCTGACAACACTATTCGTCGTTGGGTGTTGAATTTTGTTGAGCACGGGATAGTGGGAGATCGTCGACATGCCGTTCATCAACGCCCAAGACGTTTCAGTGAACTTGTTGAAGCGGTAAGAGATAGTGTTGCCGAGAACTCACATGTGTCATGTATCGTCACCGCGTTCAGCATTTTGGCGTCAGTGGAACCACCTTGCGGCGCATTTTGAATGATGATTTGCATTTGTTTCCGTATAAAGTGCAATTGACTCGAAGAGTATTGCCGACAGACCGTCCAAGTCGCTTGGAATACGACCAAATAATCGCTCAAATGGTTGGTACTGAGCCTGATTTTTGAAAGCAAATTTTGATGACCGACGAGGACCATTTCGCATTCTTTGCCGCCGTTAGCAAGCAAAATTGCCGCATTTGGGGAACGGAGAATCTACACGAGATTCATGACTGTTTGGGCCGGCATTTGCGCCAAAACCATCATTGGGCCATTTTTCTTCAGAGAAGGTGGATGTTGGCTCATTACGATTATGTCTGCCCACAAATGTGTGAAAAAGGTCTGGACGATTACTGGTTTCAACAAGACGGTGTGCCATGCCACACTGCAAATCAAACAATGCAGTTTTTGCAACGAAAATTCCCTGGACGTGTGCTGTCAAAAAATGGAGACATTGACTGGCCACCCAGATCTCCAGATTTGACCCCTCCGGACTTCTTTTTGTGGGGTTATTTGAAAAGCATACACTTTGCTAGCAAGCCAGCAAGCCTCAGACCATTGACGAGCTCAAGGCAAACATTCGTGCCGGAATCATCACTATACCGCCCGAGATGATCGAAAAAGTGATGGAAAACGCAGCAAAAAGGGCACAAAGGGCACATTTTGCTTTGGTCGATAGAGGCGGCCACTTGATTGATGTTGTATTCGAAAACTAGTCCAAATAAATTGCAAAGGACCAAATTAAATAAAAATGCCTCATATATGGAAATCGGTTGTTTTTTTTTAAAAAGTTATTCAATATTCACATACCGACATAAAAGTTGGCGCACCCTGTATCTATAATACGAGTGTTTTCCCACCAAGTTTTTGGAAAAATATAATTTTCCCTTTTCCCTTTATTCAGATAGACAATACACGACGGCTAAAGCTTTTTATGTTACTAATGGGCTCCCACAGGGTACAGTCACAGCACCGCTCTTATTTAATATCTACGTTTCTGAAATGCTGAGGGACATGGATAATTCGCTAGCGTTTGTTGACGACGTTATTCTGTACGCAAGCGATTCGAAAATATAAGAGATCCAAAGTGAACTCCAAAACAACTTTGATAAGCTTGAGGTATTCTGCTCAGAATGGAAGTTAGGTTGAAGTGGCTGTCAGCAAAAAAAAAGCCAGCACACTAAGATTAGTAATAACTCGATTGTGATACCACATGGGTTTGAGAGGCGGCCCCTAGCCTACTCGTTGAACCATATAGAGCTTCTGATGAAGCGTGGAAGGTCCTTAACGTATATTATTCAGATCATTTAGGTCGTTGAAACAGAAGGCTCCTCAGTGGAGTTTCCTTCTTTGGGAGAGAGCTGGGCGGGTGCAAAGTAGGTGAAGAAAAGCTGGAGATAAACGAGGTTAAATGTGAAACTATACTGTTCCGCACCCCAGTAAAATGCGTTAATTCAGATTTGAGACGAAACTGAAAACCCTACAAATAACGATCTCCAATGGTCTTCGCATTAAGTCAAGATGGTTGTGAAGTATTTAGGTGTCCATTAAGTCAAGTTTTTGTACTGTAATGAGTATGTACATATACAGTTACAAAAAGGGCGGAATTTGTGTCGCTCAAACATCCTTTTTACTCCAGCTATCTGAGATTCGATGTTAAGATCATATGCTACCATGCCTTCGTTCGTCCAATTCTGACTTATGCGTTTCCAGTGTGGTGGAACATAAGCCCATCGTATATGGAGAATCTTCGGTTATTTGAAAGGAAATTTCTTCGGGCATGCATGCTGATGTACAGAAGCGCACATTCTGACTTTCGGCATTACGTCTTTAATAAGAGGCTATCGCATCCTTCCGGTGTGTTCGGAATCGACAATGTCATTGCGGATCTTGTGAGGAATCATTTTGCGCGGTCAGCAAACGTTACAGAGAACGAACTTGTATCGGGCTTATTTAACCCTAATCCTGGGTATTTCAGAAATACTATGGAGGGTGGATACATTCCACCGGAGGCATTTTTCATCTGGATGCACACGGGTACTTACCAGACTCAACGGATGTGTCAATTATTTATGATCTTGCTAGAAGGGCGACAGATAAACACATTCTTTATGAGTTTGGTGATGGAAATGCTGACCTAAGATACTGCGTTGGCATACATGAAAGGGATGTAACTAACGTTGGCAGGTTTAATCGGGAAAAATACTGGAGGGAGCTGTTGCCCTTAAAGTTTGAGGTTTACAGAATTTTCCAAAGCCGACCACAAAGCGATCATGCCATACATACTCGTAACTGTGGGCCTGATATCGCACACGTACAGCCAGAGAGTGGTATGGCTCTTTTCGATGGCCTTTTTACAGGAGTAGTGACCAACACTCGTTTTTTTAACGCGTTCTAGTAAATTGGCTTTCCAGTTTAGTTTCCTAATCATGACCATAGAATGCGCAGCACATTTGCCAATTGGGTGCTGGAAAATCAACAAATTGACGCCCATTTTTCAAACAAAATCTTCTTCAGCGATGAGTCCCATTTCTCACTCGGCGGTTACATAAATTGCAGAATTTGGGGTTCTGGGAATCCAAATGTGATGTGTTGTGGTCACTGCCTCCACCACGGGTGACAGTTTGGTGCGAGCTGTGGACCGGCAGGGTGATCGGGCCATATTATTTTTGACAACGACGAAGGCACCACTGTTAAGGTGAATTCTCTGCGCTATGGTCATATGAGTGGGAGCCGTGGCTAAGAGGTCAAGTGCGCGATCACTGAGCGAGAGGTTCAAGGCATAAAAACTGTAGGTCCCAGCCATTCGTGAGGCGCACAGAGACATTGATGTGAGTGACATGTGGTCCCAACAGGACGTGGCTACGTGCCACACAACACAAATTTGGCTCTATTGCACGGGAAAGTTCCCCGGCTATTTAATTCAATTGGCCACCAAGATCGTGTGATCTGATCTAAATAAAGATCAAGCAAACCAAATTTTGGAGCACTTAGAAACCAAGATCCGTGAAGTTATGATCGAAATACAGCCAAAAATATGCCGAAAAGTAAATGAAAATTACCTCACAAGAATCGAAGTTTGCAAAAACACCCGTGGCGGTCATTTAACTGATTTTGTAATTCATACAAAATGCCATACTCGTAGTCCAAAATTTAAAACGGTAAAAAAAATGTCGTTGAATCTTTCAATACTTTTTATTTTATTTGAAATTAAAATCCTAAAACACAAAATTAATTTTCCATGTCCGAATACTCAGAATTTAAGGAAATCGTTTTCGGAGTTCCACAAGGAAGTGTTCTTGGTCCAATCTTGTTCATACTCAAATCTTCATCTTCTTCAAATTGTTGGTATAAAAATAAACAATATTCAATTAGATTGTAAATAAAAGTGGAAATGAAAACTTTCAAATTATAGTAAATAGGATAATGAGTTTGGATGTTGGATCACAATTACTGCCGTCCAGTTTAAGTAAACTAATTAAGTCCAATGTTACAACTAATGACAGTGAAATGCCCATCAATCTAAATGGTGTCGGAAAGATCCCACGAAGATACGAGTAAAATTGGTTTTCAGTCGTATCTCGAAAAACGAAAACTGAACATATGATGAGTGGAAAACACTAAAAAGAACTAAAACTTGTAAGTAAGTGCATTTGAAGCGTACTTTATGAAAGAGATGTGTCGGATATACTTATTCATATCCGCATTTTTTGTCACGGAATATTTTGAAAATAAAAAATATAATGTTGGCTGTTCTTGAAGCATAAAACTCATCCAATTGGCACACAATTTTATGTTCCATAACCTGTAAGAAGATTCCTTCAAATCTAGGTACTCTGACAGAAGTGGTCATGAACGAACTCAAGGTAAGTTCTCTTTCAGGTCAATAGTTTCCAAAAAAAAGAATCATTCAAAATGACTACAGCCTATAATACAACAAAACGCCTGTTTCCGGATCCTCAATTCAGTTTTAGAAGCAAACATTCTACAATCGATCAAGTATAATTGAGAAAATGGTATGCTCGAGTGTTTTCTTGATGACCCCCAAACCTTCGATAAAGTGTGGCACAAGCGATTGGAAATCAAGATACAGTGGGGATATTCCCGCTATGTAATATTCTAAAATCCTTTCTTGAAGATAGACTCTCCGATTTTAAAGAAATCACAGCTGGGATACCGCAAGGGAGTGTACTTGGTCCGATTTTATACTTGTTATACACAAGAGACATACTCGTACCGCAATTAGAAGACAAAATTATAGTCACATTTACGGACGACTCAACCTTATTCGCAACACGGTCGAGAAAGCTACCGGAAAAGTGCAAAAAGCTGTAGATAAGCTACATGATTGGACGAGGCCAAATCTACTCATGTAAATTTTATGTACAAAAAAGAAGGAAATAATAACGCTGTCCTTCAGATTTTGCACAATACAAATAATAGTTCGCGGACTACAAAGAAAAAAATCATCCGATTTAGCTCAGTAAAGAGCAACCGCGCGTAACTAGCGGTAGAGCAGGCACTTACGTTGGAAAGTCACCTGCAAAACGTGGATAATATGAAATGTAGACTACTAGATAAGTTTCACTTAGAGTAAGAATCTGACACGCGCTGCCGGCCCTCATGGTTGGTTAGTTGGTTTATGAGGGTGGGCTCTTTACTTAGGCCTCCATTGGGCCCCTCGTCTATCGAACTGTAAGGAGCAGTGCTGTGCTTTGGGAATTATGCGTTGAGAGGGGATTTAGGTATTGGGATCATGGGGAGTATCAACGGGAATCTATTTCATATAGTGATCGGCGAATCATACTGTTCGTCTGGCGAACTCCAATATATCCCCGATTCCTTTCTTGCTGAGGTGTGTAATATCCGATATCCTTGGGGATCCCAGAATTTTCAGTCTTAATCTCGCTGTAGCAGGGCAGTGGTAGAGGATGTGTTCTATATCTTCTTCCTCCTCCTCACGTTAGCACAGATTGTTTTATCAGCTATCCCGAATCTGATCGAATGTTTGTTGAGATTGATGTGCCCTGTTAAAAGTCCCACCATCAATCTCAATTGTGTTCTGCTTGAGTTTAGAGCTCTTTTTGCTGAGTAACAACACTCAGTTTAGTTATTACAGATCTAGCCACTTTACACGTGTCTAGATTCGTCCAGTAGTTATTGAACTCCTGTTGTATCTTCTCATTGATTATTGTTTTAATAGTTGTCCCTATTGTCTTATCAGGATTCAGTTCTATGTTGCCCGCTCCTTTCCTTGCCAGTTCGTCTGCCTTTTCGTTTCCCAGTACACCTTCATACCCCGCTACCCATGTAAGATGGACTCTATTGCGTCTGGCAAGTATGAGTAGTTCAATTTAGTTTTGCACTCCCTTACTAGACGTGATTTCGACATGGGGTTTGTGATCGCACTAATTGCTGCTTTGCTGTCTGAGCAGATGTCGATTTGCCGGCCCTCATAGTGTCCCATGGAAGATTTTGAACTACCGTCGTAAAAATTGAATTACCCCGAACTAAAAAGAGGGAATTGAACAATATTTAATGTCAAGTTCCAATAGGATCATTAGAATCCATTAGAATCATTGCATTCTTTTAAGAATCTATTGTGGTCAAAAGAAGGGAAAGACGATCCCACAAACAGATATGTAGAATACCACTTTCTTTTTAACATATGAGTATCTGGAACACGATTGTTGACATGATCACCATACTTCCATATCATGATAACATGGAACTTAGAAATAAATAAGCTAAAGGATCAAAACGTCTTTGACGCGAGCGAAGCTGTGATATTCTCCTAGTGTTATGAACATGTGTACCATGTTAATTTTTTTTTTTTAGTTTAACTTAGTAATGCTGTTTCTTCCGTACCAGAATTGGGTAAACGGACCACAAATGGATTCAACACCATGTCTGTCTGTCCGTATGTCTGTTGTGCGGTTGTAAATAGAGAACTGAAAATTTGTACGAAAAATTGTTTAGGGTACATCAAGCTTTGGGGCATAATGTACCCCACGAAAAAAAAAAAAAAAAATTACGCTCTATCATGCGACATATCAAATTAAAGCTGAACTTGTATGTAGTCCAAAAATATAAAAACTATTTTTGGGATATTGAAGAACAATTTGAAAAAAAAAAAAAAAAAAATCGAGACAATGTAAATTTATGAGTAGGTACCCCATTTCCATTTGATTTAGATGACTTTCATGCAGAAAATCTACACGTCCGGCTGCCATCTGATAGACGACACACTTGAACTAATAATAGGTCTATTGTGATACCACATGGATTTGGGAAGGATCATGGATCTGGAAGGCTCTTTGAGAGAGCGCTGAGCAGGTGCAAAGAAGGTGAAGAAAAGACTCCTCCTCCTCCTCGTCCATGTAGCTTCTACAGAAATTATTCGATAATACGCCAAGTCTTGTTGTATGCTTGCCTATTAGACAGTGCCTGGTGATGACACCAACTACAGCGCTGATATGTAATCTATTCTATAGAGAAATCAAATTCTTAGAGCGCTTCAGATCCAGCTTAGGTCAAATCAAAATGTTTTGTCGCTAGAAACATTGTAAGGCTTGTTCAGCTATGATTTGTTCTGTTGATAGCATCCAGCTTTAATTTAAGTTTACATGTAGCGATCTGTATACTCAAGGTACCTTTATCTGGTAGTGTTCTTCCATCTGTGGCCAGTTCGTCTGCCTTACAATTCCCTGGAATGTCCCTATACCCCGGCACCGAATATTGAAGCTGCTCCGCGGCAGTCTAGAGCTATTTTTGAATTTAGAGAGGATTATTCCAAGGATTTGATTGCTGCTTGGCTGTCTGAAAAGATGTGGATATCTGCTACTCATATCACGTTATTCCTTAACCAGGATAAGACTTCCTTTATTGCAATTATTTCCATCTGGAATACGCTACAATGATTTGAGAGACGAAAAGAGAGGTTTAAATTAAGCCTCTCAGAGAAGACACCACCACTCACCCCATTATTAATTTTTGAACCGTCGAAAAAAAAGTGTCGACTTAGAAACCTTAATTCCATCTTCCTCCGAGAATGCTTTGGAAGGGATAGTGATTTGTAAGTTTTTGTCAAAATTTTACTGGGTATGGTATAGCCAATGTTTTCAGGGAAGTTTTATGCTATATACTTTGCTGAACCACTGTGAAGTAGCTTTAAGGTGAATAGCTGAAGTAGCTGTCATTTGCCTACTAAAAATGTCGAGGCGTGTCAGATAGAATAAAGTGTCCATTGCTGCAGTGCTCCGCTATTGCACAGACAAGCTGTATGTTGGACTATGCTTAAATTCTTATGGTTTACTCGTATTGCCGGCTTATCCAAGGTAGTCCATCAGACAAGTCTAATGACCGAGATGTAGAGCCAGTGAGTTATTCTGGGTTGTAAGTCTTATTTGTTCGCAATGGCTTTTTTGCAAGAGAAAGGTGCGATAGTGGCTTTCTTTACTCTGCTGGGTTTCCAGCTTAGCTTTCTATTCGAAATAAGACCCAGGTATTTTGCTTCGTTGGAGAAAATTAAGCTTGTTCCATTAAGGGATGGAGGGTCAATAGGTGGGATTTTATATTTCCTTGAGAAGAGGACTAGTTCAGTTTTGTAGGGATTCACCCCTAGACGACATCTAGCTGTCCAACTAGATAGTTTATTAAAAAGCGTTTTTTAGGAGTTCTTTTAAGGTAATGAGGTGTTTACCAGAGACTGCTATACCAACGTCATACACATAGGCGATAATTAACCACATAATTTGCAAAGAAGTGGGTATATGACTTCTACTGACAAATCTTCTAACAGATGTCCCGCCCAGCTTCGAGTTGATAATCCGACTATTAAGCAGTAAATTAATCAATTCGCCAAGTGAGCTATCTACCTTCAGATTTGGCAGTTATCGCAGATGAATAGACGTTGTTAAAAGCGCCTTGTTACGTTGGACAAAGTGAATTTTATGAGATGTGGGCCTTACCTCTGGTGGGGGGTCTCACAATACACAAACACCTTGTTCTATAGATTTTCAACGAATCACTCATTGCTTTAATTCTACACTATCTGGTCGCACAGGTTTTGGATGACCAGCACCCAGACGGTGATATGACACCTTCGATGTCCACAGTAAACTGCTGATTACGTGGAAATTATGTTGTTCACAATATGCTGGCGCCACGACTTGTTGCTTACACCCTGAATTGTTCATCCGCAAACATTGTTGGTTGTTCAGCCTGATTCACTGATGTTCTCGAGGTGCTGATGGTTACTGCTGACCTCGACCATAGTCTTTTGATTACTATGATGACCACTGATGTAATTAGTAGAAACACTACGCCTCCGGTCAATGAATGTTGGTGAATTTTGTAATTCCTAATCTCCTTTAATAGTACCTCCTGGTTCCTTTGGAGACTAATATCGTGCTGAACCTTCACGATTTGATTAGAGATGTATGATGCCAAAACAGGATCTTCTTTTTGTTTATAGTTGAAGTTAATTAGCTGCTCCGAAATGTTTTGAATGGGAAGATACGATGAATTCAGTCTTGTTGTTATGGTTTGCTTCCCGAAAAGGATCATAGTTGATTGGGGTATTCTGCAGTTTGGTTGAAGTTTCAGAATCCCAGTCTCCTTCAGTTTAGCAGGGTTTATTGTCGAACTACAGGCGATGTCTATTTTGACTTCATAAGGCGCACTAAATATCCATGTATTAGTGTGCTGCATCTTTACCCAGTATAATTGTGGCTGCACGGTTCGAGTGACGCATGATGATGGCAGAAGTTCTATTTCACAAGAGCTTACAATTGATCATGCTGTATATATTGGATGCTGCATTTCACACCAATATATGTCTGATGACCTTTGTTTACCTGAAGAGAAGTTACCTTCGCTTAGGGGTATCAGGATCTCCCTGATGGCACAATATATGTGAACTTCTGATCATGCCAAGTGGGGACAGGAAGAATCTTGTACATTTTGAATTCTTCACCGTAGAAGAGAGGTAATGTTAGTTCTATTATGATGTTTCGCACAGTTACTCTTGCTCTTGGTTGTAAAGTCTTGTACAATTGAATTACTGACTCATGATGTCGGTCTCCAGGTATCATCATGTTCCTTGGTATGCTGTCATGTATGCGAGATAATTCTATTTTAAACTGCTGCACGGTCAAAATTAAAGGATGTATTTGACCGTGATGTATTGCCAGTATTATGTTGAGTAGTATGGTTTGTGTATTGTGGTAGTGAATCATTGTAAGGATGCTTGGAAAGGCGGTACAGATGAATACTTGAAATGCATGCTCATTATTATTCTGATTTTCCAGCCTTGAAATCATATTCCTCAACGTCTGTAGTTGTCTTTGTGAAGATGAGTGTTCTTCTTTAAAAATGTTTAGTGTAGAGTCTATGATTGTTGGCTGATTTTTGACTAAATTCAACAGATGTTGCTCATTGGTTCCGATTTTGTCTATTGTTTCTTCGTAATGATTAGCAAAGCGTTGACCTAATATTCCGAACAGTTCACTTGTGATAGTTCCGACGAAATCGAAGGGTGAACGTCTGATTCTGCGTTGTGGATCATTGTTGGCATGGAGCAATACTTCATTGTTTAGTTCTATTTGTTGAAGTTGATTTTCGAATAAATTCAATGTATTGTTGCATAGCCATGAATTCGATTGAGTCAGATTGGTGGTGGAACAAATTTCATTCATGTGTCTTAGACATTTCTTGTACACATTGTATTCCAACCAATAATTAGTTAGGTTGAAAAATACTACAGTCTTCCAAGAACTCACTACTAAATTCGTTCGACCGATATCCTCAAAATATATGCCTGGGTTTGTCGCGAATGGAGTTATATCAAAGTTATCTGTGGCTCCTTGAGTGGTTATTGGACTTATTGCTATTGCTATGATGCACATTAAAAGAATAGGTTTAATACATGCGCGTTCCACGCCTGCCTTGCCTGATGGTTTTCCAATTCCTGCGTCGCTGTTGTCTGTGCTTTCTTCCGCATTGCTTTCAATCGGTAGTTGACTTTTTGCTTGTCGCTTGTTGCAGTAAACAGTGACTGCACGGACATTCTTATCCTTTCCTTGATGCAGTTCAGTTACTTTGCCCAGGTTACATTTAGTGGGTGGTAATCGATCATCCTTAACCAACACTATATCACCAATAGAAAGGTTTGGTTTTTCTTGTTTCCACTTTGTTCTTTGTTGCAGTTGTACCAAATATTCAGAAGACCATCTCTGCCAAAAATCTTGAGTGATCTTTTGAGTTAGCAGCCATAGTGAACGAAAACTTCGCTTCTGATCTAAACTTGGATTAGGTACTGCATTCAATGCTGAGCCGATTAAAAAATGTCCAGGTGTAAGCACTGGGTGATACATACATCAACGTCATTGCTTATCGTGACCAAAGGACGAGAATTTAGACAGGCTTCGATTTGAGTTGAAACTGTCTGGTCGCACAGGTGTTGGTTGACCAGCACCCATATGACACCTTCGATGTCCACAGTAAACTGCTGATTACGTGGAAATTATGTTGCTCACAGCACGCCTTCTATGTCTAGGAAACCCACCCACCCCTTATGATAAAGGGAATATCGGTTGTTTCTACTGATTTGCCGTTACAGTATGCATGTTGAGCCGTGGACAGTAGTTGTGTGCCAATACTGTCACGTAAATGGATATCAATCAGTTTTAGGAGGAACGATGATAGACTTATGTGTCTCAGGTCTTTTGGATAGTGGCAGTATAAGCCTAGATTTTTGAAATACCACCCCCCACATCCCAGTCACACTTTATCCGATTTTGACAGATCAAAATCAAATTCCATCAAAATTTCTTCTGTTTTTCTAAAGCGAGCTGTATGAGAGCAACCAATGGGCAGACATGGAATCAAAAGTTTTCCTTTGTCTTGACCCAAAACTCGGCATTTTTCTACGGATTAACGAGAATGTAAGATACAAGATACAATTAGAATAACTTCGGAGCACTTACAGCGGAAGGCTCGACTTGCACTGGACATTCTTTTTTTTTTAATTTTATTCGTATTCGCGTATGTAATATCTTCATGATCCAGCACATGCCTGATTGCATGACACTTCTTAGTGATACATACTGTAACATAATGTAGCATAATAACTACGCCCAAAAGTAAGCAACACAAAATTTCATTCCGAAGTGTCTTTTCGGAACACATTCGAGGTTCGTGTCCACGGAAGAGAAAGACTATGTCTAAGACGACGTCGCGGAATTAAGAGAGAATTATAACAACAAGAGATTATTGGCTGCAGCTGTCATCTTGGAATTATTACATCAGAATTTTCTCATTCCAGTGGTCGAAGAATTTGCTAGAAGTTTCTGCTTATCAGAAATGCGACTATATAAGAACAGATGGCGATCGAGGCAGGGGCAGTTGGTTTTCGAACCGCACGAAGAGATTGGAAAAGCGATAATAGGAGAAGTTGTGATTTTGTGATAAATTGAAAGTTGAGAGTTAACAAGAAGAAGTAATTAGTTTGGATTTGTGAATTAAGTAATTGAAATGAGATAAAGTGATTTGAGAAGAAAGAGACCTTGTAAGGAAAGAATTTGCGAAGAACAGTATAATGTGAACTTGAATTGTTCTATAGACTAGAAAATAAAGAAATAATCTCACAGAATAACGTTTTATCTACTCGAGCCGTAGCTCGCATATTACAATACTGAACTACTGATGAGTAGCTCATCGGCAAAAAAATATATTAAATTTGAATGAATGTCTGATGGTAGATCACATACAAAACTGATAAAATGATTAGACAGACACACCCAATATTTGCAGACTGACTTAAAAGTAACAAAACCTTGTCCAAGACTTTTGGATACACCTTGAAATGACACGTTTTGTGACACGCCTACCAAAGAGCAGGATATTCTTTCCGGAAACATTTTACATCGTTGCATATTCAAAAGCAACCGTCATTTGTGAATTAATCAATCTTCAAATCGCCCAAGAATCCTTCACCCAAATTTAGAATACAGCCTCACAAATCCCCACTGCAAAGTCATGATCAAGGGAAATGATTAACTGATCTTTCCATCTTTCATTATCAAAAAAAAAAAAAAACTTCCTCTTCCGTCAAATTATGAACAAATGCAAGGCCAATTTGAGAAAAAAAAGCATATACAACATCTCGAACGTTTTATCACCAGCAAAGAATTACCAACGTAAAAACCCTCCACTTCCGCTGCATTGACATTGACATTGGCCGAAGCCAAACACAATTTGGGTGACTAAAGTTTTTGGTCGGATAAATTATTCATAAATACAGACGATGGTATTGTAGCGTGTCTTTGAATGAATTTTATTAGCTAAAAGCTTTTATCAGGGATTTTCGCAAGTCGCTACGTGACGTTTAAAATGTGACATCATTATGCTTGAACAGACGGACATACAGACAGATAGTTTTCTTTTAGTTGGTACTTTTTTTTTGTTTTTTTTTTTTTTATTTAAGGTTGCAACAGGCAGCTAATTTAATTGCGTTTTACTCGTAGTGAATAACATTAGATTGATTGAAGACTATGAGTCTACCAACGGAATTTGGGTCATCGTATCACGGAAATGAACGTATTTTGAAATCTGACATTGGAGATTAGCGGACAATATACGCGTATCAGCGATAGGAGGTATAGGTATCGGATAATTGGTTAAAAAGGTTAACAAACTTTAGGCAGAAAAGTTTCCATGCAATTAGATAATTGGCATAGATACTCTAAGGTGATCTGTTCTGACCTCTCCTTGCTTTCCACTGGGGATTAGGTGAGTTCAAGTTTGAACTCATATATGGCTAACCTATTTAATTTAATTGTTTTCGGTTGCAAGATCGAGTTTTTTTTTCTTTTTAATTGTAAAAACAAAACGTTTACATGACGTACGGATATAATGGATATTTATATCAAAACAAGACAGAAGTGGTTCAGTAACTCACTCTGTAATTGGCGATTATTTTTACATCATTGGTATCCGAGTATCTATACTGATGTGTATAGCAGTAAATAATTTTTAAAGCATTGCACTTCAGCAATGACTCTTACTCGTACTTGAATATAATACGAGTGACTGCTTTAGAAAAGTAAATTGCTCGTAATGTCTTTATTCGATTATTCGAAGCGACCCATTGGATATTGTAAACGTTGGTGATTTTACGTCAGTCATTGATACCATGATTGAGAGTTTAATCAATGAGTGCACCGCGTTCTACTCGTTCTCGGTTAATTTGTTATTTTCATGTTTGTCGGGGTAGGAAAAACTCAAATGGAGCAGTTATAGACTCGATACCGATCGATTGCAAAGGGTCATAACAACGCACCCTTAAACTTTTTTTATGATCTGTCAATGTCAAAACGTCAGTCAAGGTTTACGTTTTTATCATGGTGAAGTTCACGACCGAGCAACGTTTTGAAATTATTAAAAATTATTAAATTACGACATTGTAAATCGGTGGTGGCAATTTTAAGAGAGCTTACTCCAATTTTCGGTGGTAATATTCGATCTACCAGACAGACTGTGGATAAATTCGAGTCAACGTATTCACTATTGAATGTTCCTGTGCTAGTGAGACAACGCACCGGTCGAAGTACCAAAAATATGGCAGCTGTAAGTGCTTCAGTTCAAAATGAGCCAAATCAGTCGATTTCAAGCCGTTGACAGGATTTGGGAATCTCTCAGTCCACATTGTGACGAATTTTGCATAAAGATCTTGGCCTACAGCCTTACAAGATCAAATTAACTCAAAAACTGAAGCCTTTTGATCATATGAAGCGCCGAAACTTCTCCGATTGGGCTCTGCAAAAATTTGAAGAAAACTCTGAATTTCATCGAAAAATCATCTTCAGCGATGAACCTCATTTTTGGCTTAATGGCTTTGTCAATAACCAAAATATGAATAATTGGATAGCAATAAACCCACATGTGCTTCAAGAGACTCCATTGCATCCAAAAAAAAGTGATCGTGTGGTGTGTATTTCATGCCGTAGGTGTCGTTTATCCGTTGATGAAAATGATCGCCATGTTACGGTCAATGGAGTTCGCTATCGTTCCATGTTGGAAGACTATTTTTGGCCAGAAATGGATGGTTCCAACAAGATGGTGCCACATGACACACAGCTGGTCAAACAATTGATCTATTGAAGGGGAAGTGTAATCTCGAGAAATGGTCCGATCGAATGGCCAGCTCGCTTATGCGATTTAACGCCGATGGATTTCTTTTTATGGAGTTACGTTAAATCGTTGGGAGGAGGAACAGTATCGAACGCGAAATTGCCAACGTTCCGGCCGATATGTGTGGAAGAGTGGTAGAAAAATGGCAACCCCCTGTTAATGGAATTTCTTCTTCTCTTTCGTACAAAGGCGAGTAAGAGCTTCAGGGATGAGTAGCCACATTGGCGCCAAAGATCTGCCACGTGACACAAGCAAAGGCATGATGATCGCAGAGGATATATTCTTCAGTATCGTCGCCCTTTTTACAGCACATTAAAATGCTTGGCAAAAATGAAATGGTCCGTAAGATCGCCAGTAAGTTTTCTGCAGAGAGACTTCTGCGGATTCCCAACAGACGTTTGGAAGCATTCATGTCTGTCTACATCCCGGAGAGTCATGCCAGCGACGATTATGTTCATAGGAAATACAATCGTCAATGGAAGCCCTGAAAGAGGACGCAGGAAGACCCAACGCAGGTTCAGGTCTCGAGAAGTCCTCCTCTGAACCTTGTCTAGCAAGCTCATCGAAGAACTCATTTCCATTAATCCCATGGTGACCCTTACAAGACTGAGTTCAAACTTGCGACCGAATTCAGAGAGCTCTCGAATTATTTTGGAAGTGATTAAAGGGCTGAGCAGCTACTTCGCTCTCTCCACCTATTCCTTAGAATGTAGTTGATAGCCATTAGGATTGCATGAAAGATAGACGCATGCCACACATAAAAATTCGACTACGTTTTCTTCCTGGCTAGATTCCGGAAAAATCCAATCGTGAGCGTGCGGAAAGTCGACTTCAAATTTACAAAGCAGTTGGAGTTCATGGCATATCCATAAGACAAGAGTCGAAAGATAAGTGTCGCGCAAGTTCATCGAAGCTCCAGTTCGGGTTATACCAAAAACCACCTCGTTTAAGATGGAAGATAGCGTTTATTGCGCTGTCAATGATATAAATATAAAGAGGAGGGAGGTTGAACAATGCATCTAGAGCAAAGCCAGGCCCCTGTGAAGCCAAGACGAACTGTTTAGTGAGAGAAAAAGTGACATAGTTTCGCGAAAGTCTTACCATTGCCAACGTTTTTGCTATAAGCACCGTTACTCTGTCAAAAAACTGAAATCGCCTTAGCTGTCTTCGATTCAACACGTTTTGACCAAAGAATTTCAGTGCCCCAGATTACAGACCGACCAGCTTCCTCTTTTTCTTAAAGAGAACAACCTCAGTTTTGAGAGGATTAATCGAAAGAACGTTCCTAGTGCGCCATTCATCGATCACGTCTAGGGCCATCAGTCTCTATTCATGATCCGCCAGAAAGTAAGGCAGCATCATTCGCGTTAGCTTGAGCGTAGACGTTAGAGCTGTTGAGAGTGTTTAGCAAAGGGTCTACTACTAGAGGAAGCAGAGGACACCACTTTGCGGGAAGTCTCTGGCATTACATATCGACCACAATCCGTATCCACAACCAAAGCTCTATTCATTAGCATTGCTTTAATTCACGATTCTAATTGTTCGTCTACGTTGTGTTGTCTAGCAGAATCGCACCCTCAGTGTAGATGAAAATACCCACCGCGTACCCATTCAGTTCTGCCAACTAGATTCTGAAACACAGTCTCACAGGATTTTCCACGTTGATAGGTATGTTGCTTCTCAGGTAGAGGATGTTATGTCCAAGTAACCTTGCGTACGTGTAGTCAACCAGTCTTTCCATGTTTTTAGCAAGAATGAAGTCAGACTTATTTGTCTGAAGTTCATGGCGAGCGAGTAGTCATCTCTACCGATTTTAGATGGTAGGACTCCACTTGCGTGTGCACTGGGGGGTATTTGAATGTATAGTATACCACAGTCATTTCTATATGTTACAACTTATGCTTCTGAGACGCAGTGACCAACGGCAGTACATTGTCCAAAACAAAAACTTTATACATTCCAGCCGTAAGGCTGTGAGATTGCTCCGTTAGCTTGGCAACAGCATCAGCATGCCATTAGCTGCTCCGAAGTCCTAAAGCAACTTAAACTCGATTGCCGATAAAATTGTGAAGCTTTCTAAAGCTCCTTCAGATAAAGAAGAAAGCAGATCAATCAAGAAGAGACTCAAATCACTGACAAGAGGGTCACAGGAACTGGAAGAGTTTTCGAGGCCATTTACGAGGGAGTGCAAGCTGCTGGTTTTGACAGTATATTTCCAGAATTCTTCCTGCACAGAGGCACACATTTCAAATTATGGGTCTCGCGCTTCTATTCAAATATCTTGAAAATAGGGAACTTCCCCGCCGAACTAAACAAATCTAAAGTCATTACCTTACTGAAACCTGGAAAACCAAATAACAAACCAGAAAGTTACCGACCGATTGTACACATTAGTGCTATATACAAGCTTTTCAAAAGGTTAATATACGACAAAATCGAACGTCTCCCATCAACGCAGTGGTACCCGACCAAGTGTTTGCACTGACAATACACAGAACACAATTGAGGTTGATGGTGGGACTTTTAGCAGTGCACATCATCTCAACAAACATTCGTTCAGACTCGGGATAGCAGATACAACAGGAGGAGGAGGAAGATATAGAACACTTCCTCTGCCACTGCCCTGCTACATCGAGGTTAAGACTGTAAATTCTGGGATCTCCAAGGATTCCGGATATTACACACCTCAGTAAGAAAGGAATCGGGGATATATTGGAGTTCGCCAGACGAACACTACGATTCCCCGATCACTATACGATATAGTTTCCCGTTGATACTCCCCATGATCCCAATACCTAAATCCCCTCTCAACGCATAATACCTAAAGCACAGCACTATTCCTTACAGTTCCATTGACGAAGGGAATACAACGGGCCAATGGATGCCTAAGTGCAGAGCATGAGCTCACCATCTTAAACCAACCAACCATTCCTGTAAAACATCCTATTTTTCAGATGCAAGAATTCCACTTCATTTTGCACGGATTGCCTTTTGTTTACCTTGTAACTACAATCAGCGATTTGCGCAGCAGTGAAAAGTCAACTTGATATCATTCAAATGCGATGTCATCACACACTTAACATTTCATTCAGCAAAACACAGTATAGGCGAACTTGACCCTCGATGCGATCATGTATCTAATCGAAGACTAGACCCTCACTGTGAATGTTATCAAAGATTCCAATCCACTGTGGCGTCCCAAAGTATACAACATTTTTTTTACTCCACTGATCTTCGAATTTACCTTTCGAACATTCGAAAAAAAAAAGAATTGCCTACTTATTGGCTGATACGAATTTTCCAACATGATTTTAAATTTACAAAAGTCGTTACTTTTAACAGCCACAAACTACATCATTTATAATTTTTTTTTGATGACGTAACACCTACGCACAAAACCATTTTACCTGCCCACCCATTACAAAGGTAAACATATTCACACTCAATTAGCTTTTATTACTACAATGGGAGTACGTACCTCTGACGAGAACAGTGTGACGAACTCACTTAAATAAATGAAACGGAAACCCTACCCCGCCTACCCGTATGTTCATCGGATTGAATGACGCATCCAAACAACACATTTAGGTTTTTCATTCTCAAGCGTATACGTAACATTTTTCGATTGTTTTTATTTTTTTTTTGTCTGTATTTGATGTTCTTATAATAAAATTTTGTAATGGGCTAACATTTATCTTCACACATACTGGGGAATGTAATCCAAGTCTATAGGGAATGCCAATCTACTCAGTGAAATTTCATATGGACAGGCAGATGGATACTGTACTGCAGAAGCCAGAGGCCAAGTTAATGACCGAGCAGACAAAAAAAGATGAAGATTCGCATAAAAAAAAAATCTTAACTAGGAAAAGCACAAAAAGACTACATGGGTTGATGACGATGGCGGCTTTAACTATATATTTTCCCAGGAATTTCCCCTGCACTTGTAGCGAATTCCGTGATGTGCGTCTACTTCGAGACCAGTTTACCGGCAAAGTATCTATGTATCTCTGGAATAGTTAACTGGTTTCTCCAAGTTGGGGGGGCAATGCAATTTACTTTCATCTGATGGAGTGTACCTACTCGTATGAATTTAACCTACTTTTTGTTTTAATTTCTGTTACAATGTGTTTTTTATCTTCTAAGATGTAGAGCTGGAGGGAGTTTTTTCATCTTAAAAACTTCAAAAGGACTACAATGGATGAACAACTACAAGAGGACGTCGACAAGAAATGGATATAGTGTCTTGGGGTGAATTTACATTTTTCAAAGGAGGTGGAGTACGTATACTCGTAAGGACAAGTGAACTTTCTTGACCTTTAAAAGAGAATGCAAATAGAATTAATGACATGAAATTATTAATTCACGGAGGCAGAGTTAATCAAATGCGTCAGCTGGTCTGTTGTGTAGTAGACTTAACATTAAAAGAATTTCGAATCTAAAATTCATTCCCCTTCTATAGTAATACAAAGGCCTTATAAGAAACATTTTCAAACTTGGACTGTCGCCAGTAAATGTGGTCAACATTATTTTGAAAAAAAACATCTGGAATTTACAATGCGTCATAGATGGAGCAAATAACTTAGACTCATAGTGATGAAGCATAAATACTGTAATATGCGAGCTACGGCTCGAGTAGATAAAACGTTATTCTGTGAGATTATTTCTTTATTTTCTAGTCTATAGAACAATTCAAGTTCACACTATACTGTTCTTCTCAAATTCTTTCCTTGCAAGGTCTCTTTCTTCTCAAATCACTTTATCTCATTTCAATTACTTAATTCACAAATCCAAACCAATTACTTCTTCTTGTTAACTTTTAACTTTCAATTTATCAAAAAATTACAACTTCGCCTATTATCACTTTTCCAATCTCTTCGTGCGGTTCGAAAACCAACTGCCCCTGCCTCGATCGCCATCTGTCTTTTATAGTCGCATTTCTGATAGCCAGAAACTTCTAGCAAATTCTTCGACCACTGGAACGAGAAAATTCTGATGTAATAATTCCAAGATGACAGCTGCAGCCAATAATCTCTTGTTGTTATAATTCTCTCTTAATTCCGCGACGTCGTCTTAGACATAGTCTTTCTCTTCCGTGGACACGAACCTCGAATGTGTTCCGAAAAAACACTTCGGAATGTAATTTTGTGTTGCTTACTTTTGGGCGTAGTTATTATGCTACATTATGTTACAATACATTTTCTTGGGCCCTGGAGTTTTATGTGAAATTTTGTGAGCTAAGAAATACTCAGCCCTACATCTGTGATGAGATTAACAATGCTCGGTAGAAGCAAACTACGAGCTATGACCCAATGTTGCACAAACGATTCAAGCGCTCAAAGATAATATCAGAGCTGTTATTCGCGAAATCGAGCCGCAATTGACCGTTTACAAGAGAAGCCGAGGTGTTATTTATCAGATATCGTGTTCCACATGTAATGGTAGAGCCTGTACTGAAAAATTAAATAAAAATATCTGCACTAATTTAAAATAAAAGCGCTTTTAGTCCTCTTGACTTCTGCTCCTTGCTGTGTCTCCAGACTATGCTTAGTTTCAGACGTAGTGTTGATCGCGTTATATTTATGTGCAGACCGTAGTGATCTCGAAATATCGCGCTTGAAAGTCGCTCGATCATTCGTTTCTTTGTGTTTGGTGGCCATATTTCATCTGTTTCGAAACATAAAAGCATACAACACATTCAGACAACGAGAAAACTCGGGAACATGTTGAAAAAGTGCAATGCCCACATTCGACGTGTAAAATTCTTACATGACCAAAAATTGAGGCAAAAAATCCTACAATGTCCCAAAGGTAGTAAAAATTTTTGGTCATTCCATGGTACAGGTCCACTTTCGCACTCGTACAGTTGCAGGAGTACTCAAAGGTCTTAACATACACAAATCCGCTGGTCCAGATGGTAACCAAGATGGTGGCGCTTGATATTTCAAAAGCATTTGACAGAGTTTGGCATCAGGCTCTTTTGTCGAAAATGCTTGCATATGGCATCGATGAGTCTCTTCTTCAATGGATTAGAAATTACCTTTCGGGGCGTTCAATACAAGTTGTTTTGGACGGCTTCAAGTCTGCAATTCACCAAATAACTGCTGGTGTTCCCTAAGGCTCTGTTTTGTCTCCTATTTTCTTTCTTATTTTTATAAATGATCTCTTGTCTGCAACTTCCCTTCCTTCGCTGATGACAGTACTCTCATTTTTTCATATTCCTTCCCTAACTCACGTCCTTGCTCTTCGGCCGTAAAAGCGGAACGGCATCTATGTTAAACACATTAAATTCCGATCTGGACAGCATAATTAAATGGGGTTCAACCAACAGTGTGGAATTTAATGCTTCCAAATACAATGCTGTCTTCTGTCTCTAAAGTGAAACCAAAACCTTATTCAACTGCCCATGGAACGATCACATATTCGAGGTCGCCAAAAATGCTGCAAAATGTCTAGGATTCCTTAAACGGTGCAAGAAATATTTTACCCCGTCTGATCTGGCCTCAATTTATATATATAACGTCCATATCTGGTCTGGTGCACCCAAAACCGTTCTGCACATATAGACAGGGTTCAGAATCGCGCGTTAAAACTTATAGGTGATAGAGACATTATGAATTCCATACATTCACTTGAACATCGGAGAAATGTCTCATGTCTCTTCCTGTTCGATCGTTTTTTTTTTTTTTTTTATAAAAAATGCTAAATAGCCAGTTGCATTCCTCCCCTTCAAAATTTCACCCGCAATATGCGACATGCTTCGAATGCACATCAGTTTTCCCTAAAGCCTAACTTCGGTCGTACTGTTAAATATAGGGATTCGTTTATAAGCCGAACGACACGAATGTGGAATGATCTACCAAGCTCTGTATTTCCCCTTCACTACAACCTTCAAACATTAAAGCCAACGTGCACAGGCTATCTTCACTTCATTTCCTTCCTCATATCACCCTCCTGAAGATCTGGATTTTGAGGAACCAATTACAGCAGTTAGTAATGGTACTTTCGCAAATTTTCGGGCTCAGATGTCGTTGAGGCGTTGTTGGGGGAAAAATCGAATGCAACTGGACTCGATGGCCTAATTGCTAAATTCATTAAATTATCACTTTCGTGATATCCGTATATCTCGCATATTTTCAATACTATTCTCACAACCTCTGTTTTTCCTACGGAATGGAAAAAAGCAAAAATAGTCCCATTACTTAAAAAACGAAATTGCAATTTATCCCAGTACAGAACCATTGCAATTTAACCATTTTTAGGCAAGGTTTTCGAACAAGCTATTCTTAAGGAGATACAAAAACACCTTTAGGACAACGGTCTCTTGAGTTCTAGACAATCAGATTTCCTATCCTAACGTAGCTGTAAGACAGCACTGTTATTCGTTGTTGACGAAATTAGGAAAGGTTTTGATAATAAGGAACTAACGCTCTTAAGTCTCCTTGACTTTTACCAAGCGATACTGTCAACCACTCAATTTTGTGACATTAATTAATCTTGTCAATCTGCAAAGCTGACTCGCTCCTACCTTGTTGGTAGGTGGCAATCTGTTGTTGTAAATGATCGTATGTCGCGTTTCCTAGCCATGACAAATGGTGTTCCACAAGGCTCTATTCTTGAACCTGTTCTTTTTTTCAATTTATGTGAAAGAGTTGCCCACTCTTGCTACACATTGCTCCGTTCATATGTATGCCGATGATGTGCAATTATGTCCTCTTGTCCTCTTCGTTCAATAGAGTCAACTGCAGTCAAAAAGAATGATGACCTTCAAAGTATCTTAGTCTGGACACAGTCTAATCACCTTTGCCTTTATCTAAATAGGTCTAAAACTCTTGTCATCTATCGATACTTGTTGGACTTGAATGTTTTCTCTCCTATGAAACTAGGTCAGGTAGGTGGCAGGTAAGTAATGTGGTGGTTCGGAAGAACCCAATTAGCTCTAAGTGTACCGTTTTGATACCACAAAAACTCGTGTAACCTGTTTGTTAGCGTGTGCTATTGGAGATAGAAAATATAATTAAACCCAGCCCGTGGAGTTCAGAAACAGGATTAGTTCTCCAATCCGTTTAGAGGCTATCTCTCTGAAATCGTCAAAGAAGGGTTTACCTAGCGTGCGTTGTCTAGTCCTTGCTAGGGCAGGACAACTGCAAAGAAAGTGGAAAAGAGTTTCCCTCTCGTTACTGTCTTTGTGTCTTTGCAGCTGCGACAGAAAGTGTTGTGAGGAATGCCAAGCTTGGCCGCGTGGTCCCCTATAGCCCATGGGCCTGTAATAATCGCTACAATTCTGGCAATATCAGGCCTTGATCTGCCTAGTAGCTCATTTGATTTAGGTTTGTTGAAACTGGGCCATGTCTTCCTTGATATGGCACAACTGGTAAGGTTGTTCCACCCGAGATTGGCGAGCTGGATGAAGTGGCGGTGTAAATTGCCCTTAACGACTCCTATCGGAATATTGACTCTTTCCGCTAGCGAGCCGTTAAGGGCTGACCCTCGGCTGGCTAGCTCGTCTGCTCGCTGATTTCCCTCATAATTGCTGTGTCCTGGGACCCAGATGTGGGTAATTTCAGAATGGATACTTTGTTCGTTTATTTCAAACCGGCATTGCTCTACCAGTTTTGAGGATATGGTTACCGAATCAATGGCTTTGATTGCGGCTTGGCTATCAGTAAAGATACCTATATTTAGGTTGAATGCTGGGAGATTTTTTAACATGCTGCAGACTTCCCGAATCGCAAGAAGCTCCGCTTGAAAGAGTCTGGGAGACGAAAGGATCTCGATATATTCAGTTGGTCAAAGAAAATACCTGCGCCAACTCCGCAATCCATTCGAACCATCCGTATATATACAGATATCAAAGTTATTGATTACCATTCCGTTTTTCCATTCTGCTCTGGTAGGGAACTTTACTGAAAAAGGTTTGATGAAGTCGAGCGTGGGAGACCTGTAATCGGTCGAAGATGTCACCACTTCACTTGGTATCGTCTCCAGGACCTTACAGTGGCCATATGGCCTTGCAGCACCTAATTTCCCTGAGCCGGACTGCACTGAATATAGCTGAAAATTTAATATGGATTTCAAGGGGGATCAGATACAGGATCACGTTTAGAGTATCTGTTGGGCAAGATCTCAATGCTCCTGTGATGCCAATATACGCCGATCTTTGTACTTTTTTGATTCTGTTGATGTTACATTTTTTAAGTAAGGCAAGCCACCATACTATGGCGCCATAGGTAAGAATTGGACGCACAACGGCTGTGTACATTCATAGGGTCATCTTTGGCTGGAGACCCCATTTTTTGCCGAATGTTCTGTTGCAGGTATAGAAAGCCACACTTGCTTTCTTAACCCGCTGCTCTATGTTAAGTTTCCATCTAAGTTTCGTATCTAGAATCGTGTCTAAGTATTTTGCACTGGAACCTAATGAGATCAAATATAGAATATGTTAATACCGCTAGAAAATTAGGACAAACTTTTAATTGTACCCTAACATAGGATGACCACATCAACATTGGAAAGACTTAAGGCGTCCTGCGAGTTCTCTCGGCTACTAAGTCCTACTCACCAACAGAAACTAAGCTGCTCTCGCAAAAACCCTTTTTCTGCTTATTTTGTTCTTTGGTTGTAAAGTCTTTTGGAATGTTGGTTACAGCTGCAATGTGGTCTACAACAATATCGCTCGATACATTTATAACATCGGAAGGTACCATCACATATCAGCTCACTCTAAAACTATACTTGTCTGCTCTTTTGACAACATGCTAAAATACTTTCCGTTAACCTGCCGTTTCGTAATAACGCAAACGCGTCAACCAGACTACCCAGAGGACGTTCACACTTATTCAACCGAGATATTCCTGCCTGACATCTGAGCGCCAATTTTTCATTCATACCACTCGCTTGTGGAACTCCCTGCCATTAGAACTGAGAAGAAGTAGAACCGCACGAGACTTCAAAATCCAACTTCAGTAAATCTTGCACAAATTTATAAGATAATCTTATGGGTGGCCGTGGTGTAGTGGTAACATCATCGCTTGTCACGCTACAGGTTCACGGTTCGAATCCTGATGTCAATAATCATCTATTTATTCGGCATGAAATAAATAAAAAGTCGATTTATTGCGAAAGCTTAGTCAACTCTACTGCGAAGGCATAACACTGGCAGTAGGGCGGTCATATGGCTAAAATGCAACTTGATCAGGAGGACGGAAAAAAATACTGTGAATCATGAGCAACGATAAAAGCAAAACAAACAAGCTCCCCAGTTATTTGGACAGCCACCCTTGGAGTTCACTGAAACTTAATACCAGCTGAGTTTCAAACCAACTACACCTATCTGTCTTTCTCCCTGTCTCTTCCCCTTTCCTCAAAAAACGTTCGTGTCCTAAAATTAGTATGAGGGTATTCATAACCCCTTTCACACGTGCAAATTATATAAAAAAAAATGTATCTTATGTGTAAGCTAATGAATTATTGAATAAATCTAAATCTAAATCTAATTGGGGTGTGGAATAGTTTATGTCGGAGGATCAGGACCCGAATAGAAGGAACGACAGATGCCTGTGTGCAGAGCCTGCAGATGTCTTCCGTGTGATGCACACCGAGCATCAGCCATTCTGATGGTCCTTGGAGTAGTGAACAGTGAAGGTCATGAAGGTGAAGCTCCCTACTTTTTTCGAGTGAATACTGCCGGATATATCGAGGTGCTAGATGCAATTGTTAAGCCTCGGATAGATAGTGTAAGTGTAGAAAAATCATACGTGTTCCAGCAGAATTACGTACCAGCGCATAAAGCCGCGACGACTCAGAAATGGATGGCGATTAATTTCCATGATCACAACTCATTAGACCTTAATCCGTTGGACTACCTTGTGTGGGGCGTAGTTGAACATACGAGTAAAACCAACAAACATCACCACAATACCATCCAAGCTGTAAAAGATGCCATTGTACAAGTGATGACCAACATCAACATGGATCATTTAATTTCAGAGTGATCACGGTTTCCAGTCACGAATTGAGGCTGTTATCGGTGCTGAAGGTAATTTTATTGAATAAATATGGGCTACAGAGGTATATGTATTTATGTGGTAAATTATACTTTAATTGCATAATTTATGAGTTCTCAAATAGCCTTCGCATCCTGTAGACAGACGGTCTAGCGATATAACACATATTTTGTGGTCTGTTATTTATATCTTTGATTGCCTGTCAAATAAGAGGAACTTGAACATAAAGTTTTCGCCCGTTGTGTGCAAATTAAATTCTGGTATCTCGATAGAAAAATTCACTAAATACCGAACCAGTCTTAGTCACCCAGAAAGGTCTCCAGCTTCACACTAATGAAGCTTCATGGAATGAACATTATAGTTTAGTATCTTGCAAACGGAAAAGTACACTGCAAGATGACTTCACGTGGTTATTTCGCTTCATTGAAGCTTCTCAGCAGCAAAGACTGAGAGAACCCATCATGTGAAGGCATATCATCCAAGCAATATAACACAACTTTTAAAGCCTTGTCTTCAAAACTTCAATGACATTGACATAAATATCTTCCGATTTGAAATGTGACAAGTCTATACCTTTCATTATTAAAAATTGTTAGCTATCTGTGTAGACAGCTTTGAATTCAATAGAATCGAATACAGTCAAGAGATATCGTAACCTACTAAGAATTACCTACATTGGCATTACCGCGCTCCTGTACAACAGCACCTTTGGAAGTCCTCTTAAAACTTCCTCCACTCTACAGTAAAAAAAAAGCTCTTCAAACTTCACATTGGGCGATCTCACAGGGGATAATCTGAATCAGGGCTGCGTGCTTCATATTCCTAGAAATAAATTGTTCCCGCCCTTTACAATATCCTGATCTCGAAACACCTTTCAGTGACTCCCACTCACCATGGTATGCCGATGGATCCAAAATGGAGAACGGAGTCGGTGTGGGTGTCTTGGGCACAAGTAGTCCCGAAATCTACGCCATTGAATTACTCGCCAGAGAGTACATCAGACGCAACCTCCGCATCAACATTCTGTCTGATAGTCAAGCGACCATAACGGCCTTACTTTCTACTTTAGGTCTAATCTTACTCGGAATTGCCTAAACACCTTAAAACAACTATCTGCTAAAAACAAAATTACACTAATCTGGGTTCCTGGTCATAGGGGTATCGAAGGCAATAAGATTGCTGATGAACTTTACCTATTTCTGTCTTACTTTTGAGCCACCTTTTTTTTTTTATATAATTTGCACGTGTTAAAGGGGATATGAATACCCTTATACTAATTTTTAGAACACGTACGTTTTTTGTGGAAAGGGGAAGAGACAGAGAGAAAGACAGAGTGGTGTAGTTTGAAATTCAGGTGGTATTAAATTTCTGTTAACTCCAAGGGTGGTTGTCCAGATAACTGGGGAGTATTTTGTTTGTTTTCGCTATTATTGTCGTTGCTTATGATTCACAGTATTTTTTTCCGTCCTCCTGATGTCATCATCAAGATCAAAATAAAGTTGATCTCTTGGGAGCAAGAAGAACTTCTCTCTAAATTTAACTCAATACAAAGCCTCAATACTTCTTGAGCAATAGGTTTGGTCAGCTTATGCTTATTAGCTATGGAAAATCTGCATCTTTATAGGGGTACGGACACGGCATTGTGCGATCAGCACTGTGACCGATAGACTAGGCATAAACTCCCCGGACTACTCGTACTGCAGGAGTTGTAAGTAAGAAGTAAAAACCATCAAACACTTGCGACTGTCCAAATCTCCAAAACCGTCGCCTCCTCCTGACTCTTTCGAGAACTGGGAGAGCTTCAGCAAGCTTCGTTTATGGACTTAATGTGATTAATAAAATATTTTGCCGATACTGGAATTGTAAAGTGTTAATTTTTAGTTCTCGGCCATTGACCCAGTTTTTAACTACCAGTTCGCTTAATCTTTGCAGGGCAATTTACCCGATATTGGACAACAAAATCGTCAGCATATGCGTCACGTTTAAGCCGTCCTTTCGAATAATAAGACTTCATAAAAAAGACACAAAGCTTTTAACCGGCAACTATCTTATTCATAAACTGGAAGATCAAAAAACTACCGACCATATCTTGAATAAATGCCCGCCATAGTTCGAAGCAGATACGGACTCCTCGGAAAGGTTTGGTTCCCGACCAAGATCAAATTTAACTTTACTTTGCCTTAAGGGCTTAGGGGAACAACACAAAAGATCTTGTCTGGTCGCAGTATTAAGAGACTCTATGTCTTTATCTAAAAATAACAGCTAAAAATAACAGCTAAAAATAGCAGCTAAAAATAACAGCTATCAATAAATAAATAAATAAATACATTAGGGCTTACACTCCCTACAGGGCCTCGTCTAGCTTATCGTAGCTATTCGTGTTGTGCAATACGCGAATGGGAGGGACCTACAATTTTATGCCGTTACCGAAGGGAAGTTTTTTCAATTGATGTCTGATGTTTGTCAGACGTTCATGAGAGGTTTTATGCCATTTCCGAAGGTCAATTTTTAAAAAAATTATAGGAAGCTATTACACTAAACAAAACTTTCTCTCATGCTGTTCATAGACCTTACGGGACCTGTAGTTCCAAAGCTAAAATAACCGCAATGATTATCTAACTGCGCATATAATTGCTACCTCAGCTATTCACAATTGAATACCTCAATGTGCCGCTTGAGCTTCTCAAAATCTATTCAACTAGCAGCAAATTACAACAAATTATTGGTTACCTTGTCCATGATTGTATGTCAAGATTTATCGCCTTCAAGTGAAGTGGGTTCAAATTAGTTTGTCTCAGACAAGTACACCTTTTGCCGGCTACATTCCGCACTTTACTGCAATTGTTTCTTTACATTAATTCAAAATTAACAGACAACGAACAAAGAGTAATAATACATTAATTCAAAACACCGAAGTAAGGTCAAATGCAGTCACCTCTGAAGGTTGGTTATTGACACTTTGGCATAGAAAAGAAGACACTGCCTACGTGCTGCAGCCTCCGTATGACATTGAAATGGGACCCCGATAGCCGTGATAAGTTTTATATCCCAAAAAATCAGGTGAACACCGATGGAATTAATCTCTTTTTTTCTAATTTTATGGCTATGCATATGCAAATTTTGCAAAAGAAAAAAAAAAAGAAGACTATAACTATTAATCAGATGAATAAGTTTTATTTAAATTAAACAATGTTCCGCATCAGTAAAACCAATCGCTTTCTTTACTTTGCATTTGCCCATTAGCATTAAATAAGATACATATTGAAATTATCTGATAGATAGACCTACAGAGCGTTCGATTCCGTTGTGACGCAACTATTTTTTTGTTAAACGTGGAACAGGTTTACCACTTTCGAGCGTCATGAGATTATCTATCCACAAGTGGATCATTAAAATGATTGATAGATCGTTTTAATTTTTTTGTTTATTTTCCATAAAAAGTAAGAAATACGAGTAAGATGTCAAAATAAATTGCACGGCATATGGCAGTGAACGCGTGCTCTATGTTTTGGAAACATATGGCAAATTGTTTTTCAGCTTTAAGATGCGGAATGAACAGCAGTATCTGTTCTCACATGGGATACGAATTGCGACAAGGCAATCTGTAGCGTATGCGGAGTATCGAACTCGACCAAGGTGATATTGGCAACAATACTCGTAATGGATGTGCATAATATGCTCTGCACGAAATGTGCTATAAAAGTACTCTTCAAGAGATTTCAGTACAAAGATTGGAAAAGAAAATGTTTTTAGTCCTAATATCGGTAATTTCAGTCTCAGTGAAAACTGAGATTGATGAATTTTGTCGCTTCATACCAAAAAATATTGCGCAAAAGATCCAATGTGCGGAGATGCGGAAGACTCTAGACTTCCAAATGACACCAGGAGAAGGCACGGTAGAAAGCGCCATATGCCAAGGCAATCATACGGCAAATTATAAGCGCTAAAAACCGAACGTTTCCCTTTACTTGTCTCCCCAAAACCAATAAAGAACCAATCAATGGAAACCTAAACAACATTACTTCAGGCATAACTTACGCACAAGCTACCGCAATCTGTTTAATAAAAACTGGTAAACGATTACTACCCTTGTTAGAGTAAAAAATAACGGGTACCTTATATGCCATACGTTAATCGGTTCATTTCGAATCCTGAGAGGTACTCTTTATTTCAGTTTCTCTCAGCCTTCAATTAAACAGGTCATAATACCTATAAGTGTGCAGTACAATAAACTTCAAGGCTTACTTTCTAACACAAAATGGAGTACAACAAGGGCAGTAAAGTACCTGGGAACTACAAACAGCTGCGAAAAAACTGGAAACGTCGATGATGAACCAAGTAGAGGATCAAAACAAACGAAATGACCGAGCAGAGTCCCACACAGAAGCTGAGGCAAGCTAGAAAAAAAAATCTCTACACGAGGTATTAATGTATCCCTAAACAGGATTAGGCAGCGACTAGAAGGAAATAGTGTCTCTTTTGAGAGTGCAGTAAAGAAGCCCTTTCTTGGCGAAAAACACATTCAAAAATGATTTCAGTGGGCTCAGGAGAATGACGATCGTACGAGTCTTCTTTCTGATTGTTTAGTCCAAAAGGATGTGAAATTTGTTCAACAGCACGCTTATGGGTGCTTCTCGGCACAATGATTTGGACGGTTGATCTGCTTTATCTCTAAATGCAAATCGGATGTTGAAATTGTATAAATCTGGTTTGTTGAAGTCTACAGGAAAACTCTGCGGAACAAACACTCCGAATTGGGAGCTCCAAGATGATGATGAGCCAAAGCATCGCAATAGACTCTGTACCCAGTGGAAAGAGCAAAATGCCATCATTACCATGGATTGGCCATCATAGTCACCGCATGCCATAGAAAATAGAAAATATGATAAATAATAATAATAATAAAAAATATAAATAATACACCAAATCCTAGAGGGAACTCACTATTCAATTGGTGGGGTCAACATAATGTTGAGTTTCGGCTCGATTTGAAGGCTACAGATAGTCCGTCGTTTCCCAGAAGCGGCTCCTATCTGGATCTACTGCTGTTTGACGAACGGTTACAACTGACCAACGTGGACCGACAAACGATAAACTGTCTGAGCACGTTTGTGTATGACAGTGACCATTGCGGACTGAGTGCCGAAATAGCGATTCCCAACGAAATTGCGGAATTGGAAGAGTTTGTTCAAACGTACACCTACAACTACAGTAGGACTCGTTGGACTCGCTTCTCCCGAGACTTGGCAAGAGCACTCTCCTCGAACTTGCTCTACCCACCGTCGAATAGAAATCTGTCAAACGAGGAGATTGACAGGTACCTTAAACAATTGGACGAGACAATCAAACGAACAATGGACAGTACGATACCTAGGTATCGACCAACTGAAAACGTGTTCCGCAATGCAACAATCGACGCACTGCACGTTCAAAAAAGTAGACTGCTTACAAGACTAAAAAACTTGTATAGACAGTTTACAGACAGACAAAACTCGGAGGTTAGGACTCTGAAATCGTTGATAAAGAACCTCCAAATACTAATTAGAGCAAATTATAGGCGGTCGGCTAATTTGCACTGGGGCAACAAGATTCTGGCTATCAAGTCTGATAACCCGAGTATGTTCCCCCAGATTAATAAAATATTTCGGAGGAACGATGTCAACGAACTTCCGTGTCTGAAAATCCCCCGAACAACGAACAATGAACGCTTACTTACAGCAGCAGGAATAGATCCAAGGGACGCTGTCGATGATGACGACTTTTTTGTGATCGAAGATCCGCAGGAGAAGGTGGAGGCCATTGGAACTATTTTCGAAGATGTGTACAAGGTAAATGCTAGCATTCGCCTGAACCACGACCTGGAGAATAGAGTCCTTATGCACAACTTTTACCTTCGAAATGATATAGAGCACTGGCGATCAGAGAATACTGGTTTTACCGGGTTCAATGACGAAAACTTGGCAACCAATGCCATCGCCAATGAAAGGGTTCACCCCCCGTACGTATCGAAGGTAGAACTCCAAACGATCTTTGCATCATTGAGAAAGAAGAAATCAGTGGGAATCGATGGAATATCGAACATTGTGATTCGACATCTTCCTCTAGAAGCGGTGGAAATTTACGCCACCCTGTTCAATAATGCACTGAATAATGCACATTATCCAGAGCATTGGAAAACAGCAGTGGTACAGCCAATCCCCAAAAGGGGAAAGGGCACCTCCAATCCGGCAAATCTCCGGTCGATAAGTCTCCTTCCGAATATCAGCAAGGTATTCGAAAAAGTGATCAATAGAGCATTGATTAAGTGGGTTGAGGACAATAATATAGTTCCGGATAACCAATTCGGTTTCAAGGGGGGGAATGATACAATACATGCCGCGTCTAAACTGGTATCTGATATCCAATGGAACAAAAGCAAGAACCAATGCACGGGTGCCTGCCTGATTGACTTGGAGAAGGCCTTCGATATCGTATGGTTGGAAGGGCTCTTTTACAAGTTGAGCAGGTTGGGCATAAGCAAACCACTGCTGTTCATGTTGCTTAATATGCTCACCAGTAGAAAGTTCGTTGTGAAAAATGGCAATGTGACTTCTGCTGGGACGTTCGAAATTAAAAATGGTCTGCAACAGGAGGCGGTTAATTCACCGATCCTTTTCAATATTTACACGGCTGATCTGATAGGATCTCTTCAGCATACAATAGCGTACGCAGACGATTTGATTGCGTACAGATCAGGACCTAAGATCGACGTCATTGCAACACTCTTGCAGAGTGATTTCGATAAGATTCAGCGATATTGCGACGACTGGAAGATCAACCTTCAGAAGTCGGAAACCATTCTATTCAGAACGCCGTTGTCTCGGGCCTCTAGGGATACCAGAAAGAATTGGCGAAAGTTCTCTATAATTGGACAACACGGGCGTCCACTTGTGTGTCAAAACGTGGTCAGATACCTTGGACTTTGGCTAGACCAATATCTATATTTTAACAAACATGTAGATGCTGCTCTAGCCAGAGCCCGAGCTGCCTTCGCCCTTACAAAGAGACTTTTTTATAGCAAGCAACTTGATGCAAGGGTAAAGGTAATCTGCTACACGGCCCTCATTCGGCCCATGCTCGCATATGGATGTCCCGTGTGGTTCAACATAGGGGCAAGTAGGATGGAAAAGATTCGGGTGTTTGAGAGGGCCTCCCTTCGGGCTTGCCTTCACTTGTACAGAACACCAGAGTCTCAGCACAAACAATTCTATTCTAATGAGGTCCTATACAACAGGGCGGATCTGATAAGAGTGGACAATTTCCTGGTCAAGATGACTCGAAGGCACATTGCAAGAGCAATGACCTCGATGAATAACCTGATCTTCGGGGCTTATTACCCCAACCATAGGTACCATGAGAGGGTGCGCCTTAACGGCTTTGTCCCTCCAGAAGCATTCCTCTATTTCGATCAGGCAGGCCTGATCCAGGATAAATCAGCGGTGCCGTTATTGCCCGGACAACTGTGGACAGGCGGCTCAACTACAGCCGAGACGTCGCACAGAGTACTGAGGAGCGTCTCCGATTCAGTAGATCGGTATCGGGGCGCGATATTAAAGATGTGAAGAAGCAGCACCAGCAATTCTGGTGGTTACTAGAGAGAGCTCCCTCGTCGATCCCTTTTGATCCGGGGTAGGTCCAGTACGGCAAAGTTGGCCGCCATATTTTTGTCTTGGCCGGCTTACATAGTTTTAAGGTGTCTAGGGTAAGTAGTTTAAGTTTATTTATACGGAAAAAAATAAACACAGCATTTGGATATGTCAAAAAAAAAAAAAAAAACATCATATTTGATTATGCATGTAGTTAAGTTAGGTTAAGACTTATTTTAAGGTAGAATTTAAGTTTTATATATAAGATCAAAATCAAATAAATAAATAGTACCGTTACTAAGTTTTTTAAAATGAAAAATTTTTCTTAGTCATAATTGTTATTTAAGTAAAATAGTAATAAGTAATAGATTAAGTCGAAAGACATAGATAAGGATTAAGTTTAGCTTAGAGCGCCCGCATAGGACCAGTAAGTTAGAATAAGATAGTTAAGTTTGCTAAGCTAGTTTTAAGCGTTTTTGTCTAGCATGTAAGTATAAATGAATTAAATTAATAAAAACTAAAAAAAAAAAATATGTGGGCTCTAATGAAACTTAAGATAGCCGGGAACAAATTATTAAAGACTGTTCAACTCATACGTGGGCTAAACCTCACCCTTTTAGTAACCAAACTTAATGGACAACATGGACAATAATCTTAAAATTATTTTCTGGAATGTAAATGGATTACGAAACCATGCTCTTGAGATGAAAACATTTTTAAAAGATAATAATATTGACATTGTATTAATTACTACTTAAGAATCCCAGGATATAACATTCACAACACAAATCATCCTGACGGAACAGCACATACAGGTAGAGCGGTTAAAAGTTAAAGTTTTTCACCAAGTGTGACACCGGGGATTGCTATATAAGCTACAAAACATACTTCCTCAAAAGTTATCTAACCGATTGCTCCTGCAAAGACGAATCCTCAATAACACATCCGATAAGAGAAGGGGTCCCTCAAGGTAGCATCCTAGGACCATTACTATATGTCATATACTGCAGGCATCCTCTCTTCAAGAAAAAGTACTTCTGCAACAATATTGCAACATTTCCTAATGATACAATATTAATGAACTCACATAAGGATCTACCTACAGCGACTACGCAGCTTCAACACACACTAGACCAAACAATAAAGTGGTTCGATGACTGGCGCATAAAAATTAACGAGAAAGTACGCTTAGAAGATAGCTAAAAGAATGCGAGCAGCGCACACTCTGTTAACAAATATTTTCCCCCCGAAGAAGCTTTAAGCATTATATTCCTCATATTTAAGAAAGAGTATCCCCTGGCTTGAAATGAAATGAAATGCTCAACAGCAGAGTAATCAACTCAGAACTCGGAAAGAGTGCCACAAGGAAAACGGTTACGAGAGGAACTCCACAGGGGAAAGTTCTGTCTCCTTTGCTGTGGCTTCTAGTTGTTAACAAAATTCTGACGACTCTGAAATCCAGGCATACGCTGGCGACGTGGGAAACCTATTCCTACGGTCAAGGATTAAATCCGACGAAATGCAACAGACAAAGTTAGCAACCTTAATAATCTTATGAAGGCACAAAGATTAGCATGTGTTAGCATAACAGGGGTTCTGCCAAAAGCATGATTCGTCTTAGACAATTCAACTTACTCGTAACCAGGAAACTGTAGGGCTGATGATCTTGCCAGGAAGGGCATAAATGTGCAGATTCTACCGAATCTCGGCATACCTTTCGCTCAAGCTAAATGCTATCAGGGAGACTGGCATTAAGTGTCATGTCACTAGACGTATTTGGCCTAAGCTGAATCAGAAACGCTCGAAGAGGTTGGTCTCCCTTAGCAAGAAGCATAACAGTGCAACAATTGATGTCATTACGGGACACTGTCTCATTGTGACTTTTGTAGAAGCTGTAGGGAAGAGGAGGAGGAGGAGACAACTCACCATCTCCTCTGCACTTGTCCCTCTGATGTGTTAGCATAACAGGAACACAACGCCTTAGGCAGGATTGGAAACGATTCTTAATTTTCCGAAGCACGTCTGCCAAAAGCGCGATTCGTCTTAGACAATCAAGCACATGGAAGCAAAGCTCCTATGGACATGGATCTATATTTCAAAGATATAGATCAACTGATCTTTATAGGACAACAGATTATGTCGTACCTTATATAGACTTTTACAAGAAATACTCCATTCTTTTTTCCGGTAGACAGGAGTGGGAACCCAACGCAGTGATCAGTGCACGGGATTTTCAGTTCTACAATAACGGGTCTGACAGAAGATTTCGGGTGACACTAGTACGAGTATCTTCGAAGCCGAAGTCATCACCATTGAAATAGCAGCACAGACTATACACTCAAACCCACCTAGGGTCACAATCTTTGTGGATAGTCAAGCCGTACTCAAGGCTCTAGACAGCGTAATAATCAGATCGAAAACAGTCTCTGCATGCCGACAAACTATAAACAGAATATGCAGTACCTCTGCTGGGTTCCCAGACATAGTAATATAGAAGGGAACTAAGTAGCAGACGAACTAGCATGGAAAGAGTCAGCATTGAATGAGGAATTCATAGAGGTATCGGTAGCTGTCCCTATTAGTGTACTGAAAAGGAAAATGGACATTAAAGCAATAGAAAAGCAACACCTCCTGGGTAGCCAGATTAAACTGTGTCATATATCCCAGGTTATGGCAAACACCTGAACGAAAAAAAGAAACCAGCATCAACTGGACACAGGACACGATAGGTCCAATGGCAGCCAGACTGGACATCAACTCACCTGATTACTGCAGAAGCTGTCATGATACAGAAGAAATCGAAACTATCAAACACTTGCTGTGTGATTGTCCCAATTTTTGACACTCGTCGCTTCCGCTATATGGGAAGTAGTACTGAATGATCTGGCGCAAGTCTCACTCGGGAACATGTTATGTTTCGTCAGGAGTACAGGTTGGTTTGATTCAATACCAACCGAGAGGTAAGCAATTTTGAGATGGTACCACAATTCATAGGCTTGAATTTCTGAGCCTAGACTGTTATTTTTACTTTATCAGCTTTCGATATAAAAGCCTTGGAATCACCGATAGTACAATCCAAGTTGGTAAGGCAATGCTGACGGTTCCTAGGACACAGGGTCTTTCCAGGCAACTGCAGAGCGGACGAGATGGCAAAGGAAGGAGCGAGTCAGAACTTCACTGAAAATAGAGAGGAACCGTCTGCTCCTATAGAATTGATAAAGTTTCACTTGAATACTGAAGCCAGAAGAATGTCAAACAGCAGGTGGAACAATACCAGCACTTGTCTTTCATCCAATCGAATCGTGCCTAACCTGGTAGAACGCAAATACTTCTGTTTATAAATAGGAAATGCCTAAGTTCTGTTATAGTAGCCCTAACGATACACTGCTTGGTGAGTATTAGTGCTATTAGCCTGGGTGTCCTCTTCAATGATTTCTGTCGAAGCTATAGAGACGAGGAGGAGGCAGAAAAAAAAACCTGTCCTGCCCTATCAATGTTGAGAAGGAAAATCCTACTTCTATGAAGATCTCGGTGACTTATGTAGGCCGGCTAGATATTTAGAAAATAAAGAGCTTTGTCTCCGGATCTAAGAAGTTCTACACATACATAAATGCGGAACAGGAATGGTTAATAATGCTACGGTTATCGAAAATATATCATGTAACATTCCTGATGCTGGCAATCCGGTACTCTTCGTGGTATCACAATGGACATACCTTTTGGTTTAAGTTTGTCTTTGTCTAGTGCTTACAGATACTTAACCTAACTTATCTTAACTACAAGGCTCGGCACAACCTCAGAATTCAAAGCCAAATTTACTCGTAGGTATGCCACTCACTATATGTAATCATATACTCATGCTGGGTGCAATCAGCAAAGCCAACGACAGATGGGAGACACTCACGACGGGGGAGATCTCTACCTACAGAGATCTGGCCTAAGCTAAATCAAAAACGCTCTAATAGATTGGTTGGAGTCACTGTCCTGTACACGCTAAAAGACTGAGCCTCTTGTCAAACGATTTTTACAGCAGGTGCTGGTACGAGGAGGAGGGAACGATCGTTCATTTCCTTTGTGCCTGTTCAGGGCTGTGCAAGAGACCACCACAGCGATCTGGCGTCAGCAATATCCTCTGCTTCATAAGAAGCTCCTGTGTGTTCCATTAGCCCTTTAACACAGTTGGCCCTTTAACACAGTGTGTCAGTACACAGGTGCAGACAATTACCATAAACAGGCCATACAACAGCGATTTTGAATCAAATTTTGTGTTAAAAACGGATTCAACTGTGCGAAGACTTTGGAAATGTTGGAGAAGTGTTTCGGTAACGATACTCTATCGAAAACAAACGTTTATTCGCTTCAAAAGTGGTCGTGAGTGTCCGTCGACGATGACGAACGCAGTCTACATCGAAAACCGTCGAAAACATCGATAAAATCAAAGAAATGTTGGCGGAAAACCGCAAATTGACCATCAGAGAACTGGCAGAGGACTTGAACATTACTTATGGATCCGTTCAAAACATTTTGGTTAAAGATTTGGGTTTCAGACGTGTCGCTGCGAAGCTGGTGCCGAAAGACCTGAATTTCATGCAAAAAAGGGACCGCATTGACATCGTGAAAGACATGATTTTAGCAGCTGAATCCAGCCAACATTCATCAAACGCATAATTACTGGAGACGAGTCGTGGGTTTATGAGTACGAAATGCAATGCAGGCATCAGGTGAGTGAATGGCGTACACCGAATGAGCCAAGACCGACAAAACTACGTAATTTTCAGTCGAAAAAGAGGCAATGCTCACGGTTTTTATGGATTACAACGGTGTTGTGCCTCATAAATTCTTGCCATAAGATCAGATAGTCAACAAGGTTTATTATTTGGACGTTATGAGACGTTAGCGTGAAGCAATTCGCCAAAAAGGATCGGATTTATGGGCAAACAACTCGTCGCACAATGCCATCCATATTCGTGAGTTTTTGACCAAGAACAGTACGAATACTCATACCATCCAACAGCTACTGAATTCACCTGATTTGGCTTCCTGCGATTTCTTCCTCTTCGACTCAAGAGACCGTCCCGGGGAACGCGTTTTAGCAGCCGAGATGAGATAAGAGAAAAACGAAGACGGCTCTGATGGCTATACCAAAATTCGTTTATAAAAATGTTTCGAGGATTGGATCAAGCTCTGGCATAAGTGCGTTTCATTCAACGGAGAGTACTTTGAAGGGGACAATATCGATTAACAAGAATAAACTTGTATTTTAAATTTTCTGAATAAATTCCTGAAACGTTTTGATCAAGGTAGTATATCCCAGGTATCTCAGGCTTTTGAGAAAGTAAACTTTTGTCTTTCATAGATACTTTGAGCAATACTTAGTCGAATGGGGAACCTTGAATCAAAATTAAATACTTTTTCCGACCACCTACTACAGCATTATTTACAAAACTATAGAGGTACATGCTGTATCTATTAATTTCAAGTCTATCAGTAATCACTCCCAATCGGGGCTACAAAATTACCATCACAAAACGTTAAATAATCAACGAGAAAATATATGTATGTGCCTAAAATAAAATAAAATTTTGCAACAATAATTCGGTAACAACTGATGTAGGTCATCTCATGCTCACAGACCAAAACAACGGATAACCAACAAAGAAATGTCACAGTAATTTGGCGCCATCGAAGTATCTTATGCACGTCAATCTGATTAAAGCCACTTGAATCGCTTCACGGATGTGTATTTGTTTAAGACAATGACAGATTGTATCCAATAAATCGTAGAAGATACTTTTCTACTCGTATGTATCTACGGCCTGTTGCATAATACAATCAGTAGGAATTATAATTCACACATATTTTTAGAGACAACTAAGCTTGCATGCTATCCCACTCTGAACTGAAATTACATACACGTTCTTTGGTCTTTTATTATTGCATAAAAAATTGTTACCGCATTACGAGTACGTACTCGGGAGTGGAAAATTAAAAAAAAAAAAACAAAAAACAAAACATGTGAAACAATATCGCAATTGCACTAAAGATACTCGAGCAACATGCAACTGAATGCAAAACTACTTAAATTGGATTAAATTTCTGCCTCACATTAATGAGGTGCAGGTTAAATTAACACTTAAAAGCAGTTTTTTTTTTTTTTTTTTGTTTTTTTGCAAAAAGGTCCATCAAATTAAGCAGCATCCAACAACCGGCTTGTTGACCTACTTTTGACCAACCCGACGCTAGACATATCAATGAACTTTCAGTTACAATTTAACAACTTTTACTTGTTAATGCGGCGACCTTTCACGTAAACACACGCACGAAGTCGTGTTTTCGACGTCCGGTGTTAACTCGGGCATTTGTGGGGCAATCGGAGCATTTGTTACAACATAATTAATGAGCTACCATTATCGTGCAAGGTCAGATGTTGGACACTTTTTGTGGATGAGAAAAAGATGCGTTCAATAGGGAAGATGGTTAAAGGTGTGGAATGGATCGAGAAAATAAGTTTTTATGGCTGCAGTTAAGTCGGTCAACTACTATTTGTCGGTTCTCTGGTAGAGAAGGCTAAAGAACTTAAATTTCAAATAATTTCTATCCATCAAACCCCCTGTTTGACAGCTTTTTTCTAGACACCTTTCGATAGGATAAAAATCCGAAAAAAAAAAATTTTAAAATGTAAATAGGTTACCACAATACACACATCAAATTACGAAACACATAAAAATCGCTAATAAATGCAATCTGTGCATCATGAATTTTATTTGAATGTTCAAATTTAAAATACGTCACAAAATGCAAAGCATTCGAGAGGAAGTCTATTAAAAAAAAAGTATCAGCATTTCGCATCGTCATGATTGAAAGTTTATTGACATTTTGGATTTCAGTCAATTTCTTCGAGATATTACGGCAAACAAATTATATCACTGAGTATCTGCGAAATTAAATATAACTTGTGAGGGCTATGGATAAACGCCAATACTCGTAAGAATCTGCTACTACGGTTACTTGTTTTAAATAAATTTCTCGAGAAATTTCTATCTAAAATTGATGAGATTTTCAGATTTTAGGGCTAAAAGAATGAATCTTGTTTACTGCCATGTCATGTCACAATGCGCTAAATCTCTGTCCATTCACAAATTATATCCAAAGATCGTTGAAGGTTTTCCGTTGCTGACTCGACAGAATTTTCTGTTACCGTATCATCCGCGAACGTGGCTACAACAGCGCCTTCTTCTTGAGGTACGTCTCGAGTGTAGAGTAAGAACAAAACCGGACCAAGGACGCTTCCTTGTGGAACTCCGACAACGATTTCCTTAAATGGGAAATTCATTTTGTGCTTTAGCATTTTAATTTAAAATAAAGTAAACAGGTATTAAAGATTCCAATGAATATTGTTTACTGTTTTAAATTTTGGACTATGCCATATCATGTCACAATGCGCTAAATCTGTGCCCATTCACAAATTATATCCAAAGCTCGTTGGACGTTTTTAGTTGCTGACTCGACTGAACTTTCTGTTGCCACGTATCGTCCGCGTGTAGAGTAAGAACAAGACCGGACCAAGAACACTTCCTTGTGGAACTCCGATAATGATTTCCTTAATTTTTGAGTATTCGGTTCCGTGTTTAAAAAGGGAAATTCATTTTATGCTTTAGCATTTTAATTTCAAATAAAGTAAAAAAAAAGTATTAAAAATTCCAATGAATTTTGTTTACTGTTTTAAATTTTGGAGTACGCTATTATGTATGGAATACAACATCGGTTAAATGGCCGCCACTATTCCGATTCTTGTGAGGCGACTTTTCAGCATATTTCTGGCTGTATTGCGGGCATAATTTCACGAATGTTGTACTTTAAAGTTCGGAGATTGTCTACATAGACACGATTTTTAGTATAGCCTCACGAAAAGAAATCCAACGAAGTTAGATCACACGATCTTGGTGGCCAATTGATGTCACCAAATCTCGAAATTAAACGGCCGGTGAACTTTTCGTGCAATAGAGCCAAATTTCCCAGTGTTGTGTGATACGTATTCCCGATCTGTTAGAACCACATGGCGCTGACATCAATGTTTTCAATCGCAGGCCAAAAAAAGTTGGTTATCATTCGGGGTTTACCTTCATAAATCATTTAGACTTCCAACAATTGCTCCTAACTATGTACATGCTCATGATCGAAACTTATGTAACTCTTAAACTGAACATGTATTATATCCTCAACACACTTAGGACAGGAGAAGAGAGCCTGACGCGGAATTGTTATGCTATGATGCTAAATATGGCGGAAAGATATGAATACAATCTTAACTTAGACTGGAATGCTCGGACTAGTTAGAAGGGGATACTCTATGACTTTCTATCTTACTTAGATACATGCAAGCTCAACAACTATATCGAGGAGGCAGAGGCATCAATCTACAGAGAGATCTATAGGACACTGCAGTTTACCTTAGGTCCTTTTAGGATTCTAACAGCGTAAGATGTATCTCGTTAATTTTCCGTGCTAGAGGAAAGATATTGCTCCTCTTAACTTCGTGCCACACAGGGAGTATCTTCTAATTTTCTGTTCAATCTGCAAATTAGCACAGAGGGAGAATACTTTAAATTTCTTGGAAATTTGTTCAATATTCCAGGATAGAAAGAGACTTTCCGACTGACCTATATTGTCGGTCGAATAAGAAAGAAGTTATTATTATTGAGGGCCTGAATATCAGTATAAGAATCAAAAATCCGAAAAATCAATGTGCATTCGAAAGGTTAACCATGCCTCGGATAAGCTGATGGCTTTCGGCTGTCGTATTCCTATAAAGTTTAATTTACAAAGGCAATAATAGTCTTCCATCTAGGTTGGCTATGGTAGCTAGAATCTGCTTCGAATTGCAGTCGTCCATACAAGCGATAACAGCGCACTTTGAGCAACCAGGTATGACACCGACAGACTAAGGGATCCTGTAGTCCTCCAAAAACTTAAAGATCATATTGATCAAGGGACAGAAGCCGAACATTAATGCTGTAAAAAATGGAATACTGTGAAAAATGTACTCATTACCTGAGCCGAAAATCTGGTCGGAAGATCCCGGAGAGGCTGTGTAACGTGGTTATCCACTGATATCTGGAGACGAATCGAAGAGCGGAAATAACATAAAGTTTACATTGCAGCCACCACTGCAGAGTCGAGTCCCTGTACCGCATGAAGATGAGATAACTCCATTGGCTGAACAAGCCGAATAAGCAGCAAGTAGATGCGACAGCTAAACCGTGTACATAACCACCAAAGATCTGATAGGTGGTCACAGCTTGCACCAATACCCGGTGTAGAGTTTGGATGAGTCTCTGCTAATTGCTGACGAGGATCAACTAAGGAGATGGAGGGAACACTTCTCCGTTGTTTTAAATGGAGTTGTTCGAAGCGCTAAATTCGCATCTCGCCTCCCAGTAAGGATGGAATCGTTGCCGCGATTAAAACACTCAAACCATACAAGGCGGCAGGACTTGACGGCCTTCACGCGGAGTTCTACTCGTATACCTGCAGATCTACTGCTTTACTAGACAAGGCTTGCCTGAAGAATGGAGGAAAGGAATGCTTGTCAAGCTTGAAAGGCAACTTAACACAGTGTGAAAACTGGAGACATAATCCTCGAACGCATTAAAGAACATCTAGAAAGTACTCTTGACAGTGAACAAGCAGGTTTCCGTTCTGGATCCTCCTGTGTTGACCACATTACTCGTACCACCTTAGGGATCATCGTCGAACAATGTATCGAGTATAGATCTCCTTTCGGTAGTGTGAACAGAGAGTTTGGTAGCTATTATAAAATCAAGTTACGAAGGTGTAAAGTGTCAGGTGTTGGTTGTTGGAAGAATTTGAGATCCGAATCGGCGTTTGACAAGGTTGCATACTATCACCACTAGTCTTTTTAGTGATGATCAGTGATGTTTTGCGGAGCGCTCTGTCGACAAAAAGTGGCGGAATCCAAGAGAGGACTAACAACATATCTCGAACACCTCGACTATGCTGACGATGTTTGCCTATTATCGCACAGAATTATGGATCTGCACCAAATGACTTGGTGGCAGAGGCAAACTTGGTAGGACTGAGGATTAACTCCACCAAAATTAAAATTCTAAGTCTTCCTTCGAACCCATCAACAACTTATATCAGCATTGATAGACGTTAGCAGTCGCATACGAGTATCTAAAGCTAAGGCTGCATTCGGTAGGTTGTCTAAACTATGGAGAAGCAGTGCAATCAGCTTAAACACCAATCTGCGAATGTTCTGCTCTAACGTGGAATCGGTGTTGCCGGAAAAGTAACCGTCAATGTCACAAAAAGCTGCAAACTTTTGTCTAAGAAACATATTACCAATATGCTGGCCAAATCGTATCTCAAACATACGGCTTTATGAGAGAATAGGCCAGGAACGTATAGATGTGATTATGCAAAAGCGAAAGTGGCAATGGATTGGTAACATCCTACATAAGGACGAAAATTGTATCGACTGACAAGCCATGCAATGGAACCCACTAAGACAACAAGGGAGAATACAGGGAGGTTATGATGTGGCACAGAACAATCGAAAAGGAGTTGAAACACATCGAGGAGCCGAACATGATGGCGCGTATGCGTGATTGTTGCTTCAAGACCCATATGGGGACACAGGATTTAACTAAGTATAAGTAGGTTGGCTAGGTCATGTGGAGCAAATGAGTATAACCGTTTGAGTCCAAAGAGATTAACCGATTCGAAATGGCAAATCTAACAACCTATGAGTGTGGTACAAAACTGAAGCTAATAGCTTGTTGGAAAGCCTTGTAAATCGGAAGTCATTCCAAACTGTTTAAGGCCCTCTAAATAATTTGAGCGCAATGACATTGAATCCTCAGAAACCCCCAAAGATATTGCTTGCAATAAACTAAACTAAAAGCAGAAAGCAAATGCAATACCTCATGGACCAGCTGTAAGACGCAAATTGTTACTCTGAAATCTTTGCCAATCTTACACCTACACAATCGAAATAGCATTGAACTCAATTTTTGAATACGAAATGCAATTTTAATTATTTTCGTTGCCAAAGGCCATACTCGTATTGCATCAATCTTTGTCGAGATATGACCATAAAAAACGTACGAGTGTGTAGCTAGATATTTTTTTGTTCGTCCATTCCATCCCCAATTATTGCAGAATTATATGCATTTTCCAACCAGCCCCCGTTTGCCAACTGCCATGTGCGCTGTCCGATATTGTCATCAAATAAAAAAACGCATTTTCACCACACATACGAGTGTGACCCACAAACCTATCATAACCACAACAAGTTTTTCCACTTCAGTCAGGCATAAGAAAATCGAATAGAATTTCATTCCTCTCCATAAAACTTAAAACTTACATTTTCACGTAGACCAATTAATCGCTAGATGACTGTGATTCCTTGGGATTTCTTTGAGATGTTAAAACAAAATATCGCGAACTACAAATAAAAGATACGAGTATTTTCACTTTTATTTTTCGCTTTTATTCACAGAATTTAAAATTCACTTTTCACGATTCTTTTTTATACCGTTCAATATTTTCTAAAATGCAAATTCAAAATTTATCCAAAAGATACGACGAGTATATGCGGAACAGCTATTAGATACAGATATGTGGCTTTCTGATCTTTTAACGAATTCAGTCCACCGCCGCGCCGGGTTCGATTCAAACTGAACTGAACGGCCCAAGATGATGAGGTTGCATGCAGCCAAAATGTAAAACCTTACCACGCATACACTGATAAAGTTTATAAGAGCTAAGTTGAGTATCTAAGCCATCGATGCTATGCGAAATTGTGTGTCGTCATAGATGCGAGTGTTTCGAATGTAAACATTGGCTTATTGGTGTTCGGTGTTGGTTAAGATACATTTCTGTCAGAGAGCCATCATGGTTAGATACAAACGCAAACGCATACAGCTGGCGTGTTTGGTTTGCGCAAATTCACACTCTTGAGCATAGCTTAGACGAAGATAATTTTCCCATGTCGTCATAGTTTTGTGCGATTTTTCGCACTCAGATAAGTTATGTAGGTGTTTGGGACTCGGGCTGGGTTTAGTGGATGACTGTAGTCCGTTGTTGTTATTATTTAGCGGCTAATTAAGCTATGGGAGTTATGTATTTTCGGCGAAGAACTCGTGCGATTTTTCACGTATATAGATGCACTCAGTATGAACAAACAACAGACGGGTGGTTCGGTTGGTAATCGGTATTTATGAAATTTCATTGTGCTTGTTGCGTTAACGTTTACATTTTGCTGGTGTTTGCTGCTGGTTGTTTATTGTTTTGACATATTGTTACGTGAAGTTTCAAGAAAATGTATTGCCAGTTATTAGTTATGCTGTGGCGGTGTAAGATTTCTGATTGAGTCTTTGTTTCATGTTTGGACCTCGACTTGTAAGAAACAAGTTATTGGTAGAGCTAAAAGGTTAATCGGAGTGATAGCATTCACCGATTAAGGTGTACCGGCATTTGGTGCATTGTATTTTTTGTTATTTAATCAATGGATATGCAATAAAATGGCTATTCATTTTCGATTTTGTAAGTTTCATAGCTCATCGAGGAAATAACACTCTATTGCGTATAGCCAGAGTAGGTAGGGTAGTACAGGTATATGAATATCGCATGCAGGTCCTACGGTAATCTTGTGTAAATAATCTCACTAGCAACATGTTATGTTAGTGAAAAATCATTTAACAAACTAATTTCATATCTTTTTCTTTTCCGACAATTCATTTAGCATCTACTCGTACTTAGTCCGCTGTGATCACAGTAAACCCTACTGGAGCACTCAGACTCAAAAACAGGTCCATTGTACAACCAGGCAGAGAACCCCATTTTCATGTGTTTTTGTTCTTCTTTTGTAAAAAGACGAGTAGACGCTTCAGTGTTGGTCATTAGCAGTCACCACATCTGCACCAAAGATCCCTCATCTGATCCGAGCAAAGGCAGGACAATCACATAGGAAGTGTTCCGCAGTGTCATCGCCCTCGCCACAGGAGTCGCAGACAGGGGTAGCGCTCAAACCTAGCACATGGAGGTGCTTTGTTAAAGGCGAAGTGGCCAGTAAGAATGCCAGTAAGTTGTCTGCAGTCTTTTCTGCTAAGAGATAGCAAGAAAGCCGGGAATTTCTTACAGACGACGGAAACCATTCGTTTAGTCTGCCTGCATCCTGGAGAGTCGATTATGTTCACTGAAAACCCAGTAGTCAATGAAAGCCCTAACCGAGGACGCTGACAAACCCAACGTTGGTTCAGGTCCAGAGAAATTCTCTTCTGAGCCTTGTCTAGCAAGCTCGTCAGACGTTCATCAAAGCGTCCAGAGCAGAGCTAGGCATACTGGGGAAAGCTCCCAACCAGCCGAGATAGACCGTTCTTTGGAGTTTGGCGAAAGCAGCAGTAACGCATTTACGTGAGAGCTTATTCCACCAAACAACTAACGCATATAAGAGGAAGGGTCAAAGGACTTTCCTTGGCGACAAGCCCCATTTCTTGCCGAAAACACCTTTGCATTGCCGAAAGACTGACTGAGCTTTGGAAGTTTTCAGCTCTACATGTTTCGTCCAAAGAAGTTTGCTATCTAAGATGACTCCTAAATATTTGGCTTCCTTGGAGAGTTGGATAGTAACGAATTTTAGCACTGGCTGAGTCAGACCAGTCAAAAGAGGACCACCTCGATTTCGAGAGGATTAACTGAAAGCCCATTCCTAGCGCACCAATCGTCGATTGTGTCTAGGCCCATCTGCACCTTAGAGCAAACAGTCGCTAGGCATAATCCGACATACAGAACGGTGACATCATCTGCATATGCTTGAGCGTAGACGTTAGAACTACTGAGTGTGTTCAACAGGGAGTCAAACAGTACGCACTAAAGCAGTGGAGACAGAACGCCGCCTTGTGGACCCTATTTACACCCGCCATAAGACACCGGCCACAATCTGCATCTACAGTCAATGTTCTGTTCACCACAACACTAGTGATTCTTCTACGCAGTGAACTACGACGCAACGACGTAGGTTTCCCATTTACCGTTCGTCTTGTAGCTTATAGCTGCAACCTGTTCACAAAACTGTCCAAGCTTATTTGCTGAGAGGGAATTTGGTACAATAAGACAAGCCCTAGGACCGCTCATCATATGTCATTTGACATAATCCTACACAAAGTTCGAAGAATAAAAAAAAAAGAACTATCGTCCTTCGTCCTTCATCTAACCAAAAAAAAAAAAAAAAATATCAAAAAATATGTCACCTTGACAACATTATTGATTAGTTCAACAGAAAAGGACTACTCGTATCAAGCCACTACATTGACTGTAATGACCCTCAGCGCAACAGTTATAAATATGAACACCAACCTAAGACTTACCAAATGGGACACGAATTGAAGAGAAGTGTGACCAACTTATAATGAACATGCAAACAGAGGCATGGCCCCTGACAACAAAACAAAAATCAGCAAGGCTAACTCCTATCCAGAGGAAGTATAAAATAATATTGAATCACAGGTCTCCTGAAAATAAAAGAATCCTCAACAAACTCTGCAATGCACCAAAGTTAAAAATTAGGAAAGCAAATGAATCATTCTCCAGATACATGAAGAACTTATCACTAACCAAAAACACAGACTACTCACTATGGAAGGCAGTTAAGAAACTTAAATCACCCCAAGTGCAAATTCCATTGATAAAGAAGGATAACAATACATGGGCAAAAAGATAGAAAAAGCTTCACACTTAGAGGACATACGAGTATATTTAAGCCACTACCTGCGCAAACAGACGAAAGTGGGACAGTAGTAATTCCAAATCAAGAGCCCAGGATATGACCTCATCACAGGACACTTCTGTGTCAAATATGAAGAAAAATGCACAACTCTAAAGATAATAAATGCTGGAGTACCCCAAGGCAGTGTTTTTGGTCCCATTTTGTACCTTCTATATACTAGTGACTTACCAACGCCGTCAGAAGCTAGAATTGCTACGTTGGCTGATGACACTGCCGGAGGTGGTGGAGGTGTCTGCGATCTGTAGGTTGCAACACTCCATTGGATTCCATGACTTTACATTGGCAAAGCACTCCCAAGAACGTCACTGATCGCATGAGAGTTATTTTAGCTATTAGTGCTGGAAGCACGCAGACACTCGTATCTCTCCCGTTTTCACATTCTGTTACGTTACATTTCTTTGGAAATTCAGTTTACATGTACATATGATGCAGTGCAGGTGTGACAACAAGACTGTCTATAACATTACTAACTTCAAAAAACATCCAGTGAAGAGTTTTTAGATGGGAACCTTCTGATTTTGGGATGAGGATTAGCTCACTAGATGGAGAAAACACTTCGCTACAGTCCTTAACCACTTGGACGATGGTGCTATGATCTCGAACTTAAATGAGTCTTCCGAAATAATAAGAGTAATCATGTCCCGGACTATTACAAGCGGCGCTGACGTGGAAAAATGAACAGTTTCCGCATGATTGGAAAAGAGAGATGATCCGAAAAAGAAAATCTTATGGATTGTGGAAACTGGAGAGATATACTCGTATGCGTTCTCCCGGCTGTAGCCAAGATAATAATTATCATCATATTAGAACGGATTAAAGAACATTTGGATTCAACTCTCGACGTTTGTGCTGGATCCTCGTGCATCGACAAGACGACATACGCTACTTCTACTTTTTATAGACTTCGAGAAGCCTTTCGACAACTTCAATCGGGATGCTATCTTATTGGCCTTGCGTAGGAGAGGCTTCCCAGTAAAACTCATAGTACGAGTATTATTAAGGCTACATGCGGGGGTAGTAATTGTCACATCCGTAAGATGTCGGAGGATTTTGAAGGCCAAAGTGGAGTACGTCAGGAGTACATACTGTCACCGCTGTTATTTTTGGTGGTCATCAGGGATGTACCCCGTGCAGCATGGATGGAAGGTAACCATGATGGACTACATCTTACTTTAAACACCTCGACTATGCTGATGATGTTTGCCTATTTTCACATCGTTTAATGGTCCTTAATCTATTGGCCTAAAAGCTGAGGTAAACAAAGTGGGGCTTAAAATAAACACATCTCTGAGCAATTCAACTCAACATTGCCGGACAGGAAGTCGAGAAAGTAAGCAACTTTTTATATCTCGGAGATGTGGTCTCGGCTAACTGTAGTGGCACTGAACTGGATGTGCACAGCAGAATCGGACAGGCAAAAGCTGCAATCGGAATGCTATCAAAAGTCTGGAGAAGCAATGTTCTCAGCACAAGAACCAAACGTCTGAATTCATTCCAATGAATTCGGAAGCATTTACATAACTGAAATTCACAAGAAAGAAAAGATAATTCCTTCCAGTTAAAAGCTCTGCGACGGACCTGGAACTGACAGATATTATTGTTTGGTATTTTGTATTCAGAAAGAATATTATTCGTCCAATCAATCCTTGCTGTTTTGAAATATTTCCCACATTTTATTACTGCAATTAAGGGAGCATTCAGTGTTTTGTTGTGGCTGCCTGATGTCAAATACTTACGTATGGCGACGTAGTCTGATGGCGAGCTGCAGGCAAAGCAATCAATCTTAAGGCAATGACAAAAATACAAAGACTACCATGCAGTATGCATAACCAGCGCAATGAGAACAATTCCGACAGCAGAGCTGAAAACAATTGTCAACATGCTACCCAAGAGTGCCCTGAGGATCAGCCAATTAAACAGCTGGAACTCAAATCTCGAATGCCATGCACAGATTCTAAAGAAACTCGTAGGTGAAGATGTAAACAGTGACTACACGTCACCATGCCTCGACTTTGAAAAACCATTCTCCTGCACTTTCCCAAGTAGAAAAGAATGGGAAACCAATGAACCAACAAAAGACATGAATGAGTCAAAGATGGATATAGGAACGGGTGCTGGTACATTCTCCGAAAAACTAAACATACGCAGCTCAATCAGACTTCCTGCGGAAGTCCTGATAGTGACAGAGGCAGCCTGGGATGATATCACAATTTTTATGACAGTCAGACGGCCATTAAAGAAATTTTTGCTACCGAAATCAAGTCCAAACTAGTTCGACACGGTGGCGAAGACATATTACTCTCTGGTCACGGGGATAAAGCCGGAGGTAGCTGACGAACTTGCAAGAAAATGGTCTGCAATAGATCACAATCGAGCACTCCAATGGATTAAGCCTCCACTCTGTAACCTCAGAGAGCGATTTGAGTGTAAGATCCTAATGGCAGCCAGCTTTGGCCAAAATATAACAAAGCCAGAACCAAAAAACACTTAAAAATGACAGAAAATTGCTGTCAATGTTGATACGCTCACTGGCCACATCTTTCTAACAATGAAACTTATGCTCAGTATAGGAACTGGGAGCAACCCCCCATTGTCACATCATCACAATGGGTCCACAAGGTCGAGTCTTTTTTCCCCTCGTCAACCCAGCAACTTAACCTAACCTTCATCCTTTTAACAATTTCACTAACAATCGTTTGTTTGTGCTTGCATAATATCGCTAAGAATGTTGCCACATGTCTAGCTTAACTTAAATTGTACAAACAAATTCTTTACTGAACATAACTCACAAATTGAGTTTGGTGCTCGTAAGGCCACACTACGCCTACGCCTAGAGCAAGCCTCTTTCTTGCCTCTCCGATCCTCGTACAGTTCATGGCTATATCTTTTCCATACGAGAACGTTAATAGATATGAAACCCAAATTCAATCGAAAAACTTGTCCTTCCTTAATAAAGTCCAAGAACCTGCGCCATTAAGCAGGACTGGGATAATGAAACAAAATCTACTTCGAGCGGACTTTGGTATCTACTCAGAAAGTAACACTTATTATCAAAAGCGCATCTCTGCGCTTCTGGTGTCATTTCCACAATCTGCGACTGAGTCTTCATAGGTTAATGTCAGACCTGCTGGATATGTCATTTTGTAAAAGTTTTTGTTTGTCATCGGATGGTTATCGATTCAAATGTATGTACGTAGTATTTTAATTAAATCAAACTCTTTGACTATACAGGCTTACTACCTCCTAACGAATATACGAGTACAACACTGAACTTCAACAAAGAATTCATGCAGTTGACGAACGGAAGTCCACAATCGGGTAAACTGAAAGTGAACAATGCAAAGGTTATGAAAATGCTAACAAAACCCACAAGAGCACATGCACATTTTGCCCTTTTTTCAATCATCAACAATTAAAAATACTTACGTAGATACATGTTGTTCCATGAAATTCTATTCACTCAGAGGACGCTTTGAAGGAAAAATAATTTCGCTTTGTCAAAGCCACAACATCATCATACTCGTAGAAAGTCTCCCTGCCACAATGTACGAGTACGAGTATGTAGAAATAATGGAAACCCATTAACTTTGTGATTAAACTGCAGTTAACCTGCAGAGGAAAAGTTCCATTGTGCTATAAAATTAAATGGATTACCCACTAAAGGTGATGCTTAAAAATTCCACCAATGAAGTACATTTTCCCCGATGAAGTGAGGTCTTATAGGTGAGACATAATGATCGTTTTCATTTCACTATCGGTGTGCATCTTGTTAGAGCAGAAAAAAACAACACAATTTTTCCTGCCATTATATGAGGGTGAAGCAGAAAGGAAGTTATAAGGAAGTTCATTGTTTTGTAGGTGCTATTTAGATTGAGATTTTTTTACGTTGTTATTGTGATAATAGCTAACAGAAGTACTCGTAGAGTGAATGCAATTTTAATAATTCGCAGGAAAAAGGTTTGAAAAGGGAACGAATGCACCGAGATGGAGCAAGCCATTCAACAGATAGTTTATGAAACAAATTAGTTTTATAAAGGTTTCAGCTATCCTCTGTTAATTAAAGAAATATATTAGTGTGGGGGTGATACAGCGTACGAGTAACGTTTTACAGTGCCAGTGTTTCCCAACCTTGCTGTGACCGTTTGACCTGCCTCCATATGAACGGTTTTCTTTGTGCACTGATGCCTGGTCCTGAGTTTGGCTTTCAAGATTGATATTACCGGATTTGAACCTATTAAATCATCTTTGGGTTGTAAAATATCCACAGTACCCCACTTTACTTTACTTTAGATGGCACTTAAGTCCGGGTGGACCTGGGCCTCAACCAACAAGCGTTTCCAGTCAGCTCGATCTTGTGCTAACCGTTATCCACAAGAAGTTGGTTGAGGTCTTTTTCCAGTTGTGTGTGCTGAGTTGTTGACGTTTTCCCAAAGACATTATCCCCGAGACAAAATCCCCAAACTGAAATCTCCAGTAGCCAAATCCACAAATAGAGAATCCCCAGGGCCAGAATCCCCTCTGCAATAAATCCAAAATCCCGAAAACCTGAAATCTCTAAAATCCAATGTCTCTAAAATCCAGAATCCTGACAAAAAAAATTCCGAAAAATTGGATTGGGTACAATTGACTGCATTTCAAAAGGGTAAATGCTTGTTGTCTGGCAGGCGCCTGTATCTTAACAGTACTTGGGTGGCTCGCTTCACGAGATAAAAGGATTTCACACAATGAGATACATATCTGCTCGACTCATACACCGGACGGCCTTCGGCTTCACATGCAGGCGCAAAGGACGTCGCTACGCGGCGTGTAACTAACCACCAATTTTTGTTGAAAACTACATGCACATGTCTCACATGATGTACATGTACAATGTACACTGGGGATTTGGAGATTTCGTGGAGATTTAGGAAAAAAAGTTTGTTTCGTTGGAGATTTTGTCCGTAAGGTATTCCTTTTCCGAGGTATTCCTCTGGGATTGATATCTTTCCGGGCCGAAGCGTTGAAGTCAGTTCGCTCTACATGTCCTAGCCATCTCAGGCGATGAATTCGAACTCTTCTGACCTGGTTCATGTAAAAATCACTCGGTGAACTTTTCTTTCAAAATAACCAAAGCCTTGGCGCCATATAACAGGACTGGGAGGATAAGAGTCTTATATAAAGTCACCTTAGCCCAAAGAAACTGAGGTTGAAAGGAGTGATTGGTTGCTTGATCTCTGCGATGGTGTCATTGTTTGAATTTACAGCGGAGCCTAGTTAGACAAAGTCCTTAACTACCTAAAAATTGTGACGTGTTTGGCCCTCGTTAACCGCTAAACTCATTTTCGCTGCTTCTATTTTAATGCTTACGAAAGCACCACTGACTGTCTGCTGGGTTCTTCCAATTGAAATCGATTTGGAGTTTCTTTTTTTTTTTTCAAGATCTGCCGCAATATGAATATCTTATCTAGGTGCACTTTCCTGGTCTAAAACCAGACTGATACGGTCTAATCAGATGGCTGACAAAAGACTTACGGCGTTCACATAATATGGCAGGTAGGATCTTATACCCGATGTTGAGAAGACTAATACCTCTGTAGTTGGCGCAGTTCAGAGGGTCTCCTTTCTTGAGGATCGGGCGGTTCCATTCGTTGAGCATACCTTCATCCGACCATATCTGGTAGATGATTTGATGAACAGCTTCAAATAGCTCGTCAGTTAGACCGTAGGGATCAGCAGCCTTGCTGGATTTAAGCTTAAGCTTCACTGGACTAAATTCACTGGTGGACTAAATTGTTGATTGTCATCGTTCGGGCTGGATGAATCATTCTGCCTGACAGCAGAGTTTTGATCGTCACCACCGTTTAACACTCCCAAAGTTGGAGAGAATATCTCCATATCGTCTTTAATATTTGTTTCGAAAGCAATAGCTTGTTGCATACTGAGAGACAGGAATATCTCCCTAGAAGCCAATCCATTTTTTTTATAGCGAATATTTAATTCATCATGTTTTTTCTTGACATTAGCTTTCCAGCGCAATTTAGCGTCAAGTGTCATACCTAAGTATTTAGCTGAGTTCGAATAAAGAACTGCAGTTTTTTGTTTTATTTGTTAACATGAACTGACTTCAGTTCATTTAGTTTTATTTGCAACTTGTTGGTCCATTTAAATATATCATTTACTTTCCTTTGGAGTTTTTCGGTTGCTTCCTTCACGGTTTTACCAACAGCAAGAACAGTAGTATCATATGTGGCAACAGTAGTTTTCTTATTTTGTTGGTAGGTCGTTTGTATATAAAAGAATAAAACGGGTCCTAATACACTACCTTGAGGTACGCTAACTTTTATATGTTTTAATGTGAAATACTCATCTTCTTCCTTTATTCTAAGAGATCGCTGCATTATGTAGTTATTTTGGCAGATATTTTTGCAGCTTATGTATTAATCCTTTGTCCAAAACTTTATCAAAAGCCTGTGTGAGATCAAGAACGGTGGTAGAGCATATTTTTTATTCTAATTTATCAGTTATTCGGTGTACCTGATCTATTGTTGTATACTTATTTCTAAAACCAAATTGATAGTTTGGTATCAATGTGTTTTCATCTATGATCGGATGAAGACGTTTCAAAAAATGTCGTCGAATAGCTTAGACAGCATTGGCAGCAAGGAAATCGGATTAAGTAACTTCACTTGGTACTTAGCCGGGTTTTGATAGTTTTTTTTTTTAGTTTTTTCATATCTTTTTTAGGAAGTTTTCTTTAGAATATCTTCTGTAATAAGATCATCTTGATCTTTTCTTTTATTTCTTTCGCTATTTCCTTAGAGTTTACTGGTACTATTAATCTATCGTCTTCGCACATCCAACGTGGGGCCCGAACCCACGACCCTGAGATTAAGAGTCTCATGCTCTACCGACTGAGCTAGCCGGGCTAGCCGTCCTTTTGCTTTTGCTACTTCCACCAGGCATACCTCGGGTAATGTGAAACCGTATGGCGTGGAGAGAAAAGGGGAAGGACAATTGGCGCGATAGGGAGTAGCTATAGATTAGTATAAGATAGTTAGGTTTAGATTAGGATTTAGCTTAAGACATTGAGTTAGTTTAGGTTTAGTTTAGGTTTAGGTAGGATAAGTTTCGCGGAGTCCTTCCTAATCTTTCTCCTGGCCATGGGCACAAGTCCTTGGATTTTCCTTTGCTTTCTTTTCTATCTTTTGAAGTCCGTCCAAAGTCTAAGTAGAGTAGTTTTTTTCTTTCTTTTGCTTTCTGATCAAAATGGGACGAGATTTTGTGTGCTGAGCAGGTGCACGTAAGGTGGACAAGAACCACCCCGTCCGACGAGTTGAGCCGAGCAACCGCGAGCGTGCCGCCGTCCTCCTTACTCGCACCGAATATGCCTCCGTGGCCAACCCTAGCTCACAACAGAGTATTGTTGCTGCTTTCTTTTTCAAGGAAAGATATTCTTTCCAGGATTTTCATATTATTCTTCTCCATACTCGTATCTTCCAACCTGGTAAGAATTTTTTGTATACAATTTTCCATGACATTGCTGGATTTAATGTTTTCGACTGGTTTTGCGATACTTTTTGAAGTAACCTGTGCATATGTTTTCTTAGTCCCGGCTTTGGGACTTTTTTTTTTTTTTTTTGTATAATTTGTACGTGTTTAAGGGGATATGAATACTAATTTTTAGAACACCTACGTTTTGTGGAAAGGGGAAGAGACAGAGTGGTGTGGTTTGAAACTCAGGTGGTATTAAGTTTCTGTAAACTCCAAAAGGTGGCTGTCCAGATAACTGGGGAGTATTTTGTTTGTTTTCGCTATTATTGTCGTTGCTTATGATTCACAGTATTTTTTTTTCCCGTCCTCCTGATGTCATCATCATAAACAAGTTGCATTTTAGCCATATGACCACCCTACTGCCAGTCTTATGCCTTCACAGTAGAGTTGGCTTAGCTTTCGCAAGTGATCGACTTTTTTATTTATTTCCTGCGAAATTTGAACCGTGAATCAACAGCGTGACATGCGATGATGTTACCACTACACTACGGCCACCCTCGATTCGGAGATTTCGTGGAGATTTTGGCAAAAAAGTTTGTTTCGTTGGAGATTTTGTCCGTAAATATTTTGTCTGAGGAGATAATAGTCAGTTGGATTTAATTTCTTTGAGTTTTTTTTTTTTTTTTTGGTATTCCGCACGATGCCCGTGTGTGCCACCTTAGGTGAGGTATTTCTTTGCCGCATCGACCCTCCGAGATGGATTCGATGGCTCTGTCCCACCCATCTTATGCGATGAATTGGAGCCTTTCTGTCTAAGTCGATGTCGCTGTACAACTGATTTAGTTCGTTGTTGTAGCTTCTCCTCCATTCTCCGTCGATATTAATGTGACCAAAAATCACTCGAAGCTCATTGTTAAAGCCCACTCAATTCTCCCTCGGGAGCAGATTGCACCTGCTTTTTTCCAATCTTCTTTCCGAGGTCTTGATATGTTGGTCATGCTCTCTTCATTTGAATTCGGCGAACTTCCAGGGAAATGAGTTTCTAAGAGCAGTAGTGCTCTCTGTTCTTCAATGATATCAAATAAATCCACTTTCACATAAAGTAAGTCATATCTCTTTTTTTCTATATTTCATAAATAGTTGGGTTTTCGAAAAGTTCATGGAAGAAGAAGGTAATTGCTGTAGCATGTTGGCTATTTGAAATTTTTCTCATTTCCATATAATACGAGTAAAAGTGAATTTGGAAAGATATTCAAGGATATTGTTACGAACGCGGGAAAATCGGCGAAAATTAAGCTGAAAACGAGAAATGAAATGAAAACTGAGTTGTGGTTCCCGAGAGGGTTAAAATGGTTTATTTCTCTTTAATTTATTATGATGGATGGACTCGATTATCCGCGATTCAATTTAGGCTGAGCCCGCGTTGCTGAAACCTCCAAAATTCAAGAAGGGTAGGAAAACCGAAATCAAAACCGTCTCTCTTCCTACTCTAGCATTTGACAGCCAGCCTCATCTACTCACAACGAGACTCGAATTGTCTGTCTTCGCACTGCCATGTGATAGCGTTGCCAGGTCCGTAACAGTATTTAAGGTTAGCGAACAAATTATCCCACCACTCTCGTCATAAGTGTATTTCTCCTACATATCTTCACCAGTTTCCGAGAAAAATGAAGTCGACTTTTAATGCAAAACTCAAACCCTCTTTAATTATCATCGAGAGGGTTAGTGGTTCAGAAAAATTGTCTCCAAGCTATCAAAAGAAAAATATCGTAATACTTAAAAAAAAACCGCACTACGTTGGTATCTCTCAAAACACTCTCAAGGTCACAAATCAACTTCTCCCCCCGCACACTTTACTTAGAACTTTGTTTTGTTAAGTATGTTACTCATATCTATAAGTATCCCAATTTACATACCGCACCCTGTGTACAATTAATAAAAATTCAATAGATTGATCTAAATGCGCGAAAAGTGAAAGAATAAACCAAGAAGATTTTATTCACTAACAAAAATAATGATGACGATAGGCACAAGTCTATCCGATTAGCATAATCTGCGATTCTGATTTGAGTGACACATCCGCATAAGATCCGCAAAAATGTACTTTAAAGTTCACTGCTCTATTAAAGTGAATGAGTAAAATAAAATTCAAAAAAAAAAGAAAGTGTATAACCCAACAACAACTCAGATAAATTGGAATCTCTTTGAACTTACTCGTACATACTTTGTGATCCTTTTGACAAAAAATCTCTAGTGTATGCGGGAAAGTTAATTATACTCAGGTAACTGTGCAAAAGTCAACTGGGCGTGTAAAATTCATGTCGTAAAGACTAAAAGTCAACTTGCCAGAGAGTGTAACGAAGATAAAAAAAAAGCACTCAAGTGAAAGAATAGATACAAGATGCGGGATGTTAAGTAACTGCCATTTGGCAGAGTGAAGGGTGACCCTAGGAAAAATTTGTATTCATTTTCCTTGTTTGCGTAACTGGCATGTTTGATTTATTTTGGAAAGACGTTGTATAAATATTAATCTTTTTTATGCACACATTGGTGAAAAGGTTGCGAATATTATCGGTGCTTTGGGTGTGTAAAAAGTATCTCAGAATGCAAAATTTTTGACATACAATGACTTTATGATTAATGTCTTATTTATTTCTTGGCTACGAGTATGATGATTTGTTTTGACGATTTTTTATAAGAATACTCGTACACTAGTGGTACAACCTAGAAGTTTGTGAACCAAATATGATTCGTCTTATTGACCTGCTTCTCCGAAGTCTAATATGAGTCCCTCAGAAGGAGGACGTTTGACGGAAGTGAATCAACGGCGATGTCAACAGATTGTTTAGCAGATACCTACGGACATATTCGGAGCTCAGGTTAATAAGGATTTTCAAGACTGAGTCACGTTGTTGAAAAAAGAGATGGCGGCGGATGAACCCTTAATGGTGCTCGTATTTCCATAGTGGGTTACTGGCATCGGATATGCAGTCCGAGCAATTGGCCGACCACCTAAAGCAGATAGCGGATGAAAAACTGTGACATCTACTACGGTGCTTGCTGCAATGAGCAGAAGTAGTGTTTCTTTGTATGCAGATTTATCATCGGAGTGAGACTTAGGCAAGAAGTTTAGAGCTTTACGCATGTAAGCGAGCATCTGGTGATAATTCGCATTAAGGCAACATGCAAATTAATATTCAACGGGTATAATCGCAAGAGACTGCCGGAGCTTTTCCAGATCGGGTGTCCCTGAACCTGTCAAGAAGTCCAATGCTTTAAGCGCAGATGACCAATGGCATCATTGTCAGCAAGCTGTCAAGAACGCTTTCACTGATAAGCTGAGTTTCTAGCATCCACCACAAAGATAAAGCGACGCTGCATAGAGTGAGAAGACGAGCTTACGACATCTACAAACAGAAGAGAAGGGTTGAATACCACCTTCAAAGAAAGAAAAAGTAACAAATATGAACAATTAGAGATTGAGTCAGTGTAGAGGTGTTATACCAGGGACAATGTTCGAAAGTTGTACCAGTAGGTAAAAAGAGCATGCAAAGGCTATAAAGCCCGAACAGAAGCCTTTACGAATGAAGAAGAAAATCTAGCAGTAGAGTCACAGACGGTGCTCAGGAATGATCTCTTTTGCAAACTGGTAAACAGCGTTGATGACCAAAACTTTGCTGTTAGGCAGAATGCTCCATTCAACCCGGACGATGACGATCAACAATTCCGTCCATCCGACCAAAGTGAAGTAAAGATAGCAATATCTAAGCTTAAATCCAACAAGGCTGGGAATGATTTGGTACGAAACATACATCAACTCATCTGTTAGATATAGTCGGATGAAAGTACAGCCCGGCGAAGGAGACCCTCTGCAATATGTCAACCACAGAGGTATTAATCTCCTCAACATCGCGTATAAGATTCTGTCTGCTATATTGTTGTATCTGCCATGTCCTTGAGCTTGATAAGGCTTTCTAGGCCCAGGTGTCCCATCCGTCTGTGCCATAAAGAGTATTTCTGCTGACAAGCGGTTGACAGTTTAGCATGTGCCACTGCTGGCTAGTCCAGCTTGTAAACTCCTTCCATCTTTGTTGCGATGGCAATCAAGCGGCCTTGGCTGTTAATAATCTCGTAGCGATTACCTCTAAAAATGACAGAATGTCCACCGTCTGCCAAACGACTTACAGAGAGCAAATTGACACATAAATTAGGTACAAAAAGAACATACTTGGCAACACCATACGAGTAAATAAATTTAATATCTTCCCTGAATACATTGACACCATCCCCAAGTTAAATTTTGACAAAAACTTCCAAGTTACCATCCCTTCTAGAGCATTCTGGAAAGAAGATGATTTGTCGTTGAGCCCCGCAGTCGCAAGCTGAAGAACTGACTCTTCCCCATCGGAACAGGGAGTCTGCACATTTTCCATGATTTGTTCGGATTCTGTTAAGAATCGACCAGAGGTTGCAAGGTAGGTCAAACCCGAAGAGTTGGCATGATTGGTTCGAGATGGGTTGCATAAACGATGCCCATTCCGATATCCAGGCAGTTAAATGCATCGTTTGCCAGTTCGTCAGCGAGCTTTATGGTTGGGTGACGAGATTTTGGTCTTTGGTGATGTGACCAGAGGGTTGCAATGTCCGCGTGATTGGGAAGTTCGGCGTTAGTCAGTATTTTGTTGCGCTCCCTTAAAAGGCAGTTTAAGCGGCGCAAGTGAGCTGTGGAGCAATGTTGCTCAGCACAGGAAGCCATCGTGTTGGTGTTGACTTTATAGTGCCGGATATGAGTCGCATGGTATTGTTCAGTTGCACGCCCACCTTCTGTACACGGGCACTATTCAGCCACACTGGAGCGCAGTATTTCGCTGTAGAGTTCACAAGTGCAAGTGCTGCACTACGAAGCGTTGATGCACATGAACTCCAGGTCGTTCCAGTTAGTTTTTGTAGGATGTTATTGCGCGATTTGAGTTTGCCAGCCACGTTTGTTAAGTGTTGCTTGTAAGTGAGGGATCTGTCGAGTGTTACGCCGAGGTATTTTGGGTATCGGCTGTGGTTAAGTGCGGTGTTGTTAAACTGGACGTTAAGACTGAAGTTTGCAATTTAGTTTGTTAGGTGAAAACAGCATACTTCCGTTTTAGACATACTGGGACACAGCCTCCATTGTCGGAAGTATATGCTGAGTTGCTTGAGGTCTAAAGTTAATATCCTCTCTGTGTTCGTTATGTCCTTATCCTGCGTTGCTATTGTCAGGTCATCTGCGTATTCAAATTTCCTCGATATGGTCGCTGATATACAGGTTGAAAAGCAAATGGGCAAGAACGGAGCCCTGGGGAAGCCCATTATTTAGCTCTCTTACCCTGCTTTTCTCATCATTAATAAAAACTTGAAGAAGGCGGTTTGAGAGTAGATTGTTTATAAAGCGTGATGTTCTCAGGCAGGGAACTACTTTCAGCAACTAAAATATGAGTCCATCCTTCCAAACAGTGTCATATGCTGCGGTTAAGTAGATAAAAGCAACGGATATTTTGAACTTCCTTTCAAAGGCTGCCCCAATATGTGTCGTCTTGGTCCGTGCAATTTCTACCCGCATTAATGGCTGGGTTTATCCGATTGTAGACAAGGCGTTCGAGGAGTTTGTAGCAAGTGCTTAGAAGCGCTATAGGACGATAGCTCTTTCCGGTTGGTCGTTAGGTTTGCCTGGCTTGAGAATAGCAATGATTTTCCTTCGCTTGAATGCAGTTGAGATTGTACCTGTTTCTTGTAGATTGCTGTAGAATTCTGAATTTTTACCGCTTTGCACAAGAAGCTCCGTATGCATGCCATCAAACCCTGGTGCTTTCCCTGTTTTTTTACTGCGGTGAGAGCAGTGCTGACCTCTTCAGGTGTGAAAGTACTCGAAAACTGTGATGTTTGTGGGGTGTTGTTCTTGAGGTTCCTCAGTGCACGTTTAATGATGACTGTATGTGCTTTGTCCACGGGGGCACGGGAGACGTTTACAATGCGGGTCGATGCAGGAACTTGTGGTGTTTGAGCTACTACTTCCTCCAAGTTTGCGTAGAACGCTCCATGCTTTCCTGCTCCATGCACTTTCCTGAGTGGGTGAATTTAAGATGGTTGTTGCGAAAATAAAACTGCGCTGGTTCGAGTGTGAAACTAGACTGAACTATATATATATATTTCATTTCCAATATTAAAATGACACCCAAGCGAGAAAAAGCGGCAAAAAAAGCGGGAAAATCTAATGTCAAAAAGACAGAAAAGAAACGAATAGAAAAACGTGTGCTGCCAAATCACATCATCTTGCTGAGTTGCAAGTTGATGGTTTGGCGTTAACAATGGTTGACAGTTGATGTCCACTTCTTTTTGCGAGTCTCGTCAAGTGATCTCAGCAATTCTTGGCCAATTTATGGGTCTCCAGATGCCTCAAAGTCCTCGTAGAGCTGTTTCCTATAAAACAATGCAATTACTCATTAAACAATTTATCGCTGTAAATAATTTAAATTGAAAATTCGCCAATATCACGTACGCCAAATTGCCAAACTATACGTTTCATTCCTGTCATAAAAAAAAGTACGCGCAATAATACGGTGCAGTTTCACATTACACCACCCGGACAAAGAGCGAATTAAAGAAATCAGAAATAAAGAGAAAAAGTATACAAAATCAACAAAAAAAGAAAAGAAAATAAATACATCGCAGCTAATATCGCTTACACTGGTCATTTGGAAATTTCTATTCAAAACACTCGCGCCAAAATCATTTGTGAAATGAATCTAATCAGCGAGCGTGTCTTTCTCACAATAAATCAGTATAATGGCGGCGCGCTGCGCGATCCAAATTGCTCTAACACCTCACAATGGAACTGAAATTCATCAACAAAGGTATGCCAAGCCACCAATCCGTAACTTGAAACCCTCTCATTGCACAGAGTGTTTTTTTTTTTTTTATTGGACCGACAAGAAAAAAATCCAAAACTTTGCTTCCAGTCATTTCATCTGACGTAATCTCCGCCAAAAGAGTCCGAAAAATCATCTACCAGTGTTGGTGCCATTAATATCCATCCCGTGTCTTGTGCGCTCGATTATGCAATCAGATTTTTGTTTTTCGGCCAGATAGACCGGTAGTTCAGGGTGTGTACGAGTACTATGTGTCAGCCGCAGAAGTAGGTCATCTCAGATACAGAAAATCTGCATCTTTATTGGTTCACTACTCCCTTCCGCATTCGGGGCATTTTCGATTAAATTTCAGTAAAAATGGTTGAACAGCAGGAAAAAAGTGACACTGCGTCAGCCACGAGTTGACTCGAATTTAAATGTCAGATTAAATTGGTAGACAAATCTGACAATGGGCCATTTCCCAGATTGCCAAATCGACAAACGACGACGTCCGAAATCGAAAGTGGCGATTATCTAGCGGTATGGTATCTTTTGGGTAATTTAATAGCTGAAATTAGAAATTCGTTAAGTGCCTCTTAAGTGGCCCGTATCAGTGGTCAATAAAGGTTAGTTTGGGGCCAATATTGATTATACACTGTTCAAACGCGGACATTGCAACATGTTGTGTGGCGGGACGGTTGTAAATGTATCCGCACGTCGATTGACCAGATGCACGCTGATGGTGTTTTTTTTTTGTAGTTTACCTTGCCTGAGGCGGAGTTTTCATTCTGCGGCATAGTCGATTGCGTAGTGGTGTTGGCCATCTGATGATGATGGTCAATGGATGTGATTGATATCGGTTGGATACTTTGGAAATTTCAATGTCATTTGCGTCGTTAACATTTGACCCTTACGAGGATGATGTAATTTTGAAAAGGCCGAGAGGTGTTGTGTTTAGAAGAGATAGATACGAGTAAGTACCTAATTTGAATGATGCAGATCATTTCTGAAAGGGCAAGGTTAGAGATCGCCTAACATCTTAAATTGAGCAATTTTCAATGCTGGATATGAAACAAAAAGATTGCTTAGAGAACTAGATACTTTAATTCGTATCTAAAGTTTTACGACATCGTTCATTGGACTTTCTACGAGTATGCCAAGCCTCTAGCGATGAAAAGGTTTTATAAACACATCGATACGGAACTTTATAAGTAGTGCCTGCTGGGAATAAGTTTTGGCGGTAGCAAGATTGCTATCAACTTTTTGTTTGAACGCAAAGATTTGGATAATAGTTAAATGTTTGCGAATACACAGCAACTAGATTAGGCTAGATTAGGTTTATAGGTGCCCAGTTGCGTCGATCAGTCGGTAACTTACGTTGCCTGGCTGGGTCCATTGTGTTCATTTGACTTATTATACCCTGAAAACCTGAAAAATTACTTTCTACCAAATTACATTATTTATTTCGGTAAATCTATCTTTTTTTTGCTATTTGGCATCACTGATTTAAATATGGAGGAGTATTTACTCGACTCTTTAATTTACGTCGGTATACACGACTGTGGTATTGGCTTTGATCTTAGCTTGAAGGACTCTGTAATTATTACTAATCCTAAAGGTGTGACGTTGTAGATGTTTAGGAGACTGTGTGGGTATGTTCTTCTTGTAGCTCATGGTATGGATAATGCTTCCACAATCGCAATTGAAGAATGGAAGTATGTCACAGATCTGCATCGTTTGATTGCATTTTCCATGCAGGGTCTATTGAGCGCGGTCCAATTTTTGCGCAGCACATCAAACCCGGGTACTCTTACTCAGGCGTTGTCTATCAGGTGCAAATTTTGGGGTAAGCTGAACGACACTCTTTTTTTATTTTTTTTTTATATAATTCACGGGCGCCAAAAGGAATATGAATACCTTTATACTGTTACAGGGCACGGGCTTTTAGGAAAAAGGTGAAGAGGAACAGAGGAGCCTGTGCACGTTGGCTTTAATGTTTGAAGGTTGTAGTGATGGGGAAATACAGAGCTTGGTAGATCATTCCACATTCGTGTCGTTCGGCTTATAAACGAATCCCTATATTTGACATTACGACCGAAGTTAGGCTTTAGGGTGAACTGATGTGCATTCGAAGTATGTCGCATATTGCGGGTGAAATTTTGAAGGGGAGGAATGCTATTTGGCTATTTTCAACAATAAAACAGGGAGAGACATGAGACATTTCTCCGATGTTCAAGTGAATGTATGGAATTCACAATGTCTCTATCATCTCTAAGATTTAACGCGCGATTCTGTGCCCTATCAAGAATGTGCAGAACGGTCTTGGGTGCACCGGACCAGATATGGGCGTTATATTCCAGCTTAGGGCGGATGAATGCCTTATAAATTGAGGCTAGATCAGACATACCGAGATTGGCAAGTCTTTCGGTTTCAATGATGCAAGTACCATCCATGGGCAGTGGTTTAATGTTTTGGTTTCCCTTGAGAGACAGAAGACAGCATTGTGTTTTGGAAGCATTAAATTTCACTCTGTTGGTTGAACCCCATTTGATTATGCTGTCCAGGTCGGAATTTAATGTGTTTAACATACGTTGCCGTTCCCCTTTTACGGCCGAAGAGCAAGGACGTGAGTTAGGGAACGAATATGAAAAATTGAGGGTACTGTCATCAGCGAAGGAATGGAAGTTGCAGACAAGAGATCATTTATAACAATAAGAAAGAGAGCCGGAGACAAAACAGAGCCTTGGGGAGAGCATTTATTTGGTGAATTGCAGACTTGAAGCCGTCCAAAACAACTTGTATTGAACGCCCCGAAAGGTAATTTCTAATCCATTGAAGAAGAGACTCATCGATTCCATATGCACGCATTTTCGACAAAAGAACCTGATGCCAAACTCTGTCAAATGCCTTTGAAATATCAAGCGGAACCATCTTGGTTTCGCCGAAGTGATGGAGAGATTGGTTCCACTTCTCGGTGAGATATGCCATCAAATCACCAGTGGACCTGTTGCTGCAAAAACTATAACTGTCGGTCATTGAGGAGTTTTCGTGAAACGAGATATTTCATAAGCTGACGATTTATTAGCGTTTTCATGACCTTGGAAAGAAGTAAGTGCAATGGGTGGTCGGTAATTGGATAGGGAGGAAGATTCGCCTTTTTTAGGGACGGGCTGGAAAAATGCTCTTTTCCATCTACTCGGAAAGAACCCTGAAAAGTAAGATAGACGGAAAAGCTTACGCAGAGGTTTTGCCAGCATAGAAGACCACCTCTTCAAAACTATGGGGGAGATACCACCTGGACCAGTGGATTTGTGTATGTTAAGACCTTTGAGTACTGCAACTGTACGAGTGCGAAAGTGGACCTTCTTTTCTGGCTTCTTTAAACTTCTTTCAGTTGTCCTCAGATTTGTTGGCGAAAAATGCTCAGTGTTTATAGACGATGCACTACTCCACGCTGGTTTCCTCGATTGAAGTCTTCTTCTAGGATCAGGTCGTCGAGAAATATTGCGTTAGCGTGGAGCTATAGAAGCCTGTGATGGCATGTATAGCGCTGCTGAGTTTGTATGTATGCTGTTTAGCTATACTGGAGAGCAATATTCTGCTAAGGCGTATACCAGAGCGGGAGCAACTGTTCTGAGTGTTGGTGCATTCGTACTCCGTTTTCTGGTGGAGAGTTTGTTTAACAGGCTGACCCTAGCCTTAATCTTTGCTGTAAGTTTTCCAAGCTGGTTCCTGTATGTTAGATATTTAGTACTGAGGCTGTGGTGGTGTTTGACTTTCAATAATTACTTGGAGCTTTTGTTTGGCCAGAGATGGTTGTTGAGACGGAATACCGTCACTTCCATTTGCTGGCATTTGGTTTCAGTCCCCAATTTCGAAAGTATTCAACAATCGCTGTCAGATCTTGCGTAGGTAATTGTTCCGTTCATGAAATAGTTTGACTTAGGTTGCTAGTGCTAGGTCGTCAGTGTAGCCATACATATTTATTTGAGGTTGAAGAATACTGGTGCGAGTACAGTGCTCTGTGCTAACCCGTTCTTTAAATTGCGCCATATACTGCAGGAGTTTCCTAGAAAAATTCAGATTTGTCTATTGGTCTGAATGTCTCTGAAGTGTTTATCAGTAATGTGCGGAGAATGATGTTGACAAATTTGTAGAGTAGACCGTTAATCCATACAGCGCTATAAGCCACCGATAGACTCACGAAGGCTGTAGTTGTTTTGAGTCGCCTCTGAAATTCTTGGTCACAACAGCTCCTTCCTGGTATTAAACCGGCTTATTCTACCGGACTGTTGCTATTTATTATCGTTGACATCCTGTTGTTGATCAGACTTTCAAACAGTTTGTAGCCTTACCAGGTTTCTACAGGGCGATCACTTCTGACTTCTTCAGCAGTGACATACTCGTATGTATAAGCTCTGAATAATCGCATAGAAGTTTATTACTACACTCCATTCAGTCCTGCCACTTTTCGTGGTTTTAGAGAAGCAAGTCGGTTTCTTCGTCGGGATTATATTACTCTTCAGTTTAGGTGTCTTGTTTTGTTACTAGGTGGGATGTAATTTTATTGGGGCTGCATGGGGCTGATGTGTCTGTCTGTTGTTAATCTGCGGATCACTGACGAGGCCTTTCAGCTACAGTGTATGAAGCTTAGATTATCTATAGTTTTGATCCATTCTTCTTTAATTTTCTAGCGATCGTGGTAGGGCATCAGATATTTCCGGATCTTGAATAATGATAAATGTTTCATATAATCTTTCGCTCTCCTTTGTCTAGTAGGGGATGTATTCTTTTTTGAAACCTATGGTGATACGCTTTTTGGCTGAAACGAATGATTCTGGTGTGTTGTGGTGAATCCGAAACTCGAATTTTTCTGGAACATTGCCAATCACACCTTTGAAGTTGTCAAACGAATGCGTTTGTTGTCGATTGTGAGCAAACGCGGCACCCATCTTGCGCAAAGCTTTTTCATGTCCAAATATTTATGTAAAATCGAAATCACTGAGCCAAGCCTGTGGCCTCTTCAAGCTCGCGCACTTTCACTCGCCGATCGTCCATTATCAAAGCTAGGATTTTGTCGACCATTTCTGGTGTGGTGACCTCAATTGGGCGACCAGAACGTTCGACGTCACTTGTGCTTGAACGACCGCACCGAAATTGAGTAAACCAGTGGTGAATGGTTCCAATCGATGGTGAAGAGTCCCCATAATATTTGTTGAGCTTTTGTTTGGTTTGCGTGATAGTTTTTTCTCGCAAAAAATAGTGTTTAATGAGCACTCGAAATTCACTTTTTTCCATTTTAACGAAAATGGCTGCCTATATAAAATGGCTGCCACAACAAAACTATTTGACAGATCTGTCTGAAAATTTGGGTGCGTTCTTTTTAATTAAATTTAAGGTGACGACACAATTTGTGTTAATTTTCAGGGACGTATTGACCCACCCTCGTATTTTGCGGTTGGGTTTGGGCCTACATCCGTATAAGATTGTGCTGACGCAAGAATTAAAGCGGGTTATAGCTTGTATTTTTTCTTACTCAATTCTTGAGTCATCGTCATGTTTGCTGGAATCTTTTACGAGTAACGCAGATCCTGCTCTTGCCCTATCCGGTGGATACATGATCGCAACAATATCCAGATATGTTTAAGTTAGTTGATCTGGTTAGGTGACTTTCTGTGATTACCCGTAAGCAAATATAATATCTTTTTTTTCCGTATTTAAGAAAACTAATAACTCCATTTGCATTCCAAGTTACTATTTTACTTGGTGCATTATTCTGATACTGATTCTTTGGTTACTTTACTTATAACCAGTTTCTACTTCCAAGTACTTTCAGATCTTTTAGAGTTTTATGTTAAATGTGAAAGGAGGTATTTTAGAGTTCTTGAAAATACTTGGTACTTGGGTCCAACTGCTGGAAAAATACTGGGTCTTGTCACTACTTGTTTTTCATTGTGACTCTTTGAAACGAATTAATCATTCCTTGTATTTCGAAAGATAATTCACATACGTCTATCGTTCTTCAGACGAAAAAAAAAGAAGCGCAACTAAGTCGGTCAAATACCTTTTTTCTTAACATCTACGGTCACGATCACCCATTGTAGGGGTAATAAAAGTCTATGGCAATGCTAAATATTAACTAATAATAACCAAATGAAGAGATACACACAAATAAAAGAGTTACGCTACTTTTTGAAGGCCAAGAGAAGCTGCTAATAGAAGGTGATAATTACCTCTGATAAGTGTTGTGCCAGATGGATTTGAAGATTAATACTCGTTGGGTAGTTGAATAATATTTGATTTGTTTACACCAAGGTCAGAAGAATTGTGTAGGTACTCAAACTTGTTTCAAATACTGGCTGTTTGTAATAATTTTTATGAAGTAAGCTAAATGTGTACTGAGTTATGATGACAATTTTTACGATCGTAACCAAATTATCGAGTTTGCATGGATATGTTGGCATTGTGAAATTTTTAAAGGCACATCTTCTATCTGTAATTTCATATTATTGTTGGCTTTATTGAGTTTGTTTAAGCGAAACTAATGGCAGCGCACCCTTAGCTCAATCCACTGCGCATCTTGCGTCGAATACACAGATGGCACCACGTGTCGATTACACCCAAAGTTGATCGATCCCCACTCACTTCACTCATTTGCTTATATACTCCTTTTCCGGGAGTCATGTCAGCCATTTTCTTCCTTTGTTCGTTCTCTTCCACTGACACCTCTCGAACAAGTAAGATGTGCCCGAGCATCACTTAATTTTTGTAATATATAACTTCAGTTTTAATAAAGTAACTTTTCATTTTGTCGTGGTTCGGGTTTTATTGGTACGAAAAGTGGTTCCTGTTCCACCACACATTTGGAGTGCAGATTGCCCACGGCTCCCCCCAAAACAGAGTTCTTTGTAGTCTTTTTAGACAGTCATACCAAACTGATGATCCATATAATAATATTGGTTGACAAATAATATACGAGTAATATTTTTCAAACAAAGAAATTTTTTTTTTTTTTTTTATCCGATGGAAATCTTCAAAAGACACTCGGTAAGAATCGGTACCAAGTAGTGTGGGACTCTTACAGCACTAAAACCACCGGTGAATCAGGACCCATCTATGAAAGATCGACAAATGATTTTTCTTTCTTAATTTATAAATCACATTGGGGGAAGTTTAAAGTTATAACACTTTGCCATAGCTTTTAGACCATCAGCTCATGAGGCTTGGTTCTTCTTAATCTCCGAACATTGTGTCGTACATTTAAGACGGTCTCCATTTCGGATTTGGTATGACTTTGCAGTCGCTGATTGTGTGATACAGCGTGTTTTTTAACCAATTCTGTAACCATTTCAATTTGAAGGTCACGATGTAGATCGCTATTTCTTATATACCAATGGGCATTAATTATTCCACGAAGGACTTTGCTTTGGAATTTTTGGATGGGTTCAGCATTTGTTTTCTTTGTACAGCCCCATAGTTGGATACCATATGTCCAAACGGGTTTCAGTACTTGCTTATATAACATTAGTTTGTTCTGGATAGATAGGTCAGAGTTCTTTCCCAGTAACCAGTACATTTTTCTGTACTTGAAGTTAAGTTCTTTTTTCTTTTTGGTGTGCTTTTTCCATTTAAGCTTTGCATCCAAGGTCATTCCAAGGTATTTGGCGGAATTGGTGTAAGGTACTGCTGAAGAAGGGCGTTTTTTATGGAAAAGGGAAGACACAGAGAGAAAGACAGATGGTGTAGTTGGCTTGAAACTCAGGTGGTAGTTAAGTTTCAGTTTGAGTGAACTCCAAGGGTGGCTGTCCAGATAACTGGGGAGTATTTTGTTTGTTTTTTCGCTATTATTGTCGTTGCTTATGATTCACAATATTTTTTTCCGTCTTCCTGATATCATCACGATCAAGTTGCATTTTAGCCATATGACCACCCTACTGCCAGTGTTATGCCTTCACAGTAGAGTTGACTTAGCTTTCGCAAGTGATCGACTTTTTTATTTATTTCATGCGAAATCAACAGCGTGACAAGCGATGATGTTACCACTACACCACAGCCACCCTACTGTTTATAAAAATTGGAACATTGTTTATGTTTTTATTTGTAAAGTGTATATGCATCGATTTTGTTTCGTTTAATTTGATACGCCATTTGTGCGTCCAATCACTAAATTTATCGACAGCATTTTGCAATTTTTGAGTAGCCTTCGTAACGGATTTATCCGGCACCAATATTGCAGTATCATCAGCAAAGGTGTGAACCTTTGCTGATGATACTGTAATAAGTAGCAGCAAAGGTCGCCATGATAGCGTTGATGTCCACTGGAATATTCCTTGTAAATATATAACAGATACAGGGTTGGTCCTAGGACACTTCCTTGTGGTACATCGGCTTCGATTTTCTTTAGTTCCGAGTAATTTTGGTCGTACCGTACTCTAAAGAGTCGGTTCGTAATGTAGAATTTCAGTATTTCGTAGTACTGCCTGGGGAGGTCCCTATGCAGTTTGTACTGAAGTCCCAAGTGCCAAACCTTGTCAAAGGCTTGAGCAACATCTAAGAATATAGCCGAGCAAACTCGTTTTTCTTCAAGTGCATTTTCCACAACATCCGTAATTCAATGGTCTATCGTGGAATGTTTATTTCTAAATCCAAACTGAGGGCTCGGAATTAGTCTTCTTTCTTCTATTAGTTTGCTAAGCCTTTTCAGGAGCAGTTTTTCGAAAACTTTTGCCATGATTGGTATAAGCGATATTGGTCTGTAAGATGTTACTTCTGTTGGTGGCTTACCTAGTTTAGGTATAACAATAACTTCTGCAATTTTCCAATGATGTAGCACATATCATAGTTTAAGGCATGCGTTTATTATAAATTGGAGTTTCTTGAAAGCTATTGAAGGCATTTCTTTCAAAACCTGAGCAGTTATTAGATCGTACCCTGGTGATTTTTTGTTAGACAACTTATGTTGGCACATGCTTCTTTCTTCTTTGAGCGTGACAAAAGGTATTTCACATTCGTCGTTTCTATCAACAAACTGTAAGGGATCTGTAGGTGTGTTTGCTGAGAATGGCTTAAAAACATTCGCGAGATGTTCAGCGAAGAGATCAGCCTTTTGTTTCGGGTTCCCGATCCATTTACCATCTGGAGATTTTAGTGGCGGGTTTTGTGTCTGAGGTTGTTTTAGGCGCTTAGCTGCTTTCCATAAGGAGTATTCGGTAGAAGCATCCGTCGTTAGATGACCTTTGAAATAATGTCTTTATTGATATACAATAGGGTAGTCTTTATTTGTATGGAGAAAAACAAGTAATTTTTTATTGTTCCTCTTTGTTAAAAACGCGTAAAAAAAAACGGAATATATTATATTAACACGTGCCGCATTGAATTTTTAATCCCAAGAAATCCTCCACTATTGGTCAAAAAAGATAAAAAAGTGTATCGATGTTTGATGCTTACAGTGCCGTGCACATAATTAGAAACGCCAAGGATGCGAGAATTCTTTTCGTTGTAGCTGATGGGGTTTCGGCCTTAGCACAGTGAAATTTTCGTTTTTAATGTACATATTAATCAAGCCTTTTATTCAGATCAACCGTTACTTTTTTTTATCTCTGAACAAACTGAGGGAAAAGTGTTGAAGTGATCGTGCATATAATTAGAGAACGGCTTTCTACAGAAGATGCCCTCTTGGAGTTTCGCTCTTCTATAAATAAAACGCACTGGATGACCGAAAATGTTGTGCCGGACTCTTCGTGGGCATCACCAAAGCTTTTGACTTGGTTAACCACAGCATTCTACCTAAGAAATTGTATTGTGTAGGCTTTCGTGGCTTTGTATATAATTTGTTGGAGTCCTTGACTCAAAAAGTCAAAATAGATGATTTTGTAAGTAGCTCGAAAACTTTAAACTTAGGTGTGCCCTAGGGATCAGTTCTTGGTCCCATACTTTTTCTAGTCTATATAAATTCATTATTTAGTCAACCATTTATAGGAAAAGTTACAGCCTTACACGCCGCTCAGATAATCCTTTGAACTTATGTGCTGATAAAAATCATGATGTTCATCTTCTGAGATTATGCTTTGCGGAACACAAGCTAGCTGTCAGTACTAAGACTAAATTGATGCACTTCGGTCTAAATATTAAATAGTCTTCTTACCTTGAAATCTACTTTCATGAAAAAAATCGTGCTAGCCCCAACATGTCAAATTGTGTTTGTACAGTGTTTAATAATTAAACATCTCGTGACATGAATTGTCTCGAAATTAAATTAGTAAAGCAGTTCAAATATTTAGTGTATTGCGATTGACCAAAACATAAGCTGGTCGGAACATAATTCAATTTTAAAACGATATCTGCGATCTGCAGTCCCAAGTTTCTATCGTCTCAGAAAATTCTGTGATAATAAAATCCTACCTACCTACTTATGGGTAGATAGGTAGGAGTGGCGGTTCTGTGAAAGAACCAAATTAGCACTAGGTGTCGTTTTGATACCACAAAACACAAAACACTGGCTGTTGAGGTGTGTTGATGAGAAGTCTCTAAATCCCAACTGTGGATTTCAAGAAAGTTATTAGTCCTTTTTTATCAATTTTGGTGGGGGCGAAAGCCCCCATTTATTTGGCTTATTACAAGCTACAACTAACTTAAAACTAAAACTTAAAACTAAGACTTAAAGCTAAGGAGAATGGTGAAGGAGTTCGATTTTGAGGCAGGGAGTGCTGAGGTTAAAATCAAACTGGGTGAGGTTTGAGTTCACTTTTCGCAGCATACAGGAAATTGGTTCATTAGATCCATATGAAGTGCGGTGGGACTGTAGATAGAAAAGCCGAGGGCATCGTAAATTTCGTTGGTTGGTATTGAAGAAAATTTAATTATAAAGAGACGCGCAATCGACAGAGCCTGAAATAAGTCGATGAATGAAAAGAATGTCTGCAACATCTCTGCGTTTCTCCAGAGTACTCAGGTTGATAAGGTTGAGGCGGTCTTGATAGGGAGGCAAGATAAATGGATCGTTCCAAGGAAAACCTCGAAGGGCAAATCGACGTTGAACATTCTCGATTCTGGTCACATGAACTTGCTGAAAGAGTGACCACGCTTGACTGGCGTATTCAAGGAGGGGGCGCACAAAGGTAATGTAGAGGGATCTGGTCACGTAAGGGTCGGAGAATTGTTTGGACCATCGTTTGACAAAGCCAAGTGATGAGTTAGCTTTACGAATTATCTCATCAATATGTGAACGGAAATTTAGTTCCCTATCGTACAATATACCAAGATCGCGGAGAGATTGAAGGATGGATAAAGGTTGACCATGGAGAAGGTAAAGGCGGGCGGAGGACACGTGGTGCTTACGTGATAAGGTAATGGATTGGCATTTGGCGATATTGAGCTCTAAGTGGTTTTGTAGGCACAAGTTCGAAAAACTATCAAGGTCTTTTTGAAGGAGACAGTAGTCATTTGGTGAAGAGATGGCTTTGAAAAATTTGGTATCATCAGCGTACAGAGAGAGGGAAGAGTGTTCAATAACCCTCTCGACATCGTTTATGGTTAGAATAAAGAGAAGGGGACCTAGATGGCTGCCTTGCGGAACACCAGATGTGGCCAAGAAAGGAGTCGATAAGACAGATCTGAAGCGAACTCTGTAAGAACGGTTTTCCAGAAAACCGTGTTGGGTAAGAGATATAAGAGACTTGCACTGAAAGCTTAAGGCTTCGTGTAAAATACTTTCGAAAAGTTTGGGTAGATGAGAAAGTTTAGCAATGGGGCGATAGTTTGTTACTTCGTTCTTTGATCCCTTTTTGTGTATGGGAGTTATGAAAGAGGTCTTCCAAATCTGAGGGAATTCTCCTAGTGATAGAGACAAACGGAAGAGATAAGAGAGGGGGAGGGAGAGAATGGAAGAGTATTTTTTAAGAAAAATGGCAGGGAGACCATCTGGGCCGGGTGAGAATTCATCATTAAGTTTTTGTAGTTTATTTTCAATTACAGCAGGATCAAAAGGCAGGGACAGAAAGGGGCCAACGGAGAACTTAAGACGGTGAGTGAAGTAAGAGGGATCTGGTTTAAAAGAGTTGTCGGCGAAGGATTTTTTAAAATAGGTAGCAAAAAAGTTTGCAGTGGTTTGCGGATTAGTTGAAGATATGTTTTCAAAAGAGAGGGACAGAGGATAACCGTCAGATTTTTTTTTTATAGTTGACGAATTGAAGAAATGACAGGGTCATTTATAAGATTTGCTTGCGCGATAATTAGGTGCCGCTGGTAGAGAGAGTTATAAAGATGATTGAATTGAAGGTAGGAACCGAGATAGTTGGAATAGTCGAAAACAGAATTGGTACGAAGGAAAGCTGTCCATAACTTGTTTTTCTTGTTACGTAAGGCGCGAAGTTTGCGATTATAGTATATTGCTATAGTAAATTAAGTAAATGAATTTTGTTAAACAAACAATAATGAATAAATAAATAAAAATCGTATAGTTACACTCCACAATTGTTGTTCTTAAAAAGCAAGAACTGAAGACTGTAAATCTTTGGCCCTTATTGTGAGTGTCGTTAATTGATCGATAAACGACAGTTATCGATTGTCGACCGTCGATTGCAGATTTTGGCATTGTGTATTATCATTGTGAACGACATTTGTCGATTTGACAGTCGCTTGTTGTCGTTCACAAATTTTTGGTCGATGCTCTTTGTCCGTGCAATATAGAAAGGTTTTTTGCGTAGAAATGTAAGTTATTTCAATGAAATTAAAATAATATTTATGCAAAAAGGAAACAAAACAATTATTTCAAATTTAGGGCGAAGCAAGTCACAAACAAAAATACAGCTTGAGCTACTGATTGCATATTTGGAAGCCAACCCCGATATTGCAAAGGGAATATGTGCTAAGGCGCAAGCAAAGAAACGGTGGGAAAAATTGCTATTGAATTAAATAGCCACTGACCTCCAGTACGTACATGGGATAAATGGATAAAAGTAAAAAATAAAATAAAAATACAAATACATATTTACATTGATAAATTGATCTTTGCTTTTAGGTCTGGACTGACTTCAAATTTAAAGTAAAAAAAAAAAAATCCGAAAACAAATTGGAGATAAAGGCAACAGGCGGTGGCCCAAATAAGCTTCACCTTTTAGCCATTTAGAAGAGAGTGTCATTTCGCTTCTGGAAATAAATACTTATGTAGATCCACCTGGGGTCGAATTACCGCATCAGTTATCGAGCAACACGTGACTGATAAATGTTGATTTGACATGACCGCTTAAGAGATCGAGTATCGAGTATCGAAATTTGGCATTCTGTCATCAGTGATCGTGTATTTATTTATTCGATATGGTTTCTGCTAACGAGCTGAGGTGCATTTAGGAGAAAATGTGTGAGAATATCTTTGTTCATTGTTATTTTTGCTTTTGGTTAAATTTATTGTTTGAAATTTATTTCACTTTGAGTCTAAATAAAATTAACCTTGAGGTGGGACAGCGGTTTAGGTGCATCCTCTAAAATTTATCTTTTCCATTATAAATAAAAATGCACTCTTATTTGCCCTGACTGTTTTGATAGAACTGCAATCAAAAGTGTATGTTCTGACAGATATTTTCAGAAAATTATAGTTTTGTATACGTAAGTAGAGTCTTGTAAAGGAGAGGGATCGCTTTTATCTCTTAAACGTCCTCGTTCAATACACTCATAGTGATATTGTAAATATTCAATTTTTAATTGAAGACGATAAATACAAAACTTTTCCTCACACAAAAATAAATAGTTTTGACATTTGTCAGCCATCTCAATTTAATGTAGTAGAATTTTAATAGTACAATTTTCAAAGTGCACTCGATACGTGACCATTCTTGTGTGATCATCCCAATGTAGTTACTCGATCACTCGATAGCGTATGGATTTCATTCACTCGTTGACTGATGTCGTAATTCGACCCCTGGTCTTGAATTCGGTCAGAAAGGTGAAGTATTCACAGAAACTATTGACGAATATCAAAACCCTGATATGTCAGTCAACAATGAGTCTGAAGTGGAATTATATTTTGCTGGAACACCACAGATACCTCCAGTCGATGACATACTTAATATTTCAGCCACCAAATCTTCAAAAGTAATAAAAAAAAAAAAAATGAACAGAACAAAGCGGTGGAGGACAGACTGGTTTTATTGGAAGAACAAACCAATGCTCAACAAAATTTCTACAATAGCATGGTTAATATATAATAAGCGAGAAGATGGAAGAGTATGCCGAAAAAAAGTTACTACATGCAGAAAGATACGAACAAGGAGTTGCTGGCCCTAAAGAAAGAAAAGCTGGGAATATATAAGGATGAAGTAAAATGTAACCAAAGGGACCGAGCCATAAAAATTAAAGTAAAACAGCAAATATTAGAGCTGCAGAAAGATCATCTAAATTTTTGAGATGCAGATCCTTGTGGCACAAAAGATAAACCTTTTTGGAAGAATTGACTTTCTTTTTTTTTGTGGTTTAACTTTTCGTTTGGTTTAAAACCAAAATATGGGATTTTTTTTAATTAATAATTAATGAAGTATGTACAGAACTACGTTACCTTTTATTTTAATGACTGAAATGGGAAATCAAAATGTGATAAAATAAAATGAAATAAAAGACTTTTATTTATAATTTAATTTTCTTGTTTTCTTTTCGTTTTTAATGCATTTTTATTTTTAGAATTCATGAACACTTAACAGCTAGACACAAAAAAATGCTTAGACCTAGCTTAACTAACTTAACTGTGTTATATACTAACTTAATGGCCCTATGCGGGCGCTCTAAGCTAAACCTAATGCTTAAAATATGTCTTTCGACGTAACATAACTTAAACTATTTATTAAATCTATACTTACAAATATTGGGACGCCTCTGGGGGGATGAAGCCGTTAAGGCGCACGCTCTCGTGATACAAATCATTGGGGTAGTATGCCCCAGAGATCAGGTTATTCATCGAGGACATTGCTCTTACAGTGTGCCTTCGAATCATCTTGATCAGGAAATTATCCACTCTGTTTATGTTCGCCCTGTTATACTGGACCTCATTAGAATAGAATTTTATGTACTGGGACTCTGGTGTTCTGTACAACTGAAGACAAGCCCTAAGGCAAGCGCTCTCAAACACCCCAATCTTTTCCATCCAGCTTGCTCCCACGTTGAACCACACGGGACATCCATATACGAGCACGGAGCGAATAAGGACCATGTAGCAGATTATCTTCACCCTTGCATCGAGTTGACTGCTATAAAACAGTCTCTTTGTAAGGGCAAAAGCACCTCTGGCTCTGGCCAGAGCAGCATCTACATTTTTGTTAAAATATAAATATTGATCTAGCCAGATCCCAAGGTATCTAACCACACTTCGACTCGCTAGTGGCTGCCCGTGCTATCCCATGATTGAGAACTTTCGCCAATTCTTTCTGGTATCCCTGGAGGCCCCAGATAACGACGTTCTTAACATAATAGTCTCTGTCTTCTGGAAGTTGATCTTCAGCTTCCAGTCGTCGCAGTATATCCTGATCTTATCGAAATCACGCTGCAAGAGTATTGCAATGAACTCGATCTTTGGTCCTGACCTATACGCGATCAAGTCGTCTGCATACGCAATAGCATGGGGAAGAGATCCTACGAGATCATTCGTGTAAATGTTATAGAGGATCGGCGAATTAACCGCGCCTTGTTGTAGACCGTTTTTGATTTCGAACGTCCCAGCAGAATTCACATTGCCATTTTTCACAATGAACTGTCTACTGGTGAGCATATTACAGAGCATGTACAGCAGTGGTTTACTTATACCCAGCCTGCTCGACTTGTAGAATAGTCCTTCTAGCCAAACGGTATCGAACACGGACATGGATCTAAGAATGTTGTTTCTAGTTTCTACCCCTTCGCCGCTTCCAGTAAGCTCATCCCCAGTCTGTTCTTCGTCATAATATAGTGCACTCGCATCTTCACCACTACTCGTCTCTTCTTCGACTAGAGGGATTTTATATTTCACACAAATGTTGTGTAGCGCTGCGCAAACATTTGTGATCTGCGTGGCTTTTTTAGGATTGTAGTGCAGTTCCGCTGCCCTCAACAGACACCTAAACCTATTTTTTAAAACTCCGATTGTTCGCTCCACAATGCTTCTGGCTTTCGCATGTTTTTTGTTGAATGCACTTTCCAGCGATGTTTCTTCTTGGATTTCTGAATGGTGTTATCAAGTATGGTCTGAGAGCATATCCAGCATCTCCTAAAATGAATTAAAATGAATCACCCGAAAAGAAGTCGGGGAATTTTCATAGTTCCTAATAACCAAGTATTTCGTTCCCCACAGCGGTACGCTTCTGCGAGAATTGTCTTTAATCCTGACATATTGAATACATGTGGGTTGTGTGAGGATCCGGGGAATCTTGCATCATCACAAACCTGAAACCAAAATTTAGATATTTAAAAAGTAAATAGATTTGTTCATAGTACTTACTATCATTTTTTTCCAATTCTTTCTTAGGAGATGCAATTTTGATGTGGGTACCATCAATACAACTTATAATTCTTGGTATTCCACTTTTTTCAAAAAAAATAATTTTTGCCCGACATGCTTCAAGTGCAGTATTGTAATATGCGAGCTACGGCTCGAGTAGATAAAACGATATTCTGTGAAATTATTTCTTTATTTTCTAGTCTATAGAACAATTCAAGTTCACACTATACTATTCTTCGCAAATTCTTTCCTTACAAGGTCTCTTTCTTCTCAAATCACTTTATCTCATTTCAATTACTTAATTCACAGATCCAAACTAATTACTTTTTCTTGTTAACTCTCAACTTTCAATTTATCACAAAATTACAACTTCGGCTGTTATCACTTTTCCAATCTCCTCGTGCGGTTCAAAACCAACTGCCTTGCCTCGATCGCCATCTGTCCTTATATAGCAGCATTTCTGATAGCCAGAAACTTCTAGCAAATTCTTCGACCACTGGAACAAGAAAATTCTGATGTAATAATTCCAAGATGACAATAATTTCTTGTGGTTATAATTCTCTCTTAATTCCGTGATGTTGTCTTAGATATTATCCGTCTCTTATCGTGGACACGAACTGTGGACACTAACTACAGACACGAACCTCGAATGAAAAGACACTTCGGAATTTGTTGCATAGTTGTTGGTGCGTAGTTATTATGCTACTTATGTTACAGTATAATTAAAATTAATCCAATTAGAGCAAATGTGACTTTCCAGCACCTGGAGGACTTGTTTGAGCACTAGAGATACGGTGGATTGCGCCAACCAAAAACAGTGCTCATTCCCCACACTGGTTTGGTAAGATCCATGGGCACAGAATCGTAAAACGGTTGCAAGTTTTATAACATTCGGAATCGACGTATTTCTTACTTTTCGCTTTGATTTAGTGTCTATTTCCGTTAATAGATCACTAAATGCTGCCTTGGACAGTCGGAAATATTTCAAAAAACTGTAAAGATAAATTATAAGTAAGTGCTTAGGTAAAAGAGCCACTTTTTGATAAACAATACTCACATTTTTTCTTCCAATTCTAAAGGGTTGGAAGCATCCATTCTTTTTCTTCTTTTTCTGGCTATTTCCAAGAATTCATTGCTCTCATTTTCGTCCTCTAAATCGCTAAGCCATAACTCGATTGAACTCGTTTTTCACAATTTCTTTTACACAAATGCTTTTTACAACTGTCAAAATATATTATATTCACAATAGTCACTTTTTTATTCACAATAACATATTCCTCCATCGATTGAGTTGCACAATGCCATAGTTGAAATCAATCGACGCAATCGACAATTGTCGTGACGATCGCTGATCGACAATCACAATAAGGGCCTTTATTTCTCGCTATGCTGTGTGTGCATAATTTGCTCGTTTAATGTTGATTGACGACATACTCGTATATAAATCAATTTTCAATCGAAAGTGCAATTTTATGCATTTTAACAAATGAACTTCCTTCCATGTTGTAATCGATTATTCGTAAACCATATGAGTGTAGCGGCAACTACCTTTGCCCTTCCTCCATCACAACTTTGATGTGGCAAATGAGAAAAAAATAACAATTTTCTTCGACAATAAAATCGTATTTCCTGAAAGTTAGTGCTCAATCTGCCAATCCATGTTTTCGTCGTTTACTTGGCTGCAACAACCGCCTACAATATTCGTAGATGCTGGTACGGGTATGTACGTGCATCTTAGCCAACGCAAATGTAAACCAATAAATTTTCATTCCGCTGAGAGCGCTCTTAACTTTTGACATTTCGACCAATTTCCGTTTTCTGTCTTCAATCGATCGAGCGATCCGTCCAAACGCTGATTAATCTTCATTTCAAAAGAAATTCGAGTAAATTTTGTAGAAATCGCGATTCGAATTTAACTTCCTCGACTATTCAATGATATTTGAACGTTTGGCACTTGCCACCATTGGTGGTTAAATAAATCAGCGATACCAAACCACACTCCACTTTACAGGCTTGTTTATAGGTATACTTTTTTTTTTTCTTGTGGCATTAAGTGTCAACTTAAGTAGTGCCTTAGAGTTGTTGTTAGGAGTTTTTTTTTGCAGCTGCCTTGGAGTTAACAAGCCTTAACAATGCATTGTGTCTGTAAAGGAAGAGAAAAGTATTGCAGAGTGTACTCGTAGGTATTGTGGTGTAAAGATACGGTGTTGGAGCGCAGTGGCAAACAGAATGAAGACATTTATTTCAACAATGGCGACAGATTGGCACGTAATTCGTTCGGCATGTTGTTATAAATTGGGTAGCATGACATTGTAAGTGTTGTTTTGTCATGTCTAATAGGAATTATAGTCCGTCAATAAGACTTTATGTAAGCGATATCGTGTGGGTCAATAGTCTCACCACGCGCACACTCCAATCGACTGCAGTAGAATCTTGGTTATCTGAGTCCGAGCTATTCGAGCATTCATATTATATCAGTTGACTTTTACTTTTATTTTTGATAAAGAAGGTGGAAATCTCGAAATACGATACTAAGGGCATCTCAAGCCATATTAGTGTGGGATTCTACCCGTACTAAAAGCACCTCCGATCTTGATCAATCTACGGAAGATCCACAAATGATTTTTATTTCTTTTATGAGGGTGGGTCAATAAGTCCCTGAAAACTAACACAAATTGTGTCATCACCTTAAATTTAATTTGTTTTGTCAATGAATCATCTTTCAAACGAACGCAGCCAGGTTTTCAGACAGATCTGTCAAATAGTTTTGTTGTGGCAGCCATTTTATATACGAGTAGACGCCTACTAGCATTTTCGTTAAAATGGACAAAAGTGAATTTCGAGTGCTCATTAAACACTATTTTTTTCGAGAAAAAACTATCACGCAAACCAAACAAAAACTTGACAAATATTATGGGGACTCTTCACCATCGAATGGAACCATTCACCATTGGTTTACTCAATTTGGGTGCGGTCGTTCAAGCACAAGTGACGCCGAACAGTGTGGTGACTCCAATTGGGCGGCCACAATTGGGGTCACCACATCAGAAATGGTCGACAAAATCCTTGGTTTGATAATGGACGATCGGCGAGTGAAAGTGCGAAGAGCTTGAAGAGGCCACAGGCTTATCACATGGCTCAGTGATTTCGATTTTACATAAATATTTGGACATGAAAAAGCTTTCCGCGTTTGCTCACAATTGACAACAAACGCATTCGTTTGACAACTTCAAAGGTGTGTTTGGCAATGTTCCAGAAAAATTCGGCTGAGTTTTGCGCCGTTTCGTAACCGTGGATGAAACCTGGATTCACCACAACACACCAGAAACCAAGGAACAGTCAAACAATGGACTTCTCCTGGTGAATCGAAGCCGAAAAAGGCCAAGGCGGGTTTGCCAGCAAACAAGGTAATGGCGACAGTTTTTTGGGATGCGCGTGGTGTTATTTACATCGATTACCTTGAAAAGGGTAAAACGATCACCGGCACATATTACGTAGAGCTGCTGGATCGATTCCCAGCCGATTTGAAGCAAAAACGGCCGCAATTGGCGAAGATAAAAGTTCTTTTTCACCAGGCCAACGCACCGGCGCACAAGTCCGCAGTCGCAATGGCAAAATTGCATGAGTTAGGCTACGAACTTCTCCCTCATCCAGCATATTCCCCAGATTTAGCCCCCTGCGACTATTTCTTGTTTCCAAATATGAAGAAATGTAAATGGAGAGGTCATCGCTAAAACAAATGCTTATTTTGAGGGGCTCGAGAAATTTTTTTTTTATAATTTGCACGTGTGAAGGGGGTTATGAATACCCTTATACTAATTTTAGGACACGGGCGTTTTTAAGGAAAGGGGAAGAGACAGAGAGAAAGAGAGATTGGTGTAGTTAGTTTGGAACTCAGCTGGTATTAAGTTTCAGTGAACTCCAAGGGTGGCTGTCCAGATAACTGGGAAGCTTGTTTGATTTTGCTTTTGTCGTTGCTCATGATTCACAGTATTTTTTTCCGTCGTCCTGATGTCATCATCACGATCAAGTTGTATTTTAGCCATATGACCGCCCTACTGCCAGTGTTATGCCTTCGCAGTAGAGTTGACATAAGCTTTCGCAATTGATCGACTTTTTATTTATTTCATGCGAAATAAATAGATGATTATTGAGATCAGGATTCGAACCGTGAACCTGTAGCGTGACAAGCGATTATGTTACCACTACACCACGGCCACCCTCCGAATTGTATTATTTGGCGGGCATCAAAAATTGGAGAAACGTTGGATGAAGTGTATAGAGCTACTCGTAAAAGGAGACTATGTTGAAAAATAAAATGTTTTTATACTCGTACCGAAAAGAGTGTTCCTTATTTCATTTTTCAGGGACTTATTGACCCACCCTCGTAAATGTTTAAATCATATTTATTGGCCATCTAGCTCATGAATTTCTGAACAAATTTTGAAGAAACTCGGCTCGTAAGCTAAGACTGACATGGTTATTGTTTCACTTAAATACACTCTAAATAGGATGAAGTTGGGTTAAGATATGAAGACGTGTTTTTACCATAGTTCACATCATAAACAAGATTGCTTTCAGCAGTGATGTTTTGGATCTTAATGTTTCAGACCATCATATGGTTATTCTCAATTGTAATATATCTGTTAAGCCTAAGCGCCCAAATCATCACACTAGCGATAAGCTTAGCATTAACTATAGCATCTTGAATGAATGTCTTAAATATGAGTTCTGGGAACCTGTCTATTCAGAGTCTAATTCTTCTGTTGCTTTTGAGATATTCTTAACCATTTAAAAAAAAAAAACATTGATGCCTGCACTTTTGTTACTCTGAAGGGTTTTAGTACTAAAGGATTTATTAAACCATGGATGACTGACGAACTTTTGAAATTAGTTAATAAAAAGAACTTATTCGCTGTCAAATGCACTAAACATCCCCAGAACAAAAAAACTTAGGAAATACTTTGAGAAATTATGCGAAGAAGTTAAAACTAAAGTTGTGGAAACGCGCGACCACTTTTATACGCGTAAGTTTCAAGGAGCCAAAGGTAAACCTAAAGAAGAGTGAAGGTTAGTTGATAGCATTTTAGGAAAGGATAGCAAATCTGTAGAAACGTATAATTTAGAGATGAATGGTATTCGCATTTCTGACCCAAGCGATATTGCAAATCAATTTAATGAGTACTTCGTTGAAATCGTTGGAAAGTTAAAACCCTCCATTAAACCGTGTAACACTTGTCATTGTAACATAGCGTCGGATCTTCTTGAAGACAGCGCGCAGGCTAATAGTTTTGTTTTCGACTCTATTACACCAGGAGAAATTATTAAGCTAATACAATCCTTGGAAAATAAAAGATCGTGTACCAGTTGTATTTTATGTAGTTGATGTATTGAGCCATTTATTTAACATGAGTATTCTTAGTGGTTGTTTCCCTCGGTCTATGAAATGTGCAGAAGTTACTCCCCGTTTTAAAAAGGTAGTCGTAAAAAGTAGATGATTATAGACCCATTTCCCTTCTTTCAACTTTCTCCAAACTTTTTGAGAAATTGCTTAAGTGTCGGATTGTATTTAGATTTAGATCTGGCAAGTCAACTTAGAGTATGCTCCCACTTATATGAAGGAATTGATCGTTCTAATTCCTCAATTGCTCTATTCATAGACATGACCAAAGCATTTGACATGGTCGATCACGATTTGCTTCTAAGCAAGCTATTTAACGCTGGTTTCAGGTGTACTGTATACAATTGGTTCCATTCATACCTTAAAGAAAGAAAGCAAAGGGTCTGCATAAATGGATCCTTCAGCAGATTTCGTACTCTAGATAATGGAGTCCCACAGGGTTCTGTCTTCGGTCCACTTTTATTTCTCATATACATCAACCGTCTTTTTAAACAAAATTTCAATTGTATCTCCACTGCATTCGCTGATGATGTAGCCCCCGTGTATCAAGGCAATTCTTCATTTGAGTGCATTACCAAGATAGAAGAAGATTTACATAAATTGAGATTGTAGTTTACGTTTCATAAATTAATAATTAGTGGAAAAACTAAATTGATGACTTTTAAGTCATCTGGTAATGCCTTAATTGACTACAATTTATTTGTTCATTCTCATGATTGTGAACGATTTAATTTACCTCTGCATATTTGCGGCAAAAATAATTTCAACAGTAACATTAAATGTAAGACAAGTTGCTTTAAAATCGAAGCTGTAAATAAATATAAATATCTTGGCTTCTTAATTGGAAAGATCACATTCATTCATTAAAATCATATATGATGCTGGTGACACGTAAAATGTATCTCTTAAAGCCATACTGTTCTAAAAAAAGTTCTATCTATGGTTTATTATGGTCTAGCTAATTCAAAACTACAATATGGCATTACAAGTTGGGGTGGAGCTTACGCGAACAGCTTTGATTCTCTAGTAATAGCTCAAAAGCATTTAATAAGAATAATCTCGGGTAGCAGCCGCTTTGCTAGTAGTTGGCCGCTATTTCAAGTCCTCTAAGACATCTCTATATTTTTTAAGTTCTGAGAGAGTTCTATAAACGAAGCGGTAACACTCCCATTAGATTTTCTAGAGGTTATAGTTTGAGAGTAAATAATATGGCTTTAGTTAGTTAGTTCCAAATATACTCATTTCTACACCATAACTGCACCAATTTCGTTCAACAAATTACGTCTTTCTATCAGAATAATTCCGAATTTTAAATTATTTTTAAAAAAGTAAAGAATTGGTTAATTTCTACGCACTGTATCTTAATTTAGATTCAATTATTTTCACTTTCATTACTTATGTACTTTATAATTTTGTCTTGTTAAATCGATACTCGTATGTTTAATTCTCCTTTTTTTTCATTTTGCATTACAATAATTACTTACTGATTTACCCCACATTTGAACTTTTTACTTTTGTATTTCAAATTATCGAGGGTCATTCAACTCTAAATGGTAACAGTTATAGAATGATCTCTATTTTGTTCTTTTTTTTATAATTTGCACGTGTTATGAAGGGGTTATGAATAACCTTATACTAATTTTTTAGAACACGTTCGTTTTGTGGAAAGGGGAAGAGACAGAGAGAAAGACAGAGTGGTGTAGTTTGAAACTCAGGTGGTAGTTAAGTTTCAGTGAACTCCAAGGGGGTGGCTGTCCAGATAACTGTGGAGTATTTTGTTTGTTTTCGCTATTATTGTCGTTGCTTATGATTCACAGTATTTTTTCCGTCCTCCTGTTGTCATCGTCACGATCAAGTTGCATTTTAGCCATATGACCACCCTACTGCCAGTGTTATGCCTTCACAGTAGAGTTGACACTTTCGCTAGTGATCGACTTTTTTATTCATTTCATGCGAAATAAATAGATGATTCTTTACATCATGATTTAAATCGTGAACCAATAGCGTGACAAGCGATCCACCACGACCCCCCCTGGCCATTTCTAGGCTACTCTTTTGTATTAATGTTATTTTCAATTCTTAAGTTGGAAATGAATAAAAATTGTATTGAATTGAATTGAATTGAATTGAATTGAGTTTTATGGAATGTTTGCATTTTTTTTTTATATTTATTTCCCTAAAGTATTATACTCGTACTTCAAGGTAGTGTACCTCGGAATGATTTTAACATATTCTTTTTTGACATTTGTATCTTTTGACTCACAATAAAAACGAGCTCGTATTTAGCAAGAGTGTGGTTTTTCCTTAAAAAAAATTTAAAGATCTCATCGGATGAGTCAATATTTTTTTACGTTTGAACTAAGAATATGACAGGTGTCTAACCGTTTCAAGGTAAACGAAGGTAGTATGCCTTGGAACAAAGTGAGGTGTACCTTGGAACATTGACAAAAGTAGCAAATTATGTAATCAATTAAAATGAAAACTATTTATTTATTTAACAAAGTGAGTTAATAATACAAAGTTAATAAAAAGTAAATTAAATCCATGTTTTTAAGAAAATTAAAGACCTAAAATTGGGTCATCTTTTAAAACTTAATTGACTTTGTCATCTTGTAAATTTCTTCCACTGTCAACTCTTCATCTCCACTAAAATTTTCATCGCTTTCACCTGCCGATGTTTCGGTATTCTGGGAATCATTGGTAGCTCATCGTCAGAAGATTCTTGCAAAACTTTTTTCTTTGAGGCATTTCGTTTTTTAATAAATTTTTTAGAACAACTTGCCATGGCTTCTTCCTTTTCCGGTGTGTCTGTTAGAATCCTTGTCCTTCCCTTTTTTTTTCGCGTGTAATAGTTGGTGCAGCCTTTGGAAATGGTCGAATATATTCTGGTGATATGAATGTGGAAGAAGCTGCAACCTGGCTTGTGGATGGTGCTTGTTTTTGGTCATCTGCACTAATTAATTGGTTATCTCCACTAGTAAGGTTTCCGCATTCGATTGGTGTTTCATGGCAAGGCCGATCGGTCATATAGCTGCTCAGAAACTCATCATCTTTGGCATATTCCAGTTACCTAAAATCCCTTCACAATATTTTGCTGATTAAATGCTTTTGGGTAACCATTTCCGACAATTTCTGCGTTATTATAGTGTCATGGGTTTTTCAGCATTGTTGAGCATCCACTCGCTTGCAGCTTTATTGTAATAGGTTTTGTTTCTGTCAAGAGGCTGCATTTTATGAGAGGTGTATGCGGCGGAAGAGTTAGAAGTACAACTGAATGCTGTCTCGCAAGATTAATTGCGGGAAGAGATATATGTGTGTCATGATTGTCCATAATTAACAACACTTTTTTTTTCTGGAGTTGGCTTAGAGTGCGAAATAAAGTGCTGTAGTAACTCTATGAAAAGTTCCTCGTTTGACCAGCCTGATTGATTAGTCCCACCAATACATCCTGGAGAAGCATTGTTAAGCATATGGGCTTTGAAATTTACCCTTGGTGAAATCAGCATCAGAGGTACATGGTTTCCTATGGCACTAATAGCTGCAATCATGGTGACATTAATACCACGTTCTCCTATCTGTTTTTCATCCTTGGTAGCTATAACTTTCGGTGGAACATGGACAGTCGAATTCCCGGTCTCATCAAGATTGTAGATTCTACTCGGATCAAATTTGTAGCGAGAAAGACAATCTTTAAGGTTATTAAAGAAGCTCATAACATTGGAGCGATTGAAGCTTGTTGACCTGGAAATACTTGCTGCCTCTGGTTTTCTTAGTGATTAGGCTGGGTGCCGTCTCAAAAAGCCAATTCTTTTCCGGCTGCTTCGCTCTTTATCCAAGATTCTGCCAGATTTTTTCTATTTGCTTTATGTCATATTTGGAGAGTCCATAATGCAACTTAGCTGCTGTTGCCAGGTATTCTGCAAACGAAAGTTCTTCTTCAGTGGTTAGTATTTTTTTGTGTGCGATATTCGAATGATAGCTGAATGTTTCAGAGCTCTCTCTCTCTTCTCGATAAAGTTTCAGGTGTGTCGAAATAAAGTTGTTTTTGAAATATTATGCTACTACATCTTCTAAAGCCTCCTTCAACGCCTTTTCGTTAACATGGGCTCGTTTTACTCCAAATTTGCTGCGAGGCATAGTTTCGACCTTATGAAAGCAAAAAAAGGATTAGTAACAGAAAAGCATATGACGCGATCCGTGACTTTGGAACGTGCCAAAGTACACGAAAAATTTCATTCCAAGGTACACGATACAGCCATTTTGTGCTCAAGCTGTTGAAACATAATTTTTTTTTGAAGAATTGGAACTCACTTTCTGCATAATACTGTCACAATATTTCACTTTTTCGGAAAAAAATAGCAACACCCCAGTCGAACTATTTGTATTCTCACAACAGACTTCAGAAAATTTAAGAAAAAAAACCAGTTTTGGCGTATTTTGTTAACGTCCGACTCAGAAGGAATTCGTTTGCAGACTAAAAAGAAATAATGTGGAATTACCCATGAAATGTAGCGGGACTTTATTACTTAAATGAATTCAAAGTATGAAAAAAGACTGTCGTTCCAAGGTACAAGCGTTCCAAGGTACACTACTTTCCCCTACATTTTGTTACAATGATTTGCAAAGGAATTAATTCGACGTAGTGACCAATGTCATATCGTCCTTTGTTGTTTGGAAGTAATTCCTTTTTTTTTTTTGATTTACATCGGTTAGTCTTTTTTAATTAATCAAATCAGTAGGTCGGGTCCTTTTAAGTCGTCTTCTTCCAGAGATCTCTTGAGCTGGTAGTGTGTTGATTTTGCAATTGGTATGAGTTGATATTTTTATGTGATGTCTTCTGCTTGTGTTAGATACGAGTATTTCATCATTGATAGTTGGGATGTTTAGGTCACGGTGAATGTGAGTGCTAGGTATATACTCGTACCATTCTGCATTGATTATTGTGCGTAGGATTTTTGATTGCTGCCTTTGAATAATGGCTATGTTCGATTTTTTTATGTTCCCCAAAGTTGGATGCCGTAGGACCAAATCGGTTTTATGATTGAATTGTATAGAAGGATTTTATTGTTTGCCGATAGTTTTGAGTCCTTTCGAAGGAGCCAGTATATTTTAGGCTAATCTGGTTTCGATTTTTTTTGTATATGATATCTTCATGTGAGTTTGCTGTCGGTATGTTACCGGTGTGTAGTTCGATCTCGTTGTGAATATCACTTGCGATATATTCGTATTGTCCTCGTTAATTTGTATACGCTAACGATTGATTGACGATTGTCAAACCATTTTCTTTTTGTCCTGTTAAGCATGAGTTGTAGTTGTGCGGTTGCTGTTGGTAATTCTTTGTGAGAGTTTAGTAAAATTGTCTCGTCCGCAAAGGTTGCAAACATATTGGAGTTATGTTGAGAGAATGGTATGTCTGGTGTATATAAAACATAAAGCAATGGACCTAAAACGCTTCCTTGGGGAACACCTGCTCTCGTCTGGAAAATCGTTGAAAATTCATCTTCGTACTTTACATAGAAGCAGCGGTCAGTTATGTAGTTCTTGATTATTTTTTTTTTTTGTTATTGAAGGTGAAAATCTCGAAAGACGCAGAGGGGTTAGAAACCCAAAGCAGTGTGGGACTCTAACCGCACTAAAAACACCTCCTTGATCATGACCAATCAAAGAAAGATCGCCAAATGATTTTATTTTCAACGTTTAGTTGCGTTTGAGAGGGTATTATAATTTAAATACATTCTCTCATAATTGTCAGATTATAAGTTCATGAGGTTTTGTTCTTCTTAATCTACGAATATTATTTCGTATATTTAAGACGTCTTTTATTGAATGATTTATATGCATCTGCAGACGCACGTTGTGACGAATTGGGTTCATTTTAATTTCTTCCGTTACCGGATTAATCTGCAAATCACGCATCCATCAGTTGCTAGAAGAGCAGTGTCATCTGCGAATGTGGCTAACATGGTATCATTCGCATGTGGAATATCACTAGTAGTAAATATAGGCTAGGACCTAGAACACTTCCCTGTGGAACACCTGCTTGTATTTCTTTAAGTTCAGAATACGCTGAACCATAGCGAACTCTAAAGAATCTATTAGCTATCTATGACTTAAGTATCTCATAGTATTTTCTAGGTAGATCCGTATGTAGTTTATATTCCAAGCCTTTATACCAAACTTTATCAAAGGCCTGAAGAACGTCTGGGAGTATTGTAGAACAAACTTGTTTTTCGTCTTGTTTCTTGGTCTATTGTCGAGTGCTTATTTCTAAACCCGAACTGATGTGTGGGAATAAGCCTTCTTTGCTCTATGATTCTATCCAGAGCGATTTGATAATATCGGTAAAAACGATATTGGCCTATATGAGGTAACTTCTGATAGGGGTTTACCTTGTTTAGGAATAACAATAATTTCTGCTATTTTCCAGTGATGTGGGACATATCTTTGTGTAAAACAGGCATTAATTATAAGCAGTTAAAAGGTCGCAATCTGGTGATTTTCTACTAGATAGTTTAGAAATACATGTGCTAATCTCTCCTAGGGATTACGTCTATTTTATCAGAGAATTCTAGTTAATTTGCCACGGTAGGTGGAAAAGGTTTAAACACATTTGTTAGGTGCTCCGAAAAAAGTTTAACCTTTTCTTTTGGGTCGCCGATACATTTCCCTTCAGATGTTTTTAACGGGGGATCCTGCCCTTGAGGTCTCTTTAAATGTTTGCCAGCCTTCCAGAGGGAGTTGTCTGTGGCTTTGTCAGCAGTTAAGTTACAAAGGTAATTAGTTAAGGATCTATTTTTAAATTCACTGATACTTTTTTTGAGTTTGTTATTCAGTCTATTAAACACAACTTTATCACCGGGATATCTTATCATTTGCCAGTAGTACTAGTTCCCTAATTTCTGTGGGATATTTTACCGATGCTTGTTTTTTTTTGTTGGTAGGTCGGTGTACTATCTTTTGCTGCCTGTTGTATATCGACAATGAATTGTTCCACTTCGATGTCAATATGGTTTGTTGTGGTCAGAGGGGATCTAAGGTTAATAAATCCATCGAGTAATTCTCTGAATTTACACTAGTTCGTTCTTTTGTTGGTAAGTCTTACCTGTCGTTGACCATCAGGATTACGGGTGTATGATCCGACGTCAGATCATCACTGTTTTGATTCCCTTCATTATGAAGAAGTCAATAAGATCTGGTGTTTTCGCTTGGTCAGATGGCCAATAAGTAGGCGATCCAGTCAAAATGAAATCACAGTTAAAATTTCGCCCCACTTTGTAAAGCTTCCTGCCTTTTGTCGTTATTAATCTTGACCCCCAGTAGGTGTGTTTTGCATTGAAATCACCTCCAATAATAAAGCTGTTGCCTAGAGTTCGGAAGAGTGGGCAGTATATGGCAGCTATTTTAAATTCCTTGCTGCTCTTGATTATTGAGTTGATATCTGGTGGAAGTAAATTTTGTGATTTTGAATAGAAATCCTTTGTGCCAGACTCTGTCAAAGGCTTTAGCCACGTCAAGGAAGACCCCTACACAATATCTTTTCCCCTCTAGGTCTGTTGAGATTTTGTTTGTTACTCTATAGATTTGCTGTACTGCAAATGAATGCAGTTTACGAAAGCCAAATTGGTGGGCAGGAATGAGATTGTTATTTGCTAGGATGGGTTCTAGTTGGTCTAGCAATCGTTTTTCAAAATAAGTAAGTGGAAGTAAGCTTATTGGTCTGTAGGAATATGCTTTCGTCAGATCTTTGCCAGGTTTAGGTATAATTTCTATAATTTCTGCTACGAGGCCAAGGTGAAAAGTTCTCGGCCTGATGCAGAGATGGCATTCCAATCATCAAAAATGTATGTTTCCTGCCTGGGTGCACTTCTCGTTAGTTCGTATGACAAGTTTCAACTTGTTCTCTCAAGTAGTTTCTTTAAACGAATTTTTGCAGTAGACATCTTGAGTGTATTTCTTTTAAGTGGATAAACGTGAATATATCGTGCGGTGATAAAAATCTTCGTTTTGGATGGGTTAACCCCTAAGGAAATTCATCCAAAGTTGACAAAAGTTTACGGGGACTCTGCTCCTTCTATGTCAACTGTTAAATAGTGGGCAGCTGAATTTAAACGTGGTCGCACGTACCTCGAAGATGACCCACGTGAAGGACGGCTAAAAACCGCAACCACACCCGAAACCATCGTCAATCACATCTGCCGGAAAGGTCATGGCCAGTGTGTTTTGGGATGCGAAAGGAATCCTGTTAATTAATTACGTTGAGAAAAGCAGAACAATTACAGACGAATATTACTCCAACCTTCTTGACCAGCTGGATGCCAAAATTCGCGAAAAAAGGCCTGGCTTGAAGGAGAAAAAAATCATCTTTCACCAGGACAATGCACCTGTACACAAGTGTGCGTTGGCGATGGGAAAACTGCGGGATTTGGGGTACGATTTGCTCGGCCATCCCCACTATTCACCTGATTTGGCACCCTCAGACTTCCATCTATTAACAAACTTGAAGAAATTTGTTTCTGGGAAGCGCTTCGCATCCAATGCAGAAGTTGAGAGGGCCGTAGATGAATATTTTCACAGCCTTCCAGACTCTCACTTCCGAGAAGGAATACTGATGTTGGAGAAACGCTGGACCAAGTGTTTTGAAGTCAAGGGAGATTATGTAGAAAAATAAAATCATTTTTTAACTGAAAATCGCAGTCTTTCATCGTCAGGCTGAGAACTTTTCACCTTGCCCTCGTACTTTCCATACTTTAGGAAAGTACTTAAGTCTAATCATTTAGTTGAATGTGTTTCTTAGATATTTTAATGCTTTCTTGGGCAGTTCTTTAAGTAGAGTACCAGTTAGTCGATCATATCCTGGGGCCTTCTTATGATTGATCCTCTTTTTGAGGCAGAATTCTATTATGTTTATTGTTAAGTTTTTGATTCTAGTACTGTTAGTACCAACAAAAAACAATATACGACTAAATCTCGAAGACGGAGAAATCTACAGAAGTGTCACGTCCTTACTAAATGAAGAAAACTATGCTTGGCACTCCTACGAAAATAAGCAAACCAGGCCCATTAGAGTAATGGCTAAAAATCTGCACCACTCATGCAAGCCTGAAAATATAACTACAAATCTTAAATCTAAAGGTTTCAAGATTACTGATGCTACAATTAAGCTCAAGCGGGAAAACAAGGAACCTCTAAACATGTTTATGTTAACATTCAGTGCAGAAGAAGAGATAGAAAAGGTTTATCAAATCAAAAACATCCTGGGATGCAGAGTTGAAATTGAACCTCTTAAAAAATCAAAATTAGTACCCCAATGCAAGCAATGCCAGGCATATGGGCATACGCAAAAATATTGCAACAGACATTCAAGATGTGTGAAATGCCCTGGAAAACACCACACAGCAGAATGCACAAAGCCCCAAAATGTGCAGCCTAAGTGCGTGCACTGCGGGGAACCCCACCCCGCAAGCTATCGGGGGTGCACTGTTGCCATAGAACTGCAGAATATCTTAAATAAAAAACTAAACACCAAAAACAAAATTCTTGATAAAAAACAAGAATCACAAGATAATATTAAAGTAGATGTGGAACTATCAAAACTAGAGATTAAGAAAACCCATTGCAAAAGAAAACACAAAACCGAACGCTAAAGAAACCAGCGCGGGTATAATGTCATATGCTCAAGTGGTTGCACATAAAAAACAGCATGCTATGCAGAAAAAGGACCAACCTGAGTGTAACCAACAAAAGACTCAACCAAGCAATGACATGAATCAAACACTACAACTGATCCTAACCATATCCAAACTTAATGCACTAGATATGCGACTTAAAAAGTTAGAAAATACCAAGGACAAAGTACCTAAGCATAATCATGGATCAAAATCTTAAAGTGATATGTTGGAATGCAAATGGTCTCCTGCAACATCAACAGGAATTGCAGGTGATTCTTGAAACAAATAACATAGACATTTGTCTTATCTCAGAAACCCATTTTACAAAACACACGCAAACAAAATTTAAAAACTACAAAATCTACCACACCGTTCACCCTGAAAACACAGCTAAGGGTGGAAGTGCAGTAATAGTAAAAAATAATATACAACAATATGAGGAATTGAAGTATATATAGCAGAGAAAATACAAGCTACAGCAGTGTGTATAAAAGCTAAGCATAAAAAAATTAATATCGTTGCTATTTACTGTCCTCCAAAACATTCAATTAAAAAAGAAGAATATTCAGATTTTTTTTAAAAACTAGGAAACAGATACATAATAGGTGGAGATTTTAATGCCAAAAACCTTAATTGGGGATCCAGATTGACAACAACGAGAGGAAAAGAACTTTATGCTGCTATTCAAAAACATCAATGAGAAATTCTCTCGACAGGAAGGCCCACGTTCTGGCCTACAGACAAAAATAAGATACCAGATCTAATTGATTTTTTCATAATCAAAAATTTGTCAAGGAGTTATATACACATAGATGAGTTCGAGTATCTAAGCTCTGACCATTCACCTATAATTCTCCAAATGAGTGAACATATAATTAAAAATACAAATATTAAAACTTTAACAAATAACAGAACAGATTGGCAAGCCTTCAAGCTGAACTTAACGAGTAAAATAGATTTAATGATACCCCTTATAACCAAAAATGATGTAGAAAAAGAACTGCATAAGTTGGTCAGCGATATTCAGCAATCGGCCTGGGAAAGCACCTCTGCCCTAAAGAGAAAGAACACAAAAAGAAACTACACGAAAGAAATAAAAGATTTAGTAGCAGATAAAAGACGAGCAAGAAGAACGTGGCAGAAAACAAGAGCTCCACAACATAAAGCCAAGCTAAACAACCTCTGTCAACAACTAAGAAGAGAAATTAAAAAATTTAAGGAAGATTCAATGAAAAGGTACCTCAGAGGGTTAACAACTGAATACGTAACTAATTACTCTCTATGGAAAGCAACAAAAGGATTAAAACAGCCTACTGTGCAAATACCTCCAATCAAAGCAACTGATGGAAACTGGGCAAGAAGCGATGAGGACAAAACCATTCTCTTCGCAGACTACCTAGAAAACATATTTAAACCACCAGTTGAAAATGGAAATATACAACCTACGTTAATAGGTCCTTCAGAAGAAGAAAGCGAAGAAATTCTGCTCACAACTCCTAATGAAATTTACAACTTAATTAAGCATGAAATAAATGCAAAGAAAAGTCCTGGATATGACCTTATATCTGGTGTCGTACTAAAGAACTTACCAAGGAAGGAAATAATAAAAATAACAAATTTAATAAATGCCACATTTAAGCTTAAATATGTGCCTAGTTTGTGGAAGGTTGCTGACGTCCTAATGATTCCCAAACCTGGTAAACAGCCAAACGAAGTGTCATCTTACAGACCTATCTCGTTATTGCCAATGATATCAAAAGTGTTTGAAAAAGTACTTGCAAAGCGTTTAAATAAAATAATTGAAAGGAAAAAGCTGATTCCGAACCATCAATTTGGTTTTCGAAGGCAGCACTCTACGATACAACAGGTACACAGAATTACGAATAAAATCGAAGAAGCACTAGAAAAAAAGGAAAGTTTGCTCGGCTGTATTCTTAGATGTGTCGCAGGCCTTTCATAAAGTATGGCACGAAGGACTTATCTATAAACTGAGATGTATGTTGCCAAATCAATATGCTTCTATTCTGAAATCATATCTAGATGGAAGACATTTCAGAATAAAACAACAGAGTACTTATTCAAATCTAAGATAAATAAAGGCCGGCGTACCGCAAGGTAGTGTACTGGGCCCAATATTATACTTATTATATACTAGTGATATTCCTAAATTAGAAAACCACACTATGGCAACATTCGCAGATGATACTGCAATACTAGCAGTAGGAAGAACCAATGAAGAATCCACAGAAAAACTACAAATTGGCATAAACAAAATCTGTGAATGGACTAATAAGTGGAGAATCAAATTAAACGAGTCTAAGTCAGTCCATGTTGACTTTACTAATAAAAAAATTGAATATATACCAATTATTATAAACCAAAAAAATAGTTCCATGCGCTAATACAGAAGAGTTAGAAATCAAATATAGAAAACTGCACTGGCTGATAGGAAGAAACTCATCCGTATCAATTGGAAATAAAGTGCTTTTATATAATCAAATTCTGAAACCAACATGGACATATGGAATCCAACTATGGGGCTGTGCCAAAAAGACAAACATAGACAAAATACAACATTTCCAAAATAAGGTGCTTAGAAATATAGTAAATGCACCTTGGTACATAAGAAATACTGACCTTCATCGAGACCTGAAGGTAGAAAGTGTATCTGCAGAAATTCTAAAACATGCAAAAAAAACACAAAGAAAAGCTAGAAGAGCATATAAACATAGATGCAAGCAAAACTAATGCATAATGAAAATCAATTACGAAGGCTTAAAAGAACAAAACCTCTCGATTTAACTTAATATAAGAAAAATAAAAATGTATATACTTGCTTATAAATACATACACACTCGAAATAAAGGGTCACCAGGGGGTGTAACTCATACAAAGACTAAGATGTCAGTAAAAAATTGCTTATTATCGGTAAAAATCCGGCATGCTGATTACTCGGATCATCAGTATCTTTTGAAGATCTCCCCTTCCTCTAAAAAAAAAGAAAAAAAAAAAGTACTGTTAGTTGACGTATTCGAGAATGGTGGTAAAATATTAGCATTGCTCTGGTTATTTGTGAATTCCTCTTCAAAGTATTTTGCTAATGTATCTGCCTTGTCGTAATTGGTCCTAGCTCAAGCACTATCCGACTTTTTTAGAGGAGGTTGCAGTTACATTTTTCAGTTTTTTAGTAGCCTTCCAAAGTGAATAATTGGTTTCAGATGTAGGCGATGGGTTTTCAAAATATTTTGTGATGTCCTTATTTTTAAAATTTTCCAAGCTTTCCTTAAGGTCCTTAATTGCTTTGTTTAGTTTCCTTTTGTCGTCAAGGTAATCTTGTAGATTGGCATTTTTTCCTTAGTTTTCTTCTCTCCTTGATTTGATTGCTTATGATAGGAGGAGTTGAGTAGTCGATTGTCTTATGACGTCATTAAAGTGGATTATCGATCTTTCAATATCGTACTTAGATTTGAGATGTAATTCCGAGTTTACAAAGTCGCAGTAGGCATCCCAGTCCATCTTCTTGTTATGTAGTAGAGTTAATTCAGGGGTGAGAGTTATTTCCGATAAGTAGTCTAGTTGGATTGGAGAATGATCAGAAGATAGTTCAAGGAGAAGTTCCTTGAGATTAACGTTTCTTGTAATGTAAAAGTCGATTAGGTCGGGAGTTTTTTTTTAGTTACTGTTGGCCAGTATGTGGGTTCCCCAGTGCTTAGATGCCTGCAATTGTTGATCCGTATCGCGTCTAATAGTTTCTTTGCTGTTTGGTACGAGTATTCGTGAACCCTTCGACTCAGTACCACGCGAGGCTCTATTTTACAAACTCCACTTAATAGGAGTCTCTAACAAAGTCATCAACATTTTAAGAGCAATGTATGACAGCAATTTAGCATACGTGTGGGATGGTGAATTTATTTCTGATAAGTTTGGAACGTCAATGGGGGTGAAGCAAGGTTGCATACTGAGCGCGCTTCTATTTATCCTATTCGTGAATGACATTAGCGATTTTGTGGGGGGAGGGATTGAACTGAACCAAGTTAAGATTCCGGCGCTTATGTATGTAGACGACATCGTCTTCCTCAGTGATACAATCAACGGGATGCAGTTGATGATAAACAGACTAGCTGAGTACTGCAAGCTATGGAACCTGTGTGTTAATCTTGAAAAGTCGAAGATGATGATATTTAGAGGTGGAAGCGGGAGGTATTCGCGCAACGAAAAGTGGAGCCTACAAGGTGAACGTATTGAATTAGTGAGAGAATACAAGTACCTAGGAGTTCTGATAACTGCAAATCTCAATATGAAAAAACACCTTAATGCGAAACTATCGGAAGCAAAACGCGCAATATCTTCAGTTTAGAGTCGTTCTATTGTTAATAAAAGCATAACCCACAGCTCAAAACAGAAAATATTTTGTGCAACAGCAAAATCGATTCTTTTATATGGAGCCCAGGTGTGGGGTTTCTACCCTTTTGAGGAAGTAGAAATGTTTCTTCGCTACTTCTTGAAACGAATTTTTCGCCTACCTAACAACACGCCTAATTATATTGTAACATAATGTAGCATAATAACTACGCCCTCGAACTGGCATAATTTTGTTCGGAAGTATCTTTTCATTCGAGGTTCGTGTCTGCGGTTAGTGTTCATGGTTCGTGTCCACGATAAGAGACAGATGATGTCTAAGACGACGTCACGGATAAGAGAGAATTATAACTGCGAGAAATAATTGTAATCTTGGAATTATTACATCAGAATTTTCTTGTTCCAGTGGTCGAAGAATTTACTAGAAGTTTCTGGCTATCAGAAATTCTGCTATATAAGGACAGATGGCGACCAAGGCAAGGCAGTGTTGGTGCACGAGGAGATTGGAAAAGTGATAACAGCCGAAGTTGTAATTTTGTGATAAATTGAAAGTTGAAGAAGTAGTAATTAGTTTGGATTTGTGAATTAAGTAATTGAAAGGAGATAAAGTGATTTGAGAAGAAAGAGGTCTTGTAAGGAAGGAGTTTGCGGAGAATAGTATAGCGTGAACTTGAATTGTTCTATAGACTTGAAAATAAAGAAATAAATTTCACAGAATATCGTTTTATCTACTCGAGCCGTAGCTCGCATATTACAATATGTTGCATTTGGAGACGCTCTACGACTGCACTTTAAATACATAGTTAAAGTCACCGAGATGGAACAAGGCAGGCTACCTAAGCTGGTGCTCAATCTTACCATTTCAAGAATTGGGAACGTTTAGTGTCTGAATGCGGTTTCAGTCTTAGATTAACAACGGCGGATCAGGGTACAGCCTTAAGATCTAAATTTAGTGCACTATTGTCATCAATCGGACGAGATAGATAAGAGAGATACGTAAACGACGCTCAGAGTTCGCAACATAGAATATACTACTCGCAACTTAGATATGATCTACAAGATGAAACATATTTTTTAAACAGCAACTCAACCGACAAAATAAACCTGCTATTGAAAGTAAGAGGTGAGCTGATCGCACTTAATTTTATTCCGCATCGTCCAGTGCTGCCAATCCTTTGCAATCTGTGTAACTACAGTGTGAGAGAGGACGATTTCCACTTTATAGTGATATGCCCTATCTTAAAAGAATATCGCCTGAAATACTTTGGTGCAACTGTGCTGGATGAGGAAAGAACGCTAAGCATTTTAAATGGGATATTTGGGTGGAACGCGTTATATAATTATACTACGAAGGCGCTAAGGTATAAAAAATGTATTATGGAGGAAAGCTTTTAAAATGGCAATGTCAATACAGATAGTTTTCGTTATGAAATTGTTAAATTGTTTATGCGAATGTTTAAAGCTTATAATGTACTAGGTAAATAAATTCATATTTTATGTAGGGAGCCTTAATGTCAATCTGGGAGACGGTCAATAACGACCAAACCTATATAGACTTGAAACTATGTATGATAATGTAACAACCTACCTTTTTATGAAATAAAAGTCTTAACTAACTAACTAACTAACTATTCGTGAATCCTAGTCAGTGTGCTTTGCATTGAAGTCGCCTCCTGCTATGAATCGTGTTCCTAATGACTTAAAGTAGTGGTGAAATTGCGTTGTCGTTATTTGGTGTTTAGGGGGACAATAGGGGGCTGATATCGATAATGGCCCGTGTCTGTCCATTATTTCGATTGTCGTGGATTGGATGTGGTCAGTATGGTATTATTCCTGTTCGATGCATTTTATTTAAAATCAGTAAAATCGTGTGTCTTCCCACTTTTTCCAAAAACGGTTTGTTTCAGGAGGAACAAATCCAATTTTTTTTTTCAGGTTTAACGCATTCGTACTTTTGAAGACAGTGTGTGTGTGTATGGATAATTGGCCCTTCCCTCCTTATCGAGGATTCAATGAAATATTTTTTAAATATTCGAATTGCTTAAAAGTTCAGCTTTAATAGATTATGTCTCGCATATAAAATCTAATAAAATATGTTTTGCCTTCCTAATTAATTTAGCTCCACCACGTACTATATTTGTGCAAAATTTCACCTCTTTAGGTCTAACAGTTCAGAAGTTATAAGCAAATGACATACTGACAGACAGACAGACAGACATCATGTTGAATCCATTCTGGTACAGACGACTAAGAAAGGTTGGCATGGCTTAGAAGATACGTTTTGAGCCTGTAGATGTAACTGCTTCGGTGTAATTATTATTTTTATGTTATAATTCAAAATGATACCTCAATTCTCTTTAATCTTTTTTTGTAGCACAGATTCACTTTCTTTACAACATTTTCTTAACGTAAAGAGTTTTTACCCTGAAATATAATTCGAATCTATTCGAAAATTTATCGCAAACATACCACAAATCACTTTAAATATCTCACCTAAGGTCTTACATCATTATTACAAGCTAACCTATTCCCATTTCTTTCTTTTCTTACAGGTATGTCATGAAGTCATCACCTACAATTAAAATGGTATGCCAGAGTGTGAAAAATGTGTAAAACTTAATTCGTTAAAAATATATCAACGTGACTAATACGATCTCATATAAACTTTGTTAACCTATGTCCCCATTTCATACGTAAACTTCCTGCCTCCCAATTATGAACTAGTTTCCACATAACTTTCCCGCCATATTCTAGTCTCCTGACATACATAACTCGAACCGACACAAAACCAAAGATGACATCAATTTCTGTTGTCTGTCATAATGACAACGCCCGGAACATACCAAATGAATTCGATATAAACAAATGGCAATACGGTCAGTATGTGTGTACCCTTTTAGATAATTACCATAAGTCAAGGTAGCCACAAAAGTCACCACAATTGGGAGTGTTTTCCGCCCATCATCATCACAATTGTTCCCAATAGCCGACAACGACAACGACAACGACGACGACAACCGGACAGTCAACAGACAGACAAGAAATCCACAAAAGGAGGCAAACAAAAATTAATAATATTATCTAACACTTTCACTGTTCATTGCGCGTCCATCGGAATGCCCACCACAAAATCATCATCAAGACCGCACACTGATGAGCGCTTTTAGTACGTAAACCCAGTGAGCCTAATCATAATTTCAAATAAATTTCATAACAAATTAAATTAAACATGCATCGCATCGCTTAATTGGTGGGTGCTCCTGTTGGTGACTAATGAATTGCAAGAGCGCTAAGTACGAGTACTCGTATCTATGTCAACATACTGAGTTCTTCTTTTTCGTTATGACGTTCTTATGTCATCGATCCGCTCACGCACCTATTTACGAGTATATACCTATCCGATGGTCACGTAGATACATACATACATATGTAGTACGGAAGTGGGGGTCAATAACAATTTCAAGGGAGATTTATGGGAACTACTTGCGCACAGCCAGTGAATAAAATGTGGACAATGGCTTGCGAGTGAATTGATAATAAACCAAAGCAACTGTAACAAAATGCGACACTTAAATGGAATTACATCATAAAGTGCAAAGATTTACAGATACTTTCGTTGCGATGAGTGCGAATGTACTGAAAATCGCAAAAGTCATGTGCGGCGGTAGTTCATAAAATGAATTGTTAAGTTTTTTTTTTTAGCTGGTAATGAGCGTGTATGTTTTGTTGAACTTCCTTTAACCAATCATTCATTGTTGATGGTTGTACGAGTATGATTTCTGTTAAAGTGTGTAGGCAGTGGTTTTACTGGTATTAAATTGACTGTATACTTTTAGGCTGTTTATAGATCTACCATGTCGTAGTATGCAACGAGAAATGGGAACTTGATGTTAGCAGTCTGGCGATCCCATGTTTTGATGGCTTTGTGTAATAGTACGAAGGTGGTTATCACTTACATATTTATAGAACGTATTCTTATGTGCTATTCAAATTTTGGCCATAAAATTGTCATTTAGTATCACCGTGCTTCGTGTTTCGGGAGATTATTGGTGATTTATTTTCGCCGACTGTGCTAGCATCGACAACTTTTCTAAGGAAATGGATTTCGAAGTTTACACCGTCCAGAGGTGTAGTACTCTATCCTTCTACTAGTCCAGCCATTTTAGCTGAAATACTACGTGTACTTCGGAATTTCTTCCAGATATAAACAGAATTAGTGATGTATATAGACCCCCATACGAATCGGGAATGGATGACATCAATTTCGATGAACACATATCACCAATCGTAAGGCCACCTAACTCACTAGACCTTAAGCGCTTGGATTACTATGTGTGGGTCGTTGTTAAGCATAAAACGAGCAGACATCCCCACAATACCATCCAAGCTCTAAGGGATGCCACTGTCCAAGTGGTAGACAACATTACCGAAGACCGTCACGTTTCCAGCCAAGAATTCAGGCTGAAGGTGGTTTTATTGAATAAATATGGGCTAAGGACGTACAATGTATTTATGTGCCAAATTATATTCCAAAATTTTTTTTATTTTTTTGCATAAGCTATGAGCATTTCGGTTTTTTTATTTTTAAATTTGTCTTCAAATAGCCTCCACACCCTGTATTTTTTTTTTTTTTTTTTTATATTTTGCACGTGTGAAAGGAGTTACCCTTATACTAATTTTAGGATACGGGCGTTTTTTTTTGGGAAAAGGGAAGAGACAGAGAGAAAGACAGATTGGTGTATTGGTTTGAAACTCAGCTAGTATTAAGTTTCAGTGAACCCCAAGGGTGGCTGTCCAGATAACTGGGGAGTTGTTCTCACTGTTATTGTCGTTGCTTATGATTCACAGTATTTTTTTACCTCCTCATGATGTCATCATCACGATCAAGTCAAAGAATGCGGTCTTATGACCACCCTACTGCCAGTGTTATGCCTTCACAGTAGAGTTGACTTAGCTTTCGCAAGTGATCGACTTTTTTATTTATTTCATGCGAAATAAATAGATGATTCTTGACATGAGGATTTGAACCGTAAACCAACAGCGTGACAAGCGATGATGTTACCACTACACCACAGCATCAAAAGTCATGTTGGGCCTTAGGTTGGGTTAGGTTTAATGGGTTGACGTAGAGGGTGAAAGACCTACTACGTCACACTTAGATCAATGTATGTAGATACATTGTGATGCCCAAGGAGTGTCGCTTCCCCACTAGTGAACCAGATAAGGTATATACCTTTTGAAGTATAAAATTTACTCGGTACGATTTTTATCGTAGAGCGGCCAGAGTTTCCTTGTAATTACACAGGATTCTAGTGATCTCCATTTAAATTCTAGGTTCAGCGTGGTTTCTTAATTGACGAGTCAGCTCGTTTGGGATTTAGTGCTGAGCCCTCCCTTGCCAACTCGTCAGCCTTTTCATTTCCTGAAACGCCACTATGTCCGGGCACCCATCAGAGCTTTACATTGTGCTGCGCACCAAGAACCCATAGCTCTTCGCGACAGCGATGCACAAGCTTCAATCGCTGCCTGGCTGTCAATGAAAAAGGTATCATCGCGTGGTTTAGCTTTCAATGTAGCGTCTCGGGTAGCTGTTGTCACCGCCAAGACCTCCGCTTGGAAAACACTGCTATAGTCCGGAATTGACTTGTTCAAATTGAGTTTCTCAGAAAAAAATCCCTACACCCACTCCCACGTCCATCTTGGATCCATCAGTGTAGATGGAGATGGAGTCATCATTTAGCTTGATATTAGTTTCTCATTCTTCCCTACAGAATGAACTGAAAAACGGCTTTTAAAAGTCTAAATAGGGCACTATGTAGTCTGTGCTAACATCTCGGCCCATATATTTGCGTATAATTTGCGCATGCCCCGTCAATCTTGACCTCCAACCTTCAGATTGTCTTAATCTTAGACCACTCCTAGCTTTAGATTTCTGTGCAAATAGATCTAAATGTAATAGATTCAGTACCGTCTCTAATCCTGCAGTTGGTGTGGTTCTCATAGCTTCTGTGACACCAATGCACGCCATATTTTGTACTCTGGTTAGTATCTTGAGGTTAGTGCCCTTACTTGCGGCTGGCCACCATACTAGGCTGCCGTATGTCAATATAGGTCTGACAACTGCTGTGTAGAGTCAGAAAATGACTTTTGGTTTGGGCCCCAAGTTTTTTCCGAATGGTCTGCTACAAGTATAGAGAGCTATCATAGCTTTCCTTGCACTCTCTTTGTCTAGTATTAACCCTAGGTATTTAGCCCTGTCAGAAATTTTAAGAGGAGTGCCCTCAATGGATGGAATTTTGAATTCCTTCTGTTAGTAAATAGTGTCAGCTCCGTTTTTTGTGGATTTACTGCGAGTCCACTTCTTTTAGTCCAGTTGCTGACCGTCTTAAGGGCGACTCCTATCTGGTCACTTAGGGTTGGAAGGAATTTTAGCGCCACATTGTCTGCGTACGCTACTGTCTTAACCCCACTGAATCTAAGTTTTACTAGCACTTCATTTAGCACAATAACCCAGAGTAGAGGAGAGAGAACACCTCCTTGCGGAGTACCTCTACCAGCTGATATTCTTAGTATCACATTACTTAGTTCTGTGTTTATGTACCTATTTCTTAGCATGACAACTATCTATCTGATCAGAATGTCCTCAATATTTAGGTTTTTTAGGGCACCTTCGACTGAATCCGCCGTGACATTATTAAAAGCCCCTTCAATGTCAAAGAATGCGGCCAGGGTGTACTCTTTATCATTCAATGATTTTTCAATCGTACAGACGACGCTGTGGAGTGTTGGGCCTTAAATTGTGAACTACTTTTCTTACTTATATCCTGTATCCCCTTAGGGGTCTTAGAACTGGCAATGAGTTTAAGCTTTCTCCAACTCTTCCCCAGTTGGCGGGACTCCTCCTCTATTGTTCTGCGTCATGTACTTCTCGATCGGCGTACTATTCTGTCGTCTTGGATTAGAGGGTTCCATTGTATTGCGTATTTTGCTATGGAACTGTCACCTTTTCGAAGAGCGTGACCAATCCACTGCCGCTTACGCCGTTGAATTGTGGTGTCTAGAGGTTCCTGACCTGCTCTTTGATGTAGCTGTCCGTTAGAGATACGGTTTGGCCAGAATATCCTTAGAATGTTTCATAGGCACCGGTTCACAAACGTTTGCAGCTTTTTTGTGATAATGGCGGTCACTTTCCACGTGCTGCACCCATATAACAGCACAGACTCAACATGGGAGCGAAACAGTCTTAGCTTGGTGTTTAAGCTGATAGCATTGCTTCTTCATATTTTGGACAACATTCCAAATGCAGACTTTGCTTTTGCGATTCGGTTTGCGACATCTTCTTCGGTTCCTCCATTGGCTGAGATAATGCTCCCAATGTATTGGAAACTCTCTACACTCTCAACCGGTTGTCCAGCAATGTCTATTTGAGCGAAAGAATTGCTACCATGGCTGAGTAACTTTGTTTTTGCCGAGTTAGCCTCTCTCTCTACTTTTGTTGTTATTTGGTGGAGGTCCATAATCCTGTGGGAGAGTAAACACAAGTCGTCAGCGTGGCCAATGTGTTTTAATTGAGATGAAAGTGTCCATCGGATTCCATCAGTACCCGATGACAGAACACATCGCTAATTACCAATGAAAACAATATTGGTGAAAGGAGGCAACCTTACCTGACTCCATTCTGTATTTTGAACTCTTCTGACAACTTTTCTCTGGGCAGTACATGACTTTTTGAGTAAGTCATTTGATAATAGCTATAAGTTTATCTGGAATGCCTCTCTTACGCAAGGCGAGCCAAATAAATTCGCTGTTGACGCTATGAAAAGTTTTATCGAAATCGATGAATAGCAGGTGAAATGGCGACCAATATTCAACACTTTGCTCTATTATAATACGCAGAGTATTGATATGATTAACACAAGAGGATCCACTGTGGAAACTTGTTCATCATCGAGTGTACCTCCAAGTTGTTCCTTTTTTTGATATTGTTGGGGCGGCTTGTAAAAGCTCTGCAGGGATTCCGAAGTCCTACCGCTTTGTGGCTTTTGAGTGCTTTGATGGCGGCCATAATTTCTTCTTTACTAAGAGTTGTGGTATGCATTCGGGAATTCTGTTTTTCGGACAACTCAACCGGATTTGGGGCAAAAAATTGGTGAATACACGGTTCGCAACCGTAGAGAAATGCTACTTCTATCGCTTGAGCTGGTCTTCATAGACAATTTTGAACTAGGAAGATGAAATTTCATGTAATGGGTGGGTCATCTGACTTAACTGGTCCATTGTACTACCAAGGAGTAAGTGTTATTTTACCGATTTTAATGGGGAAAGTAGAGTAAACTTCCGGAGAAAGTCGAGTAAACGTTTCAGTGATGAGGAACTTACGTTGTTACGTTGGCGTTGGTGTAGTGGTAAAATCATCGCTTGTCACGGTGTTGATTCACGGTTCGAATCCTGATGTCAAGAATCATCTATTTATTTCGCATGAAATAAATAAAAAAGTCGATCACTTGCGAAAGCTAAGTCAACTCTACTGTGAAGGCATAACACTGGCAGTAGGGCGGTCATATGGCTAAAATGCAACTTGATCGTGATGATGACATCAGGAGGACGGAAAAAAATACTGTGAATCATAAGCAACGACAATAATAGCGAAAACAAACAAAATACTCCCCAGTTATCTGGACAGCCACCCTTTGAGTTTACAGAAATTTAATACCACCTGAGTTTCAAACTACACCACTCTGTCTTTCTTTCTGTCTCTTCCTCTTTCCACAAAACGCACGTGTTCAAAAAATTAGTATAAGGGTATTCATATCCCCTTTAACACGTGCAAATTATAGAAAAAAAAAAAAAATCTACCACCTGATACGAGCAAAAGCAGGACAATCACAGAGGAAGTATTCCGCAGTGTCGTTGCCCACTCCACAAGCGTCGCAGACTGTATTATCATTTCATATTCCAGATGTTTCGCAAAAACAAAGTGCCCCGTGAGAACGCCGATAAGTTGTCTGAAGTCTTTTCTGCTGAGGGACAGCAAGAATGTCGCTGATTTCTTACAGACGTCCGGGAGCATTCGTTTAGTCTGCCCGCATCCTGGAGAACCGTGCTTTACACAATTATGTTCATAAGAAACTCAATCGTCAATGGTGGTCCTAACCGGAGACACACGAAGACTCAACGCAGGTTCGGGTCCTGAGAAAATCTCTCTGAGCCTTTCCTTACGATCTCATCTGAGATCTCATTCCCCAGACAAGAATCACAGAGTTCAGCCTTACAACCGTATTCAGAGAGTTCCTGTATTCTATATATATGATAGAACTACCTTGTAAACGGTTAAAGGGTTGAGCAAGGCCTTAAGCGCAGCCTGACTGTCACTACAAACGCAAATACTCCGACCCGTCCACCTATTCCTTACAGCATAGTTCATGGCCATTAGCATTGCAAAAAGAATATTGCTTTTAATTAAATTTCAAATCTACTCGTAAGTGAATTATAGATAAACATCATATGAGAACACTCCAGAACAAAATGATGACACCCCCACAAATTCTTAACAGGAGAAAAGTGTGCGTAACATTTGCCAAATCCGATTGAAACCTTTAAGCTAAGAGCAGACGATTTGTGTATGGCATACACAAATTTTACACAAATTCGTAATCAAATGCGATTTGTGTATGCCACAAATATTTGTGGTTCAGACGATTTGTGTATTTTGACCCAAAAAGCACAAATTTCGTTTGTGTATGGGCAGACACAAATGTGGCATACACAAATCAATTTCTGTTTACAAATTCGTGGTTCAGACGATTTGTGTATTTCTATACAAATCGAATTTGTGTAAATAGTCGACCGCATGTTGACGACAATAAAATTAAATAATTAAATAAAAAAAATAAATATTTGGTCCATTGCTTCGATTCTTGCTGGTGTCAAAATATAACAATGTTGAAGAAAAAATGTACTCGTATTGCGATTATTTTGGCCTCGTATTTACTCGATAGTGAAGAGGAAGACGAAAGCCAACAAAACGTCGTCAAGTTGCCACAAAAGCGCCGTATTTGTTGGAGAAAACACAGGCTTGGCCACCGCGAGGCGGAGGGCTTTTGCGCAAAATTACTCGTGGAATTGCATGCCGAAGAGCCGCAATTGTATCGCAATTTCATCCGAATGTCCGCCGCTCAGTTTGATCATTTCGCTCGCTCCAGTATCTTTTCCGCATTCCACAGAATACCATAATCGAGAATGTCTTCGACATTATGTCGGCACGTTTTCGCGCATCCTCTGGAAGTCAATCAATTTGAACGCAGAAAAATCGAAGAAATTGGCGCTCGCGTGCTTCACAATCACTTGTTGACCACAAATAAAGGGACGTACGCAATCTGCCCACTCCTTCTATAGATACGACAACAAAGGCAACCTGGTTCCTGCTGAATGGCGAGATGTTACGATTGACGCAACGCTACATCCGCTGCAGTCGGTCGCTGCACGAATGAAGGCCGCAATCGACGCCAAAAAGTTGCAGAAAGAGTTTGCGGACTACTTTGTCGAGGAGGGTCAATTGGAGTGGCAATACCAAAATATTTAAATATTTATCGCAGTTCGCTGTTTCGCTTTCCTTTTTTTTTTCCACTAAAATAAAATTCATTTGTTTTAATTCGATTTTCTTTTATTTTATTTTCTGAAGAAAAAAAGAATACAATACAATACTTCGTCGTGGTTAGGAGTGGCTCTTGGAAAGTATACCAGGGGAAACTGTTCGTTCAGAAGTCTTTCACAATGCTGTCGTCTTTCACAAGGAGCTGGCCTTGAGCATTGTTAATGAACTTTGGGGAATGAATCACCTGAGCATTTCTTCTTCTCTGGGCGGCTATTTTGAAGATAGTTGTTCCCTTATTCAAGTTGTTTTGTCGAAGCTCGTGGATAGCCCTGTTCGTATCAGACGCCGAAGACGATATTTCCTCCAACTCCCGATAGAAGCCTTCCATACTTTTTGCTTGAAATTAGGCTCACTTCTTCTTCGCCAGACTTTTGCAACATTTATATATCACTCCAAGGCGAACTTTTTCATCTCTATTAGTAGAAGAGCACCACCACTTTACGAGTAGCTTCATCTGTCCAAAATTTGTGTATTTCTTACTTATTTTTGATCCATCTTGTCCCATTCTGTACTAATGGATTCCTTTAGTCTTGCAATATTATTGTACTGCTTTCCAACTGCATAAATTGCTCGGGCAAGCTGTCTCCACATGTTTATTCAAATCAGGGGATCTTGCTGGCTAGTTAAAAACGGGTATGTTTTTTGAGTTAAAGTACTCCTTGTCTTGGCGGTAACCATTACCCTGTTGAAGAATGAAGTTTTTATCTGTAATAATTGAAGCAAAACTCTCAATTTGTTCGTTAATAAGTTCAATATATCTCGTGCTGTTAATTCTACCACTGACAAATTTTATTTCGGTCCTCCCGTTGTAGCCAATTTCAGTCCATACCATTACAGAACCTTCCCCCATTTGACTGAGTATCTTTGACGGCGACTTTGTTCTTGAAAATAGTAATTCCAGCCACCAGGTCCATCTAAATTGAACTTTTTTTCATCTGTAAATATGACTTTTCTCCAATTTTTCTTCCAATGGCAATGGCTGGGAGCAAACAGTTGAAGGTGGCTTCCGAAGCAGTTTTCGCCTTTGGAGATGTTCGCATTGTTATAAAACTTTCCTCACATTTTTGTATTGGATTTAACTCCCGCTTTAGCAGCGATTTGACGAGCCGTTCCGCAAAATTGCACGTTTTCCTCTTGGAGTTCGATTGTTTATTAAATTTGTCAATACTATTCGATTTCTCTTCACTGACTTTGATATTTTTGCAATACTACAGTCTTCACTCCTAAATTTCAAAACTGTTTGTAAAGGGTGTTTTTTTAGGTCTGTTTTTCGAATTGGCAATACTTTTTCCAGCGACAGCCAATTTGACAGTTGACAGCTGATTTGTGCTCAGTTTGGTTTGTCATTTCACCATGAGTAGACTTACGTCGGAGCAACGCTTGGAATTTGTGCAAATTTATTTCGAAAATCGTGGTTCAGTTCGCGAAACTTACGGTCCATTTTACGGTGGACATAATCGGCCATCCGAGCAAGTAATTCGAATAACCATGGATCGTTTTCGCACTACGCGTATTCTCGCGTATTCCACAGAGACGTCGTTCAGTGTGCACCGAAGAAGCTGTTTCTGCTGTGGAGCGTAGTATCGAGGAAGAGTTGAGTTTTTATGGAAGATTTTATGGAAAGATCTTGGTTTACGAGCTTACAAGATCCAGCTCGAGTAAGCATTGAAGCTGCTTGACCATCGTGTGCGTCGTACGTTCGGTGAATGTCCCAAAAACGAGATTGCTCTTGATCCTCATTCTTACCACAAAGACGTTATTGAGACGCCGTTACATCCACAAAAAGTCACTTTTTTGGTGTGCTTTATGTCAATTTTTCCTCAAAAGTGATCCCGTCTAGAACATTACAGTCAATGAAGGGCGCTATATTGAATGGCATTAATGTGAAAGAACTGTTGTTTCAACAAGACAGCGTGGCATGCCACACAGCGCGCGTCAATCAATTTGTTGAAGAAAACATTCGATGAGCGCATCATTTCGCGTAATGGACCTGTGAGTTGGCCTCCAAGATTGTGCGATTTAACACCTTTGATGAGACGATGGACGATGGCTTCCAAATCAGCCAACATTCGAAAATTAGATTTCCAGATTGCGCCTTATTAGAGCCAGCCGCGGCGCCCATATGCCCGAAATCATATTTAAACACAAAACCAAATTGATGGTCGGGAGGCTATTTCAATAGTAAACGTCGTTGTTGATCTTGTAGCGTTTTTCCCTGGTTTTGGTATGGCGATTATTTTGTATGGTTTCCAAACTTTTGGAAAATAGTTTAGCCTAAGAATGGCATTAAAAATAATCCTTAGGTATTTGATTGCCATGACGGGTAATTCTTTTAACATTTTTCCTGTTAAAAACGTGGTTTTTAGATACTACAATTGATAAGTTTTTTATTTAGTTTCCACAATGAGTAACGGTCGCTTTAGTCGCTGTTAGATTTGATAGGAATTTATTAGTGTTGTCTTTACATAAAACCCGTCATTACACATTTACGCATTGACCATGCCCTCGCGATATTCTACGCTGATATCTTTTTTATGTTTTGTTCAATCAGTGCCATACCTACCTAAAGAAAACTGCTCGTCTTCTCCACCTTGGTATAACAAGGAGTTACTTTCCCTTTGCAATAATAGAAACAAACTATGGCAATCCTACCTTAAATTTAAATCCGACTCTGACTTCCACAAGTACACTTTTGTATATACCCAATTCTCTGACTTCTGCGAAAGTCTCTATCTAGAACACCTAGATCGAATGCAATCAAACCTAATAACCGACCCCAAGAAATTTTTTCAATATATAAATGTCAAAAGAAAATCGGATGGCTATCCATTTGCTCTCACTTTCTCGGACTCTTCCTCGACAGGTCCTAAAATAATTACCAATCTATTCGCTTTTTCGGCCAGTCGTTCAGTGCCCACGTACATATATGAACCTGACCTTGACTATTTCTGCTATTTGAACAACTCTGCACAAACCTCCCTTGTCTCTGTGGACATAATCCCACCAATGGTTGCTAATAAGATTAAGCAACTGAAGGATGACTACTCCCCTGGTCCCTGCCATAGTACTAAAAAAATGTGCGAATCATCTAACACCGCTCCTCACTACCCTTTTTCAACTTTCAATATCACAAGGAAATGTTTCTCAATTATGGAAGGACGCTTATATTACCCCTATCCATAAAAAAGAATGCAAGAGCGAAATTTCTAATTATCGCCCTATTGCTAAGTTCTCATGCATGCCTAAGCTCTTCGAGAGCATCGTGTACGATGTAATGTTTTTCCACTGCAAGTCAATCTTCTCTACAAAGCAACACGGATTCATTAAATGGAGGTCAACAACCATTAACTTAACCGTATTCGTGTTTAGTACACTGAACGCTTTGGAAGATGGCAATGAAGTTGATGTCGTAGCCACAGATTTTAGTAAGGCTTTTGACAAAATTTCTCACCAAATTATACTTTTGAAGCTAAAAGCCCTTGGATTTCAACTGCGGTTCATCTCATGGATCAAGTTCGTTTCAGATCAACAGTATCGGACCCTATTATAACAACATTCGACGTTCCTCAAGGCAGCCATCTTGGACCACTAATCTTTATCCTTACAATGAATGATGCTGCGCGTATCATCCGGAACTCTGATCTTCTGGTTGATATGAAAATCTTTAAACGCACATCATTTGCCACTGATTGTCGCCATCTGCAGGATGGTCTATATAGTTACTTCGTCTGATGTATAAAAAATGGCTTTGAAATTACGACTAATGTCAATAAATGCCACTCCATCACCTACTCCCGCAAGCGTCCCCCACCACTGTCTAGGATCTACTTCATTCGTGATGAGCGATAGTGAACTCAACTTTCGATCACATATTGACAATTTTATAAGTAGAATCAACTGAACACTTGGATTTGTAAAACGCTGGTCAAAAGAGTTCTTTGACTCCTACGTAACAAAATCCCTCTATCTTATTTGCGTTAGACCCCTCTTCGACTATGCCAATCAAATATGGTCTCCGCATTACTCGTATGCTGCTCACACCATGAGAATTGAGGCTGTCCAGCGCAGGTTCATTCGCTTCGCCTTACGCGGTCTGTCTTGGGCTGATACTCGTAACTTCAACCTGCCGCCCTATGCGGATCGTCTTAGACTGATTAATCTTCAGTCATTGGAAAAACGTTGTGATGTTGCCGACATACTTTTTATTCATCAGGTGTTATCTGGTAACATTGATTGCCCCTCCTTGCTTCAAGCTACTCGTATTTCTCTAAATACTGTTCCTCTTTTCCGTATACCTCCTCATCGCAGTAACTATGGTTACAACAAACCATTAGAAGAATGCTGCGCAAATCAAGTAATGCGGCACACATTTTTGATTTTAACAAGAATAAATGCGCACTTCGCAATGCCCTAACCATCACTCTCTTCTCTCCCTAGCTTTTAAGTCTTTATCCTTTCTAGTTTTAAGTTTAGATTAAGTTATGCTTATACTAAGCTAAAGAAATACCGGTAGAGCCGGCGCCAAATATAAATTATTATGTATCAGTAAGAGTTCTGGCAACTTGCCATACATTTCGCAGTTTCCGCTTGTTTTTTTCATTCAGTTTCGCATCAGCGAGGTTCTACTGTACGAGTAGTATAATTCTTTTCGGCTGATCATTTAAACACTTTCGCTCTTAGTTAAACTAAACATTTTCAAACCAAACAATTGATCATTACTTACTCTTCTCTTCAAACCATCCATTTAAATGGAATCTCTTCTGAATAGAAACTACCATTACTTTCCTTCGGATAGAAATTCGTTGAAAACGAAAGTACTCATTAGCACGTTTATTTTATTTTTGTATCTGATTAGCATGTACCAGTAGGTTTGTTGTAATTATCTTCGAACTTTAGCTATGCTATCTGAGTTAGATCATTTTAACGATTTCTATAGAAATTACGTTGTCATTATACAGAAATGTATTCTACTCATTAGCATAAAGTAAGCGCTCTTGTTTAGCGCTCAAATGTTATGCAATTCTATGCATATGAAGTCAATGTTAACATGCAGCATTCACATGTAAAGTCCCAGTAAGCTTCATAAGTACAAAAGTATCTCACTGAACGTTCATACATATAAGTGTATCCTAAGTGTATGACATTCAGAAAACATTTGTTTGGTTGGTTGTTGACAACTGAACACAAGTCAACTGTCACAGTGGTGTATATTGTTGACAGTTGCATACATTTATGAACTGGTGTTGGTTGCGTTCATTGAGTTGTGCTACCCATTCAAAGTTGTTGCTACTTGTCACGAGGCAAGAGTAGTGATCAGTTACTTTTACGTTTCAAAGTAAAGAGTCGATGACCAACTAAAATAGCAAACTTGGAGGAAATTTCAATGACATGATAATTCAATTTTGTAAGCAGAAAGTGCGCTAAAATTTTCTGCATTGAGAAGCGACATCACTGACAACCAAGGCCAATTCATTAAACTCTCTGAAGTTATTACCTCCATTGAAGTTATGTACAATAGATATGTATATACTTACGAGTATATATAAAGGGTGGGCCATCTATGGGTTTCTTTTTAAAATTGCTATAAAATAAAAATCCATTCAATATTTTTCAAAAGTGTGTGCTTTATTGAAGAGAGTAGGTACACTTTCCAATTATTTATGGGAAATAATTTCATTTAAACGGCTGCGTCGGCTGGATTGGCAGTAGCTCATCCTGTCAACCCAATTTTGCAATATATTTCCGATGGTTCGGGGCTATAATTCACGAATAGCTCGATCATTATTGTGCTTAAGTGCCTGAATCGTTTCTGCGGATGGAACCAAAGATCGTTTTAAGATTCTGGCCAAAAAATCGGTTACTTTACTTTACTTTAAATGGCGCTACAGTCCGGAGTGGAACCTTTGCTTCAACCAACAAGCGTCTCCAGCCAGTTTGATCGTGTACTAGCCGTCTCCAGTTTTGAACAGGAAGTTGACTGAGGTCCCATTCCACTTGTGAGGTCCTTCTTTACCCCATCGTTCCTTCTGGATGGATTAGAAGACTTTCGGGGCCGGAGCGTTGATGTTCATTCGCTCTATGTCGATGTTGCTGTACAACCTAGGGTGTTCTCATCCGCCCTTGATAACGTCCATATAGCATGACTGGGACTACGTCTTATCTGAAGTCACCTTAGTTGTCCATGAGAGAGCTTTGCTACACAATTGCCCTCTTAGTCCAATGAAACAGCGGTTGGCAAGAGTGATTGTTCGCTTGATCTCTGCGCTGATCTCATTCTTTGAATTTAAAACGGAGCTTAGGTAGACAAAGTTGTAGCCGCCTATTGTGACGTTCTGTCCAAGTGGCCGGTATTGATTGTTCTTTCTGGATGACAGCATATATTTTGATTTGCACTAGTTAAGCGATCAACCCATTTGCGCTGCTTCTACTTCAATATTTCCGAAAACACCACTGACAACCCGCTGCGTTCTTCCAGCTATGACAATGTCGTCTACGTGAGTAGTTATACAGACTTTTGTATAATCGTATACCTGTCGTTAGCTTGAGAATTTTGTACAATCCGTGCGAGTGTGATGTTAAAGAAACATCGCGTCACCTTGTCGTAGTCCTTTTCTGACATCAAAGGCCTCAGTGATGTTGCTACCGACCTTGGTGGAGAAACGTGCAGTTTTCATCATTCTGTGTTTGGCAGGGATGCTAAAACTAGACATGGCTCTGTATAGGTCGTCTCTATAGACGCTGTCATAGGCGACTTTAAAGCTGAGGAAAAGGTGGAGAGTATCGATTTGGAGTTCTTGAATTTTTTCCAAGATCTGCCGCAATGTGAATATGTAAGAGATCTGTGGTGAATATTCCTGACCTTAAACCGCACTGATATGGACTAATCAGATTGTTGACGAAGCGTTTAACGCGTGCGCGTAATATGGCAGACGGACAGAATCTTATACACGATGTTGTGCAGACTTACACCTCTGTGATTGGCGTGATTGAGAGGTCTCCCTTCATAAGAATCGATCCGCCGTTCTCTCGGACCATCTGTGCAAGTTTTTTTTTCTTACTTTTCTTCTTCTCCGCAGCTCATTTTGAAGAGTTGTTATGAAATTACATATTGCGATCCAATTCTTTTCCGACCGCAACATATGGTCGAGTGACGACGGACGACGCCATGAAGCGTGTGCAATAAAAACCTGATTGCTCCATATCTTCATCTTCATCCGGGCATTCCGGACAGGATAGTGAACTCTCCTGTCCAAATCGGTGGATGTATTTGTGGTAACCGCCGTGATCAGACAGGAACTGTGTAAGATGTGTTTTCGACTTAACCAGTCTTGGATTGTCGGTATCAGTTTATATGTTTGCCACATAGCTGCTGACGCTGCCTTTTCTTCCGTTTTGATCATTTTGATGCCATTGGTATTGTGATCGTTCAGGGATCTTCTACTGTATATTCTGAACATCTCATCTGCGAGGATGTCGATGGGGACCATTCCAGCTATAACAAAGACAGCCTCGTCTGAGATGGTTCAGAAGCCTCTGATTATCCGGAGGGCGCAGAGTCTACATGTTGATGATAGTCTCCTTCGTTCTTAGCGCATGTACCCAGACTGAGGCGACATGTAACAGAACGGAGAAGACGACTCTGGAGAGCAGTATTCTTCTAGTATATCCAGGTCCACCAATGTTAGGCAGTATACACTAGAGAGCTGCTTGTATTTCCTATGCTTTTTTTCTTGTTGAATAATCAATGTGCGTTTTGAACTGCAGTTGTTTGTCCAGTATTGCTCCAAGGTGTTTAACTCCTTTGGATTGTTTGGTTACCAACCTGAAAATTCACGGAATCTACGGTTTTCCAACTGGTTACAAGAACAGCTTCTGTTTTATGGTCGGCTAGTTCTACTTCGGCCAATCTCTTATCTTGGCAATTGCTTCATTTGTAGCTGATTCGACTGTACTAATCTGTTTAGCTGCTGTCACGGCGGCAATTTCATCAGCGAATCCAATTATCGTTACTCCGTCGGGCAGTGATAGTCCACAATAGCGGCCTTAAGACCGATCCCTGTGGGACTCCCGCAGCGACGTTGTAGTATTTTACCCCCATAAAGGCGTTTTTAACATCTAGCGTTGTATTAGGTGATAGGACCATGGTTCTCTTCGAGGCTTCTTTCCTTTTGGTAGCAGGACCAAATGCTGTATTTTGCATTTTTCAGGAAAGGTTCCTTCTTCGAGACACTACTGCATAGTCGCTATGAAGAGGTCTGTACTCTTTTTTACGGCCGCTATTAGTGCCTTATTCGGGATGCCGTCGGGTCAGGGCGCCTTGTGGTAGCCTAACTTGCTGCATTCTTTTAGCAACTCCTCTATAGTAATTAATGTGATATCCTCTGGATTGACTTCTCTTCTGATGTTGCACATAGTGGCTGGTCTTTGGGGGGAAAGGTGCACTACTATGGATTTCAGCATTATTGGACATTTTATTGGAAGGGTCCTCAGCTTCTTGATAGAGATGTTTGAAGCATGCGGTTGTGCTATCATTGATGGCTCTATTTAAGTTACTTCGCGTCAATCTAAAGGTGTCCAAGCGTTATTGAAAGTCTGCTCTCCTTTTTGATCGTTGGACTTTGCACCGAGCTTATAGGCATTTTGACCGAAGTGTTCTTATTTCGTCGTTCCACCAGTAACATGGTGGTGCCTTCCTACTATTTCTCCTTCTAGGCATTGATGTATAGTATGCTGTCGTGATGGTGCCTGTAAGACAATGCGCGAGTTCGGATGCATCATCATGCATGTCTTTGATATGAAATCTCGTCACAAAATATCTGATAGCATAACAACCCCCCACGCATTAGGTACTGCTCCCCCCTGACGTCTTGGAGCATGTGCAACTAATTTTGTTCAAAACAAAAATTATTTTTTAAGTAATTTATTTATGTAAAAATAAATACAACTTACATTAGCCTTATGATATGTACAAGATCATGATTCTTATTGCAAGAAAACATTATTTCTAGTCTCAAACAGTGTCAATAAGAGAAGAACAAAAAGAATATCTTAAAATAAGTTACAAAAGGACACAAACTCGTATTAAAGTATCTACAAATAATTCCTGACTAGCCAAAAGTATTATAATTTTCCTATACGTACCACAAAAGCTTAACCTATCCCTTATAGAATCTGACGCCCCAATCTTCTTTTATCATATCGGATGCCTTCTCCCCAATCATTATCACTGGCGCGTTGGGATTTCCATTGACAATGGTTGGCATAATACTTGCGTCGACTACCCTCAGGCCTTGTACTCCGTAAACCCTTAGCCTTGGATCAACCACTGCTGTTGTATCCCAGTTGGGTCCCATCTTGCACGTACCTGACGGATGATAGATGGTGAATGTGAATTGAGTTAAGCAACACGCCCAATACTCATCGGACATGAATGGAAAGTGTTTGCATCCGGGAAGCGGTATATGATGTGGCCTTGAACCGAACCTCTGAAAGGCTTGTGTGCCTGAAACGTTAATAGCGATTTTAATGCCCTCGACAAGAACATCAATGTCCTGCTGATGTGCGAAGTAGTTTGGAATGAGTTTGGGTTGTTGTAGGGGATTTTTACTGTTTAGACGAACCCATCCGGTGCTTTTAGGACGAAGTAAGAGCGGAAGAATTGTCCACGTTTCGGCGTTTAGAAGCGGCTTGTAAACTGTGTTGAAGAATCCGTCACGAAGGTTAAGAATTTTTCGTATTTGATCTCCTCCATCGGAGTTTATTGAACTTGGAGCGAAATGAAACTGCATGTCGGGCCAATCGACTGCCGGGTCTTGGTACTTTGTGTTGACAAAGGCAACACCTTCTACACCGGAAAATGTCATGGGGCCACGTTCCCGAATAATGTATTCCATAGAAACGGGTATGTTTTGGAAACGATTTCGGGTCACCGTCACAGGTGTATCTACAACGAATGTTAGTCCTCCCAAGCCGACATGATCCTGGAGGTTATCACCAACTGGAAGATCAGCTATTACAGGAATACCGAGATCTTCGAGGTGATCAGCTGGACCTATACCAGATATCATGAGCAACTGAGGTGTATTGAGAGATCCTGCGGACGAAATGACTTCCCTTCTCACGAAAACAACGTTTTTCCGTCCATTTTTAAGGAACTCCACCCCGATGGCTCGTTTATCCTTGTTGATGAGAATTTTGGTCGCCTGAGCATAGAGTAGAACGTCCAAGTTTTTTCTCGTTCGAACGGGCCTAATAAATGCTTTCGCTGTGCTGCATCGGGACCCTCGTCGAATTGTAGACTGCGTCAACATAAATCCGGTTTGCTTTTCCCCATTTATATCTCTCACATCGTAACCCAATTCCATGCCAGCCTGAAGGAACGCAATTGACAGTGGGGTCCTCCAAGGGGCTTCCTGTACAGTCAAATATCCGCCCGTATCGTGATAAGCCGTTTTTGCCAAATATGGGTTTCGAACATCTTCAGACTTGAGAAAGTATCTCAGCACATCTTCATATCCCCAACCGGGATTCCCAAGTGATTCCCAGTGGTTATAGTCATTCTTACTACCCCTAACGTAAACCATGGCATTAAGGACACTCGATCCACCTAAGACTTTACCCCTCGGCCAAAAACAACGATCGCCCTTCATTGCCTGACAGTACTGTCTATTGACCGATGGTGTTGTTTGATATTTCCAATCTAGTTCCGATAGCTGTAGATACCCTGCCAAAGCTGGTACATCCGAGATTTCCGTTTCATCGCCTCCTGCCTCCAGAAGTAGAACGGTCCAGTTTTTTATTTCGGATAGACGATTTGCGACCACGGCTCCCGCCGACCCCCCACCAATCACAATAAAGTCGTATTGGCGCCTTATCTGTCAAAGAAAATTAATTGCTTTGGTCAAACATCTTACACTTTCTATAGGTATTTGAAAAATGGGTACTCACTGCCTCCGCCTCCGTCACCCTGGTTTCCGGATCCACGCTGTGGTAACGATAAAAGTTTATACCAATCGCTAGGATCGGAATCATTCCGAGCAGCGATGTCATTGCGCCAAATGCCATTTTTCAGTAATTGTCAAATCCAAATTTCGTCCTTTTTACTGTTGCCCGAGCGTTTTTTTTCGGCTAAAATTTTCGGCGTATAATTACGAATGCCAGGCTTGGCTGGCTTGAATTGCTCCTTGGCCTTTTCGTCCTCTTCGACAATATCTAGATACGATTTGATGTACAAATGATGGTTGAGATAGTTTTTTTGCTTGTCCAGTGATTTGTTGGACAGCTTGCTAGATGTAGATGTCGAGGCTGTTGATAACACCGATGATGTTATCGATGCTGATGAGCGCCCCGACGTGGAGCAATAGTAGGAAGAATAATAGACACCACTTCCGGTGCTCTTCGATTGTATAGATGATTGTGGTGATACTTGATCGTAGAGCAGGATTGGTTTGATTTTACCCGACGTTGTCGATGTTGTTTGGTAGCCAGACGAACTATCTGTGGACGAACTGTGGGTGCTAGAGGTCTTGCAGACCTTTTGTTTTTGAAAATTGTGCTTGCAGCTCTTTGCGTTGAGTATTTTTGTGCAATGTTGTCGTTGATTCTGTTGAGATATCTCCTGTCCCATATTTTTTATGAAAAATGTTGGTGCAGGAATCTAAAAAGAAAAAAAAAAACAGAAGGTTGTTAAAAAGTTTCTTTCCTGGTTAAAAGGTATACGAGTAAGGTTTTGATGCCTTTGTCATCTGCTGTAGGTATACTAAATTTGTTACACCTGTCTTCGCGGTTTGTATCGCTTTAAGTCGTCGCTTTTCGCTTTCGCACTCAACGCAGTGGCTGCTCGTGCCATATGTGCTTACTAAAGGCAAAGTCTTTTCAAAATATTCGCATTGGAAAGTAATTTCCAATTAAATAGGTGTAAAGTCGGTTGTAAAGGGTCTCCCATTAACAGCTTTCATTTTAAATTTCGCGATGTTTTTGACATTTCAAACATACTCGTAAAGATGCCATTCCTTGACAGCTGTCATTCAATGGAACGATATAGGAATACACGGGAGTAACGCATAAAAGTGGTGAAAATTTCGCGGAAACATTTCGTAAAGTTTGCACTTTTTTCGGTCGCTTTGAAGCACCTTCTCGCCCAGTAAGTGATGTAAAGACAAAGACTGCAACTTGTGCTCGTAAAGCCAGGTTAATTGAAAATATTGCTGCTGTTGCTGAAAGTGTCGCTGAAAACTCACGTTTGTCCAGACAGTCTACTCCGCATGTTGGAATCTATGCTTACAAAGTTCAGCTGACTCATGAATTGAAGCCGGTGGACCATGGACAATGACTTGTGTTCGCTGATTGGATGTTAGAAATGCAGGCAGCTGATGCTGATTTTTTCAAGAGAATCATCATGAGCGGTGAAGTTCATTTCCATCTGCAAGGCTTCGTTAATAAGCAGAATTGTTACATCTGGGGCACCGAAAACCCGCGAGTGATTATCGAACAACCTCTCCTGCCACATCTAGTGACAGATTGGTGTAGTTTTAGGACTCGCTGCTCGGTGCCACCATCACAGTCAATGGATTGCGGTACGAACAATGCTAACCGATATTTTTTTTTTTAGCCTGAAATTGAAGAACTAGACTTAAATGATGATTGTTTCCAGCAGAATGGGGCTACAAACTACACAAGTCGTGAAACAACCTCATTATTGCACAAATAATTTCCTGGGCGCTTAATTTTGCGTTTCGGAGCTTCAATAGGCCGCACATATCGTGAGATTTAACGCCGCTAGTCGTAGATAAATGAAAGACTTTTTACCAGCCGCCGGGCACTCCAAGTCGTACCATATTTGTTTTGTCCACACATTACGATCAGATTTCTTTTGCAAGCTTAAATTCAATGCAATTGGACTGGAGGAGGTGCTCCAAGACGAGTATATTCTCGACTTGAGCACAATAAATCTATAAAAGTCGCAGTGCACCAATCTACAATCAACAAGCTTAAATTCAAAGCTGCTGGAGCTGACGGTATAGCCGTCGAGCTATTTAAGGCGGCTGGGGGTGATTTGATATGGAGCAACTCATCCGTAAAATATGGTGGAATGAAAGTATGCCCGACGAATGGAACCTTAGCATCGTGCGCCTGATACTCAAGAAAGTAGACCCACTGAATTGCGGTAACTACAGAGATATTAGTCTCCTTAACATCGCTGATAAGTTTCTATCTGCCTTAAACCTTTTGTCAACAATCTGATTAGTCTGTATCAGTGTGGTTTTAGGCCAGGAAAGTCCTACTTAGATTAGATATTCACACTTCAGCAGACCTTGGTTAAAATCCAAGAACTCTAAATCGATACTTACCATCTTTTCATCGATTTTAAAGTCACCTATCAGCGATCTATAGAGGAGAGCTATACAGAGCCATGATTAGATTTCGCATCCCTGACAAACTCGTCCGCCTATGCAGGATGACGATGAACAATGCACGATGCTCCATCAAGGTCGGTGACAACATCGCCGAGGCTTGTCAGAAAAGGACTACGTCAAGGTGTTGCGTTGTGACGTGATTTCTTTAACATCACACTCGCACGGATTGTACGAACGTCTCAAGCTAACACCAGGAGTACGATCTTACAAAAGTCTGTGCATCTGCGCGTGTACGCCGACGACATTGACATAATTGAAAGAACACAGCGGACTGCCAGTGGTGCTTTCATGAGTGAGCGGTGAAAATGGATTTAGTTGTTAACGAAGGCATCATCAGAAAATGACAGTCAACATCGGCTACTTGGATAGAATGTATAGTACAATAGATAGCTAAAATTTTGAGGTAGTAAAGGAGTTTGTCTACCTAGGCTCCGCTGTAAATTTAATTAATGACACCAGGGCAGAGATCAAGCGAAGAATCACATGCCAACCAGTGACTTTATATAAAACCCTCATCATCCCAATCCTGATATAATGCGCAGAAGAAAGAACGTTATGAATGGTTTCACATAATACTCGTATGTGTGCCACCGACTTTACTCGTACTTCCTCCAGGCATAACCTGCAGGTATCGTCTTCCAGACGCTGCATCTTCTTCGGATTCGAGCCTTCCTGTAGTCAAATTGGTTTCCTTGGTTTGACTATCGTTTCCGTTGCTTATTAGTGGCACATATCTCGATCATGTCTATTATTTTTTCCTCTGGCTATAACAACAAATGGTTCAGGATAAAAATCCAAGACTCATCCATCATGGATCCATCCGCAAATATATTTCTCTTGTCTTCTTATCCGGAAGTGATCCATTTTCAATTAAAGTCCCTGCAACTTACAATCTCTTTATCCCTTTCATTGGCATATTGAGCTCCTTTGTTTCATTTTACACGAGTTCCAGGATCTTCCTTTGTCAATGCATGGTACCACGCCACTGCCATTTGGCATCATGATACAAACAAAGTACCGTGGATGTGCTGTCTTCTTCATCAATTACTATGGTATGGTAAGAGAAAAGTGCACTGGCCTTTTGGGCAGCTACCGATGCCTAGGTTAGGTTCAAGTGGCTGCCTGTGTCCTAAGCGCAGACATACCTAGACCAGAGTAGGTCCATTGTGATACCACTGGATCAGGGGATTTCTCGCGCGTCCTACCTTCGAACCAATTAGATATTCTAATGAAACGATGGAGGTTCCTAACCTGTCGAAGAAGTAAGCTCCCAAGTGAAGCCTCTTTCTGACAGAGAGAACCGGACAAGTGCAGAAGAGATGGTGAGTTGTCTCCTCCTCCTCCTCGTCCCTACAGCTTCTACAAAAGTCGCAATGAGACGGTGTTCCGTAATGACATCAATTGTTGCACTGTTATGCTTCTTGCTAAGGGAGACCAACCTCTTTGAGCGTTTCTGATCCAGCTAATGCCAAATATATCTAGTGACATGACACTTAATGCCAGTTTCCTACCTGATGTTTGTCTCCTTGATAGCATTTAGCTTGAGCAATTGCTTACATGTAGCGAAAGGTATGCCGAGATTCTCCTTTTCCGGTAGAATCTGCAAATTTGTGCCCTGCCTGGCAAGATCATCAGCCCTACAGTTTCCTGGTTAAGTTGAATTGTCTAAGACGAATTATGCTTTTGGCAGAACTCTTGTTATGCTAACATATGCTACTCTTTGTGTCATCATAAGATTATTGAGGTTGCTAACTTTGTCTGTTGCATTCCACCATACAATTGTAAGTGTGGCTCTTACAATCGCAGTATACATCCAATGGATTATGGGCGGTCGCAAGCCTTATCGTTTACCGAAGGATTTCTCGCAGGCGTAGAAAGCACATACTCGTAAGGCCTTGTTCATTCTTCTTTCTTCTGTGTTTTTCATCCAGGTGATCTCAAATCGAGGTGATCTCAGAGAGATTTCATCCAATCTCCTTGTAGTAAACAGAACGTTCGATTTTTGTTGGATTTAATCCTTGACCGTAGGAATAGGTTTCCCACGTCGCCTGCGTATGCCACTGTTTTTATTCTTTTGGATTTGAGAGTCGTCAGAATTTTGTTAACAACTAGAAGCCACAGTAAAGGAGACAGAACTCTCCCCTGTGGTGTTCCTCTCGTAACCTTTTTCCTTGTGGCACTCTTTCCGAATTCTGAGTTGATTACTCTTCTGTTGTGCATTTCATTTCAAGCGAGGGGATACTCTTTCTTAAATATGAGGAATATAATGCTTAAAGCATCTTCGGGGGGAAAATATTTGTTAACAGAGTATGCGCTGCTCGCATTCTTTTTGCTATCTTCTAAGCGTACTTTCTCGTTAATTTTTATGCGCCAGTCATCGAACCACTTTATTGTTTGGTCTAGTGTGTGTTGAAGCTGCGTAGTGGCTATAGGTAGATCCTTATGTGAGTTCATTAGCAAATGTTGCAATATTGTTGCAGAAGTACTTTTTCTTGAAGAGAGGATGCAGTATATATGACATAGTAATGGTCCTAGGATGCTACCTTGAGGGACCCCTTCTCTTATCGGATGTGTTATTGAGGATTCGTCTTCGCAGGAGCAATCGGTTAGATAACTTTGGAGTATTAAGTATAACTTTGGAGGAAGCATGTTTTGTAGCTTATATAGCAATCCCCGGTGCCACACTTGGTGGGAAAATTTAACTTTTAACCTCTCTACCTGTATGTGCTGTTCCGTCAGGTTGATTTGTGTTATGAATGTTATATCCTAGTTGTTAATACAATGTCAGTATTATTATCTATTAAAAATTGTTTCAGTTCAAGATGTGTGTAGTCCGTTTGCATTCCATTTTGTCCATTAAGTTTGGTTACTAAAATGGTGAGGTTTAGCCCACGTATGAGTTGAACAGTCTTTAATAATTTGTATCCGGCTATCTTAAGCTTCATTAGAGCCAACATATTTTCTATTGGATTGGCATCCGGTGACTATGATGGCCAATCCATGGTAATGAGGCCATGATGGGTACAGAGTCTACTGCGATGCTTTGGATCACTATCATCTTGGAGCTCTCAATTCGGAGTTTTTGTTCTGCAAAGTTTTTCTGCAGACTTCAACAAACCAGATTTATACAATTTCAATATCCGATTTGCATTTAGAGATGAAGCAGATCAACCGTCCCAATCACTGTGCCGAGAAGCACCCATAAGCGTGCTGTTGAACAAATTTCATACCCTTTTGGACTAAACAATCAGAGAAGAAGACTGACGATCGGCATTCTTCTGAGCACATTGAAGTCATTTTTGAATGCGTTTTTCGCCAAGAAAGGACTTCTTCACTGTACTCTCAAAACAGACACTATTTTCTTCTAATCGCTGCCTATTCCTGTTTAGGTATACATTGATACCTCGTGTAGAGATTTTTTGTCTGACTTGCCTCAGCTTCTTCAACAAAACCAACGAAAGTACATACATTAGTGTAATGGTCTCGAGCCTTGTTGAACAGTCTTCTCAATCTTAAATTCAATTGAAAACTTAAAATTGTATCTTGCATTCTCGCATGCACCATCAAGCTGATGTAGACAATGTTCGATACTGTATAGGCTATCTGCGAAGTTGCTGGCAGCCATATTTCAAAATAAATCCGTTAAGATACTTAAATAATCTTCTTAATAGGAACTTTTCGCCTTAATTTGTCATTATTATCAAGTCAACCATTTTTATTGTCAAATATACAAATTAACTGATATTTATCTGTCCCACTAAATTTAAAGTCTAAAATAAGAATGCAAAGCACTTTTTTTTTTACGAAATAATGTTCGACTTAATTTTATTTATGAATTCCTCGCAATGCGATTAATCTGATAATTTAAAGAAGAAAAAAAATTATGACATCCAAAATGTATGAACATACGACAAAGTTGTGAATGGATGCCAAAAAGAAATAAAAAAAAAAAAAATAATAATGCTATCAAAAGAAAAACGAAAGAGTTGAGCAACGAACTTGGTGTGATGTTGATTTTTCGACACTCAATCTTCTTTTGAACACATTGTTGTAGTTATTGAGGACAAACTCTTGAAATAGGGGTTTATTGATGAATTAATCATAATCATCTTTGCAATTGCATAACGTGTATGAAAGAATAACTAACCCGTTGGTGAATATTCAAGTTCAATGCCAACATGAGTAACCACAATTAAGACGGCCCGTTAAAAAGTCATTCGGTAGGGGGAAAAAAAAACTGAAACAAATCAAATGATTGATCGATGGTACAAGACACAATTCCTCTTGTAATGTAGTTGTTCAATGCGTAATTGTAATCTCAACAACAAATCGACTAGTTCAAAAGCTAATGAATGTTGTATGCGATATCGGTATCTGAAGATATGGTGCTTCCATCGCAGATACAAATCTATCATAGTATCTTGCTTTTCTTTCGTGCATAGGACTAATTTGTAAAATGCCATTGTGCGCGCACACACGGTCATTGGCATTGCTTTGTGTGTTTTGAAGCACTGGTAAAACCGCAACGTGAACGAAAGAAGAAAATTTATGTTTATCGGTGGATTCGTTGCACATTTAAGAATAAATTTTCCGATTAAATTCGTAATGAAATTTCCCTTTCTATGAAATCAGTGGCACTGATAAGTGCCCCGACAAATGAGTTACTGTAAAATTATGCAATTCGTGCAGTAATTGTCTGTTAACCGCTTAACTATTAAGTGAAACGCACTGAACTGAACTGGGATGTGAGAAATTTGTTGTTAACACGCTTAACATGAAATCTGGGCGGATGGATAGCTCATGCGAAGCTAGCATGAAATATAGGCGCCAAATGAATTTTAATTTAAATGCATAAAAAAAATTTACCATTTTTTTTTCTTCTTCTGGTTTCTTTGTGTTGTGCGTTTCCGAGCGGAAGAGCTTTGCAGTTGTTTTTTGCTCAAATTTCGTGTAATGCACGCGTAGTTAGTAATTTGAATAAGTAAAAGGAAATGCGCTTTTTTTTTTATTAGGTTACTGATTGGAAAAAAGCTGGAGGCGATGGTTTGTGACCAGAATTACAAGGGAATTTTGGACGCAGTAATTTTCGAGCACCCGAGCACCACGGGGTGGCCGTGGTGTAGTGGTAACATCATCGCTTGTCACGGTGTGGGTTCACGGTTTGAATCCTGATGTCAAGAAATAAATAAAATGTCGATCAATTGCGAAAGCTAAGTCAACTCTACTGCGAAGGCATAACACTGGCAGTAGAGTGGTCATACGAGTATGGCTGGAAATACAACTTAATCGTGATGATGACATCAGGAGGATGGAAAAAAATACTGTGAATCATGAGCAACGATAAATGCAAAACAAACAAGCTTCCCAGTTATCTGGACACTACCCTTGGAGTTTACAGAAACTTAATACCATCCAAGTTTCAAACCACTACACTAAAATCTTTCTTTCTCTCTCTCTCTCCTTCACAATAGTATAAGAGTATCCTCTTTGACGCGCGCAAATTATAAAAAAAAGCATTCAAGGAAAGTATCTTTATGCTGTTGTCTTACGAATTGAACCTCTAATGGCGGCATGCATCTGCATTCACGAGTGGCTCAATGAATTATGCTGGCTTAAGTATGTTTACTGCAAAGACTACTCTTCATGGTAAATGACTGTAAAAGCATTTGCATGTAGTATTTTAGTGTCAGTGATGTCTTAAAACTCTGTTTGCTTAAACTATGTGTTCAAATCTTATAGTAGAAAGTGTACATGCATGAGCCGGCTAGAGTGTGAGCATGCATATATACATGTACTACTGAACCAAGTAACATTTATCGTACACTTAGCTGAACTTTTGATCCAAAATACATGCATTTGTACTTAGGTGCTTGCTGCGTTTTTAATCCATTTATGGAGAGTACTCGTATGTTGAACTCAACTTGGATTGTATGGTTAGTGTTAATGACATTGACTGCATATCAGATTTAATGGTGGTAATGACAAAAGTGATATCAGCAAAAGAGGTGAGTCATTTTTATGGCCTACCAGTGGAGCTATTTGAATACGGTTTTGGTACCAAATCATCTGCCAAGTATGAGTGGACGAATGTATGCTTCAACAATCGACGCATATCCCTGCTAAGTGTCGTGTATAAAATCTTATCCAATGTATTGTGTGAACGTTTGAAACTTTTCTGCAACACACTAATCAGCAAGAGTGGCTTATGGCCCGGCAGATCGACTTTAGACCAAATTCATGCACGGAGGCAAATTTTGGAAAGACGCAATGAATTTCAAGTCGAGACTCACAATATTTTCATCGATTTCAAATATAGCACGCATATGATAGCATTATTGTCTGGAGTTCTACAAGGCCATGACTGAATTCGAGTTCCGTGCAAAACCGATGCAGCTGTGTCGCGCAATGCTGTTTAGAAGCAGTTTGGAAGCAACTCTTCTGAACTTTTCCAAACATAGCAAGGAGTGCATAGAGCAGGTGTTAACATGGAAGGCATTATCTTCAATAAATCCGTCCATCTGCTTGAGTACACAGATGATATGGGATACCATCGGTCGCTCCAAGCGTACCATCTTAGATGCTTCCACGGCAATTGATGAACAGGCGAACGGAGTTGCTCAACAAACAAAGTACCATTGGTCCACCGACTTGGATAAAATGGTACAGCTACACCTTCGAGGTATATAAGGAATTCATCGACCTCGGAGTCAACATCAACTCCACCTTAAAAACCGTTGCTCCACCTAGCGAAACAAATGTGGTCAAAACTCCTTTCTCGAAGAAATGCATGGTCTGCAGGTCTCTAATCTTGCCAGTCCTGCTATATATGATAATTTTTATGGACTTTTGAGCGAAAAAATTCTTCGTCGAATATTTGGTCCTGAAGGAGAAGGTACAAGATGTAGATGCAGTCCATAAAGCCAAAATACGAGGAAGTATTGGCCCAACGAGTTTGCCACATAGCTGCTGACGCTGCCTTTTCTTCCATTTTGATCATCTTTATGCCATTGCCATCGTGTTGGTTCAGGGTTCTTCTACTGTATATTCTGAACACCACGTCTGCGAGTATGTCGATGGGGATCATTTCAGCTATAACAAAGGCAGGCTCATCTGAGATGGTTAGGAAGCCGCTGATTACCCGTTGTGCGCAGGGTCTATATGTTGATGATAGTCTCCTTCGTTCTCAGTACCTGTGCCCAGACTGGGTGATATATGTATAACAGAACCGGGGTTTCAACTCTTAAGAGTAGTATCCTTCTAGCGTAGCTCAGGTTCACCGATGTTAGGCAGTGTGCAGTAGTTTGTGCAGCATTACTCCAAGGTATTTAACTGCTTCTTTGGACCTGATTGTTTGGTTATAAGGGCAGCTTCTGTTTGATGGTCGGCTAGTTCTAGTTCGGCTAAAACTAGCCAATCTCTTATCCGAGCAATTGCTTCATTTGTAGCTGATTCGACTTTACTAATCTGTTTAGCTACTGTCACGGCGGCAATGTCATCGTTACTCCGTCGGGCTGCATTAATACACAGTAGCGGCCCTAAGACCGATCCCTGTGGGACTCCCGCAGTGACTTTGTGGTATTTTACCCCACCATCGGTATTGTACCTCGGCTTTCTGTTGTTGAAATAGTTCATCACTATACGCATCCTGGCGAGTGATCTTCTAATGAACGACCAGTTCGCAGAGTTAAAGGCGTTTTTAACGTCCAGCGTTATATTAGGCGATAAGACCATGGTTCTCCTTGGAGGCTTCTTTCCTTTTGGTAGTAGGAGCATATAAGGTTTAGTTTCCTTCTTCGAGACACTTCTGCACTGTCGCTATGAAGAGGTCTGGTCTCTTTTTTACGGCCGTTATTAGTGCCTTATTCGAGATGCCGTCGGGTCCAGGCGACTTGCTGCATGCCTTTTGCAACTCCTCCATAGTAGTTAATGAGATATCCTCTGGATTGACTTCTCTTATGATATTGCACATAGTGGCTGGTCTTTGGAGGAAAAGGTGCACTACTATGGATCTCAGCATTATTGAACATTTTATTGGATGGGTCCTAGAACCCTTTTGTTTCGTCATCACTATTCTGTATGCCGAGTCCCATGGAATAATGTCAGCTTCTTGATGTTTGAAGCATGCGGTTGTAATATCATTGATGGCTCTATTTAAGTTGCGTCGCGTCAATCTAAAGGTGTCCAAGCGTTTTTGGAAGTCTGCTCTCCTTCTTGATCGTTGGATTTTGTGCCCGGCTTGTAGTCATTTTGCCCGAAGTGTCCTTATTTCATCGTTCCACCAGTAACAAGGTGATTCCTTCCTGCTATTTGTCCTTTTAGGTGTTGATGCATCGCATGCTGTGGTGATGGTACCAGTAAGGTGATTCGCGAGTGTCTCTGCTGTTCTACTTAGAATTAAATCACCGTTCAGCATCTCTTCGAATGTGTCCTTATGGAAACATCTGTCATTCCATTTTGGACCCGTAAATTTTTGGGAGCTGGACTGGTTTCTTTTCTTTGATTTCCATTATTATCACCTGATGATCGCTGTGTGTCAGTCAGAGTGGAGACTCTATTGTTCTCAGGATGGAGTTGCTCGCAGGGTGATGTCAATGATTGAACCTACTCCAGCCTTGCGGTAAGTATTTGCTCGGCCCTTATTAGCGATGCTTATCGCCAGCGAATGTTTCCAATAAGGCCTGTTCTCTGGTGTTGCTGAGTCTACTGCCGCATTCTGAGGCCCATGCATTAAAGTCGCCTACTTTAACCAGTGGGGCTCTCTGGAGCGCATCCGCGGTTAGATTGTCCATCATTAGTTGGTAATCACTTATCGTTAAGCTGTGTCTTGAATAGCAGCTATAGAAATGGATCCCATTATCGAGTATTTTCGTTCGCACGTCGTTTATTTTTTGAAAGGCATTGCCTCCGCATATTCATTTTGCCTTATCACAAATCTAATTATTATTCTGATAGGGACATTTATAGGTCTCGCTGATCATGATGACGTCCGCTCTTTCATCCTTGGCCGTTTGCGCTAGGATGTCCTGAGCTATTCTACAGTGATTAAGATTTATCTGTAGTATCTTCATAGGCTTTTGCTTGTGATATGATGTACTTGATCCTGAAGATCGGGCATTTGCATCTTCTGGGGCAATCTTTTCTACAGAACATGTATGATGATAATATTGATCGAGCTATTCGCGAAAGACAGCCCCGATCGAAACATGTACTACAAAATTTTGTTGACAGGATGGGCTACTACCCAACCAGCCGCGGCAGTTATTTAAATGAAATTATTTTCCATAAATAATCCGAAAGTGTACTCTCTTCAATAAAGCAAAAAAGCAATTTAAAAAGGAAACCAACAGCGCCAAACAATTTTCCGTATTTCCTAGAAAATTGACGTGAATTATTGTTTTTTTTGTTTGTCTTCTAAAAATCTTCAAACGGAAGACATTTTTATTAGTTACGCAATTTTCTTTTATCCAACCGTAACTTGTTTGTTAAAGTAGGAGTTCACTCTTATAACAATAAATCAAATTTATCACTCAGTGAGGTTAGGTTGACTTTTGTTGGTTTACATTAGTGGTCTGCGCGTTCAGCATCAACATTTTACCCAAGTTTTATAGAGGCAATATGAAAAATGATCACCGAATAATGTCTTCATCTGTAGAAGACGAGAAGATGCGACAAATTAATCAATTCTACCAAAGTGGGATTTGCTGTTGTGACGTAATGTGAATCAACAGATACGTAGATATGACGTCTAAGATGCAGACATCTCTTGATCTTTATAAAAATGCAGTCGTAAGTCTATAAAATTGTCAAACAGATAAAAGATTTATATGGGAAAGATGTCCATAAAAAATATTGAAAGCTGTCTACCATAGAGTAGCCGTCAACATGGATACCAAATGCATACATGTGGTGTGAATAGGCAATTAGCGGTTCACAAGAACTATTGATTCTCTTGGTTTACAACTTGACGCATTGGAGACAGTGGGGATCTGAATAATGTGGATGCGAATGAATAGATTCCTAAACCTAACACCGAAAGTTGAACTAAAACTAGTAATTAAATGAAGTTAAAGCACTTTGTTTTATTATAAAATGGATCCCAGATACATGCATTGTTTGCGGTCGTAAGATATTTCCCTTGAGTCTAAATGGTACTAGGTACAAGGTGTACACTACAAATAATGAGTTTTGCTTGAAACACTTGCAATTGTGGGTAAACTACTCGTACACTTTACCTAGTAGGGGTGCATTGCCTCTATAAAAGCTGATGACGGAGGACATATTCTTCTTCGGATCTGTTGCCGATAAAGCGAAGCAGCTCTTGAGTGGGGTGACAAGAGCTTGTGACGCTTTCATGCAGCAGAAAACAGCAAACTTGCATCGGCCCTTAGTATACTGGTGGAATGATGAGATCGCCAGACTTAAAAGAAAAACTTAAAAGCTGCAACTAAAAACAGTAAAAAGAGAAGCTTCGAAGAACTATGCAACGAAACCAATCAAAACCCGTGGAGAAAAGCCTACCAAGTGGTTATGATAAAGTTGAAGGGTAGCAGAAAACCCTCGCCTACATCCTGACTGTTTCCCGAAAACGTGGTTTCTGTGTTTTTTCCACAACAGCAGGGAATAGAGGAACAAATGGAGAGGAGAACGCTACCAATAACTCTCGTCACAGCAGCAGAAGTCCTTCAAGTCTGCAAAAAACATCAAGGATCAAATGTTTGGAATCCCAAACATTGTCACATATTTACAAACGTATACAACGCCTGCCTCCTGGAAGGAGCAAAGACTTATCCTTTTACCAAAAGGTAATAAACCACCCCAGGATCCCTCATCGTATAGCCCTCTGTGCACGCTGGACACCATGGGCAACATACTGGAGCACGTAATAATAAGTGACAGATTGGAAAGCGCGATCGATGGAGCGGGAGGCCTTCGGACAGACCCCCAGTATGAGTATGGCGGAAGTAAACAGTACTGCTGGATGTTAAAAACGCCTTCAACACCGCAAATTGGAGTAATATTCTGCGAGCACTTATCGTCAAGAGAGTACCGGGCTATCAGCAGAAAATAATGGCGGACTATTTTAGAAATAGAATACTCTACTATTGCACCGAGACGACTGAATGAGGCAGTATAACGTCACAGGCGGTGTCCCCCAAGGCTCCGTACTAGGTCCACTACTGTGGAATCTAATATACGACGACATCCTCAGACTTCGAATCCCGAGGTCGTCGAAAATAATTGGCTTCGCCAACGACATAGCGATCGTTGTAGTGATCAAATTCCTTGAGAAGTTGGAGCACGACTGTAATGAAGCTATCGGGATGGTTTGTAAGCATGGACCTACAACTAGCAGAGGAAAAGGCCGTAGTAGTACTTATCAGTAGCAGACAAGTTATGGAGACTATAAGAGTAACCGTGGGCGATCACGTTGTAATTTCCAAACTAGAGCTGAAGTACTTTGGCGTTACTGTAGATGCAAGGTTGACTTTTAAGCAACACCTGCAACACGCAGTTGAATAGGCGGCAGGAACAACGGCTGCCCTGGCAAGGATCATGCCAAATATTGGAGGACCTAAACAGAAGAGAGACTGCTCGTAGCAAGAGTTGCGACATCGATGATGCTTTACGGCTCCCAAATATGGGCAAGAGCCATGAAGACGAAGTCGTACAGAAGAAAGACGGAGACGGTCTACAGAACCAATGTCATGAGAGTTGCAGCGCCTTTCGAACAACCTCCTACGACGCGGCATGCGTAGTGGCTGGAATGGTGTCCTACCAACAGAGCAATGGTGTCAACAGCGACGAGTCGAAATGACATCGAAGTACCGCCTCGAAGAATGGCAAGCGAGATGGAACTTTTCTGACAAAAGCCAGATGGACGCAGAGATTGATCCCCAATATAGACTCTTGGGTCAATAGGAAGCATGAAGAGCTGAACTTCTATCTGACGCATATGCTTACTGGTTATGGAAATTTCAAAGCCTACCTCCATAGATTTGGACACGAAGACAACCCTTGTTGCCCAACGTGCAACAAGCAGTCGAGGATGCAGAATACATCATGTTCCACTGTGCACGAAATCGCGAAGAATGGAACTTGCTGGCGAACAGACTGGGTGTGGAGTTAACACCAGAGAACACCACTAAACAGATGAAGAGCACACAAGAAGCTTGGGAAGCAGTAAGCGAAACTGTGGCTAGCATCATGAAGGAACAACGAAGACAGGAGCGACAGCGAAACATCGCGCAGACTGCGGACGAGCCGAGTATGTAAGGCTGAAGTCTCTCTCACTATAAAATGCTTGACGGCAGTGCCGCGAAGACCAGGGGTAGGAAGGGAAGTGTATTTAGTGGGTGGAGATCCCGCACTATCACTGAGGACTCAGTTTCATCTTTGCAAGATTCCCACCTTCCAACGCAAAAAGAAAAAAAAACCTAATAGAGGCAAAAATAATGTCCTACGCACTTCCAGTATTTATTCACAAATATATTCCGCGTACAAAAAATGGAAACTTTTAGTCACTTTGGCCACCGATCAATCATAGCGCACACCTTATTAGTTGCAAATTTGGTCGGTCTAGGGTTTGTACATTAGGGACACAACCATATGTGGCATCACCAACATAGAGGTTTATTTTTCGATTTAATATTCAGTGCCCCCTTAAGAAGTTGTTGCTGCTGTGGAGCGTAGTATTGAGGAGGACCAGAATGAGTCGATTTTTTATGGAACATTTTGCGGAAAGATATACGACTGACCACATTTTTTCCATCAGATAAATTCTGGAAAAGCAATATGAATTCAACATCACTACGAGTACTCACCCGTTGTTCGTTGACTTCAAAAGTACTTACGATAGAGTTAAAGCAAAATAAATATGGAACGTACTGCAATTTTATGGTATACCATCTGAACTTATAAGATTAACTAAAATTAGTAGACGTCGAATACCAAGTTAAAATCGGAGCTGACCTGTCCGACCTATTTAAGACCAAAGATGTACTAAGACAAATGGATGGACTAGCAGATGGACAGCTATTGTTTAATTTTGTCTTAGTATTCACAGTCCGAAATATACATATCAAATCCAGCTAAGTACTTGCATATGCAGCCCTTATTTCAAGAAACTGAATTACTTATTTGGAACGTCACAGTCGGAGACCACATCAAAGTTTTGTGTATTTGGGAGCAGAAGTAAATTAAACCAACTACATCTCTTCTGTGGTAAAAAGACGTATTCAACTCGGGAGCAGAACATACTTTGGACTCTACAAACTAATGAGGTCCATACTTACCAACGTAACTCTCGAATGCACACAAAATAAAACCTTGATCCGTCCTGTGGTCACATATGATTCCGAAACCTGGTGCATGACAAAAAAGCGTGAACGTCAACTAGCCATCTGTGACCGTAAGATACTGCGACGCATATATGGTTCTGTACAGATTGAAGAAAGTGTCTGGAGAATTATGAACTGAAAGCCTTGTACTAAGATTCTGACATTGTAAAATTCATCAAAATTTGACAATTACCGTCACCAGGACGTCTGATGAATACAAGCCCTGAAGGATTGAGGACTTGAGGCATTTCCAGAGATGCACAAACTCTAGGACTGCAGAGCAACAGCTCTAGATCGGACAAGATGGATGCAGATTTTGGTTGTCCCCAACGAAAGATGAAGAATGTTAGAGACACAGTGTCCTCTAAGATACATAGTTCACTGGTAGAAGGCCAGTGTGTGTGTGCATTTTTGGCTGGTGCATATCCAATGCTGGAATATCCAAAGTTGTTTTTGGAATAAGGATTGTATGATCTTCCGGTACACTTTGGCCGATGTTTAGTGCTTTTCTCGCAAAAATGCAAGCAAGTGATCCCGTCATAAGATACATCCCGCCAAAGCATGACTGACACTGGGTGGTGTCTTTTCCCGACCATTGCGACCAGATGGGACTCGTCCCTGTTGAATTTTGCATGCACGATGAAGATTTAACCGTCGGTAAACACATTTTTTCTATTCAGATTAGCAGCGTATTCCGCCAAGAGTCGTTTTGATTGTTGGACCCTATTTGTTTAAGGGCCGCAGTCAGGTGAAGATTTTACCGTCGGTAAACACATTTTTTCTGTGCAGAATAGCAGCGCATTCCGCCAAGAGTCGTTTTGATTGTTGGACCCTATTTGTTTTTAGGGCCACAGTAAACAATTGTGCAGTATGGCATTTGAAGGCTTGATCATTGACTTCTGCGTTATTTTCATTTCACGACTGCTTCGTATTTTGAAAGCTTTGAGGGCTTGAGACGTTCGTATCATGCTTGGACGACCAAATCGCTTACCAAAAATTGTATGAAATGATAAATAAACATTTGTCTAATCCCTAGCGGCTTTACACCGCACTTATAACAAAGAAGTGATTCTCTTTATCAAACCATTCATAGGCAAGTTCTAGACTGTTTGAACGTAGATTGTACATTGTCGATCGAGACTTTAGAGTTGTCCCTCAAGGATGTATTTTATCACCACTACTATGGGCCTTAGTCGTGTGGGAAATTCTAATAAGATTAAAGCATGATAGCATAGACGACGTATTCATATACAGGCAACAGGAAGGTTCCTGTCGATCATCTCAAAAATGTTACAATCAGGTTTAAAACACACTGAATAACTGGGCATTAAAATGTGGACTAAACGCCAACCATCCCAAAGGAAACCGAGACATTCATCACAATCACTAGAAAAAATAATGAGGTTAAGTGCAGAATGTACGACTCCAAATCTCGGGGAAAGCAAAATACGTGTACTTTGGAAAAATACTAGACTGCGAGTGGACATAGGCAGAAAACACCTTGGAAACGTCAAACAAAGCATCCATTACTTTCGATAAAATATGAGGGCCCAGATCCGACACCATCCACTGGATGTATGGTACATTCTAACATATTGTCCGTCGTGGAATGCTCATGCCAGAGAACAGCCGTCAAAGCTCGCGGAAGTCAAATCCGTTGCTGGAATTGCAACCAAACCGGACACCTACAACGGCAGTGCAGAAGTGCACCTAGACGAGGAAATTGTCCACATTGCGGAAGTAGGAGAAGCAGAGAGGAAGCATCCTGTCGGTCAGACTTCCCAAAACCAGCAGTCGGGAGATGCGTAAGGACCAACTTCGCGGGGCAGAAGTTGGTTACTGGAATCGAGGCCCCCAGGACCACCATTCAAGTTTCGCAAACCAAACGGGGTAACAAGAGCCTGACAGTGGAGGCACTAATCAACGAGAAGAAGTGCGTAGCCACCATCGACACAGGTGCCACTGCCTCCATTGTAAGAAGAGATATCGTCAAAAGCTCCTGGCTGCACAACACCAACAGCTACTGCCTGAAGACTGCAACAGGGGAAATGGCGAAGGTATTTGGAGAAGTTCGTCTTACGATTACTCTGGCAGGACTGACGTTCTCCCATGCGTTTCTGGTGGCAGATATATGCGACGAGTGCATCATCGGAGTAGACTTCATGAAAGCAAATGAAGTAATCTTGGACATCGGGATGCAAGTACTGAGGTATCGAAATGTGGAGATTCCGATGGTGTACGGAAATGAGAATGCCGTAACTCTCAGGACAGTCATCAGCAAAGACGAAGTTTTGCCGCCGTCTTCAGAGACAATCATTTGGACAAAGCTGGAAGGTGATCTTGGGAGCCACCGATTCTACATAGTAGAACCAGACCCAGAGAAGAATTCTCAAGACTACATCGTGGGAAAGACGTTAGTCGAACCAAAGAACACCATGGTTCCAGTGAGGGTTTTGAACGCAAGACCACACACTGTAAAACTAAGGCGAGGGGATGTGACTGGAAAATGCACGCCGATTACCGCCGTCGCAACAATATCTGAACGTGATGCTCCAAAACCTCTCCCATCACCTTGGACAGCGGAAACGAGAGAGACGATTCTCCAGTCCAGTGAGCTGAATCAGGAGCAGCGAACTATGGCAGAGAATCTTATCAATGAGTACGCTGATGTATTTGCCTCACAGGACGGAGAATACGGCCGAACACACCTGGTACAACATCGAATAGACACTGGTGATACTAGACCAATTCGTCAGCCTGCTAGGCGCCTTCCACTGGCAAAGCAGACAGAAGTTGCAGAGATGGTGTCGGCAATGGAGAAAGAAGGTCTGATTGAAAGTTCCAAAAGTCCGTGGGCATCACCGGTTGTACTGGTAAAGAAGAAAGATGGCAGCACGCGGTTCTGCGTGGACTATCGGCAGCTCAATTACGTCACCAAGAAAGACAGCTATCCTCTGCCACGGATTGACGACACGCTAGACACACTATCAGGAGCCCGATGGTTTTCCACTCTCGACTTGAAGAGTGGCTACTGGCAGGTACAGATCCATCCAGAAGACCGGGAGAAAACCGCCTTCACCACAGGAAATGGGCTATGGCAATTCACGGTAATGCCATTCGGGCTGTGCAATGCTCCGGCGACTTTCGAGCGATTGATGGAATGTGTCCTGCAAGGGTTAACATGGAAAACCTGTTTGGTATACTTGGATGATGTCATCGTCGTAGGAAAAACGTTTGCGCAACACCGAGACAATCTAAGGGATGTGTTTCAAAGGCTTCGAAGTGCCCACCTGAAGCTCAACCCCAAGAAGTGCGCCCTGTTTAGAGCGGAAGTCAAGTACCTGGGACACATAATTTCAGCGAAAGGAGTGAGAACCGATCCGGAGAAGGTCGAAGCGGTGAAAAACTGGCCAGTCCCCAAAGACAAACACCAACTAAGGAGCTTCCTGGGCCTAGCCACCTACTACAGACGGTTCGTGAAGGATTTTGCCGGGATCGCAAAGAACCTGCACCAGTTGACGGAAAAGGGAAAACAATTCAAATGGTCAATTGAGTGCGAGAAGAGCTTCAAGGCACTTAAACAACGGCTATGCGATGCCCCGATACTGGCTTACCCCACTCCCGAGGAAACGTTCGTTGTGGATGCAGATGCTAGTAATGTCGGGGTAGGAGCCGTACTCTCCCAGGTGCATGAGGGCCAAGAGAAGGTGGTTGCGTACTTCAGCAAGGTGCTCTCTAAGCCAGAAAGGAACTACTGCGTGACAAGGCGGGAACTTCTAGCTTTGATCTTGGCTACGAAGCATTTTCACAAATACCTCTACGGGAGGAAGTTCGTTCTTCGCACAGACCATGCAGCCTTAAAATGGCTATTACAGTTCAAGAGTCCTGAGGGTCAGGTCGCAAGATGGATCGAAAGGCTGCAAATCTACGACTACGAAATACAGCATCGTAAAGGAAAACTCCACTCTAATGCGGATGCACTGTCCCGGAGACCATGCAGAACGGATTGTAAACATTGTGCGCGTCAGGAAGAACGGGAGCTGGTTTCCATCCAAAGAATGAGAGCCGAACCTATCGCCGGCTGGAGCGTAGATGAGATCCGGAACGCTCAGAAGGAAGACCCGGATATCGAGCCGATTCTGGCCTGGAAGGAGAACATGGAGAAACCGGATCATCAGGACATCTCTCACAGAAGCCCGACCTTAAAGGCATATTTTGCGCAGTGGGACTCCCTCCATGTCCAAGAAGGTGTTCTGAGAAGAAAATGGGAATCCTCCGACGGAAAGTCGTTTGTAATGCAGCTTGTCGTACCACGGACGAGGGTCAAGGAGGTGTTACAGGAAATGCATGGCGGGGCGACCGGAGGCCACTTGGGAGTGAATAAGACGTTAGAAAAGGTACGAGAACGTTTTTATTGGTTAAAAGCGAAGGAAGATATCGAAGACTGGTGCAGAAAATGCGACGTGTGTGCAGCTAGCAAGGGTCCGAGAATCAAAACTCGAGGTAAGATGCACCAATACAACGTGGGAGCACCTTTCGAACGAATCGCCATTGACATCGCAGGGCCCTTTCCGGAAACCGACAATGGTAATCGGTATATACTCGTAGTGATGGACTACTTCAGTAAGTGGCCGGAAGCGTTTCCGATCCCTAACCAGGAAGCCAGAACCGTGGCGGAGCAGATCGTCTACAATTGGGTTAGCAGATTCGGTGTGCCCTTGGAATTGCATTCTGACCAAGGGCGGAACTTCGAGTCAAGAATCTTCCAAGAGATGTGTCAACTACTCGGAATCAAAAAGACAAGGACAACCCCGCTTCATCCACAGTCGGACGGTATGGTGGAGCGTTTCAATAGGACTTTGGACGAACATCTCTCGAAGGTCGTAGGTGACTACCAACGGGATTGGGACCGGCAGATTCCCTTGTTTTTGATGGCCTATAGAAGTGCCGTGCATAGCACTACTCGACATACGCCGTTCGAAATCTTATTTGGTGGAATAGCTCGTTTACCCAGTGAGGTGAAATTTGGATCTCCTACCAATGAGCCCAGAAATGAAGAAGAGTACGTGGCGGACCTTAGGGAAAGGCTTAGGGACATACACCAAAGGACCAGAAGCCAGATTAAGATGACGAGCGACCGCATGAAGACCAGGTATGATGCCAAGGCAACAACGTCAGGATTCCAGGAAGGAGATCTGGTGTGGCTGTATAATCCCCATCGCCAAAAGGGGAAATCACCTAAATTACAGCGGAACTGGGAAGGTCCCTACAGAATAATAACCCGCATCAACGATGTTGTCTACCGCATCCAGCGAGGACCGAGGGCCAAAATGAAAGTGGTTCATGTGGACCGACTGAGTCGATACAATGGCCGAAATGAGGATGCACTTGTTCGGGACGAACATGTCTAAGAGGGGGGCAGTGTAGCATAATAATAACTACGCCCCCTAAAAATATGACGCAACAAATTCCGAAGTGACTTCATTCTGGCAGAATTTTGGTTCGTACTGTCCTTTCATTCGAGGTTCGTGTCTGGGACGAAGTCTCCACAGCTCATGTCAACGAAAGAGACGAATAATATCAGGGATAAAAGGGAATTATAACTGCAAGAATTATTTCTCTTATTCCAGTGGTCGAAGAATTTGCTAGAAGTTTCTGGCTATCAGAAACTTCTGCTATATAAGGACAGATGGCGGTCAAAAAAAAGACAGTTGGTTTAGAACCGTGGCGAAGAGATTGGAAAAGTGATAATGGGCGAAGTTGTAATTTGGTGATAAATTGAAAGTTGAGAGTGAACAAGAAAAAGTAATTAGTTTGGATTTGTGAATTAAGTAATAGAAAGGAGATAAAGTGATTTGAGAGGAACGAGACCTTGTAAGAAAAGAATTTGCGAAGAATAGTATAGTGTGAACTTGAATTGTTCTATAGACTAGAAAATAAAGAAATAAATTTCACAGAATAATTGTTTTATCTACTCGAGCCGTAGCTCGCATGTTACAATATGTTTGCCGTGACCAACTGCAGAAAAGCCAAGAACTTGAATACACTCACAAAGGTTCAATGGTAAGAATGTTTGACAGAGGTATTCCTTGACATTTATACGAAAGCAAGAATGAAAGCAAGAATGTCCCTCGTTTGTAGCAATCCAATTCCTGGAATAAAGGTCGGCTCCAGCTAGTTCTGAGCGTAGTTTTCATTTCGGAACCATTAGTATGCCAAGCTATTGCTTTAGGATCGATTTCCGGCTCCTCAGTTGTCCAAGTTTCACGGTCTGAGATCTTTATATCAAACCTTCTGCCAATCCGAGCAAAGTATATCTATTCCTGGAAGATCTTGTAGAATGGTCATATGATCTCTTGGATTTTTTAGTCTGAGATTTCCCAATCGCTGCAAATTAACCACGCTAAGCATTGCTGCTTTCTTGATAAAGAGATTTAGGGCAGTAAGCTCTAAGCTTGCTTCCATGGCTACTGTCGCATGATGCTCATGGATCTTTAATCTTAAAAAAAAGTTAAAATTGTTTATAAAAACAGAAAATGTTTCAGTCTTAAGAGTAAAACAACACATCGCGGAGTTCACTGATAGGAAGTTAATTTTTGGGTCGTTGACGGGGGTTAAACTACATATCTACGGTTTTTAGGTTATTCAGAAAATAACCAGGGGGAATTACCCGCTATAATGCCAAGGCATACCAACTTTTGTAGTCGTTGGAGCTTGGTGATCGTTCTCCACAATGTAACAGATGTGGTAAACAGCCTCGGGGATAAGCCCCACAATCGACCATACATACGCTGATAGGTCCACATTGTTTTTGTCGCGATTAAAATTACCTCATCTACAGTGATTAAGTCAAAACCAGCAAAAACGATCTCGCAACGATCTACATTTTCTCAGCTCAAAATACATCATTAGGAGTACATAGGGGTGTCTACGGTAACGAGATACCCCTAAGTAAACAGTAGTAGATCACTCAATAGAAGAGTTTAAAGAATAGGTTTACTCTACTGCTGCTTGGATCCCACAACGGAGAGACAGTTTCTTTTCTGAAGATAAACAAATATAGATTTAAATTAAATTTAATGGGTTTATCGTAGTTAATGGCGATGATTGTATGGTAAAGTGGTCCAATGCTACAAAAAGTGAGTGGTCAACTAAAAAAATTTCGACTTTGAAGTCAAATATATTCAAAAGTTTGAATGACAGAATAATAAATTGGCTTTTAGGCCTTTTAATTAATTGCCTTTCATCAACATCAGCAAATATTTAAATCCAATGCATACTTTTAGAGAAGGGCTTATAAAACGGAATCAGGGTACCCTCAATAACAACACATTTTGCAAATGTTTATGCAAAATTTATAACTGATCGAGTATGTGGAACACTGGCAAAAGATTGTACTATTCCGTCCCCTTTATGCTCACTGCCAGTTGTTCAATCTCTTACATGTAATTCCTTTGATCATGGCATTGTTGTATTAGATAAGGTCGACTCCCTGTCGGCACATTCAATGCAGAATATTAAATACGATTATGTGGCCCTTAACATTTTTGGTTGCTTGCTGCGATAGACTTGATTTAAGCCGCCAATGCTCAACCATTAATTCATTATATACGAGTAATTATTAGACCAGTAGCTTGCTTCGGTAATCAAATCCATTTAGCTGTCTGTAAATTATTGTGCTTAATCCGCTACAACCAATAGAAAAAGACAGACACATGGTAGAACATTGATGGCTAAAACCAAGTCTATCACAGGTTCGGTCCTTACCTGTCTACCTATGTTTTTCTCTTTGTGCTATTCTTCAACAAATATTTCTTTCTGTCATTCGTTGTTTAGAATATGTAGTGTCTTACGTGTGTACCACAACAAGAAGATAATTAAAATCGAAGGATACAAATTAGAAAATTATTTTAAGTAAATGTTAAAAATATTTATGTATCACCCTGTGCTTTGACAAATGAAAAGTCGTCCCCTTTAAGTTCTATCTCATAACCTATGCTGTAGTTGTGGAAAGTTTTACCGTTGTAGGAAATCCGCATGGTCCTAAAAATTGTGAAAAGGCTCACGCAGTCATTGGAAAATTATATTAAAGAAACTTAAAAATATTTTTTTAACTGTCGGTATTTCGAAAATCGAAAATCCAGCTAAGTTATATCCTGCCCCGTGATCTACACTATAAGTATTTATAATTCCAGATTTCTAGGTAATCCAAGCGGCCTTGACATATTTTTTTAAAGTGTTTTTGTAACACCCTGTATTTGGAAAATCGCAAATCCGTCTGCGTTAGGTTATATCCTGTAGTCGGTATTATAAGTGTGCACAGTTGTGTCTTTGGTTACCGAACGCGTACCCCGAAATCTCTTTACGATTCCTACAACAAGTGGCAATGTTGCCAACATGCCATTAGAAACGCCGCAACTGATGTACTGGGCTTCAGCCGATGTCCATCACGAAACCTCCGATTTGACAAAGAATGTGGGCAAGTGCATGCAATAAAATTAGAGGCATTTAAAGCGGCGCTGCAAAGAAGGACGAAGGCTGTTCCCGAGCTCTATGAATAAAAGAGACAGGAAGAACGTCGGCTTTTCCAAAAGAAGAATAGAGGGCACGAGGAGCGCGCTATCGACGATATTGAAAGAATCCTCCTCCAGGAACAATGTACAGACGTTTTACCAAAAGATAAACGAATATGTCAAAGGAACAAAGCCCGTACAGATACCTGCAGAGATGAAGAAGAAAGTAGAGTCACAGTCGATGCTGAAGAATATGGAAGAGCTACTTCTGGAGACTGAATCACGGCGACGAAGATCGACATGCCGCTGTCAGGCAGAATGAATCAATAAACCTAGACGATGCTAGCCAAAGCTTCTATTAACCTGATCAAAACGAACTGTGGATAGCAATATCCAAACTAAAATCCAACAAAGAGCATGGACTACATCGAAAGCGGATGAAGATTGGTTGTTTTGAGAGAAAAATTCCTCGGAAGATATTCGGTCGTGTTTTCGTTGACGGGATTTGGAAGAGGAACTATACGAACTGTATAGTGACATCGGTCGTTTGAGCTGACTAAGACATGTAGAGCGAATGGATACTAATGCTCCAAGAGTCTTCGAATCCAACCGAGAGGGACGACGCAGTAGAGGAAGACTTCTCGCCTTAGCTGGCGCGCACAAACAGAAGGGGATCTCAATCAATTTGGTAACTGGAGAGGTTTGTTGGTTGAGGCCCAGGTTCCCACTTTTTACTTTATTCAATTCAACCTAATTCACCGTTTTTACCCCACGGGACGAATTTACACTGGAACAACGTTGGGAATTATTTAAAACTTATTTCCAAAGCGAGTGTTGTGTTGCCTAAACAGTGGGAATTTTGAAAAGAAATTTCTGTCGAAATAAAGCACCAACCGTATCTGCTGTATTTAAGTTTGTGAAGAAAGTTTATGAGATTGGCATGCTACTCGTAAATGACAACACATGTTATCCTCGCTCAGCTGAGAATATTGCTGCTGCTGCCGAAAGTATGCGTCTAAATCTGAGATCCTCAACTCGGCATTCTTGGTCCGTTTTCGATGATGAAGATGGCAACAATGCTATGATCTCGTGGTTTGACCAGAGCTGTAAAGAGGCTATCAGGTTGAAAGAAGTAAGTTTTCGGTCTTATAAAGCCAACAAATCTGAGGAAAACCGAAAGAAGTTTAAAGAAGCTAGAAAAGACTGCAATGCCCATATTCGACGTGTAAAATTCTTACATGACCAAAAATTGAGGCAAAAAATCCTACAATGTCCCAAAGGTAGTAACAATTTTTGGTCATTTGTCAAAAATATTAAAAATTCTGCCTCGTCTACCATCCCTTCGCTCATTTACAACGACATTCCAGCTGTCAGCTCCTTAGACAAAGCTAATCTGATTGCTGCTCACTTTGCAGCAAACTCCACGCTGCCAGATAATGCTTTGTCTCTGCCTCTATTTGAGAGCGTCGAATTTTTCATGGGACAAGTCCACTCGTACAATTGCAGAAGTACTCACAAATCCGCTGGTCCAGATGGTATCCCCCCCATAGTTTTGAAGAGGTGTTCTATTGCACTAGCAAACCTCTGCCTAAGCTTTTGTGTCTATCCTACTCTTTCCGAGTAGATGGTAAACAGCATTTGTCCAGCCCGTCCCTAAAAAAGGCGAATCTTCCTCCCCGTCCAATTACCGACCCATTGCACTTACTTCTTTCCAATGTCATGGAAACGCTGATAAATCGTCAGCTTATGAAGTATCTCGATTCACGAAAACTCCTTAATGACCGGCAGTATGGTTTTCGTAGCAACAGGTCCACTGGTGATTTGATGGCATATCTCACCGAGAAGTGGAACCAATATCTCCATCACTTCGGCGAAACTAAGATGGTTGCGCTTGATATTTCAAAGACATTTGACAGAGTTTGACATCAGGCTCTTTTGCGGAAAATACATGCATATGGCATCGATGAGTCTCTTCTTCAATGGATTAGAAATTACCTTTCGGGGCGTTCAATACAAGTTGTTTTGGACGGCTTCAAGTCTGCAATTCACCAAATAACTGCTGGTGTTCCCCAAGGCTCTGTTTTGTCTCCGACTCTCTTTCTCATTTTTATAAATGATCTCTTGTCTGCCACTTCCCTTCCTTCGCTGATGACAGTACCCTCAATTTTTCATGTTCGTTCCCTAACTCACGTCCTTGCTCTTCGGCCGTAGAAGGGGAACGGCAACGTATGTTAAACACATTAAATTCCGACCTGGACAGCATAATTAAATGGGGCTAAACCAACAGAGTTTAATGCTTCCAAAACACAATGCTGTCTTCTGTCTCTCAAGTGAAACCAAAACCCTCAACCATTATCCATGGATGGTACTTGCATCATTGAAACCGAAAGACTTGCCATTCTCGGTATGTGTATCAATAATCATCTTCGATGGAACGATCACATATTCTAAGGTCGCCAAAAATATTGCATTTGTCTAGAATTCCTTAAACGGTGCAAGAAATATTTTACCCCGTCTGATCTGGCCTCAATTTATAAGGCATTCATCCGCCCTAAGCTGGAATATAACGCCCATATCTGGTCTGGTGCACCCAAGACCGTTTTGCACATTCTTGATAGGGTTCAATATCGCGCGTTAAAACTTATAGGTGATAGAGACATTGTGAATTCCATTCATTCACTAGAACATCGGAGAAATGTCTCCTGTCTCTCCCTGTTTTATCGTTTTTTCCACAAAAAATGCTCCAGCGAAATAGCCAGTTGCATTCCTCCCCTTCAAAACTTTACCCGCAATACGCGACATGCTTCAAATGCACATCAGTTCACTCTAAAGCCTAACTTCGGTCGTACTGTTAAATATAGGGATTCGTTTATAAGCCGAACGACACGAATGTGGAGTGATCTACCAAGCTCTGTATTTCCCCATCACTACAACCTCCCCCCTTTTCCCTGACGCCCGTGCCCTGAAACAATTAAAGGATATTAATACTCCCTTTGGCGCGCGCAGATTATAAAAAAAAAAAAAAAAAGTTCAATAATCGTGCAATCAGCCGTTTTGATGATACTGCTTGGCCTCCGCGGACCTGCGATTTGACGCCGTTGGAATATTTTGTTTATGGGTGCTGTTAAAGATAGATTTTATGCTGACAATTCAGAAACGTTAAAGGCACTTAAGCACAATATTGATCGAGCTATTCGTGGAATACTCGTAGAGCCCCGAACTATCGGAAATATACTCCAAAATCGAGTTGACAGGATAGGTTACTGCCAAGCTAGCCGCAGAAACTATTTAAATGAAAACGTTTTCCAACAAAAATCAGAAAGTGTACTCTCTTAAAGTAAAAAAAACTTTGGGAAATATTAAATAGGGTGGTCCACCCTTTAATGCTATTTACATTTAGGACGGAGAAAAAGATTTTATTCTCAATTTCCAGTACTGACTTTTTCACTAGAATTTGATTGAATGTAAAATTAAATTAAATTTTATTTAAATTCACTAAACACTTAAAAAAAAAAGCTGTACTGTAACCTGTAAATCCCTTGAATCACTAGTCAGCAGATTCATAGTTCTCCAAATATTTCACATTCACTTTAGATAAACATAAAGTTCACCGAAATTCGACACCGATTAGGATACATTTTTCTGTCGCACAAACGCACTGCTATACTCTTATTCACGGACTGAATATCTTCAGTCCGTCCAACAAATGCTCAAGCATAACCAAAGTAAAAAATTTGAAATTAAATCAAATTGCAAATTTTATATCGTTTAAATTTTGCAAAAAAAAAAAAAATAAAAATACAATGCAATCCATTAAAAATAAACCTCCATCGTAATTATTATTTAATTATTCTTTATCCATTTTATTCAGCATGCATTATTCACCGTTAACTTGCATAATTCCAAAAAAAAAGTCGAAAAACCTGCAGTAAAATAATCAAAGCAACTTCTTTGGAGTTTCTCCACCACAGATCATGAATATAGATGTGGATAGTAACGTGTGTAGATACGTAGATACATTTTGCAGCAAAAAACGAAAAAAACGACAAAAAAAATACTTTTGTTTTATTTATCTTAATTTACGTTATTATTATTGTTGTCTTAATGTCGCGTTGATTTTATTTCGGCGGTTTTTTTTACGTCTTTCATCTGTCAAATGATTTTTTTTTTTGATTTATTAAGTGAGAGTATCTATGATTGTTCGTATGCCACACATCACGTTGTGATATATGAAGCGATGGTGTTTTTTTTTTTTTTGTTTTTTTGTTTTTAGGAATTTACACGGTGAAATTGAAACGTGATTGTTAGGTTTATTACCTTTTATTTTCGGTGTGAAATGATCCAGTAAGTTTATCAGGGGCTGAAGTTATAAATTCGCAGAGCGGATTATGTTGTCGCTGTGTGTTGAGGTAGTCAGTCACGTTTATGGCGGGGAGATTTTATTGCAACGACTTTGTGGAATATCATGTTAATTGAAATTTGTTTTTTTTTTTTATATTATAAATATAATTTCTTGTTGTTTTTGTGAATTGAATTGACCCAAGGGGATTGGTTTTGTCAATTGGTTGTAATTGATTTATTTGTTTGGTGGTTAAGGACGTGAAATGGTACGGTAATGAGAAGCACGTAGTGTTTGGGTTTTTTTTTCGAAACGGAATGTGCGCCGAGTTGAAGTTTTGTTACCTCTTATTTAAATACTCTTTCTTTTTTAGGGCGTCAGTAAAACGTTTTTATTTTGTCCAATTCAGCGCTGGTAAATGTATTCGTTCCACGTGGTGGCGTTGTAGATAGCAGGGACTAAAAACGAAATTCGGATTCAAGTTTCATATTTATTCATTAGTTTAACAAACACTTACATAAAATTATAATAAACTTTTGATTTATAAGTGTAATAAATGTATTCAGGGAATGACAACACCGAGATGGATTTCAAAGAGATTAAAACTTGAATTTACAACTGAAAGATGCTTATACAGAAAACAATGTTAGTTTATCTACTCGTACTGCCACATAAACCACATGGAAATCCAAGGAAAACTAACTGGGGTCCCTTTAAGTTAAGTTAAGACTACGGTGGCGATAAGTATTGGCCAAAGTCCAATGGAAATTGACGGAAAAGCCGAGGATAACATATATAGAGTGACCAGATAAGGACAATAGGAAAAGAAATTTAAATAAAACAACAACGGTGTGAGATATCAAATTGATTCCGGCTTTATTTTGAAGCTACATTCACGCCATTATGTATGGAATAGCATATCTTTTAAATGGCTGCCATGTCTGGCCTTGGTATCCCTGCCAAGCTCGTCCGTTTGTGCAGAATAACAATGGAGAACTCTCGCTGCTCCATCAAAGTCGGGAACAACACCACCAATCCGTTCGATGTCAAGAAAGGTCTTAGACAAGGTGACGCGTTACCATGCGATCTCTTTAACATAGTACTTGAAAGAATTGTGCGAAATTCATAAATCAACACCGAAGGTACAATCTGTACAACTACTCGCTTACGCCGACGGCATTGACATAGTCGGAAGAACTCAGCGGGCCGTCAGTGGGCGTTTGCGAGTATTGAGACAGAGTTCAATGAAGGCAAAACAAAATATATACTGTCTACAAAAAAGGACACCCAACATCGGCGTCTTGGACAGAACGCCACGATAGACAGATATAAGTTTGAGTAAGGCAATTGAGTAGCAAAGCCCTATCCCGAACTACCAAGGCAACTCTTTATAAGACACTAATCATCCCAGTCTTGCTGTATGGCGCAGAGGCATGGACTTTATCAAAATTGGATGGAGATGCCCTTGGTTACTTCGAAAGAAAATTTCTTCGAGTGATCTTTGGTCCCGTCTGCATAGACGGCGAGTGGAGCAGAAGATACAATGCCGAATTATACGGCCTTTATAATGACATCGACTTAGCCAGAAGAGTTCACATACAACGACTAAGATGGCTGGGTCATGGAGTCCAACGTTCCAGCCAAGAAAGTCTTCGAATCCACCCCGGACGGACGGCGCAATGGAGGATGACCTCGCGGTAGGTGGCGCAAACAAGTGGAGGGGGACCTCAACCAACTTGGCGTGCGCAACTGGAGGCAGCTGGCCCAGGTCCACCCCGGACTGTAGCGCCACTCGGCTTCGCTGGCAGTGCTTCAAGCGGTCGGTTCAATTTTTGATGACTCGGTCCAATATGTACGGCGTTATTCCAGCAATAGCGTCTCGAATGTTGTCTTCGAGCTCGTCCAAAGTGGTTGGCTTGTTAGCATAGACTAAGGACTTGACGTAGCCCCAGAGAAAGTAGCCGACGGGTGTCAAGTCGCATGATCGCGGCGGCCAATTGATGAACGCTCGCCATGAGATGACCTAGTCGCCAAATTTCTCTTTCACCACTTCGTGCTTTGCGTCGCTTGTATGGCATGTAGAGCCATCTTGTTGGAACCACTGCTCGGATATATCGATGTTGTCGAGCTCTGGCCACAAAAAGAGTCGGTTAACATCGCTCTATACCGAGGATCGTTGACGATAATGGTGTCTGCTTTCTCATTTCGAAAGAAATAAGGTCAGATGATGCCGCCGTGCCATAAACCGCACCAAACAGTCAATCTTTGTGGATGCATTGATGCTTGGTCGAACACTTGTGGATTGTGGTCGCTCCAATAACGACAATTTTGCTTGTAGACATAGCCGCTGAGGGAAAAATGCTCCTCATCCGAGAAGATGATATTTTGGGCAAAATCCGGATCTCCGGCCAACATTTACAGTCGTCTCTTCTTCAGTTTTTGCGTCAGCACAATCTTAAACGAATGTAGGCCCAAACCCAACCGCAAAATAAGCCTGGCGAATCGACATTTCTTGGTCTTCTTCGATGCTGGCCGCTACGGCGGCTATGTTTTCTTCACTTCGCACCGACTTCTATCTGGTTGGTGGCTTAAGGTCCAAAAGAGTGTGCTCACGCTCAAACTTTTCAACGGTGCGACGAATTGCCTGCGCACTGAAGCCATGATTAAAACCGACCTCACGACGAATTTCACGCTGCGTATTTACAACTGACCCGAAATTTAGATTTTTAATAATTTCCACTCGTTCTGGAAGCGTTAAACGATGCATGATGAAATGGCAAACCTTACTGAATATTTTGACAGCTGGATGTCATTGGTAACTTTGACAGCTGCTGAAACATAACAATTGGAAAAACTATCATTGTTATCTGGTCACCCTTTATTTTTAGAGAGACGTTTGGCAAATGCTGTCCAGTGACGAAAAAGAAGAATAAAATGTCATCTCCATGGTGGACTGAGGAACTAGTTAACATCAGGAAATTCATTAAAAAACTGCCAAAAGAACAAAATCAGCCGAGGACTGGGAAACTTATAAAGCCAGAAAAAAAATTTAAAACGGAGAGCAAAATGCCACTCGTGGCAACACTTCTGTGATGAGATCAAGGATACAACTGATTCTGTGCGACTAAGGAAAGTCCTCTCCAGGAAAGTCTTCTCCATCGAAAACTCTAGAATCTCTCAAAGAACGTGACGGAAACTGGACTGCGCCTTGCGCGGAATCACTAAGATGGCGGTTGAGAACACATTTTCTGGAATGCATGACGCAGCTTGACAATAACACTGGAATAAATAGTAATATGGTAGCGGAACCACCGAAGGAACTGATTACAGAGGAGAGAATTGAGTGGGCAATTAAATCGTTCGCTCCCTTTAAATCCCTCTTAATCAATAGAATTCTCCCGATCATGTTACAGAAAACTGTAACTACAATTGTTCCAGTACTCAAAGAACTTTATCTAAACGACAGGTTAAAGCCGTCTTCATACCTAAGGCCGGTAAGGCAAGTTACACTATTGCCAAGGACTTCAGGCCAATAAGTATTGCCTCCTTTGTCCTGAAGACTTTCGAAAGACTAGCAGACATTTACTTCCGGAGCAAAATAAACCCTGGAGACGTATCTCCAGCTTATACGAAAGGTAAAAGTCTAGAGACAGAGCTCAATGGAGAAAACACTGAAAGATAAAGAATACATATTACCCGCCTTCCTGGACATTGAAGGAGACTTAAGCAGTGTCAGAACGGATGCTGTGCGCAGAACCTTAACAAACCTCAATATTCATAAATCACCCTGGCTATAGTAAAACCTATACTGACTTACGGCAGCCGCTTTTTGGACTTTTCCAGGCTAAGCTCCTAGCCCATGAGACTGCGATGAGGGCAATACCACAAGACGATATCATCTTTTTCATCGACAGTCAGGCAGTAATAAAACCGATTACTGCTACAGAAATAAAATCAAAGCTTCTTAAGTGCTGTCGAGAAGACCTCAAGGCTCTTGGAACACAGCACAAGGTAAAACTCTGCTGCGTCTCTGGACACGAAGACATACCAGGGTATGGGAAAGTGGTCGAACTGAATAAGAGGTTCCGTATTAAGTCCTCACCAATCTGAGCCCTCGGTGAACATCCCGCCTTGCACACTAAAGCTCGAATCAGGGAATAAAGCTTAAACAGAGGCAAACAACGGGTGAACCTCTCTAGAATCTTGTGTCACGGTTAGGAAGCTATGGCCCATATACGGTAAAGCCTTGACCGACAGACTTATGTAGATTAACAAAAAATCCCTATTTACCCACATAGGAGTGATTATGGGGTACTCGTATATCATCTGCATGCAAATGGATTGAACAATTGGTTATCAATGCTGCAAGTTCATTTGGATCCAAGATGGATCCTTGAGGTACGCTTGAAGAGACTTCAATGAAACTGAATATTTTACCATTCAAAATAACTGATTGTATTTTACCAGATAGAAAGGAACTTATTAATAGTACAGCAGACGATAAGAACCTATTTAGTTTAGAGACAAGCTGTGGTTGATTCACGGTGTTAAAATCTTTGGAGAAATCCAGTAAAGTTAAAAGCGTTTACATCTCATTATCCATAGCAACTCTCCAAATGAAACTTTCCAAATAGATTCTAGAACTGTGTTCTTTGGCATTAATTTGCTTGTTCCATCAAAGGTCTGCGTCTCTATGTACATCCCAAGAATTGATAAGCCTTTAGAACTTCACCCATTCTGAGTTAGACCACGTTAGCCATCCTGCTTTATAGACAGGAGACAGCACTGACTATTTGACGCGTTGAACATAGCTCGGTTTTTCGAACCCCAATTGATGACAGCATCAATTCATATTCGCCCTGTCCTGGTGTTTGCGAATAGTCAAGAGTGCTGTCATCCGTTAAATAATGAATCGGACTACGAGTAACAGAAAGGAGGTCAGAAAGAGTGTCGGAGAGAGTGCTGAACCCTGTGGAATACCTGTATTTGTCGAGAATGATGTTGAAGTACTTCCATCTAATACAACCTGCACTGATCCATCACCGACATCATGAGCTTATTAACTAGGGCACAATGCCATACTATATCGAAAGCTTTTGCAGATATCAAGGGCTACAACATTCCGTTCACCATGAATATAAATGCACTATTTCCATATTTTGTATAGGTAGGCTATTAAGTCCCCTGTGGAACGCTATTGCCAGGAACTATACTGGCAGTCATTAAGAAGACGACCTATTTCAAGATAACTCATAAGATGTTGGCTAATAATGTTCTCAATAATCTTGGACTTGCAGGAGTTTAGCATGTTTTAAGTTGACGTTGTAGAGAATTCGGTTTTCTTCAGAAGGTTCTCGGCGTCATAACGCGAAAGCGCGCATTCCAAGTAAAATTAGGTCTGCAACCATGTCGATAGCGGTTCTTATGGACATTTTTATGAATGGCCAAACTGCTGTATGGTCTCTACAGTCGGTCTCCGTAACATCAAATGTAGCTTTAGATTGTCGCCTGGTTGCGTGAGATACTGCAAGTAAATACTTATGTCTATGGTAGATGAAGAAGAATGATGTCGACTGGACATGCCTCTGGCTTTTTTTGCCAATTATTACTTCATCTGAATGCTATGAGCATTATTAAGACTCTTGTTATTATAACACCATGCAGGTTGAGGTTAAATTGAATAAGAGTCAGAAACAGTTGTAGCTTCTTATAGGTTAGGTTAGGAGATGAGCGCCCTGTTACTTGTTTTAACCCTGAGAACCTAAGAAGAAAGAAAAAAAGAAAGCCGCCGATTTAGAATCACCCAGATAAGGGGATGAATGTCAGGAGGTTTTTTAGCTCGATTTAGTCCTCTAATTTCATGAAAAAGTGACTCCTTGCCCCATCCTTCTGTTGGCAAGGGCAGGACATTCACATAGCAGGTCCCTGCAGCTTTTGCATAAAGCATTATGTATAACGCTCCGCGTGCCCGTAATGTTTCCGGAGACGACTCAAGTGTTATTACGATTTAACTTACTTAGAGAGAGAGAGAGAGATCTTTTCTTGTCATAAGACCGGCCATAGGGTTCTAGCCGTCACGCATGTATCCATGTATCCAAGTGGACCCGGAGAGCCTTCAAAATATGCAACGCTAATCCTTTCCTTACAAGTTCGTCTGCTCTTTCATTACCTGGAATATCTCTAAGCGCTGGCACCCAGCATAGGGTCATCGTACAGGCTCTCGATACCTCATTTATGTGTCTCTGCAAGTGTTTACTAGTCTTGATCTGGTTACCGCGGAGCCTAAGGCATTAACGGCTGCCTGACTGTCACTGTATACCGACAATATGTATGGTTTTCTAGAATATTTTTTACAATCTGAGCTTGGAAAACGCTGCAGTCGTTTCACAGAAAACCCCAGCCCCTGTACCGCTGTCCACTTTGGAGACGTCTGTGTAGAAGGCTAGCTCCTCTTTGGTTGTGACTTGCTTGTTCCTCCAATTACTTCTGTCAGGAATTCTCATATTGTATCATCCGTCAAAAGCAAGTGTCGGAGTCACATCAGTCAGTTTCTATCTGCCTGGTAGTAGTTTCCCATCGGGATAGGATGGAAGCATGACCGTATAGTGCTGATGATCAAAATCCAGTCTTAATGCAGTTTTAGCAACGACTTTACTGCAGTAGGTATCCAACGGATTATGATTTAGCATGGTCTCCATTGCCGCTGTTCGTGTCGTTCTAATAGATCCCTTAATCCCGATGCAGGCCATTTTCTGGATCTTCGTGAGCTTTGAAAGATTGCATTTCTTCTCAAGTGCCTTCTGCCAGACTGTCAAGACGTACGTTAGAATGGGTCTCACCACTGCTGTATAAAACCAGTATACCACAGCTGGATTGAGCCTCCAAGTTTTTGTTTCATTAATGTGATCCTCGACATTTTCTTGCCAGTATAGTTTGGAATCTAAAATTAAGAGTACACTCAGGTACTTTCCGATAGTCGGGGGTTTGAATACAGGGATCAATCTTTTCCTAGTAAAAATAGCAATCTCTGTCTTTGAAGGCTTGATTCCCAGTCCTCGGCTACTGGCCGCATTTGGTTGTTGTATTTGATAATTAAAAGATCTTTTAGTATCACAAGGGGACCAGCTCCGGTTTAAGGCTGTCACTTGAACCTATCTATATGTCGAACCTATCTATATGTCAAACCTATCTATATGGCTGTCACTTGAACCTATCTATGATATGTTGTTAGGGTAACCGATAGCTGCTATCGTGAGAACTTTTTGACGTGTTAAATTGAGCTTGACAAGGGTGTGGTTCCACAAGTCGCTTAATATGAAAAGAACACTTAATGCTGCTGCTTCTTGTTAGTTACAAGTCTTGTTTTGTGCAATCTATAAAAGTGGATTAACAAATATACCTTATGCGTATACCAAGACGCTCAATACTTTCGCCGTAATCATTGAAATTCATCCAATTCATAGCAATCCATCATCAGACTTGTTAATGCGTGCCACTTCTGAACATGTGTAACCGTATGCAAATAAGATCTTCAGTGCTCATCACTAACCAAAAAGCCATGGGTAGACGTCAGCATGTTTGGGCTTCCAAATGTTACGTAAAATTCCACACTTATAACGCATGGCTTCCAACAAACTTCGAATGTGGAGACACCAGCTACTATCTGGGAAGGAAATTCGAAAACAAAATTCACAAATTTAGTGAACTAAAATTTATTCTTTCTTTTTTTTTCGGTCTGGGAAGTGTGTATCTATTGCCCAATTCAATTATTCATCCATTGATAAACAGGGCGAAACCAGTGAGAAAGAAAATGATGAAGTTGATGAGATGTGGTTGTGTATGCGGAAAGAGACCGACGAACGAACCTATTTGAGCCTCAAATTGCTGGAATCGAGGGCATCGGTGCGGCGGCATCTGACGGTGTGCATCTTTTGGCTCACGCTGTCGATGCCACTGATAAGCAAGCCAACAAAATGAAATACAGGTTGTTATATAAGTTTATTGTATGATTTGAATTTGGAACAAATCGTACCGCATCGTACCGTATGTGCCTGTGTGCTGCACATTCAAAAATATTGCGTGAGCGAGTAGTTATGTGAAGTTTTGTGATGCATTAATTAGTGATTTGGATTCGTTTAATTTTGACATTGAATTAGAGCTGAAAATCGATGCCCACTGCTGTTAATGAATTGCGAAATTTGATAGACTTTTGAAATATGTTTCGGTTTAACTCGATAAGATGTGGGTATCGGTTGTATGAGTACGAGTATCGGTGTTGGGAAAGGCTCTTTCGAGTTATGAAGTACTCGTAGGCTAAGATTGCAGATTATTATTTCTTTTTTTTGTAAATTTAGGTCAAAGAGTAAAATGTATGTGGTGTTACAATAGCTATTACTAAAGGCATGCTCGGTTGGTATCGTTTAAAATTCTATGAACCGTTCAAGAGAGAATTATTACTCGAATGATTGATCAAATATCGGCAAGAAAGTGTCATGTAGTGAAACTTTAAGGGAAATTTTTTATGGAAATGAAGGAGAGTTGTGCTGCTATTGCGAAATTTCATTGAAACATTTGAAGAAGATTGCATCATTTTTAGATACGAGTCTCAAGAGTGAGAAACGGTCTTTCCAATGGGGCACCCGGAGGCGAATTGGCATAGTACAAAATACAGAAGAAATTTGTAAACTTGTAGAAATCGAAAGATTAATTTCCCTAAAGTGAACTTTAATTTATTAATTTATTATTTTGAGCAAACTGCTTGTATTCTGAACTGTAACAATATAATAGTGCAGGCATCGAACAAATGAGTGCATTATTTGAGACAGTTAAGCTAATATTGTCGTTGGAATGTGAAAAGATGGAAGGAAGAAGTCTCCCAGCCCAGTATAAAAGCTGAGTAAGCAATAATGCATTTAGGGTAAGATATAGCGAGACCAACCGAATTATTTTGGCCTCTTGCTATCTCCTCTATGACTCCCCGCAACCTCCACCTAGCGATGAGTTAAAGAAGTGTGTCACCTGGACGAGGTCCCAACAGAAGAGCCTCATAGTAGGTATGGACTCTAACGTCCACCACACTAACTGGGGAAGTAAGAACATCAACAAAAGAGGTGAGTGTTTGGCTGATTATTCAAATATTGAAAACTTGATTTCATAAATAAAATTAGAAGGGAGGTATTAGATATAACCTTATGCGACGTTAGGTCTATACAGCTGGTGTCGAACTGGAGGATCAGTAATGAGATCTCCTTTTCGGACCACAGGTGGTTGAGTTTTGATATTGGAATTGATCACAAATCCAAAATAATGATTAGGAATCCTAAGAAAACAGATTGGTCCATCTTTGTAAGTAATCTTCAGGGAAAGCTGACACCAACTCAGGGTAACAGCTACACTGAGATTAACCAATTAAACAGTGAAGTCCTCAAAGTACAGAAGTGTATTATAGAATCTTTTGAGACCGCCTGTCCTCTAAAACCGGTACCTAGAAGTGCAAAGCAAAAATGGTGGACCGGCAACCTCCATGAAATAAGGAAGGTTGCTAGACAACGCCTAAATAAAGCTTTAAAAACCAACGAAGAAGCAGACTGGGAATCCTATAAAGAAAGTAAAAGAGGCTTCAAGAAGCTCACCAGGGCTACTAAAAGGGAATCATGGAAAACTTTCTGCACCAACATATGCGATAATTATGGAGCAGCGCGATTAAAGAAGATCCTGTCCAAGGAACCACTAAGTTACCAACTTTGCAAAAAGGGATAGAATAAAACACCCTAAAGAAAACCCTGGTTAATATCTTCAGTGGATGCCTATATCTAGGATACTCGCCAACACAATGGCAAGAGGTGAGAGTGGTGTTCCTACCAAAACCCGGGGGAAAGATTTATCGACGGTGAAGGGCTATAACTCTATTAGCCTAACGTCCTTACTGCTAAAATCAATGGAGAGAATGTTTGATAACAGATTACTAATCAACACGCATACCTCAAAGGAAAATCAGTTGAGACGGCACTACACCAAGTTGTATCCACAATAAAAGATTCGTTTGAAACCAAGGAATCAGTCGCAGGCGTTTTTCTAGATATCGAAGGGGCATTTAACAATGTGAAAACTCAAAAAATTGTGGAGACACTCGATATACTGCAATAACCAAATAATAAACAATTGGCTAGAACACATGCTTACAAACCGCATTATCATAGCTTCATTGGGAGACGAAACAAGAAGGGGAACAGTCCGTACGGGAACACCACATGGGGGGATAATATCTCCTTTTATGTGGGTGCCCACAATGGACAACCTTTTAAAAGCACTGGATGGAACCTGTGCGAAATGTATAGCGTACGCAAATGACCTAGCCGTTCTGATAAGAGGTAAGCACCTGAACATCATAGGAGAGCTTATGCAAAACACCCTTCGAATCATAAAAGAATGGGCGGAGGAGAGTGGATTAGAAATAAATTCAAATAAAACGGAAATGGTTCTCCTTACAAAGAAAACCAAAATTAGTGACTTTCACATTCCACAACTTGGAGGAGTATCACTACAATTCCACGACAGCGTCAAGTATCTGGGCATTATATTGGACAGGAAACTGACCTGAAGATAGAACCTGGAAGAAAGAGTCACCAAAGTCAAGAGAGCATATTGGATATGCAAGAGGGCCATCGGGAAGTCATGGGGCTTGAAACCGAAACAGGTCCACTGGATATACGAATGCGTAATAAAACCCATCATCTTCTACGGTGTAGTTGTATGGTGGCCAGTGATGACCAAAAAGTATGCAAGAGACTTGCTAACTAAGGTGCAGCGTATGGTCTGCCTGGGTATTACAGGAGCACAATCCTCAACGCTAACCGCGGCCATGGAAGCTATACTAAACATTCTACCAGTGTACCTCGAAGCGAAGAAAATTGCCGGCATTTCAGCCTTCATCGGTGGTGCAAATACGGGACATCGAAAAATCACCGAAATGATAAGAGTAATGACACCACTCATCGATTGCCCCAGTGATGTTGTTGGAAAATCGTATACGTTCTCCAACAACTTCGAAACAATTTTCCCCGCAATAGAATATTGGACGTATGAAAGAATGACAAGAAACTCCAATGGGATATCGGTATATACAGATGGCTCTAACATATCAGGTGAATCAGCTGGCATCTTCAGTGTTAACCCACCGATTGATCAAACAAATGAGTGCATTATTTGGGTCAGTTAAGGTAATATTGTCGTTAGAATGCGAAAAGATGGAAGGAAGAAGTCTCCCAGCCCAGTATAAAAGCTGAGTAAGCAATAATGCAGTCAATTGCGACAGCTTACCATTATGTCTTAGAAAGCGAAAGCATAGTATAGCATGATCTTAAGCTGCTTTGCGAACAACCTCAAAGCGAAATTATTAACTCAAGATAAGAGGTAAACTTACTAAGGGGCTGAATAAACAATAATACAGACAATGGAACCATGAAGCTCACTTGTGGCGATAACCATCCAACGAGCTATAAAATCGCGAAGGAAATACAAAAACTGAGAGAAAAGAAACAAGGAAAATTAGAAAGGCCAAAACAATCTGAAGCTGAACTTAAAAATAGGGGATCATCGCAAAGCCCATTGGAAAAAGAAAAACACCCAAACCCTAGATCAGAAACAAGGAAAAGTAAACTTCAAGTAGTCCTCGACACTCAAGATATTGACTTATACGAAAAGCACTGATTGGGGATCTAGAAAAACTACGAGTACATACTTACTTACGAGTACTTATGTCCTCTGACCCCACGTGGGGCATAGGGCGTCAACAACGCCTGCATGCCATCTTGTTCGGTTCGACTGTCCTTCTCCATTTCTGCCTAGAGCGGCCCACTCGTCTGCCTGATTGTGTAAGTGGATTCTATTACATGGCGTACTTCGCAATGAAAATGTCTTAGCGCCGTAAGGTGTGACCAATCCACTGCCACTTTCTCCTCCGTATTTTGATGTCTATTGGCTCCTGGCCCGTTTGTCGCGTGTAGTTGGTCATTCGATATACAATTCGGCCAGATGATCCTTAGGATGTTGTGAAGAAATATATTTTTGAAGGCTTGTAGCTTCCTTGTAACGGTGTTGGTCACTTTCCAAGTACTACACCCATAAAGTAGCACTGTTTCCACGTTTGATCGGAACAGTATCAGCTTGGTTTTTGTGCTGGAAACATTGCTTTTCCAGATTTTAGACAGCTTACCGAACGCAGCCTTTGCTTTAAGAATTTTGCTGTCCACATCCAGTTCCGTACCACAATCTTCTGAGACCATACTTCCTAAATATAGAAAGCTGCTTACTTTCTCGACTTGCTGTCCGGCAATGTTGAGTTGAGCGGCACTGGTGTTTTGTTGAACAATTTAAGTGCTTAGGGTTTTTGTTTTTGCCGCATTTATTTTGAGCTCTACATTGTTCGCCTCTGCCTCCAAATTTTAAGCCATCTGATGCAGGTCCATTATCATGTCTACGAGTAATAGTAGCCAAACGTCATCAGCACAGTCAAGGTGTTTGAGGTATGAATGATGTTATAGTCCATCTCAGCCCCATGTTTCCTCCAGACAGAGCTGCCCGAATAACATCACTGATTACTACAAGAAAGAATGCATCATTGTCGTACTCCACTGCGGGCTTCAAATTCCTCTGACACCTTACCGTTGTGTAAGACATGACATTTACCGCCATCATAGGTAGAATACTCGTATAATAGCAACGAATTTTTCTGATATATCACTCCTGCGCAAGGCTCGCCAAATAGCATCTCCATTCAAGCTGTCGATTTGCTCAGCAAATGTAGCGGAGATCTGTTCAATGATGATCCGCAAGGTGATGCAGGAGGATCCAGCTCGAAAGCCTGCATGATCATTGTCTAGCGTTGAATCGAATTGTCCTCCCACTTGATCCAGAATTATTCTAGCTATAAGTTTGGCCACAGGCGGAAAATCGCATATCTCTCTCAGGTTTCCCTTCTTGGACAGCTTAACAACAATTCCGCTCTTCCAGACTACATACAGAGGAAGAAAATTTCAACAAGCACTAACAGAACTTGGCTCTAATTATCTATCAACAAGAAAACCGACATATTGGCCTTCAGACAGAAACAAGATATCAGATCTACTCGTAGTTGACTTTTTCTTTTGTAGTGATGTAGTTTGAAACTCAGGTGGTATTAAGTTTCTGTAAACTCCAAGGGTGGCTGTCCAGATAACTGGGGAGTATTTATTTTTTTTTTTTCGCTATTATTGTCGTTGCTTATGATTCACAGTATTTTTTTCCGCCCCCCTGATGTCATCATCACGATCAAGTTGCATTTTAGCCATATGACCACCCTACTGCCAGTGTTATGCCTTCACAGTAGAGTTGACTTAGCTTTCGCAAGTGATCGACTTCTTTATTTATTTCGTGCGAAATAAATAGACGATTCTTGACTTCAGGATTCGAACCGTGAATCAACAGCGTGACAAGCGATGATGTTACCACTACACCACGGCCACATAGAGGAAGGCACGAATCTATATTCAGATCACGGTCCAGTTCTGTTAAAAATCAATAAAAAGAATTGACATCAAGGAAGCAACGTACACTGTGTAACAAATTAACCCGTTAGTCGCAGACGATAAGAATTTTTGGTTCCCGTTCGAATTGGTCCTCCTCTAATGCGCAGTAAAATTGTGCTTTAGTTGCGTATCGTTTTTGCAAGTTACAAGAACGAATTCCGTATTGAGTGCTCTATATAAGATTCGGTTTGAAGCTGTGTTTCTTGTTGTTCATCCACGGGGCCCAAAATTATCCGTTACAGCTTCAACAAAGTATCTCCGAAAGTCAGATAATATTGTGTGTAAGTGGGTGAATCGATTTAACTAACGTGGAAACGTTGACGAATTGCCTGGACGGAGAAAAACGAAGACCATTTCAAAAGCCGTTGAAAAAGTGCTTAACATTTTTGTAAAAAAAAAAAATGACGGAAACACAAAGCAAATGTTGTTAAAAAATGGTCGCTAGAAAAAGACTTTAGTTACAAAGCCTTTGCGGCCAAGCCTTTGTTAACCGAAAAACACAGTAAGAAACACTTGAGTGTGCTCACCGTTATAAAGATATGGACTGGACCGAAATTATTTTCACTGAAGAAGCTTTAATTTTGTTTTTTTGTTTTTTAAACAATCCCTTGAGATCTGTGAGGACTGCACATGGTGCAAATGTTGTCCAACAAATCGTGAAACATCCGGCAAAAGTGCATGCTTATGGCTGTTTCTGTGCAGCGGGATACGGAAAATTGGTGACCTTCACCTGGTATCTCGATGGGGAAAGAATGATTCAACTACAAGGGGACTAACATCGAAACATCGTTGTCATATCTGTCAGGGCTTCAAAGGAGATAGTGACGTCAATGTGTTGGATTGGTCTTCTTAGTCTCCAGATGTCAATCCGATGGAAAATGTCTGAGGATTTATGAAGCAGAGGATCAAAGAAAAAGATGTGAGGGCAATAAAACTGCTTAAAATGCTTTTAGAAAGAATTTGGAGACAATTACCGCAGGACTATGCAGACAAATTGGCTCTAAGTTCTTGACAAAGGTGTGAGGCGATAATTGGGAATGAAGGAGACTGGGTAACATATTAAGTACTTTGCGAAAGGAAAGTTGTTTGTTAAAATACACTCTCAAAGCGTTTCGTTTTAATCTCAATTAAATGTATCTATTATAACAATCAACGACCTCGAAGATGAGATACAACTATTTACTTTCGACATTCAAAAATTCGCATTGTGTGCAACTCCTGAAGTTAAGACCACTTGGAGAAAACCTTTAAACCATATGATGGACTGGAATTTGAAATGGTGGTAGTGATAAATGATTAGGAAGGGTCCATTCGACTGGTTACTTGTAAAGTAATAGTGAAGGTTCCAGAGATTCTGAAACAGCTACCGAACAAATATAATCAAACTTGTATAGATTGTCTATGCAGCTTTCCATTTGAAACACATACTTCAAACGTGGAAAATAGCCGAAGTAATTATGATACCGAAGGCAAAGCAACCACCTAATGAAGTCACATCGTATCGACCGAGAACTATGCTATCGATGATTTCAAAACTATCTGACAAACTCCTGCTTAAAAGACTTTTACCTGTAATAAAGGAAAGATCCCTGACATTAATTCGGACTCCGCATAGGCATTCCATGATGGATCAAATTCATAGAAAACGAGTAACAGACAAACTAGAAAAAGCTTTGCAGAAAAAAAGGTCTGTTCTGCAGTATTTCTAGGTGTAGTTCGGGCCTTTATAAGAATCATACATAACTTACCGGATTTTTTTAATATTAAGCAAGAGAATGAGAAATCAAAGCTGGTGTACCACAGGGTAGTGTGCTGGGACCTACCCTTTACTTGCTATTTACAAACGACACACCGCTGGAGTGGAGCTTCGGATCACATGTCCTGCCCTCCTAGTATAGGCTTCCACATATATATTTCACCAAACCTGTACAAGGAAGCAACTTGATGCTTTGCTTTACTGCCAGATTCGGCAACATCACAATTGTCGGTTCTTGCTCTGTTATTTTATCCGCCGATTTCTTTGTTTTTGCTTTTATTTTGTTGTATGGGGAAGAAGAAGTCGTCTGTTGCACACCCATAAATAAAGGAAAGCAAAATTAAGCTAAAACTACAGCCCTCACTACAGCTCCACCATGCGCACCTTACGAGTACCTCATAGTTTTCGTTCCTTTCGACCTTACCCGTGGGTATGTCCATATGGAAATGGGTATCTGAAGGGAATTGCCCTTCGCGGTAGTAGGCCAGATACCCCGGTAAAAAAATATATATGTATTCCTCGACTAGCAGCCATTCGTGTTGTGCGATACATGAATGGTAGGGACCTACAGTTTTATGCAGGACAATTTTTCGATTGAGAGAAGCTTCTCATAATAATTTGACTCTCGGATGTTTATCAAACGTTCGCCAGAGGTGGGATCGTGAAAAAACTTGTTGGTGTTTTCTGGCACTCGAACTTTGAGTATCCCACTCAGTGATTCCGCACTTAACCACTGAGCTACAGCGCCCACAGATTCACCGATATATTTTTTTTTTTTATAATTTGCACGTGTTAAAGGGGATATGAATACCCTTATACTAATTTTTAGAGCACGTGCTTTTTGTGGAAAGGGGAAGAGACAGAGAGAAAGACAGAGTGGTGTAGTTTGAAACCCAAGTAGTATTAAGTTTCTGTAAACTCCAAGGGTGGCTGTCCAGATAACTGGAGAGTATTTTGTTTGTTTTCGCTATTATTGACGTTGCTTATGATTCACAGTATTTTTTTCCGTCCTCCTGATGTCATCATCACGATCAAGTTGCATTTTAGCCTTGGATCAAACTCAAAATTTGCTGCTACCGTATTTCGATTTGAAAGCGAAATTGAGACGTAACATGAAAATTTTATTGTTTTTTCGGTAATCAGCAGCAACAAATGAGCTAAAAAAAAATAGCAATTGACCTTCAGTAGTGTTATCAGCCTTTCGATTTATCTTTAAGGTTTTCAGATGATTATACTTTAAGTTATATGGATATCGAAACGCTATTGACTGGCGTCAGTTCACTCATAGATTTACATTACAACATGGCCTTGTATTAACCAAAGGTAATGGAGAACTATATCGTCTAAAGCAGTTCTTTACAAAACGTCTTTCTTAAAAGAATTGCACATACAATTTGTTCTTCCAGAAGTGAAGAGTGAATTATACTTCATGACAAATGTAAATTCTAATCCAAGTTCATTATCATTGCCGAAGGGTATCTATAAAAAATTTCGACATTGATAAGGCCATTTTTTTAATCGTGAACTGCGATCGACTAGTATCGGAAAATATATAAAAACACTGTAAACATGATAAGTTATTCATATATAGGCCCTGGGGCATTATCAAGTCTTAATTTAGTTATCGGAAAGAAGCGGACAACGTAGTACAGAAAATAATGTCAGCTACAGCAACGCTTTCAGCACAATGCGTGCAGCAGAGTGTTGGAGCAAGCAACACTTTGGTGTCAACTTTACTGCACACACTATTGGCAGCTCAGTGTGCAATATCACCACCAGAACTATGGCCAAAGGATTATGGGCCAACTTATTTGAAACACGGTTTGGATACCTATGATTTCGTGGTTATCGGAGCCGGAACTGCTGGATCAGTGGTAGCAAGTCGGCTGAGTGAGAATCCCGATTGGAAAGTCTTGGTATTAGAAGCAGGAGGCGACCCACCTATAGAAACAGAGGCAAGCAAGCCAATTAAAATCTATGAATATTAACATACTCAGGTAGGCTTTTTTCAGGTACCTGCGCTATTCTACACCATACAACACTCTCCTGAATACAACTGGAATTATTTCACCGAACCAGATGGCAAAAGTTGCCTGGGATTCAAGAATCAAGTTTGCTACTGGCCAAGGGGTAAGATGATTGGCGGTACTGGAGCAATAAACGCAATGTTGTATGTCCGAGGCATAAGTCAAGACTTTGACAACTGGGAACGAAAAGGAAATCCCAATTGGGCCTGGCATGACGTGTTGCCTTTCTACGAAAAATCTCTTCAGACCAGTGAATCAGATTCAATAGGAGGTGTCACTCTCAATCCATTCGAGGTCCATTATCCTGAAATACGAGAAATGATTTTTGCTGGCGCTGAGGAATTGGGAATCCCCAGGATTGAGGCTGTCAAAAAAGGAGCTGATATAGGATATACAACCCTACCGGGAACCGTGAAAGATGGTCGTCGAGGAAGCACAGGAAAAGGCTTCCTAGCAAAAGCCAAGGATAGACCAAATCTTCATGTAATCAAGAATGCAGTGGTAACAAAGATCAATCTCGATACACAAGGAAAACAGGTGACAGGAGTCACCTTCCTCTATAAGGACAAACACGAAATGAAAGTCAATGTAGCAAAAGAAGTTGTACTCTCTGCTGGAAGCTTAGATTCTCCAAAAGTGCTTATGCTCTCAGGAATCGGTCCGAAAAATCACCTCGAAGGCCTCGGCATTCCAGTTGTGAAAAATTTACAAGTCGGTGATAATCTTCAGGATCATATGTTTGTCCCAGTACTCTTCAAAATAAACGAAAGCAAAGTTAAGTCGCTTACACTCAAGGAACAATTTGATGTCACTTACACTTACCTCACCAACCAGACCGGACCGCTGGCCGGTCATGGAACTGCTTCCGTCACGGGCTTCATTAATTCTGATGAAACTTCCAGCAGTCCATTTCCTGACATCATATTCCACAATCTTTTTCTTCAACGTGGCACTTCCGGTTTAGACCTAACGCTTTATGCTCTTGATATGTCCGAGAGCATAGCCCAAAGTATTCGAAACATACACGAACGCGATCACATTCTACTCGTTTTTGTGGTTCTGCTGCGACCAAAGTCAATTGGAAAACTGCGTTTGCAGAGTACGAATCCGAAGGATCCGGCAAAAATGTTTGCCAACTATTTAGACCATCCAGAGGATATAGAAACTTTTGTGCGTGGAATTAAGTTCCAAATGAAAATGGAAGACACAGCAGCGTTTCGGGAACAAGATGGTAAAATCGTACAACTTGCTTTGCCTGAATGTGACCAGTTTCCTTTCAAGAGCGATGAATATTGGAAGTGCTACGTAAAATACTTGGGCACGACGACTTACCACGTGGCAGGTTCCGTCAAAATGGGACCAGATACGGATCCGAGTGCTGTTCTAGATTCGCGATTACGAGTGAAAGGAGTTAAAGGACTGCGGGTTGCTGATGCCAGTATAATGCCGGACATTGTCAGTGCAAATACAAACGCTGCAACCATTATGATTGGAGAGAGAGCTGCCGAGTTTGTTAGGGAAGAATGGGATCAAAGTGGCAGGCATACCGAGTTGTAGATACATGTAAAATAAACTAACTTATGATGTTGACTGGAGGAATTTTCAGTTTGTTCTTACTTCTCATATTGCAGAGGACTCACATCTTTTTTCTCGGATTCAACGTGGCTTATTAGGTTTGTTAGGCCGGTATTTACGTACATGCACAGCAATAAACTTATAACTGTAGTACGAGCAGCTGTAAGTCGGGAGTCATTTTCTTTTTCTAAGTCGCGAAGACTGTCCTTTTTGCTGGCTTTTCTTACCGAATTCGGCGTTGAAGTAGACAGTCTATGCTGGTATCGCATTTTATACAACTGTTTTAGGTCAGGTGTAACAAAAGGGTGATGAATCCTGTTTCCTTTTGACTGTCGCACACTTATATTACTGATTTCCAGTTTGTGACCTTTATTAATTCATTTACGATATGATTCCGAATCCGCAAGTTTAAGGTAATCTCAGCTTCCATGAACGTTCCGTAGAAGGTAGCATAGTGATCCGATATAAAACACTCGATGATCTTTGAAGATATATACTGCGCAGGTATGCGTACTAGGATCTGGCTGCTGATCCGAATATCGTGGCGCGTTGGTTCTTTAAATACACTGACTAACCGCTTATAGGGGCCACAGATATACACAGCGGTCGTAAGACACGGTTCACTAGTATGGTGGATGGTTCTTGAGAAGCAATACCAGCTTTCAAACCTCACCAAAATCCAGAGGGCAGCATGTATCGGAGTCATAAGATCAATAAGAACAACACCAACAGCGGCAATGGAAACCATGCTCAGTTTCATTCCGCTTGATATACCCGTATACTGTAGCAGTTTGTCGGCTAAAACTGCTGCAAGACTGAGAGAAGGCCGATTGTGGTCATCGAGCTTTTACGGCCATGCCTCCATTTTATCCCTATGGTGCGTTAACACCTTCCCCAAGTTGCGGAAGTAATCAGTAGCTCACTGCCCGCAAGCATCCAACACCATCGGTGTGCTCTGAAAAATGTTTTTACATGTGGTACTGGAAGAATTGTCGGTCGATCGCAGGGAAGACATAGAGCGTGGCTTTCCGAGGATACCCGGAGATGGATCAACTAACGAAAACAGCCAAAAGCTCACATTGCAGCTACTCCAGGAGCAGAGAGGACCGAGCTAGAGTCTCTATATCGCATGAAGATGAGAGAAGTTCTGCGAAGCGTGCGATGTGGCAAGCGCAACTACATCAACGCGCTGGATATAGAAGCAGAAAAGCTGCAAGTAGGTGCCGCAGCACGGCCGTCTACAGAATCATCAAAGAGCTGGCAGGTGGTCGCAGCTCCAGCCAACACCCAGTGAAAAGCCTAGATGGTGCCTTGCTCACTTTGTATGAGAACCAGCTCAAGAGGTGAAAGAAATATTTTGCTACGGTTTTGAACTGTGTATTCGCTAGCGATATACCCAAATCAGACCAAGCGGCCCGAGGCAAGAAGTGCCCGAATACACACCACGAAACCCAGTAAGGATGATATCACTACTCGATCAAAGCACTGAAAAGTAACAAGGCGGTAGGTATTCCCGTGGAGCTCTTACGAGCAGCACCAACAACATCGGCTGAACTATTACTTCCACTTACAGTGGGAGCTTGGGAAGCTGAGAGCTTTCCTGACAGGTGGAAAAAGGGAATGATCGTCCAGCTTTAATTTTTATTTTTTTTTTGTAAAAAGGAATTTCCAAATCCGGGAGCACTTAGACTCCATTTTGCTGTGTCCATTGTACTACCAGGCAGAAACTCCTTTTGGGTATAGTGGCTAGAGAAACTTAGATTTTATTCGATTTCTCTTTTATGTCCAGGTGGCTGTGATTGCTGTCCCCCGTCCGGGTTCGAACCTACACAGTTCGAGTCACCAGCGAACACACTACCCACTACACCGTTGCCACCTCTCAGCTTTAATTTAATACAGTGTGAAATTTGGAGGGGTATCTGCCTGTTGCCTGCTGTAGCTAATATACTCGCATTAGCTAAAATCATCCTGGAGTGAATCAAACAACATTTCAAAGTTATACTCGATGTGGAGCAAGTGTAGGGTGACCAGATAGCAATGATAGTTTTTTGAATTGTTATGTTTCAGCAGCTGTCTAAGTTACCAATGACATCCAGCTGTCAAAATATTCAGTAAGGTTTGCCATTTCATCATGCATCGTTTATCGCTTCCAGAACGAGTGGAAATTATTAAAAATCGAAATTTCGGCTCAGTTGTAAATACGCAACATGAAATTCGTCGTGAGGTCGGTCGTCATCATGGCTTCAGTGCGCAGGCAATTCGTCGCACCGTTGAAAAGTTTGAGCGTGAGTACACTCTTTTGGACCTTAAGCCACCAATGAGGCAGAGATCGGTGCGAAGTGAAGAAAACATAACCGCCGTAGCGGACAGTATCGAAGAAGAGCCAGAAATGTCGATTCGGCGTCGATCAGCTGAATTGGGCATCGCCAGAGAGTCAACCAAGCTTTTATTGCGGTTGGATTTGGGCCTACATCCGTATAAGATTGTGCTGACGCAAGTATTGAAGGCGGACGACCATAGACAATGCCGTGAGTTCGCTAATTGGGCGCTGCAAATGTTGGCCGGAGATCCGGATTTTGGCCAAGAAATCATCTTCTCGGACAAGGCTCATTTTTGGCTCAGCGGCAATGTCAACAAGCGAAATTGCGATTATTGGAGCGATCACAATCCACAAGTGTTCGATCAAGCATCAATGCATCCACAAAGATTGACTGTTTGGTGAGGTTTATGGCACGGCGGCATCATCGGACCTTATTTCTTTCGAATGAGAAAGGAGACACCTGTGGTTTCAACAAGACGGCGCTACATATCATACAAGCGACGCAACGCTCAAAGTGTTTAAGGAGAAATTTGGCGACTGGGTCATCTCCCGGCGAGCGTTCATCAATTGGCTGCCGCGATTATGCGACTTGATATCCCTCTGTGGCTACGTCAAGTCCTTAGTCTACGCTAACAAGTCAACCACTTTGGACGAGCTCGAGGACAACATTCGAGACGCTATTGCCGGAATAACGCAGCACATATTGGACCGAGTCATCAAAAATTGGACCGATCGCTTGAAGCACTGGCAGCGAAGCCGAGGCTGCCATTTAAATTATGTGCTTCAAAATAAAACCAGAATCAATTTGATATCTCACACTGTTGTTGTTTTATTTAAATTTATTTTCCTATCGTTTTTATCTGGTCACCCAATAGATTTCCGATCTGGATCTTCCTGTATCCACACCCTGCGGATGACCATCGAGCAGTGCGTTCAAAAGTTCTTTTATAGTAGCTACTTTTATTTATCCATGATTACCAAGTAATTCGATTTCTTTTTATTTTGAATTATTGTAAATGTTTGAGTAATGGATTACTTTTGTAATTTATTATGCCCAATTGTGGCACCTTATTCACAATTTCCTGGGCGCGGGCAAAGTCAGGCAGGTCATCTGTATAGTTAGGTATATGTTTTTAGCATTTTCCTTAAACAAAAAAATAATATTATTGTCTTTCTTCAACCGCTAAGTGCGGTTATGTTTAAGTTAAAGATGTGAGAGGGATACGGTAGCACACATTTCTGTTGCATTTGCATAAGTTTGCTCGATCGTTATGTATCTTCTATTGTTTCTATTGCTTGTGATTGGCATTGTGGTAAACTAATATAACTATCTTTACTTTATCTTTTCAGGTAAATAAACACCTTTAATGTGTTACACAATCGTTGACTAGTTACCACTAACAAAACCGTGTAAGTTGGGTACTATATTTAAGTTACATATAAAAAAAAAAAAATGTATTGGGGATTGCTCAAACTGCATGACTACAGTTTTTTTTTTTGGACTGTGAGGGAATCTTCTAGATTGATTTCAAAGGACGAAATACATTAACGCGGTCTATTACCCTTACTTTATGCTCTAAATAATGCGGTAATTCGTTAATAAGTGACGAGAAAAGCTAAGCTGACAATGTCGCAGTTCACACAGATACAATTTCTAAGGCTATCATTCCAGATTAGGATTTTACACAAATTGACCATCCCCTGTATAGTCCTAATCTGGCCTCCAAAGATAGCTTATGACCATTTTGATAGTAAAGATTCGAAGTACTTGCATAGCGGCGTAGAAGCTTTGATTAAAAGATGTGAAGAATCTTTTGAAAATTAATAAATTTCTTTCTTTTTCTTCCAAACTCTCGTTCTATGCTAAGAACACATGCAGTACATTACCTACTTTCTAGGTTTATCAAGATTTCTTGTCTGACGCCGAATCCACGTATCAATGCTAATTTTTTTGAAGGATATCTAGCTAAGCTTCTCGGTGTCCAACCAAAAGTAGCCCTTTTTCTCTCTTTGTCTGCTAGCTAGAGCCGGACATTGACACATTTTGTTCCGTCATTTCCATGTCTTCCGGATATTCCGTCTTCTTCAGATGATATCTAAAGTTATCATGTTCTGTTTTTATATCGTTACTATCCCATTTGAGCGTTCCTCGCTCCATGCTTTGTCTCTCTTAGAGCCACAATCTCGGCTTAGTTTACTGATTTTGTCTCCAGAATAAAGTGACATGCTGAATTAAGTTTCTCTGGAAAGGTATCCCCGGCTTTGCATCGATCCATCTTCCAAAATTGATAATTTTCTGATACCTCTTGGTAACTCACACTCTCTTCATCCAATGCCCATCCATAAACATATTCAGCACCTTTAGTTCGTTTGTCATAAGTTCCATGATGGTACCTCACCAGTTTTATTAAGCATCTTCATGTAAATAAAGTGGTATTGGTGCCGCTTTTCTTCTTTATCAATCAATTCAGAGACAGAATTCGAAGAAAAGTATCTCACTTATAATCCCATGCACGGTTTTTATGACCTTTTGTGCCACCATACAACAGAGTTTTTGTGATGAGGGGTCTCACTATCATTCTGAACATCCAGTATGCTAACTTTGGTGATATTCTTCACCTTCCTCAGATCTTCTCTTCCAGGTCAACTTCTAGATACTTAATTTTTGAAGGCTTGAAACTTAACTTTTTCTTAAATTTTCTTGAAAGTTTCGGGAGTTTAGCAACTCAAGATTTATATGATTTATGCGTATGCTACAGAAGAATACTCAACGTTATCCGCAAACCCATACGAGCTTCCCGATTTCCGGCAAAAATATTTACCTACGAAGAGTCTTTTTTTTTATGGATGCGCCAATGGATGTGGCAATCTTCTAAAGATACTAGTAGCCTACTAGTATGCACGATTTGCATACCCGATTACTCGATTCCATGAATACGCCTGCGTACTAATCCACACCCAGCTCACTTTTACCACTCTCCCCGCGGGACTGCCGTTAGGTATTACATCGCGGGACTGGTTAGCAATTCATGCTATGCTTCTGGTATTGCTGCTTCTGCTCTCCTTGCTTTCTCAATTATACGAAGCTCTTTTGCACATTCGTTACGAGTGCAATTCAGTTCTCCTCTGATCTCAACATGTGGTCTATAAGGAGCGATGGATTTGGCAAGTTATTTCTCCATTCTGCGAAGCGACTGCAATGGATCACTGTGTGTTCTGTGTCTTCCTCTTGATCTTGACAATTTGGACAGAAAGGTGAGCTATCGTGCCCAAATCTGTGTAAATACTCCCGATAGCCACCATGACCCGATAGGAACTATGTAAGGTGATAGTTGCAGTCCCCATGCATTTGTCTTATCCACGCTTCGATGGTGGCGTGGATAAGACAAATAAGACAGACGCTTGTAGGTCCATCTGCCTTTTGTACTGTTTTCCGAGAATGTCGATAGGGATCATCCAGCTATGACACATGCTGCTTCGTCTGTCGCCCAAACCGGAGCAGCATGCAGAAGAACCGAACTGACGATAGTAAAATCCGTCTAGCGTACCCAGGTCCTCCGATGTTTAGTACTATTCGAGAGAGGACCGCCTGCAGTACGGAAGCTTTCTTGCTTGAGTATTCTACGTGGGCTTTAAGCTTCAATCTTTTATCAAGCATTACTCCAAAATATTTAACTGCTTCTTATGATCTTATAGTCTGTCTGCCGACTCGAACATTACCATATTCAACAGCCTTTCGACTTGTTATAAAAACAGCCTCAGTTTTGTCGTCTGCTAATTCTAGACCGGCGGATACTAGCCAGTCTTTGATTTTTGCGATTGCTTCGTTTGTGGCTGACTCTATGTGTTTGGCCACGGTAACTAAGGCGATGTCATCAGCGAACCCGATTATTATAACTCCTTGTGGCAGTGTTAGTCGCACGACTACATAATATCCCATAGAAGAGGTCCTAGTACCGATCCTTGTGGGTCAGTTTGGTACCTCAACTTCATGTTTGTGAAGTAATTTGTAATTATATATATTAATAATATAATAATATTAATAATTTTGAATGCCCAGAGTCACTACTGCACAGTATTTCTTTGCCCCCTCTCGCCATCTTTTTCCCTAAATCGCTTCAGCTGCTGTATCGACTATCAACGCTAGAACGCGATTTTCTGAATCCGAACAGTGCTCTTTTCTCCTCTGCTACCATGAGCAGTCTGTTATTCATTCGAGGATCTTTCCCAAAGTGTCGAGTAGACATATTGGGCGATATGATGATGGGTCACCTGGCGGCTTGTTTCCTATTGGTAGCAGCACCAAATTTGAGCTTCAATGGATCAGGAAAAACTCCTTCGTCTAAACACTTTTGCATCGTCGATATAAAGATGTTGGACATCTTTTGAACAGCCGGTCCGGGGACTTTATTGTTGCCTATCTTCTTGAATGCCTCGAATAGATCCTCTCGAGTAATACCGGGGATGTGCTCCGTGTTGGTCTCTCTGATTATGTTACACAGAGTAGGTGGTCTATGGAGGAATAACATAACTGGATCGTAACATAACTGGGCAAGTTAGCTGTTAACTTAAATGTGTCTAGGCGCTCCTGAAAATCGACACTTCCTCTGGATCGTTGGACTCTGCGTCGGGCTTGTAAACACTTTACCCTGAGTGTTTTTATTTCCTCGTTCCACCAATAGCATGGTGCACCTCTTCGGCTGAGCTGGTGCGAAAGGGTCTCCACTGTTCCGAAGCGAGTTATGATATCGACGTCCATTATTTCCTCGAATGTGCCTGTTAATTTAGGGCGTTGAATGGTTGAACCAGATTTCTTAATATTCAATATTATCGCCTGGTGGTGGCTGTATGTATATTCCTCGATGAGCCGCCATTTTGTGTTGTACAGGAGGGAGTTATATCGATGACCTATGAAGAGTCTGTACATGAATGTGTGCTGTCTGATGGATATGCTCGTCGAATCACTAGTTGTTCGATTGCACAATCAGATCGTGCGGTTTTGTGCGGTGGAGCCATCTTATATGCTCCTTTTGATTGAGGAGTCTCGATGCCTCTACGTTAACGTGTTGACTGAGCCTTTTTGCATGAGCTGCTGCATACTTTTTAATTCCGTGACATGTTCCATCCAGCGAATCTGTGCATCCAAGGTCATGCCCACGGTGTTTGCATGACGGTTCTGTATATTATTTATAAGTATCGGGATATGTCGATTTTTTTTGTTGGTGAAGCCAACTTGTACAGATTTGGCGTCATTTATTTTAATCCTTCATTCAGTTTGTCCAGTTTTCGATGTCGTTTATCGCAGCTTGGAGTTATCGCATAGAATCTTCAGCTGTTTCACCGATGGCTAGTATATCGCAAATGTGGTGATTATATTGCTTGATGGTGTAGGAAGATCATTGGTGAATAGTAAGAATAGTGTTGGACCCAAGATGCCGCCCTGTGGAACTCCTGCTTTTATTTCCTTTAGATCACATTAAGCATAATCTTGTTTAATCTAATCTAAGTACCTTACAGTATTGGACTGGAAGTGGCGTTTTTAATGTGTACAAAAGTCCTTCATGCCAAACTTTGTCAAAGGCTTGTGCTACATTGAGGAAAATAGCAGAGCAGTTCTTCCTTTCCTCTAACGACTTTTCTATTGCGTCAGTGATTCTGTGAATTTGATCTATGGTTGAGTGGCTATCTCTAAAGTCAAATTGGTGGTTTGGATAGACTATGACATCATATCTCAAACACCTTGACTATGCTGATGACGTTTGCCTGCTTTCACACTGGATAATGGATCTGCATCAGATGGCCCATAATTTGGAGTCAGAGGCGAACAAAGTAGGGTTGAAAATAAGTACAAAAAGCACTTAAATTGTTCAACAAAACACCAGTGCCGCTCAACTCAACATTGCCGAACAGCAAGTCGAGAAAGTAAGCAGCTTTCTATATTTACGAAGTATGGTCTCAGAAGATTGTGGTACGGAACTGGTTGTGGACAGCAGAATTCGTAAAGCAAAGGCTGCGTTCGGTATGCTTTCTAAAATCTTGAAAAGCAATGTTTTCAGCACAAAAACCAAACTGAAACTGTACCGATCAAACGTGGAAACAGGGTTACTTTATGGGTGTAGTACTTGACCAACACCGTCACAAGGAAGCTGCAAATCTTCACAAAATAGATGTCTTCGCAATATCCTAAGGATCTTCTGGTCAAATCGTATGTCGAATGACCAACTACATGCGATAACGGGCCAGGATCTAATAGACATCAAAATACGGATTAGAAAGCGGCAGTGGATTGATCACACCTTACTTCGCGAAGACAGCTGCATTGCGAAATACGCAATGCAATGCAATCCACTTACCCTTTCAGGCAGACGAGTGGACCGCCCTAGGCAGACATGGAAAAGGACAGTCGAGGAGGAATCCAGATCATTGGGGATGACTTGGAGGGAGCTTAAGCACGTTTCAGAACTCCGAACACGATGGCGCGCAGTCGTTGTTGACGTCCTATGCCCCACGAGGGGTCAGACGACATAACTAACTAAATTCTATTTTTCTGAAAATCAATTCAGTAATTAAAAGAACTCCATTTAAGTAAAGGGGCCTATAGCTACAACTTGCTGTGGGACATGCTCGGTGCCGGTGATTGTATTCACGTTTTTATTGTCTTACACAGAGTGCATTGCTCTCACACGATTTGATTGTCCGTTTACTAAATACGAAGTTCAAGCCTAATGTGAAGATAGGTTTTCCCTTGCAATTATTGTGCAGCGTGAATTATCTTTTCTTTGGATTTGCCCGCTCTCACAATGTCTTCAACTTGCTATTCTTCAACACCATCCAATGGTAGCAACATTTTATCATTGCACACAGCACAGCAAAGGAATAGAGGGGGAAACTGTTGCTCTATGCATGTCTGTTGCATTTATACGATCCCGCATTGCATGTACTCGTATCTGAGCCAGTGAAAGTAGTAACAATCCAAGAAGTTACCTAATCCAAATTGTCATGGGGGATTTTGTTTGCAAAATGCAAAAAAAAAGACAAGGAAAATGCACTGCAACTTTTGCATGTACGAGTACGTAATCCGATTAAGCATAGTTTAGTCATTTTGAAAGTCAACAAAATGCTCATGTCATCTTAGCCTTGAATATTTCTTTTCGCAACTTCAATTGAACGGTCCATGAGAGTGTCTGTGCACCTATCATCATGACCAGTGTAGTGACAGACAGCAATTAATTTAATTGAATTAAAATTTCGCCAAATCATTGTGACAACCACTTGTGCAATAAAAAATCTCAAGGCTTACTTTTTCTTTGAAAAGACGTTTTGAAACATGTTTTCTTAAATGTTAGTTAAATCCTTTCACCCCTTTGGGGTGCATAGGGCGTTAACAACGCGTGCGCGCCATCTTGTTCTGAGTTTTACAATGCGTCTCCAGCTCATTCCCAGAGAGCTTGATTCCTCCTCAACTATTCTGCCTGCCTGGGTGAGCAGATTCCACTGCATGGCATATTTCGCAATGGAGTTGGCTTCGTGGCATAGGGTGTGTCCACATTGCTACTTTCTCCTTCGTATAGCAATGTCTATAGGTTCTGGGCACGTTCTCTGATAAAGTTGTTCGTTGGAGATACGATTGGTCCTCAAGATGATTCTTAGACATCTATTTATGAAGGTCTGCAGCTTGCATGTATTGCACATTCCAGGTACTACACCCATATAATAGTACTGATTTGACGTTGTAACGGAACAGTCTCAACTTGGTTCTGGTTCTGAGAACACTGCTTCTCCAGACATTGGATAGCTTTCCGAATGCAGCTTTTGTGTTCCCGATTCTGCTGCACACATCCAATTTAGTTAGACGAGACCATACTTCCTAAATATAGAAAGTTGTCTACTTTCTCGACGGAAATGTTGAGTTGAGCGGCTGGTGTTAGAAGTGCTTAGGGCTTTTGTTTATTTTAAGCCCCACTTTGTCTGTCTCAGCTTCTAGATTTTGGGCCATCAGATGAAAGTTCATTATCCGACGTGAAAGTAGGCAAACATCGACAGCGTAGTCGAGGTGTTTAAAGTAAGATATATAGTATCATAGTCTATCGATATTCATGGTTACTTTCCATTAATGCTGCACGGAGTACAACGCTAATGACCATCAAAAACAGAAGCGGTGACAGTATGCACACCTGACGTACTCCACTTTGGACATCAAAATACTGCTTCACCTTGCCATTGTGTAAAATGTGAGACTTACTACCCTCGCATATAGCAGGCTTGATAATAGCTATGAGTTTTTCTGGGATGCCCCTCCTGCACAAGGCCAACCAGATAGCAACTCGATTCAAACTGCCTTCTCGAAGTCGATAAATAGTAGATGCAGCGGAGATCTGTACTCGATGCATTGCTTATGATCCGGGTGTTTATGTGGTCGATGAAGGAAGATCCAGCGCGAAGCCTGCCTGTTCCACGGCGAAAGTTAAATCTGAACTTTCTTTAATTAGTTCTACGAGTAATATGATTCTAGCTATTATCTTGGCTACGGCCGAAAGAACTCACATGACTCTCCAGTTTCCACATACCATCTGATTTCCTTTTTTTCACTCCTGTGGAAATTGCTCATCTTTCCACGCTCTCCGTATGAGCGGGTGTAGCATTTCTGACGATGTATCTGGCGCCGCTTGAAATAGTTCGGCAGGGATGCCATCGGTTTTACTGGGAGGTCCGGTGAGAATTCGGGAATTTGTTGCTTTGGAAGATTCACTAGAGTTCGAGGTCATATCACCATTGTCTAAGTGGTTAAGGACTGTGGCGAAGTGATCTCTCCATCTATTTAGATGATCATCATCCGTAATAACAAGGCTACCATCTAAACACTTCGGTGAATATGGATTGGAGTTCCGACCACCAATGAGCTTAGTATTCGCCCTCCCTTGAACTTAGAAACGAGCTGAATATCGATGAATAATTGAAACGCTTTCGTTTTATTGAAGAATTCCGGATGCTTTTTGATCAGAAGGTACGAGTATATCTGGGCATGATTCATGTTGTCAAAGGCACTTTCGATACAAAGGAAACAACATACTCGTACTGCTACTCTTTATCGCTCAAAGATTTTTTTAAAACTTGACGTGAGATTCTGAAGAGCCAGCGTAGTTCATTTTCCATGTTAATAGACATATTGATTCAAATGCAGGAGGCGAAGGAACCCATCTCTGCTATGTCTATCAATGATTTTTCCATAGTTTGAAGGAAGTAAGGCTAATGGGTTTATATGACTTTGCCATTTCTGTTGGTCTGCGTTCTGCCTACGATTACCTATTTTCAGCTTCTCTGAATGTAACCCCCCGCAAAGCTTGTTCTGAGTAGGTAGCGACTTTGTGATTCCTTTTTGAAAGAGTGCTGGAAAGATTCTGTCTTGTCCCGAGACTGGGGAAAGGTGTAAATCTAGTTCAGCTTAATTTTGAATATACAAAACAATAACAATACAAGTAATGTGGTTGAATTCTAAACCTGACTGATAGATTGAGGGTGGCCGTGGTGTAGTTGTAACATCATCGATTGTCACGCTATTGATTCACGGTTCGAATCCTGATGTCAAGAATCATTTATTTATTTCGTATGAAATAAATAAAACAGTCGATCAATTGCGAAAGATAAGTCAACTCTACTGTGAAGGCATAACACTGGCAGTAGGGTGGTCATATGGCTAAAATGCAACTTGATCGTGATGATGACATCAGGAGGACGGAAAAAAATACTGTGAATCATAAGCAACGACAATAATAGCGAAATCAAACAAAATACTCCCCACTTATCTGGACAGCCACCCTTGGAGTTTACAGAAACTTAATACCAACTAAGTTTCAAACCCACTACACCAATCTTTCTTTCTCTCTGTCTCTTCCTCTTTCCACAAAAACGCACGTGTTCTAAAAATTAGTATAAGGGTATTCATATCCCCTTTAACACGTGCAAATTATAAAAGTTTGCTAGCATTCGGTAATTGACAGGAAGTTATTCATATTATTGTGACAGAAACATAGTATTACATCTCTGCGGTACGAAATAAATGGATATAGGCTTCAACAGCGTTGGGAAATATTAAAAACTTATTTCCAAAGTGTGCTGTGTTGCCGAAACAGTGCGAAGTTCATGGGATTGGCATGCTAATTGATAACACAAGCTACCCTCGTGTTCGTCCTGTGCGCTCAGCCGAGACTATAGCTGCCTGTTGCCGTAAGTGTGCACCTAAACCCGATAACTCACCAACTGAACATTAGCCGCACTAGCCTGAGGAGAATTATGCATACAAACGTCGGACTATTTCCTTACAAGGTCCAACTGATTCAGGAATTGAAGCAAAATTACCACTCGCATGTAAACAAGCAAAACGCACACGTAGCCGTAGAGAAGCGATTGTATTCTCAGCTTGTGACTGTTTGGTGTGGTTTGTGGAATGGCGGCATTATTGGCGCATTTTTCTTCGAATATGAAGATGACAACAACGTTACAGTCAACGGGAAGCGGAACAGAGGCATGGTTGTCTGGTTGGCTTGATGTGGCCCTCGATGAGGTACACTTAGACCACTAGGTAGGGGCAGTTGGGTCACGCTGTTCGCTCCTGAAATCAATCGCTTTTCTTGACGCAGCTATTTAAGTTAGCCATAGAGACAGTATTGAGATCATTGATAATGTAATGACCTGGTGTAGCCTTCGTAATATTGGCGAGTGCAGGACACGTGCGCAGGAGCCATGATAACCGATGTTTTTTTTTTTGTCAGAAATTGAGGACATGAACTTGGACGATTTCTGTTTCCAGCAAGAAGGCGCTACGTGCCATACAAGTTGTCCAACAATCGATCTTTTGCGCACTAAGGTCAATAATCGTGTAATCAGCCGTTTCTGTGATGTAGCTTATCCTTCGCGGAGTTGCCGTTGTGCATTTTTTGTGGGGTAACGTTAAAGATCGATGTTATCCTGATAATTCAGAAACAATTCAGGCACTTAAGCACAATATTGATCGAGGTATTCATGAAATAGAACCCCGTACCATCGAAAATGTACTGCAAAATTGGATTGACAGGATGTGTTACTGCCAAGTCAGCCGCGGCAGCTATTTAAATGAAATTATTTTCCATAAATAATTGGAAAGAGTACTCTCTTCTATTAAGTAAAAAAGTTTGAAAAATATTAAATATTTTATAGGAATTTTAAAAAGACACCAACAGATGGCCCACCCTTTATTTGCAAAGAAAGGCTCTAAGACCACAAGTAGGCCTGTAAAATCCATTCTCAAGCCAGCATCTGCCATTAGAATTGTCTTGCATAAGCTAACTTAACTTCAACCTATGACTTATGCAAACGGTCGCGTAAGTGTGAACCTAGTTTGGCTCTCTTCATTATATGAACCCTCTCTTGTCAAGATTCAACAAGTTGATTACTCGTATCTTCTCATCTACTTTGTGTATTTTTTTTTCTTTCTGAGAAGATGAAGGACTGCTGATGACTGTTGTAGATAACTTTATGAATTCCTTTTCTTCAAATTATTGGTATGCCTGCTACGATGACGCAAGTCATTTCTACCATTCGGCGAAAGTATCTTTAAAAATTCCGCCAATATATCGTATCACGCACATACAAAATGTGATGTAATCCCTTAAGTAATTATTAAATCATTACACTATAAGAGTGTACCTCTTCACGTTTCTCAGTGGCGTGTGACTCTCCTACGAGTAGGTTTTAGAAAATAATATTTATTCGTACGAATATGAATGAAAGTGGATGTGGTATGTCGTTAGCAGTGTATCGAACACTAGGAATATCTAGGCGCATTCGCAATATTGAATTGTAAACTTACTCGTAATATTATGTCTTGCTACGCTTGTGGCATCTGTCATGCATTGTGTTTATATAAACGGACGTGCATTGTAAGTATGTGCACGAGTCACGTGAAATTGTTTAGTGCAATGTCTGCATCTGCAGAATGTGTTGCGTTAGATGCACGCACGAGTAAATATGGAATTCTTTTACTGGCTTCTGTAAACCGCAAGTCATCATTATCTGTCTGTATATCTGTCTGTTTGTACATACAGGTGGACGGAATTACTTAAATTTTCATATCTGGAATCGGTAGGGTCAAAATTCGAGCCAGAATAAGAATTTTCGTTCTCAGCCCCACGACAGCGTAGTTTTTTTTTATCGATTTTAGTAAGACGTTTGACACACTATCGGATCAAACCTTGTTAGCTTCATTGCAACGTTCCGGAATTCGAAGTGAATGCATCTAATGGTTCGAAAACTAATTGACATTTCGATAATATCGCGTTAAAATCAATGAAAATCTCAGTGATGTACAATAGTTAACATTACATACGGGGTTCCTCAAGGCTCAAAACTAGGCCCTCTTCTATATATTGGATATGAAAACGGTTAACTAAAGTCTCACAGACATTAAGAATGATGCAGAAGGACCTAAACGTCGTTGCAAGATGGAGTCACGATAACCCGGTGACAATCAACACTGACAAGATAAAGATAATTCACATCAAACCGCCTCACATCTTGCATCATTCGGATTTTCAAAATTTTCCTAATCAATCACCCTAATAAATGAGTTTTACCACGATGACTGCTCTATAATTTCCATCGATCACCACCGCAACACACGACGGAATGCAGAAGGCGGGTTTAAGGTAGCAAAGTTCTCTAATAACTACGGCAAGTACTCGTTAGAAACAATGTTACCTATGCTGCTACGAAAACGGTTTACAAACGCTACAGCTCTTAGCCGAAACACGCATCCTAGGCTCTATCATCGCTCCCATCTTTCCAGTACATTCATCCCAGGGAAGGATTAAAAGACCAACCAAAGATAACTGGTAGAGATCAACAAAAAAAAATTTCCACGAAGGACAAATAATATTGGCCATAAACTCTTTACCCCATAAGCCGACCCATAAGCCTTATTTCTTTCTTCCTGAAAACTATGGAGAAAATACTTGATAGGCATATCAGGCATAGAGCCCTCTCAACCAGGAAAATCAACAACCCATGCTCTTCAGGAACTCACAATAAGAATTGAAAAATTCTTTAGAGGCTGCGATGGGTTGCTTCCTTGACATCGAAGGAGCTTTTGATAACACCGAATACGCTCAGATATACAGATGTATCCAATACACAGGAGTAGATAGTAGTACATGTAACTGGATAAAATGCATGGAAGACGAAAATTAAACACCTCACTAGCAGCAATAAACTCAAAGTCACTGCTGCGAAAGATTGCCTCCAAGGTGGAGTCGTCCTCTCTCCCTTATTGTGGTCCATCGTAGTAAATGAACTGCTGAAGGCTTCTATGTCCAAGGTTACGCAGATGATATAACGATACTGATCAGAGGCAAATTCGAAGAAATAATCTCGGATCTCCTTCAGAGGGCGCTGAATCTAGTCACTAACTAGTGCCAAAAAGTCGGCCTTAACGTCAACCCGAAAACCAAAGTTGGATCCATCAAAGGAATAAAAAACGAGAACGGTTAACAACACCCACACTTTTTGGTGAACCAAAAGATTTCTCGAAGGAGGTCAACTTGATCAAAAACTTACTTGGAATTCTTATCTCACAAAAGCCATAAACGAAGCCGGGATCTCATTATGGACCAGCAAAAGTTTCATTGGTAAAAATCGGGACCTAATCCCCAAAATGATGTTAGACCGACCATCACATTATGCGGCACCAGTAAGTGGGCAAAAAACGAAACAGAGGTCTACACAAGACAGGCTCCATAAACTTTAAAGACTAGCACAACAGGTGCAATGGAACTTGGTCTTGCTGGAGGTTCAACTTCAAACTAGTTCACTTAGACAATGCGCAAGAACTTAACAATAATAAACTACCGGGAATAACAATCACAGACAAATGACATTGAGACAAGGTGACATTTTCAAATTGCCATAACTGGGAACAGAATAAACTTGCATTTGCCAACGATCCTCATGTACGTTATTACTACAAAGACTCTCATGTACTCGAGTATGGGAAAATGTAACTTCATATTCCATGCATCAGAGAAAGTATAAATAGATCTGCAACCAACAGGAACATTTATATCTTATCAGATAGCTAGGCTGCTATATTAGCAATTAAGGCTTACGAAATAAGATCCAAACTAGTAAGGGACTGCCTTCAACTACTCATAACGTTAGCCAGCTCAAACACAGTTTATCTCATTTCGATGCCAGGACACAGTGGATATAAAGGAAATAGGTTACCTGCTAGGAGTTGCTTCAAGATTTGTAATGCCAAAACCATTTTGTGGATTACCAGTGAGTACGGCAAAAAGCTGTATAAAAAGCTGGTTAAAAGAAAAGCGCATCATTACTGGATGAGAACTGAAGATGAATAGACAAACCAAAATCTTTCTGTCAAATACCTCCCACAAAAGTACAAAATAACTCCTACAGATGCAGAGACATCTCCATCCAGATTAGGTTAGGTGACTGGGTGCCGTTGTTGACAGGGTTGTCAACAGCTCACTTATAGAAGACTTAGAGTCCATTGTGCCCAATATATAGAACCTGGGTACCTAATTCAATCTTTGACTGCTAGGCTAAACCTTCCAGATAAATGTATGAATCTCAGGAGTTTTCTTAGCTCAAAGCTACCTAGCTCATCCAGCTCTGAAAAGAAGTGTCTGCCAAAAGCATGGCTTCTTTTGATGACCAGAACTGGACAGTCATACGGGAGATGATGAACGGATTCTATTTCCTCCACGCCGCTGCAGCTTATACAGTAGTCGTTATGAGGTAACCCTAGCCATGCTGCGTGATTGCCTATCACACAGTGTCCTGTCACGACACCAACAGCTATACGGATATCCCTTCGACTTAGTTCTCTTTTTGTCGTAGACTGGCCATAATGATTTGGCTGTAGCGTATGTATCTAATCAACCCCAGCGTTCATTAGCTTCCTCATTAGACTCGATGTCTATCTCCCTGTGCTAAGTGATACACTAGCCTCGGAAGGGGCTCGCGAAGGGCTTAGATCCTCATCCCATTCCTAATAGAAAACTTTCGGTTGCAGTTTGGCATGGGGTTGATGTAGTTCGTTTCCGTCCGGGGTCTCAATATATTCCATCGATTTAGAATTGAGGCATGACCGTAGGGTTTAGCTTTCCATACACCGGCTTCCCTTAGTCTTAGTGCAGTTTTGGCTGGCGAATTCTCGCAGGATATGTTAAGTGGAAGAAGATTTAGTATTGTTTCCAGACCTGCTGTCGGTGTTGATCTCATCGATCCCGTAACTCCCAGACAGCCTGCCCGTTGAATCTTTGTAACGCTTTCAAGTTGGTATTTCTTTTCGAGCATTTTCCACCAGACAATTGAATCTTGGGTCAAAATGGGTCTTACTACCACAGTGTATAGCCAGTGTACCACTTCAGGCTTAAAACCCCAAGATTTCCCGAAGGCTTTTCTGCATGCATATACTGCAACATATGCCTCTTGATTCGGTATAATTTGGAATCCAATATTACCCCGAGATATTTTGCAGTTACTTGAGGTATCAGCTCGACACCATTCATACGAGGGTAGTTGAATTCTGGTATCGATCTTCTCCTCGTGAATAGCACTAACTCGGTTTTCGCCGGATTCACTTCCAGACTCCTGCCTTTGACCTAGACATTCACTAGTTTTAATGCATAATTGAGTCGTTCGCTGAGTACCGGGAGGAACTTTCCGCATACCAAGATGACAACATCATCGGCCTAGGCCGCTACGTTGAAATCATTCCTTTCTAGTATATCTAACATCTCGTCCACTACTAGAAGCCATAAGAGTGGTGAAAGGACTCCGCCTTGGGGGGTGCCCCGCTTGACTCGCTTTCTTCCCCTTATGCCCGCTAGTGTGGAGTTGATTATACGGGTACTAAGCATTAGTTCAATCCACCTGCATATACCCGAGTGTATTTGAGCCCTGCGCAGACTGATCAAAATCTCGCAGTTGAATTTTTTCACGAAACCAATACTTGCCCTTATATGTACATATGTACGAGTATGTCTAAATTTGACGTCTGAATGATTTGTACGAGTAAATGGCTGCTCGTCATGGTGATCGGACTTCTGTAACGCGTTTCAACAGTCTCCAATTCATACGCAATGTTGTCAATCCTACATGAACTTGTATCTGCTTTGGGTGACCAACTTTTCTGAAAGCGAGTATAACAGAAATTTTCTGGCTCCATAGGATATGGCTAATCTATTGCCACTGCATGGGATGATTTGAAAAAATCCACTTTAACGATATGTATCCGGTAATTGCACCAATGTCGCAGTGCACTTCTGCATATAGTCTGTAGACCCATTTCGCTTCTCCCAATCATATCCACAATTTTTGAGAGGATATTACTCTAGCGCTTATTGCCGGTTATGGAGGAACAAAATCTTTTCCCTGATCACAGGTTTGTGTTCAGAAGTAAGCATTAAACCATTGATCAGGTATATGAATCACTGACATAATTGAGAAGGCTCTTGAAGAAAAAATGATTTTCTCAAGCGTATTGATATCTTGCAAGTCTTTGATGTGCTGTGGCATAAAGGCCTGTACGCCTATATTACATACTGATAACATATCGCAAACAACTCGCAATTTAAAGAAATTTCAGCTGGCTTACCGCAAGGAAGCGTTCTTGGTCCGCTTCTGTATCTTTTATATACCCGCGATATACCGCAAGAAGAAGGCACCGTCTTAGCTAGATTTTCCGATAACACTGTAAAACTGCAAAGTGCTTTGAATAATGTAAATGGTCTGACGAATCGCCCCCAACGAAACGAAATCGAATAGCTTGCGCGTCCTTATAAACTCAGTCCGTATTCTGTTCACAAACGAGGCTAAATACTTCGGAATAACACTCGACGTAAAGTTGAAATGGAAGTCGCATGTGTAAGAGAAACTTGAAACAAGCTTAACATTGAGCATAAGCTGCTCTTATACAAGAAGTCAGTGTGGACCTATGATATACAACTCTGGGATTGTACAAAGAAAACTAATGTCAACATTTTACAAACTTTCGAAGATAAAGTGCTAAGTTCCCTGCACCATGGAACATAAGAAACGACGATATCCACAGAGATCTCGAAATTCCTACAGTCGAAGATGAAACTAAAAATTCCACGCGAAAGCACAAAATTCGATCAAACGGACATGTTGGTGATACAGTCCTAAAATTTTTGGATGACCAGACCAAACCATTCGACTTAACGACGGCCAGCAATGATTGCGAAAACCACTTCTAGCTTCTGAAAATCTATAGGCGTATCTGTAAAGTGTTGGCAGCACCTGTAGATGGCTGTTGTATAAAGTCCATCTATCAAGCTCAAAAGCGTAATCGTTATTATTTCATGGTGCCTATAGCAAGATGTGTATGGGATCCGTAGCTCAGTGGTTTAGTGTGTAATCACTGAGCGAGAGGTTCAAGGTTCGAATCCAAGAAAACTCAAAAAAATAAAAGTTTTCTCACGGTCCCACCTCTCGTGAACGTCTGACAAACATCCGAGAGTAAAATTGTCATGAAAAGCTTCTCTCAATCGCAAAAAATTGTCCTTTGGAAACGGCATAAAACTGTAGGTCTCAACCATTTGTGAGGCGCACAACACGAGTGGCTGCGAGAAGCTAGGCCAGGCCCTACACTAGGCTATTAGCCCCAAAATATATATACTCTTATATATACCTGAAGACAAGAGGGTGGGTTCCTGTTCAGATTTGGCATCGTTGTCAAACGCAGAGGAATACAGATTATTTCAATCCAAGAATCAAATACTCCGGTTGGTTATTGCTAGGGTGACAATAAGACATTACTTTTGAATCCGTTTTAGAACCGCGAAACTCCTACGAGCATGAAACCAAATCTCTCCTCTGGCTTGTATTGACTATCGTCTCTGAAAAACTGACACATCCACTTGAACCTGACCCATGGTTTGTGAACAATGAAAAATAGTCCTTTCAAGTGCAGACTTTGAGCTCAATATGAGGTTTTAGATGTAGGCTTGCTTGAGTAGCTAATACTTCCAATATAATAAGGGTGAGATCACTACTGCTATCAAAGCACTGAAAACCAACAAAGCGATAGGACTTGAAGGTATTCGAACAGCGCCAACAATATCGACAGAGCTACTGCTCCCACCTATAAAGAGACCTTGGGAAGCTGGCAGCTTTCCTGGCGAGTGGAAGAAGAGAATGATCGACAAGATTCCTAAGAAGGGAAATTTAATGCAGTGCGAAAATTGGAGGGTTATCTGCGTGCTGCCTAACTAAAATCATTTTGGAGTGAATCGAATTCGATGCCGAACAAGCAAGTTTCCATTCTGGGTCGTCATGTGAAACTGCAGATCATCATCGAGTAGTGCACTAAATACAGATCACCACTTCACCTGCTGTTCATCGATTTTGAGAAGGCGTTCGATAGTGTCTACAGGGAGTTTATTTCGAATGCCTTATGGATGAGGAGTATTCCCGATAAATTAATTGCTACCATTAAAGCTACATACGATAGGTCCAAATCTCACGTTCTGCATAGAGATTCGATATTCAAAGTGGGGTAACGCAAGGCTGCATTATTTCACCAATACTTTTCGTGCACCTTTATCAACGGGAAACGGATGAATTCGATGGATCCCAATTGAAACATCTTGCTTACGCTGACGATGTACTCGTATGCTTGCCCTATCACAGAATTATGGCAAAAACGAAAATCTTCAGCCTTGGAACAAACTCATCAGTTCAGATATGCATTGCTGGACAACCGGTAGAGGGAGCAGAGGATTTTCAGTATCTTGTGAGTATTGTCTCGACCGATGGTGGAACCGAACTGGACATAACCAACAGGATCGCCAAAGCAAATTTCGCTTTCAGGATGCTGTCCAAAATATAACGCAGCAATGCAATCAGTTTGAAAACCAAACTAAGACTGTACCGCTCCAACGTTGTATCCATCATGCTGTATGTTTACAGCACGTGGAGAGTGTCTATTACTATCACGAGAAAGCGGCAAACAAATAGGTGCCTGCGCAACATCTTAAGAATTTTCTGGTCCAACCGTATCTCTAACGAACACCTCTATAACCAATAGGCACAACGTTGCAGTCGATTGGTCACACGTTCCGAAAAGGTGACATTTCTATAGCTAACCATGCTATCCAATGAAACCCTTTAACCCAGGATGGCTGAATACCTATCGGTCCGAGGAGAACATGGCGGAGAATAGTAGAGAAGGAGGCACCGTAGTTTTTTTTTTTTTTTAAGGAAAAGTCCGGAACACTCAGACTCACCCGAAGTCCATTGTACTACCAGGCACAACTCCTTTTTGGTGTAGTGATTGAAGAAACTGGGATTTTTTCTCGTTTCTCTTTTATGCTCGAGTGACTGTGGTTGCTGTTCCCCGTCCGGGCTCGAACCTGCACAGTTCGGGTCACAAGCGAACATACTACCCATTAAAGTTGGGGAGAGCTGAGATACATTGCCAGAAACCATACACGATCGCGCATAGGCGTAGTAGATGTCCTAGGACCCTCAAGGGGATACAGGATATAAATAAGTAAGTTTCAACATATCTTAGATACGTTATATTTCTATTTCCATGCGATAGTTTAACCAGATCACATCTAAGTGTTAACTTTCGAACCAAATATAGAAACAGATTAATTTGTGTCACTTTTTTTTTTTTTTAAATTTCTCCAATGTCACTGTCACTCGACTAGACATGAAGAAATGCAAAAAAAAAAAGGCGAGACTTGTTGCATCCGCACACAGAAATAAACGAGACAATTTCCACTTCAATCTGGTTTAAAGTGAACGCTCTTGAGGAAATACAAAACCGAACTAAACATGCAAACGAGTGGTTCGAAACGTCCTTACCTGGGATTTTGTATGCAATTTGCTTGACCAGCAAATCTGCTTGAAGAAATCCTTGGACTCAATTAGTTATCCTAAGTACTCTCCAATTGAAGTGAGATATTTTAAAATGCATTTTATTTTTTCTTTATTTAACTTTTACGTAAATCCACTCGCGAACACTATTTTTATTTTTTTTCAAATTTTTTTTTAATTTATTCAGATATCTTTTTTTCTGTTGCACAACTTTATTTTTTATTTTTTATTTTTTCCTATGAATCTATCAAATTCACTTTCAAGTTTCAACCGATTCACTCCGATCCACATTATATCAAGTACTAAACTTTCGATTCGGACGTCTTTCGATGAACCACCTCGTAGTGGCTAAAATTCATGGCAGAAATATCAACGATAACAGCCGACTGGCAAGTAAGACTAACTAACAACAAACTTTGGTAATACCACTGTCGGCGTTACGGTCTGAGATCGGTGTGGAGTAGGTATCTGTGGCGATCAACCTTTCTTCGAGATACGTGTTGAAAGAAGAAGAAAATAAAAAAAAAAAAAGCTTTCTTCGTTTCTTTTATTTGGTTTCCTCTGCAATGTGTTACCACTCTTTGGTTTGCAGACTGTTGTGTGTCTGCAAAGTGAAAAGTACAGGTAATTATGACGATGACGATGATGATGATGATGATGATGATGGTGTTGATGTTGGGGTTACAACATTCAGTGCAGCTGACTGAGTAAACAAGATTGACTAGTCTCCAAATAAAAGGCGGAGAAATTGAAAGAATCTATATTGTGGGAGGGCATTTCTGTCAGTAAAATCAACTTACCTTAGTTTAAGTTACTTCGATTGGAGAAAAAAAAAGATGTATCTATTGAAAGACGAGTGTCTACACTCGAGCTTCTGTTTGAATGGGATCGAGCACACATGTAGGTAGGCACGTTGAGCGATTTAAGCTTGTGAAATACGTGTCGAATTTGATGACTATGATTAGGTTTTTGGATTTGTTATGAAGTCTGCATCAATTGTGATATGCGAATTAGGTGTAACCTTGGAAAGGTGTGGAAACTATCTTGTTTTGAATAATTTCACCAAGTGAGTTACATGCCTCTTTCTTTTTTTTTTCGGACTCTGCATGGGGTGATAGAAAATTATTACACGTACGAGTACATAACTTAGGTAATGGTTGACGTAATTCTGATGTATTAATGGGTTGCGATTAAATTTTCATTGAAGAAGTAGTTGCCTTAAATTTATTACGATAACTGTAAGTTCTGTGGCAGTTGCGATGTACGAGAGTGGGTCAATAAGTCCCTGAAAAATGAAGTAAGGAACACTCTTTTCGGTATAAAAACTCCTTTTACGAGTAGCTCTATACACTTCATCCGAGTTTCTCCAATTTTTTGATGCCCTCCAAATAATACGATTTCTCGAGTAAGCGTTTGTTTCAGCGATGACCTCTTCATTCAACCCAAATCTCTTACCTCCCAGCCATTTCTTCATGTTTGGAAACAAGAAATAGTCGCAGAGGGCTAAATCTACGGAATATGCTGGATGAGGGAGGAGTTCGTAGCCTAACTCATGCAATTTTGCCGTTGCGACTGCGGACTTGAAGAACTTTTTTCTTCGCCAAATGCGGCCGTTTTTGCTTCAAATCAGCTTGGAATCGATCCAGCAGCTCTGCGTAATATGCGCCGGTGATCGTTTTACCCTTTTCAAGGTAATCGATGTGAATAACACCGCGCGCATTCCAAAAAACTGTCGCCATGACCTTGTTTGCTGACAAACCCGCCTTGGCCTTCTTCGGCTTCGATTCACCAGGAGAAGTCCATTGTTTTGACTGTTCCTTGGTTTCCGGTGTGTTGTGGTGAATCCAGGTTTCATCCACGGTTTCAAACGGCGCAAAAACTCAACTGAATTTTTCTGGAACATCGCCAAACACACCTTTGAAGTTGTCAAACGAATGCGTATGTTGTCTGTCGATTGTGAGCAAACGCGGCACCCATCTTGCGGAAAGCTTTCTCATGTCCAAATATTTATCTAAAATCGAAATCACTAAGCCATGTGATAAGCCTGTGGCCTCTTCAAGCTCGTGCACTTTCACTCGCCGATCGTCCATTATCAAACCATGGATTTTGTCGACCATTTTTGGTGTGGTGACCGAAATTGAGTAAACCAGTGGTGAATGGTTCCAATCGATGGTGAAGAGTCCCCATAATATTTGTTAAGCTTTTGTTTGGTTTGCGTGATAGTTTATTCTCGCAAAAAATAGTGTTTAATGAGCACTCGAAATTCACTTTTTTCCATTTTAACGAAAATGGCTGCCTATATAAAATGGCTGCCACAACAAAACTATTTGACAGATCTGTCTGAAAATTTAGGTGCGTTCTTTTTAATTCAATTTAAGGTGACGACACAATTTGTTAATTTTCAGGGACGTATAGTAACTTTACAGATACATGGGCTAAGATTTTTTTTTTTTTGTAACAAAGGTGATAATCTCGAAAGACACTTGGTGGTCCTTGGCTACGAAATAGTTTGAGACACTAACGCCACTAACAATACCAGTCTATGAAAGATTGACAAATAATTTTTCTTTCTTATATTTAAAATCGCGTTAAGGAAGGTTTAAAGTTTTAAGTACTTTCTAGACCACAGAAGGTCGAAAAACTATCGTATCGAACGAGACTACCAATCTATTCGACTGTCACACAAATCCCGCTCCATTGTTCTACAACAAAAGTCTCGGATATGGTAACAATAAACAACGATGGCAACTCAGCCGAAAATAGGAATAAACGACTTTGAAAATAATGGCACACAAATAAAAATATCACTTCCCTCTCAAACAAAGACCAAGAGTTACTGATTGAGATGGAGAAACACAACATCGATATATGTGCTCTTTGAGAAACAAAGAAAAGCAAGAACTATGTTGTCATTTATTTAGGAAAAAATCAGGAAAAATCATCTGGTGTACTACTTACTTACGTACTTAACGGGCCCGTGACCGTGAAAGGTCCCTGCCTGAGACATGGCAGACTACCATCCTCCTCGATCCTGGGCACGCTGCTTCCACTTAGACCAAGCACTCTGGCATCTGCAATAGCTTGGTCCTTAAAATGGAGGTTCGGTCGTCCTTGTCTTCTCGAACATGGGGGCTGAGATTCGAAGATCCCCTTGACTGGAGCATTATTGTCCATTCGCTTTATGTGGCCGAGCCAGTGTAGTTGGCGTGTTTTAGCTTTTCAGACTGGCACCTAGCTCATGTGATCTAAGTAAGAAACGAGCGGTAATCTTGAGCGGCTTTTGAAGTAAATGAGCACGATACCAGGGACTTCATTGCTTAAATTCGCTACAGTGATCTGGAAGGTGGAAGCACAAATTGAGCTTTTCTGAGAAAACACCTCAAACTCTTTCCCAACCATTCCGGGTGGGAATTGGTTCCCGGAAGTTACAATGCAATCTCAGTTTCGGTAGCGTGTACTTTATGTAGATCAAGGATCGGCTAGAAAGTTGGATGGCTGTACTAGCGACCATCTGTTTGCCGAAAATGTCTAGGGGCCACAGCCACATGATTGAGATTTACGGTATTTCCAAAGGCCGCCCACCTTACCATCACGCCATATATTAATATGGACCTGACAATGGACACTGATCAAAAAGTGCCCGGAATTCTTCAATTATTCATCGATTTTTGAATCGCCTTCAGCTCCTTCTGCGAATTCTCCTTTATCGCCTCAATCGTCTCAAAACGCTTTCCGCGAAGTGGTAACTTGAGTCGTGGGAATAGGAAAAAGTCACAAGGAGCCATGTCAGGTGAATACAGAGCTTGCGGAATGGTATGAACATTTTTTTTTTAATCAAATAATCGCGTACCAGATGTGATGTGTGAGCCGGTGCGTTGTCGTGGGGAAGAAACCTTGTTTGTTGTTTCTTCACAATTCTGTCCACTTGCGACGAACATTTTCCCTCAAACGCTTTAATATGCTCACGTAATACTCCTTATTTACTGTCTGGCCTGGCGGAAGAAATTCGGAGTGGACAACACCACGGCAATCAAAGAAAAAGGTCAACAAAGCCTTGATTTTGGATCGACTCTGTCGTGGTTTTTTGGGTTTTGGCTCGTCTGAGAAGCGCCATTCCGATGATTGTTGGTTAGTTTCGATGTCATATTCATAGACTCATGTCTCGTGACCGGTAATGATGCCATCGATAATATTTTGGCTCAAAGAAAGCATTTCTTTAGCGACATTAATGCGATGCTGTTTCTGCAACAAATTCAGCACTCTCAGCACAAGTCGCGCTTCAACTAGCCTCATGCCCAAAACATCGTGCATAACGCTTTGCACTGATCCGAACGAGACACCAAGATCGGCTGCTCCCGATCTCCCTGATGCTCACACGACCATCTGTGAGGACAATTTTCTTAACTTTTTCAATGTTTTCGACTGTCATACGTATACCGGTGGATGGACAAATGGACAAATCATCAACCACAGTTCGGCCCGCTTTAAACTCTTTGTACCACTCCTACACTTGTGTTTTCGACATTGTCGAGTCGCCATAGCATACCGTTAAAAACGCTTCCGCACATGATATTTTGTTAGAAACACAAAATTCATAGTGCAAACTCTTTGTCTATCACGCACAGACACACGACAAATGGCGCTCAAATAGATATTTGAGCACCAGATGACAGATGTACCAACCTAAAGAAAAAATCTTTTGACATTATCTCAAGCGCGGTTTGTTTGATTGGGAAATTTCGGGTACTTTTTGATCAGAAGTTACTCGTACATCCATATCTTGTTACAGCTCAAAGAGTTCGCGGTTGTATCTTCTTCTCCATTCGTCCTCCTCGCATATGGGACCGCATATTCGACGAAGAATTATTCTCTCGAAAGTATTCAAAATCTGCTCTGTTTTCCTGCTTATCGTCCAGGACTCGGCACCATAGAGCAGGACTGGCAGGATCAAAGTTTTGTAGAGCACGCATTTTGTCTTCCGAGTTAGGTGTTTTGAACCCAGTTGATTCGCTAAAGCGAAGTAGCAGCGGTTTCCTTGGGCTAGTCTTCGTCGAAGCTCCACTAAGGTGTCGTTCGTGGAGTTGATGTTTACTCCGAGGTAGGTAAACTCCTTAACCACTTCAAAGTTACTGTTGTCAACAGTGACGTTCTGTCCTAGGCGGTGGACAGATGATGTTTTGTTTATTGACAACATATACTTGGTTTTGTCCTCGTTTACTTCAAGGCCAGCTCGTGTTGCCTGCTCTTCAATTGCCGTAAAAGCCTCTATAACGGCACGCTGAGAGCAACCGATGATGTTGATGTTGTCTGTGTATCCCAGCAGTTGGACGGATTTGTTGATGATAGTGCCTTTTAATTCTAAATATATCCCGTATAGATCCCTCGATCTTAATAAGTAGTTCTTGTAGCGCATTTCCCAGGCCGCTCCATTGACAACATTTTCATTCAGGGGGACATTATGCTCACGGCTCAGCCTTGTCCATTCACCAAAGAAATGAAGGTTCCTAGTTTTAAGAAGCATAGCAATTTTATGGGGGAGACGATGACTTGGTTGTGATATTATTTTCGAAATGTATTGAAAGTGTAATTTAAGTGTAAATATATACAGTGATGGTAGTCCAGTTTCTAAGTGCAGCATGTATGTCGGTGTATTTTCTGGTAGTCTGAATATTTTCTTAAGGAAGTATCTTAGAAGTTTTTCAACCTCTTCAAATTCCCAAATTCCCCACACTTGTGTCGCGTAACACATTATTGATCTCATGACTGCTTCGAAGATTTTATACTTTGTATTCGGCGCAATATTCTTTTTGCTTAAGACACCTTTCCAGCTGCAATTTATTGCGCGTTTCGATTCAGTTAGCTTCTCCTGGAGGTGCTTTTTAAACGATAACTGGGAGGTAACCAGAACTCCGAGGTACTTGTATTCTTTGACTTTCTCTACTTCCTTGCGTATCAACCCCATCCGTTCCGAAAAATCATAATTTTAGATTTGCTGGTATTGAGTTGCAGATTTCACTTGTGACAGTATTGTTGAAGCTTGTTAATCATGATTTGCATCATGTGTGGACTTTCTGCAAGTACAACGATATCGTCAGCGTAGAGTAACAGCTTTATAAGGCCACGAAAGGTATCCCTCCCGGTAAAAATTCGACAAGATCGTCCAAAAAGATTGAGAACAGGAGGGGCTCAAGAGGCATCCTTGCTTTACACCTGATTTCGATTGGAACCAATCGGATAAAATGCTTCCATCCCATACCACTGTGTTGTTGTCTGCATACATTTGCTGTAGCATTTTGTTTGAAAACCCTAGGTTACTTAGCTTGAAAAATAGTGCTCTTCTGTCGATGGAATCAAAGGCCGCCTTAAAATCAACAAAGAAGGCATGTAGTTTCTTACCCTAGTTCAAGTACGTTCGGACTATACTTGTAAGAGAGAAGATGTTGTCCACTGTGGAATAGTCCTTGCGGAAACCAGCTTGAAACTCGCTAAGTAGTTCATTTGCTCGAGTCCAGTTTGTTAGACGTTCCAGAAAATTCCCGTGAAAATGTTTGTGATCCTCTATAGTTCCTTGGATCATTTGAATTTCCTTTCTTAAATATCGGAAAGTGAGTGCTTAGTATCGTGCCACTTACGCATTCGTCCCTGCTCGGGAATGAACAGAAGAATTGTCTTTCAAAGTCTAGGTAGGGTCCTGTGTAGTCAGTTGTTACTACATCGTGTAAGTATTTATTTAGGATCTGGGTTTGTTCTTAAGAATTTTGAAAAATATTCACTGAAATACCCTGTATTTCGAAAATCACGTAATCGGCTTCTTTATGTTCTGCACCGTGGTGCATGCTTTAACCGTGCAGAGTTTTACTTTTTGCCATCTGGTGTTTTCCATAGAATTCGGGAAGGAAGACACATGTAGAATGACGAAGTGTGTGAAGCTTTGAAGATAAAACTTCGTTGCAATATTGTGCCTCCGGGGTGCGACAAATCATAAAAATTGTTGTAACAAAAATTGTACATAATTCTATGTTAAATAATTTTTGCCTAGACATTTTCTTTGTAAAGTGAATGGTGTTCGAGAAAATAAACAGCGACCGTTGTAGCGGGTTTAGCACATTTCTAAGGAGAATGTGTGTAAATTTCTTGAATTCCTTTTTTTTTTTTTTTTTCTAAAATAAACTAAAGCAACTGGTCTGTAATAAATTTGAAGTCTTAAATAAAATTAAAAGTCTTCCTGTACCTTAAAGCCACTCACAACAACAGCTGAGCAAAGAAAAGTTCATTAACCGAATTTATCCCATTTTAGCAGAGATTTATGTCAGCAGTGCCACCCTAAGTGGGTGTAATTACCTTTTCTTTCTCTCTTTCAAATTGTGATAAGAATAAAATTGCAAATAATGCAAGCACATGTTTCACTATCTACGTTTAGGTATCTACATGTGGCTACCACTTAAGCACGTTGTTCTGAAACACCATACCACCCCCCAATATAAGCACCTCTCCCATCCGCATTGTTACCGGTCGACTTTGTTTTCGTTTGTTCCTCACGTTTCTTTCATTTCCCCGTCCATACTCGTACTTAATGGAAATTCATTGTTGAATAAAATGAAAAAAAAAGCAAATGAAGAACAGAAAACCGCGTACAAATAAAAGATACTATAAGTGAGGGGATGGCATGTCAGTGTAAATAGAAACAGCAGCTCAGGAATAGAGGGAAATATATAAGAGTACGCGTTGGGGAGGAAAACTTCTTAATAGAAACGTTTTCACTTTATCTTGCTTTTTGTTTTTTTGTGTGATTCATCAAGTGTCGTCGGTGTATTGTGTTTGCTTAGACGATACCTTTTTACGCGAGGTGGAGGGTGGCATCTATGATTGGAAACTATTAATTGAAAACGTATCCCCCTCGTGGTTATATTATTTTTGAAGCTAATAACTAGAGCGGGATATAATTGAACGACATTTACTTATTGAATTTGTAAAAAGTTCGACGTTTGTATCTGTCAAAGATATTTTGATGTTGTTCAAGAAAACAGTATGAATTTTGCAATCAAGCTACGCACGTAGACCATATGACTGTAACGGTAGCAAATAGCGACAATTAGCGACAGATACGTGGAGTCCCCCTTGTCGGTTTTCCAATATGTTGAGCACGTACGGTCGATGGGGCTATTTTGTATCGTGTGTGCGAAAACCTTTTAGCCTGAACATGAGCAATAGAATTTTTTTTCATCCAACTGAAGTAAATCTCGCATTTTTTTGGCGAAGCCTAAAGGGTTTGCCTGCAGAAGATTGGTTTTCTGATTAAGTTTAATAAAGTGAGCTTAATTGCCAGAACACACACTTCATGCTAAAAAAAACGCCGCACCCATGTATCTTTTCTAAAACGTATTCTATTTCACTGAAATTTAAATATATCTTGTCCTTCAAAAACACTCATTAGTCATTATTACGGAGAATCCAGTTTTTATTTTCCCTTAGTACTTTGTAGCACCGCCTTTAGCTTTTATGACCGCTTGGACCCTTCGTGGCAGAGAGTCATAAGATTTTTTGGATTTCCCCTGTTTAGTCCACACTTCCTCTATGACTGTTTTGAGCTCTTCAATTGTTTTAGGCTCCTTGTTGCGTACTTTGTGACCCATAATTCACCACAAGTTCTGTATTATATTAAGGTCAAGGCGAATACTTTAGCCCAACACTTCCGGAACACTTTTTCTAATGAAGGCGACAGCGCCCGCACCCCACAGTTACATTTCCATAGGACCGTAAACATCTCTAAAAGTAACAATAAACGAAATAAAACAATTTACTAGACATAGAGTGAACCACAAAACACCCCCAGGATATGACCTCATAACAGGAGAATTACTTCACAAACTCCCAAGAAAAGCTCTCCAGTAGCTGAGAAACATCTTCAATGCAATAATTGGACTTCAGCACTTTCGAAAACTCTGAAAAGTTTCTGAAATAATATCTATACCAAAACCCGCAAAAGACGCAACCATACCTACATCATATAGGCCAATAAGCTTACACCCAGTTTCTTTGAGCGACTATTATGTGACCGCATGGCACCAATCCTAACAACATTCAATGTAATACCGGACCATCAGTTTGGATTCCGCAAACAACACTCGACGATACAGCAGATCCATAGAGTGATCAATAAAATCTCAACAAATCTGGAAGAAAAAAGATTCTGCGTTGGAGTATTTCTTGACGTTGCGAAAGCATTTGACACAGTGTGAAATCCTGGACTACTTAAAAACTTGAAAGCTTTCTGACTATTACTATCAAAAGCTACCTAACGAATCGACATTTCTATGTAAAGTACAAGGACGCATCATCAAAATTATACGCAATACGAGCTGGAGTACCGCAAGGCAGTGTGCTTGGACCACTTTTTTATAACATTTACACCAGAGATATTTCGCTACCTACCGCTGACGACACCATACTGCTCTACTCAAACAAATGCCTACACACAGCAAGCGTCCAACTGCAAAAGATATTAGACGATACTATGAAATGGTTTAAAGAGTGGCACATAAAATTAAACGAAGACAAAACAGTGCAGGTTATATTCACAACAAACACGAATTACGCCCCCAAACCACTAAAAATAAATAAAAAAAAGTATCTCCATTGACAAAGTAGCGAAGTACCTAGGAATGTATCTAGACAGCAAGCTTATATGAAAGCATCATGTACAGCAAAAGAGGAATCAAATTAAGAAAAAAATCAGACAACTCTACTGGCTAATACGTAAAGACCATCTCCATTATCAACCTACAACAAAGTCTTGCTTTATAAAAGTGTAATAAAACCAATATGGACGTACGGATTTCAAATCTGGGGCACAGCTAAGAAGTCAAATATAAAATTTATCCAAAGACAACAATCAAAAATTCTACGTCAGAAACTTCGACACACGCAATGATCTCAAAATTTCTATGGTTGAGGAAGAAATAACCATTGTAAGCAAACGGGACCTGACGAGGCTTATTTCTCATACCGACTATGATGCCTCCACCCTTCCAGACCAAGAAATGGGAAATAGACGGCGGCTAAATTGAAAAGACCTATCGATTTCAGTAACCAGTAATTAGAAAAATTTTTTTAAATTTAATGTTAAAATGCTACAAAGAAAAATTAAAAAAAAAATATATATAATATGGTCAGGGCGATTTCCTGGCCAATTTAGGGATTCAAGGCCAATATCTGCCTTGCATGGGGTTATCTGTTGAAAGAAAACAATACCTAGAGTAGTTTTGAGTTTAAATTTTAGGTCAACGTTTTTTTCTACTTACGGAATGAGCGTGATGACAGGGAACGGAATAATGAGATTGGGATGTAACAGCATAACCCTCTCTATTGTAGGAACAATATCATCAGCAATGATTTCTTTGTATTTCGCTACATTTACGGAACCGTCCAAAAGCAAAATACGGCCAAGATTCGTAGTGGTAACATCTTCGCTTGTCACGCTGTTGGTTCACGGTTCAAATCCTGATGTCAAGAATCATGTATTTATTTCGCATGAAATAAATAAAAAGTCGATTAATTGCGAAAGCTAAGTCAACTCTACTGCGAAGGCATAACACTGACAGTAGAGTGGTCATATGGCTGAAAATGCAACTTGATCGTGATGTTGACATCAGGAGGACGGAAAAAAATACTGTGAATCATGAGCAACGACAAAAGCAAAACAAACAAACTCCCCAGGTATATGGACGCTATCCTTGGAGTTTACAGAAACTTAATACCATCTAAGTTTCAAACCACTACACTAAATCTTTCTTTCTCTCTCTCTCTTCTTCACAACGCCCGTGTCGTGTATTAGTATAAGAATATTCATATCCTCTTTGGCGCGCAAATTATAAAAAAAAAATCCCCAAACCATAACATATGGTGAATGCAAACATTTGTCTAAATATCGCTCCTTAACACCCCGACCCATAGAATCCGTCGACATAGTTCCGTTGAAGGTTGACGGTGACAGTCCCATATAATCCGTCGCATACCTTCGTTGACAGATTGAAATGTCAACCGATTGGCAACGACGATGACAGTTTCTCTTCTCTCTCAATGCCTCCACCAATGAGAGTGCTTACTCTCAATTTGCCGACTGTCAACGGAGTAGAAAGTAAACCTACCTACTACGTCGAAGTTCATAAATGCGTCGGTGATGGGTCACCTTCCATAAGAATACGTGTATTCCATCCATGTGTCAGTTAAAAACGACGCAGCAACGAATGAACGGATTCTATAGGTCGGTTAGGTCTGCTTTCCGTCAGGTCCAATCAAATTAAATTTGGATTCGTCAGAAAATATTACCCTTTTCCAATCGTTGGCGGTCCATTCCCGTTGCTGTTTGGCCCACATCATTTTGCCGGCGTTGAGCACTCTGATGCTGATGTTAATAGAACATCTCTCGTTCAATTCTTTTCTTGATTCCAGGGCAGTTGCGACCCGGTTTTTCAGAGACATGCGCTCCAAAATCCGATCTTGCCGTGTTGTCGTTTTTTTTGGGTCTTTCGCTCCCATGGATGACTACCATAGGCGACTGCTGTAACTCAACTTTGCCGATAACTTATGGCACAGACTGATGGTCGAAATAAAGTGGATCATACGGTAGGTGCACTTATACTCGTAAGACCACAACATTCTTATGGAACCTAATTTTATCTTAGGGATAGAGTTTTGGAGATTTGACTAATAAAAATTATCAGAAATTGTTTGTAGTTGAAGTATGTTATGTATGCATCTATTGATTGAACTCACAGTAGTTGTGTTGTGATCACTTTTAGTCTTGTTGCCTAATAGCTATTAATGCACCTTTCTTTCTTGCAAAAATGGTCTCACAAACGCAGAGATTTACTAGTTTCTCTAGTAAATCCATTTCTGGTTATAAATTTTCGCTATTATCGTTACCGTAGCCACGGATTGCTCCTATTTGAGGAGAATGTCCGTAGTTTATTTGTAGATTTTGTTTGCATACTCAAAACTCTGCTGGAATCACATTCAATGATTGTCATTCCATAAACCACCTATGAAGCGTTCTTTTTTTTTTTTTGCTGGGAGGTGGTAATCTTCAAAAGACGAAACTGGGTCCGTGCCCAGTAACAATGTGGGACTTTTACATACTAACCTTCCACCTCAGCTTTTTCTTTACAGTGCCGCCTTCTTGGCATTTCATCGCAGGGGGTTACCTGACTTAGCTGTCATTCGGATTTGTGGTAGCCTGGTTGGACACTTTTCTCCCACGTTCTAGTGCTCTTATTGTGCTCATGAAAACCTTTGCATTTTCAGCAACTGCTTTCCAAGCCTCTGTTTCCGGGGGTTGACGGCACCCCCCGTTAATTTTCTTTCGATGCTCCCCTCTCTCTACTCTCTTAAAACCGTGGGCATTCGATGCAGTTCACGCATCGTGGGCAGTAAGGGTTATTATCGTGCTTGAATTTATGCAGGTATGAGGAGAAACATCCATGACCTGTCAGCAACGGGGTTAGGTGATACCCATCTTCTTCCTGCTGCTTCCGCCAGTGTGAGGACAGTCGAGCCTAGCCATTACCATACGGTCATAATAATTGTGAAACCTATAATTTTTGTCTCTTCAGGTATTGGGAGGCCTAAGACCATGTCTTACATGATATTCCAGAGTAGTGCATCTAGTACTGAGCCCTGTGGTACTCCATTGGTGATCTTGTACTCTTTGATTCAACTGTCTGTATCGTAGATTAAGACTCTACGCCTGAAGTAACTAGTTACCATTTTGATTAGATAAGCTTTAACTCTTCTGCTCCAGTTTGCAGTGTTGAATGCGTTCTTGACATCCACCTCTTGCCTTCTATCTCTTTTTGTGCAGTTTTATTCAATACACTAATTGCATCTATTGTTGTGCTCGCCTTCCGGAAGCCATATTGATGTTTCGATAACCCACCTGCAATTTCTATTGCTGCTTCCAATCTGTTGCAGATGACTCATTCTAGCATTTTCCCAGCCGTGACTAGCATGCATAACGGGCGGTACGACGAGGGGTGCTCCAGTGGTTTCTTCCTGGAAAAAGTATTTCTTCCAAACACCTGTTGTATCTGGGCAGGCTTTGAATGCCATGTTGAGAGCTATATTCAGGATGCCGTCGGGTTCCAGTGACTTCTTATCGCCAAATTTGTTACAGATTTTGATTACTTGTGAAGAGAGGTATGTTCGGTGTTTCTACAGTTTCTTCCTCGACGTTGGGTATTTCCTGATATTGAATTGTATATGCACCAGTGTGAACTTGAAATACCCTGTAGAACCATAAAAAAAATAATAATATGCTATCTTCAAGTTCAATCGCAATCAGTGAAGGGAAATTAATTCATTCTACCCAAACAAAGGCTGACATTGTTGATGGTAAAAATATAATGTGTTATCGATTTTTTTTCGCATGCTACAAGAATAATTACTCTGTGCTTTTATGGAGTCTAGTATGCCAACACTAAGCTTGATTTGTAGTAAAATGAGGGTCGACTGGTGTTCGACAACTACTCGTACCTTCCTTTCGTGTCATGTTTAACTGTTCTTTGGAAATAATGTCGATTAAGCTGTAGTATCCATTAGATGTTGCTTGTCTTAATTACGTTAATTTGTGTCTCCTGCTTGTGGTCTAAGCTTTGAGTGAGCTTCGGACTGAATCCTTTACACTTCTATGTGTCTAAATTAACTTGCTTTTTCTAATTCGAAGAATTTGGACTTTAAACTTTATTTAAAAAAAATAGAAAATAAAGAAACTAGATACTATTTTCTATTTCTTCTGAGATCAGCACTCACCACATCGGCTCTAAAGATTTGCCAACAGCAAATGACAATTACAATCGCAGAGGAATTGACGATGGTGGTGTCGCTTAAGCCTAGCATATTGTCTGCAGTCTTTTCAACTGAGCGACAGAAAGAATGCCGCCGATTTCTCACAGACGTTCAGGAGTAATCGCTTAGACTATCTACATCTTGAAGTGTCATTTTATCCACAATTATGTTCAAACCGTCAATGGAAATCCTGACCAAGGACCGATGAACACCCATCGCAGGTTCAGGCGCTCTTGCGAACCTTGACTAGCAAGTTCATCGGAGATCGTATTTCCCATTGCGACGTGGGACCCAAACAAGACTGAGTGAGTCTAACCTAACGAGCTATTGTGAAGTTACTAATGGGCTGCCCAAGTCCGCAAGCGCAGCTTGGCTGTCGCTAAAGACGCGAATACTCTGTTCCCTCCACCTATTTTCTTACAATATAGTTCCAAACCATTAGGATTGTACAAGTCTTCGCTTACAAGCCTTCAATTGTCACATATGAATGAACACCTATCGGAGGAAACTGAGGCAATAGCCGTATAGACTCGTATAGCCACATGCATTACTACCCGCGCTACGCCTGCCAGTGATCGGCCACTGCGTTTGTACACCCGGCAGACACACAGCGCTGACGTTGGAACTGTCAAAGCTCCCATTTGATTACATATGCTACTACGAAGAAACCGATGTGTGAGATGGCTCTAAAGGTTCAAAAGCTCTAAGGCCAACAGACAACTGACTCGCACTCTAAGTGTTCCATTCTCAGTTTTTGTTACCTTGTAAGTATGAATTCTGTGCAGAACGCGGTCAAGAAAATAAAGTAACGATAATAACTTCAGGTTTCATTACCGCAACCTAAGAACAATTATAGTAAGCATTGATTACTGCCAATTTCGTTAGGGGTGATAGATAATTTGTTTTTTATAAACGAAATACGATTTCTGCAACGTATTCTTGGTCGAAATGACACGATTGGCAGCAATAACTTCTAGGTATCTAGTCAGGAACTATGTCTAGGTCTATGACCCACTGTTTAAGACACAATTGGGAAGATCAAGCTTTGATCGGTCATCAAATCGTGAAAGTCATGAAGGTTTATGAATTAGAAAACTCAGAAACTCGTGAGACAATTAACTTGTTGAAAACTCCTAGCAATGACAATTAAATGAAATTTAATGACATTTTTACAATTTTATTTCAATAGTTTACTTTATTACCGACTTTCTACGAGCCTGCAGTAAAACTTTACGATTGATCTATGAGTTTCCCACCTTTACTATAGCCGCTGATCATTAAAATACTCTCGCAAGCACAGCACCTCCGATAACCATCTTCGATTGAACCTTAGATTTATCCAGTTCTTAAACAAATAAAACTACGCTAGCATACGGGTTTCCTAAGTCTTTTCCTTACTACCAACTTAAACACTTATGGCATTGATTATGCATGGACTTGATACAACTTCTTGCAGTTTACTACCACGGCCAGAGCCGACAAATATTCGTCCCATACAACCGGAATGGTTACTTTCGATTTCATTTGTTGCCGACTTTTAATTTAATTTTTGAACTTGAGGTTCAGGTTTGGATTTGCCGCCTAGCAATGCTCTCCGGGTGGATTCACTTGCAAAACGTGACACAAAAGTGGTAAAAATAGATAAACATAATAGCGTGGTGGTTATTTATAATGATCGTGATTTAAATCCATAAATGTCCGAGTGGGGTTTTCACTATCTTTAAGTTTATGTTTACGAAATTGATTCCAAGTCGGTGGTGGTAATTCGTTTTAATTTATCAATTTTATCGAATTGCATTCTGTTGCGGCAGTAAATAAATGATTAATTCTTCCGCTTCTTTATCCAAACACTCTCTGGCATATATCATTGTACATCGTGGTGATCCAGATCTACAAGTTAAACAATTTTGTTGCTAGTTTCCAGCAGAGAAGTATATGTACTCATATATGAACTCGTATGATAAGCAAATTAGGAGCAAGCATTCATTTTAGAGGCCTAAACTAACCCACACTCCTCCCTAAAGCCTATCTATGTAAAACGTGTCCCAAAATTCAAGCGAGATTTGAATTTTGCGCCATTTGTGCGGTAAAGTGTTGCCAACGAAAAAAAAAAAAAAAAAAGACAGCGTGACAGCTGACAATTCAGGGTTATTAAAAATGTAGTGCTACACGAAAGAACAACGCGTTTTCATTGTTGAGCAATATTTCAAAAATAATGAAGGTTTTTCAGCTACAGTTCGCAATTTTCCTACAAAATATGGTCGGAATAGTGATTGAACTTCATCAACTGTGAAGAGATTAATACAAAAATTCAGGGAGACTGGATCAATTAGTGATCTTATACATTCTGGCCGTCCTTCTACAAGTCATTCAACACAAAACATCGAAGCAGTTCTTGAGAGTGTTGTTGAGAGTCCAGGAACATCAATTCGGCACTGGACATTTTGAGAAGCTTTCTACAGCATATTGTCACGAAAGATTTGCATCTTCATTGCAAAGTGCAATTAACTCAAGAACTGAAGCCGGAAACAGCAAAGAGAGTTCGTTGGATGGATTATGGAACAACAAGAAGTGGATGCTGATTTTTCAAACAAAATTATCTTCAGCGACGAGGCTCATTTTCATCTTGATGGCTTTGTTAATCGTCAAAATTGTCGAATTTGGGGTTCGGAAAATCCACGAGTGATTGTTGAGAAACAAATGCATCCACAACGTGTCAGTGTTCGGTGTGGATTTTGGGATGGAGGCATCATCGGACCACTTTTCTTTGAAAATGCGGCTGGTGCTTGCTATCTTACTTTACTTACTTACTTTAGGTGGCACTACAGTCCGGGGTGGACCTGGGCCTCAACCAATACGCCTCTCCAGTTAGCGCGATCTTTGGCTAACTGCCTCTGTGCTTGCTATCGCTAAATGATAATCCAGTTTTTTGTGTCTAAATTGCAAGATATGGATGTGTACGACATGTGGTTTCAACAAGACGGTGCCACATGCCATACAGCCCGAGATTCAATTCAATTACTGCATGAGTCATTTCCTGGTCGTGTAATTTCCCGTTTTGGTGATCAGAATTGGCCGTCCAGATCATGCTATTTAACGACGTTGGACTTTTTTCTTTGGGGGTTTTTTGAAGTCTAAGGTTTATACCAACAAGCCCACGACCACCCTCCCCTTGAAGGAACACATTGAGCGCTGTATCAATGAAATGAAGCTACAATTATGCAAAACGGTCTTGGAAAATTTCGACGAAAGAGTGTGTATGTGCCAGCAAATCCGTGGAGGTCATTTACCCGATATGCTTTTCCATACATAACCTTATACTGTATACTTTATGAATCAATAAAACATTTACAATTTTTAATTAAAAACCCTGTGTTTCCTATCAAAATTACTTCTTCCGTGAATTTTGGGACACCCTTTAGTTTCTCTTTCGTTTAGGTATACCTTTGCATTCGATTTGGATTTCGTTGTATCTCTAAACTGAGAGGCAGAAAAAACCTATTAGATAGAGTCAGCCAATGAACTGTTCCTGTTCCCGTAACATAACAAAAGTTGGTAATTAGCTATCATTGGTATTAGTTAGGTCAGATGATTGTATATAATCCAGGAGATGGTTTTGTCGCGTGATGCATTTGCTGCTGTCCCAGACCGTGTTCTAGGCATTAGCAACGCAATAGATGTCTAGCCCCATTATTTGCCTGGCGTCGCAATATGTTTTTATATTGAAAATAAAACTGCCCCAACGACATACGATTTCCATTCTCCATTCGTTTCGTAGCTCATAGCTGAAGCAACTAAATCTTGGCCACGGATATGACCTTTTTTTATTGCGTTAGGAATAATTCTACTCAGATTCGATACCGGTCTATTGTATTACAAAGAAGCAACCCCTGTTAGATCAGTGAGTGGTATCAGCACTCACCATATAGGCTCCAAAAATCTGCCGCCTGACACGAGCATAGGCAGGACAATCTATGGTACTGTCTAGCACATTAAGATGCTTCGAAATGGCCCGTAAGAACAGCAAAAAGTTGTCTGCGGTTTTTTCTACTGAGCGGTAGGCATCATTCGTTAAGTCTGTCTACATCCTGGATAGTTATTTTTTTTTTTGTTAATGAAATTTCCAAATCCCGGATCACTCAGACCCAATTTTCTGTGTCCATTGTACTACCAGGCAGAACTCGTGGTTGGAGAAACTTTGATTTTATTCGTTTCTCTTTTATATTCGGGTGGCTGTGGTTGCTGTTCCCCGTCCGGGCTTGAACTTCCACAGTTCGGGTCACAAGCGAACACACTACCCACTACACCGTGGTCAACAACCCAATCGTCAACTTAATGCAGGTTCAGGTCCTGAGAAGTCCTCCTCTGAACCTTGTCTAGCAAGATCGTAGATCTCATTTCCAGTAATCCCTTGTGACGTCCGACCCAAAGAGGACTCAGTAAGTTCAGCCTTGCTACCGAGCTCAAAGAGCTCTTGCATTGTCGAACTATTTGGGAGGTGATTAAAGGTCTTAGGCACTGCTTGGTTTTAGCTACATACGCAGATACTACTTTCCCCTTCACCTATTCCTTAATATTTATGGGTAGTCCAAAGCCATTAAGTCTGTGAAACACCAGCACCAGACCCTTGACTTGTTTTGGACACTACTACGGCAGATTCTGGTCAAATCCAGCCTAGGTGCGAAACTTTAAATCCCGAAGCAGTTGGAGTTCTGGTATCATTGCGTCAAACGGCATATTCATAGGACAAGAATCGAAAGATATGTAAGTATCGCGCAATGCCATCAAAGCTTTAGTGCGGTTTATACTAAAAGTTACAAAAGTTACGGATACCCCCTAAACTACAAATGTGCTTTTCAACACGCAAATCCTTCTGCAGTGACAGTAATAGCTTTGGACAGATAAATTCTGCGATTTCCATCCGTCATTTACACTCACTCGGAAATTAAGCCGAATTGAATCGTTAGAAACTGCAAATAAACACGCATGTCACAGAGCTTTTGTCTTAAGTTCACAGCGAGTTTTTACTCTTGTAAGAAACAGTCTATTCACTCGTGTCAAGTCCAGGATTATCCGAAATCCAGTTGAGTGTAGAATTTTCAACAACATGAAGACTACAAAGTTAGTGGTCCCGATTGGAAAAATGTTCAGGATTCCAAAGTGAAAGCTACTCGTACGCTTTTCAGTTTACAGCCCTCCACTGGTTAGCTTCCACAGTTGATCTTCGTAGTGTTTGCATTATCCGGTGTTCATCTTGTAGCTATTGCCACCCTGTAGTTCCGATTATTTTTTACCGATTGATTTACCCGCTGCAGACAATTCATGTTTACTGGTGTTGGATCTTATGTCTCCTTGTGCCGCATGTTCGCGGTTTTTTTCTCCATCAAAGATCGCATGGCTTTCTCCGAAAGCAGAAAACACTGACTCGTGAGGTGTGTGTCAATGAGTCGCATGTCAAGAAAGATTTGGGACTGGAGGCCTTCGAACGCCATACTGGAAATTTGCAGACTATGGCCCTAGGGTCCTTAAAATTATTGAAAGAGTGTAGTATGCAACGTATGGTGGACGGCCCTTGGAAATACCATAAACCTCAAACTATTAGGGAAAGTGCAAAGATCTGTATGCATGTACATCAATGGTATATTAGATGTAATGTGGCTATTGCCCCTAGACATTTTCTGCAACCAGATGGTCGCCAGAACAGCCATCCATCGAAAAGCCTCCTCAAGCCATTTCTCGATCCTTGATCTACATAATTTTACATACGGGAACACCAACTACACGCTACCGAAACTGAAATTGGATTGTAACTTTCGGGCACCAATTCCCACCCGGAATGGTTGGGAAAGTGTTTGAGGTGCGTTTTCAGAAAGCTCAATTTGAGCTGCTACCTCCTATTTTGCTCACTTACTTCAAAGGCCATTCTGCCCTCATCTCCCACTTAAATGGTTGGGCAAATTAAAATTCACATAAGCTGTGTGCTAGGTCACAGTAAAATTCCAGGAAACTATCAAACTGACGAGCTCATCAGAAAAGGCACCACCCTCAGTATTCTGCTGGAAAGTCAAAATTTAGTTATGCGTCTCGCTACATGTGAACATTTACTCATGCTGTATGCAATCAGCAAAGTCATCCACAGGTGAGAGACTCTCGCAACTTGACAAGTCTCTAAACAGATCTGGCTTAAGCTAGATCAAAAACACCCTAATAGAAATGGTTTTGGTAAAATGATCGCAGATCGGCACCATCATTGGTGTCTTCTCGGTACACTGTCCTATAGCTCTACACGCTGAAAGGCTAGGACGTCTTTTCAAATGACTTCCGCAGGCACTGCAAGGATGAAGAGGAGGAGGGAATGATCCCCCATTTTCTTTGTATCTGTCCAACTCTGTTTAAAATAGGACTGCTCCATTCTGGTGAATATTGAAATGGGGGGCATACTCTGCTTCATAAGAAGCTGATGTTTGGTATGATTAGCCCTTTAAATCGTTAGAGTAGCGATTGATCCCGTGGTATCGCAATGGACCTTCCTTGGTGTAAGTGTGTCTGTACACAGGTGCAGACAGCCACCCTAACCTAACCTAACCAAGGTCCTTAAAAAAAATGGTCTAAAAATCAAAGCGACTCTTGGTGGAATGCGCCGCTGTTATGCACATAAGAATTCTATTTACTGACTAGAAAGACTTCACCGTGCAGGAAAAAATAAACAAACAAAATGATAGGCCCGAGTCGATTTCAAATGTCAAAAAAGGGACACCGCCCACCATCAGTCATGGTTTGTAGTGTCTCTTATCACGACGTATTTCTGCCAAAACGTGTCAAAACATCGTCTCTGTATGCTGTCGAGAAGATGAAGGGAATCTGTTGGGGCTGAACTCAAGGCCTGTTCTGACTTGTACTTTGGACAGGAGAAGCAGCTGTTGCGCTGTAAAGTATCTTTTTTGCAATGGTTGATATGTGGTCGTGCGTTTTGTACCAGAATTGACTGTGACGCCAAGAAGATGCATAGTTTCTTTGGCTTTAGTCGTCCATTTGAAGCTGTGGCACCGCAGACGTGTTCTCTCTGGAAAAGGTGGTGAATTGGATTTTCTTGGCATTGAAGTCTGCTCAGATTGCTTTTTCTTGGCCGGTCTTCGTTTAATGATTTGATGGTTGATTTACTCGCATCTCTGACGATATTATGTATTCGCATTCACTGACATGTTGGTCGAGCAAGACGAGATAGGGTGTTGCCATCGGTAAAGCTAAATATCTGACTCTAGTAGGTCTTTCGTAAGGAATACTCGAATATAAATAGGACTGGTGAAAGTATAGAGTCCTGTGGTACTCCAGCGTTTACAACAAAGAAGTTGGAAGACACACAAGCCACCACAACTTGACTTTATCTGTTCGGAAGAAAATTGTCTATCCATCCACAGAGCTGCTCTGGTAGTTCGTAAGAAGCTAGTTTGCTTTTGAGATGTCCAGGGCAACAGTTCTTCATTTCCCGTGTTTTTTTTTTTTTTTTTTGTACAGAAGGTGGAAATCTTCGAAAGATACTGTAGAAGTAATAGGTTCAATCACCACATTCCCCTGGTGATTTAGATAGTACAGCCGTGGCTGTTCATCAGCTAATATTCGTCAGCTAATAATATGGCACAATGTACACTGCATCGCTCGAAGTAATGTGGCAGTGCTTACTCGGTATGCTTGTGCAATTTTACTGTTTTATTATTTGTTGCACAGCACGGATCCCTGTGGTACACGACCAGTCACGCTATATTCCTTCAGGCCGCGGTCGGTGTTATATAGGAGTATTCGGTGCCTAAAGTAGTTTGCCACAATTTTTATTATTTAGGGTGGTACCCTCATATTCCTGAGTGGTGGTTGTAATGTAAGATGTAGTTCTATAGAGGGTTATCACAGAACAATATTTTTCGAAGCCTCAACTTCCCTGTACTCGATTTTCTGCTGTGTCAACTACGACTTTAATTGCATCTATGGTAGAACGTGCCCTCCTAAAGCTGTATTGTCCTCCCACTTCCGGTATCGGTACTTCCAATCTGATGCCAATGACATGTGCTAGGACTTTACCGATCGTATCAAGCATGCATTTGGTGGTTTGTTGTTTACCTTCCATTCGTCCTGGAAGACTCCCTCTTTCAAGCATGAATTGTACGAGTACACATCGACAAATAGGTCTGTACGAACCTTGAGTGCCATCTTAAGTTCTCTGTTGGAGATCTTGTCAGGCCCAGGTGCTTTTTTGATCACTGATCTTGTGGCATATATCATTGAGCTCCACTGCACTGATTATGCTGGTGATGATTTCCTGTAGTGTTCAATGACTGATAATCGGGTGAATGCGCGCAAAGAAAAACTCTAACTGGTGGGCAATTTTTGAGGACAGTGCAGTCCAGGTGATTAAGTATGCGCCGGATTACAAGAGGTCGAAACTTCACAACTGGATTCGATGACAGCACTTACTTTGTAGTTGGTGGCTCCACTTACTCGTATGCCTGATCTGGTGTCGAATTACCTGAGAGCATGACAGAAAAAAAGATCGACTTTCTCTTTGGGTGCTGTGTCTAGTGACCCGTCCTCTAGAGGTGGGAATGTTGATTATCTTTTTTTGTGATTGACCAGAAAGGACGAGGGCCTCTGAGAGTATCTAGAAGCTTGTAACTGACTCTCTTATTGTAGTTCTTCTTCGCGGAATCTACCGCAACAGTACACGTGTTTCACAGACCGACGAAGCTACGAGTAGATATTGTTTGCTCACAATCACTCACGTTTCCTTGAGACTGAGTTGTTTTTGTTAAGGAGTGGTGGAGTTAACTATTAAAATATCGTTTCCATTAGAGACTTATAGGAGGTGAGCACTCTACCAGACCTTTGACTTATATTTCGAATAAATTAAATCCTTTGTACTTAGATGTGATTGATGTACCCCACATCAGTAGAATGTAGATTAAATAATTGCTTACTGATAAAAATCAACAAAAACCTAAAAAAAAATCGTCTCGTTCGCCAAACCCAAAGCCTTGATACGGTGCTAAACCATAAAATCGTGACCAGAATTTCATGAAATTAATTCAATTCGAAACGTAGAACTTTTATCAAAAACACCTTCCATGACTTTGCATGACTAAGTGCTACGCCAGGACACTACAAGGCCACTGATTGTCTAATGGATTCCATGTGGTGGTGGGTGGTCAATTTAATTACCAGGTAAAACTTTCTCTATGTTGATTGGCTCTACAATTTCGTTCCATGAAATTTCACAGCAATTGGTCATAAAATGCCCGCCTCTCTCCGTGATATGAAAAATCAATGAACTTATTTATAAAACCAGAAAGAAAAAGGGAAATAGAAAGGGTTGTGCAGATATGGCCAATGACCAGTGGGTGCGCAATATCGCACACAAAAAAAACCTACTATTGCAGTTCCGCAGAATGCGATGGCATACGAATTTTGATTTGGAGTTTTTCTGCCGGTATACGTAGATACTTTTCAACAAACAACAACACCGTCAAGCGCATTGAAACAATACGTCAATAAATAATTCATTTTGTACCGAATGATAATTTGAATTTTACTACGGTACGGCCAGCGAACCGATTACATCTACAATATAAAACTGAAAAAATCAAAGCCCAAACGGTAGCATGTTATTTGAGTATTTATGATATTTTTTTATCTGCAAATAAAATAACATTTATGGATTACGAACAGAAATAATGAAGGTTATGGTATGCTTAAGTATAATAAACTTAAATGCAGATCCAATAATGTTTTCTTTTGTTGAAATTAATAGACTCCTCCACTGGATGGTATAGAAATGAAGTTAATAAAAAATACGTAAATTAACTTAATGTTGCAGTAGTATTTCATTTTATTGTACAACAATTGTTTCCGGTAACAAAAATGGCTTAAGACATCAGCCAGATAAGAGAGTTTTAAAGACTAGTTTACATCATTTTTAGAAAAACTGATGACGCATAACTTTAAATAGTTCATCAAACTGCATCCGAAACCTAGTTCCCAATCAAAGTCGGTGTACTCCAGGAAGCGTCCTTAGTCCTTTGCTATTTATTGCAGTCCTTGATTATCTGCTTGAAGGAAAAGTGATGGACCCCAAAGTGCATCAGTTATTCTTTGCTGACGATGAAGCTATCATAAGCGAAGATCAAATGGCCCTGTAATGAGCACTTGATGTATGGGTGGATGTTTTGGAGGGAAATGGGTACCGTGTAAGTTCGAAAAAGACAAAGTATCTGTGCTGCCCGTTCTCTGATCCATACCGGCCTATTCCAGACATTTAATTGAATGTAAAAGTGCTTCCCAAGTGAGAAAAGTTCAAATATCTGTGATCTATGGTCAATAGCGGAGCAATGATGACATCAATCATCGCGTAAGCGTAGGGTGGATGAAGTGGCGGGAAAACTCTGCCATCTTCTGTGATCGAAAAATGCCCACTAAGCTTAAAGGAAGGCTCTACACCGCAGTTGTACGTCCGGAGCTCACATACGGTTCACAATCCTGGACAATGTATAAAAAGTATGAGGGCAAATTAACGGCAACTGAGATGAAGATGCTTCGCATGACAGCAGGAGTAACGAAGATTGATAGAATATGAAGTTCAAAAATTCGAGGAAGCCTTAATGTAAAAGAAACCATCGCAAGCAAGACAGAGCACGACCGGCTCAGTTGGTATTGTCATGCTCAAAGGAGAGATCCTTCGAACAGATTATACACATATCGAACGATTCATAATGCATTTCAACTTTTTTGAATTTAGAAAAAGGTTGTTACTTTCAGACCATAGCCTTATATTTTCAGGATCCTTATTAAGTCTCCACAACCCATCCTTAATCATTCCAAGCCTGCAGCTCAGATAGATTTGAAAATCATCAGCATAAAGTTCCCTTGATGAGTTTTGTACAACATTTGGAAGATCATTTATAAACATAATAAATAGTAGCGGGCCAAGTATGGATCCTTGTGGAACGCCCGATTTAAGTTCTAGAAAGCACGATACATCTTTTTCCGCGACGACTGCCTGGGTCCTTCCCATGAGGTGCGAAAATATCAACGCATTTTGTGATCGACTATGTGAAAAGCCTTCGAAAAATCTAGGAGACAAAGGAACGACACTAAATCGCCATCCATAGAGTTTCGAAGGCCATCTGTGACTTTTAAAAGAGCTGAGATACAGCCGTGCTTCGCTCTAAATCCTGACTGCTGGACGCACAAAAGATTCTTACCATCAAGGAAATGCAGAATTTGCCTGTGAAGAAGTTTTTCCAGCACTTTTGACAGAAACGGTAGAATAGAGATGAGTCTAAACTCAGCTTGCGTTTTCCAATCCAAGGGAAAAGAGTTGATCAAATCCCAAAGCATTAGAACGAATATCGAGAAAAACTTTAACAACGTCAGATTCAATAACCCTCTGAATATAAAATCTTTAAATTATCATTAACATGAGGAGTCAAAGTTGTCGGTTGGTCCTGAGCCGGTGGTTGACTTTGCGCTCGAACGAAGTCAGCATTAAGAGCATTTAGATCGACATCCAGAATGCTTTCATTTCTCTGCCTTCCAACACCTAGCTCACGAATATTACTCCAGAGCTTTTTGGCTGGCAAACTTGGGTCACCGACTGTCACAGACTGACAGTTAAGTTGGCTTGTAGCTTTGCGAATCATCATACGAACTTTATCCTTAAGTGCCCGAAAAACACTGTAGAATTCCGGCAGCTTGGAAAGCTTCCACCGCTTATAAGCCTCGTCTCGCTAGCTTATTGAATCACAAATTTCGCGCGTGAACCACGAAACTCTCTGGCAGCGAACGACTTTGGTTTTTAGTGGTACATGAGTGTTCATCAAGAAATTCACCTAATAATCTGCAGACGCCATGAAATATATTTCTTGCCAGTTAACTCGATAAATACGAGTATCCTCTTCCAACCGACCCGCATCAATTGCTTTGAGATCCCTATACTCATACGAAAAAAAGGTGCTGCGTAATATGAATTCAAATGTTGCAAATCGTGTTTAGAACGCAGGGGCCGATAGTTGAGTGTAGAGCAGAGTATTTTTTAGGATTATTGACTAGAAAAAGATCCAAGAGTCGGTAAAAAAGTGCGTAGGATCCTGATTCATCGACTTCAAAGCCGCATCATCCATCGTCATGAGCTCTACATGCATACAGTCCAGACTGATAGCGCGAAAAAGGAGAATGCCAAGAAAAGAGGCCTCTCCGAAGGTATGCAGAGACTTAGGCTGTACAAAAAAGCTGTACAAGGTATCCCCTCAATCTCCGACTTGAAGATAGACAAATTCTTGGAGATAGAAAAACGTCTTGACGAGACCCGAAGGCGGAACACAAAAACAACGCAGCAACTAGCTGCAAGGGTGTCACCGCTAAGACGAACCCCATCAAGAAAGCTACCAAGGTTGTTATACGCACAAAGATGCATAGAACCGAAACCTATAAGGCGGGTCTCAGCCAAAACCGCTGTCGCTAAGACGGACAAGGCCAGAACACCAGCGCTATCAAACACAAATAGGAAGGAGTTTGCTTTCAAAAGGGAACGATCCCAGGAAAAAACAAGTAACCCACCTAAAAGTAAAAGGGCTGTATTGGATATCGGTAAGCCCAGCGGACAATACTCCTTCGAATGGGGGAAGTTGATCGAGAAGGTTATGGCAATGCTCTGGCCATCAAAAGAAACCGTGCTAGGTAGCATTGAGCTACGAAAACTCCTGAAATTTATACAAATTTTTAGATTCCCAGGGTTCTAAATATTGGGCACAGTGGACTCTAAGTGGTCTAAGTGAGCTGTTGACAACCCTGTCAACAAGGGCACCCGGTTACCTCACCTAACCTAACACGCAATGTTTAGTTTGGAAGCAGTACTTCTGAACTACTCCAAACGTGTACCGGATTTTGGCAAGGAGATGCGCTATCATGTGATTTCTTCAATCTAGCGCTGCAACAGGGAACAGATAGTACGCAGGGCAGGCGTCAACACGGAAGGCACTATTTGCAACAAATTCGTCCAGCTGCAAGGATACGCAGATGAAATCGACATTATCGGTGCCATCATAGAGGCTTCTACGGCAATTGAAGAGCAGGCTTGAAGTAAACGAGGACCAAACCAAGTATATGCTGTCAACAAATAAAGCATCATCTGTCCACTGCCCAAGACAAAAAGTCACTGTTGACAACAGTAACTTCGAAGTGGTTAAGGATAGTCGGAGTAAACATCAACTCCACGAGCGACACTATAGTGGAGTTTCGACGAAGACTAACCAAAAGAAAACCTCTGCTACTTCGGTTTGGCGAATCAACTGGGTTCAAAACTCCTAACTCGAAAGTCGAAATGCGTGCTCTACAAAACGTTGACCCTGCTAGTCCACCTCTATGGTGCCGAGTGCTGGACGATAAGCAGGAAAACAGAGCATATTTTGAATACTTTCAGAGAAAAATTTGCTGGGAGGACGAATGGAGAAGAAGATACAACCGCGAACTCTATAAGCTGTATCAAGATGTAGTTGTAGTCCGAAAAGCCAAAACACGTCAACTACACTGGCTCGGCCACATCGAGCGAATGGACAATAATGCTCCAGCTTAGAGGATCTTTGAATCCCCGCTCCCGGGTTCGAGAAAACAAGGAAGAGCGAACCTCCGTTTTGAGGACCAAGCTATTTCGGATGCCAGAGCGCTTGATCTGGAAAACTGGAAGTAGCGTGCCCAGGATTGAAGAGGATGGAAGGCTGCCGTGTCTCAGGCATGGACTCTTCTTGGGTTGGGAGCCCGTTAAGTAAGTAAGTAGTAGTAAAATTAACGGGAAACATACGAGTATATGAAAATGAAATAAGAAGACAAATATTTTTTTCGAAAAAGCCATCATTGGATTACTATTTTCTTACAATTCTTGGCATTCTGGTGATGGACATTGATCCCGGACCCTTCTATGCAGTTCCTCCCACAAAAGCTCTATAGAGTTTGAATCTGGTGATTGTGGCGGTCATACGTGATTTGTAAGATTTCTTCATCTTCTGCCGTGACAAAGTTTTGATGTTTGTTTAGGGTCGAAATACGAATCCTTCGCCAACAAAGTTTAGTCCAGAGGTCATAGCGTTTTCTTCCAATATTGTTTTGTATGCCTCCTTATTCATTTTTAGAATTCTCCCACTCCGCTTGAAGAGAAACATCCCCAGACCATAACAGAACTGCCTTCATGCTTGACGACAGGAGCCACACGGTCTAGTAGCATCTTTTGTTGAGCGCTGCGTCGAACGAAAACTTTCCGTTTTGTGCCAAATACAACGAACTTGGATTCATCGCTCCATAAAACTCTGTTGAAAAGAAAGATTCCATCCAGTCTTTATGCTTTTTGGCCCATTTCGAACAGCATGTCTTAATCTTCGTTTGACCGTTGTCAAGGACAGCGGTTTATTCGGTGTTTCATTTATTTCGGCGCGTATTTCGGGTGCTGTTTTTCGTCTACTTAGTTTGCTTGTTGTGATTACTAGCCGATCCGCGTGTTTAGTTGTAGATCTCTGCCGTCCTAACCGTGGTTTTTCTTCAAGACTTCCGGTTTGAACGTGTCGTTCAATGGTACGTTGAACGTAGCACCCTGATACCTTCAACTGCGAAGCAACTTCCCGCTGCGATTTGCCTTCTTTAAGAAGGGTGATTGATTGCAATCAGTTGCGATGACATCAAATTCAATGAAAAGCATCATCGCCTTTCGATTAATATTTTGTTGAGTTTTGTAAATGTGGTGAAATCAACGTATTGGTTGTTGTCCGTGCTATGTGCGACGTTCACTAAAAAAAAAGAGAAACAAATGTTGTGTGCTTTTAGGCGGAGGCTAATTTGTCATCTTATTTATTCGTAAAGTAAAGTAGTCGTGGTTACGTTTCGGATCTTGGCAGATGCGCTGGTATTATAAGCATCTTGAGCGTATGGGATCGTCAGCGTAATAAGATCGTCTTTCCTGAGAGAAGTTTGTAAAAAAAAAAACCAATGTCTTCTGGATATCTCTTCAGTGTGCATTTTCCACGAGAGTTTACTGTCTAGGTGTAATCCTTGATATTTCACTTCTTTTATTGGTGTCCGTGTTCCGTGCCCGACAGCCGGATTGCCTTCAGTTCAAGTACTATTGAAGTTTTTGTCGGGTTTATGTTGAACCCAGCCGTGCATCCATTTGATTTGCTGTTAGACCCCTTTGTATGATGTCACAAAGGGTATCCTATTGTTGTGTTGACCTTCATAATTCTACGCGACGTCTCGTACATCCACTTGGATACTGTTCTGTGGGCATTTTTTTCTGTCCAGGGCTCATTCAATGGCTTCGTTCGAAGTGTTATCGAATGCCTCCCGATGTCTAGGAAGGCGCAGAGTACAATCTCTTTCGTTTCAAGAGCTTTTTGTATGGTTTCCGTCAATTGGAAAAGAGCCGTCTCAATGGATCTACCCACTCTCTAGGCATGTTGACGATAATGAAGTGGGAACGTGTTTAGTACGTTCTCTCTTATGTAGCTGTGGATAACAGCTTTTTCCATTGTTTTGAGAAGAAACGATGTTAGGACTGATTGATCTGTATGACTTCGATTGTATGCGGTCTTCTTTCCCCACTTTTGGTATGAATATACCCCTGCTATGGAATATACCCCATTGCGAGGCTACTTTTCATTATTCTGACTAGGTATGGTAGTAGTCTTTCTTGCCTCCTCTGTAGTAGGGCTGGTGCGATACCATCCACACCTAATAAGGAGCTAATTGCCCGCTCAATTCTCCCCAGATTGCACCTGCTATTTCCCAATCTTCTTTCCGAGGTTTTGATATGTTGGTCATGTTCTCGTAATATGTATATGGCGAACTTCTCTTGAAACTGAGTTTCTAAGAACAGTAGTGATCTCTATTCTTCATTCTTAGTGTAACTACCGTCTGGTTTTTTTTTTTTAGAGTCGTTTGCATTCCACCACATTTTGCCAATGCTTTCTGCAGTCTTGCTGCAGCAGGAGTGCTAGTAATTATCTCGCAAAATCTCCTCTGAAGCTTTACTTTTTGGATTTTCTCAGTTCTTTGTTGTACTGTGTAAGCGCCTCTCTGTAGTTACACTTTGCCCTACTGAACAATTTGCGTCCTACGGATCTTAATTTTATCAATTTTTTGCTGCACCATTCCACCCTTGTTGTTGCTTATGGGATAACTTGTTTTAACCGCATTTGTGATAACACAACTAATGCCCTCTACCCTGTTGTCTAACTCTAAGCAATGAGTTGGAGCTCTACTAATTTCGATATTCTTCAGGTTATTACCAATGGTTTCTTTAAAGGTCTCCCAGTTTGTTTTTCTTGGATTACTTATTGGATTTCTCGTGATACATGCATTGTGGTCAGATAATGACGGCTTATTGGATACTCTCCAGTTCCTAAACTAACCTACTTATGCTAGGACTAGGACCTAGCGTGATATCGAGAACTTCCTGTCTAACTCTAGTAACAAATATTGGGGTATTCCCTATATTACATACTCGTATATCGAGAGATGAACTTAAAATAAATTCTAAGAGATACTCATTCCTGATATTGGTGTCGGTGCTCCCCCAGATGACGTATAAGGCGTTACACAGTACATTTTTCTTTCGGTTTGAGTGCACATTAGAAATTAGGGGACTCTTAGTATGTTCCTCAGTACACTCAACCAAAGCATCGACATTTTCTTCCAAACGTAATTTTTTCCGAGTTGAAAACGCAGATACTACTGCGGGAGTATCACAGGATTGGTACGTTAAAGGTGTCCGCAGTAGAAAGGTGGTACATTCAGCAAATGAAATTCGCCAACACAAACCTTAACCGATGATCATGTTTGGTGTATAATTCTCTAAACATTTTCAGAAGTCATCCGTGAGTTCTAAACAGCAAAAAGTACCATCAAGCAATTTTCTAAAATAAGAACAATCAATAATATCTGCACTTGTATGTTACATGAGTCATAGTCAGACTCGATGCATTCAAAAGTCTTTATTGAGTCAATACACAAATTTTATCATTTAACCAGCATCCAGATGTGTCACTACAACCAATCTTGTTTCAAGAATGCCGCCAATCTCTCCCCACTCATGACCGATGAATCACTTGCCGATACCACTGTTGGGAATACACTCTTTCC